>CAWUFW010000917.1:0-2400000 GCA_963921515.1 Calotriton arnoldi | reverse complement strand
AAGAGTCAGTCAGACAGTAGAGAATACAAACATACATTTTATTAGCAATACTCTGCAGAGGAGTCCAATCTGACCTGCACCCTAAGATGTCTGCCGAGGGACTGGCTCCCCCCCGGCCGGCAGTGCATTATCATTCTTCCAAGAAGCCTGCAACCACGCCCACAGTGGAAAGTTACCGTCCTGAGCCGAACATGAACAAAGAGGGCACAGGAGGATGGGCTACCACCTGCCAGATGGGTACATGCTATCTGCAGCTCAAGGCCACAGTGCCGAGTCTCAGCATCTCCTAACGTGGGAGCAGAACTACACACTCGGATAGGTATGCGAGGGCAGAATGGCCTATTCATTAGTAAGTCAGAAAACAGCCTTGAGCAGAGAGAAAATAATAACGAAATACAGTGTTCTGCTGAGGCAACCAATACAAATGACGAGGCCAAGTTCAGACACGGCCTAAGCAGCCTAATAAGATTACGAAATACAAAATGGAGTCACGCTGGTTAACTACAGGAAAGCTTGCACGTTGCAGGGATAACTCAGTGGGTTGCATAACGTGAATACAAATGGCGTATATTTAGCCACACACTGCTAACCTAATATGGCATAAAACGAGTGCGTTGCAGGAATGGGATTTTTAAACCTAACAGTCGCCTTCCCGATGCTGTCAGGCTGTACGCTCCCTGTGTTCAAGACGTTCCAATCTATGTAATGCTGCACCGTACTCCGCTCGAGCAGTGGAGAGATTATTTCAGGCTTGTTCTGTTCCCAGTGCCTCACACTCAAATGCGCATATGCGGTCCTCTAGGGGGCCAAGGTCCCTCTTGAGTGTGTATTTCATCCTGTGGAATGTATTGATACACAAAGCATGCAATACCACTTTAAAGGCATCCCATTTTATCAATCGATCAGATACTGTCCCCTTGTTCTCTGTAAAGTATTTCTCTATATGGTTCCTGTTAGACCTGTCAGCCCTAGGGTGGTCTTGCCCTGTTTTTTTCCCTTTTGCGCCTCATTTTTGCCACAGGATTTTTACTGGACCTAGGTCTCCGGGCGACTTACCACTGCTAACCAGTGCTGAGGTGCAGGTGCTCTCTCACTCAAGATGGCTGCCACAGGCCCCTGCTACTGCAGAGTGGCCTTGCACACATACACACTAGTAGCCAGGGTCAGGCTGGGACATAGGGATACAGTATCCATCCCGTCCCCGCCTCTGGGCCACATAGCCAGACATGGTGGAAGGTTCCAGAACCTTCCGGGCTGTGGGAGGAGTTATGTTTTGCCGCCTTTAGGAGGGTCACCTGACCTAGGGGTATAAGAGGTTTGGAGGGAAATCTTTAGTCAGTTGGGGCACCACTGATCCTGGGAGAACCTCTGCCGGAGTACAGGCTGTAGGGCCTAGGGGGGAGACCTACACTACTGCTGCTGACAAGGCTTAGGCACTGCTGTAGTAAGTTTGCTGAGGAACGCCCACCACCCACTGACCTTGCCCAGCATGAGGGGACCCAGGGAACCACCTTCAGCGTGCTGGGAAGTATCATCCAGCACCCCAAGAACCACCAACTCATTCCCTCCCTCATAAGAAGAAACCCCCAAGAAGCAACCCCCAAGGAACTGCCGCAAGTAACCTGTAATCACAAGGCCTGACAGACCAGCAAGGCCAGAAACCTGAACTGCCAAACTGGGGGATCACCAGGTAAAGCGCCGTGCCCTGAAGCGCTAGACCTTCACCCCCTATCTAATCCTGCCTGCTGCTGGGCTGTCCCCAGAACCCTTACAAGTCAGCCCCTGCCAGCCTGCCGCCAGCGCGCACCACGCCGCACCTCCACGTGGGAGGAATCACTCTTCAGCCACTGACCTCGTGGCTGGAATTTGCCCTTGTGGCCGTCGCCGCGTGTGAGGAGCTGCGGGGGTAGCGAGGCCCTCCCCGAGGCCGGGAGGTGAGGTGCGCCGTCCGCGCCCCCACCGAAGGTCCGGAGTGTGGGAATCACCGCCGCGGCCCAGGGGCTCGCGTGAAGAAGTTGCAGCCGGGAAATCACCGCCGCGGCCCAGGTGAAAGCCAGAGGCCTACAACCCCCGTAGACGCCATTGCTAGGCGACCGGGGACGCCGACCGCGTCATCGGCCGCACCCCCAGGAAGGCCGCGCAGCGATTGGGCGCCGGCTCCCGCCACGCCCCCAGCGTCGACGGAAGCCGTAGAGGAGCGCCGCGTCAACAGAGGGAGGCGGGAAGCCGGCCGGAGAGGACTGCCGGCTCCCGCTCCCTTCCCCGCAATCTCCCCATCTGACCACGGGGGCCGGAGGAGAGCGATACCGGCCCTCCAACGACCCGCAATTCCGGCCGGAAGGCCGAGAAACGCAGTCCGGGCCCCGCCCTGCAAAACACGGGCCGGCCCAGAACGAAGTCAGTCGCGCTGGAGAGCGACCAACGGAAACACTGCAGGTGAGCCCGGGAGGCCCCTAGGGCACGCAGGAACGCCACTGGGGGCCGGGGGCCACCATTACCCTGTTGATAACAAGGGGGAAGCCATCCATAACTATACCCACGAGGCGAGGCCCCGGAGAGGAGTGGGCCTGGCCTAACTTAACCCCTGAGCAGCCCTGAGGGGCGCAGAAGCCTAATTTACAGGAAAGCCCCAGAGTAAAGGACATGTTGAGGGGTTCCCTAAGTTGTTCACCAGTCTCATTGTTACGCCTGCTTTAATTACTGTCTAGGCCTGATGCATATGCTTATAATTGCAAAGTCTTTGCCTAGTGTGAAGGTGCTTAATTGAATTGAGCTGAAGTGTACACCGCCAAGAGTTGAAGTGTTTTATGTTGCAGGTGTACCGGAGTTGCGACGCCCACTGTACTGAATGTGGGTGCGCCTAGATTAATGCAGGCCCTGTTTGAAATGTAACGTGAAATGCCATTTATAAGTAATTGAATATTAATGAGGTGAACTGCATGTTTTAGGCCCATGTTTTATTCTTGCACCCTATAATCATTATTGGTGCTACGTTTAGGAGATGATTCCTGCGGCCTTTTAGTGGCCTACAATGTTGATGAGCTATGAGGCTTTAATGAAATTACGCACCAGTTGAGTAATGCAATGACTTTAAATGTTGACCTGAATTAATCTGCCTCATCTGATGCTGCATTGATTTATATAAAAGATCTTGTTTTTAAATACACAAGCCTGGTGTGGTGTCACGTTATTGCGTCCGCATTCCTGAGTCAAAGTAAGAGTGTGCTGCACAACTGCCTTACACATTGCCTTCGGGTGCTTTCCCGCCTCGCGCCATGCTACCGTGCCGGACTCGGTAACCCCGTTTCCAACAGTTCCCAATTGCATCTGCAGTTAGAGGGTCATGCAACAGTCCGAGGGGCATTCTTCAGGCCAGGATACAGGGCAAAGTGCGTCCCAAGGTGATGGTCATCTAAAGAGTATTATGATTGGAGTCATGATGCAGTAGAACAGATCTATGCACGTGTGTGCACCCAGGAATAGAACAAGTACTCCCTACCATTTGGGTACATGGATCCCCACACCTCTGTGACGCAACATTTGTCGCCCCATTGTAATAGAGACTTTGATGTCACCAACGATTAAGACCCGGGGAGAGGAGAAAGCAATCAGTCCTTGACCTTGTCCGGGACCATGTTGAAGTCCCCTCCCTATGTGCATGGTAAAGTTGGGTCAGAGAGCAAAGAGGGGGTGAGTGTGGTGAAGAAAGATGCCACCTGTGTGTTAGGGTGTATACTGCTATCAATTCTATGCGCTCTCCACTGAGCAGCCCCTATAAAGTTATGTATTGGCCCTCCTTGTTTGCCCTGGAATGTGTCAGCTGGAATGAAACCATGGGATCGACCCAAATGAGTACCCCTATGGCATAGTTAGAGTATGTGGTGCTCACCAGTGTGCCCTGCCATCTCTTGCACAGCTTGACAAGTTCTGTTGTGATCATGTGTGATTCTTGTAAGCATGCAAAGTGTATATTCCGTATTTAAGATGGGCATGAATTCTGCAGCGCATGATGTGGGTGCCCATACCACAAACATTCCAGGTGAGTATATTGTGTCGGTAGGGGATTTTAGTGAATGTATCAGGCATTATGTTCCTTGAGTTCTGAATTATACATCACAGCTCCACACTAGTAGGCTTGGCCGGACTACGTATAGTGGCATGTCATTCTGGATTCCAATACGTGCACTCGAAGCATGAGCTATAAAAAAAACAAATCCCCATCCCTGGTCTAGGTCCCGGAACTTGCCACACCAAAACTTTGGCACCCGTAACTGTTGCCCAAGTATTGTGTACATTCAGAAGTCAGAGGGGCGCTATGTAGATATACATTCAGTTCTCTATGCCCCAACTTAGGCAGTCCCTCTTCCCGCCCCCTCTACTCCACTCCCCTCACCCCCTTCTGGTAGAGTTGAGAACCATTGTTCACCTCACGCCATGAGCAACATATTAAACCAACAAAGGATGTGCGGATGCCCATCAGTTACCCAATCAAATCCGCCATCATAGGCGTCAATGCATAGCCGTGCCTCAAGGACAGCAAAGCCTCTTCCTGCTCAGTACTGTCCACATCTGTGTGGTGCTCCTGATCGTCCCCCGAAGTCATTGGCCTGGTGCTTGTGCACCTTTCGATCACCTCCACTACTGTGGCCTGCTCTTTGGCTTCTTGTTCTCGGGATTGCTGTCTCTTCAATCTTCTGCAGAGTTCTTTGCTTTGGAGCTTGGGAGCGGTAGAGTCACTGTGACACCCGTCCTCGGGGGTACCCCTAAGGTCCAACCACGAGCATGCTTCCTCCAGGGTTTCAAAAAAGTACACTTTTCCTTCATCCGTGGCTTTGAGTTTGACGAGGAACATCATAGCATATCTCATATTGAGATCTTGTAGGTGCTGCTTGACCCCTCGGAACGACTCTCTATGGTGTTGTGTTTCAGTAGCGTAGTCCGGAAATATACTCAGTTGACTGTTCTTTATCGCCCATGGCCCTCGTGCTATGGATGCTTGTAGGATATGGTCTCTATCCCTATAGTTGAAAAGTCTTGCCACAACTGGTCGGGGGCGGCTTGGTACTCTGTGGCTCACTCAATTGAAAAAAAGTGCAATTGTATACCAGCCAGTCCTGCATCCACAAGCCATGTTTCAAGATAAAGTTTCATACTGGGGCACTCAGTCAGCTCAGGGAGGCCCACAATGCGCACATTGGTTCTGCGAGACCGCCCTTTGGCATCTTCAGTTTACAGTATCAGGGATTGCACTTCCTCCTGGAGAGCTTTGATGTGTGATTGCATGCCACTCACTCCATCATTGCTCTGATTTTGGCAAATTTAAAAAGCTCTTCAAGACCTGGCTGTTTTAGGCTGTGGCGGGCCGCTAAGGAAGCAAAGCGCCAAGATACACCTTCGGGTGTGATTTGTGCGCTATTTCAAGTGCATATATAGCATAACAAAACTCACTGAGGGGTAAAGTGTTGCCAATGTCGACTCGTTAGTCTCCATCCGTTCCACCAGTTTTCTGTGATGTGCTCTCAGCAGTCTCACTTCAATCACCTCCGCATCAAATTTGGGCTCCAAAGTGAATTTCACACCTTGGACTGCCATCTCGCTGGGCGGCGCATTCCTGCACTGCACATCAGGGATGGCATGTATTTTCACTGTGGATGCCTGAATCACCGTCGCGCCCTCGGAGAGGCCACTGTGACTCCCAGTTTTCATACTTTTCAGTTTCACCATAGTGGCAGGGATGAACGGCATTGGCACCAGACTATTACAGCTCTATGCTGGGAGCCAATCGGTGATTGTAGCACTGGGGCTCTCTCTTGTTGTCGACCTACTTGCTGAAGGACCTCGACAGGCCAACGTCACCTTAGCCCAGCATTGTCATCACGAGTAAAGCAGGCCCTACCAGGGCATGCTGGATCTTCAATGTCCCGTTGTTTTCCCCAGGGCCGACCAGGTGGGCCAATTCACAGGAATATGACCCCAGATCCCTTGGTGCATATCTATGCGCACTCACCAGTGGGGGGGAGAGTGGCCTCATCCAGAACGCAGGGGGTCCAAAAATGAGGCCCCACATTGGAGAAGGGGTCTCCTTGGCTGTCTGATTTGGTCTCAGTGGGGGGCACCCTATGTGCTTGGTTGAGGGGGAAGGGGGTGGTAGCAGCACACCAGGCCTCAAACCCCTGTTGATTACTGCTGATCAGCTGGGCCCAATTCACCAGGGCCAAATGCTATCAGCACCCATGGTGTTGGCCTGACTAGGTGGTTTTCAGCTTACCGGTCTCTTGCCACTTCCCTCGGTGGCCTACCGAACAGCACAACACGGCCAGAACAACGACAGATCCTCCTGACAATGCTGAGACAGCCAAAGGGGCACGGAAATCAGCAGGCCACCATGAGCAAGGCAGAGAGCTAGATCCAGGGCACCGTTCACTGCACCCACTCCCTCTCCTTCGCCATCAGGGCCACTATGTTTTGCCCAGTGTCCGTGCCCCGGCGCACCTCCTACGCCGAATTTTTCAGGCAGTGGCCGGCAGTCCACGGGATCTCCAGCAGTCAATACAGGTGACGGGGATTGCAGCCAGTGTAACTCAGGATGCCTGCAGTGAAAAAACTGTTGAAGCGCGGCGCCCAGGAACGTACTCTATCTTGGCTATGCCCATCCGGCATGCTCCCGTTTTTGAAGACTTACCTGGAGTGAGAACAGTTCTGCCTCTTGAATGCTTCAGCCTTGTATGGTTTGGCAGTCGCGGCCGGAATGACTCGCGGGTGGGGGGTCGCGTGGGGGGTTTAATGTAAAATAAAAAACTTACCTTCGCCGGCCCAGTCCCGCGTCGTTGGTCCCGCGTCGTCCTCTGCAACAGGAAGCAGGCAGCTTCCCTCCCCTCCCCTAAGCCAATCACAACGCTGCAATGGCAGCGTTGTGATTGGCTGGGACGCCGACCGCACAGACCTCTATGGGGAGGCCATTTTCTCCATGTAGGCTGAATGCAGCCTACATGGAGAAGATGGAGAGTGCGCATGACTGGTTTGGTCTGCCCCAGAGGGCCGACCAAACAGTCAGGGCCCACAGCATTGGGCTAGCCACTCCTCCCCTGCCCTCGAGCAGGCCCGCCCACCTGCCCGCCCCCAACCAAACCCTTCTGCTTTCTTGCAGTGCCAGAAGCAGAAACATAAAATGGTATTTATAACACCATTTTATGTTTCTGCTTCTCGCACTGTGAGGAAGCAGTGGGGCAACGCTCCTCCGCCCACATGGAGGAGCAGCCCCTGAGGTTTGGCCTCTTTCCTTGAATGACTGCATAAGTGCACACTGGTTGCAGGAAACTGGAGTTGCTCTTGAGAACATGGTTTTAGAGACCAATATTGTGTGGATCCAAAATCAACATTTGCTTCTTACAGGCATGATTGGGTTTGAATGCTGAAACCTTGAGGGGCGACGTGGCTCTAAAGTAGAACTATACACTGCTTTAAGCAATTTGAATTGGGAAAGCACAGACTTCGGCTTTCTTTTTGTAGAAGTTATATGAGTGAGATAGTAAGTGAGTAGAGAAAAATAGCCAACGCATTTGAAACTTAATTATCTTTAGCCTCTGATCTTATTTGACTGAAAGATACATGCGTCCTACGAACCTTCTCACTTAGAGAATGGGTATTGGGTCTAACTTTGTGAAAAAGTGTAATGATAAAGAAAGTACATAAGGTAAAAGGTATGCTATTCCATAACACTGGGACCCACACTAGAAATCTTTTATCTCCCTGAAAAACAAATATCTTTTTGCTCATTATTATGGATGAATCAGCCTTGGATCTGAAATCTGGCATTGGTATGAAAATCTCAATGGAAAAAACGAAATATTCAGTTGTTTTTCCTTGTCTGAATTTGAAGATCAAGCCCAAATCTTAAGATTAATTCTGTCAAAATCAGTTGGCCAAAGCATATGTTTTTTAGGTCTTGACTGAGAAATCTCATGAGCTGTTGCTTGCGAGATTTTTTAACTAAAAAAAAAAAAGAAGCTTAATAAGGGTTTAAACCTGCCCATTACTTACCATTTCCTTGCATCTCATTGGTCACCGCCTGCAGGTTTCACTTTCTCTTCGCTTGTGTGTCCCTTCAGTGGAGCATGGACCAAATACAGCTTCCTGTCCCCGGCCAGTGTCCTTCCACTGTTCATTTGCTTCTGGGGGTCCTTGTTTTAAAATTTCAGCTATATCCCTTCCTAAAAGTGCATCAGTTTGCAGGCTGTCTCCTCTCCTCCACCTGTACACCTCACTTATCGTTTTGTCTTTGCTTGCACCTGGACCCCCTCCCCCGCTCCCGTGTTGTTGTGCGCACTGGCCACCACTCTCCCCTCCCCCGTAGGTTGCTTCCTCCCGCACTCCAGAAGAGTGCATATGTTTGCATGCTGTCTCCCTTTCTCTCACCACCCCATCTCTGTCGTTGCTTGTACCTGGTCCCCAGCCCCACTTCTACGTCGTTGCTCGTACCTGTCCCCCCCTTGTTGTTGCATCTCTGGTAGCCCTCCCCCGTCATTGTTTTCGCTGTTGTTAGTACAGCTGGCATTCACTTTGGTTATAAAAGACCTAAGGAGCGCAGAGACCTGGGGAGGCTCTGACCCTCCCACCGCACAGAGCGATGCAACAATGGCAACCAGATGGAATGAGCATGAAAAGGCTTACAGATGACGGTTTAAAGACAAAAGGTAACCCTGTACCTAGAGTCAATAGGTCCATCAGGCTTACTAAATGACTTGAGTGCTCTTATGGAGCTAAAGCTTGGTTTCAGCCCTGACTGGGCATAAGCCATGGTTCTGAGACAAGAGAAACCTAAGTAGCTTTTGCCTCTCACTCTGTGATTGATTGATAAATACTTTTATTTGATTTCATAAAAAATCATAAAAGGGTGGAGAACCACCATACAAGAAATATACATTTTGAAGTAAAACTCGCAGAGGTACGTGCTCAGCTATTAGGTTAAAAAAAAAAAAAAAAAGAACATATCAGTATAAAACATACAAGCCATACCATAAGTGAGTTTCTAGACAGGTTTACTAAAACTTATTAAGTTAGTTATTGTTTTCTTTTTTTTCCAGTTCTGTTGCTGCGGTTTTCAGGAATTTTATGGATCTACAGAACAGTTGGATTGATAGTCCTCCAAGGCATTGGATGACAGCTACTCTGCATGACCTTATTTGTTCCTTCCTAAAGGCTTCCCAGAGGACCGTTCTTCGGGTTTCTGCCAGGTAGGGGCAGATGCATAGTAAATGTAGAAAAGACTTGTCCCCTCCTCCGCATAAGCGGCATTCCTTGGATTGCCAGGGGTATTTCCATTTAGGTGTCCGGTCTTTTGATGGAAATGACCCCAGCCGCAGTAACGTTAGGTAGTGCTTTTTCTGCTGGGAGAAGTGGTCTAACAGGTATGGTTGGGGTTTCAGCCACTGATAGCCTTGGATCACGGCCCAGGCATGGTTTTTTTTTTAAAGGGCTGTTTTATCTGTTAGTAAGGAGGTCCGTTTGATTGCCTTGTTGACTACAGTTTTGAAACTGGAATAGGTGGGGAGAGTGAGCCAGGCCTCCTCTAGCTGCAATACCGCGAGGGAATCCTTCAGAACTCTGAACGTCGAGTTATTTAGCTTGGCTTGGGTTTCAAGTTCCTCCCAGCAGTGATGCGCGAGGGTGTTGTTCTCTGCATCCCTCATTCTCCAGTAATATTTGGCTAATGCCCCTTGTCTGTCAGGAATCTGATTTCTTAGTCCATACTCTAATCGGATTTGGGATTGTGAAATGTGTCGGGGGATCGAGAACAGGTCTTTAAAGAAAGTTGATTGTGCTGAGTTTAGGGAGGTGGCGTCTTTGAGGTTTAAAATTTCTGAGCCGTATGAAATCGAAGGTAAGAATTTTGCTGAAATAGCTTTAAGCAAGTGACCTGTAGAACAATCTGTAAGTTTTTTCTTTAGGACTCTGAAGGCAAACTGCAGTTGTTTAGCTCTGGTACGGCCTTGTGCCAATTGTGGTTTAAAATTAAGGTTGCGGTCTATTTGAAAACCTAAATATTTGTATGAGTCTACCTGGGACAGGGGTTGCTCGTCCAAGTGCCAGATAAATTTACGGTGTGCCTTTGTTTTGACTCGTCTGGCGAAACACATCACTTTTGTTTTTTGGTGGTTGGTGGTTAGTTGGGCCGTGATGGTATAAGCTCCTAGTTTGGTGATGAGTCGCTGCAAGCCTACAGGTGTTTGTGCAAGAAGCACTATGTCATTCGCGTATTGTAAACTGGGTGTGGGGACATTGCCCAAATTTGGGGGGTCCGATTGAATTGACCGTAGTTGTTTATCAAGGTCGGCAGTGGAGATGTTAAAGAGGCAGGGTGCCAGCACACACCCTTGTTTTAACCCATTAAGAGTTTGGAACTTTTTGGTTATGCTGTGCCCGTCTCCTTTCCACGTCTGGGAATACAAATTTATTATGGCGTCCAGGAGTTTGGTTGGGGCACCCCAGTTTTGCATTTTTGCCCATAGCTTGGCTCTTGGGACTTTGTCAAAGGCTGCTTTGAGGTCTATAAAGTATGCGTAAAGAGGCCTGGATTTTGCGAGAGCTTGAGTGGCTAACAGGGTGACCGCGGAGATGTTCGTGAGTGTACCCATCCCTGCCCTGAATCCTGTTTGTGTGTAGGGAATGAGGTTACATCTTCTGACCCAGTCCTCCAAATCAACCAACAAGTTAGATGCGTACATTTTTGCCTCCACGTCGATTAAGGCTATCAGGCGGTAGTTGGAGGGATCGGAAAGGGCGCCCGACTTGTGTATTGGGTTCAAAATGCTGCCCCTCCAAGAGTCTGGGATGGTACAGGATGCTAAGATGGAAGAGAAGAGTGGCGTAAGGAGGTCGGACCAGAATGAAGGATTGTGCTGAAACAAGATGTTTGGCAACCCGTTGGGTCCTGGTGCTCCCTCGGATCTCAGGTTTTTAATGATTTTTAGAACTTGCTCTTTCCGGATTTGAGGGAAGTATTCAGGTGATTCTGAGTTGGAGGTGATTTTGTCGCGACCTGCTACGATTGCCCTCTCGCCTTGTTCAGAACCACTAGTTGCCGGACAGACAATTGACGTTTCATTGTATAAGTAATCGATGTGGGCTCTCCAGGAGTCCTCCATAATGTCTGAGTTGTGATGCCGGTTCTTGCCGTTTGTTAGCTGATTGATTATTTCCCAAAAGAGCCTAGAATCCCTTTGTTTGGTGGAATGGTGGAGTTTGGCCCAGAGTTGTTCTTGGAATGCCTTGTTTGCCGCCTTAGTGTCTCTTTTTAGGTCTTTTCTGGCTGTGGTGATTAATAGCAAGAGATCCTTGGGGGGGGCGGAGCTCTGGGTGCGTAGTTTTCTAAGGTGTTTGTTCAATTGTTGTTTTTGGGTCCTGAGTTTTTTTGTGAACCAATCGGCCCCTTGATGTCTTCTTACTTTTTTGCCTGTTGCCTGGTTGCAAAATTTTTGATTTAATTCTAGGGTAAAGCCCTCCCATACCTGTGTGTTTATGGGTTCGATTTGGAATCTTTCCAGGAGGGGGTGAATGTTCCCATGATGTCGTTGATCTAATCCGTTTTCCATGCAAGACGTTTTAAATTGTAGCATTGCGTTTGTTGAGATAATACTCTGGCTGGCACTGAGGTATCTGTGTTACTTGACAACGTGAACGATTGCTGTTGGTGGTCGCTTTCAGTCCTATCCATTATTTGGAAGTTCGTAATCAATGGGAAAAGGTCGTGATCCGTGAAAGTATAGTCTATTGTTGAAGCTGATTTTTGGGTGATCCTAGTGTATGCTGCAGGGCGGTCTGTCGTGCTGCTCCCGTTTAGCATGCTCATTTTCAGCCCTACCAGACTGGCCGCACATCTCTTGCCAAGGGTGTCTCGTTGTTTCGGTGCCCGTATACGCTCTTTGATGTCTTGCAGTAAGTTCATATTAAAATCCCCTGACAGGATGATGTTCGCGTCCTGATGGTGAGTTTTAATGTTGCCAGTGTTACTAGTAAGTGATTTACTCTTCTCCTTTTTCGCTTGAACACTGGATGAATATAGATGTTGAGAATGAGCAGACAAGTGAGGAGCGGAACTTCAAGTTTGACGCATTGTAACCAAGAGAACCCAAGGTCTATTGTTGAAACTTGCCATGGAATATCAGTTGAAATGAAAATTGAAAGGCCTCCTTTAGCTCTCCCTAGGTTGGCGACTTTTTTGGCCGGCCTCAGAAATTCCTTGTATCCGATTATAGGTGTAGGATTTGTCGTCCAGGTTTCCTGAAAGAGAAGAATTTTATACTTTGAGATGAATTCCATGAAGCCTGGATCTTCTAGTTTGGTACTAAGGCCGAACACGTTCCAGGAGCAGATGTTACAGCCTGGGAGTAAGTTGGTGGCTACGTGGGTGTTGGTTCATGCCATATCTAGGGGTGATCCGGCCGAGATTAGATCCCGAAATTCGGGGGGCTTAATGGCTTCTGGATTAGCAAAGGTGATGGTGATTTTCTTAGTTGTGCATTCTTTCCTCTTTTGAGGGATTTGGTAGTCTGGGCCTTTAGCTCCCTTTAACAGGCCCTCTGGTTGGTTGAATGGTTGGAGCAGGTTGGGGTAGCAAGGGGGGTCGATCTTTTGCAAACGTAGTGGGGGATAAAGTCCAATTTGTTGATGTTTAAAGAGGAGTCCCGGTGCGACACTAGGGGCCTGATTCACAGAACTAACTTACATCAAAATCCTAAACTTACAACAATTTTGGTATTCACAGAATGAACTTACACATTTGGGTATTCACAGAATGAACTTACACATTTGGCTATTCACAGAATGAACTTACACATTTGGGTATTCACAGAATGAACTTACAACAATTTTGGTATTCACAGAATGAACTTACATATTTGGTATTCACAGAATGAACTTACAACAATTTTAGTATTCACAGAATGAACTTACTCATCCTAACTTTATGTCCGCCACCGGGTGCCGGAAATTCCGGCCCGAGTGCGGACATAAGGTTAGGATGAGTAAGTTCATTCTGTGAATACCCAAATGTGTAAGTTCATTCTGTGAATACCAAAATTGTTGTAAATTCATTCTGTGAATACCCAAATGTGTAAGTTCATTCTGTGAATACCAAAATTGTTGTAAGTTCATTCTATGAATACCCAAATGTGTAAGTTCATTCTGTGAATACCAAAATTGTTGTAAGTTTAGGATTTTGACGTAAGTTAGTTCTGTGAATCAGCCCCTAGGTGTGCGACCCTTACCGATGCTTTGTCGGCCGGTGTTGGCTCTGTGATTGTCGAAGGAGTGGTCAAGATTGCATCTGTATTGTTTTGTGTTAATTGTTCGTTGACCTTTATCCAGGTTGCTTGGTTGCTTCCTGGGTTTAGGTTATGAATTATGTCTGGATGGCAGTTTTCTTTCCTCTCGTTGTCAGTAACTGAGTGTACTGCACGTGGGCTAATTATACTTGTTTCTTTCGTAACTTTCTTTGGTGTCATTGGGGGTTCTCAGATTGTGTTGCCTGGGTGGATGAAAGGTGTTTCTCTTTCCTTGGAGGTTTGAATATGCTGTATACTTTCCCAAGCTGCGGTAATTCCCTTTGGTGTTATTTGGGCGGCTGGGAAAAGTAGGTAAGGTGGATAAGGGGTTCGATTGATCCTTGTTTGTAGTTGTGTCCGGAGGAGTGAAGGCCGTATCGAGGTCACTCTGTTTCAATCCCTGGTCGGTGTTGACGGGAAATAAGTTGATTGCCTGTCTGGAGTGCCTTCTGTTTCTTGTTTTTCTTAGACGTTTCTCTCCCGCTTGGTTAATATCTTAGTTGCTGTAAATGGCTGACCTAATGGTTGCTCACCATTGTCAGTTGGTTGAAGGGCTGAAATATTTAAGTTGGCAATGGTTATTGCTGGACTGGATGCTGTAAGGTCTATCTGTGATTGTTCTAGGTTGAAAACCGCACCACTAGGGGTATGCCCCCCGCGGGGCGGGGTAGTTCAGTGTCCGTCACCCGTAGTGCCTCATAGTCTTGCTCTGTTTGTGGGACATTCTTAGTTGAAGCTTCCCTGGTTGTGACAAGAAGATCTGACAGAAGGATGGGGACCACCGCTAGTTTGTCTATGATTTGGGTGCAGTGGCAGTTGCACGTTTGATATGTTGTTTCCTGGTCTCGCTGCACCCTCGAGACCATCTCGTTGAAACTATGCAGTTTCTGTTCTACCCCCTGAACGTGGATTGCTAAGATGTTTAGGAGATCCACTTGGGTATCCAGCTTGTCAGCGTGGTAAGACATTGCTTTGGCGATTGAGTCCATTGTTTGTAGCAAGAGCTGCCAGGCTGATGGAGCTGGGATACTGCCTGGTTCGGTTGGAGATACCTGGTCATAGTGTGTCCAGTGTTTTGAGCATACTGACGGGGGGGTTTGTAGAAGACCCGGGGTCCTGCTGAGTAGTTCCCTTGTTTGGGATGATTGCAATGAAAAATTTGAGCCCTGCGTATCGGGGAAGGGGAACTGCTCCTCCTGTAGGTTTGCCTGGCGGGGGGCTGGCACTGTTGTTGTTCTGCTTGCACTTCAGACAAAAACGAGAAGAGACCAGGCTTGTCGCGATTGTTATTGATGGAATTGGGGAAGGCAAACTCCTGAACTTCGATGTGTTGGGCGCCCTGGGATTTTGTCTGGTTCCCTATTAAATTCTCAGTTGAGTTCGAGATGTTTGTGGTCATCTCGTTGGCAGGGGTCCCTTCGTTAAGTCTTTGGGGTCCATCATTTCCTGGTGAAGGTGAAAGTAGTGTCTGATGATTGAGATGATCAACAGAAACGGGGGGGTTGTGTATTTGTGCCTCGAAGACTTGGTTATTTTGCTTTTGTCTGAGTTCGAGCGGGATGAGAGCTTTGGATGATAAGAGTTGGAGGCTTGGAACAGCTATGGTTGCTTCGTATGGGACATCCAATCGTTGAGGTGACTGGGAACCTATCCTCCCGCACTCCTGGTTCGTAGTTTTTTGCCCACTGGGAGCGCATGTATTGGCCTCGCTCACTGGGGCTGGGCTAGTACTGGTTTCATCTCTTGTTTTGGAGGCGCTGAAGTTACTACAGTGTTGATTAACTGAGGTGGGTTTTGAGGTGGATTTTATTAGAAAGTCCGAAATCAGTGCCCGTTTGCTGCTGCTGTTGGGTGCTGAGTGGTGCCTGAGTGGGACCGTGGAGATGGCTTTGGTGCTGCCACCCCGTTTCGCTGCTGGAGTCGCCGCTGTAGGTGTTTTTGAAGTGGCTTTTGGCCAGTTGCTTGCGGTTGTTACATTTATTGGCGGTGCGTCTATTGAGGCTCCAGGTTCTAGCCCCTGATGTATTTCATCTTTGACAGAAATGCAAGGGCCTGGGGAGTTCATGCCTTGGAGATCTTTGGCTGCAGCCTCTTTAGCCTTCTCCTTGTCCTTTGGCGGGGGTGCGCTTCTGACTTTCCCCGACCGCATCCCCCGTTACACTACCCCAGGAGGGGAGAATGGGTGTGACTACGATTAGGTGGGGGGGGGGGTGAAGGAATGATTCAAAATTGCGTGGAGCAGCTGGGTTCCGGTCACAAGGTAGCAGTAGGTAGCAGTAGGTAGCGGTAGGGGGGGGGAGTGAGAGAGCAGGGCTCGCTGGAGGTCACAAGCCGCGCCCAGCCTAGCTGGGCCGCCTCCGCAGACTCTCCTGGGCACTTCACTCTACGGCCTCCTGCTAGGGGGGACCGCGCTCTCGCACACTTGCACACTTGACACACTTGGGTCCCACCAGTGCACCTGCCCGCTTGCCTGCTTGGTTGGTTGCACCACTGTCCGGAGGTCCGATCTCTACTCCACCTCCTCGCTGGAATCACCTCTCCCGCCGCCGCTATACCGCACTGTTTCGCGGGTTTTACCGCTGGTTTTGCTCCGGAGGAGGGCGGCTGCTGGCTACCGGCTGTGGGCAGCGGGGGCAGCGGGGGACAAAGGGCGGTAACCGGTGGTAATCGGGAACCGTGAGCTCGGCGTCCCGACCGCCGGCTCCTGCTGCTGCTGAATCTGGGCGGAGTCTGGGCGAAAACGCGGACTGAGTGTGCTCACAGGAGGTGTCAGCAAACAGAGGGGAACATTACTCCACAGCACGTTGTGAAACCGGACCTCGTCAGGGTGCTGTATTACAACCTGCCTTAGGTATCACAGTAATCCTTTCACTCTGTGTACAATCGTCGTTCACATCTGATTTAGGAACGAACAAAGTAATTATTGAGGCATTTGTAAAGCGCGCCCTGATGACCAAACCACTGTTTGCAGCTAAAAAATAGGACGCTGATAAAATCAAATCAAATATAGAACAAGTGCATTTCAAGGCTTTATGAACCACGTGCATGAGATAAGGAGTTATGCTGTGGATTGTGAAAGATCACTGTAAGCCCAGCCTGAAAAAACAGGAGAATGCAACCCGTTTTGTTCTGGTGAAACATCTGGGTTGTGTTTATTACAATCACTCAAAACCAAAAACGGCAACAACCACTGGCAAAGGCAATAGCTCTGACCTATCCTACATCTACTGGGTTTGTCAGTTTTTTAGCTATGTTGTACAGAAGCGCTGCTGTAAAAGTAAAAAACGTTATGACGCGGCCAACATTGACAGTGTGTCATAGTGGTTTTTTTTTTACTTCCAGCTATGCTGCACAGCAGCTCTGTTGCTGTACATCATGGCTAAAAAACATTGAGACATATTGGATTTGCCAATGCTTGTTGTTTATATTTATCTAAGCCAATCAACTGCGCATCTATATTCGGTACTTACCGAAGTTTAGCAATGTTTCTGTTTGAGAATCCGCCTATTAAACACCTCACAATAAACCCAACAGGAAATGAGGAAATACAGCTTCCAGCTATTTCAGCAAGTTGAACTCATAATTAGTTGAAGCTTTTCACCAGCTTAAATTTCTCACCTTTCAGCCAGGAGAATTTTGCTTTTGTTCGGCCGCATCTCCGCACAAGGGTTATAGCTTTACTTTTATTCTTGTTAATCGCCAACTCGTACATTATGTTCCCACCGAATTTAATTGAGCTTTAAAGGGTTTCTGGTGTTCTAGCAATCAATGGCAAAACAAGAGAAATTCTCAAATCCTCATTTTTTTAAAATTAGGATTACTTGACGCAATATTGTTCTGACGGAGGGATTGTGAACACGTGTAGTAAATCGTGAAGTAGTTGTTGAACGCTTAATACTTTTATGTTACTGAGAGTTGTTGATAAGTGTTATTTGATTTTGTATTCTTTATAATTGCGTGCACTTTTGTATACTTTATAATTGTGTGCACTTATGTGTGAAAAGGCTTGTTCATAATGTTTTTGAAGGTAATTTGAGATAGTTGACCCTGTTGTCTTCCTGTTGCGAGACATTGTATGCCCTGAACGCCATTCATTTTTTCCGTCTGACATGAACGCTGATGCACTCAAACGAAAGGTATACAATACACACATTATCTGCTCTGTCAGTTACTTCGTAGCCAATTCTGCCCCCATTACGAGTGTCTCATCTGTCCTGTTACCCCGAGGCAGCTATCATTCAGCTTGGATTCTGGAGATGTGCAATTCCTGAATATCAGTTGAGCTGTAGTGTAATGCAACATTTGTTTAGCGCTTATTAACCCTATGTGGGGCGTGAAGCGCTTGCCAACATGGGTAGCACACTACAAGTCTTTGTTTTGATGCTATGTGGGAAGTGTTTCCAGAGAGTGCGTGAGGACCACCGAGATGCAATTATCGTGTTATTGGACGCAGCGCTTAGTAGTGTGAGGGAAGAAGTGTGAGAGATAGGCATTTAGTTTATGGTTTTTAGAAAGCTGGCAGCTTTGATCAGCTCTACAGGTCCCTTTTTGGTATTTCTTATGTTTATAGTCCACCCAGCTGGCTACTGCACTGGGTTGTCCATTCTGAAATCACTTGTTTAACGATTATGGTTCTGAGCAGCCATAGGTTAGAGAGAGAAGTGGCGGAGAGATCAGCTGGGATGGACTTTGTTCTTATCATCCCAAATCTGACTGTCATTGAGAGATGACAACACAAAAATAGGCCCGTGGGTCTAAATCCCAGAGAGAGTGCTGGGTAGTCCCTTTTATAGGACAGTTTCCCTCACCCACCTGTAGATGGCATGCTTCATCATAGGGTAACCTCCTCGCACTGCAAACCTAGTCGCAGTGCGGGCTGCAACCCCCTCTCTTAGAGGGAGGAGCTCAGGGATGTTTTTTTGTATAGAGGAGAGGTATCCCAAAACCTTAAGATGAGCAGGGTGTGGAGGGAGTGACACAGGAAGTGTAAGTGAGCTAAAACTAACTCTCTGGCACTTTCTTTTTAATGAGGCATCCAGGGGTCAGGATTAAAAAGTGAAACTATAGCAGGAAGATTCAACCTGTCATAAAATGGTGAAGGTTGACATGTTTCAGCCTGGCTTCCTCCGTGGAGGTGTAGCAGCTTTCTTCAGGACCGACGTGAAAAATGAAGTGAATTAACCACTCATACCAAACTTAGTAGGAGGTAAAAAGCTATACAACCTGATATTGGGTATAATCACCACTCAGACTTTCAGCTGGTCAGCATATTCCCTGTATTATCGGGTGAGCTAATGGCACCTTAACCTCGGCGCAAAAACTCTAGGTGGCATCCAGTTCCTTCAGGATGAGACCCTCCAGCCTGCATTGTGCGCCTTGGAATGGCTCTTTTTACCACCTACTGAGTTTGGTATGAGTGGTTAATTCACTTTACTTTTCACGTCGGTCCTGAAGAAAGCCGCTACACCTCTACGGAGGGTGCCAGGCTGAAACATGTCGACCTTCACCATTCTATGACAGGTTGAATCCTCCTGCCATAGTTTCACTTTTTAATCCTGACCTCTAGATGCCCCATTAAAGATTGGTTTGGCATACCAGAGAGTAAGTTTTAGCTCACTTACACTTCCTGTCTGACTCCCTCCACACCCTGCTCATCTTAAGGTTTTAGGATACCTCTACTCTATACAAAAGAACATCCCTGAGCTCCTCCCTCTCAAAGAGGGGGTTGTAGCCCGCAAAGCGACTAGGTTCGCAGTGCGAGGAGGTTACCCTACGATGAAGCATGCCACCTACGGGTGAGCGAGGGAAACCGTCCTATAAAAGGGACTCCCCAGCACTCTCTCTGCGATTTGGACCCAGGGGCCTATTTTTATGTTGTCTGATTGTGATAGAGGGTAGTCACCCCCTGCTGGTCTCTAAACCTTCTCAGGCCTCCTTTGTGTGGTTTGTGTCATTGGGAGATGCCAGGAAGTGCCGTAGTCTGTAAAGGTCGGGACCTGCAGTGGGGGACTAAATTGGAGTCCCCTGTTGACCAGTGATATGTGGCAGATCTCTTCAGTTATTACATGCCTGTTCACATGGTAATGGGTGGTTTATTGCTGTGAACTAGTAAACTACTGATGATGGATGTGACCTTTTGCAGTTTTGTTTTATGTGAGTGTGAGAGAGTCAGTTAAGGAAATTATTAGGCAGCCTCTATGAACTACAACTAACTGTCTGACTGAGGAGTGGTATGATAATAGTTTTAGTGTGGGTTATATATTTTAATGTGATTACATTTTATAGCACTTACTACCTCTGATGAAGCATTGTTGTGCTTTATGCTGGTCAGCATGCTGTTCCAGGTCCCAGGGCTAGTGTTTTTGTTGGTTAATGGGATTTGTTTTGTGTGCTACCAGAGCAATGTCATGCCTTTGCTCCAGTTTCTATGTGGTGTATTACATTAGTGAGAAATTAAGTGTGATATTAAGTGGGAAAGGGGGGTATGGGAGTTTCATGCATTGGTTAGCAATATTAATAGACGAGCTATATGAGATTGCGTATTGTTAGGGTGCAGGGGGTATGACCTTTAAAGGAGAGGTTGTAATCTTGCATGCATGTGACTTGGAGGAGGCTGTGCTCTGGAAGAGGAAGAATGCAGAGGATGGAAAGAAAGGAAAGGGTCATTTGAAGGTAAAAGGGGAGTCGACAATCAGAAGTTTTAGGTCAAGTTTGACACAAAAGTACACAAAAGGCTGGATTCAAACTTGGTTGATTTATATGTCTGCTTTTCTTCCAAGAATGTGCTTAATGACATGCTGGCTTTTACTGCAAAAAGCACCTCAACAGCTCACTCCTAATTTAAATAGCTCTTTCATTAATCAGCACATAAAACTATTATTTCATTGAGCAGTCTACCGCCATCAGCACACAGCTCAGTTCCTATGTTAGAGACGAGTCCTGATATTGGTTCTGCTGTGTGGGGAGCACTGTGTAAAAGGCAGTTGTCGCCTAACTCACCTAGGTCAAACAGAATTACTTTAGAAGCCATCCTAGAGTCATTGGAAGACCATCCCAATACATTAGAAGTCATTTTCAAGTCATTTTCAAGTCATTAGACATCACCAAGCTCTTGAAGTCATCAGTGACAACCACGAGATAGCATTTAAATTAAAATACAATGAAAGTACTAATAAATTCAAGAGCTGAATACAATTCTTTTTTTAGATCTCTGAAGCGTCTAGCCTGTTTTTCCTTTAAAGTGTTCTAACTGTGCTTGTCAATAAAGCAAGTGCAATAAAAAGCCAGCTAGCCATGGCAGTCTTCAGATGCAGAGCTATCTGCAGAAACCATTGTTTCAGCAGTGGATGGTAGAATGGTGTAAATTTCAGCAAACTGAAGTGAATTCACGCTTGGAACCCACAAAAGTGTTGGGACCCCAACCTCACCTTTCCACAGCAAAGCCTCACTCTACTCTCTATCCATACTTGCTAACCCTGTATGTGGTAAGCTACCAATTTTCCAGCAGCATGTCCGCTTTTAGATGTAATCCCTATATCATTTTCATGAGGCCAAGGCAGGCCATGTTAATTCCTGCCTTCAACCAATGAAAAAACATATCAAACAAGGCTCATCAGTGCAGCCTAATTGCAAAGGCTGCTTGAGACTGAAAATTGTCCTAGTAGCCATTCAGCTGCTACGTCAATGTGCCCAGTCTAGGCAGGGTGACATTGGTCCCTGCTTCTAGTAGTTCCAGAGCCCTTAGACTTAGTACAAGTGCCTAAGAATCTGGATAAATGCAATTATGAACAAGCATACCTTTTAGGGAAGATCCTTGATGTGCAATGGAAAGACTGAGTGGGAAGCATATAGAAATGATCAAACTTGAACATCTAATGTCTATGGATCAACGTATGGGGGCACACCAAACTTTTCATCGATATAGAAGGGCCTAAAGATAGTCTATGTTACTGGCATGACTCTCGCCCTGTCCTGTAACAACCTATTTCCATGTACTCTGCAAGGTCCATTTACCCCTGCCCTCTCCAGTCACACTTCACATACATGGCTAAAACTTTGTATGAAAATATGGTGACAGATGAAAATATTCTGGACAGTCACATACAAAACCATAAGTTTTCTCCCCACAAACGTGTCAGGCCACACAAAAGTGTAGGTGTAGGAAAATAGGATCTGCTTTCATGGTTACCCCCACTTTTTGCTGGTGCTCAACTGTTTTCTGACTAGTCTGACTGGGATCCTGCTAATCAGGACCCCAGTCACTGTGCTTCCTCCCTAAATTGGTTATGGTACATTCCTGTTTGGTACTGGGGCACCCTGGTAAACCCCTAGTATATGGTACGAAGGTATCTAGGGCATGGGGGTACCCCAGGGGTCCCCTATGGGCTGCAGCATGTGTTATGTCACCCATGAGGGACCCCCCAAACTACCACTACAGGCCTGCCATTTCAGCCTGTGTGAGTTGGTGCATGCACCACTCACAAAAGATATACGTTTCCTTATATCCAAAACTCACTGCACTTGAGACCTATAATTCACCCCTCTAGCAGGCCTTTCAGTCCCAAAGGTAGGGTGCTCGGTTCCGAGTGTGAGGGTAGCCCTGCATGAGCAGACCACCTCTACAAACTCCGGAGTCCACTCTCCAGATTTTGTAAGTGAATCAGCCATTAGGATATAGAGAGGCCATGCGTCATTATGCAAGGACTATCTCTAAACTGGCTGAAACGAACCTGGGAATGTTTGGTATCAAACATGTTGGAGTCATATCCCAACACCGTATCTGGTGTTGGAGGTATGCTTCCATCTACAGTAGGGCCCCTCCGGGAAGCCCTCCATGATCCCGGCACCGATCTTACAGAGCCTGACAGCAACCTAGGGCTGCTGCGGACCACAGACACGATTCTGCCCTCTTGCTGCTGGGCCAAGCCCAAGCAGGGGAAGGTAGGACAATAGGTTTCCTGTCACAGGGAGGTGTGATCCCCTTCCAGACAGGACTTAGTGTAGTGGGCCGGGGTGAGGGCACTTGCCAGCACCACATAGTCTGCTGGAAGGGCACATTTGGTGCCCTCCTTGCATACTCCAGTTCAAACCAGATCAGGGAGCCGTTGGCTCCCCAGTCTGGCGCGAAACTGGACAAATGACATGGGAGTATCCTCCCCACTGTCTGACCCCTCCTTTAGGAGGGACCCCTGAATCGTCCAAACCCTCACCTTAGGGTACTTAAGGGCTTACCTGTGGGTGGGTCCCTATATTTGTCGTGGGATTCGATTCAGATCCAACTCCACTTCTTTTTTGACCGTCTGGACATCATGGCCAAGTCGTGCTGACCGTGCCGAACTGATCGCATTGTCCTTTTGCTTTGCGACCAAGCTGCAACAGAGAAGACTCTGTCGACTCCTGACCTTGTCGTCCTGCAAACCCGCTGCACCATCAGTGTCCGTGCTCCATACAGGTTCCGTCCTGGGTCTGTGGACATCTAAAGACATCCAAAAGAATCTCTCTTGGAGTGAAGGAGTCACTCCCCTGCATCCGCAGGCACCGCAACATGTTTGACTGGTTTGCCGAACCTGGGCTTCCACGGACTCCACAAGGCTCTGCAACACAGGTGGTGGATCGGCGTTCCCTCGAGGCCTAAGCTGTCCTCTCGTCGAGTTGAGGCCAGCATCCTTCGTAGAACGCCCTGTAACCAAACCCATGTGCTCCGTGTTGCTGCATCGCTCCAATCACCCGGTAACCGCAACGGTTACCACGATCGACTTGAACCAACAGAGTCGGAAGCATCAAGAGGTTCTGTCGACAAGTCTGTCCCCGCTATAACTGACCCGTGCCGACGCCGTTGGTTGGACAGACTGATTCTGTTGTCTTCAGAATCCCGGTGGCTCGGGCAGAGCTACTGATTCGGTGTACCCATACTTGAAGCCTCTTCACCTCACCTGTTTTATTGAACTTGAGTGGCCTTCGTCTTCCTTGCCTCCTGGATGTCCTGGTGTGGAATAGACTCTGTCCCCTCTGCTTTCAGGAACTCTTTGACTCGAACTCACTTCTGGGTTTCAACAGACTCTTTCGTCCTTCTGTGGTAAGACTGCAAGCGCGACATACCCGCTGATCAATATTGAGTACACAGTTGGGTAGAAAGTCATAGAAGAATAGATCACTTGTACCTGTATTACAACCAGGGTCTGGTATATTAGCCGTCTTAAAAAACCCTCATTCACGTACAGGAACGGTGGAGCGGTATTTCTTGATTATCCGCTTCTTGCGTTACGTGAAAGTATCATAATTGGGTCTTTTTTTCAAAATATGCTTTCCTCCAACCGGAGGTAGATCAACTGGTGACAACAGTAGTGACCAGAAATGAAGTGAATTTAAGTGAAGTGAATATAAAATTACCTACATTTCTGCAACGAGCTTCTCTCTCCCTCCTCTGATTAATTAGTATTGAAGTAGCGCACAGCTGTGGGAGCTCCTCCCAAACGACATATCGACGTCCCTGATGGATAATTTCCAGTAGAGGACTACTCAACGCTGCCATAATTGGAACGGCCAAACCTATAGAAGAACACTCACCTAGCAACTGAGTAATACAAAATGCCAGAAAATCCAGGGCTTAGCTACACAGATGACGAGATCAACGCAATCTTATCGGGACCCTCTCTGTTGCAAGAGAATGAGCTCACACAAACACAACGCGCGCAGCTGGCCAGGCAAGCTGAGTGGGATATGCTCTTTTTTAGCGGTGATTTTAACTTAGTAAACGGTACCTTTTAAACTTGCTTTGTTGTGTTATTTGCACTTTCCTTTCTTGACCCGCACTGCTCCCCCGTCCACCACAGGTTTTCCCGATTGTTGTGGAGGGAGTACCGGCAACCTTCGTTCCCCGGAGACCGGAGGGGGTGGAGCCTCAACTCACTATTTAGATAGATGCCTGTTTTCCCGCGCAGCGGACGCGCGCAGCTGGCCAGGCAAGCTGAGTGGGATATGCTCTTTTTTAGCAGTGATTTTAACTTAGTAAACGGTACCTTTTAAACTTGCTTTGTTGTGTTATTTGCACTTTCCTTTCTTGACCCGCACTGCTCCCCGGTCCACCACGGGTTTTCCCGATTGTTGTGGAGGGAGTACCGGCAACCTTCGTTCCCCTCTTCCGGGCTGGAGACCGGAGGGGGTGGAGCCTCAACTCACTATTTAGATAGATGCCAGTTCTCCCGTGCAGCGGACGCGCGCAGCTGGCCAGGCAAGCTGAGTGGGATATGCTCTTTTTTAGCGGTGATTTTAACTTAGTAAACGGTACCTTTTAAACTTGCTTTGTTGTGTTATTTGCACTTTCCTTCCTTGACCCTCACTGCTCCCCGGTCCACCACGGGTTTTCCCCGATTGTTGTGGAGGGAGTACCGGCAACCTTCGTTCCCCTCTTCCGGGCTGGAGACCGGAGGGGGTGGAGCCTCAACTCACTATTTAGATAGATGCCAGTTCTCCCACGCAGCGGATGCGCGCAGCCGGCGCGCCGAAGGCAAGCCCTTCTGCGCCCGTCCGCGCCCGTCCGGGACCAGGGGCCACAACCCCTGCCCGTTTTCAGGAAAAGGTTATATCTTATAGCTCCCAATTACTTCACACACTTAGAACTGACACTAACGATACATGTCAGCACTCTCTGAATGTCATTAATGGCGATTCTCTCTGCCCCTACTGTGGCTTTTTCCTCCGGCCCTCTATCACAGTGTTAAACCCCTCTGGCAATCTACCTCCACTAAGGATGTTCCTACTAAACTGCAGATCGTTCTCAAAGCACTCTACAGAACTTGCGATTTTACTGCAAGATTTAAAACCTGATGCCCTTTTTCTGACGGAGACGTGGCTCCACAATGAGTCCGATCCCATCCTCGTTCAAACCCTCCCCCCCGGCTACCTGATACATCGGGTGGACCGCAAGAGTGGCAGAGGTGGAGGTATAGCTATTGTTTTTAATAATAAATTTAACTGCCGCATTATAGCAGACCCTGTGTCAGACTGCGAAAGTCTTGTCTTTTCTATAGACGTTTCCCCGACCAGCACCTTTTCTGGCCTTCTAATGTACCGCCCTCCAGGCGCCCCGAGACAATTCCTTGATGCTCTTCCCACAACTATTGCTAACTTTGCCTTTGCTCCATCTAACTTTACTGTGCTCGGTGACCTTAATTTCCATCTAGATGACCCTTCGGACAGTATGGCTAACGAGCTGATTGGGAATCTCCTGGCACTCCAGGTCAATGAGAAAGTATTGAAACCTACCCACTCTACGGGTCATCTACTGGACCCTGTTTTTAGCAACTGTAACGAACTTAGTGTAGGAACTCCCGTCCCACTCCCTTGGTCGGACCACTTCCTGATCCCTCTAACCTGGGAAACGCCCGGACCCTTTCTTCCCCCTAATACAATCTCGGTGCGGGAACGGAACTGGTCTAGACTTCCTACTGATCAGTGGAAACACATCTTGGAAACCACTAGACCAGTCAGTGACTCAAATCTTAACCTGGCCATTGAGAACTTTAATCTATGGATCCAAGGCTCACTGGATGCAGTACTTCCCAAGAAACCTACCCACAGAATTAGCAGGCGGAACACCGCTCCCTGGTTCTCGCCCAAGTTAAGAGAACTAAAACAGTTCTGCAGAAGGCTTGAAAGGAGGTGGAGACGGGATTATTCAGACCTTAGCAAATTAGAATATAAGGAGGCAATCAGATCTTACAAATTTGAAATCAAAGCTGCCCAAGCTGCTTTTTATGAAGAGAAGATTAATTCATCTGCAAACTCCCCCAAAGAAATCTTTCGTATCGCTAAGATCCTCACCAAACTGCCCTTGGAACAGCCTAGGTCTGATGGAGCATTCACACTCTGTAACAATCTGGCAGAATTCTTTCTACAGAAAGTTCAAAACATCTATCTGTCCTTTCCGGCCTCACATAATAATCATATTATGTCACCAATGCCAGAATCACAATATGGAACCCAAATCTTACTAGAGCAATTTCCCCCCCTAGATTCTGTTTTGTTGGGCCCAATCATGACTAAGCTTAAATCTGGTTCTCCAACAGATTCTGCCCCTCCTCAGATCCTCACATTAGCCACTGATATCATCTGTCCTGCTATCCTCGACCTCGTGAATTCCTCCATCTCATCTGGTATAGTTCCTCCGGCCTGGAAATGCGCTATGGTCAAAGCCCTCCTAAAGAAACCTAATCTCAATCAAGATGATTAGGCCAACTATCGCCCTATCTCTCTCCTTCCCTGGGTGAGTAAGATTCTTGAAAAACACATAAACACTACTATGGTGGATTTTCTGGAATCTAATGATTTACTCCATCCCTCCCAGACTGGTTTTCGTCCCCAATTTGGGACCGAGACCGCCCTCCTCGCAGCAACTGAGGCAAAAGGATTCTGGATCAAGGGGGTACTGCAGCGATCATCCTCCTCGACCTCAGTGCCGCTTTCGACACTGTCAATCATAACACTCTGATCCTCAGACTTAAGAATCTGGGAGTGTCCGGCACCGCATTAACCTGGTTGCAGTCCTTCCTTAGTGAGCGCTCCTTCAAGGTTTTTGAAGGAGATGTTGCTTCCAATCAGCTGCCTCTCAGCTGTGGTGTTCCTCAGGGCTCCTCCCTGAGCCCCACGCTGTTTAATGTATACATGAGACCCCTGGCGGAGATTGTCCATCCATTTGGCATAAAAATCATCACCTATGCAGATGACACGCAGCTCGTGGTGGCATTAAACCACCCCGAGAGGTCATCTAGCACCCTAGGCTGTTGCCTAGAGGAGGTTGCCAAATGGATGGCACTCTCATGCCTTAAACTCAATGGGGACAAGACGGAGCTCATGCTCCTGGGCAACTCCCCTTCCTTTAACTCTGCCTTGCTTTGGCCTAACTGCCTTGGGCCGGCCCCAGTCCCGAAAGACCAGATTAAGAGTCTCGGCATCTGGCTTGATTGTTCCCTTACCTTTAATCATCAGGCAGCGAAACTCTCAGCCACCTGCTATGGCTTGCTTAGGATGCTTCGTAAGATCCTTCCACTCCTCCCTTTCCAAGCTAGAAGGATCATGGTCCAGGCCCTTATCCTCTCTCGCCTGGACTATGGGAACGTCCTCTATCTGGGAGCTCCACAATACACCATCAATAAGCTCCAGATTATCCAAAACTGCGCCGCCCGCCTGCTTCTCCAGATCCCTCGCCGGCAGTCTGCAAAACCAGCCCTAGGGACCCTTCATTGGTTGCCGATCAGGGAAAGGATTCGGTTTAAAGCCATGTGTTTGGCCCACAAAGCCTTCTGGAAGAACGGCCCAGCTGTTATCCAATCCTTGATCACTCCTTACCAACCTAGGAGAGATCTCCATTCAACGGCCGCATTTCTCTCTTTACTTCCCAGAATAAGGAGAGCCAGATGTGGCGGACGGTCCTTTTCCTATAACGCTGCAATTCTCTGGAACGCTCTTCCACTTCACTTTTGAAATGAGCCCAACCTGATGGCCTTCCGAAAGCTCCTAAAAACATGGCTCTTTAGGGACTGTATCTAATTCTTACCTGCTCGGTCCTCTGTTTCGTCCGTAGCGCTGGGAGGCCTCAGGGTAGCCATCGCGCTTTATAAATGTCATTTCATTCATTCATTCATTAGCGCAGACAAACGAATGGGATGAACTGACAGAGACAAAGAAAGAACAAGTGAGGACAGCCATACATGGCTTGATAATGACCGAATACCTTTGCGCCAATGCGGCCCCTAAAGGTCAGTGGGTACATAATGCCCCACGGATTTTCCTGCAAGACATTATATTTCGTAAAGACTGGTCAGCCATCTCGTGGAATTACACAAGGGACTACTTAGTCTTAATCATAAAAACAGCCACTAGACTTTCAGAAGCTCTAACAATAAAGATACAAACTAGTGAAGCGAAACTCAAGACCACTGTACACATTTCCGTCTACAAAAAGAGGCTGGAAGAAATCAATCGAGAGATGAACGAAACCAGAGAGTATATCACACAGAATAAAATACAGAAATTGGGAAAAGACCTCAAGCGATTTTCTCTGGATAAGATGCACCCTTATACTAAAGATGATTACATCGCACCGGAACAAGCCAGTGACAACGAGTCCTCTGGAGGTAACTCCACTGATAACTCAGATTGGAGAGGTGATGACACACCATACCCACGACGAAATAGAGGTCAGAACAGATGTCAACAACGCTGGTGGCCTAACTCGTGCCACACACCACAATTCAACGAACAACCTCTTCCATTATATCAGCCTTTTGTACCGAACTTTCATGGATGGATGAATCCATATATGCAAGGTGCACCACTGATGGGACCTAGGCTGGGACCACATCAAACACACAGGCTGCCTTTTTTAGGGAGAGGCCAAAATAACCGCAGAGGGAGAAGAAAAGGAGTCAACTGGACAGAACAGGAACGGCAAGTCCTGACACGCAGCATGTCCAAAGAAAGACCAGGACCGAGCACAACGACTCGCTCGTAGTGAACCTGACAAATTGGACTTTAACGGAGGACCAAGAATGTGTCCTGAATAAAGGCTTGGGCTTTGTGCCCACTCCACCATTAGATCTCTTCAAGTTACAATGTGAACTGGCTGAATTCTGCAGGAAGATCAAATTGTAGGCTTTCTTTGCGAATAAGGAGGACAACACAGCCGAAACTGACACTAACTTGCGGCAAAAATCAACCTTCTGTCCCCCCAACCACCTAATCCCCATTGAGATTCAAGCTTTTGAACAGGCCATACTAAAGGAAGCAGAGAATGTGAAATAGATCACAAAAAAACCCTTTGTGAATATCACCAAGCGGGAACACCAAGCCCTTGAAGAACTCCACAAACATGAAGATCTGATAATCAAACCAGCGGATAAAGGAGGAGGGATTGTCCTGCTAACTAGAGAGGGTTACAATAAACAATGCATGGACCTCTTGTCTGACAAGAAGTTTTACAGAATTATCACTACAAACCAACAAGGAGATTACAGCGGACCATAGAACTTATGGTGGATGAAGCAGAGATGAACCTTTGGATCTCCAAGAACGAAGCATATTTCTTGAAAACTAAATCGCCTAGAGTACCGTACTTCTACTCATTACCCAAGACACACAAAAACAAAACACCCCCACCAGGACGCCCAATAGTCTCAGGGATTGGCTCAGTATTAGAACCTCTCTCTCAATTTGTTGACCACTTTCTAAGACCCCTGGTCCAAGGGACACCCACGTACCTAAAAGACACTCAGGACTTACTAAACCAACTGAGAGGACAGACCTTTGATGAAGTAACTATGTGCCTGGTAGGACTCGACATGGAGAGCCTCTATACCAGTTTACCACAACAGAAGACCCTTGAGACTATTGAGGACGTATTATTCTCACAACAATGGGGACACAGTACACCAAGACATTTTGTCTTAGAGTGTTGCCGACTGTCACTCACTGAGAACTTTTTTTAATATAACGGGACAATGTATTTACAATGCCACGGAACTTCAATGGACAATACATTCATTCCAAGTGTAGCAGGGCTGTATGTGAGTAATTTTGAGAGTACCCACATTTTCAGTGACAACAACCCATATAACTCCAAAATACTGTCCTGGAAACGATACATAGATGACGTGATCATGATCAATCAATCAATCAATCAATCAATCAGATATTTGTAAAGCGCAGGCTACTCACCCGGAACGGGTCTCAAGGTGCTGAGGGAGAGAGGGGGGACGGGGGTGGTTCCTCCAGGCCGGTAGGTTCACTGCGTACCATCGAAGAGCCAGGTCTTGAGGTCTTTTAGGAACTTGGGGAGCAGTGTGGTCTGTCGGAGGTGGAGAGGGAGGGAGTTCCATGCCTTGGCCGCGAGGAGGGAGAAGGAGCGCCCCCCCTGTTCTGCTTTTTTTGATCCGAGGTACCGTAGCGAGGGAGAGTTTGGCCGAGCTGAGGGAGCGCTGGGGTGCGTGGAACACGAGGCGGTAGTTCAGGTTGGCGAGACCGGTGTTCTGTAGGGCCTTGTGTGCGTGGGTGAGGAGTTTGAAGGTGATTCTCTTCTTTACGGGGAGCCAGTGCAGGGTTTGCAGGTGTTGGCTGATGTGGCAGTGGCGTGGTAGGTTGAGGACTAGTCTGGCGGCAGCGTTCTGGACGTTCTGGAGTTTACGGGTGAGGTTCTTGTTGATCCCGGCATAGAGTGCGTTACCGTAGTCCAGTCTGCTGCTGATGAGGGCGTGCGTGACCATTTTCCTGTGTTCGGGGGGATCCACTTGAAGGTCTTGCGGAGTAGGCAGAGGGTGTGGTAGCAGGAGGAGGTGATGGCGTTGACCTTGCGTTCCATTTTGAGTTCGAAGTCCAGGATGATCCCGAGGTTGCGTGCATGGTCGGTGGGGGCCTCCAAGGGCGGGGGGCCGCCAGTTGTCGTTCCAGGCATTGGGGTGTGGGCCCATGATGAGTATCTCTGTTTTGTCCTTGTTGAGTTGCAGGCAGCTGCTCTTCATCCATCTGGCGACGACTGCCATTCCGTCTTGAAAGTTGAGTTTGGCGGTGTTTGGCTCATTAGATAGAGAGAGGATGAGTTGGGTGTCGTCTGCGTATGATGTGATGTTGAGTCCGTGTGACGATGGCTGCGAGCGGGGCCATTTAGATGTTGAACAGGGCCGGGCTGATGGAAGATCCCTGTCGGACTCCGCAGGTTGTTGGAGTCGGTTCTGAGAGGAATGGAGGGAGTCTGACTCGTTGCGTTCTGTCGGAGAGGAAAGAGCGGATCCAGTTGAGGGCCTTGTTCCGGATTCCCGCGTCGTGGAGTCTGAGGGCTAGGGTGTGGTGCGAGACAGTGTCTTATGCTGCAGAGAGGTCGAGGAGGATGAGGGCTGCGGTCTCTCCTCTGTCGAGGAGGGCGCAGATGTCGTCTGTTGCCGCGAGGAGTGTGATCTCGGTGCTGTGGTTCTTCCTGAATCCTGACTGGGAGGGGTCGAGGATGTTGTTCTCTTCGATGAAGGTGGTGAGTTGGCTGTTGACAGCTTTTTCCATGACCTTGACTGGATTCGGGAGTAGGGAGATAGGTCTGAAATTCTTGAGGTCAGTGGGGTCCGCTAAGGGTTTTTTCAGGAGAGGGTTGATCTCGGCGTGTTTCCAGTCGTCGGGGAAGGAGGCAGTCTCGAAGGAGCGGTTGATGATGCGTTGGAGTACGGGAGCGATGATGCCTGCGACTTTGCGGTAGATGTGGTGGGGGCAAGGGTCCGTGGGGGCCCCGGAGTGGGTGCTCTTCATTATCCTCAGCGTGTCTTTGATGCTGAGGGCGGTCCAGCTGTTGAGCAGTGGTTGCGTGCTGCTGGGTGCGGAGGGTGGGGGTTCTTCGTTGGGGTTGTTGACGTCGAAGTTGTCATAGATAGTCTTTATTTTGTGATGAAAGAAGATGCTGAGTCTGCCACAGAGGTCCTGTGAGGGTGGGATGTCGGTGGTCTCGCTATTGGGTTGGGCGAACTCTTTGATGATGCCGAAGAGTTCCTTGCTGTTGTGGGCGTTGGTAGCGATTCTGTCCTGGAGTGCTTTCTTCCTGGAGAGTCTGATGAGCTTGTAGTGGGCCGCGGTGGCTGTTTTGAAGTTATCGAGGTTAGTCGTGGTTTTGGAGTTTCTCCACAGTTTTTCGAGTCGTCTGCAGGTGCGTCTGGAGTCTCGGACTTCGGTGGAGAACCAGCTGGCTTTCTTGGGGTGGGGTTGGGAAGTTTTCTTGAGGGGGGCGATGGTGTTGGCGCAGTTGGTGATCCAGTTGTGTAGCGTGCGGGCGGCGGTGGTGGGGTCATCATCTGTGGTGGTGGGAGCGGCGCTGTTGAGGGCTGTGGCGAGCTGGTCGTCGGAGATCTTGTTCCAGTCCCTGTGTTGGGGCTGCTGCGGGTGTTTGCGGGGGGTGTTGGATTTGAAGGTGAAGTGAACACAGCGGTGGTCCGTCCATGGGAGGTCAGAGGTGTGTGTGAAAGTGACGGAGTTCCCTGCTGTGAAAATGGGATCAAGGATGTGTCCAGCTGAGTGCGTTGGTTTGGGTACGATCTGCTTGAGTCCGATGGTGTGGAGGTTGTCCAGTAGGGCGGCAGAGTTGGGGTCCGAGCGATTGTTGAGGTGGAAGTTGAGGTCTCCTAGTAGCGTGAAGTTGATAGATGTGATGGTGTGCGGCGTGATGATGTCTGTGATGGAGTCTGAGAAAGGGGCGCAGGGTCCGGGGGGTCTGTAGATGAGGGTGCCTCGGAGGGTGGAGGATGGGCTGGTCTGGATTTTGAAATGGAGGTGTTCCATTAGGTCTGTGTGTCTGTCTGAATATGTGCTCAGTCGGTGATTGGTCTTGTGTGCGATGGTGATGCCTCCCCCGGGGCGGTTGGGGTGATCCTTCCGGGAGAACTTGTCTCCTTCAGGAATGGCGATCGCGATGTCAGGGCCGGAGGCTGTGTTCGTCCAGGTTTCGGAAAGGAAGGCGATGTCCGGGGCGGAGCTGTCGAGGAGTCCCCAGATTTCCGTGGCGTGTTTGTGGAGGGAGCGAATGTTGAGGAGGATGCATCTCAGGGTTTGGGGTGCGATGGAGTTGCTTCTGGAGGGAGGGAGGTGGTTGGTTATGGGTGTCGGCGGTAGTGAAGGAGTAGTGGCAGTGACGGCAGGTGAATGGTCTGTGGGTGTCGAGAGGTGAGGAGAGCTTGCAGTTGAGGTTCTTACCAGCGTTGAGTTCGTGGAGAGCCGAGGCGGTGTAGTGCTGGCGGGCCGGAGGGCCAGGGGTCCTGGCGCTTGGCGCGGTCGGGTCACGGACGGGCGCAGACGGGCTTGCCTTAGGCACCATTAAATAGGGGAGGAGGGAGGGAGACGCAGCTGGGAGGCGGGAAACCAGCGGGGGGAGGGGCCGCAGGGGCAACAGCGGCGGGGAAAGGCAGGAGTAGAGGGCGGCGAGAAACGGGAAAAAGGAGTCTATCAAGACTTCCGAAGTGGCCAAAATAAGCAGGGGAATGCTCAATGAGGCCAAGGAGAAATGCACAAAAATTACGAGCAGGAGCGGCAGAAGTGAAAGCAGGGCAGGGGCCGGCCTCGAACCAGGGTCGGCTCAGAGCGGGACGCAGAGGCATTAAGTTGGTGCTATGCACCCGGGAGAGCAGTAGCCTGGCCGAGATCAAGGGACTTTCTTGATCTGGAATGACACCCCAGACAGCCTGTCAGATTTCCACAATTGGATCAATACCAGGGATGACTTTCTAAAGTTCACATACACAGCAGACAAACACAAATTGGACTTTCTAGATGTCACCATTTACGTAGAGGATAACATCATAAACTCCAAGACGTTCTATAAACTCACATCAAAGAACAGTCTGCTTTCATACAACAGTTTTCACCCATGGCCACTGAGAGAAAATTTGCCATACAGCCAATTCCTACGCATCAGGCGGAACTGCAGCAAACTAGAAGACTACAAAACACAGGCAAATGACCTATGTTAAAAATTGGAGGCCAGGAACTATCCTGCTAGGACTATAAGCAAATGCCAGAAAAAAGCGAGGAACCAACCGAGGGAAAGCCTACTAGAGACCACGGCAAGGGAAACAACTGAGGGTGTCCTCACTTGCATAACGACCTACAGCACAGCATCAAACTTGGTGAAAAAAATTGTGAACAAGAATTGGAGAATTCTCACTTCAGGCTTACTGAACTGGCCGAAAACCAGATTCGCCAACAAAAGGACTAGGAACATCAAAGATATCCTTGTACACACAAGACCTATCACACTGCAACCAAGAAGAGAAACAATCACAGACTCTTGGAACATGACATCTATAATTGGTCACTACCCGTGTGGGTCCTGCTCTGTGTGCAAACTAACTAAAATCACCAAAGTTCTCCAACTAACATCAGATCTGAAATGGACCATACGCCATCATACCAATTGCAACACATCGCATGTGGTCTATATGATCACTTGCCCATGCGACATGAAATACATAGGGATGACCTGTCGTAAGATTAAACAACGGATCTGTGAACACAGAAGCAACATTAAATGCAAAAGAGCAACAACAAAGATGAGCAGTCATTTCATCGAGTCCAATCACACCGTCAACAAGCTGAACTGGTAGTCCTTGAGACACTACCTATAAATAATCACAATGCTGAATGGATTCTATATGAAAAAGAACAACGATGGGTGCACCGCCTCAAAACCTTTGAAACAGGATTGAATGACAATATTCCTTGGCACACCCTCTCATAGCAATCTGTTTATGAACACTAGTCACCATATAAGAGCCCATTATGGAAGAGGCCCTCCATCTGATGACTCTGTGCAGAACAAGACACGAAGACAGACACTTGCCCTCTCCTCTGTCCCAGTGCACGCATCTGTGACTAATCCACCTTCAAATACGGCCAAAGGGTGGCATGATGCGGCAACCAATCAGGAACTCAGGCCAGACAACATTACATGGTTTGTCACTATCTGCCCTCACATGTCCCACTTTGATAAGAAAACCTGCGCACCTTAATTAGGATGCACTTACTTAGTATTATACATTAGAACAGCGATTTTGTCTATGGCACCATCTATGCCCGAATGTAATCAAGAGTGGTATCATTAAGGCAACACTAAATTGCGATAGAATTAGAACCCAGTCTCTTTACTATGCTTCTCGCTCGACTGGAATATATCACCTATGTCTCAATATAATCTAGAGTTAAATTATGAAGTATAACCTAGAGTTAAATTATGAAGAATACACGAAGTCAGGATAGAACAAGGCCCGAGTCTCTTTACTATGCCTATCACTCGACTGTAATAAAAAATGCTCACAACGGGCCCGTGTCACCGGGGCACCGTGAACGGAGCGAGCACAAGTCGTGCAACCTGACACCCACAGGTATTCCACGGATAGAAGCCTCCGGATGGTCGGACGTGCACGCATCCATGCATGACTCTGTTAACTTTTTCCTCTGTCCCTAACAGCAGGTTTGTCAGCCCGCCGGTCTCCCGAGGTAGCCCTAAGCGGGAATCACCAGGTATTTATGTACCGCGTCCTGACATACGCACTTGTAGTTGAGGCGAAGCAGCTATTGTAATGAAATTGATACTGGGCACAGCGCACCGTCCTGCCATGCGATGCAAGTTCTCGTCACTCCTGCCCTCCTGCCAAGAGTAGAATTGTTAACCGCAGTAAAATTCTGCTAACCATGTTACGAAATGTCATTAACCATGATATGTTACGCGCAGCGATTATTCCTTTTAAGTTCACACCCCATTCGTGCCGTTCTTAATGAACGTTTTCCACCATAGCCTTTCAACAGACATTCACGCCTAATACCGCACTCTACATTAATGTGGTACATAGAGGCAGACGCTATTAGCGGCCCTCTCAACACTAATATTTCCCACCCCCTTTGGTGTTTTTTGATGCTTGTTTAGAACGCAGCAACTTTTTCGATCTAGCTACCCACATAGAGTACTTAATATACTTATGTGACCTTCACACGCGCATTTAATCGTTTACAGCCATCCCGACTGTGAAACTGCGAGAATTTTGTCCCCAAATACCACATAACCTAAGGCAAAAAGCAGTGCTAAGCCCTTTGTATTTAGTTGCTAAGGTCGTGTTCCCCCACAATTTGAGTTCTAGAATATGAATTCCTTTTAGCATCTTCATTGCTCCATCTAGACTAAGGTGTTCACTAATATGTACTAACAACATACCCGATTATTAAGACCTTATTTTTTCCAGTTACCGGTACTCATGACCGGTAACAATTGAGAAGAGGGGTAAGTTACTTGCCTACCCTAGCACGTTGCATAATTGGCAACCCACTTTGCACTGGTCCTGAATAAAGCCCCCCGACCCAGTTGGGCGAAAGAAGGGCTGAAACATGTCGACCACTCACATGGACTAATAGGTGCCATAGAAGAGTAGCATTTCTAAGCACGCACCGCTTTAATTTTAACCTTGCCCCATCTCCAACTGAATAAAATGTCCTTGTTGCAGAGATGTAGGTAATTTTATATTCACTTCACTTAAATTCACTTCATTTCTGGTCACTACTGTTGTCACCAGTTGGTCTACCTCCGGTTGGAGGAAAGCATATTTTGAAAAAAAGACCCAATGATGATGCTTTCACGTAACGCAAGAAGCGGATAATCAAGATATACCACTCCACCATTCCTGTACGTGAATGAGGGTTTTTTAAGACGGCTAATATACAAGACCCCGGTTGTAATATAGGTACAAGTGATCCATTCTTCTATGATTTTCTATCCTCGCCTGGAAGCCGAATGGATCTCAGCTTCTCTCTCTCTCCTCTGATTAATTAGTACACAGTTGGGTATCCTCTTCTCACCCGACCGTTGGGGGTCCCCAGACTCTCACCTGGGCTGGTTCCTTGGGTCCCCGAATCTTCTACGTCTCCTGGGTCCAGTCTCGACTTAGCTCGTGGTTTGCTTCGCACCATTTTGATATATGGTCTGGACTCCCCCCTGGGGACCATTGTGTATTGGTGCTACTTGCTGTTCTATGTCCAAAGTATTGTGTGCATTGTGAATATCTCCGGGTAGGAGATATTGTAATGTGTTAGTGAGTGATAAATATCTGTTTTTATAAGTACACTGTGTGGTTCTTTTTCATTTAGCCTATACTAAATGATTAGATACTGGTAAACAGAGCTCCTTTGCACTCCTCCCAGATTAAGCCTAAAGGCTGCTCTCTGCAGCTACCACTTAGAGAGATTGCTATGGTTATCTAAACCCCTAAAATCACCATAAGGGTCGTCCGGGTTACTGTAGGGTGCTACACTTACATAAGTGAGCACCATATACTGACCCAGCTTCTCACAGTAGGTATGTGGGCTTTCTATAGTAAAACCTACCCACAAGACATCAGAGTGTTGTACAGTCAAAGGCTAGCATAGCATAAAGTCAATGTGTGATATGAGAGGTTTGTGAACGGTTAAAGCATTGTGAAATAGTATTCTTCAGGTGGAAGTGGCAAAAATAACTTTATTATTTACGTACAACTTCCTGTCATAGGTCTGTTTCATCCTTCTGTTGCCCATCTTCATTCCATCTCATATGATCTTCTATCACATACACTCTTCACACATCTCCTGCCCTCAGCTGCCACTCATACCAGCCAGTCCAGATCCCCAACTGGTCTATCTCAGTCCTTTCTCCCTTGGTATACAACTACTCTCTCTCCTTTTTATGGAAAATTCCCTATTCTCTCACCAAAACGCACTGCCCTTCAGTCAATCATTTATTTATTTATTTATTTGTAGAGCGCAACATTCATCCCAGAGGGTTATCACGGCGCTGAGGAGGCAGATCCTAGAACTGAGGAGAGGAACTAAGAATATAAAGGACTACTCAGACAGGGAATAGAAATGTTTTTAGTTTTTTCCTGAATGTGTTGTAGTCTGTGGCCAGCCGCAGCTCTACTGGCAGCCCATTCCACTGTAATGCCGTGAGGTAAGAAAAGGAGCGTCCCCCGGCCCTAGCTTTTTTAATCCTTTTTATCTTGGCGAGAGCCTGGTGGTGTGACCTCAGGCATCTAGGAGGGGTGTAGAATTGGATTTTACTGTGAAGAATCTTGGGGCCAGTACGATGAAGTGCCTTAAAAGTGTGCCCCAGGAGCTTGAATCGAGCTCTTTGACGCACAGGCAGCCAGTGAAGTTGTTTCAGGCAGTCAGTTGCTGAGCTGTATCTGCCCTTATTGCATACTAATTTTGCTGCAGCGTTTTGCACCACCTGCAGGCGTTTGAACAGGTAGTCTGGCATACCAACAAACAGGGTATTTCCGTAGTCCAGCCTACTTACAAGCAGAGCCTGTGTGACTGTCCTCCTGTGTTCTAAAGGAATCCAAGGAAGAGTCTTTTAGAAGCTTCAATGTGGCAAAACTTTTCCCACATAAAGTCCGAACATGATCCTGCATGGATAATTTGTTGTCCATAAGGACACCCACATTTTTTGCGCACTGCTTGGGTGCTGGCGCGTGTCCTAAAGAGCGGGGCCACCATGAAGCATCCCAGATATTGTTAGCTCCGCCAAAGAGCAGAATTTCAGATTTGTCTGCATTAAGCCTAAGACAGTGATCCGACATCCAGCTTGCCATTTCAGTAAGGCAATTGTTGAGGTTGGCCCTAGTGCTCTCGTGCTCATCTCCAATAGCTATTGTTAGTTGCGTGTCGTCCGCATAGGAGCAGATATCGAAGCCCCATTTGGTACCTATTTTTGCCAAAGGTGAAACATAGCCATCACCTAGTCTCATCTTCTGTACTGCCCATTCTGTGCCTCCACCTGTTATCATTTACCCCTCCTGACAACCACACCGTTATGCTTCTCAAGGCCTTTACTGTCACCCTTACACTCCTCTTACTTTTCCCACCCCTCCCCATCCGCTTCCTCTCCCACTAGTGTCACCCATCTCCCTGCCTGTCAACCATCTTCTCCCACAAATCCTTTGTCCTGCATCACGTTAACCACTCCCAACTATGACTTAAATCCTGAATGCCCTGCAAGTTTAGTCCATCACTTGCCACCCTCATCGCATGCACATCTACTCCCATTACTCCATTGCAACTCAACCATTGTATAATGTATCACTCGGGTCTGCTGTCACAGACCCAACTACCTGTCACCTCTTCCCAGCCATATTGTCATCCTGGCTCCCTTCATCTACTTCCTATCGAGTTCAGTCCAACTGCTGCTACTTGCTCCTTTTACATTTAGTAACCAGTCCTTCAGTTCCAATACCATGTCCACTTTCACCCCCTCCAGTAAATAATATACTCAAGAGATCGATACCTGATCCCTGCTGTTACTCAGGCCCTTCTGTCATCCATCCAGCGTACCACCATTCATTATACTGTCCCCTGCACCGTTTGTTCACACACCATTTGTTCGGTCACTGGCAAGATTGCTGATTGAGCTAAACCCTAACCACCTAGTAACTTAATTGTTACGATTTTAAATCCCTTTAATGCCAAATCAGTCTTTCATCCTTCCCAGGTCAGTCCACTGAGTTTACCACTCAAGAGGGTGACAGCAGCCCCTGTTATTTACAATGGGTACAAATGTGATAGATGTGCTATGAAGGATTTGATAAAAAGCTTTCATTGGTGTTTCTTCAATAACGGTTGCCTCCCCAGCTTTTGTCACCTATCCACAACTAGCAACGGCTAGTTATTCCCATATAATCTCACAAATTGTCTCACTAATTTCTCTGATCTCGCTCAATGTCATTCTTCAAGTCAAGCTTGTAACTCCAGTGGGGGCGTGGTCAGGGAAAATGGCCAACTAGACGCGTCCTCAGTAGCTCCCGCCGGCAACCAGTGACTCGGCTAATAATCCTGTGGCATCAGGAACCCACTTGCTGTGAAATTCCTAGGGCTACTTCATAACAAATTATAAAACCATAATAATATAAATGATGATAGTGACACTGAAATTAGAAAATTACAAAAGTTTTTTTAATAGAAAAATACTTCATTAAAATGCAAAGGCCTAGTATGCGTTTTTACTAGATACATAATTTACATGGCCTGCATGAAGAAGTCAATCACTTTCACATATTTTATCTTTTCTTCTATTTCCTGATATCTATATGACATAGTATAAATCAAATTAGTTAAAAGACATCTTGGAAACCACCCAGTCTTTTTAACTAATTTGATTTATACTATGTCATATAGATATCAGGAAATAGAAGAAAAGATAAAATATGTGAAAGTGATTGACTTCTTCATGCAGGCCATGTAAATTATGTATCTAGTAAAAACGCATACTAGGCCTTTGCATTTTAATGAAGTATTTTTCTATTAAAAAAACTTTTGTAATTTTCTAATTTCAGTGTCACTATCATCATTTATATTATTATGGTTTTATAATTTGTTATGAAGTAGCCCTAGGAATTTCACAGCATGTATGTCCCTGCCTAGGTGTACTTCACACTAGTATCAGGGGGCCCTTTATTCTTTACAATTGCATCAGGAACCCACTGCCACTAAAACTAACCTGCTGGGCACCCGTTTGATGTCCAGAGTGAGTGGGGGCAAAATTGAAGCCTGGGGGCTGCACTGATGGCAAAGCACACACCAACAATGAAGATAAGGCCGCATGGCAGTGAGGTGGCCTAGCCCGAAGTAATCAGGCTCAGCTGCACAGAGAGGCCAGGCCTGGTAAATCGCAAGGGGAGAGAAGTGTGCGCCTAGGCCCCCAACACAATTTGACCACATCGGAGTGGCCAGGAAGAAGATGCGGTGGTGCTGGGCAACCTCGGTGCCTGGTGGTGAGGCGGGCCTCTGCGGGCGCTGGAGGCTGCAGGGCCATTGGGTGGCCTTCTTATTCGCCCACAATGTAACGTAGCCTAGGTAGGCATGTGCAGAGGGTGGCAGTGCTATGTCTCGGCAGCCACGTCTGCAGCATTCATACAAGGTGCCTGGTGGGGCCGGGACCGGAGATAACGTGGGGGAGAGCACGCTGCCCTGGCGGTCCCGGGTCTCTGAGAGGTTCAATTGATGCCTGATGGCTGGCTGCACTTCATCAGAGAGGGCTGGTGCAGAGAACAAGGCCTGCAATGTGGGCGAGGAGAGTGCCCTAAACGTTGCCGCCCCTCGGCTGCGTGGTGGGGCACCGATTTGGACCTTGTGTGACTGCGCTCACCACCTCTTGGGAGCGGCCTCATGACGCCTGATGCTGAATGAAGGGGAGGGGGCTTGCTGGCCACGGCAGACCCCCTGTGGGGGTAGAAGTCTGTGAGGCACAGTGGTAATAGACGGCAGCACTGTGGACCTGCCCCAGGTGGGCGCTGGAGTCCCTGGGGTTTGAGGGCGGCCCCTCTGGGTGCCAGGAGTTTGGTGACAGAGTGGCACTGGACCAGGAGCCTGTTTGGCAGAGAGCCAATGAGCGCCAGGCCTGAAGGAGGTGGGCCAGAACATGGGGCCCAGAGGCAGAGGTTTTTGACCCATAGGGAACTGTACTGCCCTTGGCAGGAAAGTTGGATATGAATATACGAGTGATCCACTTTGCCTCAGGGGTCCCCCGCAACGGTAGCACAGTCGGAGAGGGAAAAGAGCCGGAAGGAAGGGCCAGGGGGATCCCGAAATATCACCACAATTGCCTGACAGAGACATGATTGGTTGGCACTGTTCATACCAGTTGCGAGCAAGAGATCCAGGGTGGTTGAGGTCTGCGGACATTCGGAGGTGCCCTGAATTGCAAACCGCAATTGGGAAGGATAAACAAACCAAGTAGTCACAGATGAATAAAACAGTGAACTACACCCATGTTGTCCAACCGGAAGGGCTGGAGACTGAGTCGAGGTCTGAGAGGGGGGAGCAGGGGGCTTGTGCCATAACACTGGAGGGTCGGATGGCAGCAATTAATGGCTTGAGTGCAGAGCTGGTGGTTAAGATAGATTCAGTGGCAATCAACGTGAACTTGCTCTGCATGGATTATAGGAAAGTTATGGATAGGGTCACTGAAACAGTGGGCACAGTCTCGGAGCTCCAACATGAGGTAAAGGAGTTTAAAGAGACAGTCTCTAAATTGTACAACGAATCGGTAATACTGGAGGAGAGAGTGGAGGACTCTAAAGGCATTCCAGACTAAATAATTTGCACTTCAGAGGATTTCCAGAGAAAGCTGAGGGTCCATCAGCAGAGCTGTTCTTGGAAACCTGGATTGAGAGGGAAATGGACCCAAGAGATTGTCAACATTTTTCAACATTCAGCGGGAATGCTGCGGGGCGCCCCCAAGGACCATCATTGCCCGAATGTTCAATTTCAGGGACTGTGATTTATATTTCAACATGTTCTGGTGCATGGCCTGCCACAGTTCGAAGGGAATAACATCTTTCTTTTTTTCTGGGTTACACCAAACGAGTGCATGACCAGCGTAAAAACCTTATAGCAATCAAGCGGTGGCTTCGGGACTGCAGTCTGAAGTACTGTCTGATGTGCCTCGCTAAACTGCGAGTTGTGCATGATGGGAAAGCAATATTTTCTACACATCAGAGGAAGCAAGTGACTGGTTAGACGCGTTGCCTGGGGCACTCCGGTGTGGAGATACCCCTTGAGGATAGAATCGCCTGACCACAGTGGGACAATCGGCAAAGTTATAGGGGTGGACCATGTTGTCCACAAGCCAAAACTCTTTATGACTGCTGGTACGCATAGTGGCTTGCCCCGATGGGACTCTGACAGATATAGATGTAGTGCTGGACACAGGAGACTCATTCACAAGTCATAGGGGAGACCCAGGGTCGGGCAGTGACACCACTGATGGAGGCTTGACATGAAGCTCCCGGCCTATTTGGATAGGGACTTTGGGCATGGGTGGTGGCGGTTGGGGGCATTGGGAGCAGCCTTGTAAGTGGTCGCAGTTCAGTAGATTGATGCAGCCTGAGAAAAAAACTGTATGAAAAGGTAAGGGCATAGAGTGATTGGTGTCCAAACCTTATCACTAAAAGTACATTTATTGAGTAATAATAGTTTGTCGGCGGGGACGATAGTGGCCCTGCTGCCAGGGGCGAGGGCTTGAGTTCTACAGCCTTGCCACTCCCTCTGGTCAGAGGACTGATAGCGAAGCGCGAGCACTAGTTAGGGAGGAGGTCATTTGACCTCAGCGGAAGAGGATGGGGTGGTGGATGTGTCGTCACGAACTGCCAGTTGCAGGGGTGGGTTTGTTGCATGTGCTGCCTGAGGGATGGAATGAGGGAGAAAACTGTATTGTGGTAAAGTTGTGTTTAAGGGGAAGTTGGACTGCTCTTGTGTGATTGCTCCATTGTATCTGAAGTACCAGGATGTTTTGGGGCCCTTTGGAACTCAAACTGGTGTCAGCAATGGGAAGATAGCTCTTCACATAAATAAAGAATGCCCAACACCTCAGTTTTTACAGGCAGGAGTAGTTTCCTATTCTCCTTTGCCCTCCTTTACAGGCAAAAGCTGGGCACTTCTCATCGACGAGGGCACTGTCTCCTCTTCCAGGGAGCTGAGGCCTCCTCTCCTTCCTCTCTCCCACTAAACACTTTCCTTCCTGTCCCATTTGGAAGGGATGGGGGTCCGAGACATCCTATCCTTCCCCACTAAGTGTTTTGCCCACTGGGTGTAATCCGCAGCCCTGTGCCACTGCACCCATCACCCCTCCAACATAAGTGACACGAGGGGAATGTTTCTCCCCGTTCCCGCTCCTTTCCAGTCACAGATTCTCTCCCAAGGAACCTCTCCGACGCACACCCTCCTTACCAGGAAATCACAGCACATTATAGGTCACCGAGGTAGTGATCGTCTTCTTTGTGCCCTGTGCAGGAATTTGCGAACTGGCTTTGAAGTGTTTCAGTCGCCTTTCTATTCTTTTATTTTTTCCACATGAGGTGTTTAGGAGAACACGAGTGTGACTCTGAACTTGTGGCCTATGAAGCCCCTCGGCCTGTGCTGATTGGTGTCCTTTGTCAGGGGCCTACTAGTAAACTGTTGCTGTAGCCAAACTTGCTGAAGACCACAGAGCAGGAATCAATGTTTTGGTGATTGAAAGAGAGCTGTTGCCAAATGCTGACATGTAGGCTGTGTTTTGTGGTTTTCTGTTCTGCCTGCTGGATGCATGGGTGCCTTTCTGTGAAGCCACAGAATGCGATCCCCTATTGACGTACAGCTTATGTTCTTTTATAATAAACATATTCTAACTGTACAAGGAACCCAATCTGTTTCTTCAAGTATCCAGCTATGTGCATCAAAGTTACATCAGGTATGATAGTGCTGGATACTGTGGCCTCCAAAAACAACTTCTGCAGAGGGGAAACATCTTTAGAGGCTCACCTCTGTGGGGAGTAACCCTGGCTGTCCACTGGCACCATGATGTCTGCTGATACACTTCTTAATCCAGCCCAGGCTGGTCAGTGCCAACAGCACCTCGGATTCTAGGCCCACACATATAACAGGAAAAGTAAAACTATAGGTCCCAGCATGCTCCATACATACAGAGCGATGTTGGCTTTACATGCAGCAAGTTGCTGGATGTGCATCAACACTGCTTCCCATCTAGGTGTAAGTCTTATGGAACAGGTCATACAACACTGGTTGATATGCACTTATTTTGCAACTGAAACACGAGATGACCTACTTATTCGGTTTGTCCTGCCCTTGCCTACTTCCCCTTCGTTTTTGCTGAACTAATAACACTGCGTTGAAGGAGAACAATGACCGCTAGTGACATGTCATAAATAACATTGCAGCTTCTGTTTCATTCATGATGTTGTGTCAGAGAGTCTTTGGGCCTCCTCACGAATTTCTTGGATCTAGGTGTGGGGATACTAGAGAGCTGGAACCTCAGGTTCCAGCTGGTATTCCTGCACCTAAATCTTGGGATTACAAGTTATTTCTCCCAGAATGGAGAATAGCACTTTGATCTGGAGCAAATAATATGCCTAAATTCACACACGTTTACCATCTGTCAGGGTATTTTTGGGCACCTGTATGGTGGTGAAGCTGGGTGACGGTAGAGTATGTGAGAAAGGAACATTTGATGTTCACTCCATGCTGAGTTAGAAGGTAACAGGGTCAGATGCAGCAGCTGCCCACAACTCTTACCAAAGCCGGATCTGGTGATTCAGAATTATTGGGTCTGAATTTTGCAAATCTGGTAATCCATGACCAGACACACTGAGAAAGTTAGAACATAGCAGAGTGGCATCCCCCATGGAAACTACTTCAGGCCTCTCCTAATGAGGGCCTTAAAGGAGTAACTTCGAATTATGTTTTTTTTTTACACAAAACAAGTCCCTATCAGAGACCTTACTTGCTATGAAATTTTGTATCAGTCAGTGGTATTACAATGCTGCTCATTACGTTGAGTAAGTCTGATGGGTAAGCAGTAGCAGAGGAAATCCGATTGGCTGTGCAGGAATCTTGCATGTATGCGTGTACGAATGTATCATAACTTATAAAGCATGATCCTAATAGGGATCCAGTGTAGTGCTGTATTTAGTAGTGGGTCAGTACTTGACTGTGAACCAGGTGTAAAACGTAGGACTGGAGTTAGGGGTTGAGATCTCAACACAGGTTGAGCAAGTGTGCAAGCTCCTTCCATACTAACATGCACTATTCAATACTTTCTCAGTAAGGAGGTACTGGGACACCTACTACATGCTATTCAAATACAAAGGGATCACACAACGCACCTCTACCCTTATCTGCTACCCCTGGAATGAGACATTTGCAGCACTTTTACTGTGTATTTCTGTCCTGACTTGAATCATGTTCTAGTTCACTCGTACTAAACCCCACGATTGACACAATGCAGTCAGTCATGTAGCAGGAGTTTGTAATGTTTTGCAGTACTGAGACCTAAGTTGAGCACAAACAGTTCAACCCGGTGCACCGTTATTGCTGTGTTCTGCATTCTACAGAGCTCTAACAGTAAACATCTATTCCTGACTGGCACGAGTATACCAGTACTGAGGCATTCAAACGTCTCACAAGATATCGCTAGACTGAACAGAAATGTACAGTAGGACCTCCGTGCTGAAACGCTAACAGCACTCTGAAATGTACATTTCACTTCCACTGGGCATATGGAGCACTGGGGCTAGTCTACAGCTCCTGTGTCATGCTGTTTAGTGCTTGGTGGTGTGGCTGGGCAGCCATTTTGGGGCTGTTCTTGGGAGCAGAGGGTGTCTGGCTCAGCTGACATGCTGTTTCCTTTTCAGTTCGTTCCACGAGGGCACGATTATTGTATTGCCCATGTTTAGTGCCTGCCACATCCTCCAAGCCATCCAATCCAACATGCTTTATCTTTGTCTTAATTGGAAGGGGTATGTCTAAATTGGTGGTCTGTTCAAATGATAGAATGTCTCTATTGATAGTTGTTCTTATGTCGAAAGGAGTTAATTCTTTTTTGTGTGCATTAAGTTGAAACCAATGGCAGACTGTTTCTGCACAAAAGGGGAGAAGTGTGTAAAAACCAAACACCCATGAACAGTAAGAGGTACATTATTTGTCAATACACTGCCTACCATACGGGAATTATTTTATATTATTATGATCATTTTACTAATATGCCACATAACTGTATACATTTCGTAAAGGCTCTTTATTGAGATATGTCTTTTCGATGTGTTTTTCGCTGGACTGAGAATGCTATGGTTTTTTTTTGGAATTACAGAACTTCTTATTGCTGGACGAGGTCTCAAAACCCAAGCAGGACTGGCAAAACGAAAAGGAGGAGGCCCCTTTGGTTCTTATGCAGGACGTAACATGTTATTGGGACAAGGTAAAAAGAAAGATAGCATAACGTTCAACCTCATTTCTAATCCACATAGGTTGCCAATGTCATTTGTTGTGCCAAACCTGTAGATTATTGTGGTTGAATACTTTTTTTTATTCGTATTTTTTGTATATCACTGGCTGCTTCGCTAAGGCTTCTTCAGTGCAAAGTTGCAGAAAATGTCAGGGTGAGAGGAGGGGTAAACACAGCGATAGTAGGACAAAACCACCTTTAAATTCTTCTTGAATATGATGAAATTAGAGCTTTTTCTTAGTGCTGTGATGCAGGTCCTGTTCACGATGAAGTTGTAAATCTACACTTGCAGTTTTACTACCTTGCATAGGTGCAGATTCCTGATTTTAGGGTTGCATCTGGAAAACTACAGCTGCCACAGTTTTCCAGGATTACTTTATGAAAGGTTTTGTGAACTCCTGGATACGCCTTTCTGTTGGCCTTTCCAGTGGCACAATTATTCTTGGTGTACAATTACTCCTGCTGAATGCCAAAAACTTAGTGCACAATTTTCTTTCTTTTATTTTGTCAAAATATTTTCCTTATAGAATTACGCTTTCCCATACACCCCGTTGAGGTTTTAGGGTGCTCCGATCCCCATCCAACCTTAGGAAGAGATTTTTCTACTCTCCTACACAAAAACAAAGAGATGGAGCCAGAGAAGAGGTTGTAGATACCAAAAGACTTGAAGTTTGTGGGTGATAATAATGTATGGTGGATAACCACGCTTAGTTAATGGGATTTTAACAAGTTGCACCAGACTAGTTAAGCCAGAAGGATTGCAGAGCAAATTGTTATTGTTAGCACATAAAGGCCACATGGGCATAGCTAAAACCAAAGAAAGATTACGTTTACAATTCTGGTGGCATGGTATAGATATTGAGGTGGAACAAGTTGTAAGAGACTGTTCACAGTATCACATCAGTGACCAGACAGGTTTTGTGAGTACAACTTAACTATGCAGAACGTCACTCTCCCACCGTTCTTTTTGAGCAGTCCAGGGGAACCTACAATAAAGTAGCAAAAGTGGAAGAAAATCTTTACAAACTATGCAAGAGTATGTGGCACAAATATAAGTGTAGAATGTAGTTATTCACATTTATTACACTGCCAAGGTGGAAAAGGATAGGACATTTTGGAAACGCTTCCAGAATTGAGTGCTGCCGATCAAAGATCTTTAAATGAATATGAGATTTACAATCTTAACCTAGATCACCGTTGTCTGCCAAAGATCAGCACGATTATGGAACGATATTATTTTGGTATGAGATAGCAAGAGAAAGGTGAATTAGTGGAGGATTTTGTGATGAGTCTCAGGAAACTAGCCTCAAGTTGCAAATCTGGTGAATTGAATGAAAAATAAGAGATCAATTTGTTTTTAAGTGTTTCAATAACAAGATTATAGAAGAACTATGGTTAAAAGATGAACCACCATTGGAGGAAGTGATTGCTACAGCGAAACGAGTAGAACACATGGTGAAATGTGTTGGTGAATTGAGTAAAGATGACAAGCTTACACGATTGAAAAGGTAGTATGTCAGGTTAAACATAAAAAAGGTGCAACTGAAAGCAAAGGGAAAGGATTTGAGTCAAAGTTCTACATAGATTTTCTAGGAACATGATTCAGGTGCTGATGGTTTGGGCACAAGGCTAATGCTACCATGTGTCTGGCTATTCATGTTGTATGTATTCCCGGTGGATTGAAGTGAGTTGTGTAGAAGGTATTTCCTCAATCAGTGCAATTAGATTTTGGAGGAAGAATTGAAAATGGAAAGTTATCCTAATTCCATTTTGGTGGGCAATGGTCTGCAATTTTGTAGACCCCCGAGACTGCAGGCTCGGGGACGAAGATCTTCTGGATCTTCTGGATCTTCTGGAGGTGACCACCGGTTGGAGAGGTAAGTTGGGATGCCTGGGGATGCTGGGACACCATCGGTTGGGCCACCCAAGGTCGTGGGACGTCGAGTGCAGGGGTGTCTTTAGGCGTCGGGTTTTTCTTACCAGCTCAGGTCGCGGTCGGGGGGGGTCCTCCAGAAAGAGGCTGCAGGCTTCGCTTGGAGATTCGAGGCAGGTCAGAGATCACCAGATCTCAGGTCAGGATTGTGAGAAGTTGGCCTGGTATATGCTGTCCACTAATTATAGTGGGCACCTTGCACCAGTCTAAACAACCCCTTATTGGAGATAGGTTAAAGACAACCTTTATTGAAAGCTATCCTAGTGGTAGCTATGGAGAGCAGCCTTCAGGCTAAGTCTTGAAGGAATGTAAAGCAGCTTGTTTTACCAGTCTATAATCTCTTGAGTGACCAAATGAAAGAGGACCACACCAGGTATATATTCAAAATATATGTATTTATTGCTAAACACTTCCCTCTAGTCTCTTTATGAGGCTAGAGTTCGAAGTACATAAGTTATAAGTTAGTTATCAACAGTAATAGCACAAATACACGTTTGAGCCCTAGGGGCGTACCAAACCATATACCAATAAAGTGGTATAAGAACCACGACTGAGCTAGACACAAGGCCTAGAGCCTGTAGAAGTGCTTGGACCACAAGGAACCACCCAAGGTAGTGACACAGGGGACCCGCGGGGGACGTGTGCAGTGTGAGAACACAGCCGCGAATCGCCGTTGACTTCTATGGGGAAAGTCGCAGTTGGAATTTTAAAGAAAAGGGACACTTAGAGGAGGACTTGGAGCAAACCCCTTTAGAACTGTTCTAGAGTCTATACCCACGGGAGCACCGGAGTACTCGAGTTACCTCACCCAGGGAAGCCGGGTGCATAGGTGTCTTTCGGGGTCGGGTTTCGTCGTCGTTTTCAATGGCGATCTGCTGCAAAGTGCTGCTGGCGGCCAAGTCGAAAGTGTTCGGGTGGATCCAAAGGTGGATCGAAGATCTGAAGAACCTGAAAGCAGAGGGGACAGAGTCTGGGTCACTAGCCAGTGACCAGGAAGGCGATGAGCGGATGCCCACCGATGTCGGGTGCTTCAGGTAGGTTGACAGTCATCTTGACTCTTCAGCCACGAGGTCCAGGAGGCGTCGACGACGACCAGGAGCTGGATTCGAGCTGTCCCACGACATCTGTCGATTCCTGAGGTGTTGGCGACCGGATTGGACCCAACAAGCCTTGGCAACGGCAAGTCTCGTGGAAATAGAAGAAGGACGGTGGTGCAGACCAGCAAGGTCTGTGGGACTCACCCAGCAAGGGTAAGTCAGGGCACGCCTGGAGCAACCAGGGAAGCCCAAGCAGAAGAAGATTGGCCTTCGGGAGGGCCCACTAGCCAATGGACTAGCGACCGCGAAGGAGCCTCGAGTGGATGCACTTAGAGCTGGCTCACGGGACACTCGTGGAGTGGAGGCCAGTGATCTTCGGTGCAGTCGGTGCTGGAGGCGGGGGCTACTCGGAGCCCAAAGCACAACTTCGTGGGAGACCAGGAAGAGGATGCACTTGCAAATGTGCTCGGTGTCCAGGGGTCACGGTTCCACGTTACCCACGACAGCTACAAGCCTCAGCTTTGCTGGGAACTCAGGGCAGCCTCGGGGAAGTCTGGAAATCCACCTCTGGTGATGCAAAGACTTCGGCGTCCGGCGGGAGCTTCAGCGATGCAGACCAGACAATTGCTTCGTTGGTGCCTGCCAAGCAGGAGTCACTCCTTGACCCCAAGGGAGATTCTTCAGTCCTCTAATCTTAAAGTAGAGCGTCGAAGGTCCAGGATTCTGTATCAGAGTTTCGTCCAGGTAAAATCTAAAGTCCTAAGGACTGGGGTCCCATACTTATACTAAGTTAGGGGGTTGGACATACTCTGGGGACCCACCTATGGGAGGGTCAGGGAAGAGGGGTGGTTACACCCATTCCCTTTGTCCAGTTTCGCGCCAGAGCAGGGGCTGGAAGCCCCTGAACCAGTTTGAACTGGGGTATGCACAGGGACACCAAGTGTGCCCCCAGTGCAGGACTTCAAAGCACCAGAGAGTGCTCCCGCCCAGCCCCAATACACATTATCCTGTCTGGGGAGGTGGTTACACCTCCCTGGGACAGGAAACCTATTGTCCAGGCCTCCCCTGCCGGAGTTTCAGTCAGCAGCAGGAGGCCAGACCCGTGTCTGTGGCAGCGGCATCCATTTTGTGATGCCAGGGCTTGGAAAGAAGTTACCGGGCAGGCCGGTGTGTACATGTCTCTCCCTCTAGAAGGGTGGGAATGCTACCCCCGCCACCAGAACTGGCGGGGGGTAGTATTCCAAGATGTTTGACACCAAACACGACATGTTTCCGTGCAGCCATCCCAAAGTTAGCATTCAACGCGAGGTTATAATGCGCTTAAGAGTATATGGTCAGGCTGCACTACAAACAGCATCAGAGAAGGGTCTCCGAACGCTGCAGAGGGGCTCTGCTCATGCAGGGGCACCCTCTCACATAGGAACCAAGCACTCTGCCTTCAGGATTGACAAGGCCTGCCATAGGAGTGACTTATAGGTTTGTATGTGTGTATGTATGTAGTGATATAGGTAACCTATATCACAGTAAGGGGTGCATGCACCACCTTACCCAGGCTGCAGTAGCAGACCTGTGGTGTCCTTTTGGCTGGCCTTCCAGGGGTGGCACAATACATGCTTCAGCCCCTGGCAGGCCTCTGAGGTACCTATGCCCTGGGTACATAGTATACCATATACTAGGGACTTACAAGGGCACTCCAGATTCCAATCAGAGATGTGCCTAAGGCACATGGAAACCATTTTAGAGAGGAAGCAGCTAGGCTGGGGTTCTGATTAGCAGGGCCCCAGCCAGACTAAAGTCGAAAAACAGTGAAGCATCAGCAAAAAGTGGGGGTGTAGTGTAGCTCCTATTTCCCTAAGAGGCTCTGCGCATTGGAATAATATATCTTATAGGTTTGACATAGGACTAAGGTCAGTATGTCCCTATCGAGTATATTAAACTTAATTACTTGTGCCAGCTAGCTCAGAGGCCACTAGAAACTCCTTGGCAACAAGAAGGGAGTAGTTTCTGGCAGCCGCAAAACATGACCACTGTGTTTCCCTTTAGAATCAGAACGTATCCCAGAGTCGTGGAAACAATAGATAACTATTTCACTCAGCTCAATCGTGCATGCTTAGTTTTCTCCAAGTTACACAAAAAGAAATAGACGGGCGTTTCAATAAAGGATTTATTGAACAGTCTTGTTTCTGGTGTAAGTAAAATGTGCTGTTACGATCACAAGACAGTATGCGAGATAAATAATGTACAGGGTGAGCAGTAGAAATAAATAATACTGCAATAGCATTATCTTTTAGTACATATGCATTTACATAAATAACACAGACTAAAAATGCGAGTACTCATACGATGCGTTGCTAAGCTAATTCTACCCCAATGTACCTAACCTGACCTAGGTGTAGGAAGAGGGAAGAAGTAGGTGAAGTATTCCTTACTATGGTATACTAAGAGTATGTTAAGCCTAGTATGCCTAGTATGCCAAGAGTCCCTCTAGGTTCTAGTCAGCTCCATACCTGAAGAATGAGAGAGGTAGGAATCTCTTTGCCAGACTCGAACTCCAACACCCCGCAAGGGAAGTCAGATCACTGGAAGCTGGGCTCTCTGCGTGCAGGGAATGGCAGCGTCTTCTCAGTGCGTCAGGCCGGGAAACGGGCTCCTCTGAAGTCGAGGTCTCCTCTGGTTTACAGGGGCTAGGGAAGGTATATTTATACCTGAGACCACCTAAGAATGTTAGTATTGACGTGAGTTGGACAGCGAAAGACGTCATGAATGAACCCCTAAGGAATAATGGTTCATGCATAATATATGAGTCCTTGAAGAAATCAATAGTCCTGGACTAGGGAAACTCCCGCAGCCTAAGGGTCTGTTCTTCATGAACTCGTTGTGACGTTAGGGTGGACGGATGTCAGAGACCATGCCTGTATTTGGAGTGCACGGTTTAATGCCTAATTAAGGGCTGGGATTTTATGCCTATATAAGGGCAGGGCGAATTGTGCCTATATAAGGACATGATACTGGAAAGCCCGTTTATGGATACCCTAAGAGGAATACAACACCCACTCCTCTTTCGTGTGTACGATAATACTAAAATGCTAAACATTTAAAATGCTAAACATTAAAATGGAGTACCGCATATTTCTAAAATTTTTCATAAAACCATTTAAAAAAGGCATTTAAAAAACCTATTAGAATGCAAAAGGTACTGTACATTTGAAGCATTGCTTTTCATTACAGGCATAAAGTTCGAAAATAAATGCAATTGGAATGAAATAAGCAGTAATATTTACATGTGACAAAAAAATGATCGATAAGTTTCTGAAAAATCAAAGTCATTTCATGTCATGAAAATTAATGAACTGTTTTAGACACACAAGATGACTAAGTGTCCGTGGAAGTACCTTGAAGTCTGTATTATAAGGCTAGTTCTACTGTAAGCAGATTGATGTGCCATTTTCGTTCCCAAAAAATGGGAAAAAGTTCAATTTTGGTAGAGTTCCAAGTTGTTTAAAAATGAAGGCCAAATTTGTCACTGCAGCTCTGGAACACTGTATGCCGAATCAGAGTTAGTTCACGGGTCTGGTGTAAACATGAGATCATCTATTTCAATAGACAAAACATCATCCACTGTTGTTGGTGTCAGTTGGAACACCTCGTGTAGTAGATTAATTGCACAGAGATGGGAAGCATTGCTTCCAGCATAGGTTGCCTCAGCAATGTTCGCGTCCGTTGTTACCTGAGTGCCTGGAGTTCTTTCTCGTACCTCAGCAGCAGCCGGAAGCGTCTGTGAGATCTCAATGAATGCTGACAGCAGGATAGGAAGCCTCTGGGGACAACACAGAGCATGGGCCGTTATCGGGTCCAGCAGAGTATCGACATCCATTGGCGTTGCTGATGGAAATGTTAGACAGGTGTCCAACACGCATTCTTCACCGCATATCAGGCATCGTAGAACAGGTAAGATGCAATCTTGCCAGATTGGTCTGAACGACAGGAACCAAGTTGTATTAAGGTCCCGTAGACGAGTCATGCCCAAAAGCTTTACTATTTGCTCACGGCACTTTCGTTCAAGGAGAGCTTTCTCCAGTTCGCTCGGAGTGATGTCTGCGAATAGGCTGGCCATTGCACAATAGCAGGAAGAGAAATAGAATTCCGGCAACAAGTGCTAGAATTAATGGTATGCCACCAAACACCGAATGTGCAAAGTTCGGGATGATTCCGAGTATTGCCTGGAAAGGTGCTAACAGACCTGAGCAGATGCTCTTAAATACATGTACAATTCCGGTTGTATCAGACATGTTAAAATTACGTGATATCATTTCCACGAAATGTATAGGGCAGTTTGTACGTATTAAAGTCTGTATATCAGCCGAAGTCCTTGCTACTTGTAGATCATAGGTTTCTTTGGCCGAGGTCAAAGGCACTGTTTGCTGTAAAAGCATGGCTTTCATTCTGCTTAGAGTATCAAATCTTATAAAAGAGACATTCAGCGAAGGCCATAGAGGCGACTCCCTGACTGTGTCTATTGGGGGAAACAATACTTGCATACAGCAAGTGACCCTGCAGTTGACCGTTACTAGATATGGGATGCCTGGCAGCATTCCGCAGCAGCTCTGATCATTCAACATGAGGTAACTCCCATTAGAAAGTTGTCCAAACGTTGGATTAATCACAGCAGCTGGAGTACCCTGCTGATGGCAAGACAAATTTTCCACTGAACCATTACAAGCCCCGTGCAAGGAAATGTCTTGACATATAAGTGAACCACTCAGTGCAAGTTTACAGTTTGAACCGCTCAAAAACACTTCACGATCCCCACTCCAACATCTATATGTATACGGTAAATCCCACGATGTCTTAATGTATTCCTTACCCAACCTTTCATATTTGCCTGCTTGCATTTGTCTGAGGCAATACTGAAACTGAAAAGTACTCACAGGTAATGTTATTTTGCCATGAATAAGCCATTCTGTAGCTGGTTTTTCTGCCACAGTGAATGGTAACTTCTCAAATTTTTCAATGCTCAGCACTGTATACTTTGCTCCTCTTTGTGCCAGTTCGATCTGTTTATCAGTGAGATTGTATTCTGCAAACAGAGCCGTTGTGTTGATGAAACGCCAAGGTACATAGCCCGCTCGCAAAGATTGCAGCGTCCAGCTTAATAACATAATAGAACGTAATTGAGATTGGCCTTGTTGTAACATCGCCAAATCTTGTTCTAGAATGTCGATAGCAGAGGATACAATGCCATCCAATGAATATATTCTGGAGGACAAAGTTGTTAACCCATTGTCGACCACAGAGAGTGTTTTCTCTAAATTAATACGATCAAGTTCACGTATTCGTTCTGCGGCCTCTATCTGTGATACCTTCCAAGCTTCATTATAAGCAGCATAAATGCCGGCATATATGAAACGTTTTTGACGCGGTTTTCTTGGTCCAAGCAAGAATTCCCTAAGGTCTGCGTCCTTTTTAACCCCTTCGATGCGCGTGACGAGCTCAGCTCGTCATGCTGCGCGGTAGCGCTGTGCGCATGACCAGCTGAGCTCGTCACGACCGCACCCGCGATCGGAATGTCCAGCACACGAGCGGAATTCCGATCGCGGTCAAGGGGTTAAGTAAGGTTAAGTGTTGTTTCACATCCTGTAGTGTAGACTTATGCAGCCAATCGAGGCATAATTTCCCTACACTGTATGTTGTTACTACCCCCGGATGTTCTCTTTGGACGTATCTTGGGTCTGGCCTATGAATAGTAAAGCCCTGAGTTTTATTCAGGAATCTTTCCTGACAGTTATTCGTGTCTGTGGGCCAGATCAACCATTTTTTCCAATCAGGATTAGATCTGTTGAGTTGTAGTATATTGACAACTGTCACCACTGCCTTTGTATTATTTTCACTGGCAGGTGTTGGTACAGAAGGTGTGTTTATCTCTTTTATCTTGGCTAATCCAAGACAAGATGTTTGTTGGATAGTTTCATTCAAAAACATTATTTGTTCTGGGATGATGCAGGCTCTAAATAAAGCTTCTATCCCCTGCACTTGCCAATCTTTAGTACCCCACACAGTTTTTGTGTCAATTGTGTCTTTCCAAAAGTCGAAACCCTGTCTAGACAGTTGGGCATTCAAAAATGCAGAATAAATCTGTTTTGTATTTGTTAACATAATTTTCAGTCCTGTCTTGTTTACATTTTTATAGTAAAACATTTCTGGTTCAGATGTATTGTATCCTGAAAAATATGGAAACTTATTAGCAAATGTTTTTGAACTACCTTTAGGTGGTGTAGGACAATGTTCCCATTGGTTAAACATAAACACATTTCTTGGATATGCAGATTTATGCAAGTAATGATGACCATAGAGATTATAACAATACATTTGTTCATAGTCTGATGAACCCTCTAAATATTCATGTTTAGAAAATGCAGCAGATTTTTCTAGGTCAAACATAATGTCAGTCACAGTCTCAAAGTCCCAATCATCAGAATAGGTACTGGATGTAATTAGATCACTTAGTGACATTTTAAACAAATGTGGAATGTTCAATTGTTAATTCGGGCCGAAGATATCATAATCTGTTTTGTCCCACACTATACCATCATGTATAGGAACAGCTGTGATGTTCACTGATGATAAGTCTCTTGCTTCACGATGGGAAGATTTATGAGGTTTCAAAAGTACGTTTACGTCCTTTCCTTCAGTGTTCACATGGATGTATCTGCCACTTATAAGCACGCTTACAGTTGTAACCAAAGCTAGCCAGAGCAGGAAAACAAAAAGTCCAGATGTAATCCAGAGTTCAATCCATGGAGAAACCAAATAAGTCTTTTTCACAAAATGAAGAAAGTCTTGTACTTGCTGCTTGAATTTCAATGACACTGGCGTTGTTTCAGGTTCACTCGGATCTTCTGAGAACGTATCAAAGTTAATGAAATAGCCAGAAGCAGTTCTGTCAATTGTTGGAATTGCATCAGGATTTGTAGAAATCACTGGAACCAGTTCATCACTTGCCACGTTGGTGTAGACAGGTGTATTTGGACGAACTGTTACTTGGTGTTCAAGAGGGATGAGTTCCATAGCGTTGTTGCATAGTCCGCCGTCTGTTACAGCTGAATTCTCGATAGTTATCAGTCTTTCAGTCTGAACCTCTTGGATAGTAGCGAGAGGAGTGTGTCTGCTACTAGGTCGGAGTCCACGAGGCCTACTATTTAGTATTGGCCACATACTGTGGTTTGATCAGGTCGATGGACACAAATCTTTTCTCCTTTCTTCCAGCAAGGGGCGGCAGAAGTACTGTTCTTGTTCCTTGAACTGCTAGGACAGGTACTGGTTGTCTGTAAGAAGGTCCAAATTCCTTCTTGACCGCAATTTTTTCTCTGACTAGATCCCCAACTTTTGGAATCCAGACAGGCCTTGCTGGGACAGTCGGTTGATCCCCAGTGGTGGTTGACTGTAGGAATACGTTGCTTTGTTTCGTTCTTAATTTGTTTAAGTCCTGTAAAACAGTCAAACGATCTTTGATATCAAATGGTTTATTTTCCACCACTGTGCCTACGTGTTCAAGGTCTGGTACCCACATTCTTGTCCCAAATAGGACCTCATATGGAGTGACCCCCCCTAGAGAACTTCTTGGCAGATTGTTCATTGCGCGCTGTACGCCATTAAGGTGTTTGACCCACCCATCACCCGAACCTAATACCCTAGCTGTTATAGACTGCTTTATGTCCCGGTTTTTCCTTTCCACAACCGAATTTCCCTCAGGATGGAATGGAGAGGAGTACCGCAATGCAACGCCCAGATCGGCCATGGTTTCTTTGTAAGCCCTAGAGCTAAACGCAGGACCCTGGTCAGAATGTAGCGTGCCTATCGCGTATGTGCCGATAAAGACTCGCAAATCTTTTATAACAGTTCGAGCGTCAGCCGAGCGCTGAGGCCATAACCATAGGAACCTAGATTCATTATTTGTGGGAATGCCTTTGTCCAGTAGGACGCAGGCGCGTAGATAGTCTAATGCTGTCTAACAATGGTGTCTGTACTGGGTTGCCGCATTCGCAGCATGGTGTCTGGTGGCTCTCTCGCTGTAATTTACAGTCTAAGCAGTTGTTGATGAATATGTGAATTTCTGTATTCATTCCAGGCCACCAGTACATCTCTTTTAACGTCAAAATTGTTTTAGAGATCCCTTGATGTGACAGACCCTCCCCCAAATGTGTTTCATAAATCAAGGCTGCTCTACGTTCCATGTTTGGAATTACCCTATCCCCCACTCCAGGGATTCGAGCAAAAGGAACGTTGTTCGCATCAATTACATAAGAGTACTTGAGTGGAAACTTTTTTGGTAACGCTGCACTGCTGCCTTTGCTTGAAGCATTGACAGCCAACATTATCTCACCGTCTATTTTTGTTTTTGAACGAGTGATCGCAGCTACGGAAGCCATTTACACAGCCCCCTTTGCGGCTTCGTCAGCCAATGAATTCCCTGCAACGTGAACGCCATCACGTTGATGACTCAGTGTGTGGATCACGTGTGCCTTTGGTAGTTCGTTTTTCAACTGAACTACTTGTTCACAAAGCAATTTGTGCTTTATTGTGCCACCTTTCGCATCTTTGAAACCATTTTCAAGCCAGTTTTGTATATATTCATTATACGACTGAACACAGTAAAAGGAATCGCACACTATTAGTGTGGGAATTCTCGATCTGTACTTTCAAGTGCCAGTTTGAATGCTTGTAGTTCAGCTCGCTGAGCTGTACAATCCCTAGAGATTGAGTTTTTGTGACCATAGGTCTGAAGATGCCATCTCGCATGCAACCTTTAACGATTGCACACGCTGCACTGTAAGCTTGCTTACCCCTATTGCGGGTTGTGCGGATCCGTCAGTGTAAATTATAAATTCGTACTGATCGAGAGGCAGAATTTCAGTAGGCAGAGGACATTCTTGTTCATATTGTAGGAATGCTTGTGTTTTTAAATCGGGATCAAAAACATATTCAACATCTGTTGCAGCAAGAGAATTAACCCATTGTATCCATCTTGGATGTAATGCTTTAGCATTTGGAATGCTTGCTTTTGTGACCGCTTCTAAAGCCGGTACTGGGGTTACGACAATAATGCGTTTCCCTTGGGCTAAGGCTCTTTCTTTTGCTACAGCGGTTTGAACTGCTGTTAGAATTTTTTCAGTTGAACTGAAGCGCATTTTTGCTTGTGTGTACAAATGGGATTTGTATGCGATTGGTATTTTCTCACCCTCATTGAAGGTTAAGTAGGTGAATCCACATTGACCCGAAATTATTCGGATCACCAAATTTCGTTGACTTACACGTGTTTGTAAGTGATTTGTTGCTAACATGTTAGCCTGGAGTGAACGCAAGATTTCTGTGTGTTCCTGTGTCCAGTTTTTGATTGAAAAATCAGGTTTGATTAATGCGTAGAGAGGTTTAACCCTTTCTGCGTAGTTTAGAATGTATGTTCTTCCAAAATTTAGGAAACCCAGGATGGATTGTAAGTTTTTTTGCGTTTTTGGAGGTTGGAGCAGCGCACACTTCTCTACAAAGTTAGCTGCCAAGCTCTTGCCTTCACTTGAAAGCTCATATCCTAAAAATAGGACATTGAGATGGGCAATTCGGGACTTTTTAAAGTTGAACTTGTAGCCCTCAGAGGCGAAACCCAGTATAATGGTGCTCACCCTGTTCAAGTGTTTGTTCAGGTCATCATCTGTCAGATATATGTCATCGACATAGGACAATGCCTCATTGTCATAAATTTGTAGTAACTCCGTTACCCTCGCTGAGAATAAACCTGGGCTATTTTTGAACCCTTGTGGGAGTCGACAAAAGTGACGCTGGGTCCCCATTATGGAGAATGCTGTTAAGTACCTGCTTTCAGGTGCTATGTTTTGACAAAAGAAACCATTTGAGATGTCTAATGTGGTTTTATATTTTTTACGCACAATGTTATTCATTAATGCTGTGCTATGTGCATTTTGCACTGCAAAAGTTTTAGAACAAGTGTTTAGGTGTCTGTAATCCAAAACTAGACGATATGTATTGTCTGGTTTGGAGACAGGAAACAAAGGATTGTTCATTGAGGAGGTGCATGTTTCAATCACCCCTTGGTATTCAAGTTGATCTAAGATCTCCCTGACCTGTTTTTTAGCTTCTTGCTTTATTGGGTACTGCCGTTGTGCAGTTGGGTCATGTTTTAGATGTATTTTATGGTGAGGTGAATCCTCATCCCATCCTACATGATTTTTATATAATGCTGGGGCCTGGGCCACTGCCCATTTCCTGGCATATGTATATTTTACATGAATTGGAATATGGTTGGAGAAGGCAGGCATAATAATGTCCTCGCCATGTGGGCACTCCCTGACAAATTGTGGTGGCCAGTCCTTTTCTGCTAGAAGTATGTCATAGCCTCTTGATAGTCTTTCCCAAAAAAGTGCTTTCACCTGTCTAGGTTTGTCTCCCTCCATCCGGAGTGTTATTTCATATAACTTTTGTGAAGTACTAACCCTGGTGTCTACAGTCTCTACTGTGATGTACTCATTCAAGTCCACTATCTCCAGAAGTTCCTTCACGGTCTGGCGAACTATTGTGACTTCTGCTGCACTGTCCAGCATGGTCTGAGCCCATTCTCCGTTCTTGAGTTGTGTTCTCAGTATTCTCGGCATGTCTGATCTTCAGACCTGCTACCTTCTTTTTGGAGAATTGAGGTTTTGTTTTATTTTTTGAAGCGTGTTTGTCGTCTTTCGATTTCACGCGTTCTTCTTTATGTTCTGATCGTCCTCTTCTTTCCGAAGTCTGTGATGAGATCTGAAAGGGACGAGAGGAACGTGTATCAGTATCTTGATACCTATCAGGTTTTCTCAAATTATCCCTATTCCTGAGGTTATACCTCCTTTCAGAGGGCTCCTTTTGAGGAGACCTACCTCGGGATTGAGAACGTTTCTCGTTTGATTTTTGTTTAGTAGACTCCCACTTCTTTTTAGAAGATGTAGGAGTTTGTTTTATTGAGTCCTTCTCAGGACTTTCAGATAGTTTCGGCTTCAGTGGTCTTCCACCCAAACTATCTCTGCCTAATTCTGCATATGATTGTTCTATTATTCTGGGTAGCTCAGTTTGATGTTCTGTAACATCGAATTCCCTCAATTTTTGGCAGATCGCAACTGCTGCTGCCTCTCCTTTAATATTAGATAATATTATTGTTGAGACCTGCTCGAAATTTTTCAGTAACTTCATACCTAAATTTAGAGCAGGCTCTGCCCCGTATTCGTTTTGAATTTGTTTTAGGACATCAGGTATTACCGCAATTGATGGAATACCATGTGTTTTAGTATAGATGGCAGCAAAGACTGACCCCCAAGTGGTGCAGTCTTCCAGTTGTGGTGTGATCCCCATCGGTAAACTGATTGTTAGGATTCTGTGTTTCTCATGCGGGCTAGTATTTGGAAATACTGCTTCGATTTGAGTAATTTTTTGAGCTATCCAAAATGGAATTTGCTCACGTTTTGTGGGCATTTTACCCATGACTGAGTTGAGAGTCTGTGGTGTAATTTTTAGTGTATTCCCCTGTTGGGGAGTTGGATTTGGATATGTCAATGGTGGTCGGACTGTAAAAGTCCGCATGACATATTGGACCAATTGTCTGTAAATTTCTATTAACTCTGTGAGTTTAGTACGTAACTCCTCATCTGACATTTCTTCAATGTTAATGGAATTTCTATATCCTCGAAAGGACTGTATTCCTCTGGTGGTTCATCTTCTTTGTAGAAGTGAAACATGTGTGTTACTGGATTGGATTCAGGAAATATTACCCATGAATAGAATACCTCTGTCTGAAAGGATTCATGTGCCTCTATCACGAAAACTGCTCTACCGCCTCTTGGTGGTAGGCCATGTTTTATAAGTTTTAGAGTGATGGCTCTTCTTAAGTTTTGAGGGATGTCTATAACACCCTCCTCGGTTTCATTTAAACCGGTAAAGTTAAAAACTGCTGCTTGGGCTGGATCAGCCACAGTTACACCGTCTCCGGCGTCTACATTCATTTTGTTTTTTGAAAAATGTAAAACAAGTTTCAAGGAAACAAAGATAAGGTGCACAATATTTTGGAACACTGTATCCTTCAACGTTGAGCAAACCAAACAGCTAATATATAGGGTACTGCCCTATGTAGCCGTGGTGGATACTTAACCCTGCCCACTCCAGACGTCTTTTGGAGTATATGGGTAGGGGTCTTGAGAGAAAAAGCACGGCTGAGTTACTCAGTATCTAACGTTGAATTACTGCCTTACCAAACCGTTGGGCGTCATGTAGTGTAGCTCCTATTTCCCTAATAGGCTCTGCGCATTGGAATAATATATCCTATAGGTTTGACATAGGACTAAGGTCAGTATGTCCCTATCGAGTATATTAAACTTAATTACTTGTGCCAGCTAGCTCAGAGGCCACTAGAAACTCCTTGACAACAAGAAGGGAGTAGTTTCTGGCAGCCGCAAAACATGACCACTGTGTTTCCCTTTAGAATCAGAACGTGTCCCAGAGTCATGGAAACAATAGATAACTATTTCACTCAGCTCAATCGTGCATGCTTAGTTTTCTCCAAGTTACACAGAAAGAAATAGACGGGCGTTTCAATAAAGGATTTATTGAACAGTCTTGTTTCTGGTGTAAGTAAAATGTGCTGTTACGATCACAAGACAGTATGCGAGATAAATAATGTACAGGGTGAGCAGTAGAAATAAATAATACTGCGATAGCATTATCTTTTAGTACATATGCATTTACATAAATAACACAGACTAAAAATGCGAGTACTCATACGATGCGTTGCTAAGCTAATTCTACCCCAATGTACCTAACCTGACCTAGGTGTAGGAAGAGGGAAGAAGTAGGTGAAGTATTCCTTACTATGGTATACTAAGAGTATGTTAAGCCTAGTATGCCTAGTATGCCAAGAGTCCCTCTAGGTTCTAGTCAGCTCCATACCTGAAGAATGAGAGAGGTAGGAATCTCTTTGCCAGACTCGAACTCCAACACCCCGCAAGGAAGTCAGATCACTGGAAGCTGGAAGCTGGGCTCTCTGCGTGCAGGGAATGGCAGCGTCTTCTCAGTGCGTCAGGCCGGGAAACGGGCTCCTCTGAAGTCGAGGTCTCCTCTGGTTTACAGGGGCTAGGGAAGGTATATTTATACCTGAGACCACCTAAGAATGTTAGTATTGACGTGAGTTGGACAGCGAAAGACGTCATGAATGAACCCCCTAAGGAATAATGGTTCTGCATAATATATGAGTCCTTGAAGAAATCAATAGTCCTGGACTAGGGAAACTCCCGCAGCCTAAGGGTCTGTTCTTCATGAACTCGTTGTGACGTTAGGGTGGACGGATGTCAGAGACCATGCCTGTATTTGGAGTGCACGGTTTAATGCCTAAATAAGGGCTGGGATTTTATGCCTATATAAGGGCAGTGTAGGAAGGTGGAATCTGACTATATGGTTGCCCCCACTTTTTTTTATGGTGTTTTGCTGGTTTATGACTTAGTTGGACTGGGACCCTGCTATTCAGGGCCCCAGTCTATCTGCTCTCTCTAAACGACATGGAGTGCACTCTAGGTGCACTAGTGATTGGATACTGTGGTGCCTTATGAGTCCCTAGTATATGGTACCTTAGGTGCCAAGGGCATAGGTACTTCACAGGCCTACCAGGGGCTGCAGCATGTGTTATGCCACCCCTGGGAAGCAGTCTAAATCTGACACCACAGGCCTGCTACTGCAGCCTGGGTGAGGTGGTGCTAGCACCCCTCACTGAGATATAGGTTTCCTATATCTCTCCTGCACACACATATAAACCTATCAGTCACCCCTAAGGCAGGCCCTATCAATCCTGAGGGCAGGGTGCTTGGCTTCTATGTGAGGGGGTGCCTCTGCACGAGCAGGGCCCCTCTGCAGTTCTCAGAGTCCATTCTCTGGTGCTGTTTGTGGATGCGGTTAAACCATATACTATTAAGTGCATTATATCCTCGCGGTAAATGCTAACTTTGGAATGGCTGCATCAAAACATGTCGTGTTTGGTGTCAAACATCTTGGAATACTACCCCCCGCCAATCTTGGCGGCGGGGGTAGCATTCCACCCTTCTAAAGGGATAAGACATGTACCTGCTGTGGAAACGCGGTAGAATCCTAAAGAGCCCTAGCATCACAAAATGGATGCCACCAGTCACAGACACTGGGCTGCCCTCCTGCTGATGACCGAAACTCACAGTGGAGGAAGCCCAACAATAGGCATCCTCTCACAGGGAGGTGTAACCACCTCCCAGACAGGGTTTAGTGTATTGGGGCTGGGTGGGTGCACTCTTAGAGTGCTTTGAAGTCCTGCACTGGGGAGCAGAAGGCTCCTCTGTGCATATGCCAGTTCAAACCAGCTCAGGGGCTACCTGCCCCTGCTCTGGCGCGAAACTGGACAAAGGGAAGTGGGTGTAGCCACCCCCTCCCTTGACCCTCCCATAGGTGGGGTCATAGAGCTAGTCCATCCCCTCTGTTTAGTATAAGAGGGGAACCTTGCCATTGCAAAGCAGATAACCCCTGGACGACACTCTACAGAAGAATCCTGGCCCTTCGACGTTCCACTACCTTTGGAAGACAGAAGAATCTCCCTTGGAGTCAAGGAGTGACTCCCCTGCTTGGCAGGCACCAAAAACGACAACGACGGTCGCAAACTATGCCGCTCCCGCCGGAGTCCGAAGTCCCTGCAGCCCAAGAAGTGGATTTCCTGACCTCTCCCAGGCCATCGTGAGTCCCCAGCGAAGCTGAGGCAAGTGGACCCCACGAGTAACGAGGAACCGCGACCCCTGGGTACCGTGCACTATTGTCGAGTGCAACCCCTTCCACAACGTTCTACGAACTTGTGCTTTGGACCACGTGTGGTCCCGACCTCCAGCAGGAATCCCTCCGAAGATCAGAGGCCTACACCGTCCCGAGTGACCGTGGGCCCCTGTTGAGTGATTCCGCCCGAGGTGTCTTCGCGATCCCTTGCCCGCTGGCTTGTGGGTCCCCAGAAGACTTCTTAAAGAAACCAAAGGGCTCCCCTGGTTGCTCCAGGCCTGCCCTGACTTACCCTCGCTGGGTGAGTTCCACAGACCTTGCTGGTCTGCGCCATCAACTTTTCTTCATCTCCCCGAGACTTGCTGCTGCCAAGGCTTGTTGGCTCCTATCGAGTTGCCGACACCGCAGTCAGCCGCAGACGTCGAGGGACACACCGAATCCAGCTCCTGGTCGTCGTCGACACCTCCTGGACCACGTGGCTGAAGAGTCAAGGCACCCGCAACCGACCTGAAGCGACCGACGACGGTGGGCATCCATCTTCCTTGCCCCGGGTCACTGCCAAGTGACTTTGAACACTGTCCCCTCTGCTTTCAGGTCATCCTTCTTCAGAATCCAGGCTTGGATTCCACCGGACACTTCTTCAGCTCCCGCAAGCAGCAAGTCTTCTTTGTTCGCCATTGAAAACGACGCCGCGACCCGACACCAAAGGACACCTGTGCACCCGGCTTCCCTGGGTGAGGTAACTCCAGCACTACGGTGCTCCTGTGGGTGTGGGCCCTAGAACTACTTACCCTGTAAGTGACTTGCTTGTAGGTTCTCCCGAAGTATCCTAAAACTCTTTATTTCCAACCGCGACTTGCCCCATTGAAGTTAACGGCGATTCGCGCCTGTGTATCCACACTGCACGCGTCCCCCGTGGGTCCTTTACTTACCTGCCTTGGGTGGTTTCGTGAGGCCCCAGCACTTCTGAAGGCCCTAGGCCTTGTCTCCCTGCAAGTCGTTGTTTCTAAGTCTCTTACTTAGTATATGGTCTGGTACGCCCCTAGGGCCCCAGCCATATTTTGTGCTTAACTTATTGTGAAACGTTGATTTGTGCATATGTTTGTCTTCTAATCTCATAAAGAGATTAGTAGAGAGTTATTTAGAAATAAATACATATATATTTGATATATATACCTGTGTGGTGTCTTTTCATTTGGTGATTCAAGAGATTATATGGTAAAACAAGCTGCTTTACATTCCTCCGAGACTTAGCCTGAAGGCTGCTCTCCACAGGTACCACTAGGATAGCTTTCTTTAAAAGGTTGTCTTAAACCTATCTACCATAAGAGTCGATTTGCCCTGGTGCAAGGTGTCCACTTTAATTAGTGAACAGCATATACCAGGCCAACTTCTCACAGGCAGGGCGAATTGTGCCTATATAAGGACATGATACTGGAAAGCCCGTTTATGGATATCCTAAGAGGAATACAACAGGGGTACCCATGTGAAGCAGATCCTACTCTCCTACAAGGATCACCTGGGAGACCTCCTTGTGGTGTTGGGTCACTCGAACTCGGGCTTTGGGCGTCGGGTGTAGAGTGGTGCAGACTCGCGGTTTTGGCTGGGGCCAGAGTCTGTGGGTGAGCAAATCCAGTGCTCACGGGAGACAAAGTCTGTGGCTTGGAAGGCAGGGCAGGTCCTCCGGGTTCCTGAGGTTGCTGGCTGCAGAACACACCGGGATTTCGCTGGAGCAGGTTCAAGGTGGGGACAGTACGGTAGAACTGGGGCCAAGTCAGTGGGCGTCCTCCTCTTCTTAGTTTCAGCACGGCTTCTTCAGTCCTTCTTCTTCTCTTCTTCTGGCCGGTTCTTGTCTGAGGAGGCAAGGTTCGGGGTTGTCCCTAAATACTAGATTTAGGGGCGTTACAGGTAAGAAAAGGTTGGGAACAATGGGTCCCTTCCTTGGGGTGGGTACACCCCCTATTATTCCTCCCTCCAGTGGGAGGGGGGCATATGCCTCCCTCTGCAAGATGGTGAGGACTGAGTGTTGTGCTTCACCTCGCCTCCCCCACCTGAGGGGTTGGGTTGGCAAAGGTGGGCACACCTCCCTTCCATACTTGGTTTTCCCGCCAATTCTCCCGCCCTGTGCTGAGAAGTTTGATACCAAACTTCCCAGTTTTCAGTAAAGCCATTATGATGCTGTGGAGTTCGCAATGACAAACTCCCAGCACCATATACTCTTAATGGCATTACTGCACTTACAATGTCTAAGAATTGGCTCAGGCACTGTAGGGGTACAGGGCTCATGCACCTGTACCCTCACCACTGGTATAGTGCACCCAGCTAGAGGGGTAGCTGACCTATGCCAGGGCAGTGGGTTGTAGTCATGGCACAAAGGGATGTGTGCCATGTCGACTCTTCACTTTGTTCTGCACCAAAACAAGCAACCTGCAATGGCAGTGTGTGTGTGTGTGTAAAGGTACAGGGCCTCTAAGGATGGCACAATAAGTGCTGCAGCCCTTAGAGGCCTTCCCTGGCCACAGTGCCCTTGGTACCTGTGGTACCATTTACAAGGGACTGACCCGTGGCCAAAGAGTGCCAATTGGGTTTTGTCTCAATGCAGTTTTAGGGAAAGAACATAGGCCCTGGGTACCTGTTTGGCAGGAACCCAGGGCACACTCAGTCAAAGTACATCAGCAATTTGGGAAAGAGTGGGGGCAACCATGCAAAAAGAGGGCACTTTCTTACAGTAAGTCTAAATGCTGTTAGTCGGGACTGCCAGGCCAATAGCTGTGCAAATTGAAAGGTAACGGAGTTAAAAAATAGAGAAATTTTAGTAATGAGGCTTCCGCAAGGTTGTGCACAAGCTTGATACTAAAATGTGCATGTTTTCATACCAGTTTTATTGAACTATTAGCTATGGGTTTTCATACTGTTGAACTGTGTCAGGCATTCAAGTAGAAGTATAGATTTATTGTTTAAATAAATGTGGAAATATACTAGTTTCAGTTTCATTTTTTTCACAATACCTAAAATAAATATGGATAAACACAGATAAAATTATGAAAAAGTATGGATAAAAACAGAAATGTCAAAAAAAAAAATACCATAATACCAGGAGCCCTAAATATTTTTAATTCCATGCAGATTACTTTCTCAACATGGAGATAGACAGGTAGATAGACAGACAGACAGGCAGGCAGGCAGGCAGATAGATAGATAGATAGATAGATAGATAGATAGATAGATAGATAGATAGATAGATAGATAGATAGATAAGTAGGTATGTAGGTAGGTCGGTAGGTAGGTAGGTAGGTCGGTCAGTCGATCGATCGATCGATAGATAAGTAAAACTGAACCTTAGTACAAGTTGTGCAGGCCGGAAAGAGGTTAAAAATGTGATTTCACTTTGCGGTAAAACCAAAACCGCTTGTTATTCTTGATTCCTACCTGAAAAACTCAGAAGGTAGAGGTAAAAACACCCCATGGTAAAACCGGAAGGTTTGGTAACAGTTTTCTCCTTGGCGATTTTACTTTTTCATCACCCCGAGCAACTTAGAATGGGGGTCTGAGATCGTTAGATGTTAATATCGAGAGAAGGGAAAAAACGGTTAAAACTAGGCCTAAAATCCTTTTTCGAAACTATTTTAATACCTTCCAGTTGAAACAGAGCACGTGTAAACTTCCCTGGGATCAGTATTTTTGCTCTTTTAAGTTGAGCACATATCTGATGACGTGTTCTCGAAATTAGAGCAGATGATAGTAATGAATTTTAATGTCTTTTTAAATGCACCGCTGTCCTGCTACAATAGCAGGATTTGAACTCTAGAAGGAACCTAGTTTATACCCTTTTCATGGCAGAACCTGGTCGTTCGTTTTATTGCGAGGGATTAGGTTTTACTGCCTGTAAATCACAGATAATGAAAATAGGACACAGTGTGCATATAGTGACCTCTCGAACACACATTCCCGGGTGTTACAGTCATACAGACTTCAAGGACATAATATTGTGCAAACCAACCATGATGTTTCTGTTACGGCTCATAAATAGTTACCTTCGACACTGCATGTTTGTGGAGCGGAAAGAATCAGTAACTAATCGGGAAAATGTACAAAAATGATGTGTTCTTAGCAATATCTTCAGACATAAAAGGGTCCCATCCACAAAGATTTGTCTTCGAGTAGGTGTGTCTTTCATCAGACACAGGTGTGAGCTACAGATTACAAAATGAGACGCTGGTATAGGCAGCCACACTCAGAATCCATCCCATATTTTTAATGATATATCGAGAAATCTAGTGGAGAAAATAGTGAGGGTCCTTAAACCATAACTCGCATCACTCGATGATACATGTGTTCCCAGATACGTGGAGCAGACAATACTGCCCGCATTACTGTGTGAACATAAGCACTATTACATGAGGCAGCACTCCTACAAATTGCTTTATACGGATTAAACCATTGACAGTATTTATGATTTGGACATTACAATTGAATTTGGAAGAGGAAAACAGAAAATGTAAGTTTCATGTACCACATAAGTTCCAAAGAATTACAAGTCCTACTGCAAGTAAGGTGACAGATACCTTCCCTAAGAGAAGATCACTATAAAAATATTAAATCAGGGTTAAGGTAAGGTAAGTAAATTTCATGATTTTAAATTAAGAATCCATATTATCCATATTCTAATTCTGGTGTGGGATGGATCTAGACATGTGTAGGAGCAAAATTACACTCAACGTGTGTTTCGTTTCTCCGGAACATTTTCATGGCATATGTGCAATAAAGTGTACCTTGTGCTTCTGTGTGAGATAACTTTTGGTGCTGTGCGTGAGTGATGTAGGAGGACGTGTAAGAGACAGGCGCACAAATTATAATTGTATTTAGCTTGCGGTTATAATTGACTCTACAGATTCAATGTTATGTTTCATGGGTTCTGTTATACTTCCAGGTTGTAGCCCATGATGACTGCAGCAGTTGAATCTACCTCCATGTAACTTTTTGGAGGAGGAAGGTGTTATGGGGAGGGGTACGTAATGTCTGGGGGGCGGGAGGCCTATACTGTGGGCACAACTAATAATGGGACATCCACACTGGAGCTTAGTTCGTGCCGTCAGCCACGAACGCTGACGTCACCCTTTATTTATACCCCCTGGTCCACGCCCGGCCCAGGAGGGTGAATGCGCTACAAATTATAGGAGGGGCCGGGTGGCTCACTACATCCCTCCTTAACCATCTTGGTGTAAACAACAAACTAAAATAATAAACTAACAAAATATCCACAACAGCAAGAACAACAACAGTCTATGATATCAATCTTCTTCGGAGATGCCCACGGCTCTTCAACACCAACAGTCTCTCAGCTTTTGGCTTGGTCGGGGATTGTCTCGCAACTGATACGGTCCTTTTCGTTGGGAAGCACTTGCCACTGGCCTCGAGGTATTTTCCTCTTCCTGTTGAGTTGCCTCTCCTTCCGCTTCGCGTTCACTCCCGGGGTTTCCCCTGAGCATGCTTTCCCCTTCGGTTCCCTCATTCTGTCCTCCTTCTGGTTGTACTGACTCCCGATCCTCCTGATGGTCTTGTGTGGGTAGCACCAACTTTTTAAACCATGACGCATTCCTCGCTATTCGCCTCTCTCCTCTTTGCGCCGTCACCAGTGTTCCTTGTACCTCCACCACCTTCCAGGGCTCCGACTCGAACGGGGTTCTGAATTTCGAACCTGGGTGTCTGTCCTTCACAATCACCTGGTCTCCCCTCTGGAGTTTGACAGTCCTAGCTTTTCTTCTTCTACTGGCCAGATCATTGGCGGCTGTTCTTTTGGCGTGCACCGCTTCCTTGTCCATGGTGCCAGGCTCCCATTCGTCGCTCACCGGAACTACGTCTCTTACGGCCCGTCTCATTATTAGATCACTGGGGGCACACCCGGTGGTGCTGTGGGGTGTTTGCCTGTACGCTCGTAGAAACCGATGCAGACACTCGTCAAGATCCTCTCGCTGAGCTACTCCAATTCGTAGGGCCTTGTTAATGGTCCGCATGAGTCTCTCTACGTCACCGTTGGCTTGGGGCCATTGAGGAGTTATTCTCCGGTGACGGATGTTATGGTGCTCCATGTAGAATTCATGTCCATGGAAGGGTGGCCCGTTGTCTGTTCGCACCACCTCCGGCGTTCCCAGTAATGCAAATGTCTTTTCTAACGCGGGCTTGACGTTTTCAAAGGCCGTCTACTGAACTATCTCCACGACTGGAAATTTCTAATAACTGTCCAGCAGGACCAGGGTCGATCTCCCGTGCCGGGAAACTTACAAAGTCCATACTGACAGATGCCCAAGGTTTCGTTGATAGCTGCTCTGTGATTATTGGTGGAACGGGCACCTCACCTCCCATGATCTGACACTCGTGACAGCTTCTTACTTTCTCCTCGACCATACGATCCATTCCTGGGAACCATACTTTTGTCCGCAGGCGTGCTTTGGTTTTTTCAATCCCCTGGTGCCCTTGGTGAGCCAGGTCAATTGTTCGCTTCGACAGCCTAGCCGCCATTACAATTTTGGTTCCTTTGAGGACGATCCCCTCACTGCTTTTGCTGAGCTCGTCTTGGCATCTCCATACTCCCATCCGATTTTCTCTGTCTTCCTCCGTCCTCCTGCTCACTTCGTCCCAAAAATTCTTCCAGGCATGGCTTCGTAGCATTTCCTTTACCGCCACTAGACATTCATCCTCCTCATTGGCTGTCCGAATTTCTTCCAGCGACAGAGCACGGGGGCAGGATGCTCCTTCGACATGCTTGACGAATGACTCGGCCCCTTCGTCCACATCGGTCGGCTGGCTCGTGGTATGGGTCAGTGGGTGTTGCGACAGGTAGTCCGCCGGGTTGTTGGCACCAGGTCGATAGACCACCTCGAAGTTGTGATGTTGAATCTGTACCACCCACCGCTCGAACCTCGGGGGTCCACTTCTCACCATCCCTGTGAACAGTGGGACCAAGGGTTTGTGGTCCGTTACGACTTTGAATCTGTGACCACAGAGATATATGTCGAAATGCTGTCTCGCCCACCTTATCGCCAACGCCTCCCTCTCAATCTGGGCATAACGAGTCTCCACCGCGGTCCGTGCTCTGCTGGCATATGCAATCGGCACCCAGTCCTCCTCGCCATCTCGTTGAAGGAGTACTGCCCCTAGGCCAACCGGGCTCGCATCAACCACCAGTTCCGTGGGGTGCCCCGGTTTGAAATAGGCCACCGTCGCCCCCTGCAGCAGTGCTCCTTTGATGTCTTGAAACGCCTTCGCTGCCTCCCCCGTCTATTTCCACTTCACGTCCTTCTTGGTGAGCGCCCTCAGTGGCTCCGACAGTGCAGCCAAGTGGGGAATAAACCGTCCACAATAATTGGCCATGCCGAGGAAGCTTCTCATCTCGGACTGATTCTGGGGAGTAGTCGCTGCTTTGATCGCTTCCACCTTCGCTGGGTCCACCTGTAATCCATCCTTCGAGAACTGGTAACCGAAGAATTTTACCTCGTTGGCATAGAATTGGCACTTTTCTCTGTGCAGCGTTAGCCCCTGATCAACTAGCCGTTGGAGGGTGGCCCTTACCCACTCATGGTGTTCTTCGAGGGACTTGGAGAAGATTAGCACATCATCACAGCACATTTATCACCCCCATTAGACCGGATAGTGCTCCTCGAATGGCATCCTGGAATACCTCCGCCACGGAGGATACCCCAAAACTGAGTCGTTTGAACTGCCGCAATCCCACATGGGTGGAAAAAGTAGTTATATAACGGCTGGACTCGTCAAGCAGCAACTGGTGATATCCAGAATTGAGATCGACTTTGGAGAACCACTGTGCTCCGTTGATATCTGCCACTATCTCGTCTATTGTGGGAGTAATGTGCCGTTCTCTTTTAATGGCGGTGTTCGGCAGGCGCATATCCACACATAGTCTTATCGTTCCTGGTTGTTTTGGTTTTGGAGCAATTACTAGCAGGGACACCCACGGGGTGGGACACTTTCTCAATCACTCCCGCCTTTTCCACCTTTTCCAATTCTGCCTCCACCAGCGACCGTAGGTGAAATGGCACTCTCCGGTGTCTCAATGCCACAGGTTTGATAGTTTTGTCTATGTGCAGCTACACTTTGACCCCTTTTAGGCACCCTAATCCTTCGAAGAGGCTGGGGAACTCTGCCATGATCTTGTCGGCATGAGATTGATGTATTTGTCGCGCAAACATTACCAATCCTAAATCCTCTGCGGAATGGCAGCCTATTAAGGTACCCGCACTGTCTTTTGTCACGTGAAATCGGGTCATGGCCGATCGGTCTCCATGAGTGACCTCTACTTCGATCATTCCTTGGCGTGGGATTGGAGTGTCTCCTCCATAGGTGAAGATTTTAGCTCGGGTGCACTGTAGCTGGGTTTGGGCGTGAGTAGGTCATATTGCTCTGCATCGAGAATATTCACTGAAGCTCCCGTGTCTATCAACGCCGTGACTCTATTCTCCCCTATTCCGATCAGACACATCAGTGGTGGTCATTTCCTGGAGGTGGTCCGGCCAGTGTATGATATCACGAACACTGCGTCCTCCTCATCGTCCTCGGTTATTCTCATGTTCTGGAACCAGCCCTCCACTTCCTCCAAGACATCTGTTGCATGGACCATCTGTTTGGGTGTTCCAAACTTCTTTGCTTTGTTCCCTGGCACTGGTGCCCTTGACGCACTCAAGCACACCTTAGTGAAATGTCCAAACTTCCCACACTTTAGACATGCTTTCCCTTGAGCAGGACACCCTCTCGGCGGATGACTGTCCAGGCCGTAATTGCCGCATCCTCGACTTCCTGAGCGTCCTGGCACGCTTCCTCTCCCTCTGCCGGGTCCCTTCCTGATGGCGTCCACCCTTTCCTCTTTGACCACGGCCGCATGCCCTTGCGCTCCACCTGTTGACCTTCTCGCCAGTGCCGACTCCATTTCTCCGGCCCGTGCATCCGCTAGTTAATGAGATCTTCCTAGGACTAGGATGTCGTTCAGAGATATTCCTGGTTGTTGCAGGATGAGCTTCCGCAGATCCGACGACTTGCAGCCTTGGATAAGCTGAGCCCTGATCTCTAGTGGCTTGTCTTTACCAGTACACGAACTGGACAGTTTGCGCACCTCGCGAAAAACATATCTACTGACTCTTCTTCTCTCTGCTTTGCTTGACGCAATTTGAAATGCTCAAAATCAGGATTGACTTGTGGGTCAAAGTACCGGTCTAATGCTCTCACCGCTTTGTCGTAATCATTCCTATTCCCCGTGTCCGGTAGGTCTAGAAACAGTTTGTATAGTTCATCTCCGCCCATGTGTAGCATGGTGGATCTCTTGACGGCGCCATTCGTTTCTCTCACCGCTATGAAGTAGTTCTCTAGTTGGCCAATCCACTTGCGCCATCTGGGTGCTGCTGTAGCCGGGTCCGCCAGTTGGCTGAACGGCGGTAGCGCATTTAGTGTAGTGCGTGGGCCCTGTTCCACCGCAGCTGGATCGCCTCCCTCTGCTTGTTGTGACATCCTGCCTCTCCCTGCACCCTGATGTTCTTAATGCAGGTGAAAATGGTGGTGTTCTTTGCTGTGGTCTTAGCTGTATCTGCTGCACCCTCCTCTCTTTGGGTCCTCTTTCTATTCTACTCCCTCGCGTGGTAGTGCAGGCCAATCCGCCTTGTAGCTCTCAGCAGGCCTCTTCCAGTGCCCTGGGCCCTTGCGCCTCCTGCTGGTCTCACTGCCCTGCTGCTCCCTCATGTGGTATGCCGTCTGCCGGCCTGCTCCCCCATATGATTTTTTTTTTTTTTTTTTTAAATCTTTATCATTTTATTTTAAAACAAATACATGGGAATGCATTTCAGTACACATCATATTTCGGACTCTTCGTACAATAATACATCATCAAGCAATGGTCCATCCTCCACATGCGTCATGACCACAATATTATCCCATCATTACCATTATGTCTTCTGTTCAATCCACAGTATAGATGCAATCGTTGTCCTGCACCTGTCCGTTTAATAATATCCGCTCTTACCTCAACGACATACAGCTTCAACCTACCCCCATCCGCACATCTGCAGGTACCCCCTCAGGAGCCGCCCTGTCCAATAGATACGCTCTATACGGCCCCCATATATCTTTAGGTGCACATTTGATAGGCATTAGTTCATTATAAGCTTCGGTTTGTGTGGAGCAGTAAGCCATGTCCCTTTCCCATTCACTCACTGTAGGCAATGGGCCCCGCATCCATCTCATTGCCACACGCCTTTTAGCGAGCATCAGCCCAACGGCAGCCAATTTCCGCACCCCTTTTGGAATCTCCCTGTCATATCCCAGAACTGCAATTAAGGGAGTCTCAGGAACAGTGTAGCCCAGCATGTCCGTTAAGATGTTAATTACCTTGCTCCAAAAAATTCTTACACCAGGGCATTCCCAGGCCAAATGTGTAAAATGTGCATGTGGTTCCTTACATCTAGTGCAGTTATCACTGTCTCTGAGACCGTATCTATGGAGCCGCACAGGGGTGTAATAGGGCCTACGCAGATATTTAAAATGCAGCAGTCTGTGCCTGCCGTTCATAGAAATTGTTTTAATGCTGCGGAAGCACCAGGTCCATTGAGCTGCAGATATTTCTACCCCCAGCTCGGCCTCCCAGTCCATTTGAAACTTTTCTTTAACTTGTGCCCCCTGTAGTTTAAAAAGCGAGTACAATAGTGTTATACATCGGTGCTGAGTTTGCGTTTGTATTAAATAAGTAAGAGCAGGCATAGCCTCCGGCTCAACCAAGCCTGTGCCTATCACCCCCTCAGGGCATTCCGGAACCTATAGTAATGGAAGGTATCCAACGGCGTAATCCCCTCTATCTGCGCCGATATCTGATCCCAAGTTTTGACCAATCCGTCTTGAAACAAATCCCCAACATATTCTAGTTTGAGCTTTGTCAATGTGCATATCACGCCCTTATCTGTGTGGAAGGGCAGCCAGTTGCACCAGACTATGGGTAGCTTAGGGGAGTATATCACTGGTAACTTATGCTTGTGAGCAATCTTCGTCAGCTGTTGTCCCGTGGTATGTACCGGGTTAATCGTACGTATCGTGGAGTGCGCAGCACCCGTCAGAAATGTGGGTAACAATGTAGGAGCAACACTATGTTTTTCTATCAATACATTCGGGCTGTTTTGTGGCCCGTGTATCCAGCAATGTGCATGCATCGTTTGCGCAGCTCTATAATAGCGTTCCATATCAGGAGCATTTAGCCCTCCCTCCGCGAATGGCTTTGTCAGCGTGTTCCACGTAACTCGGGGCTGCTTCCCGCCCACACCAATCTTAACAATAAAGTGCGCAGTGTTTTGAAAAACGATTGTGGTAACCCAATGGGCACATTGACAAAGAGAAACAAAAAGCGGGGGAGTATCACCATCTTGATCAGTGCTATGCGGCCCATTAATGAAAACGGTAACCTAATCCACCTATCTATTGCCTCTGTCAGTTTTTGTATCGCACAACCATAGTTCTCTGACATAATCAGCTCAGGGTCCGTGTGAATTTTTATCCCCAGGTATCGGACTGGGTCGGTAGTCCACTCTAAGGGGTAATCTGTCTGGGTCTGTGTGGTTGCAGCCGTCAGCGGAAAAACGTTAGACTTATGCCAGTTAATGCGTAGGCCTGAATGAGAGCCGAACCGTTCCACTTCTTGAATCATAGGGTCTAGATTGCGCTCCGGGTCACGTATATACAATACTGTGTCGTCTGCGTAAGCCGCTATGGATAAATTATAGTGTGGAGAGCGTATCCCCCTATGGCCGTGATATTCCCTCATGGCACTAAGAAGCGGCTCCGCAACTAATGCATACAATAAGGGGGACAGGGGGCACCCCTGCCGAGTTCCTCTCAATATTGCTATGGTTCGCGAGAGTGCCCCATTAATTCGCGCTATGGGTTGTGTGTATAACACCTGAACCAGTTTAATAAAAATGTCCCCCACCCCCACCTTGCGCAATACCGCATACAGGAATCGCCATTCAACTGAGTCGAAGGCTTTCTCTATATCGATAAAGAGAGCTGCTGCCTTGACCTCCGGATGAATATGTGCTATCGTGCCAAATAAGGTGCGAAGGTTACTCGAGAGCGATCTGCCCGGTACAAATCCTGTTTGTTCCGGTCCCACCAATCTAGGTAACACGAGTGACAATCTGTTCGCCAACACCTTCGCGAATAATTTTGTGTCCGTATTTAATAACGACAGTGGGCGATATGAAGAGCAATGATCGGACGGCTTCCCTGGTTTCAAAAGCGTAATTATAGTGGCCTCCCTCATAGAAGGGGGCATCTGTCCCTCCCTAGCCATTTCCTCAAATAGGTTCACTAGGTGCGGTATCAGCTTGTCTTGAAACGCCTTATAAAAGGCCACCGTCAACCCATCCGCTCCAGGGGCCTTCCCATTGGGCATGCCTTTCAGAGCTGCTATGATTTCAGTTGGCCTAAGTGGTCCTATCAAATGTGCCCTGTCGTCATTAGTGAGCCAATGCATTGTGATGTGTGTTAGGTATGCCTCATCTGTCTCTGCGCATGCCGCATTTTTGGTGGACTAAAGATCTTGATAATAACCTGCAAAAGCTTCCAATATATCAGGTGTAGTGTCCACTAGTTCTCCACTTACATTCTGCACACTCAGAACATGATTAGCGCCCTTCGGAGGTTTGACTGCATTTGCTAAGGTCGAACCAGGTCTGTCCCCTTCTGCATATCTTCGTGCCGTGGCGTACTTTCCTAAGTGTTTCACTTCGCTGTCTGCTAACTCATTAAATTCAGTTATATGTGTCCTAATCTGTGCCAGAATGCCAGGATCATTTGAATGCTGATGTTGACTCTCCAGGTCTTTAAGTGTACTTTCGATATATTGCATACGGTTGCGAATGGATTTTAGGACCCCTGCATGTTTCGAAATCGTGATGCCTCTAATATACAGTTTAAAGGCTTCCCATATTGAGGACATGGTGGTTACACTGCCTATGTTTGTTAAAAAATATTCATCGATTGCCATGTCCAGGTCAGCACGGAATGCGGAGTCCAACAGAGAGTACTGCGGGAACCTCCAGTTTTGTCTGTATAAATCGTTAGAGCCCAGTGCCAAACTAAAGACAACCGGTGAATGATCCGACAATGTTCGTGCCATATGTTTAAAATTACTGAGCGAGGTAAGCAGGGGGCAGGAAGCAAACCAGTAATCTATCCTTGTATGGATATCGTGGGCCGCTGAATAATGTGTGTATTCTCTACCTTGCGGGGCCAAGTGCCTCCACACATCTCGCAGGCCTTCTATCTTTGCGATGTCTGCCACCGCCCTTGCCGCCCGCGCAGGAGGTCTAACCGCCCCTCGTGACTTATCTAAAGCTGAATCCTGCACACAATTAAAATCTCCACCCCATAATATTGGGAGATGGGCATATTTGGCAAATTTCTGATGTAATGTCCTATAGAAGTTGGGGTCATCATAATTAGGCCCATAAACTCCCACCAACAAAAATGTATTGTGTTCTTGTCTACATTTAGCAATTACATAGCGTCCATCCCCATCAACCTCCATAGCGTGAATTTGTATCCCGGAGTTGCGTCTTACCCATATAAGCACCCCCCTAGCATGTGATGTGAACCCCGCTGCGATACATGTACCCCTCATTCTTCTGTCAGTTAACAGGCCCGTTTTGGGTGTTAGGTGCGTTTCCTGTAAGATAGCTACATCTACCTCATGTCTATATAGATACGCCACCACCTTGCGTATCTTCCTGCAATCGTTCAATCCCCTCACATTCCAGGACATGAATTTAATAGTGTTATCTTTCTTATCACGTGTAGTCATGAAACCTGATAAGTATCTTCGTGACATTTTTCATGCTGTCGTTATGAATTATCCGCCTCCGAAAGGGCATCAGCCCTGTTCAGTGCCCTGTGTCTGAAATGTATTCCGTAACAGTCCCCCCACCCCCCTCCCACACCATATCGTAACACCTAGATACAGTCAAAAAACAGTTCCCACCCCACCCTCCCTTCAATTGTGCCCAACCCCAACTGCACATTACCCGCTTAGAAATTAACATGTGGCCCACACGTGGGGGCAATGGCGACCCAACCTAAAGTACGAACAAAAAGGTGAAAGGCCGGGGCCGCCCCCTTCTCTGACCACCAATAGGGCTATTTCAAACAGCATGCAATCTATTGCAAATTACCCCTCAATCGTTATCTGACATCTCTATATAAAGCGGAATTCTGCCACATTTTTTTTGCATATAGTTTACCAGCATATAATAGACTTATCGGAACCAATGTACATGACAGTGAATGATTTCCCTTCTCACATTTATTCAGTCCCAGGCTCGTTGCTCGATTCCCTGCTTTCCAGCAGAGGCTCCTCGCCCGGTGTCGCCGAGTCTCCCTTCTCAGCTCTAAGCGTCCCATACTTCTTGAGGTCTTTTTGTAGTTGGCCAGGGTCCAAATAAAAACGTGGTTTATCCGCAAAATTGACCTTAAGCCTGGCTGGGTACAACATAGCATAATCGAGCTGAAGGTCTCTCAGTTTCCATTTGACTGGGACAAATTTTTTACGGGCCTCTTGTACCTGTGGCGTGAAGTCTGGGAACAGCAAAAGCTCGGAACCCTCATATCAAAGCACCTTCAGATCCCGTGCTCTGCGTAGAGCGGCATCCCTGTCTCTATAATTAAGGAGACGCGCGATCACGGGGCGCGGGGGCACTCCCGGAGGGGGCCGCACCGACAATGTTCTATGTGCCCTCTCCACCACAAAGATCTCCGAAAAGGTCTCCCTGCCAGCAGCTGAATCAGTAGCTTTTCAATGAAGAGTTCCATAGTGCCTGTGGTCGTGGTTTCCGTCAAGCCAAGAATGCGGATATTATTGCGCCGCGCGCGCGCTTCCATATCTTCGGCTTTATCTTTCAGCACCGCCATCATTTTTCCCATTTGTTTCTGTGAAGTCTCCATTTCGTTCTGCGTGTCCTCTGCCTCCGAAATCCTTCGTTCCGCCACATCAAGCCTTTCTGTGAGCGTGTCTACCCGTTCGGACATTCTGTCCATTCTATACGACAGGGAGTCCATCTTTGTATCGATTGAGGAGAGACTACGCTGCATTGCTGCTAATATCTGTCGTATATCTCCTTCAGAGCCAGTAGCCTCGTCCGATAGTAGCGCCGGAGTGGCATTGAGGTCCTCGTCGCGCAGCCTTGAAGATTGCCTCTGGCTGAACTGTATTTTAGTTTGAGTTTTGTCGGTTTTCCCCATGTTGTACAGCCTGCAGTGGAGCTTTACGTCTTCTCAGCAAATATTGGCGCTTACTTCCTAGCGCGCGTCTTCTACGTATGGAGGTCTCAGATCACAATAGCCACGCAACAGGGCCTCCGCCGAGCGCCCCCGGCTTACTGCTGGTAGCTCCTCCTGCAGTGGCAACGCTCCGCCAGATCAGCTATGCTGCGCCGGTCCAGTCTTTCACCCCAATATCAGGCTGTAGATCAGCAGAGCAATACCACACGGCAGTGTACTTTGCAGACCATGCGTTACCGGTACACTACTCGTCCCCTTCCACGTCGCTGCTTGGTGCGTCGGTGCGTTGCCGAGACGATCACTCACCTCCAGCATCCATGCCAGTCCCGCACCTCTGTATCTCCACCGCAGGCAGCTCTCAGCCAGACTCTATGTGCACTAGCGGCTCCACTGATTCGCAGGGCGCCGTTCCCGCCGCAGATATCACGGGAGGGCCTCCGCCCAGCCGCGCGCCACCCTCCAGCTCCAGGCGCCGCAGTAGGCCGTTAATCGGGCAGCAGAGCAACAAAATCGCAGTCCGGGCGTCTCACCTCCGCGGCTCACTCCGATGCTCGAGAGTCCCGCAGCTTTCCGCAGCGGCGGACCTCCGATGCACAGCCAGCAGTGCCTTGGATACCCGCACCGCTCCGGTAGCGCCGCCGGCCCTTCCAGCCGCTCGGCCTTCGCTTCGCTTCAGCCACCGTCTCAGCCCACGGCAAGGCTGCTTTCCAAAATGGCGGGCGCCCGCTCTCGCCAGCGCCTCTCCGCTGTAATCTATCGGTATTCTCCGTGCCGGCCGTTGAACTCCTGCGTCCTCTCACTCACACCATTCTCCGCTGCCACTGCCTCCGCTGTTATTTGTTATTCATGCCCCATTAGTGCAGGATAATTAAGGATCGGTTCCGGCGGCCGCCGGAGCTCGTTTAAGCAGCGGCCATTTCCCAGCCAGGCAAACCACGCCCCCTCCCCCATATGAATTGCAGCAGTCAGGGCTGTGCTTGAAGGCAGAGGCTTCTCACTGCCTCGCGGAGCACGCAGGCAGACCGCGCCTCTCTCACTCTCTCTGCACCGTATGCGGCACGCGCAGGCCGTGCTTCGCCCACACAAAAGCTCGCTGCAGGGCGTACCTGAGGCGCCGATGCACACTCACTTCCTGGCCACACGCTCCTCCGGCCTCCGTGCAGCAACGGCCGCTCCCCCACAAGCGGTCTCCCCCGCAGGTCAACATTCTGTGATGTCTCCGCACTCGACTTAGTGTGCGCCAGGCCCACGCCGGATCGGAGGATCACCGCAGATAGCCACAGATTGCCACGGGATAGCAGCACGGTATGCACCGCCATGCACACGATGACGTTCGTCCGTCCTCGTCGCCAGTGTTATGGGGAGGGGTACGTAATGTCTGGGGGGCGGGAGGGCCGATACTGTGGGCACAACTAATAACGGAACAGCCACACTGGAGCTTAGTTCGTGCCGTCAGCCACGAGCGCTGACGTCACCCTTTATTTATGCCCCTGTGGTCCGCGCCCGGCCCAGGAGGGTGAATGCGCTACAAATTATAGGAGGGGCCGGGTGGCTCACTACAGAAGGGTGCAGGGGTGGGGGAAGAGGAACACAAAAGAGACAGAAATCTACTAAGATTTTCTGTGGTATTCACAGTCCAGTTGGGGTTTGGGGAATCAAAGCTTATAGACTTCTAATCAGCATCGACCTAGCCAGAGGGGTAGCGGCTTGCTGTGATTGTAGACACAAAAAAATCAGGAGTAATCAGAGAAGGCCCATTAATCCATATGGCAAAATGGGCAAGGCAGAGATACTGTTAAATGAGTAAAATGGTACAAACTGCCCAGAATGGAAGTTATTCCTTTATCCATCAAGGAATTGATAGATCAAGCCCTTGGTGACTTGACCAGTAGCCATACACAATTTTAAAGGCAGGCAAACTGCCTACTGCTGTACAAATACACTTCATGAGCTATGAAACAAGTGGCAGAGCAATCAAGGTTGGCAACTTGAGCAGCAATTGCACATTTCTTAAAGGCATAGGTTTCACCTATTCCGGCTAGACTGAATGAAGGTGGCCAAATTATTGAGGTAGTAGCTTGCACCCATGCTGCTCTCATGCTCCTAAAGGAGGACTTGCACCAGTTGATAGAGCTCTAGTCGGGTCATGGCTGAAACCCTAGCTAGACTGGCAACGTGCACATGTGAAGGTGTGAGATAAAGTGCTTGGTAGGTTGCTGCTCTAACTGCACAAGGAGGAATCGACTGCCCTGTGCTGTCTTTCTGGCCTCAGCTCTCCTTGCGAGCCCAGCACTTTCTTTTAGATCCCACAAACCACTGTTCTTTTTAGCTTACAGGAGAAGGCATCCTTCTGCCCTTCTAGATATTCCTCCAAGACAAATTTCATTTTAAGTTGGACATGACGTTTCAGGGTAAAAAGAGGCAATGTGGTGAAAGGACACTTACCCAGATTCAGTTGACTCGACTCAGACAGCAAACTGGCATAGATTTGGAAGTTCTCAATTTTTTGCTGTCTTAGCCCAGCTTTTCTCTTATCTGGGAGCCATGCAAAAAACAGCTTTTATATATATCTTGATAAGTTAACTTTCATTTCGATCTCCTCTGCCTGGTCCCTTCACACATACCCCCGTGCAATTTACTCTGCTCTCACCTCTAGGAAGAGGGCTTTCATCCAAAGACAAGAAGCTTAACAGGTGTAATTTGCTGTTCTAGGCGACTTCTAATTCAGTTTCTATGAACCCCCTGCTTCGGTCAGCAAAGTGTATTGATTGACTCTTGTGGACCCTACAGCTCACGTCTGCCCTACAAGAGTGGATCCTTTGCTCACCTTCTTCATCCAAGAACTGTAGCCTTATGGCCTTGTAGCACCTACACCTTGCTGCTTAATCTGGTTGTAAAACCTCAGGTTAGCTTTCTGGTGCCTTAGATTCACTGCTCTGAACCTTGTCCTTGTAGAGATATCATCCAAAACCTGCTGATCAGCAGTTTATGGTTGAAGTCCCTCGAGCCCTGCCAACTAGTAAGTTTGCATATCCTTAACTTTGATTAGAAGTATTTTGGTGGCAGGGGTATCATGACAAAAATACACATTGACATTTTTTTGCAAGGAGTGCTCAAAGTGTTCTTGCAATAAAATGTGGCTTACCAATTGGTCAAATTATACGCACCTGAATAAAAGACTGACTGATTCTCTTGAGTCCTAGAAAATCGGTGGCAGAGAACTCACCCCCGGAGGGCTTCCTTGGACTTTTGTCTTTACTCTGGCTGTCTTGTAACTCTTACTGCCCTTTGACTTTTCAAATGTGCTTTCTTTGCTGCTTTTCACTTCTGTATATTTCACATTTTCATGCAAAGCATCTGAACTTTGTAATATCCTTTTTGCGTGAGTGACATCAGTTACGAGTAGGTACTCGCCCCTACCAGCCTCTTTAATTTTTTTGGAACTCTCTCAACTGTGGATGATTTACTCCTGGGTCAGCCTTTATTGGGTGGCTCAGCTATACCACTCTCCAAGTGCCTTGGTAGATATGAGCTTAAGAATGAGTCTGCTGAGAGGCTCAATGCCCTAGGTAAAATGTTAACCTGCCTGTCTTTGGCCATTCCATTGTAACCTTCCATATCCCCAAACTATTCAGAAATCTTTCTCTTATCAGGAACCAGAATCTTACTGTGAAAAGGACTGACTGCACCCTCTGTATTTCTTTCTGTCCTGCCCTGTCCGATTATCTTTTGTACACCATTTTGTGGCAAGCAACAAAAAAAAACCACAAAAAGCAGTTAGCAGAGGAAATGCAGTGACGTAACATAAGCGGGGGAGGGGGGCAAGCTCCAGGAGGCCCCCTCTGGCACTGTGCACGGGCGGGAGCCCCTGGCCTGAGCTCTCCTGGCTGGGTCCGGTTGGAGGGGCGGGCTCCATGGACTTTGCAGGGGGCCCCCCTCAAGTTTCGTTACGCCATCGGAAAGTGGTGTGGGAGAGAAACTTGTGCAGCTTAAAGTGCTTCGTATTGAACATCGATAAAGAAAATAGAAATTTTCTGCGATTAAGTTCTTTTTTTAAGTCCATATTCTGCGCAAATTCTTTCAAGAGTGCATTTTCAGGGATCTGCAACCTGCTTGCTCTGAAACGTGTGTGCCCGTGATTGGCAGTCATGACATCTTTCCTTTTACCTAGTCATCCCTCCTCTCCTATCTATCTGTCCCTCAGAAAAATGTACATTCTCTTTTTCCTCCAAGTGTCATGTCCCAATATTGAGTATGTGTTTTTGCCCTCTTGTGAATTCCTGTTTGTCCCGCAGATCTCATGGGGCCTTATGTGCAAGACCATTTTGCCTTCACAAGCCCTGTGATTCGCTATACCTCAGGGTTTATGAACCGAAAATGGTGTTTGGTCATGTTCTAAAACCCTTTACGGGTCAGAAAGTCGTTTGGACTAACCAAAATGAAATTTGCAAATTATTCTACATTGCAGCTAGGAGGAGGCGTGAAACTGACCTCTCCCCTTAATTGCGATTCACCATGGAATGAATCAATGATTTGTGTCTGCAGGTGTGGCCGCAAGCCATTGAAAAGTTACCAAGAGCTCAAAGAGAGTGGTTAGTGATTTGCAAACGTAAAGCTGTCTCTCAGTGACAGCTTATCCTCTGGGAATTGTATTGCCCCGGAGGAAGCAGACAGTAACCCAGGCCATCACTGCTTGCTTCCCCAATGTCTTCCCAAGTAGGAAACTTTAATTTTTCTTTTTTAAAAGCACTATCTGTAGCTTCAAGGAACATGGGCTGTTTTTAATAAAAAAAGTTTTCTTCTTTTTGGTAATATAATCGCAGGAAAGGATGCATTTTGCTCCTTGCAGGCCACCATCTCTGCCTTCAAAGCTGATTGGAGAGGGTCACAAATAGCGACCTGCCTAATTAATTTTCATTAGCAGGGTCATCCTGCAAACCCCTGCAATTGGGCATTTTGAGATGCGACCTGTTAGTACATAGGTTGCATCGCAAAATGACAGGCAGGTCGCAGTTTGCAGCCATTATTGGTGACCTGTTAGTTCATTGGGCCCTTAGTACTTTGGCTGCCATTTTACATAGATACATAGAGGGGGATATTCTCAAGAACGTGTGTTAACTATCGCCAAATTCGTTTAACGCAACTTCTCACATCGCAGTCTATCGCGGGAAAATAACACCATGTTAACGCAGTATTCTCAACCCGGCGGCACCATGCGATAGTCTCACGATAACGCGACAAATGCCCACGTTAAAATTAACGCGACGCCGAAAAAATGCGAAAAACCAACGCGAAAAAAGTGGCGATGTCCCCAATGGCGATACAAAAATCAGCGATAACCAGCGACAGGCCTGCGATTCCCACGTGTCATGCGTGAGAATGCACTATAAAAGCAGAGAAAAAAAAAGAAAAAAATGTAACTGCGTAGCACCATGGACGCACCCGGACTAAGTGCAGAGGACAACGCGAACCCCACAAGCCCCCCAGACGACCAGCCAGGAACCCCGGGGCCGGGGAAGGGCAAGGAGAAGAGGAAGACGGGGTTCAGTCCGCAGGAAAACTGGATCATCGTCACGGAGGTGACAGAATACTACCAATAACTGTTCATCACCTCCACTGTGTCATCGGCAACACAAACGGAAATATGGCAGTACATCGTGAACAACGTGAATGCAGTCGGAGTGTTGAGGTCAATGGAGGAGGTCAAGAGGCGCTGGAATGATATGAAGGGCAAAACCAAGAAGAAACTCGATGCCAACATGAAAGCAGCAACGCAGATTGGAGGTGGGGGACCAGCGGCACACCAGGAGCTGGATGATATGGAGAAAATGGTGGCCACAGTCATCAGTCGGGATACGGTGCCAGGAGTTGGGGATCGGGACACTGCTCAACATGACCTGACACAACATCAACAGGGTGAGTACCGACCAGGGACTGGGGGGACGGGGGGAGATGGGCACAATGGCACACATGCACAATTAAGTAGAGCACACTGCACAACCACAATGACTCTGGATCATGTCCCTGATCCCTGTGCCACACTGCAGCACACATACAGAAACTCAGGGAATGTGTGTTGTAATGAATTTAATTGCACATGCTGTGCCTGTGGTCATTTTGTACTGTCTCATGATTGCTAAGGACTGTCACAATGTGACGTCCTCATGTGAAGAAATTGTTAATGATGTTGTTCCTACGGGCTATTCCTGCTGCAGCTGCATTGGGGTGTGGTCCACCTGCCTCATCTTCCTCATCATCGTCCGGTGCATCTGGCACTTGTAACCATGGGGCATTGGTGCGTACACATATGTTGTGCAACACACAACATGCAACGATCATCTTGCACACGATGTCTGGGCTGTACAGGAGCCTTTCACCTGTGATATCCAGGCACCTGAAACGTGACTTCAACACGCCAAATGTGCATTCCATGATGCCCCTGGTGCGTTTGTGGGCCCAATTGTACTGCCTCTGGGCCTGTGTGTTCGGGGCTTGGAGGGGTGTCATCATCCAAGGTCAGAGTGCATATCCTTGATCACCTGTGACAGTGCAGAGAGACATGAGTCAATAGTTGGTTCTGCATGATTGGTTGGCAGGCTCACTAGTTTATTGGCGTGTGATATGTGTGTCATAGTGATTCCTGTTTGACGTGTACTGCTTGTAGCAAATGAGCGCTATCAATGTGTATTACGTAGCCTCATTGCTGCTCCTCCCTCCCCCCGAGCCAATTTACTTGTGCGCGCTGCGCGGTTGCATCACCTGCACTTCTACGGCACACCATTGTCATGCCTGTCTGCGCATGTCCACAAGCCAGACAACGACACTGTGATGTTGTGCGTTGACGGTGGGCGGCCACGTGTGTGTAGGCCTATGGTAAGGATAGGGCAGACACAGATGTAGAGTCCATGGCTGGCTGAACTCGCGATGCGGTCGAGGGAAGACCTTGGGCTTATGCTGCGGTAATAGCGATACACACACAACAGTTGGCATGTATGATCCCGGACCCCGAGCGGGCTTGCGCTCATTCATTTATCCCTTCGGCCGAGCCCGTACTCCGGGGGCATGTTACATTGCAACTTTGTCCATTGCGGGACGGGTGGCGCCGACACTACAACAGAGACACACGCATTAGGTACTACATTGGCAAGCCCAACACTTAACCACGCCCAGAGCCCCGGGGTGATTACTCACACCCCTATGCTGGACTGTCGTACGCCAGCCCACTCCGGCAACGCCTACAGGGGGGTACGACACAGCTACATGTCCCAGGTCTTCCCCACTGCCTGAGGTGACATGGTTGCGTCCGCTGTACACAGCACAATGCAATGTGGTAGGGCCCGGGGCCCTCATGCATACACAATGACCACACGGACACACTTAGATAGTTTGTGGAACTGGCTACAGGCACGTGCGCCCGGCCCCTTTTATTGCCAGGGTCACAGGTCCAGTGACGCCTGTGCTGGATGGGTGTGGGGTGAGTGTGAGCCAGCCCTCAAGGAGTAGTTGGTGCAGGCAACAACTACAACAGTGATCAGACAATCAGAAGTTCACAGTTCAAACAGCAAGGGTCCATGACTTGAGCTGCACAGAGTTAGTGGCCCCGGATGCACAGCAGCCAGCACATGGAACACCGCCACAGGACGGTGACTACCGGTGCACTGAGGTAGGGCCATGAGAGCTGAGCGGGTCCTCGTTGATGTCCAAGGTGAATGTCGTGGAGGGTTTTGGTGGACAGTGGAAGGTGTTCTTCCAGGGCATGATACAGAGGGCAGTACCAAGCAGACACAGGCAATATGGAGGAGATGAATGCTACAGACTCATTTTTGACACCAAGTCAGTATCAGCTACATGATGATGAAGACAACCCCCAGGCCATAGACTCAGACGCCACCAAAGTTCAACCAGAGAGTGTCCATGAATTTCGGGGCACGGAGTCAGTGGCACCAGAGCTGAAAGGGGATGCAGTCTGCGATGAGGCCTGTACAATGGTATAAACTCTGCCATAAATAAATCAAGACTCAGTTCCAAATGTGTGACCTACTTGACCGTAGTGTAGGCCGGAGGCAGCGGTCAGCAGGGGCCCCCAGCCACGTGTCCTTGGCTTGCGATGCACAGAGTTAGTGGCACCAGAGCAGTTGTTGGTAGTGTTCGGTCACCTCCGTAACGAGGATCCTTTTTTCATCCGGACTGAACCGCGTCTTCCTCTTACTCCTCTCCTTGCGTACAATGATATGGACTCTGCCATTGAAAAATCAAGACTTCGTTTCAAATGTGTGACCTACTTGACCGCAGTGTAGGCCGGAGGCAGCGGTCAGCGCGGGCCAACCCCTGTTCAGGCAGCTCCTCCTGGTACTCTCACACATGACGTTGGAATGCCATGTGGCGATGATTTGTGGTTGACGGAGGTAGAAGCACCAGAGCTGAGCGTGTGTGCAGCCTGCGACGATGCCGTGTCCTGCCTGGTCCGGACTGGATTGGTGTGAGGCCTGCTGGACCGCAGTGTAGGCAGTACACAGGTGACCCCGCGGTGCTGGACCGCAGTGTAGGCCGAATGCAGTAGTCAGCAAGGGCCCACAGACAGGTGTCGTTTCAATACAATGCACAGAGTTGGTGGCACCACATCGAAGGGAGTACGGTGATTTAAAATCTGCCATAAACATATGTACTCTGCCATTGTATAATCAAGACTCAGTTCCAAATGTGTGACCTACTGGACCGCAGTGTAGGCCGGAGGCAGCGGTGGAGTACGTCAACGAGAAAGGAGTACTGGGGGCCTGTGTCGCGGAGGCCGTAATGGTCTGAGGAGGCTGCCAAGGTCGCGGGCCTCGGGCTTGGAGCTTGCACCGGCACGTGGTGGGCCCTCTTTGACACACGCCGGTGTCGGCAGGTGAGCAGTGAGGCCTGGGTGCGCGGGGGCGGGCAAGACAGGTCTTGGGACCAGCGGCCTGGGGTGCAGCAGGCGCACAGGATCGCAGGCACCGCCGCTCATGGCGTCGGCCTCGTGGCAGGGTGAGAGGCGCCACCCTGGCAGACACGTTGGCCATTCCGGAAGAGAACCACGCCCAGAGTAACTGGCTTTTTATTCACACCCCTACGCTGGCCTGGCGTACGCTGGGCCAGCCCACTCTGCTCATGCTTACAGGGGGGGACGTAACAAGTTACATTCCCGTGATCTTCCCCACTGGCTGTGGTAACATGGTTGCGTCCACTGTCCAGTACACTCCAGACACCAGCAGTGTATGTCGACATGGAAATGACTGTAGTCTGCATACTCAAGTCTGTCCAGCACATCCACGCCACACTTGGCATTGTGTACATTCACATTCATGGGTCACTTGCCTCCTTCGCACATGCCTGGTTCCCACCTCTCCCCACATCCTGCTATTGTGTGGCCGAGGTGCCATGCCGTTGATGGCTTGTGTACATGGCTAGCCCAGGTTGCCACAGTAAGTTGTGTTGTTGTGTCTGGAATGTGGGAATGTTGGTTGTCAGGTTGTATGTGATGTTGTGACGTGTGCATTCCCAGAGTTGTGAGTTGTATGTTGGTGGAGTTGAGGTGTGTGGTGTGTTCAGTTGTTACTTACCGACGAGCAGTGCATTTCCATAGGTGCCATCCTGAAAGCGCTGGTTGATGATGGACTGTCGGAAGATGAAGGAATCATGCACACTGCCTGGGTAGTTGGCGACGACATTGGTGAAGAGTCCCCGGTGGTCCACTATTGCCTGCACATTTATGGAATGCGTGTGTTTCCTGTTGCGGTAATAGTGTGTAGTGGCGGCAGGGGGCACGAGGAGTACATGTGTGCAGTCGATTGCCCCCAACACGTGCGGGAAGCCAGCTATGGCGTGATCTCCAGCTGTTCCTGCGCAGTGTGTGGGAAGTAAAGTTGCTGGGGTACCAAGCTGATGATGGCATCCAAGACAAGTGTGAGGAACTTTGACAGGGCTGGCTGTGAGACTCCTCCGACTCTGGCAGTTGTTGGTTGGAAGGTCCCAGAGGCCAACAGGTGCAGCACGGCCAGCAGCTTTGTCTGCGGAGGGATGTTGGTTCTCCGCTGTGTTGGTACCGTCAGCCTGTGGGCAATGAGGTTCAGGATGCGGAGGATGGTTGTCCTTTTGAGCCTGTAGTGGGCAATGACTTCCTCTGGCGTTAAGTCTCCGAGGCTGGTGCGTTTTTGGAAGGTCCGGTGTCTTTGTCTGTGCTGCCTCTGTGGTAGTCCGGGGGGGGGGGTCCTGGCGGTGGTGGCGGTGGGTGTTGTGGCCCTCTTGGGGCTCTGAGCTGCATGATCAGTAGCTCCATGGCATCTGTTGTTCTTCTGGTGTGGCTGTGGGCTGGGCTCCCTTTTATGGTGCAGGTTGTCATCCGACTTAACACCAGGTAGGAGCAGGTGTTAAATCCATGCTGCTAACGTGCCTTATCGCATGTTTTTGAATCTTATCGCCGATCTGGCTGGTCGTTGAGAATGTTGCGGAGTGGTGTTTTCTCGGGTTTTTGCATGGGAACGCCTACTCTGCATCTCATTAGCGTTAGTTGCCGGTGTCATCCGTGGCGATGTTTTATGCGGCTGCTATCGCGGGAAAACTGGTGATATCGGCTGTTAGCACCTGCTTGTGAATAGTGCGATGAATTTATCGCCACTTTGGCTGCGATAAAGTGCCGCTAACTCGGCGATGAGTCCTTGAGAATATGCCCCAGAAAGTGATAATGAACCATCTGGGGCCGTATTCCATAAAGTGCGCCGGGGGTGCAATGGGCGTTTGTGCCCGATTTGCGCGCCCCCGGGGCACTTTGGTATTACAGAAGGGGTCGCAGAAGCTTGGGCATCCCCTTCTGTAGTTACTAATAGCACTGGCGCACATAAAGCGTCAGCGCTATCATCAAGGGGGCGTTCCCTCATTTGCATGGGGGCGTGCCCCATGCAAATAAGGGAATCCCTTTGCCTCTGTGCCCATGCTGTATTACCAACTCGGGCACAGAGGCAAAGAAGCCCTCTGGAGGCGCACTACTGCACCCGCCTGCAAGGGGATGTCTAGGGGGTCCATGGGACCTCCTTTATCCCATGCAGAGGGATGCTCTCAGGAGGAGCACTGTCAGTGCACCTCCTGAGAGCAGCCCTCTGCATGGGATAAAGGGGAGACAGTGCTCCTCCTGAGAGCATCCCTCTGCATGAGATAAAGGGGGTCCCTTGGACCCCCCAGACATCTCCTTGCAGGCGGGTGCAGTCTTTGACTGCACCCGCCTGCAAATTTGTTTTTCACTATTGCAGGGCCTACCTCTCCCATAGGAAAACATTGGGTTGCTTTATTACTCTAAGTAAGTGATCAGTTTTGTTTTAGAGCAGGTAAAAATGTCATGTTTGGTGTCAGGGGAATTGCAATTTAGAACCTGCTTTAATGGTAAAGTGGAATTGTAAGTCACACTTTTAGAAAGTTGGCATTTTCTTGCCCTAACCATTTGATGCCTGCAGCCTGTTTCCTGGGTCACATGACTAGGTGTAGTTGGCAGTTGGCCGTTGCTTATTCCTCCCAGTCAGCCACACAATAGATGATAGATGGTCTGGATGGTGGCAGGATGGGCCATCAGACCTGATGAAAGGGGCAGAGCTGTTACCTGTCACACTTAACACTGCAAAGACACTGCCTCCGCTCAGACACAATGAGCTTCACAGTAGCCTATTGTGCCTGCAGACAGACTGGGACCAGAGCAGGAAGGCAGGACTTTCTTGACACATCTGTAGAGCTAAAACCCCAGAAGTTTCTTCCACTTCAAAGTTGGCATCAGGTATAAAAATGGGACTCTCAGACCCACTCTTCAGTACACTCCTGGACCTGTGGATACTACAGAAAGACTGCCCTGCCTGCTGTCAAAGGATTGCCCTGCTGCTCAAGGCCTGCCCTGCTGTCTGAGAAGGAAGACTGAACCTGCACCCATCATCCCAGACAACTGAGTGACTCCAACAGCTAGTTAGCTGGCCTCCTGTTCTGAGCTACGGAACACAACAAGCTGCAGAAGCCTTACTGCAGCTGCTCAACTGATCTGCTTCACTGGACCTGTTGGAGCCCTGCTGACCTCTGCTGGAGTGAGTTCCTGGCTGCCAAGTGGTGCCTCCCAGGTCATGGACACTTGGTGTGGCATCAGGTGAGCTCCTACTAGAAGAAAAGGAGAAATCCAGGAGGTTGGGCTCTTCACGATCGCGAACAGGCCTGTTCGCACTGAGATCTTGTCGCCTTTGTGACCGTCAACACGTAGCTCCGGTGAATCTGACCCTTCGCACTACAGCAACCACCAGCGATGATTGGCAATGCGAGATTTGCACTTCGCGTTACAGCATCGACAGCCCCTGGTGACTGCTAACACACAGCTCCTGCAATGACCGTCAGCTCCTCGCACTACAACGATGACTATCCGTGACACTTTCCCTGCTCCTCAAGGCCTCCTCCACCGCGAATGGAGCTCTTCATGCTGTACTTTAGAAGGTAACTTTTACAGTGGGGATTACCTGATTCCTGTATCTGGCATGAACTCTATCATGGTTGGCTGGAACTTGTGACTTTCACACAACCAGATAACTGCGAGTGGCGCTTTGTGCTTTTAAGCGCTATACTTGCATTAAATCTTTGAAACTGCATACCTCCGGTTCTACTGATTGGATTTTTGTAATCTTTTGCTCATTTATTTAATTTTGGTGTGGGATTCTTCTTGTGTTGTGTTTTTGCTTTATTACTGCTTATGTGCTGCATATACAATTCACACATTGCCTCTAAGCTAAGCCTGACTCCTTTTATGCCAAGCTACCAGAGGGTTAAGCACAGGTTAGTTTAGTGGCTCTTTGTGGTTCACCCTGACAAGGATTGTGGTTGTTGTTTGAGAAGGGATCACAGCGCCCTCAACCAACAACCCAATTTCTCCCATTTTGTATCCATTTATTTTGCTCCCTTGCCTAAGATAATTGCTCCACGCTTATGTGCCTACATACTGGATAGCTAGGAAAGCATGAGTGCTCTGGTCTAGGTGCAGAGCTAAAGCATGGATTGGTGTGCGAGGTTCCCAACTATTGCAAAATACTGCTGTATGAAAGCCAAGGGTGTGGTATCTGCTTTGAGTGTATGTTTAGCCCCATATATCATTTTATGAACACATCAACATGCCATAATGCTTTTGAAGTAGATAGTGCAAAATTAAAGATTTTGACAGAGCGGCATTACATGTAGTGAACATTTTAATATTTTATTTATTTAAAAGGTTTTATAGTGCGAACATGATCACAAGGGGTATCAGAGCGCTTTACAATTTAGCAATTACGAAAGGGTACGAGGAACTAAAAGCAAATCAAAAAAACAACATACAATCTTAACAGTCTCATAGAACTGGCGTGTCCTCGAGAGCATTGGAAGCTAGGGTTCTAAGGCAAAAGTTTCTTCAGCAATATCGTTTTAATTTCCTTTTGAAAAAGGCAATAGAGGGATTTAGTCTATATCGCGAACATGACCACAGGAGGTATCAGATCGCTTTACAATTTATCAATCGCGAAAGGTATAAGAGGAGGTAACAGAAAACCAACAGATCAACAAACAATCTTTTCAGTCTCATGGCAACTTACGTGTCCTCGAGAGCCTCGGAAGCTTGGGTTCTAAGGCAGAAATTTCTTCATCAATATCGCTTTAACTTCCTTTTTGAACAAGGCAATAGAGGGATTCAGTCTGACTTCAGGGGGCAGGGAGTTCCATATCCTCGGGGCAATACCTGAGAAGGCTCGATTGTAAGTTTTCTTTTTATGGAATTTCTGTGGTTTGAGCACTAATGTGCTGGCACTTCTGGAGGATCTAGAGCCACCAGAGAGATCCAGTTTTTGAGCGAGGTATATTGGGGTGTTGAAATGAATGGCTTTATGTGCCATGCAAGCAATTTTTAGTTGTATCCTTGCTTCATATGGGTGCCAATTTAGGGCTATCAGCTCAGGCGTGATATGATTGTTTCTTTTAGAGCCAGTTATGAGCCTTGCAGCAGAGTTGAGGGCGGCCCTGAGTGGAGCCGTCTTCGATCTAGGAAGGCGGCAAAGGGTTGCGCTTCAATAATCCAGCTTAGAGATCACTAGTATGTATTTGCGTTTGCTACAATGCGGGGTATATGATTGAGGGGAGATTTATAAGATAGTGCAGACTTTGGAAATTTCACTGAGAACTGAATTGCTCAGGCAGCACAGGCTCTGCTTTTTGTAGCCTTCTTCATTATTCATCTGTGCATACAATGTATATTCTCCATACAACATTCCATGATACCGTCCACCATGGAGTACACATTCATGCTTTGAGGCGAAGACAGCAGAGCCAAGCACACAGCACTATTACAAAACCTACAATGTAGATGGCACTTTAAACTGGGCACAACGACTACATGTCCTTGCAAAGCACCAGTTGTATGCTTTCTGTGTATAAAATGGAAGGATGAAGGCACAGGGGAAACACATACAGCACAATTAAAATAGATTGAGTGGGTAAGGAGATACATCAGAGACCCACACACCATCCTGCAGCATTAGTAAAACAAAGTCTTGCAATTCAGCTATTATATTCTACAAAATGCTTTTTAATTGGGGAGTTTGTGCGAGGTTTTGTAGGAGGATTTGTGAGGACGAGCTATCATTTTAATCAGTGAGCACGTGCATATATAGATGGATGAGCGAATGACTGTGGATCATTAATGGGTGAGTGAGTTTATAGATGGCTCGATAAATTGTGATTTCATGGGAGGATGGGTGAATTCTGAACTCACGAAATCAAGATAAAAGAATAATAATATATAAGCATAACAACAAGGAACAGCAATTGTGAATGAATGAAAATCCTAGTATCAGGTGATTGCAGAAAATGCAGGCCATTTGCCAAATGCTCCAGTTCAAGTTGCAGAGTGTTACACAGTAATTTCGAACATTGTCTGGTCATGTTAATGTGATAGGATTAAACCTGTAAAATTATGATTTGTTGAAATGCATTGTCAATGCTCTATTAACAATGTAATTTCTTATGAGGAGAATTCCAATTGTGCTGAACCTTGTGCTTGTAAAGCAAAACAAGAGGCCAGTACACCCTATTGCAGTGTAAGTACAAACTAAAAAATATGAACAGTCACATGCACTGGCCCAGAAATGTGAGTTGACAACAAACATAACTGCAGAATGGTTTTGGGAGTGTTCTAAAAACGCCACAGAAATATTACCCACAAATAGTACATGTTGGCACAAGGAGGTGACACCAGTATTACATTAACCTCCTCAAACCAAACTCATTCAAAAGAAAGTCCTAAAAGGACAGTACTCGTTGGGGCGAAGGGAGACGGGTAAATTATGTAATGTTTCACCTCATTTTCACAAAAAGAATGAGGTGTCCGGATTGCTGGATATGAATTCCATCGATTGCAGTGGGCAGGCCTTGTGTCCTTTGGCCGTAAAAAGAGGCATTTTGCATGGGTAGATTGTTGGTACGAATGTTTATTCAACCAGTTAAAATAAGCAAAAGTTTATTTGTGTTGTTGCTTCGTCTTACCTTTCAGGTTGCACGCAGTGCTTCAAATGGAAATGTAGAAGTGCTGCTACTCCCTAACCAGAGTACCCGTTTGCATCTGAAAAGTGCCGGTATTCTCCAATTAAATGTATGCAGCAGTGATGAGAAGTGCTGGTACTCTTCCTTTCAAACTAAAGAAGTACAGGTACTCGGAACAGAACAGTACCTGCCCATTTAAAGCACTGGTGGTTACACGGCCATTTATAATATTGACTCCACACCCCCTTTATCCACGGATACAATACGCCTGATACAATGCACCCATAGACCTTTGCTAGTCATGTTATGTACTGACTGACCTTCTCTTATCCCCAAAACAAAATAGCAGCTGGTGAGGGAACGGCCACTGCTACAGATTGGCTTGAAAGTCGCAGGCCACAAGCTGCCTGGATGGCAGCACAGCTCGCAGACTCAAGCAAAGGACGGTGGCAGAATATACAGCACTTGCGCACATAGGACGGAGTCCATTTTAAGATAAAGGGTGGAGGCAGGGAGAGACATATAGGGGCATATGTACAAAGAAATGTCAGAGTGCGGAGCTGCACCAAAATGTGCAGCACCGCGCTCCGACATTTCCAAAATGCAGGAACGTGCCATATTTGTTACAATATCAAAAGACACACAATTGATGGACGGAATGCAGAACAAATCAAAACATTCACCCCAGTCAAGAGATCTGGGTTAAATCCATCATTCTTTTGCTCACCATGCCACCCCAGTTTAGACTTGGCCATATGCAAATCAGTCTTGACCCTGTGCCTCATGGGAACAGTCCAGCCCGAACTGCCAAGCCAGGTCCTCCCTGGACCGGAAACAAGCATCCTAGGACCGGTTTCGGGGTTTCACCTCTCATTAGCCAGGATAGCTTGAGTCCAGTGGCACAGTGAGCCCAGGACCCACGTCTGGGCATACCCGGCGCACTTAGGGCGAGAAAGGGTGGAGAGGTGTGGTGCAGCGGCCAGGGCAGCTGACTTCGGAGCACAGGGTTCACGGTTCGATCCCCGGCTCTGGCGGCAGCTCAGCTCAGCACCATGTGACTCTGGGCAATAGCTCACTTAATTTCCACTACGGCCCCCAGCGCCTTGAGACCCGTAAGGGTGAGTAGCTGCGCTATATAAAAACGGACTTACATTTTTTTTTTTTTTACTTACTAGAAAGCAAAAGACACACAATTGATGGACGGAATGCAGAACAAATCAAAACATTCACCCCCAGTCAAGAGATCTGGGTTAAATCCATCATTATTTTGCTCACCATGCCACCCCAGTTTAGACTTGGCCATATGCAAGTCAGTCTTGACCCTGTGCCTCTAGGGAACAGTCCAGCCCGAACTGAATGATGATGGATTCAACCCAGATCTGTGACTGGGGGTGAGTCTGAAAAGTTTCAGCGCTCTGTCCATCATCTCCTTGTGTTTGCTTTGTTTGCCCTAAGTTGGCAGGGTATGCCCAGACGTGGGTCGATTGCTCACTTTGCCCTGGATTCAAGCTAGCCTGGCTGATGAAGGGTGTTACCCAGAAACCGGTCCCAGGATGCTTGTTTCCGGTTCAGGGAAGACTTGGCTTGGCAGTTCGGCTGGACTGTTCCCATGAGGCACAGGGTCAAGACTGATTTGCATATAGCTGGGTCTGAACTGAGGTGGCAAAGTGAGCTAAAGAATGATGATGGATTCAACCCAGATCTGTGACTGGGGGTGAGTCTGAAAAGTTTCTGCGCTCCGTCCATCATCTCCTTGTGTTTGCTTTGTTTGCCCTAAGTTGGCAGGGTATGCCCAGACGTGGGTCGATTGCTCACTTTGCCACTGGATTCAAGCTAGCCTGGCTGATGAAGGGTGTTACCCAGAAACCGGTCCCAGGATGCTTGTTTCCGGTTCAGGGAAGACTTGGCTTGGCAGTTCGGGCTGGACTGTTCCCATGAGGCACAGGGTCAAGACTGATTTGCATATAGCTGGGTCTGAACTGAGGTGGCAAAGTGAGCTAAAGAATGATGATGGATTCAACCCAGATCTGTGACTGGGGGTTAGTCTGAAAAGTTTCAGGGCTCCGTCCATCATCTCCTTGTGTTTGCTCTGTATTTATTACAATATGGCACACCCCTGTGTTTTCCTTAGCGCTGGTGCTAAAATTAGCTACCTAGCACCAACGCAGGCACCCTTGCACCATATTGCAAGGGTGCCTGCATTGCAGGGAATGATTGTTAGGAGGCTTAATCCTGCTTTGTACATATGGAGAAGGGCATATTGCAACAGAACGTCTCTAAAAGTGACGTTCTGGTGGTGAAATCTCCTTGTAAATATGCCCCATAGCCTTCCCGGACTTTAAAAAGGGGCACCTGAGTTTAGGCTGCTGTCAAATAAGACTGCCTAAAACTCCATCTATGAAACCCAAATCTAAACCTTGTAGATTTGGGTTCTATATATGGTGGAAAACGTTTCTTTCATACTTAGTCACGGGACAGCAGGGACTTTTTAAAGATATAGTACTTTAAAGTTTGGGATTGAAAGAAGGCTATAGAGAACTTCAATGTTTGGCATTAAAGGAAGGCTGTAGAAGGCTCTTCCCAGTGACCCGAGCCAACAGGAAGACAGCAGCAGCAGCTCAAAGGCCATCCTTTTTCATGTACTGTACTCGCGCAGCCCATGGAGCACATATTTTCCAGCACATGTTCACAGCCAGCACGGCTTCCGCAGGCTGGGGCAGACACACCACTAAGACACCAATGAGTGGTTTGTTTGCCTGTTCCCTGGAACAAATACATTCACTATTGTTTATACTGCACAGGGTGTGATTTCTGTAGAAGTGCCCCTGGGAACAGAAAAATCTACTTTGCAAACAACTGAAGAGTAGTGCAAGTTTATACAGTAAGACCTATTAGCATAATGGGTGCAGTGCCTGCCTTGTATATTAAGATGTGTTTAACAAATATTAGCACATATTGAACTGGTGTTCTTTCTCACCTGGATGGACCAGCGAACACCACAAACTATTTAAAGAAGGGAGCTCATGATTCAGGAGGGCTGTAGGATGTGGTGCTCATAAGTCAGGTACAGCTTGGGCGGTTCAGTGTCATGACTGGAGGCGCTTTGGATTTAAAATGTTGCTGAGTTGCTTTCCATAATTAGTATCTTAGTGCACCAAGTAGTCTGATGAGATCAGGAGGCATCCATTTCCAGGCAGCCATTCACCCTTATGACTCTGTAAGCTAACGCAATGTGGTGGACTCTTTTGGAGGATGCACCTCCCTAAGCAGACTCGTACAACCTCTGACCAATCAGATTGTCAGTTCCTTTAATGTGAAAAAACTCCATACAACATGACTGACAATTCGTACACAGAATATAGGGAGTTCCAGAATGTGAATGAAACTTTTAACAAGCAGTGGCTGAAGAGGGCTGATCTATTGCCCCATCTGTGTATATGGTTTGATGAGGACATTGGCTCTGGCAGACATTTAACGCTGTCTGTAGCCTGTCCTAAAATCACTCAGGGCCAAATTTATCATGGTGTTGCCCTTGCACCACGCAATGGGGAGCATGGGTGACGCAACACTAAATTTTGATTTATCCAGCCATGCAAGGCCACCTTGTGTTGCCCTGAGCGGCTTGATAAATCTAGAGTAACGCAACATAGCGCAAATCGTTGTGTTGCGTTACTCTACTCCAGTGAGGCATTCCATGGATGGAGTGTGGGTGTTCCCAAGCATCCACCCATGGATTTTGGCGCATTCCCAGATTTACCATTACTGGTACAACTGGGAGTGTGTCAAAATGCTACACCTCTCTAGGTGAGGCATAAAATCTTTATGCCTCAGATGATTGTTTTTGTGAAAGAAGGTGTCCCTTCCTCCACAAAAATAATCCTGTCTGCAACGCAGGCACCCTTGTTCCGTGGTGCAAGGTTGCCTGCGTTGGCGCAAGGCAGCACATTGTGTGCTAGCGCAAGGAAAGGACAAGGATGCGCTTTATAATGTTAAATATGGCGCATTCCTGTCATTCCACGCAGCGCAGGAAGGTGGCTTGCTTCTCTGCGTGAAAGTTTGATAAATATGCCCCGAGGTGTGTATGGCCCTTAAGCTGTATCCACCAACATCAGACCCATGAGACTTTTCAAAGGGTGGAAAGACACTCAGTGCAGCATCAATAAAATATCAAAAGGCATTTTCTAATTGTGCTGCATGAAATGTCACAAAGTCAGCTATGATATTTGCAAGGCAAAAATGACCATCAGGTAGAATCTAAATAATAACACTTCTTCTCCAGTCCTTAGCAGATGCGCCAGTGCATAAGCACTTATTGACAGTGCATTACAAGGACACAAGATTCAAACCTGTCTTTAGCCAGACCTAAAAGTTACTAACTCAGTCTCAAAAATTTGTCAAATTACCTCAGATTGAGTGGAATTGTAGAACAATAGCTGAACAGGGGAGATTTCTAATCATTATTTTCACATGATCTATGCTAGTAACATCCCAGTATCCTCCAGGGTGCACCTCTTTTGTTTCACACTTCTCTTCTTCGATGGTCTTCTAAAGTCTCTTTAAAATGACTCTTGTCTGTTGATCATCCTCTAAATGCTTTGATTTTCTGACTGTATCTGGGTCCTATTGTAAACCCAGAGCCCTATGTGAAAGAACGTAAACCAACACATGGTACAGTATATAGCAATGTATTCTTTCATGCCCAGATGTGTTTATATATATATGTCTCACCTACTGGCAGTCGCCAGTAGGTAGTTATAGTAAGGTCCTAGTTTCCATAGGAAAAGCATTTTTTGACTTGGCTATAACTTTGGTGTTGTTTGACCAATCTTCATGAAATTTTCCAAACAAAAGTGTCAAAGTAGGTTCTGCTTGACATGGAAAGTTTGGGGGTGATCTGTGCAGTGGGGACTGAGAAATAGGGGCTCGAAAAAAGGGTGAGTTTATAATGTTAATTCCCATAGGAACGTGTGGTCAAACCTACAGCCTGAACCGCTGGACTGAATTACGCCAAATTTGGCAGAAAGGTAGATGTTGTTACACAGATTGTGCTTTTTTTGTTATTTGGTGCAAATCCATCAAACAGATTTTGAAAAATTTAAGCCAAAAATTATAGATATATCTCTGGCCGCTGATATTTCGTGAAGGTTTTGTGATGAATCGCGGATGCGCGGGCCAACAGGAATGCTCTTATTGGCTGGATGCAACCTGAACAGAAAGTTGCGGCTGCTACTTTATCGTCCGGGAAGGGTTTCTGGGGCTGAACAATTTGTGGGAATGCTAATATAAGGGGTCAGGGTGGCAAAACAATGATCCCATGAGTGAGAAATGGGTGTGATCGTGACACAAGTTATGTGTCCAAAATTTTGGGGGGGATCGCACACGATATTCGCAATGACACCGTGACCGCTAGCGCTGCTCCCCTCCCCGTGTACCGTCGCAGGGTCATCTCCAATATTGCGACATCCTCGCAAATATTGCTGGAAATATAAAAAAATATATCACTGAATCATTAGTACGCATTGTTATTGAGATATTGAGATTGTGATAAATGTTTTTATAGAGTTATTTAGATAGTGAGTTATCTAGTGTGATGGTTAGAATGAATTATATATTTATAATTTTTGAATGTTATGTTATGTTAAAAAGGTTTCTAAAGCGCTCGAATACCCATGGGTGTCTTGGCGCTGGTTGAATGACAGTCAGGTGAGGGTACTAGGTGCTTAGAGATTACTAGGCACCTAAAGGTTAAAAAGCCAGGTTTTTATTAGCTTCCTGAAACACAGCAATGTTGGAGCTGCCTTGATGTTTATAGGTAAACCGTTCCACAGGACAGGGGCTTTAGTGGTAAAACAACTGCCTCCCCATTTTAATCTCTTAAACCTGGGACAGGGCACTGTCAAGGTATTTTTGGATCGAAGTACTCTATTTGGAACATACCATGAGACAGATTTTTTTAAATAACAGGGACCTACATCGTGCAAGGCTTTGTAAATAAGGCATAATGCCTTAAATTTGATGCGGTTAGTTACCGTCAGCCAATGCAGTTCCTTGATGGCCGATGAAACTGGGTGGAATTTAGGCAGGTCGAAGACAAGCCTGGCTGCCGCATTCTGTACACTCTGAAGTTTCTTCATATGTTGTTTTTGAAGTTTGGCAAAAAGACCATTACAGTAGTCCAATTTCGATAGAATTAATAAAGAGACAACTGATTTTCTGGTGGTTAAAGGGATAAAAGAAAGAATCTTTCTGTAATCCTCAGGGTGTTGAAACTGGACGAGACAACTGAGCTAATGTGTTTATTAAAGCTTAGTTTGTCGTCTATTATTATGCCCAAGTTTCTTACTTTTTGCACAGGAGTGGGGAATGTGGTGGTGGCTATTGAATTCCTGCTTTTGCTTTCACGACGTTACTGCGGGGATCGCGATAACCAACGTTATTGCTATCTCTGGTCTCACTGCCATGTTTTAAAGATGGTTGTTCTAGAAATACACAGGAAAATCATGAGTTTGAAGTGTACAGTAATAAACCCCTAGTGTGTAAAATACTGTAATATGTGTGCATATATGTGTTTTTCACTTTATGGCAAAGGCGTGATTATCGCGGTTAACTGCGACGTCGCAACATCCTGAATAATCACGAAAAGGGAAAATAGGTCTTAAAGATGGATTTTAGAGAAATATGAGTTTAAACATGTGTTTAAAGCAGCATGTATATAGTAATATGTGTAACGCAATGTTTTAAAAGGATTTTTTTAGTTAATATTTTTAGATGTGCCGGTGGCCGTTGAATGACTGCTTTTGTTTTCTGTTCTCACAACGTCATCGCGACCTCGTGGCAAAGATTCCCAAAAACTAAAAAAGGATCTTTATAAAGAAAATTAACAATATTTCGGCCACTAGGGTGGCTCTGACAAGATCCTTTGTGTTAATTGTGTGTATATGATAACTACAGATAAAACCGGATGCAGAGTTTCAGGATACTTAGAAACACCCTGTTGCCTTCGTCTGTAAATTGCACTCCATCATTTCTATAAATTGCATGCATGTCACAACGTAGATTGTTGTTATAGATACAGACCATGCGATGGTCTCTGAAGAATACAGAAGCGGTTTTATTAACATGTTTCCTGGCTTTGTCAATCTGTGGACAGAATTGATTTGACCACTTCCATTTCTGACTTTGGCATATATTAGAGTGCACCAAGACAGTGTGAGGGAAAAGCTACATCAGTTGTGCAAAGGTATTTTTCATTAGGATTCCCAGCCCTACCAGTCAATGTGCCTAGGTCATTGCCACCACATTGCACAATCATGAAGTGAGGAGCTCGGCAATCCACAATGGATTTAGCCAAAGCCAGTAACTAATGAAACTTTAACCCTCTCTGGCCAAACCAAGTAATCTCCCCATTTGGAAAACCCAAGTCCCTGTCAATACCTCTGTTTTTGCAGCCTCTTTAGCCTAATAGACATAGCTGTGGCCCACAATCCACACTCTAAGCATTTTGAATTGAAGGAGCAATAGCAATCAGGAGAAGGCTGTAGGTGAATGAGGTAGTTTTACAAATGAAAAGAAGCAGTTAAAATGGAGTTACAAAAAAAGAAAAAGAAATATATATATATATAAATATTTCATTGGATGCTGTCAGCATGAAAGTGAATAAAATTAGGTAGTGTGTTGGGTGCCTTAGCAAAAAGTCCTATTATTGGCTGTTGTTTAAAAAAATTAATGTAATATAGACATGGATATTCTTTTGAATCTGTGGAGAAAACCGCACCTGCTGTATCTCATTTGGATGTAGCATGTTCCTTCTAGAATGCGCTGTGAACTTGTGACCTACTGGTTCCTCTAGGTTGCTAGGTACACTGAGCTAAGAGTGTATTGGGGGAAGGGTGTTAAAGAGACAGAATTTTTTTAAGTTGAGGAGTTATGACATAATTTAAGTAATGGCAAACTTTAATTTTCAACTCAGGACTATGTAATAAACTGTTGTTCAGTACTTAAATAAAAAAAAACTGAAGATAAATATCGGTTTGGACTCCCGGTTTCTTTTACGATTTCCCGGCGATGATCGCGAAAACATCATTAACATGCGGAGACAGGATCCTCGTTTTGAAAGAGAGAGGAAGGGTTAACAGATGCTAACCATTCACAAGTGGAGATGCAGTAGTCTAGAATGAAAGACATGATTTCACTTGCTGCCTTTCTCATGATCATAGAGTGGAAAGTTGAAGAGGTTGCAATTTTATAGTTGCTTTCTATGAGAGTGGTGTACCAATCTTGTGCTTAGCTTTTACAAATCTTAACGGTGTCAAAACTGTCCAGAAAGTGCTAAAACAACAATATAATCTACGAACTCAATTCACTGGTATGTATATAACTTTTTAATTATTTAAAATATGTACATTAGACATGAAAATATATATGGGAGTTTGATTAAAAGGCATATCACATTGATGTGAAAAAAAAATGCCAGATGAACTGTATCTGGCAGAGGTTATGTGTTTAAGATGTTAGTACTGTTGAAAGTTTCCATGAGTAATGTCTTTAAAATGACAATGTTTTAAATGTCTAAGCATCATGTGCAGAACAGACAAATCTATGTTATTTACATTCTGGGAACTGTAGTACTTTTAGTCACATTATTAAATAGGAGTAGTGTAGTCATGAATAAAACATAAGAAAATGTGCTGTGCTTGTGTATAAATTATAAAGTAGTATTACTTGTTAGTTATGTATTAGGAAGTTTTTGTCAATGTGGTTTTTAACTTATATGACCGGTTTGCATATGTTTAGATGGTGAGCTATGGTTTTTCTGGTTGCAGATAGTTATATGTACGATGAGACTGTTGAGTTTACTTAAAGATGCAGAGAACTATATATTTTTGGAAAGATGGCCTGAAGGTGTATATCTATTATGAAATCACATATATGTTCACATGGTGATCTATGTTCTTCAAGGCTGTTGAAAATGCCATGTATATAGTGAGGGTGGTGCATTTCTTTCTACATGCTCTGTTTAAAATTGGGGAGGGTTAATGGTGCAGAATGTCTTTTGAGAGTTTGTTTGCTAGCTTCACTTGGCATATAACTTTTCTTTGAGAAATGCTGAATATATGTTTTAAAGACACAAGAAATATTTGCGAGATGATGTACGTATGCCATAAAGAAAAGGTTTTGTGCTTTCAAAAGGTGAGAATTGTTGTTTTCAGTTTTAGAAACGTACTGATGCACGTGCATGCTGAGTAACGGAGCAGTGTATACTCTTAGAGAGGCATGTATGAAATGATATATCAAGTGCGATATCTAGACTTATTTAATCACCCAGGTACTACACATGCACTCTTCTGATCACACATGCACTAATTATGTACTCATTGAACTACGCAGGCAACACCCATGCGTTCATCCAATCACCCAGATAGTAGCAATTTAGTTATGTGAATACACAGGCACTAACTATGCAGATATGGAACCACTGATATAGTTCCTACATACTCAGGGAATCATGCAGGCACTACCTATATTCTTAGGTAATCACCTAGGCACAATCTATGCACTCATCCAGGGAGTATTGTTGTACTCAACCAGAAACACATGTATTTACATGTTTTAGTGAGGAATATGTACTCTTTTAGAACCATGGGGTGAATTATATATATAATCTGTCTCACACTGTTTGCATGTACTTGGAAGAATTAGTGAGCTATATGCTGTGATACAGATTAATATGCAGATTTTCATATGCAGTGTTTCTCAAAATTTAAATCTGACACATCTAAGTAGAAACGTATTGAAACACTTAATCTAGCAGTGATACAGTGGTAGAGAGGCACAGAAATAGCTCTTATGTTGTGTTTTTGGATATACAGTATTGAGGCACTGTATACTTTTATAATTTCGTTGATGCTCGTTTTAAAAATTAGTACAAACAGGATAAAGTGGTCTTTTAGCATGTATAAGTGAGAACTGAGATATGGTGCAGCTGTGTTGTAGGAGAGGTTGCTATAATATTAAAAGGTAAGTAATAAATTAGGTTTTGTGTTTTAATGTGGGATTGGTACATTGAACTTGTAGTTATGTAGGTAGGTTGATTTGTAGATTTAAAACTGCAACATAACATAAAAACTGTCTTTCTAAAGCTCGGAGGAAAAAGGAACAGAATCAACTACAGTATCTTTGCAGAACTGAGACACAAATGGGGCAAAATGAAGAAAAAGTGGTGAAAGAAAGAAGAGCTACTTGTAAGAGAGCAAAGCCATTTCTTAAAAACATATGTAGACATTTCCAAAGATTACGAAATAATGAAAATAAAATTCAAACTATGAGAAAGAATAACAGTGGACAAAATCTATATAACAAGAACAGGAAAGAATGTAACAAAGATGGACATACCTTAATCAGGAGACAGAAACAGTTTAAGGAAATCAGAGCCAGGATGATTCATAGTAGAGCAGCTATAAATCTACTGAGAAATATGAATAAGTATAGAAGAAGGAGAGAGGCACTGAAACAGAAAGAACGAGTTGAGAGAGTAGTTGATAAGGCCTTGTTTTGTAGAGGAAGCTTTTCATTTTGATTATAAATAGAATGAAGACTCTTGACAAAAAGGTGTTGTGCATGAGGAGGCAAAACCAGAAAAAAAGATTAGTGAATAGAAGTAACCTTTGTACAGTTATTAGTGGAGAATGCATACATAGTTCCAGTACAAAGTCTTTATTTAATGAAGAAAGCTATCTTGAGGATAATAGATTAGTTCATGCTATTGATTACGGAGGACGAAGTTATGAAATGAAGAATGGCACTCCTATAGCGAAAGAGGTGATGGTATCTACAAATGTAGAACAATTTATTGGAAACATGTACAAGGAAGGCAGAGACAGGCGCCTGTATAGAAATGGAAATGCAGTAGTGTTTGTAGTATTCAACAGCAATCCATTGATATATTAAGGACATTTCTACATATCTTTCCAAGGTGAATTTTAAAACACAAAATAAGTACTTTACAAGGATTGGATCCTTACAAGATTAGAAAGCATACAAATTAGTAGTGACACTCACTAGCTTGTTTATCAAACAAAGTGTGCCAAAGCACCTTTTATCATTTCAGGATGTTAGTTGTACACCACTCAACAATGCGAACTTTAGTTAGGAGGCTGTACTATGTGAAAACTCCTGCTTGATGTTTAGGAGAAATGAATAGAGCACTTTTGTATGGTACTTTGGCAGATGTAGAAAATGTTTGTGATGATGTGCAGTATCGTTTCTTTGATCCTCAGCAGGATTCTAGGGAAAATGAAGAGTTGTTAAGAGGAGGAGTTGTAGAACAGGACACATATTACAGTTGATAGTTTTGAAAAAGAGATTGCAAAATTTAATACAGTGTGGTCTCAAAAACCAGAGTATGTTTGTATATGTTGTCGACGCACTAACTAGAAGAATTAAACACAGACTGTTGACATGTTCAAAAAGGGAAAAAGTAAATAATGATAACTGGCAAAAGTTAGCTGTGTATTTATTTGTAGAGGAACGCTTTGACTTGTCCATACAGCAAGTTATATGTAAGTAGTGTTACAATAAATTAGAAAATAATAAAATGAACAACACATAGATATTAGATACCAATTTTGTAAGATAATAAAATACCTGCTAATGTAGAAAAACTATGAATGGCCAAAAATAAAAAAACATCAAAATGTATGATTCTTTGCAGCATTGTGAAGAGCTGTTATGGACTGCTGTCCAGCACTCACTACAACTCCACAATCCATTCAGTATGATGCCATCCGGGACAACTGTGCAGCCAAATCTGGAAGTTGACATTGGACCTCTGAAGGGACTCTGCCCCAGTGTTGTTGTAGTTGGTATTGAAGTTCAGGGTCCTTCAGCCTTGCTTTGCCTTCTTGCTGCTTTTACACTATTGCTTTGGTATGTTTTTAGATGGTAAAGCATGGATGTAGTCCCGGAAAATGTTTTTCATTTGTACCCTCTTGACAATGTCTTGTGACATATTGTGCATTGCGCAAATGTGCTCACTATGAACTGCTCTTAAAGAATGTTCAAGATAGATAGATAAATGGGTGTGTTCTTTCTATTGTTTTAGTTGGAAAGTGTATTTTCCAATGATATTCCTTTATTTCTCAGTGACATGAATTTCTGTTTTGTTTCTGAGTGTGCATTGCACTACTTTTGGGTTATGTTCTATTTGTGAGTTCAGATGTTGAAAGTTATATTTTTTAATTTTTTGTTGTTAAATATGTTGTTAAAATAAAGTTAAACAATTATGTTACTAAACAGCTAGACTCAAACTTTGTGTAAAATATGTTTATATATCTGTTTTATATTTTGTAATTTGTATTTGTGACTATTAATGTCATTGCGACCTCTGGTGTTGCTGTGAAGAAGAAAAATGCATTTTTGATGTAGTTCGACAAATGAATGCAAAGGGGAAAGTTAAATTAGTATCTTACTAAATAGCTACACTGAAACTTTATGTAAAATATGTCTATATATGTGTTTTACACTGTGTCAAAAACACCCGGTATTCACAATGTGTCCCTGGCAATTGCACTTATAGAATCACACAGGCACAACCTGGGCAATCATAAAGGACGTCCTTTCTCCACCACTCTGCAAACATGCCTCCTGGCAACTACTAGTTGGGGGATTAAGTCCCCTTGACTATTAAGGGTTGTTAGGGGCCAATTACCCCTCATGTTACCTCCAGCAAGTCCCACACAGTGAGTTTCCTAAGAGGTCTTCAGAGGTCACACCCCTTTTCTTCACCACTCTGTAAACACGTCTCCTGGCACACTGCTTGTTGGGGAATGAAGTTCTCTTGGATGCTAAGGGAGCTTGGGACCAAGAAGCCCTCCTGGTACTTTCTGTAAGTCTTACACAGCAGGATTCCTGAGAGCTGATCAGAAGCCCGTCCCCTTGCCCCACCATTCTGCAAACACCATTGCTATTTAAAAACCATAGAAATTCACTGAAAAAAACCAAAGGTTACAGGGACGTTATAATTAGGAATTAGCATTTAAAAAACCTTAGAAATTCACTGAAAAAAAACAAAGGTTAGAGGGACGTTATAGTTAGGCTGACATTTCACTCGTACTAAAACAGAGAAATTCAGCAGTTATAGTTAGCTGAGCTGACTATAACTCGCGCCCCCCCATTGCATTGCTTATGACCTCACATATTACATAACTCATGACATGGTCAGTGACATCACTGATGACATCTCAAATGACATTATGGATGACATCATCCACAAAATCTCTGACACACCCACTCACACCCCAATATATCCTTTCACACACCCACTCCAACTTCTACACTGGCATTCTTGAAACCATTGCCACACCCATACCAGTACTTACACACTCACTCACTGATTCATAGGTCTACACACACATCCACTCAGTTACCCATACATACATACTCACTAATACAGCCACTGATATATCCAGTCATACACCCATACAGCAACTCACACACAATAAGTCACTCAGAGCTACTCACACACCTACTCACTCACCTATAGAGTCAATCACACAGCCATTTACTCACCTATACAGTTATACACACACCCACTCATTTATTCATACAGATACTAACACATGCTCACTCACCTATACAGTCACTAACACAAGCACACACTCACCCATACACCACTCTCGCAATCACTCAGTCACACATACACTCACTCACTCATATACTCCAACACTCACCTATACTGCCTTTCACATAAGCAGTTACTCACTCATATAACACTGACACACCCATTCAATCACCGACACTGCCATACACACACTCACTCACTCATACAGCCCCTTGCACACTCTCACTAATCCATAGAGCCACTGACTCACCCACTCACTCATCCATTCAAGCAGTTACACACACCCTCACCCACCCACACAGACATTGAGACGCCCATACACATACTCAGACACTCACCCATACAGAAACTTATGTACCCACTCACACACCTATACAACCACTTAGACACCAACTGACAGTGAGATACAAACATTCACACAAGTCACTCACCTATACATTCACTGAGACATGTTATCACTCACTTATACAGTCACGCGCCCACTGAATCATCCATACAGGCACTCATACACACACTGATAGTAAAATCAGTTTTTAAAAACACTTACAGTCACTGGATGATGTCATCAGTGATGTCATTCGAGACGTCATCAGTGATGTCACTGACCATGTCATGAGTGATGTAAAATGTGAGGTCAAAAGCAGTGCATTACAGGGGCGCGAGTTATAGTTAGCTCAGCTAACTATAACTGCTGAATTTCTCTAGTTTTGTATGAGTGAAATGTCAGCCTAACTATAACGTCCCTGCAACCTTTGGGTTTTTCAGTGAATTTGTAAGGTTTTTTAAATACTAATTCCGAAATATAATGTCCCTGTAACCTGTGTTTTTTTAGTGATGGAGCCCTTCACACCTTTCCATATTGTCTTCTTCAGCTAGATTGACCCGTTGTCTGGAAGACTTGAGACAGACACAGAACAAAGCACAAAGTAAACAAGGGCAAAGCTTGCGGCCACCACTGCTGTGGGTCATGAATAGCTTGAACAGGGGTAGATTGCAGGAGTCCGATAGCTTCTCATTTGCCACCAAAGGTGCAGTGTGAAGGGTTAGAGTCCAGAGGATGTGAAGAGATATGCCAGTGTCCCTTAGGATGAAGTGCACAGTGGAGGGTTTGTGTCTGTAGGAAAGAGTAGAGTGTGGTGGGTTAGTGGCCCTTGCATGAAATACAGTCTTGAAGGTGAGTGTCATAGAATGTAGATCAGTATTGTGGGTTTGTGCCCAAAGGGTGAAATGCAGGGTGCTCTGTTAGCCTGCCAAAGATACTTTGGGCCAAAGGAGGCACAGCACAGACCATAAAAACTCTCTTTATGTGTGAAAAAGGTCACTTTATTGAAGTTAGGTGCACATCACAACATTAAACCTGGGCCTTTGACTTACAAAACTACACCTCACTACACATTGTTCACCTACTTTCACCTCCTCCCCAACCCTAAAGTTCCCACTCTTCTACCTTTACTTGCATATGTTTAAACCCCTACTCTGTCTGTAACTGTTGAACTTTAACTCCTGTAACCTCTTGCCTACTTCTATAAACATCTTTTCATTTATTGCTTCCTCCCAGTGTAACTTGTTCAGAACCGCAATCTTAACCTGTAACCATGTAAAAGGTGCTGCCAACCGCCCACTCAGAAAAGTCCTTCCTCTTCCCTAACTTTTCTGACCCCCCAACTAGGAAAAGCTAGGGTATCTCCTTATGTTTGGTGTCTTGTCCAGTAGTCCCTTTACCTGAATCAAATACAGCTCCATCCCGAAGTGAGATAAATGGACCCCATCTCCTCTAAAGAAATCAACCGCCCCAAACTTCAAGTTTAAGTACTCTACCCTACGAAAACCTTCCTCCCTACAAAATACTCTCATGTCCCTTCCTACTTGCTTTGTCAATTGCCACAGGCCTCTCAGCCCCCCTCCATTGGCTCCATGGAATAAATTCTGTCCACATGACGAAACATCCAGACCACTGTTGCTTTATTTCTAGTAAATCCCTTTTCATCTGCTTCAGCAATGCTAAACCTTTACACACGACTAAATAATTTTTTCCTAAATGTAGTATTAAAATATATAGACAAATGTGGCGCTTCATCAAATTGTTCAAACATTGCATCAATTCTCGCCAACGCATCCCACCTTTCCCGTGCCAAGAGACCTTAAACAAGGAATCAATGAGCCCAAAATTCAGACCTTCCCCTTGCTGCATTTTGTGCCTTTCAGCTCATTTCACAAACGAGTGTCCTATTATCCAGATTGATAGTTCCACCGCATCTGGCCCGCTAGTGCACCTGAAAAGACACGCATGTAAATACCACTGAAAATTACATTTTTCAATTCTCTTGATCCCCCAGCGGACATACTGGTGAAAGCAATCCGAAGTCCATCGCCCCAACTGCATTATCTTGTCCCTGTCCCAACCTTGTTGTGCTGCATCCGTGGCCACCCCAATCCTAAAAGAGTGCGTGCCAAATTCACATGAAATCTTCCCCAATGTTGCTAGAGCCTTATGCGTAACCTAAAGCAATTGTTCGAAAGTCACCATTTCTCCAGTGCCTCTGGAAAAAACCACCCTTAATCTAGGGCCATTTATTTCCCTCAACTTAAGGCCCCACTGTACTGGGCACAAGGCCAGCTCAGAGGATGCTGACATTAACACTATTTTACCTTAATGTCTTTGATCTGTTTTAGAGTGTCTAAGCCTCACCGCTACACTACCCAGATCCCTATTCCCACCCCCACTTCCTTCCAGCCCAACACTGGCGCTCCTTTCCTCCCCGAGATCTCTGATACCCTAAATGCACCAAAATACATCCAGGACATCAACGTGGAAAACAGCGCTTTCTCCTCACTCCCTCTGCTTACTCCTGGCAGTACTTCTACCATACCTGCCAACAGTCTCCTCGACACCGGCCTCCAAGTTCTTGACCTGTTCCCTACTTCCCTTGCCCATCCTTCAAGCATGCGCCTGCCCAGCTTACCTGCCAGAAGGGCCGAAGCCCCAGAAAAGCTTACCCATAAAATCAATCCCCACTAGTTTGCCTGCAATTGTAATCCTGGATAAGCCCTTTTCAATCAATGTTAAAATATATTGAACGGCATCCTCTTCTCTGGCCCAAGCCTACGATGTGCACCCCCATCCAAAAACTCTTTCCAAGCCTGACTATAGGCATTCTTAGTGGACACGTCCAGAGACCCGACCACCAACTGCAGCATCCTTTGCCGCCTATGGACCACATCCCTGCCGGCATCGCTGTCTTGACACTGTCCGCCTCCGTGGCCATCCATTCCTTGGGTGCAATCATGGGGGAGCCATTGAATTCTTCCAAAAACCTGTGCCACATGTGCAAGTCTTCCTTGGAAACGCATGTGGTCGTGTGGCAGCGAATCCCCCCTAATGACATTCTTAGTCTCCTGCAGAATGTCCTCCCCTTCCTTACTCGCAAAATTTAGATGTCCTAACAGAACGTCTACCTCCCTCACCATCACTTTTGATTTAGCTAACATGTCATCCAGCAGCATCTGCATGTGCAATTGTTTTGTCTGTAAGAAAGCACGCCTTCATTGCTACAGAATCCAATGCGATCCCCAGAAATGACAACACTGTGCTTGGAACTTGTGTCTTCTCTGGTGCCAGGGACACTCCCATCATGACCATGAGCTCTTGGAACCTTGTCAACTGTTGTTGACAGTCTGTTGAACCGGCTGGCCCACCAGCAAGAAGTCCTCAAGGTAGTGTGCCACTTTATCCATGCCAGTTTGCTATGTGAACACTCACTGCAAAATTGAGCTAAAACATTCGAACAGGGCACACGATATGGAACACCCCATAGGTAGGGCTTTGTCCATGAAATGTTTTCCTTCAAACTGAATGCCCAATAGCTGAAAGTTATCGGGATGCCATCTGTGCCCCTTGTCCCACTCTCTCCACCAGTTCCCTCGCTACATCTACAGATGAGTATGACACAGATGTTAATTCCGCTGATATGAAATCGTTGACGGAAGCTCCCTCTGGTCAAGTGCTGTATGAATCTGAACTGTCTTTCTTTGGCACCACCCCAATAGGTAAAAATAACCAAATCTCTCATCGGCCAAGTAGTAAATGGCCCTTCCATTCTTCCCTCCCATACTTCTTCGAGTAGTTTTTCACTTACAACCGTTTTATGTGAATTGACTGACCTAAAATTCTCACCCCACCAGGTGGACCTAGGTTTCTCGTACCCCAATCTGAACCCCTCCTGAAATCCTTGACTTAACAAATTTGCATCCTCCCTGCGGGGGTAGTGTTCTAACCATGCTTCCAGACATTGCTGTTTCATTGGCATATGAGCCTTTGCCCATGTTTCCTGGTACACCACGCCATTCCCTCCCCCCAATGGCAGGTGCCCCTGCTGTCCACTTTACGTGCTGTTGTGCTGGTTCTATTGCCCAGTCTGCTGTCCTTGACCGCTGTAACCCACCCCAAAGCATTGTACCAGTGGGTGTCGCCCGCACATTTGGAACACTCATGTCATAATCTGCAATAATCTCTCAAGCAGAAGCCTTTGTTAAGATCCCAGCATGATCTCTGCACCCATCCAATTTTCTATTGTCATCCGTACCCTAGGCCATTTAGACAGCTCAAGTTCTTCCTCTTTTGATCCTCTTTCACCCTTATTTCCCCAGTGAAGCAGTTTTAGCATCTCCACATACTCCCCTTTCCATATTTTCTCCTTGGTTGCTAACATGAGGTGAGCTCCGTTTGGCTTCATCATTCCCATATAAGGTAGTTGCTTGATTTTTATTTTGTTTCGTTGTCCTTGCATGGTTGCGTCTTGTCCCCCGTGTGCCTTTGCACCTCGTTTGTAACCTGCGATGTAACCCCCGCTCTCCTTGTGTTGCCTCTTCTCCCTTCTTCTGTGTCTCTGTCCCCACTCCAGTATCCTTCACGTACAAACCTTTCCTTAGTTGTATCTCTCCATTATCCTCTTTGCCCCCCTCATTGACCCCAACTGACAACCTGCCACATCCGTGACCTGGAATTCTGCAATCCCAACTTCCCTTACCTGGCGTCAAGGTCGGCTTCCACACTGGATCCCGCCGCCTAACCAGTCGTGAATGAGCTCTAATGGTGTCAGCCTGTGCAAGGTATCCTTCTGTCCTCTGTCGATCCTGCAACAGACTAGGCACAAATTCGTTACTGGGTTGTCCCGTACCCCCATCGCTTCCCCACATTCCTCCTCGACTATTTCTCCCTCCTCCACACTCCTGTCATCATAGTCCAGCTGCGTCATGTTCCCTTCTATGTCCTATGATCCTGCAAGCATCTCTGCCCATATTTCTTCCCTTCCCGCCTTTGCTGAATCACCTCCTCAGTGCCTCCATCCGAAGACCAGCAGGCCGCACAACGCTTTTCTGGACCAGCCCTGTGCTCCTGCCGCCCTGTCATTCTTTTTGATGACACGGAGGCCGCATTGACCCAGACAGATTGGTGCAGTGCCGAAGCGATCTTTGACCTTCGTATGGCAGAGTCTTGGCGGTCCCTCGTCAGCTCCCGGCTGGCCGCTCCAGACCCTGCCATCACTTCTCGTCAGGGCCTGTGAGCCGCATGTGACACTCCTGAATCCGCTGGTCCATGTGTCTGACGCTCCTGAACAGCAAAAGTAAGGTCTGGGAAGCTGGGGTTAAACTTCCTGCCTGACGTACCCCTCCCCTCCGCCGGAATCCAGTGCCAGCAGCTTCCACTGCCCAGCTCCTCTACCAGGACCTCTGTCCCTCCCAACTCTCCTGCCAGCTGCCCTTCTGCAGTGTGATAAGGGGATCCCAACCTCCCCGCTGAATGACCCCACCCCATCATGCTGGCCACCCACCTACCTCTGTTTTCCGGCACGTATATACTTTGGCTGGGGGCCTACAGTCCATATCTTGACCTTCCTCCGACCCCTTCTCCTGATCCTCCCCTTCATTCCATTCCAACATTGCCGCTGGACCTACCCTTCGACCTCACACTGTATCCTCAATACCCGTACCTCCTCCCCCTGTGTGCATGGTGCTGTCGCCTGAGGAGGCCTCCTGCGTCCACCGCCTAACTTCAGACCACTTGGATCTTAGCCCCCAGGGGGCCCTGTCTAGCCACCCAACCATGTCCAAGGAAATGGGGGGCCCCGATCTGGGCCCCACCTTGCCCTCTACCTTCTTATGAACCCCCCCTTCAATTTTCCTCCCCTCCCCTAGTATTGCCTGTTCCATATTGCCGCAGTCCTTGCTTGGCCCATCATCCTCTCTCCTGACGTTTCTGCTGTCCGCACTCAATCCCCCACCTTGGGCAACCCTCCCCCGCCTATCACGCTTCCCCTTTGCCCCACCCCCATCCTTGCTCCACCTGCTGGTTCATACTGGGCCCTCTGGCCCTTAATAATGGGGCAGGTTCCTGCACATACCCCACCTGTTCATGTTTTCCAGGCCCTTCTCCCCTCCCCTGCTCATGCACGCCCTCCTGCCCTGCCTCTATCTGCCTGCCGTCTACTGGGCCGGGTGGCGCCACACTCGCCGCACCCCTCTGCTTCATTACCCGCCCGCTTGGCGGCCGGGACCCGTTTACTGGCCGCACCCGCCCTCCCCCTCATAAATTGGAGAGTTTCATGCTGCTCTGCCCAACCCGCACCCTGATGTCCTGTCACCAGGGGCAGCTCCCTTTCCGGGCATGCGGCCCCTGTAGCCTACCTGAGCTCTCTGTGTTGCGACCCGTGGCCGGGAAACACGCCCACACCGCTGCAGCCACACCACTGGCTGCTACTGTTCCTTCACTCGGTCCCCCGGGGTGATCAAGTCCATGCTCCCTGCTTCCAGGACCAGGCGCATGGCTTCCTGTACCCCCGGATCAGTCTCACACATTTTAACCGATCTGCTACTTTGACTAGGTTTCACCAGTTGCGGCTGGCATGACTCGCGGGTGGGGGGCGGATGGTCGCGTGGTGAGGGGTCGCGAGGGGAGGTTTAATTTAAAATAAAAAACTTCCCTTCGCCGGCCCGGTCACGCATTGGCCTCTGCAACAGGAAGCAGGCAGCTTCCCTCCCCTCCCCCTCATTGCAGCGCTGTGATTGGCTGGGACGCCTACCACGCAGGCGTCTATGGGAGGCCATTTTCTCCATGTAGGCTGCATGCAGCCTACATGGAGAAAATGGAGAGTGCGCATGACTGGTTTGGTCGGCCCCAGAGGGCCGACCGAACAGTCAGGGCCCACAGCATTGGGCTAGCCACTCCTCCCCTGCCCTCGAGCAGGCCCGCCCACCCCCAATGTCCCAATCAAACCCTTCTGCTTTCTCGCAGTGCGAGAAGAAGAAACATAAAATGGTATTGATAATACCATTTTATGTTTCTGCTTCTCGCACTGCGAGAAAGCAGTGGGGCGACGCTCCTCCACCCACATGGAGGAGCAGCCCCTGGGTTTCACAACCTGAAATGTAAATTTCATCTAAAACTGGCTGCCATGTCACCTTAATGATGACATGGAGCCAAAAATTGCCGAATGCATACAAGCCCCCCACCCCCATGCCTAAAGAGTAGAGCCCAGAAGAGTCCAATTGGGTTCGACCTGCACCATTGGCCAAAAACCCCCGGGGATGCAAACTTCCCGTGCGGTCGGCTGCCTCCCCCCAAGCCACAATAGAGCATATTGTTTTATGGTGTATTAGTGCCCCTTTCACAAGGCAGAAGTACACTTGCTGTATCACCAATGAAATGTAGCAACGCAGTTTCTTTATGTTGTGGTGGTGGAATAGTGCATTTAAGCACCGTGTGTATACGTAAGGTCTGCTTCGCGCTATATAAAACCACAAATGAATGAAAGTAAATGAACGAAGAGCAGCGTTTTGTTGCTCATCAACTAGCCGTTTATCCGCCTGGATCGATCAATTTATGATGATCTGCTGCCATCTAGTGGAAATTACTGATATGCTTATATTGTGTCAGCTGGCATTTTGTATGAGAACATGTTGTTGCTGTGCATTAGTTTACTATATTGGTTTCTGATAAGTGCTGCCTTTTGCTAAGCACAGAGAAATAAAATTTGCAAAGCTGTACACAAAAATTAGTGGATTTAAGAAAAAGTGGCTCAAATCCAAGAAACATTCACTGAGACACTGTTTCACACGGGTTCATTCCAAACTTATCCAGTCACAAGGAGGGGCCAGGTGACATTCAAACGCTGGGCGAACGTTTAAACATAAGGCATACTCAATGGCTAATTGTACTGATATATGGCAGGAATGTATAGTTCTTAGACCACTGTATGACTAGGTGGAAAGTTGCCTCACTCTTTATGTTATCTGCAGCTGAGCTCTCACAAACTTCCAGTCTAGTGCCTACAACATGGGGAAGTTATGGGGGTAGGTTTATGGATCACTGCCAACATTACTGGTTTATTGGTCTATAGAAGGCTGTCCATCTCCATGAAATCAGAATGCTGCTTGGACCCTGAGAAGACTGCCTGCGAGTGTTGAAGTGAACTCCTGTTACGTGAGAAATGAGTGGAGGAAAATCCAGTGTCTCATATAGAATATCCGGAACTATAAGCCTAGAGACCTTTGGTGATAGAGTGTGTAATGAAGTTCCTACGGCATAACATATCATATTTAAAGGCCAGAATTTGTGACCTCTTAAAAGTCCACAGTAAGATAAAAGACTATGGACATCGTGGAAGAAGAACCACAAGACCAGTGGAACAGAGGGGCATATTATCAAGGAATAGCGATATTTATCGCTAACCGCGCTTAGCGCAAATTTGTTTAACGCCGCCTATCGCTGGAAAATATCGCTGAGATAACACCCTATTAACAAGGTTTATCTCCATAGCGATAAAATTTCCAGCGATAGCGGCAAAATGTGAGAATATCGCTGGAAAAGCAGCGATATTCTCGCATTATCGCTAAGGTGGATTCAGCATTAGAATCCACCTCCTATACTTTAAACAGGTAAGTCATCCTCACTAGCAGGTGATAAAATCTAGCGATAAACGCGCTTAGCGCGAATTATTTTATCGCTCGCCTGCCTTGCTAATAGGGGTAGTGGTGTTAGCGACTGTTTTCAGTCGCTTTAAGTAGGGAACGCCTTCCTTGCATGTCATTAGCGATAATTATCGCTGACATGCAAGGCGATGGAAAACGCGGCCTCTAACGCCTGAAAGCTGTCGCTAACGCCTGTTAGCGACAGCTTGCTAATAGGGCGATAAAATTATCGCCGCTTTAGCGGCAAAAAGTGCCGCTAAAGCGGCGATAAAGCCCTTGATAATATGCCCCAGAATTTTGCTGGTGAGAGGGTTTGCGAAACCTGTCTCCAGCTACCATCTTTGCCACTGTACTTTGTGAAAGGTTCCTAAAAGTATAAGATCTGTAGAGTTGGGTCTTTGAAAACTTTTGACTCCCAGAGTACCAGGACAAGGTGCTGAGACTACTCGACCCTACACATTGTTGGTGAACAATAAATTCTTGTTTGTCCCGCTTAGAGTTTTATGCAGCTACATTTGTGGATACTGTGGGACTGCAGAAACCAGGGGGCATATTTACAAGGGGTTATCGCCGCCACAACGTCACTTTTTTCGACTTTCTGGTGGCGATAACCCCTTCGCCTTTTTTACAAGGCGGCGTTAAGCTAATTAACATGGCTTAACGCCGCCATGCAAATTATGCCCTTATTCAACCAGCACTTAGCGTGAAAGGGGCGAGCAATGGGTGTTGCAGTGGGCATTCGGCCGCAACACCCATTCCCTTTTGACGCTGCCCCCTATTTACAAGGCTGGCATAAATATGGTGCAACACCAAAAATAAGGCCAGGAAAAACCTGGTCATAAACAGGTGCAACAAGGAGAAATTATTAATTTCTCTTCGTTTTTGCAGTTTCTATGTGTGTTGCATTCTACAGCACACATAGAAGAGCAAATCGCCATTAGTGATTGTTCATGTGCAGGAAGGTGTCCCTTCCTGCACACAAACAATCTTTAAATAATGACGAGTTGCAACTTCTATATGTGCTTCATTCTGCAGCACACATAAAAGTTACAAATCTCCATTAGTGATTGTTCATGTGCAGGAAGGTACCCCTTCCTGCACATGAACAATCATTTCCTACAATGCAGGCACCCTTGCACTATGGTGCAAGGGTGCCTGCATTTGTGCTCGGCAGCTAAATTTAGCACCAGCACTAGGGAAAATGTAGGGGTGCGCTGTATTATTGTAAATACGGCACATCCCTGCGTTGTCAGAATGTGGTAGTGTGGTGTTACCTGTGTCGTAACACCGCACTCCACCATTCTGTTGTACATATGCCCCTAGAAATCCAACTTTTTGGGATGCTGTTTGGCCGTCGCTCACAAAGTGCACTGCTTTTGAGTTCCAAGAAAATTATAAGGTCCCAACATGAAGCATAACAGGGCAAAAATGTTGCAAAGTAATTCCAATAGTGAAGCATCCCTTGCGGTCTTTCTCGCGCTCAGATTTTAGCAACAAATATCACATCTGAAGGACAGGCCTGGCAGGCTTTGGGTAGACTGGTGGAGTGTTCTTAGCCTCCCGCTGTGCTATATGGGTCAAGTGGGGTCCGTGCGGCGCTCCTACCTGCGGGCGTACCCCTATCCCTGCAGCGGTTTCACTGGGTGCAAAGCCACACCTAGTTAAACTGGGCCTAGTGTCCATAGAGACTGGACTACTTGTTAAGGCCCAGAGTGGTTACCCATCCAGAGTTAACGCTGAAGGTAGGGTACTGCAATTCCTCATCAGGGTCTAAGTCAGAAGGTACAGCTGTTGTGCTAGTAAATCTGCTAGGCTCTACCAGGGTGCATGCTCCATTATGGTTGACCTGAAAAGGCACCTATGATTCAGCCATCTGTGTTCAATAGGTTAACATTGACTTTTCACTTGTTCACAATGTTTACTTTAAAAAATCATGTCTCCTGATCACCTAACCGATTTTTGTCACTTTTTTGATCATTATACATTTCTTCTTTTTACAAAAATGGTTTGGGGATTTTATCTGTTTCGTTGCTTACTTTCAAATTTATTTTGGTGCAGATAAAATATTTCATTCAGGCTTTCTCAGAGAGAAGACTGTTGCACGAGCCACTACTATCAGTGGAAAGCACAGGATTCCTGACATTTTTAGTCATGAAATTGTTTAACTGGGTGGAAGCTCACCTACAATTCACATCAATACCAAGGCCACTCTCCACCCCAGTTATTAATCCAGTTGCCAACAGCCAGCGAGAGAAACTAACCAAGTTACAGCTGTAGCCATAGGTCCACAAGATGGCAAGTCCTGGTTGGGTCAAACCATCCTCAAACTCAGAAATCGAAATTCTCATTCTAATGCTTCAATACCTCATCAAATAAATGAACTCTTTATGCCCCACACCACCTTCTCTGGCCTGACTGTATACATCAAATTCAAAATTAGAAACCTGAGTGTAATTTAGGATGCTGGCTTCACCGAACCTCCAAGATAGCGGCCATAGGCATAGCTACATTCTTTCAAATGAAACATCTCAAAAACACTCTAACCCACTTTACAACATTAACCATGTAATCGTTGTAAGGGTTACGGTCAACTACTGTGTCAGCGACACCTTATTTGCCAATGTCTTTGAACTCCAGATCAGAAGGTTACAAAAGTTTAAAATATAGTCAGTCAACTCATCTTTGGGCTAAAAAAGTTAACTTGTCACATCTCAACTACATAGATGCCAAAATCTTCCAGTGAAGGTAGGAACTGAATTCAAGATTCTTGGCCTCGGCCGCAAATGCATTCAGAGATTTGGCCCCAAAAACCTAAAAAAATAATAATTTAATACCAACTGACTCACCCCATCTGATCAGCAGGAAACAGCCAGTGCTTAATTTGAGCCAGTGGTTTCCGGTGCTCCGCACTGGCCTTTACTTATCAACACAGGCGCTTGACAGTCTGCCACAAGGTTGCGCTGTCTGGCTAATTTAGAGATGACCACAACAACAGTTAATTAATAATTCAATCTAGATTAAAAATGACTATCACGTGCCGCCCAAGCCATTCTTATAGCTCTGGGGCCCTGAAATAGTCCGAATTGTCACGCTTGTAGGAGTGAGATGATTAGTGCTTGTGTTGTTACTATCAATGGCAGCGCTGGGAGGGACAATGTGTGGTGCAAGCTGCAGTGGCCTCCTGATGAGAGCCCTGGCACTTACTTTTTTACAAATTAAGCACTGGAAACAACCTACTAGTCATGCCTAGGTCCAGGTGTAAGATTTTCTGGGGTGGCTACTTGATCGTACTCTTGGAGCCCTGAGGCCAAGGGAAATCTCTTCAGAAGCTGCAGGCATTATCTCCCAGCTAGCAAATGCCGTGTGGAACAAGCATGCTTAGTCCTCCACAACTACAACTGGCATTTCTTGATACCACCACTCTTCTGTCATACATTAAATCCAATTCAGCTTGTATGTCAGCAAATGGTTCTGGTTGAATTGTTGTGATGGAATATTTGTATCAGTACATGTGTGCGTGACACAAGAGTCCCGCACATATGTTGTATATTCATCTTATCCAGACCCAATGCTTTGATCACACATGTTGTGTGCTTATGTAATGTTAACTTATAGTTTGTAAGATTGTTTTGATCAACCCCAAATTGCACAATAATGCAGTAAACATGCTCATGAACCACAAGCCCAACATGGAGCTGCAGTAGGAACATTGAATATTGCAGTGGACTTGGACATAATAAATTATGTGGGTGCGGGGCACATTGTCAGAGGTACTGTTGTGAATACCAGCCTGCATAGATGCTCAAATGTAAAGTGTGCAGTGTTGTTGCGCCAACTCAATTAACATTTAGTTGGATCAATTCATGGGAAAGGAATCATTCTGTATTCAGATAATCAGCCGAGAACATTAATGAAAAACGTGTACAACTAGACATCTTTCAGTTCTTAGTTTGTAGATTTATTCAAATGTAAAGTTAGTCATTATAGAAAGTAAAAAGTTAGTTAGAATCAGAAGCCAGTTCATTAATAAAAGCAATAATGCAATCTGCCGTTAAGGGACATGTTTACTAGGAAATGGCGGAGCGTGGCGATAGCCAACTTGGCTTAATGCCGCACCCCGCCACTTCAGAAACGCAGGGCTGCACCGTATTTACAAGGATACGGTGCAGCCCTTCATTTCCTCCTGCTCTGGTGCTAATTTTAGCTGCCTAGAGTTGTAGGGGAAGATTATTTATGTGGAGGAAGGTTTCCCTTCCTGCACATAAACAATCTGAAATGGCATTCTGAAACTTCTATGTGTGCTGCTTAATGCAGCACACATAGAAGTTGCAAAACGTCATTTGTTTTAATTGATTGTTTATGTGCAGGAAGGGTCACCTTCCTGCATATAAACAATCAATGGCCTTTTGCTGTTTCTATGTGTGCTGCACATATGTAAATATGGGGCAGTGTCAAAATCAATGGGTATTGTTGTGGAACGGCCACCACAACACCCATTGCCCGCCCCTTTCACGCTAAGTATAGCGTGAAAGGGGGCCTTATTTGCAAGGTAGCGTTAAGCCATGTTAAGTGGCTTTTACGCTGCTTTGTAAATAAAGCGAAGCTCATATCGCCACAGGAACGTCACTAAAAGTGACGCTCCTGTGGTTCCTGTGGCGATAGGGCCTTGTAAATATGCCCTTAAGTCGCCAGAGCACATATGGCAACAGTCAAATTCATAATAACAAGCCCTAATACATAAGTACCACACAGAATCAAGCCCTCTCTACATTACAAGCAGTTCTCTCTAGTGCAACGACACATTGACAAATGAGAGTGAGTGAATTTACTCAATTCACTCCTCCTCAAATAGCACATCTATTAAAATGTTTCAAATAAAGAAAGCATACAGTTTCATTGCATAACATTACGTAAAAAGGCAGCACTAAAATGTTTCTTGAGCAGCAAACCGATCCAACTAGTAGCTTCCAATCGACCCTAAATAACACGTACTTGCACATGAATTTCATTTACTATCAACTTGCATGATTTAGTTGCACAGAGGAAGAAATGAAACTTAATACAATGGATTGTTCTGCACCACCATAATGGCACACATAAGCACAAAGATCCAGTACATATTCTTGTGACGTTTCAAAACACATCCCTTCAGCCGAGGAAGCTAGAGAAAAATTTTACTTTTACATGTGCAGAGACAGACCTACAGAGATGGACTGTAGCTGCAGCTGAATTTTTCAGATTTTCAGAAAAGCAATGGAAAACAATTCTCATGCGCAGCATTTAAACATGCACTTTCAATAATGTGGCATAGTGCGGCCTAGTTATGTCAAGTAAACCAAACCTATGTTAAGCCCTATTTTTCTAAATAAAATTCATTTTCCACAGCAGCTATGATAGCAACAGCCAACCATTACTGCTGATGAAGACTGAGATTCCATGAGGGACACATACACATATAACAAAAAGCATCATCTACTCAGTAACAAACAGTCGTGGCCAGCAGAGGTAAGAGCGGTGGGGCGAGGTGGGGTGGGGGGACTCAACAGATGACAAGATAGGTAAAATTAAATAAAAAATAAACAAACCACTTACCTTGCGTTCACGAATCGCCGAACCAGCGATGGGGCGAGCGTAAGGTAAGTGTTTTATTTATTTTTTAATTTAATTTTACCTAACCGGTCGTTGTCGACTTCCCCCGTCTCACCGCTCTTACATGTGCCGGCCGCCACTGGTAACAAAGTGCATTTATCATTTAGGTTGACTGTGCCATTTACAAAGACTGAATGATGAATGAATTATGTTTTTATTCAGGGCATGTTTGGTAATGAGCCTCTTGGCAGTAGAACTGAATGAGAGAAAAGGTCAAGAACGCCCTTTCATACAACCACTCCACTGTTTTGATGGCCTTCCAAAACAATTTACGATGAGAAATTTGATGCGAGGAGAAGGGAGCGCATTACACTGGTGATGAGCAAAGGTGAAAATGGGTGTGTTCCCACAAAGAGTTTGCCTAACACAGCCAACACAGAGTAGAAGATGACCCCACAACAGAGAGGACATGATGGAATTTAATAGACAAAGTTGATCAGGAAGACATTCCTGACAGGTTCCCTAAAAACTCTGAAGTACAGGGCAAAGGTTTTTAAATTATGCTCTGAACAATGGGGTGCCAGCATAGCTATCAACATCATTCTAAAATGGGATTTAACTTCTGAAAGCCGCCAACAGCTACATAGCAAGATTTTGTACCTGTAATAACCCGCAGGTTATTCAGGTGGACTGGCAAAGATAACAGACATTCCTGTAAACAAGTCTGTGTTGAAAGTATGGAAGCACCCACAACAAGGGCCTACAAATCCTGTGGGTAAATGTCAAAAAAGCAAGTTGACTCAAGCAACACATAAAAAAGCCCCTTGTAAAAAATAAAAAATAAAAGTTTAAGAATCAGTACTGTGGGTCCCTATGTTTACGGACCATAAAAAATGGTTCCACAAATTACTGTGTGCAACAATAAAAGTGTCCATCTTGCTAGTATTAAGTCTCAGCAGGCCTTTGCTCATCGACAGCTGAATGGAGAACAGAGAGGAACACAGAGTGTGTTGAAGTATGAAGTAAGGTTGGTTGATACATTGATGTCAACAAAATAGATCAAATACATACCAAAGGAGTTAATAATAGCAGCCAACTTGTACAATATGCAAACATTATAATATATACAAGATATGAATCAGCCCTTCATATATAGGAAAAGGTTCAGAGCAAAAAAGGGTAGAGAAAGGGATGGGCAGTGATCAGATAGAAAGGATGTGAACAAACTAAGGGCCATACTCTTAAGACCAGCTGCTGCCTTCTGGTGAATCACCTGGAATTGTACTCCCTGTTTAAGTTGCAGATAAGTGTAAAGGGATGTGCCATAAGGGCGCCCTGGATCCTTGCTTAACCTCAGATCACCACGACTGCCACCAGTGCTGTCTCATTCCTGCTTTCTGGGTGAAAAGCCACCTGCATGACTTTTGAAAATGCAGTCTAAATGGATAGAAAGTCACTAAGCCAGAAATGTTCTTTAATTTTGGTTCTTGTCAGTGTTAGCGTCCAAGGATTGGTCAGGATCAGGTCTTAAAGCAATCACCTCAAACTTACAACAGGGATACTCGATATCCTGTGGCGCTTTGTTGTCAGGTCGACAGACTTTTGCCACTGTTTTGAAATGGAGCTAGAATAAAAGTACAAGTCATTTATCACCAACTGTCGGGTTCTTAATTATCAGTCAATGACGAGAAGTTGAAGAAGTTTCTAAGACCTTTACTTATCTGTATTTGATTAGTAGGGTTTCGTTGCTTTATTCAGATTAGTCCAATTACTGAAATCTCGATAAATGGTTTGATTAGTGACATCATAAATCAAAAAGTGTTCCATAAAGGAATCAGTTCCTATCTATCTAAAGACCTAACCTACCCTCTAGAAACCCATGAAGAATCTCATCTGGAAAATAGCAAGATTCTTAAAGCATAGTTAAAGTATTGACCTTCCCATGAAGAGTGGTTCTGGAAATGCAGCCGAGTTCCCCACAGCTGCAGTAGCAACCATTAAAATAAGGCCAGAGATAGAATAATGATCGCAGCAGTAGCTTTAATCAAAGGCAAGACAAAAATCTTCCTGCAAAAGAGTCAGGTAAAGGAGGGTAACATCACTGTCAGAATAGACTTCAGTGATAAGGTCAGAGGTCTGAATTGGGGTACAGAAAATAATAATGTTCTCCTCCCTAACTAGGAACAGTCAATGATAATATAAATCCACAAATAATGTGTTCAAGTTTAGTAGGTCTAGATCATCTTCAGCCAATGGAAACCACTCATCCGATGGTGTCATCGTCATCCGTTGCTTCTCCTTCTGGTTCCCACGGTAAACATTGATGGCGGTTCATAGATAAACTAATTTTACATGATTTGATACCTGGGAGAAAGTTCTCATGAGAACCTTCATACCTAAGCTGTTAGCTACAACCAATATCCATTTGTGAAGACAAAAGGCTAGTCAAATGTAAGGCAACAATTCTTACGGCAGTGTCCTGGTTAAGCATACACATTATATATCTGATTTGTTCTTTATTCTAACAGTCTATTCATTATAAGCAACAGCAGATTCATTGTCAAAGCAGGGTGAGCTAACGTGGTGTGATGAAGCAAAAGAATATTATCTTAAAGTCAACACATTCTTTGGGCGAATACTGGTGCTAGGCAAAATGTTCTACAGAAATGTCTATTCAGCTGTGAGCAAAATTCATAAGAAAATATGGTTTGGGCCTAGTTACAGAAGCACATTGAAAGTGCTAGCCTACTGCATTTTGCACTTTGCATTTCGTTTTCTTACATGTTATATGCAAGCACATTTTCCTACGTGTGATTTATTTGTGAAGTTTCTTAGCAGTGTTTTAAATGCATTCTAAAGTGAAATACTAATAAGTTTATGAAGGTCTCATTCGATTATTATTTATTTCTAACACCAGAATGAGCAAAATTGCATTTTGGCTTGCTTTGTCACCCGCATCTTAATGGGACTTCTTCAGAGGGAATAAATAATACCCTCTTTACTATGGGGAGAGATTAGTCCATTGGCAGAAGAATCATTCAGGATAGCAGATAGGGCAGTCACAATTGTTGAGGCCACAAAATGAAGGACAGACATGAACAAATGTTTTCCAGCTAACCATATTGAAGGACACTCAAAACTTAAGTAAATCAAGTCCTCCAAGGTAGTAGGTGACTTGTTTGGCTATAGTCCCCCTCGCAATTAAGCAACACACTGCCACACATACCCTCACCACACCCTTGTGGCATATCCACAGACCAGAATGCAGCAAAGTCTTCTGTGCCAATAGGCACTGCACAGCTCCTGGGGCTGGACTATGGCCAGGTCCCCAAGCCTATCACCAAAGTTGCACTGGAAGCAGAAGCGTGTGACCCACAGAAATGGAAACAGGGCTCATTCACATTGACCTAACACATGCACACTCCAACATCTTAAGTCAAGCCCAAACAACAGCAAGCATGTCCCATGTTCAGAGCCCAAATGAAGAAAAACGGAAGAAAACAACATACCTGCCACACCTCCCTGTTCACAACCCTCCAAAAATGTTGTGGCTCCCAATTTATAATTTTAAAGTTAAACCATAGACAACCACCCATGCAGTCCTCTCCAAATCTCCCCTAATTGCATCAAAAACAAACCTCTGAAGTCTCATAAAGTTTATTTTAAAATCAGACCTATATTCTTCAGTGGATCTGTAAACATTTAGGGGCATATTCACAAGGAGCTAACGCCGAATTAACTGCACTTTATCGCAGCCAAAGTCGTGATAAATATACCTCCCCATTCACAAGCTGGTGTAAACAGCCCACAGCACCAGTTTACCCGCGATAGCAGCCGCAAAAAACATCGCCGCAGAGGACCCGCGCAACTATCGCTAATGAGATGCAGAGTGGGCGTTCCCGTGCCAAAAGGCGCGACAACATCACACCTCAACATTCACAACGACCAGCCACATCGGCGATAAAAACACAAAACAGGCGATAAGGCGCGTTAGCACCAGGAAATCTACACCTGCTCTGACCTGGTGTAAAGTCGGACGGCAGCCTGCAAACCAAAAGGGAGCACAGCCCAGGGCTACATCGGAAGGGCAACAGATGCCATGGAGCCACCCATCATGCGGCCCGGACACCCAAGAGGGCCACAACACCCACCGCCACCACCCCTAGGACCACCCCTCCCTGGCACCCCCCCGACCAAAGACATGCCACATCAGCCACACCTAAACATGTACAAAATATTCTGCTTGATGTCGCACAATCACAACTGGTGACATGCATGTGTCGTCACAGAAATGAGCAGCACACATTCACTTTCGAAGCAACAAATGAAACTTTATTAAAATGAACACCAAAATGAAATGAAGACACATGGCCGCTCCCCTCGGGACAATACATAGGTCTCAGCCTGTAAGACAAAAAACATGATGAGAAGGTGTGTCCTGCGCACATCAGAGGACAGAGAGAGAGCGAAGGAGAGCGAGAGGAAGAGAGGAAGAGAGGGAGGGAGAGCGAGAGGAAGAGAGGGAGAGAGAGAGAGGAAGAGAGGGAGAGAGAGGAAGAGAGGGAGAGAGAAGAGAGAGAGGAAGAGAGGGAGAGAGAGGAGAGAGAGAGAGAGAGGAAGAGAGGGAGAGAGAGAGAGAGGAAGAGAGGGAGAGAGAGAGAAGAGAGAGGAAGAGAGGGAGAGAGAGAGAAGAGAGAGAGGAAGAGAGGGAGGGAGACAGAGAGGAAGAGCGGGAGAGAGAGAGGAAGAGAGGGAGAGAGAGAGAGAACGTGCCGCCCCTGCGCACCCTGGCCACACTGTTCACCTGCTGCCACCGGTGTGTCTCCAACCACGTGCCGGTATGTATAGCAGGACACCAGGTCACACATCTGAGTCAGAGCCGTCAGCTGAAACAGAGCCCAGATACATGACTGGCACAGTACACACACTTGCACAAGACAACATCGCCTGCCCGCCCATGCACACCCAGGCAGAGGCCCCCCAACCCCTCCCGCCGCCCATCGGAGCATGCCCGCCCATGCACACCCAGGACTCAATGCTCACCTTCCGCCACCGGCGCGTAGACAGGAGGTCCCACCACGTGCCGCTGCAAGCCACAAGCCCGGGGCCCGCGGACATGGCACCCTCCACATCATGCAGCCCCGCTTGGCAGGCCACCAGGTCTCACGTTTGGTGCTGGGTCTTGATTACTCCATGGCAGAGGACATACCAGTGCACCCAGCACCATCGCAGGCTGCACACCCGCTCAGCCCAATGGGTGCCACCAACTCTGGGATCCCGTAAGCGACGCCACGTGGCGGTAGGCACGCGCTGCCCGCTGGCTCTGGCCTACACTGCGGTCCAGCAGGGCACACAAAACCTGAGCTGTCCGGACTTCCGGGACGGGGCATCATCGCAGGCTGCACACCCGCTCAGCAGCTCAAGGTGCCACTGACTCAGTGCACCCAAAGTCACCGTCCCGTGGCGGGGTGCCTGTGCCGTCCGCAAGGCCCCGTGTGCCACTAACCCTGTGCAACCCCAGTCTGCGCCACGTGGTGGTAGGCCCATGCCGTACTCAAGGCCTCGGATGCCACTAACCCTGTGCAACCCCAGTCTGCGCCACATGGTGGTAGGCCCGTGCCGTAGTCAAGGCCTCGGATGCCACTAACCCTGTGCGCAACAACTCATGGGCCCTATATGAGTGAGAACCGTGGAGTGTCCGTCATCCAGTCACCACCGGAAGAGGGGAATGTGACGTCGTCGGCCCCTTATGTTGGCGGAGTCACAAGGCCTGTGACGGCTGTGCGGGATGGGTGTGGTGTGTGTGAAAACCTGCCCTCAGGGAGTGGCTGTGACATGCTGACAACTAGACCAGTGACCTGCACACCACCAGCGAGTACGGCTGCGACGGGTAGCAATGAGGGCCCCCCCCTCGGGGCGTTAGCGGAGTGGTCTGGCCTGCCGTACGCCGGACCAGTGCAGGGCTTGCAACAATGACTCGTGGGCTCTGGGCGTGGTCCAGTCCATGTCCGGACAAGGAAGTGACTGATGCGTGTGTCCCTGTTGTAGTGTTCACGGGACCCGGTACACAAAATGCAATGTCGCACCCTCTGACTGGCATCCCACAGGATGAACATCATTGACGCAAGGGAAGGCACTGTCCCCACATTCATTCCACACATCCATACATGAATGACGTAAGACGTTACACAGCAGTGCGTCACTGGATGTTTATTTGCACATCCAGTGCAGTCAAGCAGCTGGAGCGGTGCAGGGCAATGCCGAGCACACTACACAATATGGGCCCGTGGAGGGCCAGCCAGTGTCCATCCAGGGATGACCTGTCCTGCGGAAGAGGAAGGGTACAGTCCGCAGTCTGTCCGCCGTGTCAATGGTCGCCAAACAGGATGTGGCAGTCCATGTCGCTGTCCAAGGTGAGTGCATCGGAGTGTATCGGGTGTCAGTGGTAGGTCATGAGGCCATGTGCGGCACCAAGCAGAAACAGGGAAGGTGGCGGAAATGAATGCTAGTACCTCCTTCTGATCTCAATCCCATCCACGTCCTCGTCCCCGGATGTGTATTCTGCCCCACCTGTGGGTGTTGCAGTACCGGCTGCGGCACTATGTGCCACTGACACATCAGGGGCCGGAGGAGGATTGTCGCCCGCACTGTGTGGCAGTGACACATCAGGGGCCAGAGTGGATACGCCTGCCGCACTGGGAGGCACTGACACACCAGGGGGCGGAGATGTGGATGGTGTGGGGGCAGCAGCATTCATCATCGCCACGCCTTGTGGCAGCAATGCCATGATGAGGACATGCAAGGCCTGGTAGATCCCAGCTACATTTTGCTGATGTGCAGCGGTGGCTGCCATCCTTTCCGCCTCCATCCGCACTATGTCCTCCATGAGCCTCCGCATGTGTGCCAGCTCACGGCTGGCATCGCTGGAGCCACTCTGGGCGGACAGGTATTCTTCCCTCCGCATCATGACTCCAGCGATGTCAGTCAGGGCTTGTTGGAGACCATGGGGCGGACATAGACACCCAAGGATTGCGTCCAGTTTGGTAGCCATGAGGTCGAACCCCACCCGCACCTGCTCGGCCGTCTCCCTTTGGCCCTCCAGCACACGGCGTTGGAAGGCCATTTGTTGTTCCTGGGGGACTTGGGAGGGTGCCAGGGCTGTGGGTGCCTCCTGCTGGGTGGTTTGGGTGGTGGGTGGGGTCTCATCGATGTAGCTGGGCTACCCTGATCCTGGAGGTGGCTGGCGGATGAGGTCAATGATGTCTTGGATGGTTTGGGTGTCGATGCTGGTGTTGTCCTCCTCCTCATCATCAGTGAAGAGTGGCTGTGACTGCTCTGCAGGAGGTGTTGACGATGCCCCTGCGATGTGAAGGGGAGATGGTGTATTACAATGTTTCCATATGTATGTAGCCGCATGGTACAGGTTGACATTCAGACAGCATGGCATTGTACATTGTGACAGTCTGTGGGTCTGGGCGAGGACCCAGGGTCATTGTGGGTGTGCACTGTGCCTTGCTTGCTTTTGGATGTGTGCCATTGTGGCCATCTCCACCCGTCCCCCCAGTACCTGGTGGTCACTCACCCTGTTGCGGTTGTGTTGTGTCCTGTCGAGCAGTGTCCTGTCCCCCGACTCCGGACACAGTCTCCATACTGATGACTGTCGACACCAGCTCCTCCATGTCATCCAGCTCCAGCTGTGGCCCAGGGCCCCCACCTCCGGTCTGCGTTGCTGCCTTCTGGTTGGCGCTGAGTTTCTCCTTGGTCTTCCACTTGATGTCATTCCATCGCCTCTTGACCTCGTCCATTGTCCGCTTGTGCTCTCCGACGGCATTCACCTTGTCGACGATGTCCCGCCATATTCCAGTTTTGGTGCCCAATGACACGTTGGAGGTGACGAAGAGTTGTTGATGGTGTCCCATCACCTCCGTGAATATGATCCTGTTCGCCTGCGGACTGAACTTGGTCTTCCTCGTCTTCTTGTCCTTGCCCTTCCCTGTCCCCGAGGTCACAGGCTGGTCGTCCGGGGTGCTTGTGGGGTTTCGCTCATCCTCTGCGCCTGCTCCGGCTGCCTCCATGGTGCTTGGGTGTTGGTCAGTTTGTGTGTGGGTGTTTTTTCTACTTTTATGGTGATTTTTGACGCCTGCCAGGTGTGTGTTGCAGGCCTGGCGCTGCTTGTCGCTGGTTTCCTCATCGCGCTTTGGCCCATCGCGTGTTTTTTGGTGTTGTGGTTTGTGTTTTTATCTCCATCGTGGTGGTTGTATCGCGGAGATTGTCCGCAGTTTCGGCAGACTATCGCATGCTACCGCCTTGTTGTGAATTCCACGTTGACACAGGGTTATTTTCCCGCGCTAGGCTGCGATATTGAAAGTTGCGTTACGCTACTCTTGCGGTAGTTATCACAAGTTCTTGTGAATATACCCCTTAGTCACATCAGATAAAAGACAAAATGTAACATTAAGATGTTCCTCTCGTCCTCCTCCCCTAACGTGGTTGCTTGTACAAGTATTACCTTTTCTGGACTGCGTTGAAACTGTGTTCACTTGTTTTCTCTGTTTTCACTCACTGCGTTGGAGGCATTAGAAGTGCAAATCTGGCAAAATACCACGATTAAAAAAAGCGTTGATGAATTGCATAAGTGAAATTAAATGCCTAACGAGTCAAAAAGCAAGATTTTATGGGATTATCATTAACACAAACTATTTGCTCTGTCCACAGGCAATTGAAACCCCAACTCTTAAAAACATATCCTGCAGCGTAAGGCCCGGAGAGTTGCTGGCTGTGATCGGGCCTGTCGGTTCTGGAAAAGTGAGTTTTCTTGATTCCAACTGCATTGATTTGTATCATTCATTTATTCTTTGACTTGGTGCGAAAGTCATGTTAGACAATACTGCAGGAAATGGAAAATAATATTTTCCTGTTTTTTAATTTAAAAAAATCAGCTTAGTTTGTTTCTTGTCTCCATTTGTCTTCGAGCTATTTCCTTATTGTAAGTAGCTGGTCAAAAAACTGTGCATGGTCTGGAACCGTTTATTCATAGAGACTTAGGGCCTGCAACATGAACAAACATTTACACAGTCAGTTGATTTGTCTTATATATAATCAGTGCTTTAAATGGGCAGGTACAATCTGGTTCTATCTGCACTTCTTTGAAAGGAAGAGTACCTGCACTTCTCAGCAGTGCTAGAATGCATTTATTGAGGGAGTACCGGCACTTCTCAGACGCAGGCAGGTACTTTAAATAGTGAGTACCAACAATTCTTTATTTCCATTTAAAGCACTGTAGATCATGTATGAATGCGTGCCTGGTGAGGTACACAATATACAGGCATATACGGGCGTCATGCACACACAGAGCGACCACACAGGCCAGTACACTTATTTCCACAAAGTTGAACAGACATACAGGGACCCAAGCATGAAGACTAACAAATAAATCGACATAAGGACACACTGACTGACCGTCATACATTGACTTGGCATGTTTATGTGCATCAGTGGATCTCAGGATGATGTGCTGCAGGGTGCACAAGGTACGGTGCATCATGGGGGAATAGAGTGATATACTTCGGGTGAGTACTGGATAATTTGCCTAGGGCAGCAAATGGTGTTGTATACAAAGAGAGTACTGGTGTCTTCCTCGTGCCAAATTCTGGATGAAGCACTTCAGGGTTGCACGTGGTGACGCGCCTCATGGTAGCACTTGGTGATCTGCTTCACGGTAGCACTTGAAGACTTGCCTCCTGAATACACATGGGGGCATATTCTCAAGGACTTATCGCCAAGTTAGCGGCACTTTATCGCAGCCAAAGTGGTGATAAATTCATCGCACCATTCACAAGCTGGTGCTAACAGCCGATATCACCAGTATTCCTGCGATAGCAGCCGCAAAAAACATTGCCACGGATGACACCGGCAACTAACGCTAATGAGATGCAGAGTAGGCGTTCCTGTGCAAAAACCCGTGGAAACACCACTTCGCAACATTCCCAACGACCAGCCAGAACGGCGATAAGAATCAAAAACATGCGATAAGGCGCATTAGCAGCATGGATTTAACACCTGCTCCTACCTGGTGTTAAGTCGGACGACAACCTGCACCATAAAAGGGAGCCCAGCCCACAGCCACACCAGAAGAACAACAGATGCCATGGAGTTACTGATCATGCAGCTCGGAGCGCCAAAAGGGCCACAACACCCACCGCCACCACACCCAGGACCCCCACCCCCCCCAGGGCCCCCCCCGGACTACCACAGAGGCAGTGCAGACAAAGACACCGGACCTTCCGAAATCGCACCAGCATGGGAGACTTAACGCCAGAGGAAGTCATTGCCCACTAAAGGCTCAAAAGGACAACCATCCTACACATCCTGACCATCATTGCCCACAGGCTGACGGTACCAACACAGCGGAGAACCAACATCCCTCCGCAGACAAAGCTGCTGGCTGTGCTGCATCTGTTGGCCTCTGGGACCTTCCAACCAACAACTGCCAGAGTCGGAGGAGTCTCACAGCCAGCCCTGTCAAAGTTCCTCACACCTGTCCTGGATGCCATCATCAGCTTGGTACCCCAGCAACTTTACTTCCCACACACTGTGCAGGAACAGCTGGAGATCAAGCAAGGCCTCTACGCCATAGCTGGCTTCCCGCACGTCTTGCGGGCAATCAACTGCACACATGTACTCCTCGTGCCCCCTGCCGCCACTGCACACAATTACCGCAACAGGAAACACGCATTCCATCAATGTGCAGGCAATAGTGGACCACCGGGGACTCTTCACCAATGTCGTCGCCAACTACCCAGGCAGTGTGCATGAGTCCTTCATCTTCCAACAGTCCATCATCAACCAGCGCTTTCAGGATGCCACCTATGGGAATGCACTGCTCGTCGGTAAGTACCAACGGAACACACCACACACCTCAACACCACATTCAGACAACTCACAACTCTGGGAATGCACATGTCACAAAATCACATACAACATGACAACCAACATCCCCACATTCCAAACACGACAACACTACTTACTGTGGCAACCTGGGCTAGCCATCTACACAAGCCATCAACGGCATGGCACCTCAGCCACACAATAGCAGAATGTGGGGAGAGGTGGGAACCCGGCATGTGCGAAGGAGGCAAGTGACCCATGAATAAGAATGCACACAATGCCAAGTGTGGAGTGGATGTGCTGGACAGACCGCAGTATGCAGACCACAGACATTTCCATGTCGACATACACTGCTGGAGTCTGGAGTGTACTGGACAGTGGATTCAATCATGTAACCGCAGCCAGCGGGGAACAATGCGGAAATGTAGCTTGTTACGTCCCCCCCTGTAAGCATGCGTGGAGTGGGCTGGCCCGGCGTACGCCAGGCCAGCGTAGGGGTGTGAATAAAAGCCTGTTACTCTGGGCGTGGTTCTCTTCCGGAATGGCCAACGTGTCTGTCAGGGCTGCGCCTCTCACCCTGCCACGAGGCCGATGCCGTGAGCGGTGGTGCCTGCGATCCTGTGCGCCTGCTGCACCCCAGGCCGCTGGTTCCAAAACGTGTCATGCCCGCCCCAGCGCAGCCAGGCCGCACTGCTCACCTGCCGACACCGGCGTGTGTCAAAGAGGGCCCACCACGTGCTGGTGCAAGCTCCAAGCCCGAGGCCCGCGACCATGGCAGCCTCCTCAGACCATCACGGCCTCCGCGACACAGGCCCCCCATTACTCCTTTCTCATTGACGTACTCCACCGCTGCCTCCGGCCTACACTACGGTCCAGTAGGTCACACATTTGGAACTGAGTGTTGATTATTCAATGGCAGAGTACATGCGTTTATTGCAGGGTTTATATCACCGTACTCCCTACGATGTGGTGCCACCGACTCTGTGCATAGCATTCCAACGACACGTGTCTGTGGGCCCATGCTGACTACTGCCTTCGGCCTACACTGCGGCCCAGCACCGCGGGGTCACCTGTGTACTGCCTATACTGCGGTCCAGCAGGCCTCACACAAATCCAATACAATCCGTACCAGGCAGGACACGGCATCGTCGCAGGCTGCACACACACACAGCTCTGGTGCCACTACCTCCGTCAACCACAAATCATCGCCACATGGCATTCCAACGTCGTGTGTGAGAGTACCAGGAGGAGCTGCCTGAACAGCCGTTGCCCCGCTCTGACCGCTGCCTCAGGCCTACACTGCGGTCAAGTAGGTCACACATTTGGGACTGAGTCTTGATTTTACAATGGCAGAGTCCGTATCATTGCACGCTAGGAGAGGAGTAAGAGGAAGACGCGATTCAGTCCGGATGACAAACAGGATCCTCGTTACGGAAGTGACCGAACCCCACCAACGACTGCCCTGGTGTCACTGACTCTGTGCATCGCAAGCCAAGGACACTTGGCTGGGGGCCCCTGCTGACCGCTGCCTCCGGCCCACACTATGGTCAAGTAGGTTACACATTTGGAACTGAGCCTTGATCTATTTATGGCAGAGTTTATACCATTGTACAGGCCTCATTGCAGACTGCATCCCCTTTCAGCTCTGGTGCCACTAACTCTGTGCCCCGAAATTCATGGACACCCTCTGGTTGAACTTTGGTGGCGTCTCAGTCAATGGCTTGGGGGTTGTCTTCATCATTATGTGGCTGGTAATGACTTGGTGTTAAACATGAGTCTGTAGCATTCATCTCCTCCATATTGCCTGTGTCTGCTTGGTACTGCCCTCTGTATCATGCCCTGGAAGAACACCTTCCACTGTCCACCAAAACCCTCCGCGACATTCACCTTGGACATCGACGAGGACCCGCTCAGCTCTCGTGGCCCTACCTCAGTGCACCGGTAGTCACCGTCCCGTGGCGGTGTTCCATGTGCCGGCCGCTGTGCATCCGGGGCCACTAACTCTGTGCAGCTCAAGTCATGGACCCTTGATGTTTGAACTGTGAACTTCTGATTGTCTGATCACTGTAGTAGTTGTTGCCAGCACCAACCACTCCTTGAGGGCTGGCTCACACTCACCCCACACCCATCCAGCACAGGCGTCACTGAACATGTGACCCTGGCAATAAAAGGGGCCGGGCGCACGTGCCCGTAGCCAGTTCCACAAACTTTCTACGTGTGTCCGTGTGGTCATTGTGTATGCATGAGGGCGCCAGGCCCTACCACATTGCATTGTGCTGTGTACAGAGGACGCAACCATGTCACCTCAGGCAGTGGGGAAGACCTGGGACATGTAGCTGTGTCGTACCCCCCTGTAGGCATTGCTGGAGTGGGCTGGCGTACGACAGTCCAGCGTAGGGGTGTGGGTAATCACCCTGGGGCTCTGGGCGTGGTTAAGTGTTGGGCTTGCCAATGTAGTACCTAATGCGTGTGTCTCTGTTGTAGTGTCGGCGCCACCCGTCCCGCAATGGACAAAGTTGCAATGTCACATGCCCCCGGAGTGCAGGCTCGGCCGAAGGTATAAATGAATGAGCGCAAGCCCGCTCGGGGTCTGGGATCATACATGCCAACTGTTGTGTGTGTATCGCTATTACCGCAGCATAAGCCAAAGGTCTTGCCTCGACCGCATCGCGAGTTCAGCCAGCCATGGACTCTACATCTGTGTCCGCCCTATCCTTACCATAGGCCTACACACACGTGGCCTCCCACCTTCAACGCACAACATCACAGTGTCGTTGTCAGGCTTGTGGACATGCGCAGACAGGCATGACAATGGTGTGCCGTAGGAGTGCAGGTGATGCAAGCGCTCAGCGCACACGAGGAAATAGGCTCGGGGGAGGGAGGAGCAGCAGTGAGGCTATGTAATACACATTGATGGCGCTCATTTGCTACTGGCAGTACATGTCAAACCGGAATCACTATGACACACATATCACATGCCAATGAACTAGTGAGCCTGCCAACACATCATGCAGAAACAACTATTGACTCATGTCTCTCTGCACTGTCACAGGTGATCAGGGATATGCACTCTGCCCTTGGATGCTTACACCCCTCCGTGCCCCGAACACACAGGCCCAGAGGCAGTACAATGCGGCCCACAAACGCACCAGGGGCATCATGGAACGCACATTTGGCGTGTTGATGTCACGTTTCAGGTGCCTGGACATCACAGGTGGGAGGCTCCTGTACAGCCCAGTCATCGTGTGCAAGATGATCGTTGCATGTTGTGTGTTGCACAACATATGTGTACGCACCAATGCCCCATGGTTACGAGTGCCAGATGCACCGGACGATGATGAGGAAGATGAGGCAGGTGGACCACACCCCACTGCAGCTGCAGCAGGAATAGCCCGTAGGAACAACATCATTGACAATTTCTTCACATGAGGACCTCACATTGTGTCAGTGCTTGGCAATCATGAGACAGTGCAAAATGACCACAGGCACAGCATGTGCAAATAAATTCAATGCAACACACATTCCCTGAGTTTCTGTATGTGTGCTGCTGTGTGGCACGGGGATCAGGGACATGTTCCAGAGTCATTGTGGGTGTGCAGTGTGCTGTACTTAATTGTGCATGTGTGCCATTGTGCCTATCTCCCCCCATCCCCCCAGACCCTGGTCGGTACTCACCCTGTTGATGTTGTGTCAGGTCATGTTGAGCAGTGTCCCGATCCCCAACTCCTGGCACCGTATCCCGACTGATGACTGTGGCCACCATTTTCTCACTGTCATCCAGCTCCTGGTGTGCCGCTGGTCCCCCACCTCCAATCTGTGTTGATGCTTTGAAGTTGGCATAGTGTTTCTTCTTGGTTTTGCCCTTCACATCATTCCAGCGCCTCTTGACCTCTTCCATTGTCCTCCTCGACACTCCGACTGCATTCACGTTGTTCACGATGTACAGCCATGTTTCCGTTTGTGTTGACGATGGTGACGTACAGTTGTTGGTTGTGTTCTGTCTCCTCCGTGACGATGATCTGGTTTTCCTGCGGACTGAACCCCGTCTCCCTCTTCCTCTTCTCCTTGCCCTTCCCCGGCCCCGGGGTTCCTGGCTGGTCGTCTGTGGGGCTTGTGGGGTTCGCGTTGTCCTGTGCACTCGGTCCGGGTGCGTCCATAGTGGTACGCAGTTACATTTTTTTCTCTTTTTTTTTCTCTGCTTTTATGGTGCATTTTCCCGCATGTCCAGTGGGAATCGCAGGACTGTCGCTGGTTATCGCTGGTTTTGTTTCGCGATTTGGGACGTCGCAACTTTTTTCGCGTTGGGGTTTCGTATTTTTTCGGCGTCGCGTTGATTTTAACGCGGGCATTTGTCGCGTTATCTTGAGGCTATCGCATGGTGCCGCCGGGTTGTGAATGCTGCGTTAACACACTGTTATTTTCCCGCGATGGACTGGGATGTGAGAAGTTGCGTTAAGCGATTTTGGCGATAGTTAACACGCGTTCTTGAGAATATCGCCCATGGTGGTGTACAGTACTCTCTCCTTTCAAATCAATGGGATATGTACAATTCAGATTCACAGAGCTAACTGCATTATGTGGCAGGGGTATAGGGTGCTTTACAGAGAGTTCTCAAGTTGTTGTCAAGTGCCTTGGCTTTTTCTCATGTAGAAATGTCCTGCCAATTCCCTTTAGCACTCCAAACTCTAAACTGGGGACTGGAGCTGAAATGGAAAAAGAAGCAGATCAGTAAATATGCCTTTTCCTTTAGAGAACAAAAACTGGAACCCAGAAAGACCGCTGAAGGATTCTGTAGGCCAAGAGACACAAAACATCTGGAATTAAGCTATAATATGAGGGGATACGTTGAAGCGAATGCTTCCCGAGTGAGCAATTAGCTAAAGAAACAACTAACGTTGTGATGCATCTGAGACACCGACCTGCTTCTCTTATATAGACAGGAAGAGGTAAAGAACTGGAAACGAAGTATGGAAACAGAAAATGAAACAGCATCCATTTTAGATTGGTTCCTCCAATTTACCTGTAATGTTTCCAGTGCTTCATTTTCCAATTGTAAAACCATGTCAGTATCCAAGAAAGGATTCCAGAGGAAGTATGGCGGCTGAGACATAGTTTCAGGATTCTGTAGGAGGGCCACGTGCAGCTGGTAACATATTTGCCATACACATGATCAGATTCATTCAGCCAGATGAGGTGGTGATGCCTGCACATCACATGTGGCAGTCGTCAAGCACTGGAGCATGAGGCCCGTGTAACCTTCAGCCAGCATGCCGGACCTGCCTGTTGTACGGCAGGTGCGCGCATGCTCCGAACACAGTGCTGCTTCCACCCTGCCACCGCACAAAACTGCAGCAGTTCAATGGCGGGCAGTGCTGAGCCCAAGAGCAGATGCCGCAATAAGATCCGAGGAGCATATTTATGAATTTTTGTGGCACAGAGCAGTGCAGCAAGTTCCTTTTCTGTGCTGCCTTGCGTCACTGGGAAAGGGCAGGAATGCGCCGTATTTATACAATATGGCACATTCCTGTCCTTTTTCCTTGCAGAATGCAGCACACATAGAAAGAGGAAGTAACAAGGAGAAATAAAGATATTTCTCTTGGTTACGCCTCACCTGGGGAGGCGTATCTTTTTGCCGAATTTCCAGTTTACCAGGTCTTGTAAATCTGGGAAGGCGTAGAAAACCATGGGATTTGTGTGGGAACACCCACACAACACCCATGGAACACCTACCCAGGGCATCGCTGCATTGTGTTACTCCAGATTTTTTGGAGCCACTCAAAGCCACGCAAAGTGGCTTTGCCTGGTTTTAAAAATCTGACTTAAGGTTTGCGTCGCAACGTGGTGCAAGAGCGACGCAGACCGGGTGTGACATATGACCCGAGTTCCTTGCCACAATGACAGTTGTCTCATATCTGTCATGTGCATTGCATCATGTTCTATATATTTTTCTTTACATCTGGGACTTTAAAAGAAAAATATCGGAAACTGACGATCTACTCGTGTGTGAACATTTTGGAAAACAAAACAGTATGTTCAGTTCCTAAAGCAAGTGAGTGATTTATTTGAATGAACAGGACGCCATTTGTGAGTAGATCCCATATTGAAAAATGGCATCTTTTGTAAAGGCATTCATCTGCATAGATTCTGCCTACAGGCAAACATACAGACACAAAACTGACACATATACACACAAGCACGCCTGAATAGATGAAAGTTGCTCCATGGCAGGTGCCTCATCTTTAACAAGTCCTAGGTGTTTAGTTACTAACAATTGGCATGCTGGGATTTTAAGCGTATACTTATATTTAGAAAAACAAACCTACAAGTTAAAAAATGCAACATTTTCTGGCTAAAAGTTCAGAATAGCTTAAGTTTCAGACATGGCACGAGCCACTGTGCAGAAAGATGGATGGGAAATAAAACACATACATTTCTTCTTTGTAAAGTTGAACATTTGGCATGTTTTTGGAGCTCATGTCTTTAGTAACTTTTTCACTAATTTTCATCTACCCTGCTCCTCTCAAACGTTTTCACAAACAGTGCTTACGTTTCAGGTAACACAATAAGCATTCCGTGCAATAAATTTTAATGTGACTGCTGGAAAATGGCCCTCTCTGAAGGGTCAGCCCAAACTTTTTGCCTTCTTCCTCCTCTTTTTCTTTTGTTGGCTTAGTACTCTGAGCACTTTATCACTGCTGACCAGTTCTAAAGTGCGTGTGTTTCTCCCCTAAACATGGTAATATTGGTTTATACCCAATTAACATATTTACTATACTTGTAAGTCCCTTGTAAAGCGGTATACCATATACATAGGGCCTGTAAACCTAAATGCTACTAGTGGGCCTGCAGCAGTGATTGTGCCACCCACATACGTAGCCTTTCAAACCTGTCTCAGGGCTGTGTGTGCAATTTACTGCCACTCCGACTTGACATTTAAAACTACTTGCCAAGTCTTAAACTCCACTTTTATTACACACAAGGCATCCCTAAGGTAGGCCCTAGGTAGCCCATAGGGCAGGGTGCTGTGTAAGTAAAAGGTAGGACTTGTACTGTTAAGTTTTGCATTTCCTGGTAGTGACAAACACCCCAGTTCGTTTTTCACTACTCTGAGGCCTAATCCTCTCATAGGATAGAATTGGTAATTCCTTAATACACTTTTAAGCTGTAATTCCTGATTAGAAAGGAGTAGCTGCATCATGTTTCATATGTTTGAAATGGTAATGATAAATCCTCTTTACTGGTAAAGTTGGATTTAGCATTACTATTTTAGAAATGCCACTTTTATAAAGCGGGCATTTCACTGCTTTTACTGCTCTGTGGGCCAAATGTACGAAGCTTTTTTAAGGCTGCCAATGAATCGGGCCTTTTGTGACTGCAATAAAGCCCTTTTTTATGTACAAAGGCCCAATTTGCGATTCAGTGGTTTATTACAGAATTGCAAATTGGGTTTGTGATTCGGTGTTAGACATTTGCATTTAACCACCAACTCCAAGTTGGTGGTAACCCATTAGCAAATGTGAAGGGGTCCCCAAGGGACTCCCTCCCCTTTGTGAATGTTGGAGAAAACATTCTTTTAAGAGCAGGCATTGGTCCCACGGACCACTGCCTACTCTTTAAAAATGAAAAGAAAATCTTTAATTTTTCATTTTGAAATGCATCTCGTTTTCCTTTCAGGAATACGGGCTGCATTAAAAAGAAGTTTCTTTATTTAAAAGCAATCACAGACATGATGTTCTTCTAACCCCATCAGGCCACTATTCCTGTGATTTTTGCGATTCCCAATGGTCGCAAACTGAGACCCACCTCATGAATATTAATGAGATAGGCCTATTTGCGACCCACTGGGAATCGCTAAATGTGTGAAACACATATTTGTACATAGCTGTTTTATCGCAAAAATTCACTATTATTAAATCGCAAACCCAAAGCTATGTGCATATGGCCATGTGTGCCTTGTAGCCATGTGTGACTTGTAGCACATGTTCAATTCATGTCTGGGGAGGGGGTGACAGCTACAATTTGTGCATTCCCTTTAGACAGCCACAAACACAGGAAGGGTAGGTGTGACAGAGAACTCCTCTGCATTCTGATAGCTCTTTCTGGACAGGAAGGGGGAATGCTGACACTTACACCTGAATAGGCAGTGTCCTGCTTTCCATGCAAAGGGCTGATTACCCCCTACTGATGGATGTATGATTAAACAACTACCATTTAAACAACGAGTGCCTAAACCACGAAGGCTAAACAACTACCAAAGCCCAACCACTACATATTGTACAACGACTTACTAAACTACGAAAATTAATGTATTCCCATATAACCCGAATCTACCACTACGTTCAAAACAGCAAGATTGAAACATGAAAAAAATGTATTTAAATTAATCAACACTTCTATTGAAAACTATTTATAGTAAAGAAACTTTAAATTTACTATCAAATAATCATTTTTAATAAATACAAACTTACAAAGAGACAGTTTTGTACGTGAAAAAAACTATTTAATATAAGTTCATCATCTTTTTTCTCACAGAAATTACATTTTTTTTTAAAACTGATTCCATAACATTTTCATTTTTTTAAAGAATTGACTCAAATAAAACATTAAAAAAATATGTCCAACCACCCTTTTCTGACCACTTCAACTGTGAAATGAAAAATGATATTTAATTAAATTAATTTTGAACTGTGAACAGTCGCATCGAGCACAGTTCAGAATCACATCATTGACAAACAAACCTAAAGTGCCATCTACTGGCCTAACAATGTTAATTTTTTCATAGTCTATTATAACGACATTTACTAAAATAAGTAAATGTATAAATCCCAAAATTTTTATATTTGTAACTTTTTTATTTAATTATTGACACTTACCTCTGGTTTAGGAAGTCGTGGTTCAGATATAGTAGTTGTTAAGGAGGTCGTGGTTCAGGTACAGGTCGTTGTTTGGGACTCGTTGTTAAGCCCACTCGATGTTAGGGATTCGTTATTAAGGTCGTTTCCCCCTACTGATAGTCTGGAGTCAGGGCTGGGAAGAAAGGGGGACCTGTGCACTTAAAGGACCTGCTTTGAAGTCACCCCCACTTTAAAGGCACAATTGGGTATAAGTACTGGACCTCTGACCCTACCAAGACAGTACACTACTGGACCCGTGAAGAACTCTACGAAGAGTAAAGACTCCTGTGCTACAAGGATTTCCACTCTGCTTGACTGCTGCTGTGGAAGAACTGCTTTTCTGTTTTGCTGTGCTGTGCGGCTGCCTGCTGATCTCTGCCCTGCTGAGGGCAAGAACTGGACCCATCTCACTTGAACCCAGAGTGACTCCAAGAGCTTGCTGGCTTGTGCCCTTTTCTGAAGTCTCAGGGCCATCAAAGACTTCCTTCAAACCTGCAACAGAACCGGGACTCTGCCATCTGAGAGTCCTGCCCTGCCAACTAGTGCCAATCCAGTCTTGGGCCCTTGAAAGGTGACTTCTGCAGTACAGAACCAACAAAATCGACACAGTGATGACTTTGTGCCGATTGCAACCTACACATAACCCTTCGACACCGACGCAGGAGCCAATCGATGACATCGCCTTGACGGACTGTGCGACTCGACAACTACGCAGCGGCTGCATTGTAAAGGGGTTCAGCAATGAAGCCTTCATCGCCTGCACGGATTCGGAACCAACGCATTGAGTCTTCGACATTTTCACTTGCTCCATGCAAGGTTCTTTTTCAGTGGGACCTGCTTGAGTCCTGTAGCCGGCCTGCCCTCCATTGTGGTCAGCCTGAACTTTGGATTGACCCCCATCCAGCGCGACCTCAAGTAGCCTCTGAACGGTATTTGCTTCTAAGCACTACATTTTGATTTAATCTTTAAAAATGTATAACTCCGGTTTTACTTATTAGATTTCAGTTGTTTTGGCCTTGGTTTAAACCTTCGCGAAGTATTTTATGGCGTTTTCATTGTGTTCTGTGTGTTGCACAAATACTTTACACATTGCCTCTTTTGATAGGCCTGACTACTCTGTGCCAAGCTACCAAAAAGTGATCAAAGGTTATCTTTTAGTATGTATCTAGCTTGGCCTGACTAGAGTCAGGATTTGACGAACCTGAAGACTGCAGGAGTACTTTCTTTTGGACTAAAGATCGCATGTGCTCAGAACTCTTGTTTCAATTCATCAGAGTGGTGGTTCCTGCTTGCACAGGGTGCACACTCTGACAACTAGAAACCACATTTCTAACAGTAACGCACTGATCTTTGCTATGGCAATTCACTGACCGAAACAATTATTTCTTTGTAGCTGGATTTTGTTCCTTAGAGTGCATCAACAAAATCACTGAATGCCATATAAGGGATACTCAGCCAAATCTTAACTCTCTTTCTGAAACATGACCTTGTTAGTCTACTTAATCTCAAAGCCAGCAGTTCCACTTTTTAATTCACAGCCCATAGTACTTTCATCGGGCTTTAGCTTATTACCTCTGTAAGTGACATACATTAAGCCAAACCTAAAGAATAACCACCTGGTATCTCCTCATTGTGTTTAGTTGTGCATTACATTTGGCACTTGTTAGGTGAAGCTACAATGGCTTAAAACTCCATGTTTGAGAGGAAGACTACAACTATAGAAAATGTAATTAACTGACATGTCTACTTTACCGCCAGCATTCTGATCGGCTTCATTGAATATGAATTAATGGAAAAACTAAAACTGAGAAAGAATGGGCATGATGTGACAAGGCAATTATATATGTGCGGGTGGATATATATATATATATATACATATATATATTTCATATCACCAGCCTCAGAAGTGCCAGGAACCAGCAGTCAGGTGTGTGTCAGGGTCTGAGGAAACCCTAATTACTTCACTAGTTACCATATTGCAGAAACTCTGCACGGCGCGCACTCCATCCAGAAAAAAGGAAATTAGAAGGGTCAATTGTAGTTCCAGAGTGAATTTATTCTTTGGCCAAACAAACCCAACGCGTTTCGCCGAAACGCGTTGGGTTTGTTTGGCCATCATCATCATCAATCTTTATTTCGATCACAGAAATCTTAAAAAGTACATAGAAAAACATGGTTGAGATAATGTAAAGATAAAAACCATGGTTAAAAGAGGCCAAAACTTTCATATATACAACTTTAAAAATACGTAAAACAATTCATACGGTACATTTGGAACGTTTGATCCATAATGCATGCCAGTATTTGGCCAAGCCAAAGACTATTACCCTACTAGTATCGGTGGATAGAATTCTCAGTACATCGAGGTAGTGGCCAGGACCGATTAACTTACACAGGGGGATTATCCACTTACCCCTCAAAGACTTATAATGGGGACAAAAGAATAACAAATGAACTATGGATTCACAACTGCCTTTGCACAAAGGACAAATGTCGTCAGAGGAATCATTATTGCGCCACTTATTGTAAAACAGTTTGGTGGGTAATGTCTTATATCAAAATTGTATGAATAATTTACGTGCCAGAGGGGGAACAATTTTATCAATAGTTTCCTCATAAAATGGAACAGATTTAAAATTCATAAAATCCTGGGTCAAAGTACCCACCGATTTGGCCAACTCCTTCTCCACTATTGTTTCCCAATAGGTCAATTTGACCCTGCTCTTTGGTATCAGGGACAGGTTTTCTGGGTTGGACCAGTACTACGCCTCTATCCCTAGTCTCCTCAGCAGATCTCTCAAAGAGCTAAACCATTGGATGGAGTTTACCTGGGACTGTTTTAGAAGGCCAATCATCACCGCTCAATAGGGGGCAAGCTCTTCAATGGACCACACGCGATGCCAGAACATTAAGGGCCAGATGTACGACCCTTTCATTTAGCGCCTCGCAATTTGTGACACATTGCGAGTCGCAAATTGCAAGGCACTAAATGAAATGTACAACAGTGTGTTTACACTGTTTTGCGATTCCCAATGGAGTCGCAAATTGCGAGGCTCATTAATATTAATGAGCCTCTCGTAATTTGCGAGCCCATTGTGAATGCCAGCCCTCCCAGGGATGGTGACCTGCTGGGCTCAGTAGACCACCATGTCTGGGACTGCTTTTTAATAAAGCAGATTTTTTTTTTTAAATGCAGCCCGTTTTCCTTAAAGGAAAACGGGATGCATTTTAAAAAAAAAAAATGAAACTTTTCGTTTAATTTTTTAAGGGCAGGCAGTGGTCCCTGGGACCACTGCCTGCCCTTAAAAAATTATTTCGCATGCATTTGCAAAGGAAAAGGGGTCCCCTGGGGACCCCTTCCCATTTGCAAATGCATTACTGTGAGAAGTTGGCCTGGTATATGCTGTCCACTAGTTAAATTGGGCACCCTGTACCAGTCCAAATGACCCTTATGATGTATGAGGTCAAAGATAACCTTTAGAAAGCTATCCTAGTGGTAGCTGTGGAGAGCAGCCTTCAGGGTTAATCTTGAAGGAATGTAAAGCAGCTTGTTTTACCAGAATATCACCTCCTGAATGATTAAATGAAGGGGAACCACACAGTAGTTATATAAAAAGTATGTATTTGTTAATATAACACTCTCTACTATCCTCTACATGAGGATAGAATACAAAGCACACAATACGAGATCAATAGAACAGTTGTAAGTAGCACAATACACAGTGGGCTCCAGAGGGAGACCAAACCATATACTAAAATAGTGGTATAACAGTCACGACTGAGATCAAGACAAGGCCTGGAGCACGTAGAATCGCTGGGACCCCAAGGAACCACCCAAGGTGAGTAGACAGGGACCCCACATAGGCCGGGTGCAGTGTGGGAACACGACCGCGGGCTCCGTACAATTCTATGGGAAAGTCGCGGTTACACTTTTAAAGTGTAAGGACCCTTCTAGGAGGACTTCGAGCGAACCCTTTGGAACTTAAGAGTTTGAAGAGCCACCCCACTCATGGATACCGTAGTACCAGAGTTACCTATCCCAGAGGAGCCGGGTGCATAGGTCTGAAGTGGCATCAGAAACTGCCGTCGTTCTCAATGGAGAGCTGCAAAGAAGTGCTGCTGCCGTGAAGGTGAAAAGGGTCTGGTGGAATCCAAGCCTGGATTCAGGAAAGAAGGAACCTGAAAGCAGAGGGGACAGAGTCTGGGTCACTTCAGAGTGACCAGGGGCTCTGAAGACGAATGCCCAGCGATGTCGGGTGCTTCAGGTGCGAAGAGGGGATGCTTGACTCTGCAGCCATGAGGACCAGGAGACGTCGAGGACGACCAGGAGCCGGAGGTGAGCTGTCCCACGAAGGATGTCGAGTACTGAGGGGTCGGTGTCCGGCGGGAGCAACAACAAGCCTTGGCAAAAGCAACCCACGCAAGCAGGTCAAGCAGGTTATGAGGTGGACCAGCAAGGTCCAGGGGACTCCCCAAGCAATGGAGAGTCAGGGCACGGCTGGAGCAACCAGGAAAGCCCAACAGAAATCAAGATGACCCTCAGTCGCGAAGGGACCTCAAGCAAGATTGCAAAGTACCAGCCCACGGAGCACTCGTTGTGAGGAGGCCGGAGTTCTTTGTTGCACATACTGCTCAGGGTCAGGACTACACGGAGTCTAATGCACAAGTTCTGGAATCGCCAACAAGCATATGCACTTGCAAATGGACGTGGTGCACAGGGGTTCGGGTTATGCAGTCCCCTCGAGGGATACTGGCCTCAAACTCGGTGAGAGGGCAGATCGACCTCAGGGACCTTAGGAAACCCACGTACTGTGTTGCTGAAATCTTCTGAGTCCGCAGGAGCTCTGGAGCAGCAGACTGGTCAGTTGCGGTTAGGTGCCTGCGGATGCAGGGGAGTGACTCCTTCACTCCAAGGGAGATTTTTCAGTTGTCTTCAGTGCACCACAGGTCCTGCACGGAGCCAGTATGGAGCACAGGCACGAACTAAGCTTCGGACGGAAAGGGGGACGAAGTCGAGCCCAGTCGAGGTCCAGCGAAGTCCAGAGTGTCCAGACGGTCGAAGGTCAGTGGTTTCTTCTTGTAGAATCTTGTCCACGTAAAATCTGAAGTCTTACAGCCAGGTAAGCCCTTTTGTACCCATGGGAGAGGGTTGGACAGATTCGGGGGACCCTCCTAGGGGAGGGTCAGGACAGAGGGGTGGTTAAACCCATGTCCTTTGTCCAGTTTCACGCCAGAGCAGGAGCCAATGGCTCCCAGAACTGGTTTGAGCTGGACTATGCACAGGGACACCAAATGTGCCCCAGGTGCAGACTTTCAGGCACTCTCAGAGTGCACCCACCCAGCCCCAATACACTAAACCCTGTCTGGGAGGTGGTCACACCTCCCTGTGACACGATGCTTATTGTGCTGCCTTCCTCTGCTCGAGCTTGGCTCAGCAGCAGGAGGGCAGAAATGTGTCTCTGGTCGGCAGCATCCATTTTGTGCTGTCCGGGTCGAGAAGGCTGGCACCGGTTAGACCAGTGACCCCATGAAACTCGCTTCTGAAGGGTGGAATCATACCTCCCACACCAGTTACTGTTGTGGAGGTATGATTCCAAGGTGTTTGATACCAAACACGATATGTTTCTATGCAGCCGTTTTCGAGATAGCATTTACCGCGAGGTTATAATGCACCTCTACCTATATGTCCGGCTGAGTCACAGACAACCCGGGAGAATGGTCTCCGCAGGCTGCAGAGAGGCTCTGCTCATGCAGGGGCACCCTCTCACATAAAACCCAGCACCCTGCCTTCAGGATTGATAAGGCCTGCTATAGGGGTGACTTACAAGTTTTAAGTGTAGTGAGCTATAGATATAGTGAACCTATATGTAAAGTAAGTGGTGAAAGCACCATCTTACACAAGCTGCAGTAGCAGACCTGGAGTTCCATTTTGCATGGCCTCTCAGGGGTGGCATAATACATGCTTCAGCCCAGGGGAGGCCTCTGGGGTACTTATGCCCTGGGTACATGGCTACCATATACTAGGGACTTATAAGGGTAACCCAGTATCCAATCTGGAGTGTAACAAAGTACATGTCTGTCAATTTAAGGGAGAAAGCAGATAGACTGGGGTCCTGATTAGCAGGATCTCAGTCAGACTAGTCAAAACAGTGAGACATCAAGCAAAAAAGTGGGGGTAACCATAAGAAGCAGATCCTACTTTCCTACACAACCCCCCCCCCAAACGAAAGGACATGAGACTAACCTTGACCAGTTGAGTCTTCATTTTCTAAGTGGAAATATCTGGGGAGTCCATCTGCATTGGCATGGTTACTCCCAGGTCTATGTCCACTGTATAGTCCATCCCCTGTAGGAAATGGACCACCTCAAAAGTTTGGGGTTTTCACCCTTCATCTGTTTTAGCCATAAGAGGGGCTTGTGGTCTGTCTGAACAATGAAGTGAGTGCCAAACAAGTATGGCCTCAACTTCTTCAGAGCCCGAACCACAGCAAAGGCTTCCTCTCAATAGCTGACCAACGTTTCTCTCTGGGGTCAGCCTTCTGCTTATAAAGCTACTGGCTGATCCTGACCCTCTTCATTCAGTTGTGATAACACAGCCCCTACCCCCAACTCAGATGCATCAGTTTGAACAATGAATTGTTTAGAATAGTCAGGACTTTGCAGAATGGGAGCAGTGCACATGGCCTGCTTCAGGTCATCAAATGCCTTTTGACAGCTAACTGTCCACTGAACTTTCTTAGGCATTTTCTTAGAGGTCAGATCATTCAAGGGGGGCACTATGGATCCATATCCCTTGACAAACCTCCTGAAATGCCCAGTCAGGCCCAAGAAAGCTCTGACCTGATTCTGGGTTGTTGGAGCAACCCAGTCCATGATGGTCTGGATTTTGCTCTGCAATGGTTGAACCTAGCCTCCACCCACAAGGTGGCCCAGGTACACAACCTTACTCTGCCCTATCTGGCACTTGGTGGCTTTGATAGTGAGGCCTGCTTTTTGCAGGGCCTCCAGAACGTTTCTTAGGTGGACCAGGTGATCCTCCGAGGTGGAACTAAATACAGCGATATCATCAAGATAAGCTGCACTATAGTCTTCCAGGCCTGTGAGAACTTTATTCACCAACCTTTGAAATGTGGCAGGTGCATTTTTCAAGCCAAAGGGCATTACCACAAATTGATAGTACCCACTAGGGGTTGAAAATGCTGTTTTGGGTTTGGCATCCTTAGCTAGTCTGATTTGCCAATATCCAGCTGTGAGGTCAAATGTACTCAAGAACTTGGCTGAGGCCAAAGTATCAATGAGCTCATCTGCCCTAGGAATAGGATGAGCGTCAGTCCTAGTGACTGCATTGAGCCCCCTGTAGTCTACACAAAGCCTCATCTCTCTCTTACCACCCTGGGTGTGAGGTTTGGGTACCAGGACTACTGGACTAGCCCAAGGGCTATCTGAGGGTTCAATGACTCCCAATTCCAACATCTTCTGGACCTCAGTCCTGATGCAGTCCCTGACATAGTCAGGTTGCCTGTAAATCTAGTTTTTAACAGGCAGACTTTCACCTGTGTCCACTTCATGGGTACACCAGGTGGTCTGACTAGGAGTCAGGGAAAACATATGTCTGTACTGATTGAGGACCTTCCTGCAATCAGTCTGTTGCTGCTCAGTGAGGCTGCCTGCCAAGGCTACACCACCAACTGAACCATCATCAGGGTTCTGTGAGAGGAGGTCAGGGAGTGGGTCACTCTCTTCCTCCTGGCCCTCATCAGTAGCCATGAGAAAGCCCATGTCTGCCCTGTCAACATATGGCTTGAGCCTGTTCACATGGAGCACCCTATGGGGGCTCCTGGGAGTTCCAAGGTCCACCAGATAGGTAACCTCTCCCTTTTGCTCAAGTATGGTATGGGGTCCACTCCATTTGTCCTGGAGGGCTGCTGGGGCCACAGGCTCCAACACCCATACCTTCTGTCCTGGCTGGTAGACAGTCAGCACAGCCTTTTGGTCATGCCAAGCTTTCTGTAATTCTTGGCTAGCCTCAAGGTTTTTGGATGCCTTCTCCATGTATTCAGCCATCCTGGAGCGGAGACCAAGTACATAGTCCACTATGTCTTGTTTAGGTGGTTTGAGAGGTAACTCCCATCCTTCCTTCACTAGACACAAGGGACCCCTAACTGGATGTCCAAACAGAAGTTCAAAAGGGCTGTAGCCAACCCCCTTCTGAGGAACCTCTCTGTAGGCAAAGAGAAGGCAGGGCAACAGGACATCCCATTTTCGCCTAAGCTTTGCTGGGAGGCCCATGATCATGCCCTTCAGGCTTTTGTTGAATCTTTCAACCAACCCATTGCATTGTGGGTGATTGGGTGTGGTGAATTTGTAATTCACTCCACACTCCTTCCACATAGCAGTTATGTAACTTGACATGAAGTGTGCATCTCTGTCAGTTAAGACCTCCTTAGGGAAACCCACTCTGGAATAAATTCCCAGGAGGGCCCTGGCCACCACAGGAGCTATGGTGGTTCTAAGGGGTAGGGCTTCTGGGTACCTAGTGGCATGGTCCACCACCACTAGAATATATCTGTGCCCAGAGGCAGTTGGAGGATCCATGGGACCAATTATGTTAATCCCAACCCTCTCAAAGGGAACCCCCACCACAGGTAGTGGTATCAGGGGGGCCTTTGTGGTACCACCTGCCTTACCACTGGCTTGACAGGTGGTACAGGAGCGACAAAACTCCTTGGTGTCCTCTGACATGTGAGGCCAGTGAAAGTGAGAGACAAGCCTGTCCCAAGTCTTGCTTTGGCCTAGGTGTCCTGCTAAAGGTATATCATGTGCCAGTGTCAGTAGGAAGCCCCTAAACTTCAGAGGTATAACCAACCTCCTGGTAGCACCAGGTTTGGGGTCTCTACCCTCTGAGTAAAGGAGTCCTTCATTCCAGTAGATCCTGTGGGACCCACTGGCACTCCCAGCAGCCTCAGCAGCAGCTTGCTGTCTGAGGGGTTCTGCTCCTGACTCAGTTCTGCCCTGGAAGGGCCCCCTGTCCCCAAGAACTTAACTTGATCAGGTTCAAGTTCCTCTGAGACATTCCTTCACAGGGACTGGAATCATCTTCCTCAGGAGACTGATCCTCACTCTGAGTCTGGGGGGAAGACACTGCCTTACCCCTACCGCTCCTTCTCTTGGAAGGCACCTGGTCCATTTTTCCAGGATCCAGGGCCTGTTCAGTGGAAGACATTTTTGCCTGTGACCTAGTCACAGCAAACACATCTGCAGAGATGCCCAACATTGCTGCATGTGTCCTGAGTTCCACTTCAGCCCAGGCTGAAGTTTCCAAATCATTGCCCAACAAGCATTCCACAGGGAGGTCTGAGCTAACCACAACCTTCTTAGGGCCAGTTACCCCTCCCCAGCTGAAATTAACAACTGCCAAGGAATGGTCTGTCCTGACATTGCTAGCATTGGTCACTTGGTACATCTCACCAAGTATGATCTGGTCAGGGCTCACAAGATCCTTAGTCACCATTGTGACACTGGCTCCTGTGTCCCTATATGCCATGTCCTCCTTACCATTTATTAAGGGCTGTTGTCTGTATTTGTCCAGGTTACTGGGACTGACAAATAGGGAGGCAATATCCATGCCTCCATCACAGACTAAAACAGCCTGAGCTGGAGTTCTGACTAGGCCAGAACCCATCTCAGAACCCAGGGTTAATCCTACTATACCCTTGTTCCCTGTACCACCACTTGGAGCTGAACTAGGAGGAACAGTTGCCTTAGGGGCAGTGGTGGTGGTATGAGGATCCTTGGCTTTGGCACAATTGGCATCCCTAGGCCAATGTGTCTTTTCCTTACACAGGAAACACCAAGGCTTCTTTCTGCCTTTCCCCATGTTAGATTGTGACCCACCCTCAGATACAGGTTTTTGGGGCCCTGAAGAAGACTTCTGGCTTTACCTTTCTCCCCACCCTTATCTGTAGGTTTATCATCTTGCTTCTTTTGGTCACCACATTGGTTCTGATATTTCTGCTTCACCCTGGTTCTGACCCACCTAGCTGCCTTCTTTCCCAATTCTTGGGGAGAAGTCAGATCAGAGTCAACCAGGTATTGATGCAACAACTGATTTTGGCAATTATTAAGGATCTGCTCCCTCATAATCAAATTGTACAATCCCTTGAAATCATTCACTTTGCTGCCAAGTAACCAGCCTTCCAGAGCCTTAGGAGCACAATCTACAAAGTCTACCCAGTCCTGAGTCTGTGCCTTCTGGGTGTCTCTGAACTTAATCCTGTATTGTTCAGTGGTTAAGCCAAACCCATCAATGAGAGCACTCTTCAGGACTGAATAATTGTCAGCATCCTCTTCTCTAACAGTGAGGAGCTTATCTCTACCTTTGTCAGCAAAGGAGAGCCACAGGATAGCTACCCTTCTCTTGAGGGACCCTCTGTACCTTACAGGCCCTCTCCAAAGCAGTTATCCATTTGTGGATGTCATCCCCACCATGGTAGGGAGGGACTATCTTGCTCAGGTTCCTATGATCATGAGTATACTCCTTAATCCTAGGGACATTGTTGCTGCCACCATGGGACTCTAGTCCCAATCTCTTCCTAGCCTTCTGGAGTTCCAATGATTCCTTATCTAGTGCCAATTGCTCTTGCCTGAGCCTAAGCTTGACTTTCTCAAGCTCTAGAAATTGGCACTCTCTTTCATAAGAGCTATCTCTCTTATGGGATATGGAGGTCCCTATAGGAGTTTCTGAATGGTGAGATTCAGCAGAGGGAGATCTAGATCTCCTGGGTAAACTCTGCACTCTTACTGGAGGAGTAAAGAGAGGACCACTGGGGCCTTCTCCCCCACCTCCTGGAAGATCTAAGTTGTCCAGGTGGGAATCATTTTGATCCTCCTGGTCAGTGTTTGATTCTAGGTCAAAGAAGGTTTCACTTCCTGACCTGTCCTCATTCCCTGCCCCACCCACTCTTTCTACCTCATCTGACCCTGGGGTCTTTCTAAGGTCATCTAAGAGTAACACCTCAAGGCATTTCTCCCTGTCTTCAGCTTCCTAGAAGCACACATGGCTTTCAAATCCTGAAATGTGAAACCATTGTACCTAGAAGGCAGAGAGCCACTGGCTTCTCCTTTAGAACACATACTAAGTGTGGTGTGGTGTATGCACCTACCTAACCTAGTGGGAACTAAACTCTCTTAGGTTGGAGAAAGGGTGTGCTAGATCCTTGACTTACCCAACCCCAAGTTCAGTAGAACTTACTTATCTAATCTTGAAGTATTATATGTGCCTAATACTTTAGTGGTTTTCAGTTAATCACTCAATGAGATTTATCTGGTAAAACAATAGCAAGCTTGAATCCCAACCGCTGCACACCAATGTGAGAAGTTGGCCTGGTATATGCTGTCCACTAGTTAAAGTGGGCACCCTGTACCAGTCCAAACGACCCTTATGATGTATGAGGTCAAAGATAACCTTTAGAAAGCTATCCTAGTGGTAGCTGTGGAGAGCAGCCTTCAGGCTTAATCTTGAAGGAATGTAAAGCAGCTTGTTTTACCAGAATATCACCTCCTGAATGATTAAATGAAGGGGAACCACACAGTAGTTATAGAAAAAATATGTATTTATTAATATAACACTCTCTACTATCCTCTACACGAGGATAGAACACAAAGCATACAATACGAGATCAATAGAACAGTTGTAAGTAGCACAATACACAGTGGGCTCCAGGGGGAAACCAAACCATATACTAAAATAGTGGTATAACAGTTACGACTGACATCAAGACAAGGTCTGGAGCATGTAGAATCACTGGGACCCCAAGGAACCACCCAAGATGAGTAGACAGGGACCCCACGGAGGTCGGGTGTAGTGTGGGAACATGACCGCGGGCTCCGTACAATTCTATGGGAAAGTCGCTGTTACACTTTTAAAGTGTAAGGACCCTTCTAGGAGGACTTCGAGCGAACCCTTTGGAACTTAAGAGTTTGAAGAGCCACCCCACCCGTGGATACCGTAGTACCAGAGTTACCTATCCCAGAGGAGCCGGGTGCATAGGTCTGAAGTGGCGTCGGAAACTGCTGTCGTTTTCAATGGAGAGCTGCAAAGAAGTGCTGCTGCCGTGAAGGTGAAAAGGGTCCGGTGGAATCCAAGCCTGGATTCAGGAAGGAAGAAACCTGAAAGCAGAGGGGACAGAGTCTGGGTCCCTTCAGAGTGACCAGGGGCTCGGAAGACGAATACCCACCGATGTCGGGTGCTTCAGGTGCGAAGAGGGGGTGCTTGACTCTGCAGCCACGAGGACCAGGAGACGTCGAGGATGACCAGGAGCCGGAGGTGAGCTGCCCCCCGAAGGATTTCGAGTGCTGAGGGGCTGGTGTCCAGCGGGAGCACCAACAAGCCTTGGCAAAAGCAACCCACGCAAGAAGGTCAAGCAGGTTACGAGGTGGACGGATACGCAACCCCCGGATACACAAATAAATCTGGAGCATATCCCTCCTCTGGACGCTAGTTCACTTGAATCCATTCTCATCCGGGTTAAATCAGGATCACCCAGGGACCCAGCCCCCCCACATGTTCTGAAATTAGCGAAGGGTACAATTCACCCAGTGATTGAAGAACTCATCAACACCTCTATCTCCTCTGGAGTGGTCCCCTTACCATGGAAATGTGCCATGGTAAAAGCATTGTTGAAAAAACCCAATCCTGACCCAGGGACCATTGGGAACTACCGGCCGATTTCCCTACAACCAGTAGTTAGCAAAATCTTGGAAAGACATGTCAATTCAGTACTATCTGAATTTCTAGAATCAAACTCCTTGCTCCACCCCTCACAAACGGGGTTCCGGCCCCTTCATTGCACAGAAACAGCACTCTTAGCAGTGGCTGAAGAGTCCAGGAGGATCCTGGATCAGGGGGGCATAGCGGCCATCATTCTCCTGGACCTCAGCGCCGCATTTGATACTGTCAATCATGTTATTCTAATGCGCAGACTCAGGAGTTTGTGAGTGTCAGGAGATGTTGCTACATGGTTAGAATCCTTCTTAGAAGACAGATCCTTTCAGGTCTTCGAATGAGAAGTGGTGTCTAATCGTATGGCCCTCAGCTGCGGGGTGCCTCAGGGATCTTCCCTGAGCCCCACGCTATTCAATATATACATGAGGCCGCTGGCCGAGATAGTACAACCATTTGGTATAAAAATTGTCACATTCGCCGATGACACACAACTTGTCGTAGCCTTAAACCGTCCAGAAAATACATCCGCAAGTTTAGGCCCATGCTTAGAGAAGGTCGCACAATGGATGGAGCTCTCCTGCTTAAAATTGAACGGAGACAAGACTGAGCTTATGCTCCTAGGCAACTCTCCAATTTCTAGCACAGGGCTACTGTGGCCAAACTGCTTTTGGCCCTGCCCCACCTGAAAAAAATCTGATCAAAAGTCTGGGTATGTGGTTGGACCACTCATTGACTTTTGGATACCAAACAGCCAAATTGTCAGCAACATGCTATGGCATCATGAGGATGCTTCGTAAAGTGCTTCCCCTCCTTCCGTTCCTGGCAAGAAGGATAATGGTCCAGGCCCTCATTCTTTCGTGAATGGACTATGGAAATGCACTTTATCTGGGAGCCCCTAAGGCCACGATAACCAGACTACAGATTACTCAGAATTGTGCAGCACGTCTGCTTCTGGGTCTCCCCTATAGGCAATCGGCCAAACCTGCATTGAAAACTCTACACTGGCTGCCAATATCAGAAAGGATTAAATTCAAGTCACTCTGTATTGCCCATAAGTCCTTCCAGGGGAAGGGACCGGTAATCAATGAATCCATGATCATCCGTTACCACCCAAACAGAAGCCTCCGCTCAGTGAACATGTTGCTTGCAACAGTACCAAAAATAAAGAGGGCAAGAAGCGGCGGCCGCTCCTTTGCCTATAATGTGGCTAAACTGTGGAACGCCCTTCCCCTTCACATACGACAGGAAACCAACCATCTGTCTTTCAGGAAACTACTTAAAACCTGGCTGTTCCAACTTACTGCTCAGTAGAGGTGTTATCTCGGTCCACGTCCGCAAATAGTGCTGGGATGCCTTAGGGTAGCTATGCGCTCTATAAATGCTTATTTCATTCATTCATTCATTCATTTCATTCATTCACCATCAAGGTCCAGGGGACTCCCCAAGCAATGGAGAGTCAGGGCACGTCTGGAGCAACCAGGAAAGCCCAACAGAAATCAAGATGACCCTCAGGAGGACCCACAGGCCGGATGACCAGGAGTCACGAGGGGACCTCAAGCAAGATTGCAAAGTACCAGCCCACGGAGCACTCGGTGCGAGGAGGCCAGAGTTCTTTGGTGCAAATACTGCTCAGGGTCAGGACTACACAGAGTCCAATGCACAAGCTCGGGAATCGCCAACAAGCATATGCACTTGCAAATGGACGCGGTGCACAGGGGTTTGGGTTATGCAGTCCCCTCAAGGGATACTGGCCTCAAACTCGGTGAGAGGGCAGATCGACCTCAGGGACCTTCGGAAACCAACCTCCTGTGTTGCTGAAATCTTCGGAGTCCGCAGGAGCTCTGGAGCAGCAGACCAGTCAGTTGCGGTTAAGTGCCTGCGAATGCAGGGGAGTGACTCCTTCACTCCAAGGGAGATTCTTCAGTTGTCTTTAGTGCACCACAGGTCCTGCACGGAGCCTGTATGGAGCACAGGCACAAACTAAGCTTCGGACGGAATGGGAGACGAAGTCGAGCCCAGTCAAGGTCCAGCGAAGTCCATAGTGTCCAGACGGTCGAAGGTCTGTGGTTTCTTCTTGTAGAATCTTGTCCACATAAAATCTAAAGTCTTACAGCCAGGTAAGCCCTTTTGTACCCACGGGAGAGGGTTGGACAGATTCGGGGGACCCTCCTAGGGGAGGGTCAGGGCAGAGGGGTGGTTACACCCATGTCCTTTGTCCAGTTTCACGCCAGAGCAGGAGCCAATGGCTCCCAGAACTGGTTTGAGCTGGACTATGCACAGGGACACCAAATGTGCCCCAGGTGCAGACTTTCAGGCACTCTCAGAGTGCACCCACCCAGCCCCAATACACTAAATCCTGTCTGGGAGGTGGTCACATCTCCCTGTGACAGGATGCCTATTGTGCTGCCTTCCTCTGCTCAAGCTTGGCTCAGCAGCAGGAGGGCAGAAATGTGTCTCTGGTCGGCAGCATTCATTTTGTGCTGTCCGGGTCGAGAAGGCTGGCACCGGTTAGACCAGTGACCCCACGAAGCTCGCTTCTGAAGGGTGGAAACATACCTCCCACACCAGTTACTGGTGTGGAGGTATGATTCCAAGGTGTTTGATACCAAACACGATATGTTTCTATGCAGCCGTTTTCGAGATAGCATTTACTGTGAGGTTATAATGCACCTCTACCTATATGTCCGGCTGAGTCACAGACAACCCGGGAGAATGGTCTCCGAAGGCTGCAGAGAGGCTCTGCTCATGCAGGGGCACCCTCTCACATAAAAGCCAGCACCCTGCCTTCAGGATTGATAAGGCCTGCTATAGTGGTGACTTACAATTTTTAAGTGTAGTGACCTATAGATATAGTGAACCTATATCTAAAGTAAGTGGTGCAAGCACCATCTTACACAGGCTGCAGTAGCAGACCTGGAGTTCCATTTTGCATGGCCTCTCAGGGGTGGCATAATACATGCTTCAGCCCAGGGGAGGCCTCTGGGGTAGCTATGCCCTCGGTACATGGGTACCATATACTAGGGACTTATAAGGGTACCCCAGTATCCCAGTCAGACTAGTCAAAACAGTGAGACATCAAGCAAAGAAGTGGGGGTAACCATAAGAAGCAGATCCTACTTTCCTACTATTACCACCTACTTGAAGAAGGTGGTAATTGCGAGTGTTTTAAACATTAGTACATTGTTTTGAGACTCGCAATTTGGAAGGGAACGCCCCTTCCAAATAGCGAGTCGCAAAACATATTTAGCGAGTCTCAAAAAAATTGCGACTCGCTAAATGGGCTATGTACATGGCCCAATATGTTTTTGTATGCGCAAACGGGTTCGCAAACAGTACTGTTTCTGGACCAAGATCTAGCTTTCTGCCTAATTTGGTGTAAATCCGTTCAGCGGATTAGGCTGTAGCTGTGTCTAAAGTTCTTATGGAAAAGTGAATGGGGAAAATGGGTGTTGGGACCCCCCATTTTTCCTGGCCCCACTTGTCGTATCACCCCAAAACTTTCCATGTGCAAACTAGTCAGAAAGTAGCACTTTACTGAAACGTTTTGTGGACATTCATAAAGCGCACCAAAGTTATTAGCAATAAAAACATGCATATTCTATGTGTATGTGTATATATGTGTGTGGTGTGTGTGTGTGTGTGTATATATATATATATATATATATATATATATATATATACATACATATATATATATATATATGTATATATATATATATATATATGTCCACACAGGAGCTTCGTTTTGCCAAAGTGCGGGCCCGTTGGCAAGTGGTGCGTCGCGCCGGTGAAGCCTCCCGGCGAAATTAATATCCACACAGCTTTGAAAGATGAGACGCACGCTCAGGAAATAAACCAAATACGTTTATTTCCTGAGTGTGCGTCTCATCTTTCAAAGCTGTGTGGATATATATATATATATATATATATTATCTACTGGCGGTCGCCAGTAGATAGTTATAGTTAGGACCTAGTTTCCATAGGAAAAGCGTTTTTTCTTTTCCCAATAACTTTGGCGCCGGATGACGAATCTTCGCGAAATTTTCAAAACTAGTGGGGCGCTCCGGTCAGCTCCTGTCTTGAAAGTTTCGGGGTGATTCAGCCAAGCGGGGGCCGAGAAAAAGGGGGTCCCAAAACGTGTTTTCTCCATGTTATTTTCCATAGGAAACTTTAGACACGGCTACAGCTCGAACTGCTGAACGGAATTACACCAAATTTGGCAAAAAGGTAGCCCTTGGTTCAGAAAGAGCCCTTTTTGTTAAATGGTGTAAATCCGTTCAGTAGTTCCTGAGAAATTAAAAAAAAAGAGGTCGGAAAATCAATTTCCTATAGGAAACTTTAGACACGGCTACAGCTCGAACTGCTGAACGGAATTACACCAAATTTGGCAAAAAGGTAGTGCTTGGTTCAGAAAGTGCCCTTTTTTTTTTAAATGGTGTAAATCCGTTCAGTAGTTGCTGAGAAAATCAAAAAATTAAAGTTTCGATATATAGAGGCACGGAGGATCCGCGCACCCTCCCGACCACGAGCTTTATTCTAATTGGCTGTCAACACTCCAAACCAGGAAGTGTTGGCAGCCATCTTGTGAGAACCGAGTCACAAGAAAACAGAAAAACAATCGCGTAAAACAAGAAAAGCGGGCAGGGTAGAAACACCCTGACCCCCTAGGCCTGCTTAGGGGGTCCCACAAGGACCCCTAGGGCCCAAAAAAGCATTTTTTTTTTTAAATCGGCAAAATGCGCACCGGATCCGCGGATCCGGCTGCGAAACTAAGAAAAACGAAGCGCGGCCTCCCGCGCTTCGTTATTATTTAGCCCCCGGGTGGGCCAAGTCCCGGGGGCATGCAATATTATAATTGCGGGGGCCCAGGGAGGCCCCCACAGCCCCGGGGACCGCCACCCCCGGGGCTTTCCATAAACATTTGCGGGGGGCACACGTCCCCCCCGCAGCCTCGGGGACCGCCACCCCCGGGGCTTCTTATTTTTAATGTATGGGGGCCTCCAAGGCCTCCAAGCCCCGAGGACTGCCACCCCCGGGGCTTTTATTAACTATAATCGCGGGGCACACGGCCCCCCACTGCCCCGGGGACCGCCACCCCCGGGGCTTTTAAAAAACAACCTGTGTGGGGGGCTCGAGCCCCCACACGCCCGGTACCGCCACCTCCCCGGGGCTGTGCATGTGATGGGAGGGGGGCCGCGTGGCCCCCCTCCTGGAGCCCTCCATGGCCCTGGGGACCAGTAGGGCCGGCTCCTGCAGTGTCCCGGGGTGACCACCCCCGGGACACTGCTGTTTACAAGAACAGGGCGGAGCCTCGCGGCTCCCGCCCTGTCATTACAAGCTGCTTTGCTTCATTGAAGCGAGAGCAGGAAACCTGCTCTCGCTTCAATGAAGCAAAGCAGATTGCTTTTCCACAAGGGGAGCTGCATGTCACCAGCTCCCCATGTGGAAAAGCAATGCCGGCTCCCGCAGGACGCGGGGAGCTGGCGGGACCGTGGGGGCATTGGGGCTCCCCACGGTCCCCAACGAGGCCAGGCCCCGGGGGATGGGGTCCCGGGGCAAGGAGTGGCTCGGGAGGGGGCCACGCGGCCCCCTCCCCAATGATAATAAAAACAAGCATTGGCATAGCCAATAGGTCTACGCCTTTGGGACCTTATAAGTATTTAGTTATGCAGCACAATATCCTTACTGCAACAACATTAACTGTTGCATGGCTAAACACTTATAAGGTCCCAAGGCGAGACCTATTGGCTATGCCAATGCTTGTTAGTTTCTGGCGGGTCTGAGACCCGGTCAGACCTGGCCCACTTAAAGCCCCGAGTTACAACATCCCAGGATCTCAGTCACAGCCTGAGATCTGACTTTTAAATAGCGGCATTAAAGTTCGATGAAGATGGGACAACATGCCTCCACTGTAGAGGACTGTGTTCAACCTCAGGTTCAAATCGCGGCGGGTCCACTCAGCCTTTCATCTATCTGAGGTCGATAAAATGAGTACCATTGAGTTGGATAACCATAGACATCGGTTATTCAGTGCCAAGATGCCTACGGGTGAAATGTCGAATTAAATTCCCACGGTTTCGAAAAGCGAAGTTTTGCAAAAGTGACCGACTCCGCTACAGGAGGTGCACAGTTTACCACCTCCACAAAAGCGTTGCTGGCATTCTACAGCCCACGACATTACTTGTGACCCTCTTTCATTTGAGTGACACTGCTATCCGCTCCCTAAGGTTGTTGTAGCGCTCTGGCAGGAGCAGAACATGAGGTTTTGATTTAATTTCTCCGAGTCCAGGTCCTCTTGCCCATGTTTATCATTATCGCCTCGGACGGACATATCCGCTCTGTCAGTGACATCTGGAGTTTATTAGCGCTGCGAGGGTTTCCACTTCCTTCAAGCAGCGCCTGGATAGTGCTGCGCGCAGCAGAGCCTGGAGGCCGCCAAGAAGCCCCGGGCAGTGGTGCCGGTGTTTGCGTTTCTACACACGGCTTGCCGGTGAGATAAGAGTCGGCGGGGTTCAAGTGCTGATGAGGCGCTTTGTGTTTAGAATTCTAGCGCTGCGAGGCGCCCTATCGTGCAGGCGCTTTCACTTCCGGGTCCACAGAGTTCTGTCCTCTGGGTCACACAGCCTTGCCCTGTGTGCGTCTCAAGCCCGCCCAAGTTTATCGTCTTTGGGATTTCCTTCTGTCAAGGACCTATATTACTGTACTTGGCTATCAAACTTCTCCGCTTAGTAATAATTGTTTAAACATGGATTTCCTGCATGATGGGAAAAGGAGTGTTGGGAAAAGCCTATCCTGCTATCATGAGTTTTTAGATTGGCGTATAACACTTAGCTAATTAAACAAGCATTGGCAAAGCCGGTAGAGCTCAGCTTAGAAAGCTGGTGTGATGATTAATTTTTATTTTTCATTTAAAGGATATGCAACAGAAATAAAAAGAAGAAAAACAGCTGCTGCCTAAACTTAACTGTCAAATAATGACAAATAAAACTTTAAATTACAAAAAAAACACACGCATATATATATATATTTTTTAATTAACAGTATGGTTAATCCCTAGCACGCAGGTGTAATTAGGACAGGTGGGTACATGCTTTTATAGTTTTGATGCGCATACCAAGAAAATACGATGCTTGTGGACGTAAACAAAAGTTAGAATTCGCTTTCAATTACTATCATCTAAAGATGTAGTTGACTGAAAAACAGTATAAAGAGTGAAAGGACAGGAGCATGCTTAAAGACCCGGCCTCCCAGCCCTGAGGGGTGCCTCTGTTTAGTCAGATGTTAAAGAGTACTTGAGGGGTGGGGGGAGTGCGGCCGAGAGCAGGGACGTGCAGCGTTTACCTTGCGGGAGCGAGGTCGATAATTGCTAACAGATGGCGCCGCTCGCTCCCGCAAGGGATCGCCAAACGTGCACGCGTTGCCATTGAAAGCAATGCAACGCGTGCACGTTTTTGCCCGAAAAAGCTAATCAATTCCAAGAGGTCTCCTACATGCGCTGCGTAGGCGAGACCTAAAAAATAAATAAATAAATCACGCAAAGGCCGGCCCCGGGGATGGGGTCCCCGGGGCCATAAATGGCTTGAGGAGGGGGGCCACGCAGCCCCCTCCATAAACAAAAAAAAATATTTGGGGATGGGGTCCCCGGGGCCGGAATTGGCCACGGGAGGGGGGCCCACGCGGCCCCCTTCCCGTTCATTTTTTTTTTTTTTAAAAAGGGGTCAGGCCCTGGGTGATGGGGTCCCCAGGGCCCAAAAGGGAAAAGAAGGGGGCCACACAGCCCCCTTCAAAAAAAAAGAAAAATACAAAAGACGCGATTGTGCCAGAGGCTCCGCCCCTCCCAGCAACACTCTGCAAATGCGCCCTGTGGCGCGTTTTAAGTTGGGGAATTAATTCCCCTTCAATACTGGGGGTCCCTGGGGGCCAACTAGCCCACCAGGTACCTCCAGTAAGCGCCACAGGGCTGCGTTGCAGAGAGGTGGTCCAGGCCATGCAACTTTTTACACCTCTCTGCAACGCAGCTCTGTGGCGCTTACTGGAGGTACCTGGTGGGCTAGTTGGACCCCAGGGACCCTCAGGATTCAAGGGGACTTTAACCCCAACTTAAAACGCGCCACGGGGTGCGTTTGCACAGTGGTGAAGGGAGGGGGCGGGGCCTGAGGTGACGTGTGCAAACACGCCCTGTGGCGCGTTTTAAGTTGGGGAATTAAGTCCCCTTCAATCCTGAGGGCCCCTGGGGCCAACTAGCCCACCAGGTATCTCCAGTAGGCGCCACAGGCCTGCGTTGCAGAGAGGTGGTCCAGGCCACGTCCCTTTTACACCTCTCTGCAACGCAGCTCTGTGGCACTTACTGGAGGTACCTCGTGGGCTAGTTGGACCCCAGGGACCCTCAGGATTCAAGGGACTTTATCCCCCAACTTAAAACGCGCCACGAGTGCGTTTGCACAGTGGTGAAGGTAGGGGGCGGGGCCTGAGGTGACATGTGTGGAAACACGCCCTGTGGCGCGTTTTAAGTTGGGGAATTAATACCCCTTCAATCTTGAGGGCCCCTGGGGGCCAGCTAGGCCACCAGGTACCTCCAGTAAGCGCCACAGGCCTGCGTTGCAGAGAGGTGGTCCAAGCCACGCCCCTTTTTACACCTCTCTGCAACGCAGCTCTGTGGCGCTTACAGGAGGTACCTAGTGGGCTAGTTGGATCCCAGGGACCCTCAGGATTCAAGGGGACTTAATCTCCCAACTTAAAGCGGCCACAGGGCGTGTTTGCACACATGTCACCTCAGGCCCCCTCCCTTCACCACTGTGCAAACTGCGCCCGTGGCGCGTTTTAAGAGGTAGTTTTAATCCCCCTGCCCTATTATGTACCAGGGCCTTACAGAGGAGGTCATGCTAATCACAGGGGTACCCCAACGCATAGTGTTCCCTAGTGTATGCAGGTGTTTTCACTGTATTCTAAGTGTCTTTTAGCATAGCACTGGCTCTAGGCCTAGTTACTCAGAGTCAGTTACCACCAGTACCCGTCTGAAAAAGTTGTGGGCACAGGATGATTTTGCAACAAGGCCTCTTTCTCCTCCTCTGTTGATTCTTTCTGCACATGTCTTGCTTCTTCCTGCTCTTTTCTTAGTCTTTGTGGACTTCTGTTGCTTTTTTCTGCATTTCTTTTGCTTCTTTCTGTGCGTTTTTTTCTTCTTTCTTCACATGTCCTACCTCTGTAGGCATAGTTAGAAACTAGCATTTAAAAAACCTTTGAAATTCACTTAAAAAACCATAGGTTTCAGGCACGTTATAGTTAGAAATTAGCATTTAAAAAACCTTAGAAATTCACTGAAAAAACCATAGGTTTCAGGCACGTTATAGTTAGAAATTAGCATTTAAAAAACCTTTGAAATTCACTGAAAAAACATAGGTTTCAGGCACGTTATAGTTAGAAATTAGCATTTAAAAAACCTTAGAAATTCACTGAAAAAACCATAGGTTTCAGGCACGTTATAGTTAGAAATTAGCATTTAAAAAACCTTAGAAATTCACTGAAAAAACCATAGGTTTTAGGGACAGTTATAGTTAGTTGGACATTTCACTCGTACAAAACCATAGAAATTCCCCCGTTATAGTCAGTTCAGCTAACTATAACTCGCGCCCCCGCAATGCACTGCTGATGATGTCACATATTACATCACTCATGACATGGTCAGTGACATCACTGATGACATCACTGATGACATCTCAAATGACATCACTGATGACATCATCCAGTGACTTTGTGTTTCTGTAAAGTTTAAATATGTTTAATATATATAGGAAAAGGCGTATTGAAGAATGAGTGGGTGTATAAGTGTCTGAATGGCTGATTTAGTAGGTGCGTGACTGAGTCTATAAGTGAGTGATTAAACGTATATAACTGAATGCATGGGTTAGTGACTAAACTGTGTGAATGTCTGTATCCGTCTGTCTGTTGGTGGGTAAGCGGCTGCATGGGTTTATGAATAGCTACATGAGTGTCTATATGAGTTATTGATTGGTTGTGTGAGTATCTGTATGGGTGCCTGAGTGTTTGTGTGGGTGGGGTGTGTGTGACTCTGTGCATAGATGTGTGAATGGGTGATTCACTGGGTGCATGGTTTCAAGAGTGCATCTGTGATGGACTGTATGGGTGGGTGAGTGTGTGTATGGGTGTGTTAGTGAGTGAATGTATATCTCAGTGGTACATGTGTGAGTAACTACATATGTGAAAGGCAGTATATATGTGTGTTAGAGTATTTAAATGGCTATAAGTGAGAGTGTGTGATTGTGAGAGTGGCTGTATGGATGAGTGTGTGCTTGTATCAGTGATTGTATAAGAGCGTAAGAATGTGCTAGTATTTGTATGAGTAAGTGAGCTGCTGTGTGTATAACTGTATAGGTGAGTAAATGGGAGTGTGATTAATTATTTGCATGACTGACTAGGTGTGTGAGTACCTCTATGGATGAGTGGCGGTGTGTGAGTGTCTATATAGGTGTATGAGTGCATATGATAGTCCTGTACTGAGTGACCGTAAGTATGAGTGACTGTACGGGTGAGTGAGTGGATGTGTGTGTAGACCTAAGAATCAGTGAGTGGGTATGTAGTTATTGGTGTTGGAGTGTCTATGGTTTTGAGAATGGCAGTCTGTAATTTAGAGTGGGTGTATCAAAGGTTATATTAGGGTGTGAGAAGATGCATGAAATGATCACATGGATGATGTCATCAGTGATGTCATCAGTGATGTCATTTGAGATGTCATCAGTGATGTCATCAGTGATGTCACTGACCATGTCATGAGTGATGTAATATGTGACGTCATCAGCAGTGCATTGCGGGGGCACGAGTTATAGTTAGCTGAACTAACTATAACGGGGGAATTTCTATGGTTTTGTACGAGTGAAATGTCCAACTAACTATAACTGTCCCTAAAACCTATGGTTTTTTCAGTGAATATATATATATATATATATATATATATATATATATATATATATATATATATATATATATAACCTACTGGTAGTTATAGTTAGGACCTTGTTTCTATAGGGAAAGCATTTTTTCTTTTGCCAATATCTTTGGTGTCGTTTGATGAATCTTCGCAAAAGTTTCAAAACTAATACACCAATCAGTTCAGCTGCTGTGTTAAAAGTTTCAGGGTGATTCTTCAAGCGGGGGCCGAGGAGAAGGGGGGACACAGCTACAGCTCGAACGGCTAAACGGAATTACACCAAATTTGGCAGAAAGGTAGTTCTTGGTCCCGAGAGCACTCTTTATGTCAAATGGTGTAAATCCGTTCAGTAGTTCCTGAAAAATTTTAAGATTTCTCAGATATACAACTGGGGACGTGGAGGATCCGCAAACCCTCCCGATCTCGTGCCTGCAATCTGATTGGCTGCCAACACTTCAAACCAGGAAGTGTTGACAGCCATCTTGTAACTCGGTTGAACCGAGTCACAAGAAAAAAGGGGGAAAAAAACGCGAAAAATTATTAGATGCTTTACAACTACATTAGTTGTGAGAACTCAGTAGTTTTAATTCTATGAATTGTTCTATTGGTGGAAATGAAATTTAAGAGTTAAGTGTAATTTTCAGTGTTCCCTTACTGTTGCAGTCCTCGCTTCTCAGCTCTGTTCTTGGAGAACTTAGCAACGACGAAGGCTTTTTGGATGTTCGAGGATCAGTTGCATATGTCTGCCAGCAGCCCTGGGTCTTTACTGGCACCGTCAGGAGCAACATCCTGTTCGGAAAGGAATATGTGAAAGAGAAATATGAACGAGTACTGCGAGTCTGTGCTCTAAGAAAGGTATGTGCTTACTTGCTTGTTGATATTGGTCCTTAATTTTAATACATGTATGATCTCTTGGGAACATTTCTTTTCTTCTCCTAATTACAATGGAAATGTTTTGCTCACTTTGTTGGCCTAAACATTTGTTAAGGCTGTGAAAAGTTTAAATTGTGCTGGCTAAGTTGTGTGAAGCTCATAACGTCACACATTCTTCAAGTTGCAGAATTAGCTGACTTCGTACAACATCACCAGGGGGTGATATTTCCTTCAAAAATAGATTTACGGAAGCTTTTTCATGCACAAACCTTTTTGTGGAATCACTATAACACAAAATTGGGCTTTACAGCATTTTTTTCCCAGTGTAGTCTATATTACGCAGAATTTTCCACCTGCATTAAAAGCGCTACTGCATTCATAAAGCTCATGAAGTTGGCAGAATAAAAAAAAAACGAAAGTGGTCAGAACTTTGCACACCATACACTAGGATGTTATCACACATTTTTTGACATTTAAGTACAGCAATCTGTAAGTTTCATTAATTGCACCCAAAGGTGGTATCAACAGCTCAGGATTGCTATGAAAGAGCACTAGTTTCAATTTTATCTTCTACCAAACTTTCACCTCAATAATCACAAGCAACATCCCAGAATGCTAAAATCAGTCCTACATTCACCTTGAGTCTGTGTGCAAAGAAATGAATTCTTGCATGGCGGTACCATGCCCTCACCATTAGATTTGGTGTTATAAGATTCAATGGGACAAAAGCTGCACTACTTCTGTGTATTCCAAGAGCCACTGTTCCCTGTATCGCTTCTGCAGTGAGCGTGCAAGTGGGCACAAAGGACATAATAATAAGTGAGCAAGCCAGTGGCAGCCGATAGGGAACGGGGCTGGGGTACGGGGGGTGGGAATAGGATTTAATTTTTTTTTTTTAAATACGTACTTTTTCCGCCGTCCCTCCTCGTCATCTCCACTTCACTTCTCTTCCTGACTCCAGTCCGGAAGAAGCAGAAAGCAAGCAGGCTCCCAGAAGCAAAAAGGCTCCCCTAAGCCAATCACAATGCTGGATCGGCGCTCAGGCAGGGACAGGGAGCCTGTGCATGATCCCCACCAGGCTGTGCATTACAGCCTGCTGGGGAACATGCAAAGTGTGCATGACTGTTTGGCCATCCCAAGACGGCCAGCCAAGCAGACATGTGCACTTAGTGTGCACAAACCACTCCTTCTCTCTGAGCCACCAGCCCTGCCCGTGCTAACCCAGCCCTGCAGCAACTAAAAATAAAATGATAATAACTTGGTTATTATCATTTTATTTTCCCCTTTTTCACTGCTCTAAGGACAGGGGGAGCCGCCCCTGGGTAATATACAGGTCGCTAGAGCTTTGCAGAAGATACAGATCCATCAACAACAAGCCCATATATATCCAGTGGCCTACCTGCTGTCTGGGATGGATTCTGAGGAAGGGGGACTTCACTCGGTTCGGGAACTATTTCTCCCAAAAGCCATCTTGCCCTCGCCCTCTGGCGGCCTCTTGAGAGTGGTGTACGCGGGCCATAGAAGGGCACTGCGGATCATGCCGGAGATGCCGCAGTATGCTCGAGAGATCCCGCTGCAATCCATATGGGCCTTTAGGAGCGAGTGGGGAGAGAAGGTGTGGAAAATTTGGGAGGCTGTTGCAATGCTCACACACACTGCTCACTATGGGTACTGGCCATCTGCTAATCACTTGGCTTATTTCAGCCCTTGCACATAAAACACAGTACCCACTGGCAACACTCCAGCACACCTAGGAGACTGATATTGAACGTTAGCTGATGCAAAAGGAGTGGGATCGAAACTTGGCACATCCACTGTTATATTCCATATAGGTACCATAATATAGGCCCCGGTAACTTCATTTCCCTTCATCTATATTCTTCCCTACATTACACTTGTCACGGTTTACATGGACTGACCTTTTACCTAGATACGACACTGCATTCAGAACGCGGGTTTTCCCTAGTTCAAAATCTCATACATTATGCATGAGGATTCTTGGAAGCACAGCAGGACTACCATCTCCTGTATAAAATCTATGTACAAAGTTCATACCCGACGTCATCCTTAGGCCGACACAGTAATACAGCGAGGTAGGACCCCTGGGGATGGGTATATATACATCACATCTCGCTAAGATAGAGCAGAGGAGACCGAGACTTCCCGGCCGACACACTGACCAGAGACGCTGAGGTTCCTGCATGCAGATACTCCAGCTCGCAGTGGTCTAACATCCCTCGCGGGGTGTCCAACTCAAGACCAGGACGAGGTCCCACAGTCTCTCACTTCAGGTAATGGGGTTGACTAAATCCTGGAGGGATTCTTGGCTTAACACCTACATACATGCTAGGTACACTTAGGTACATCTAGTTAGGGAGGCATCGTAGGAGTACGCATCTTTTATCATGTGTTTTATATACTCTAATGTATTCATGATTATTGCAAGATGGTAGAGCAATACCATCCATTCACCTTTATATGACTACTAATCATTTATATCTTATACTGTCTAACGGTTGTTGCAGCTCATTTATTTTACACCAGAATAACAACTGTTCAATGAATGCTTATTGAAAAACGCCCAGCCTGTTTATTCGGTGTATCTCTCTGAGACAGACCAAGTAAGCACGAGTGACTGAGCGAAAGGTAGTATATTGTTTCCACGGTCCTGAGGGATCAGGGTTGTCATGTTCGATGGTTGCCAGGAACTATTCTCTCCTTGGTAAGAGGAAATTCTAGTGGCACTGTGAGCTAGTTGGTGCAAAAGGGCCAACATACCCGGTGGGGGTGTTCAGAGTCAGTCTGACACCAATCCTACAGTGTATGTTGTCTAAACGCGCAGATCCTGTATACTTTTTATAGGAACTACATGACACCATGCAGGGTCTCCCTGCAGTGCCTGTTTGCAGTATATTTAACATAACCTTCTGCAAAGGGCTTACCTCACCATGGCCAAATTGCACAGAATATACCCCAAGACATTTCCTGCTTGTCCGTGCTGCGGTGCTCGGGAGGAAGACATGCTACACATGTTCTGGAGTTGCCATATGGTCACAAGATAGGGTATGATAGGTACTGGGTAACCTACCCCCCAGTCTGACCACCCGCACCACTATTAAGACTGCTGGCAGACTTTGTATCATAAAGCCCACCCCAGGTCCCTTAGGTCCTAATACGGCTCATAGTTTGGTTTGGTTATTGTGTTCATTCCCCAAGTTTTGTCCAGATATCATATATTTATGTGCGCATGGATAAATGGCTGAATTGTACAATGTTGGTATACAACCTGCTGTACTCTGCTGTTATGGTTCTACTGTTTGCCCTTTTCATTGTATTGAATAGTACAAAATCTCAATAAAGATGGTTTTGGAAAAAAACGACCCCATATGTATCTTTATTTACATATACCGTATATGCCTGGCTATTCTTTTCTGTTCTGTCCGAAATACATAAACTGCCCATGTGGTGCTTATATGCACCAAGATGTTAGCGCCATTTAATAATTCGCGGCCATGTGCTACTTTGCTCTATTTATTTTGCAGGGTTCAGAGCAATTGTGAGCAGTAAAAATCAACATTTTTCTTTTGGCTAAATAGAACATTTTTTATTGTCAGGAAACTTCACTATTCTCTGCAAAACGGAACAGACTTACAATATTTAAATGGTGCTGAACAGCTCGTCAGTGCAAATTAATGCCACTTAGGTAGTTTCTATCATTCGGCCCCTAGTCTTTTTTAGCTGCAATTCGACCCTTTCAGCGTTCACTATTCTTTCAACTTGCATTTCTTTTCTCCCTGGCCTTCCACACTTTTGAGCTTTCCTTTTTTGCCCAAAGAATTGAACAAACCCACTTATTCACACATTACCCTTTCATGCACCACATCTTATTTCTGATGGACGTGACAACTGCTCCCAATGCCTCCAAAGACCATCAGGGAATATAGAAGCAGGGCCAGATCTTCCCAAGGTCATTAGACCAATGCTGACCCTGTTCCCATGTGCCATATTGGTTGGTCCAGAGCAAAGTCGAAGGCGAGTCCAAAACAAACATAAGAAGTCCCAGCGAGGCACTCTGCCTCCTCAGTGTTCTTAAACAAGTGTGAAGTCTCACAGTTGGTGTTTGAAGGAGCCAACCCTGGCTTTGACATCTAAATCAGATCCAATTATGATTCAGGAGCTGATGCGCCTGAGTTTCCCAGACCGTAGCAAATTGCAGCCTTCAAGAAGGCCAAGCTGCAACTGTTCAAATTGATTCCTGGTCCCTGTGGCACATCTTCAGCCCCAGTGATCAGCTGGGGCCCCAATTGAGCATCTGCTGGTGGGTCCTTCCCCAGTGCCTGCTTACCCCCATTTGGCCTCAGCCCACCTGGCCGTGCCACGACACCCTTTGCAGTAGGATCTGCCTGTTACTCCAGTTCCAGTGCTAGTCCCTTCTCCAATGGCTCCCGTTTTAAACTCAGCGTGGACTCCGTTAGTAAATCCAGAATCAGCTTTAACTAGGGTCTGTGAGATTATCAGGGAGAGTACAAGGGTACAGCATCAGGTTCGGATGACTCTCCTCCATTTCCCTTGCCTCAAAGGCAGTACTTTAGGAAAATGGAGGCCCACTTTGGTTTGGACTCTTATGTTCTTCAAGGCCTTGAGCATGTTCCTTATACTGAAAACAACGATGAGGCTGGCAACTTGCTCATTACACTGATGCTAGCTTATATTTGACCTGCAAATTGCCAGTGGTTTAAACATTTCACCTGAAACAGAATTTAATTTGTCCTTAGTGGCCCAAACTGAAGAAAGTTCCTCTTTTGAGCTGGTTGTATGCAGAGTTGCCTACTGTGAAAATTTAGGCTAAACGTTTGACAGGCATCTTGCAGTCTGGGCCTTCGACTTGGGAGCCCTTGCTTCCATTTAACAAAGTCCTCAATGATTCTCTAATGGCAAACCAGTCCAGACCTTGCCCTGCATTGCTAGCGAGTAGCCCTATTCATTGGCAACATAGACCTATATCAAGTGATCTGACATTTTTGACGCAGCATCCTTATCCAGGGAATTTACAGTTCAAGCCTCTACAAGTAATGCTAATCCAAAAGCATTTCTCACTGCGCCACAGGACTTGCAGTCCTTGGAGATTTTCTCAAGGGGCAAGAAAGACTTATCTTCATCGAGCCTTGCATTCCGATCCTTAAAAGGTGTATGCCTTTTGGGTTGCCTCACCCATGCCCTCTGGGATATGGTAGTGAGATTTTACCCACCTTGCTAGAGGATTTCCAGAATCCTTTGCCCAAATCATACAGAATGACTTGGACATAGTAAGGCATCCATAACGTAATCTGACGCCATACTTGCCCTTCGATGGGGCCAGGCTGTTTGGTGGAAAGGGGGGCTTAGGTCTGCAGGGTTTCATAAATAATAGAATTATGGCTTAGTCTCTGGGACTATTTTCCCCCTCTTGCCTGTTCCCTCTGCAACATTGAAAATGTCATGGGTACTTGAGGGGCCATTCCTACCACCAGAGGCAACTCTTGTAGCCTGTCCCACTGCCAACTGAGTGCTTTCATGGCTTCAAAGGCAGGGGTGCTGCTATGTGACGAGGCCAACATCAAGCGCAACAGTCTTCAATTTTCATCTTCAGCTGCTGCTGCCGCTACAAAGCCATTTTGGTTCTCACAGAGCTGCCTTGTGAGGCCGATAGGGCGCAGGATTTGTCATAATCTTTGTGGTTGGTGCGCAGTTACTTCAGACCAGTAGGCCTGTTACAGCCAATGTTTTTGACTGCTCCTCTCCACATTGCCCCACTTTTTACACAAATGGTGTATCATGCTTATAGTCTATCTAGAGAGGTACAGATGTTGCTTCCTTTTACTTGCTGATACCCAAAAAGGAAGGGTTATGGAGAGCCGAGGCTGATCCTAGCCCTTAGGCTTTTGAACACTTTCCTCAGGAAGGAAAAATTCAAGATGATGAACTTGGCCCAGGTTCTGTTGGCCTTTGACCCTGAAGATTGGACAGTGTTCTTTGACTTGCAAGTCACATAACTTATGCAGTCCCACAGGCAGTAACTCAGCTTTGTGGTGGAGTCAGAACATTTTCAAATCATCGTCCTGCACTTTGACGTTATCTTGCCCCTTTGGGAGTTCACAGAGATCATGTCAAAAGTCGCAGCTCATGTTCGCAAGTTGAAAATACACATATCGTCGTGCCACAATGACTGACTTCTGAGGGCAGACAAGAAGAAGGTGACCGCTTCATTGCTGTCCACCTTAAGTTTCTCAATCATAAAAACTAAACTTCACCTCCAGCCTGGGAAGAGGATTTCCTTTATCAGGCCCATCCTGAACACTGTGATGTCGAAGTCCTTTCCACCACTGCGAGGAGTCTGGGGCGATGATCCCGATGTTTCAGGAGCGAGCACTTGTTCTGGCCCAGATGATTCTGTGACTTTTTGCGCTCATGATCTCGCATATCATGCTGGTGCCTATAGCCCTTTAACCAATGAAGTCTCTTCAGGGGAACTGCTGCTCTCAATGAGCCCAGCACTTGGGTTCCCTTTGGACAACATTTGTATTCTCAATGGAGCAACCCAGTGCAGCGGTGGTTGACAGATACCCACCTGGTGTGCAGAAGACTGCTGCCTTTACCCCAGCCAGAGCTTACGGTGGTAATGGATGCATTGTCTCTTAGCTAGGGTGATGCATCTTGATGATGATGCAGAGATCAGGGGTTTCTGGAGAAAGCTCCATTACATCAATCTTCTGGACTTTTGTACCATGCAGCTGGCCCCAAGACTTTTCTACCTTCCATCAAAGCAGATCATACCAGTTTTGGATGGACAGCACAACCGCCATATGGTCCTGCAACAAACAAGACAGAGTTGGGTCCCATGTCATGTGTCTAGAGGCTCTGAGACTGTGGCAGTGGCTGGCACCTCACAGGTTCACTCAAGATTAGGGCAGATCAACTCAGTAGGCATCATAGTGCCAATCATGAGTGGCTTCTGCTTCCAGAGGTGGCAAAGGGCATCTTCACACATTGAGACACACCCTCCATTGATCTGTTCGCTACTCCTGAGAATGGTCAATGATCAGCTGTTTCTTTAGCATAAGATCTACTGTCCTAGCAGCAGAGCCCATTCCTGCATACAAACCTCCACAATCTACACCACTGTACGGGGACACTGAGCAGCATTAAATGCTCCTCATTGCATTCACTTCTGCTTGTCGGTTTAGCCTCCATAGCCTCCATTTTTCTTGACAAATTGGTGTTTCAGATGTATGTATCCTTTCTTCTGAAATTGGTGCCACCTTTCTTGTGGGCATTCCATCCCGCTTCCCTCGTCTCCTTTCTGCCATATCCCTCTAAGGAGGGTAAGAGGCCGCACCACTGGACATTAATTGAATCCCTTAGTGTCTATGTTGATCATGAGTTCTGGGTGGATGATCAGCTCCATGTCAGATGCAATGTGGTACAAAAACAGACCTTTTCATGTTGGATTGTCATTTGTAGAAAGCTGTGCTAAGCCTTGACCGCCAAGGACCCTCCTCCAGGGAGCCTTTGGGCTCATTCTAACAGTCTGCCGCTATGACCTTGGTGTGAGGTTTTCAAATTTTGGACATCTGCAGAAGTTTATATGGTCATCTATATATTCACCCAGTATCTGTCAGAAGAACAAATTACCTTTAGTAATGTGTTTTTTTCTGGTTAATACTCTAACTGTACATTCATCACTGCCTTCCCTCCGCCATAATCTGTGGCATGGACTTCTTTGGAAGCAGTAAGGTTCCAAGTTAGATTTTGCACACTGTTGGGGTCTCCATTTGTTAATCACGGTGCAAATGTTTTTGGGGAATAACTGACGTCAGCACATGGGTGGTACTCATATGCAGCTCCGTGTCATCCCTTTCAGAGGCAGGACAGAGACCGATGGTGCCTGCCAACTGGTCTGGCAACAGGGGAGATTCAAAAGGTGAGAAATCTGCAGTTATGAAGAGTAGTCACCAGAAGAACGTTACTAAAGTTTAGTAACTTGTTCTTTTCCCTCATATCTGGTCCCTCGATTTCCTTATTTCAGTTTTTCCTTTTGAGCCAGGACATTTTGTTCTTTCTCCGTTAACCCTTAGAATATTCAGAATAATTAACTTCTTTCCGTCTCCCATGGAATTCTTGATACCCCTTCCATAGTATTCTGACATCCACAGCACTTTTAACTTTCATTATGTGTTTCTTCACAACTGCCCAAGACTTTTCTACACAGCCAGTTTTTCCACCTTGAGCCCACACCTTACTTTGTTATCCAAAAGATTTTTGTGTTATCTTTATTATACTAAACATTTCAAGGATTTCCAATTTTTCTAAGGATTTATGCTTACCAACACGCACCTGTCTTTTCATGCTTAATTTTCTTATCTGCTTTCCCATCAAGCTAATATTGATTTCATGTATTTCTGCTTCCATCAGGATCATTATTCTCTCTCATGCTTTTCTAGTCTCTCATCAGGATTTTATATTTTTTATGGGCTACATCACAGATTTTCTCTATCGTCTGTACTTTTCTGCTCCTCCAGACATGTCTTCCATAAAAATGTTTCTTTTCTGGCTCTCTCCAGGATTTTTTAATTTTGTTAATAATTTTACACTTCTTCGGAGGATTGTCATTCAGTCCCATGTTTGTTTTTCTGTTTCCATCATACATTAAAACTCTGCTGGGAAATGTCAGCTTTCCCCATGATCTAGGATTCTCCTGGCCTAATTTCAATCGCTACCCCAAAGATGTTCTGCTCTACCCATGATAGTTAATTTCCATTCTGAATTATTAACCACCTCAAGCCCCCTGTTGTTTATTAATTCCCTCAAGCTTTTCTGTCCTTCCTCAGGATTATGATTTTTCCTCCCATAATCACCTTTTCTAGTCATCTATTGGATTGCCAATCCCGTGTACTCTTTTGATCACTTGGCAGCTGTAATGATTTGGAATGTTCTGTTTAGAGTTTCCAGATTTCTTCCTAGGATTCTCTGGTCTCCAGCATTTATGAATTCAACTTCCTTCATTTTATTTTTCTTCAAAAAAAGAAAGGAAGGAGGAAGATGAATCGTGCCTCGTTCTATTCTTTTTTATTTTGCTTATGTATACAGTTTTGACTAGAGCACGAAATGCAAACTGTTTTCAATCCTGTGTGGGGATGAGTATGCTGAACAGGTAGGTCTACTGGGTGTTTGCCTTTGTTTTTCATGACAAACTACAGTTTAATATGCATTGCAGGAAATCCTGTTTTTTTCTGTTTAGTGTCAGCGCCTGCCAACACAAGTGTTAGCATGTGCCGATGACTGATTTCTTTATGTAACAGGATCATAAATCGTAAATCCGGTATTTGTAAAGCGCGAACTAATATCCCCTAAGGGTCTCAAGGCACTGGGGGCCGTCGGTAAGATTAAGTGAGCTATTGCCCAGAGTCACATGGTGCTAGGCTGAGCTGCCGCCGGGGATCCAACCGTGAGCCCCACCCTCCGGAGTGAGCTGTTCCAGCCTCTGCGCCACACCTTTGAAATCCTTACCTAGCCAGACCTTGAGATTTACAATTTGTGTGGCGGTAAGGAGATTACAGATGGGAGAAACGCTGCTTAGAAGACTAAGGCACAGACCGATTTAAGGACGTGACGTGAGCAAGAAAATTACTCAATTTATGATTAAAAAAATAAATTGCTCCAAAGGTTGTCTCACTACTCAGGAACTACAAAACACCAATTTATAAAATATTATTTTTGCAGTCTTTTAGATTAAAGGATACTTGGTAATGATGTTAACAAAATAGTATGGAACGTTTCATTGACAGAATTTCCATGTTAAGCAAAGCGAATGATCAAGGGCAGGTTGGGGAGGTATGAGCTGGAATCAATTGAGGAAACTTCCCCTTATTCTTATGTCACTTCCTCATTAAAGACTCATGATTTCACTTTACCTGACATGCCGGAAAGATTTTAAAAGCAAAGAACTACCATTATGTCTATAATGCAGAAGAATGATACAGAGAATACTTTGCACCATGCCCTTTCTTTAATTGAGATCTGAAGTAATATCTTGTTATTTCCTATTAAGATTCCTGATCTCTCCTCCTGTGATGATCCAGCATCCATTCACCACATTCAGGACCTGCACTTCTTGCCCAGAAGTCTCTAACTTCCAGTGTAGGCGGCTCTGCATAATATACTTTGATCTATTATTAAACTACTATCGAAAGACACAGCGGTCAGTAGTGGACCATTTGGACCATTTGGCTGCTGTTAGGTTACAAAAATACAGCAGTTGTAAGGGTACAGTGGGGTCTTTAGGGCTCTGGCTCTCTGTGCTGCTGCACCAATGGTAGCTATGCCCCTGATAGCTAGCTGGAAATACATGTATATTATATTTCCTAAATGAAAACAATGGCAAGGTTTTCACAAGTAAACAATGGAGAAACTTAAGCTGACTTCCCTATTCAAAGCAAAATGATATGGGTTTGAGGAACGAAGGGGCTATAGTTTACATTTCAAGATCTATACAAATAATACAAGGTATAGGTAAAGCACAAGAACTGCATATGAAATGGGAAAGACATTTGCATTGGGGGCGTTGGGTATCATCTTAGGGGAAGAAGAAGAGGCTTTTCACTTAGTTTATTCAGAGGATCCCGAAGATAGGTGTATATACACAAACCATACCCAATGTTTGATAGGCCCAGGCAAGCTAAAGAGCCCCAGTGTATGAATATCCCTGGCCATCTGCTGAAAAGAAAATACCTAGGAGAATTTAAAATAAAAGAGAAAATAAAGTGGTGTTTTATATAATGGAGCAATTTTTGAAAATCCGGTAAATCTACTAGGCACTCCACATTCATCAACTTCTGCTGCTGTTGTTACTCCTGCGACAGTTCAGGGGATGGCTGCTGTAGTAAGATACAAACGACTAGTCGTTTACCTGATTATTTGTTACAAAGGACGGTTCAACCTATGGAATTATGAGTTGGTGGTTTTTCATTGTCCAGCACTAGCTAACCTAGATGAGTAAAGAATTCTTGTGGATACTAATATTATTTCAGATGAATTAGCCCCAGGTTCACTTCTGCCTCTTCTAGGTGGGAAGCATACCATGGGCAAGAGCTGTGTGGACTTTTATTTACATTTACATTGATTTTAAACCTTTTTCACTTGGGACTCTGCATGTGTATAAATGCTTACATAATTTTGATATTTTGCATTTCTGATTTAGTTTAATTAGTGTTTTAAATGTACGACTTAATCTAGTCACATTTTGGGCATGGTTAAAAACTTGTAGCACTAGATATGCTGAAATATGACAATCAGAGTATGGTTTACAAGATGCAAGACTCTTGGCTATGTCACTAAACTAGTAACCCCAAGGTAAAACGTAGTTGATCCTACTAAGCACATTTATGATGTAGGCTGCTGAGTTATAAAAAATACTGCAGGCAGTCTAAGAGGTAGCAGCAATATTGAGCTACACGCAGCTACAACCTTTTTGACACGTGGTCAATGAACAATTGATCAGTTTGATGTTTGCAAGACTATGTGCTTGGGTTTCAGAAGAGGCGTGGTTAACCAAATTTGTTTTGACTAGTTTGTTAACTATGTCATACAAGTAAAGACATATATTAGTAAATGCCATTAGTAGTGAAGTTATTTGCAAATTGGAGGAGATTTGATTGAATTAATGCTATACTTATCCCTCAAATTATTTAAACTTGAATACTAGCAAACAGTTGCTGCTTTGTTGGTTGTATGCATTTTAAGACATTTCCTTTGCTTTCTCAGGATATGCAGCAGTTAGAGGATGGTGACCTGACTATGATAGGAGATCGTGGTGTGACTCTTAGTGGAGGACAGAAAGCTCGTGTAAATCTTGCCAGGTAAAAATGATTTAAACAAATTATACATAGGCAAAAATATCAGGTGCAAATAACTTTGATATTGAAAAGACATGTGAAGTTAAAAGTTCGTCTTGCAGAAACTGTAACAAGCACTAGAAGTGCAAAATGGTGCTGGATAACAACATGAAGTCTCAGGTAGTTTAACACATTATTTGGGGCCAATAAGAAACAACGCAGCTTACATATGTGTGCCACATTGCACTGTTAGTGGAGTCATGCACATTTGACATGCCCATAAATGTGTTTCTCCATGGATATTCACAAAGTAGCCACTTTTCAAGTGGTGTCCATCCCACAACGTTGCCCCAATAGCTCACCATGGGAAAAAGTGTTAAACATGGTCAATTAGCATGCACATGCATGATGTGTGAACTGGTATCGCTGATACCAGTGCACCCTATTGGAATGTGTTTACTAGTAATTGCATAATAGACATTCTACTGGCCTGTGTGGCTGAAGCACCACGTACAGATCGGAGGTGTGCCACATGGTGCCTGTCCTGTGTTAGGTTTGATATAGTCACCCACTGTTAATTGTGGTTATCAATGCATCATAGCACCTGGGATTGACATCTAAACTGGTGAGCTGCTGAAATGTCTTCTGTGATGCCAATGGTCCTCCGAAGAAATACAGTGGTGAGGAAGTTCAGTTTAATAAGTGCCGTGACAAGGGTGATGTGATCTCACTTTCTCAATCCTGACCATACTCAGGATCACTTGTGGTGGAAAACAATACTTGGGTATTTACCTGTATCACACACTCCCTTTGGTTGGCAGAAGAGGAACAGAAGACCTTTGGTACCCACCAGGACCATTTTAATTTTTTTCATTTCTACTTACTAAATTAGCTTCTTGTAACAGGGTCACACAGGGACTTTTCAACTTAAGTCATTTCAATGCTGCTTTATGTTTCTGTCTATTATTTAACAAATTTTATTGAGACTTACAATTACTTTGCAAGGCCAATTCAAATACTATAAACCCAGCTTTTAAGGCTGTTAAGACGTTCTCAAATTTAGCTAGATACAGAATAATTGAATCCAATACCGAAGTTTTACTTTTAATTACCTCAAAAGAAATACTGCCACCAGGTCTGAGCACTCATTACAATACATAACGGCTATTTGGGAGGTAATTCTTCAGAAGATCTCAATGCCTTATTTGATCCCAATTATGCTCCTTTAGTTAGTAAGGTTTCAAATATTTTCAAAAGAATGATAATCTGTTTCTTGCAATTATAGGCTGAATATCCTAAATTAAAATGTCAATGCTTCGCTATTTTTTTCTTTATGTCTACCCATCCCATTTTTTCTATCTAATGCATTTTTAACAAATTGACGGGATTCTCACTTGTTTTATTTGAGCCAACAAGCACTTCAGAATTAAAGTTAAATTTTGAAGTTGCCATGTAAAAATAGGGGGCTAGCTCTTCCTTATCACTGTCTCTATCATCTAGTTATGCACGTTCTGTGGTTATCAGCAGATTTACTAGCTTTGATAATAGTCTCTTATTAAAAATGCTTTGACTCGAAAATTCCAGTCTTACCCAGCTTCATTAAACTTCCAAAGATTCCTAAAACCTTAGATTCAGGTCCTTAATTGCTCTGAATAATCAAAGATCAGTATTCTACCCTATATTCAGATTCCATCCTTCAATGCGAAAACCCCACTAATGAAATGAAGTATTCTGCCTTCTGTTATCACACCAGCCTTCTTCAAAGGTAGGAAGACTGTAGAGATTATGAGATGTTTTTTGTAGGCTCTTCTTTTAAGGATTTCCCTAGCTTTTAGCTTGCTTATAAAAAAAGATGTCTGCTTTACCTAGCTTACCTGCAACTATGAGAGATGATGAAGCCTTTAGAAGGGTGGGGACATTGGACATATCACAGAAATGGTAATAAATATTTATTACACAAAATAGACAGATTTCAAAGTGGGGATCTGGTCTATTATGGTACAAACTTAACGAAGAGTTTGCACTGTCAGAAGAAAATGGGAGGATTAGACAGAAACTAAAACCTTCAACAATGAGTGCTGTAGCTTTAGTAAATTCAACTACACAACTTTAAATGGGAGCGAATTTCCATCATCTGATGTTCTTTTACTGATAATTTAGTTATATTATACCCCAGGTAAAGTGACCACAATTTCTTCCCAAATATTTTCCAACTGGCCCCAATGAATGGGAAACCAAATTGGGGATTGGGAAGCCTATGTTTTTGGAATGCTCTGCTCTAAAACCAAGTTTTGGAATGCAATTTTTTAACTATCCCAGTAAAGTGAATTGGTCGCCCACTTTGCCTCTTTCCCAAGACAGTCTACTTTGGTAATTCTGTTCTAGAGACCCACCTGAATTTTCAAATCAAGGTTTTCAATTTCATTTCGATGCTTATTGCCCAAACCATTGTTGGTTGGCACCTTAAAATGATTACGAGCCAATGGGAATACTGGTATCATCTTGGCTGTTAAGTAAATTTGCACAGAGATGGGACGTGTTTTAGACATATTCTTCCGTTTCAGTGTACAAGCACTTTCTCTTATTGAGATGTTGATTGTATCGGCTTGATCAGCTGAGGTAATAATTGGGAGGGCCACTTCTGTTGTATTCTGTGTATTTTGACATGTAATTATATAATATAATGCATGTATTTTGTACATCCAGTACAAAAAAAAGCATAAGGTGTCACCTAACGTGAGAAAAAGTACCAGATGTCGTCACTGGTATTGGTCCCTTTTTCAAAGGTAAACAGCGAAAGAAGAGATGTTTTTCTCGACCAGTAGCTCACTCATAAGCATATCTTTGTGTTTCCCTTTTTCAGAGCAGTCTACCAAGATTCTGATATCTACCTTCTGGATGACCCGCTCAGTGCAGTCGATGCTGAAGTCGGAAGGCACCTATTTGATAAGTATGTGGCTTCCTTGAAACCTCACTGCTTAAACTATTTGCATATTTCCAGTCAGCAGATCAGAAGCCTTGGAAACTTGGTCTGCCTCTGCCTCAAATCTGGTGAATAGATACTTGTTATGCCTTTTCAGGTTTTAGAAATGTACATGTATTTGATGCGCCACTTTATAAATTCCCCTAAAGACCAGCACACCTTTGAAGAGACTTGGGATCTTATGTTCAAAGCTATTTTGTTGTCCCAAAGGCTCCAATTCTTAAAAAAGGAGCCTTAACAATCGCAAAATAGCTTTTGGGTACGATCGAAACCCAAATTGTGATTCGGTAACTTGTTACTGAATCATAAAATAGGTTGGCGATTGCATACCGAATTGCATATTGAAAAGGGCACGTTTAGGGCGTTCCTTCTAATTTGTGATTTCTTATGGTATGTGCCAACGTTTTGCAACTGCAATTGCAAATCATTGATAGGTTCCCAACACCTCAACTGAGGTGGTAACCCATTTGCAAAGGGAATTGGTCCCTTAGGAACTTTTTCCCCTTTGTGAATGTGGTAAAAATATTTTTTAGTAGTAGGCAGTGGCTCCTGGGACCACTGCTTACTCGTAAAAAAGTTTTTAAAACCTTTTTTTAAACACATCCTTTTTTCCTTTATGGACAGCAGGCTACATTAAAAAATTGCTTTATTTAAAAGCAATCACAGACAATGATGGTCTGCTGACCCCAACAGGCCACCATCCCTGTGATGATTGTGATTCATAGTGGGTCGCAATTTATGACTTACTTCTTGTATATTAATGAGTTAGTCCAGATTGCGACACTCTTCAAATCGGAGCTCCGCGAACCAACACGTTTGAACATATGCTGGTTCACAAAAAAACAATGCATTTAGTAAAAGACAGTGCACCACTTGCAACCATTTTTGCCAAATGTTTTTTATGAACGTAAGGCCCATACTACAAAAGACATGTTGTAGTGGGCAAATTGCAGATTTTAGTGCCTGTGGACCTGGATTATAAATCTAGCTTGAGCACTTGACCAAAATTGTGTGTTTCTGGGCTCAATGAGTTATGCTCTTATATCTTAAATATGTCCGATACGGGTATTTTTATAGCGCTTCGGGCCCCTGCCTCCCCTCGGACCGAGCCTTCGAAGCACTTTGCGGACAGTTAGCGTGCTACTCCATGGGAGCCCAGTGTTATCAGTAAGTAAGTGCAAGCGATGTAGTTAGTCAAGCACTTTCTATTTTGGTGCCATGCAGTTTGGAGTGTTCTGTTTTCGATTATATAGGATGAACTGACCCATCAGTCACCTTCACCACCTCTTTATGTAACCAATCTGTTACCAACGACATAAGGCACCGCCATGTTACTATGTACATAGGGGCATATTAACAATGAAAGTGACGGAGCACTGCGTTATCCTTCTTGGCTTAATGCAGCGCTCTGCCACTTCTGAAACGCAGGGCTGCACCATATTTACAACAATATGGTGCAGCCCTTACAACAATATGGTGCAACCCTGCGTTTCCCCCTGCACTGGCGCTAAATTTAGCTGCCTAGCGCCAACGCAGGCACCCTTGCACCATAGTGCAAGAGTGTCTACGTCGGGAAGAATGATTGTTTATGTGCAGGAAGGTGTCCCTTCCTGTACATAAACAATCTTTAAATGGCGTTTTGTAACGTCTGTGTGTGCTGCTTAATGCAGCACACATAGAAGTTGCAAAACATAATTTTTTTTATTGGTTGTTTATGTTCAGGAAGGAACACCTTCCTGCACACAAACAGTCAATGACATTTTGCTGTTTTCATGTGTGCTGCACAAGCAGCACACATGGAAACAGCAAAAACGAGGAGAAATTAAACATTTCTCCTCGTTTTGCCAGGGTAAGAAGACCAGTATTTCCCTGGTCTTAATTTTGCCACTGCCCCATATTTACGCCACCCTTGTAAATATGGGGCAGCGTCAAAATCAATGGGTGTTGCGGCGAAACGCACACCGCAACACCCAGTGCTTTAAATGGGCCGGTACTCACCGGTACTGAGTACTGGCACTTCTGAATTTTCTAGCCGTCAGTACCGGCACTTTTCTTAGGTGAGGGAGAGTACCGGTACCCTCATTGAGAGCACAGCAGGCTCAGGTTACTTATCTCCTCCTGCTCAGGGCAGATGCCGCTCTGCTTCCGAGGAGCTTGCAAGTCACTGAGCCCCTCAGTGGCCTTTTGCACAATCGCTGCTGGAGATTCCAGCAGCTCTCACTTGAATGTCTCCAGACTGCAGGGGGTTGAGAGGGCTTGCCTTGCGTCATGCTGTGATCAGCAGGACAGGGTCTAGACAGACCCTGCACTGTTGATCAGGTGCGCAATGACTATTAGGCTTAAAATGCTTAAGGCCCCTCCACCCCCTTCCTCCATCAGGCGTGTGAAAATGGCTGGGGCTGCCAGTCAGTAATCCTGTCCCATTTAAGGAACTGTACTGGCCGTACTAAAGTGAGCGGCAGACAATCCTCTACCTTCCCCAAAGCCGATTTTTTTCTCCATTGTTTTGTTCAGCACAGAGGCTGCTTTCCGTTGTGTGCCCCTCTGTTGAAGCAGGAAACGAAGATATAAAGTGGATAAATGATGTTTACCAAACGCATTTCTCATGCGTTTTGATATGTGCTGTAACTGGTACAGAGGTCATTATGTATCATCATATCTTGCCCTTAGCCCCGCCCCTAGCCCCACCCATTTGCCACACCTCTAACTCATTTTAATGAGTACCTGCACTTATTTCTTTCCATTTAAAGCACTGGCAACACCCATTGCCCGCCCCTTTCGACTAAGTATAGCATGAAAGGGGCCCTTATTTTCAAGGCCTTGTGAATAAGGCAAACCCCTATCGCCACCACAACGTCTAAAAAAGTGACGTTTTGGTGGCGATAGGGGATTGTAAATATTCCCCATAGTTTGTGGTAAAAATTCTTCATTCACAGATGCAAAAAAAACCCAGAGGGGCATGGGTATGAAGGACGTTCTTCGGTGCAGGAAGCGTGCTCGAAAGAAACGCACCTCCTTTACACGAGGCCCCCATTTAAGACGGAGATCTAAATGTTCTATGTAAAAGAAAACAGAAAAAATAATATCGGTATAAACATCTGCCCAAAAACTAATTTGACTTGGATGGGTAGCTTCGCACGATGTTTATTTCCTACAGGAAAGGCTAGAAAGCTGTGATCTTCCAGTAGTTTTAGATAGGTGTGAAGCAGCCGTAAAATTGTCATCAGACTGTTTGACTGCTGTAGCAATTCAATGTCAGAAAAGTGCATTTAATGATTAGTTCTCGTCCCCGACTCCAAACGGAACCGACTTTTCCTCTTCTGATTATGCTCCTGTGCTGAAAAAATGTTCTCAGCATTGAATGCATTTGTTACCCATTGTGGCCGGAGGATATGAAGGCATTTATCAGGACTCCAGCACTGAAGTCGTTTGCATATGGAATCTGTCAGACAAGGAGTATAACATGGCGCACAGCAGCTTGTTACAGGCACATATGTTTTCACTCACTCGGCATGGAATTGAATAGACAATTGGACATTTGTACTTATCCATAAATTTTCAAGCACATTTTAATCCTGTTTAATCAATTTACCGTGTGGGATTAAAAAAAAACTGTTGTCTTTCAAACTCACTTTGAACATTGTTGTTTGTTTGCACAAGAAATGACTTGCAAGAAAAACATAACAGGTTCACCCTTTAGCTATACAGATTTCTTTTGAAATGTAATTCAAGAAAATTATAGATTAATAGGGCCAGAAACTGTAAATCTTCTTCATCTTTTTTTGTTGGCATGCTAGCTGTGTTTAGGAGCTGAGCCCAGCTCCCGAGGCTCCCGCTGCACGCCTCACTTCTATCTCACATGAATATGAATTGCTGGCTATATTTATTGGCAGTTGACCAAAGCGTGTGCAAGAAACAGCGAGTCTGCGTGAATGTACATTGTATTGTAGCTTTTATTTAACGCTTTGTATCCCTGACCAAGCTGCAAAGTGCTTTGGTTTGGAAAGGGTCCTTGGGCGCCCTTTGGCCGTGGTTTAAAAGGGTGTTGGTTGTAGATTGGTTTACATGAGCGTAAGGCTTGAAGATGTCTTTTAACATAGCAGGGTGAAGCTGTGAAATGCCGTGTACATGCATGAAGTGTTGTTGAGAATGAGAGTAGATGTAGTTGTGCATATGTATATATATGGGGTTAATTACAAGCCCCTTGCGCTGCCGGTGTGCCACTTTTAATATGGGAAAAAGTGACGTACAGGCGGCCCAAGAGACTTGTAAATAAACCCCTTAGTGTATTTAGCATTGGTCTATATCATAAAGGAGAAACAGCTATTGATGTGACTTCCTGGGTGCCATCAGTGGAATAACGTATGAGGTCTACCCAGGAGCAACACCGGCCCAGCCCAGGAAACACTGCTAAGCAACCCTTGACTAAAGAGTAAACATGGTGGGAGGCACAACCCATGGAGAGCAGCTACTATGCTAATATGGATTGGGCCCATGTCTCTGTCCATCGTTCTTTTGCCACCTCATATAGGACTCAGCCATGTGCAAATCAGCCTTGTTCGTGCTGTATTAGGAACAGTCCAACCCGAACTGCCAGGCTTGGTCGCCACCGAATAAGAAAATAACAAGCCCAGACCTGTTTCAGCCTACTTTGGCCTCTTATGTGGGATGTTGCTAGAGTCCTGTGTCACAGACAAAACAGGATCCACGTCTGAGCATACCTGTGACACATAGTAAAACGAAAAAGTGATCGGTGGGATACTTGAAATAATCTTTGCCACTGATGTTTACTCTGGATCTCATTCCTTTCTATGATTCTTTTGCCTGCCCTACCACCTCGGATAGGAACCAGCCATATGCATATCAGCCTTGGTCCTGCCCCAATAGGAACAGTCCTGCCCGAGCTGCTAGACTCAGGACAGGTTTTGAGCTATTTGGGCCTCTTCAGTAGGGTGCAGCTTGGGGCCAGTTGCACAGTGAGCACGGGACCGATGTCTGGGCATTCCCATCGCACTTAGGGCGTCGCACTGAAGAAGACAAAAAAGTAATGCATAGAATGCTTGAAATAATCTCAGCCACTAGTAATTACTGTAGGCTGTGTTAGACCTAGAATCCATGGCATGGTTTCCCCATACTATGTGCCTTCTGACCTCCTGTTTTTGCTGACTTTAGGAATCTGGGCACTTTACCACCGCTAACCAGTGCTAAAGTGCATGTGCTCTTTACTTAAAGCATGGTAACATTGGTTTATCCACAATTGGCATATTTGATTTACTTATAAGTTCCTAGTAAAGTGCACTACATGTGCCCAGGGTCTGTAAATCAAATACTACTAGTGGGCCTGCAGTGCTGATTGTGCCACCTACTTAAGTAGCCCTTTAAGCATGCCTCAGGCCTTCCACTACAGAGCCTGTGTGTACAGTTTCAAACTGCCATGTCGACCTGGCAAGTTAACCTACTTGCCAGGTCCAAACATTCCTTTTTATTGTATATAGGTCACCCCTAAGGTAGGACCTAGACAGCCCATAGGCAGGGTGCAGTGTATTTAAAAAGTAGGAAATGCACCTTAAAATTTTACATGTCCTGGTAGTGAAATACCCTTAAATTCGTTTTTCACTTCTGCAAGGCCTATCTCTCCAATAGAATACCATTGGTATTGCCTTGTTAAATTTTTATACGTGTAAATTCAAATTGGGAGGAGATGGGACCCCCAAATTTAGTGTCTCTGGAATGACAATTTAAAAACACAACTTATGGCGAAGTTTGTTTTTAAATTTCAATTCTGAAAATGCCACTTTTAGAAAGTTTTGCAACAGGGGAGTTTGGCCTAACAAGGGACAAGGGTCAGGTAGGGCCGGAAAATTATACACATGGGGAGTAAACCTAACCCTCGTATCCCTTAGATGCGTTTATCCAATTCACGCTAAGATCAAACAATGAATTACTTATGTATGATCGGATCTTTTTATTTTCCTTTTTCTTTATAAAAGTTCAAAGAGATTTTTTATGGAATATTCAAAACATATGAAAAAGTACACAATGCAGTCATAACACATTTATATACAACAATGCAATATAGTCATTCCAATCATGTCCAAACAATTACACATAACAAAAACAATGCGACATATCTAAACGATTCGAATCGAATAGCGACAAACAAAACAACACTATTTTGTATATCAATATTGAATGATATAGAAAACATTTACTCATCCTACAAAACCCTGAACTATCAATAGAAGGTGTCTAGGACAAACATTGGGCATACTTAAAAGTCCTACAACAGGGGTGAACAGAATTGTAGTATAACCCTCAGTGAGGAAAGGAATTCAATTCAACACTCCTCGATGTTTGATGGATTGCCAACGCGTTTCGAGTCCCGGGCAATACGTACAGGGGCTCTCTTCAGGGCTTCTTAATTTTAAAAACGATGGTGTTGTCTGTAACAAGTATACAAAAATTGGATTTTAGATTGGTAACTATCGGGGCTCCCACCATTCTAAACATTTCAAGTATATTCATTTATTTACCCCACTGGAAGTCTCTGGTGGGAAGTATTTCTTCTGTCACGCTCAATTTTCGCATTTGTGAGACAGACAGCTGACAGGAAGTAAGATGCAGCGAGGAATGACCCAAAAGCAGGTACGCGATCGAGCAAGCCGTCTACTTCAATCAAATTAAATGTCGCAAAGTGAAAACTAAACCGGGCTGATTTTTATCCTCCTTTTGCAGTTTTGCGAGGAGTTCCGAAAGTTTATTTGAAGAGTAAGACGGAAGCCGCATTTGTTGCGCTTACTGTATTTGAAAGGTATGCCCCCTTAACTCTCTTGTGTTTGTGGAGGGAGGGTGGCGACTTTGAATCGTGGTCAAAGTTTCGCTCATAAGCGTCTCATTCCTCACAGCATACTTTAAAGGAAACAGCCGCGTGACATGCGACGGACTGGTTGCTAACGAAAGCGGCGGCGGATGAAAACTTTTTACTGCCAGGTATGTTATTTTGAATCGAGCCAATGTCGAGTTGTGTTGCAAGTGAGTTTAAAAATACCATGAATAAAACTTAGCCTATTTCCCATAGTGACCCACAGTCATCAATTGTGAAAACAGCGAAGGACCTTGACTTAGAAAGGAAAAAAAGGTAGGTCCCTGCTGCAAATATATTCCATACAGATTAGTGGAACAATAAAGATGAAATATCTCAGTAGCCAATTTTTTCCGTCTTTGACAGAAATTATTCCATCTACTTTTTCTGCGAAAATTGAGCGTGACAGAAGAAATACTTCCCACCAGAGACTTCCAGTGGGGTAAATAAATGAATATACTTGAAATGTTTAGAATGGTGGGAGCCCCGATAGTTACCAATCTAAAATCCAATTTTTGTATACTTGTTACAGACAACACCATCGTTTTTAAAATTAAGTAGCCCTGAAGAGAGCCCCTGTACGTATTGCCCGGGACTCGAAACGCATTGGCAATCCATCAAACATCGAGGAGTGTTGAATTGAATTCCTTTCTTCACTGAGGGTTATACTACAATTCTGTTCACCCCTGTTGTAGGACTTTTAAGTATTCCCAATGTTTGTCCTAGACACCTTCTATTGATAATTCAGGGTGTTGTAGGATGAGTAAATGTTTTCTATATCATTCAATATTGATATACAAAATAGTGTTGTTTTGTTTGTCGCTATTCGATTCGAATCGTTTAGATATGTTGCATTGTTTTTGTTATGTGTAATTGTGTGGACATGATTGGAATGACTATATTGCATTGTCGTATATAAATGTGTTATGGCTGCATTGTGTACTTTTTCATATGTTTTGAATATTCCATAAAAATCTCTTTGAACTTTTATAAAGAAAAAGGAAAATAAAAAGATCCGATCATACATAAGTAATTCATTGTTTGATCTTAGCGTGAATTGGATAAACGCATCTAAGTGATACGAGGGTTAGGTTTACTCCCCATGTGTATACTTTTAGAAAGTTGGCATTTTCTTTCTGTAACCATGTGGTGCCTTCTGCCTGTCTGTGGAATACACGTCTGGGGTAGGTGACATCTGGCTTCCTGCATTCCCTCTAGACAGCCACACACAAAGGAAGGGTAGGTGTGACTGAGTGGCCATCTGCAGGCTGATGGGTCATCCTAAGCAGAATGGGAGGCAGGAGCTGCCACACCTGAATGGGCTGTGTCCTGTCCCCACACAAAGGGTTGCATACCCCCCCCCCTGTAGTCTGGACCCTAGGCAGGTAAGAAAGGGACTCTGTGCACTTCAAAGCATCTCTTTGAAGTCTCCCCCACTTCAAAGGCCCAAATGAGTATAGGTACTGGACCTCTGACACCACCAAATCAAAACACTTCTGGAACTGAGGACATTCCACCAGGAAGAAGGACTGCTGTGCCGATGGAGAGACTGCCACTTAGCTGAACTGCATTGCTGTGCTGGCCTGTTGCCTCTTGCCTGGGAGTGAAAGAGACTGAACCTGCCTTGTACATCCCAGAACCAAAGTATCTCCAAGGGCTTGTTGGCTTGCCTCCTGTTTTCTAAAGCCTCAGGGATCAAAGACTTGTTTGTTCATCCTGCAACCAGCACCTGGACTCTGTCTGCTGTGAGTCCTACTGTGCCAAGTGGTGCCAATCTAGTCCTGGGCCTTTGAAAGTGAGTACCAAGTGCTGCAAGTAAGAAAATCCACGCTTCAATGACGTTCAGAACTGGTGCATTTCCCTCAAAACCGACACATCTCCGCTGCTGCCAGAACTGTGGACACTGCATCGCACTCTGGACGATGCATCGTCCTCTGTCTACAACGCATCTTCGACTTGCGCGGCTCGACACCAACGCATCGCTTTGTGCTGCTCGCATCGTCTACAGTCCACGGATTCAACGGCGCATCGTCATGATGTTCATTGCATCTTGACTCTTGACGCATCTTCGACTTTGCGCAGCTTGGCCACAGTGCCTCGCCTGCATCTGCGGGATCGACAGCAAAGCACCACCTCCTAAGCACCATGCAGCACCCTCAACGTAGACGCATCCAAGGTACTGTTCAGCGTGCCAAGGCTGGTGCCTGTATCAGGCCCACGCTCCATTGCAGTCGACCTGAGCTTTTGGATTTGCCCCTATCAAGCGCGACAAGATTATCCCGTTTGGTGATATCTGTTTCTAAGCACTACAAAAACATTTATTTAAAAAATAAATCATATATTGATGTCTACAAATTGGATTTTTGTTGTTTTGGTCTTGTTTTGATGATAAAAATAGAAGCTGTTTTACTAAACTGTATGAAGTCTTTTTTGTGATGTTTTCACTGTGTTACTGTTGGAAGTATTGCACAAATACTTGACACATTGCTTCTTAAGTTAGGCCTGACTGCTCTGTGCCAAGCTACCAGAGGGTGAGCACAGGTTTATTTAAAGTGTGTTACTGACTTACCCTGACGAGGAATGTGGTTCCTGCTTGGACAGGGTGCATACCTCTGCCAACCAGAAACCCAGTTTCTAACAGGCTGCATTCCAGTCCATTATTCATTTGCCCGCATGCGGCCTCAGACAGGAACCAGCCATGTGAAATCTGCCTTAGTCCTGCTCCAGTAGGAACAGTCAAGCCCAAACTTCTATGAGTAAAAATATATGAATTCCACATCTGAGTGACCGCTGGATGGATTGTTAAGCATAAAAACTATATACCAAGTGAGATTCCCCAGAAGGGACATAGTCTTAGTCCCTGGATACATTGTTAAGCATCCAGGGTATATATGTTCATACTGAAATCTGAGGCATACAGGTCATCCTGAACTCCTAATGGTAATCCTTATGGAATCACTACAAGCTGGTACATTGTAAAATAGTCTTACAACAACGGGTTAAAAGCTGCATGACAGCATGGTTTAACTAGTGGGAGACGACACCAGGCTCTTTTTGACGTTTGAGATTATTGCACACATTGGAGAGGAGCTGTACTGTGTGTGCTGGCAACTTTACACCAAATTCAATGATAGGATACACATGTTCCATATGCACACTGGCAATCACAACCGACTGAGTTTTACTGTTCCTTCATTTCCGAAGACATTGATTGAAGGATGCACCTAGCCACCATCTATTGCAGCCTGCTATTCCTTTCCATCTCTATTAAGACTCAAAAGAATTAATTTTTAGATATGTGGATTTAATGTGTTGGCCTTTTTACGATTGGTAGGTCTGCTAATACGAGTAAAGGCAGATCCACTTGGAGCTGTAGAGAGACAACCTCTCTAATTTCAAATACTTACGCTAAGCAATTAACTACCAGGTACGTTCAGGATAGAACCTGTGAATAAAATGCTTTAAGTCTTGCATCTCAGTGTCAGTTCCCAGTGAGCCGCTATTGTTCCCCCAGAGGCAAGCAAATGCGACTGAGATTTTTGGAATGGTGTCCAGAGAATTAGATGGCGGGTAACATACATTAATTTGTAGAATCTATAAACAGTTATTATATTGTGCCATCTTTAGGGTTCAGAAATTTGAGCTCCTTTGAGTAGGGTCAATATTCTGTAACTGAATTCGGGACACGTTGGGTGACAGGCAGGAAAAGGTGCTGGCTAAAAGGATGTAAGGAATTGACTAACATCCAGAGTGCCGCATATCAGTTCTTTGCAGTAGCGGCCACTCGTAGTATGAAGTGGTGGGGCGGGGGGAAGTAAACACAAAAACAAACAAACAAGTTTAAATAAAAAAAAGAAAAACTGACCTGCTTCGACAGCCGCCTCCTTGCTCCCGATCCTGGCTTCCTTGCCAGGAGCCTGCTGCACACTGCGCAGGCTCCCATCTCCCAATCCCAGCACTGCTCACATGCTGGGAATGCTATTCCCAGCATGTGAACAGCACTGGGATTGGTCTGAGCGCCGCGGTTCGGAGCTCAAACATAGAGTGGGAGCCTGTGTTGGTTTCTCCACCCAGCTGTACAATGCAGCTAGGTGGAGAAAGGCTAAGTGCGCATGACGGTTTGGCCGTCCCCAGAGGGCCGGCCAAACCGGCATGAGCACTTGGCAGTGTCTACCACTCCCCCCTCCTCCCTGGTGACGCAGCGTCAGGATGGGAGGCCACGCCGCTCCCTCTCAGCCTGAAGGGCTAAAAATAAAATGATAATAAAAATGTTTTATTATCATTTTATTTTTGCCCTTTGCCTCTGCTGGCTTTCAGCGGGGGGGAGGAGGGAGGGCGACGCTATAACAGAGGAGCTGCCCCTGGTTCTTTGGCCTGTGATTATCAGTGAAATCAAATCCAGCATTGTCGGAGACATCTCATTGAGGGCATTGCTGTTTGCAGAAGATGTCGTCTTCTTTAAATGCTTAGTGAACGTTTGTGAAAAAATTAGGAAAAAATTGACAAGGCAGGAATGTTGGTCCAGGAGGGGCAACTCTATCCATTGTAGTTTTGAGCAATATTATACATTGAAACCACAAACATAAGCAGGGAAACTGTTTTGATAAAAGGCAATCACCATTGAGAAGTATAAAATGGGTCATCTTGTACTGTGGGTGTGGGAAAACTGTGAGGCGAGACAGATGAATGGTGGAGGCAAAAACAAAATGTAACTGCTCTGTAAATTATTTGTAATATCTGCCTACGTGCACCCATAAGCAGAGGTCATCAAGAACTTGAACAAACCAGTCCAAGAGGGGTCAACAAGTAAAAAAAACCTACACTTCACTAGATGAACTCCCTTCATACCTTAAAGCGATCATAGAACCATAATGCTTTTGATGCAGTGGAGCTGGGACAATTTTCAGAGTGGGGGTGATGTCATCTATTTTTATTTATTTTATTGTACTTTTAGAGCGCAGCATTTATCCCAAGGGACATCACGGCACTAGGAAAGCGTGAAACCTGTTTGAGAGGTGTTTAATTACATGAGACATCAACAATTGGGTCTTAGACAGCCAGCCCCTGGGCGTCAGTAGTTGAGTCCTGAAAAAAAACACTTTTTCAGCTTCTTTCTGAACCTCATATGATCATCAGTGAGGCGAAGCTCCAACGGGAGTTTGTTCCAGTGAGTATCCGCCAGATGGGAGAAGGAGCGACCTCCCGCTCTGACTTTTTTGATGCGTCTTGTCTAAGCTAGAGCGCAATTGCATGACCTCAGGTCTCGCGAGGGGACATAGAATTCAACGTTGTCCTGCAGGATTCTAGGTCCAAGTTTGTATAAAACTCTATGCGCGTAGCATAGTAGTTTAAACTTGGTCCTTTGTCTCATGGGCAACCAATGAAGCTCCTTCAAACAATCTGAAGCCGAGCTGTACTTGTTCTTGTTGAGAACCAATTTGGCTGCTGCATTCTGAATTTCTTGCAGACAAAAGAATAAATAGTCAGCCATGCAAACATAAAGAGCGTTCCCATAGTCCAATTTACTGGTCAGTAGGGCCTGAGTGATGGTTTTTCTCCAATTCAAAGGTACCCACATAAAAAGTCTCCTTAGTAATTTTAGTATGGCAAAACATTTATCACACAATACTCAGACTTGGTCTTGCATGCTTAGAGCATTATCTAACAGGAATCCCAAGTTTTTTACAACACGTTTGGGCTCAGGAGCGATGCCTAGTGGTTGGGGCCTCCAGGTTGTGTCCCAGACTAGGTGTGCTCCACCAAAAAGCAATATCTCAGATTTCTCTGCATTTAACTTTGTCATCAAAGTTACATCACTGATGTCATGAGGATTTTGAGAAATCTAAGACTTTCACAAAGAACAAGTATAGCAAATGAGCCACTCCCATTCAGCAGGAGCATGATAAATGTGTGTATATAGCCAGTGGTGCACTGTGGAGTACACTGTTGCAAATAGTTTACTAAAGCATGGAGTGGTAGCACACTGTCATTTACAAACAGCACATTAACTAATTAAATGGCCCCAGAATTCACATTGGCATATGGTTTTACTGATAAAACTATACATTGCAAAAACAATTGTGTGTGGAATTCCGGATTCAGCAAATATTTATCATTTGCATACCATGTAAAGTGTCTTCATTATTTTAGATCCTATTAAAATGTTTGTTTCCATCACACTTTAGAATTTTAATGTGCTTCATTTGTGCTTTCCAAACTGCCAGCGTACTGTGAAATATGTGTACAGTTCATTTACAGGTATTTAAAATGTTGTGTGTTAGAAAAGCAGCTGACATCCTACATTTTTTTTCTCTCCAGTATCCCAGCAAGATTGTTTGTTCACTTTACAAAACCCTTTCATTTTGCAGTCGAGAAAGAGAAGTAAACCCCAATATCCAGGTTAAAAAAGCAGCTGTTTGTCAGAGACACATCCTAACATTTGACCTCTGCCTTTGAACGCAATGCAAATGTGACAAGATAAAAACAAAGGGGCATACTTACAAGAAAATGATGCAGTGCAGCACTGCAAGCCATCTTGCTGTGCCGAGCTGCGTTATTAGGGAAGTGCAGGGATGTGTGGTATTTACAACAATACGACGCATCCCTGTGCTTTCCTCTGTGCTGGCGCACAATTGGCTGTGCATTTCAATTGAGACCATGTCCCCGAGTCCTGTAATCGGTGCCACAACATGGTGTCCATGTCCATGTTCTGGCCAGCCATTCAAAGCTGGTTCCCTTTGGGGCCCACTCACATGCCCCTGGATGGCAGGGTGTGCGCACACTGCCCCTTATATGTTTTTTAGTTCCTTTTCAAGGCACAGTGACCATATTCCTGAGTCCTCTAGTGGCTGCCACAACACATTGTTTATGTTGTGCTCAGCCAACCGGGATTGACTAGACCCCTTTAAATTGGCCAGTCGGAGCATGTCTGGACACCAACAGTACAGATACACCAACCTTTTTAACACCTTCATGCCTAACCCAAGCCCATCTTTAAATGTTAACTTCTGAAAAACTCCTGAACTGATTTACATCAAATTAAAAAACACGCTTTCTTATTAAAGGTCCAACTTTTTACCAAATTTGGTGTAATTCATTCGGTTTAGCTGTTTTTCTGTACTGAAGAGCAAAGTTTCCTATGGGAATTAACATTGGGAATCACGCTATTGAAACCCTCCACCCTTTTTCTTGGTGTCTGCTTGATGGAAACTGTTGTGTAGATTCGCCAAATGACACCAAAGTTTTTAGTAAAACAAAAAATGCTCTTCCTACGGAAACTGTGATCTTAATATAGCTACACAGTGGCAGTAACCATATATATATATATTTTAGTAAAAAACTTTGCTAAATGGGAGTAGATTGTTATGTGCAACAAAATATTTACAGATGCATATAAAAATATAGGGGCATATTAGCAAGACCGGCGATAAAATTATCGCCGTTTTAGCGGCAGGAAACTGCCGCTAAAACAGCGATAATGGGCTTCCTAATATGCGTTATAGAATTCCAATAGAAGCCCAGGATAGATGTCCTGCACATCAAACCTGGGCTTCTATTGGAATTCTATAACGCATATTAGCAAGCCCATTATCGCCGTGCCGCTAAAACAGCGATAATTTTACCGCCGGTCTTGCTAATATGCCCCATAGAACGTTCAGAAACAAACAAATTTGCATTAAATTTGTTAGCAGGGAGTAACGAATTAGCAGTTGATTTACTTCCTCCTGAATTTGAAAAATAAACAAAGAGATCCAAGGCTTTAAAAGTATCTTCTTGAATCAATTGATGCATTATAAAAACTTCCTTTATAAATCTAAAATCACCTTTACAACTAAAATGCTATCAATAGAACTATAAGCCTTACATTTTTTTCTAATGCATCTCTTCATATACAGTTAAAAAATAAATAATAAATATATGAGGATTATTTTTATTGCTGATTTATATTGTAAATTTTGCATTTCTAGCAATAAATTACATTAAAATGGAATGCACGTAACTTAATGATCACAAAAGAGTGCATACAATAAGAATATACCACTGACTAATACATTTATCATAATATCAATTAACTATTTAATTCCAGACACTGAAAATGATACAGCAGTTTGTTTCAGGGAAGCCTCCATAACCAGTTAACTCAGGCAAACGCCTTTTTTAATAAATTTGTTTGGCTGTTCTTTATAAAGTAAATAACTAAGGCAAATTAGTGCTCTGCCAACATTTCTATATGAATTTTATGTCTAAAAGTTACTTTTCAAGATGATATTCATGGTGTCAGACATAAGGAGTAACCCAACCTCAGTTTCAGATGTAATAACTTTGTTGCAAATCTTACTTACATCCTTGTGGATATTCCCTTAATGATTTGAGCGAGAATCTGCAGTTCGGTCCTGTTAGACCTGTCAGCCTTAAGGTGGTCTTACTCCAATTTTTTGCCTTCACCCTCTTATTTTTGCTAAATTTGTTTTTGTTGGCCTTAGGACTCTGTGCAAAGTGCTTGTGCTCATTCCCTAAAACATGGTAAAATTGGCATACACCTGATTGGCATATGTAATTTACATATAATTCCCTAGTAAAGTGGAATACCATATATCCATGGCCTGTAAATTAAATGCTACTAATGGGCCTGCAGCACTCATTTTGCCACCCATTTAAGTAGCCCCGTAAAACATGTCCCAGGTCTGCCACTGCAGCCTAAATGCACTTTCACTAGCCAACTCGACTTGGCAAAAAAAAAAAAAAAACACTGCCAAGCCTTGAACTCCCCTTTTATTACATCTAAGTCACCCCTAAGGTACGCTTCGGTAGCCCCTTGGGCAGGGTGCATTGCATGTAAAAGATTGAATGTGTACTTTTAAGTTTTTCATGTTCTGGTATTAAAAAAAACTCCTAAATTCTTTTTTCACTACAATACGATTTACCTCTCCCATAGGATAACATTGGGTGGCCCTATTACATTTAATAAGTTCTAACTTTTGATTGGGAACAGGTAAAGATTTCAAGTTTGGTTGCCGCCGCTGTGAAACTGACTTACCTGCTTGGAGGGGGAGAAGAGGAGAAGCCGTGTGTTGGACTTGGCCCTTTTTTGCAGGGTCATCCCAGAACTTTTTGCCTTCCTCCTGTATTTTTTCTGACCTGTGTTGGTGGTTTTCTGACTCTGGGCACTTTTACCACTGCTGATCAGTGCTAAAGTGCATATGCTCCCTATTGTAAATTGTTGTAATGGATTAGTGACTCCATGATTGGCTTATTTGATTTACTTGTCAGACCCTAGTACAGTGCACCATGAGTGCCCAGGGCCTGTAAATCAAATGCTGCTGGTGGGCTTGCAGCACTGATTGTGCCACCCACAGAAGCAGCTTGTAAAATATGGCTCAGGCCTGCCATTGCAGAGCCTGTGTGCAGTCTAGGACTGCCATGTCGACTTGCAAGTGCACCCACTTGCCAGTCCCTAAACCTTCCCTTTTCTACATGTTAGCCACCCCTAAGGTAGGCCCAAGGTATCCCTGTGGGCAGGGTGCATTGTATGTGAAAGGTAGGACATGCCCTGGTGTGTGTGGCATGTCCTGGTAGTGAATTACAGCCAATTTCGTTTTTCACTATTGCAAGGCTATCTATTCCCATAGGCCAGAGAGGGCAGTTTGATTATAACATCTTATAATCCTAACTGACCCTGGAAACAAGATAGGAAAATAAAGTTTAGTATGCCTGAACTCAGAATGTTAAAATACATCTTTTAGTGTGGGTGATTTTTACATTCTGTGTTTGAAAATACCACTTTTAGAAAGTAGGTATTTTCTTGCCTAACCATCCAGTATGCCTCTGCTAGGTTTGTGTATTCCATGTCTGGTTTGTGAGTGACAGGGGGCTGGAGAGGGCTTTGGCTCCAGCAGTCTGATGAGTCAGGGCTGGGCTGAATAGGACCTGGGTTGAATAGAGAGTAGGGGAGGAGATTTCCTTTCACATGCCTAAGCCTACATAGAATAGAGAGTAGGGGGAGGAGATTTCTTTTCAGCTACCTGGGCCAGGTCTGCTTTCAACAATGCTGTCTCCACCTCCTGCCAGGATGCTGCACCAGGGAGGACAGAACTGGTTTGGACTGGGTAAAGACACTCTCTGCCTTCAGAGAACAGAGGATTTTGGAGTATAAATATTGGGGCCCAGATCCCAGAGCTTTGGATCACTTCTGGGAATCAAGACAAACCTTTGCCAAGGAGAGAAACCAAGGAAGCTGAAGGAGGAGACTGCCCCTGCGCTGGTTACTGTTTGGGGTTGGCCTGCAGTGGTTACTTATTGCCAAGGAAAGGAGAAAAGGAACTTTTGTGTGTACTTTATCATCTTGAGGAAGATCTCCAAGGGCTTGAAGCTGAGCTTGCCTCCTGTTTTGAAGTCTCAGGGACAAAGACTTCACCACCAGCTTCCCCTGAATTTCCTTGCTGGGAATTCTACCTGCAGAGAGGTGCCTGCTGTTGTTTTGGGCCCTCTAGAGACTGCGTGTCGCTGAGAGCTGGAAGCGCGACGCAACGAGGAAGAAGCGTGTCGCCGCCGCAGCTGTTGCCGTCGCATCACCGAAGAAGCGTGTCGCGTCTCCGGAGAAGTGTGCCGTCGCCGCAGAGGTCGCCGTCGCATCACCAGAGAAGCACATCGCAGGGCCTGTCGCGGCTCAAGAAACCACCGATTTCGCTGCACGGCTGTCGGGCGTGCACGCATCGCATCCAAGTTGTCGCATCGCATCAAAGACACCATTTTGTCGCATCGCACCGGATCGTCGCATCGCATCGAGGCCCCATCTTGTCGCATCATAACCGGAACGCAGTAAGAAACAGACACTTCGCCTCCTCTCCGGTAAGGAACAGACGCATTGCCTCCCCTGCGCTGCAGTAAGGAACAGGTGTGCCGCCTCCCCCGAAGCAAGGAACTGACGCATCGCCTTCCTTGCGACCCTTTTGTTTATATTGCATTACGCATCCAAGGTACTTTGAGAGTAAAGTGTCGCATTTTCCATCTACATTGAACTAAGCTATTTCTACCATTTGAAAGTCATATTTTTGAGTACTGTATTGTGGATTTTTGTCGTTTGGTCTTGTGTTAAATCTAGATAAAGATTACTTATTTTTCTAAACTGGTGTGGTGTCCATTTGTAGTGTTTTCACTGTATTACTGTATGTGTTCACAAATGCTTTACACACTGCCTCTGAGATAAGCCTGCCTGCTCGTGCCAAGCTACCAAGGGGTGAGCAAGGGTTATTTTAGGAGTGTAGCCCCCTTACCCTGATTAGAAGCAAGGGCCCCTACTTGGTCAAAGGTACCTACCTCTGCCAACTAGAGACCCCCATTTCTAACATTGGTGGTCAGCGGTGAGGATTCTGGACTTGCATTTGTGACTCATATACAGTGATTGGTGTACACTACTAGTGAGTGCAGACCATTACGCAACCACATACTGTTTTTTCTGTTTTCTGGTGTCCTCCTTGAAGTATTTTTGATACTATGACTCTGGTTAGTTGTTGGAAAATGGAACTTAACTTCTGGCACATGTTCATCTACACAATGAAGGAGCTACGTGTGTTCTGCAAGGAAAGGGGGCTGCCTGTGAAGAGAAGGTCCAGGGAGGATCTAGAGGCATCCCTATTTCATTATGAGTTACCCCGCTGGGGGCCAACACTACCAGTTGAGTCTGAGGAGGAGGAGTTCTCTGAAAGTGAGGAAGAAATAGAAAAAGTTGGCTGGCTTCTGGCTTGTGAGCAGAGGCTGAGAAAGCTTGATGAGGAGCTCGAGAGGGCTGAGGCCAAGAGGGCCTTAACCCAAGAAGAAGAAATGTGTGTAACTCAGGAAGTGAGCTTGGCTGGGTTGGAGGTGGAGTCCAGCTCAGATGTTGGCAGCAAAATTGTGTTATCTAGTGCTGAGGAAGCAGTACACACACCCAGAGATGTGGTGCCTGACTTGAAGGAGGGGGTTAGCATACACCAGGAGGTTCAAGGATATGAGGTAGCTCCAGTGGTGCGCAGTGTCCCTGAGGTGGATTGGGGAACTGGCACAGGGGTTCATAGTCCTAGTGGTGGGAGGGACACTCTGCTGACTCTAGATGAGAGGTACAGGGAGAGGGGTTCCCCCAGGGTTGAAGTCCTGGTGTGTGAGAGTGAAGACCGCCCAGAAGAGTGTGTGTTGAGTGACAGAGACAGTCAGATGCTGTCTTGCCAATCTCAGGAGAGTGGTGTGGGGTACATGTGCGAGGCACTGGACGGTGAGGTGAAGGATAGTTTGATTAACACCTGTGTGGGGCTGTGTGATTCAATAGTGGGAGAGCATATTGTAAGTCCCTGTTTTCCAGAGCTATGCCAACACCTGTTGGAGTGTGAGTTCTCTGACCCCAGAGAGCTCACCCGGGAGGCAGACCTTTTGGTGGATTCCAGAGAGTCTGAAGAGGCATTGGGGAGTGACATTAAGAGGAGTGGCTCAGGTATTTCCCAGCCCAGAGTGGTGGGAGAGCTTCAGAGTAGCCCAGCTAGGTCCCGGTGTAGTGGGAGGGTTGTAGGGCCTCACGTCCTGTCTACAAGGAGAAGGAGTGAGACTGGGATGCGTCCCCAAGTGCCCCAACCTCAGTCTCAGGACCGGGAGGGTTCCTTAAGGGAACACCAGGTGGGGAACCTAGTCTGTACTGGTAGGCCATCCGTTGAGGGGGATCGCCTAGTGTCAGGAGAACTTGGAGTGTCTGTAAGCGGACCTCTATCAGTTCTGGGGTCTGGCTGTGCCACTCCTAAGTGGAGGGTGCAGAAGTCCAGATGGAGATGTGAGAGGGTGATGCAGTCTCCACTGGAAGAACCAGTGGGTCAGGGGCCAGCCATAAGGGCTGAGCCTCCTAGGAGTGACCATGGTGACCCCACTTCTGTCCTGGGGGAATCTTCGCGCACTGTCAGATGGACAGGGATCGGGAGATCTGCGCCATGCAGACTGTCACACAACACATGAGTCATGTGTTACCCTTGGGGAGGGCATGCGTGCTCCCCAGGAAGTCCTGGTGTGCCAGGAGGGTGCTCAGCCGCAGGGTTTAGTCCCTGGGTTGGGAAGCCAGGTTCAGGTGTTGCCTGACCTGGAGGGAAGGGCAACTGCTAACAGTGCCCCTACCGGTTTGTCTTCTGGGGGCACTGCTCCAGGTGGGAGGGTGCAGGGCCCCAGTAAGGGGGGCGGGGAGAGGGCAGCCTCACCCCTGACCTCTGCCCAGTCTATGGGTACAGACCCTAAGCTGGGATCCCAGTTGCAGGATAGAACCCCTGAACTGGTTGGCGAATTGTGCAGGACACCTGCCACAGGTGCCCTGACAATTCTGGAAGGGGGTACCACTCCAGGTGGGAGGGTGCAGAGTCCCAAGGAGGAGGACCGGGTGTGGGAAAGCCCACCCCAGTCTCCTGTCCAGGCACCGGGTACAGGCCCGGGGTTGGTGGGTCAGTGTCAGGATGTCATACCTGACCTGACAGGAGGGAGAGTGGACCAAAGGTGCCAGGCACCTGGGGCTACTGCCCCCCGCTCTCTGATACCACAGAGGTTGGAGAACCATGAAAGGCCTGGGGCCTGGTTCTCCTCACTGACAGCTGTCAGTGGCCACTGTGGCTTGCTGTCCTGGTGGACAGAGTTGCCCCTGGGAGGGGGACGGGAGTCACACCCCGGGGGTGGACTGGGCTACTTCTCTGTGTTGGCCATGTGGGTACTGTCTGTCTGTTGGGACACACCTGTGAGCAAGCTAAGGTTAGTTGCTGCACAGATGGTGTCCACAGGTGAGGAGAAGGGTTCTCCATGGGTTAGCTTAGTGGGCCCTGAGAATATGGACAGAGAAATCCAAATAGGTTCAGATTGGCGTAGAACTGGAGTGTGCCCCTGCAGGTGTGGGCAAGGGTCCATGTTCTATCGCCCCAAGCAGGGAAGCCTATCAAGGTATTGATTAGTCTACCCTGGCTTTAGGCTGGAAGGTGGTTGTGTTGGACTTGGCCCTTTTTTGCAGGGTCATCCCAGAACTTTTTGCCTTCCTCCTGTATTTTTTCTGACCTGTGTTGGTGATTTTCTGACTCTGGGCACTTTTACCACTGCTGATCAGTGCTAAAGTGCATATGCTCCCTATTGTAAATTGTTGTAATGGATTAGTGACTCCATGATTGGCTTATTTGATTTACTTGTCAGACCCTAGTACAGTGCACCATGAGTGCCCAGGGCCTGTAAATCAAATGTTGCTGGTGGGCTTGCAGCACTTATTGTGCCACCCACAGAAGCAGTTTGTAAAATATGGCTCTGGCCTGCCATTGCAGAGCCTGTGTGCAGTCTAGGACTGCCATGTCGACTCGGCAAGTGCACCCACTTGCCAGTCCCTAAACCTTCCCTTTTCTACATGTTAGCCAACCCTAAAGTAGGCCCAAGGTATCCCTGTGGGCAGGGTGCATTGTATGTGAAAGGTAGGACATGCCCTGGTGCGTGTGGCATGTCATGGTAGTGAATTACAGCCAATTTCGTTTTTCACTAGTGCAAGGCTATCTGTTCCCATAGGCCAGAATGGGCAGTTTGATTATAACATCTTATAATCCTAACTGACCCTGGGAACAAGATCGGAAAATAAAGTTTAGTATGCCTGAACTCAGAATGTTAAAATGCATCTTTTAGTGTGGATGATTTTTACATTCTGTGTTTGAAAATACCACTTTTAGAAAGTAGGTATTTTCTTGCCTAACCATCCAGTATGCCTCTGCTAGGTTTGTGTATTCCATGTCTGGTTTGTGAGTGACAGGGGGCTGGAGAGGGCTTTGGCTCCATTAGTCTGATGAGTCAGGGCTGGGCTGAATAGGACCTGGATTGAATAGAGAGTAGGGGAGGAGATTTCCTTTCACATGCCTGAGCCTACATAGAATAGAGAGTAGGGGGAGGAGATTTCTTTTCAGCTACCTGGGCCAGGTCTGCTTTCAACAATGCTGTCTCCACCTCCTGCCAGGAAGCTGCACCAGGGAGGACAGAACTGGTTTGGGCTGGGTAGAGACACTCTCTGCCTTCAGAGAACAAAGGATTTTGGAGTATAAATATTGGGGCCCAGACCCCAGAACTTTGGATCACTTCTGGGAATCAAGACGAACCTTTGCCAAGGAGAGAAACCAAGGAAGCTGAAGGAGGAGACTGCCCCTGCGCTGGTTACTGTTTGGGGTTGGCCTGCAGTGGTTACTTATTGCCAAGGAAAGGAGAAAAGGAACTTTTGTGTGTACTTTATCATCTTGAGGAAGATCTCCAAGGGCTTGAAGCCGAGCTTGCCTCCTGTTTTGAAGTCTCAGGGACACAAAAACTTCACCACCAGCTTCCCCTGAATTTCCTTGCTGGGAATTCTACCTGCAGAGAGGTGCCTGCTGTTGTTTTGGGCCCTCTAGAGACTGCGTGTCGCTGGGAGCTGGAAGCGCGACGCAACGAGGAAGAAGCGTGTCGCCGCCGCAGAGGTCGCCGTCGCATCACCAGAGAAGCACATCGCAGGGCCTTTCGCGGCTCAAGAAACCACCGATTTCGCCGCACGGCCGTCGGGCGTGCACGCATCGCATCCAAGTTGTCGCATCGCATCAAAGACGCCATTTTGTCACATCGCATCAAAGACGCCATTTTGTCGCATCGCACCGGATCATCGCATCGAGGCGCCATCTTGTCGCATCGTAACCGGAACGCAGTAAGAAACAGACGCTTTGCCTCCTCTTCGGTAAGGAACAGAAGGATTGCCTCCCCTGCGCTGCAGTAAGGAACAGGTGCGCCGCCTCCCCCGAAGCAAGGAACTGACTCATCGCCTTCCTTGCGACCCTTTTGTTTATATTGCATTACGCATCCAAGGTACTTTGAGAGTAAAGTGTCGCATTTACCATCTACATTGAACTAAGCTATTTCTACCATTTGAAAGTCATATTTTTGAGTACTGTATTGTGGATTTTTGTCGTTTGGTCTTGTGTTAAATCTAGATAAAGATGACTTATTTTTCTAAACTGGTGTGGTGTCCATTTGTAGTGTTTTCACTGTATTACTGTATGTGTTCACAAATGCTTTACACACTGCCTCTAAGATAAGCCTGCCTGCTCGTGCCAAGCTACCAAGGGGGTGAGCAGGGGTTATTTTAGGAGTGTAGCCCCCTTACCCTGACTAGAAGCAAGGGCCCCTACTTGGTCAAAGGTACCTACCTCTGCCAACTAGACACCCCCATTTCTAACATTGGTGGTCAGCGGTGAGGATTCTGGACTTACATTTGTGACTCATATACAGTGATTGGTGTACACTACTAGTGAGTGCAGACCATTACGCAACCACATACTGTTTTTTCTGTTTTCTGTTGTCCTCCTGGAAGTATTTTTGATACTATGACTCTGGTTAGTTGTTGGAAAATGGAACTTAACTTCTGGCACATGTTCATCTACACAATGAAGGAGCTACGTGTGTTCTGCAAGGAAAGGGGGCTGCCTGTGAAGAGAAGGTGCAGGGAGGATCTAGAGGCATCCCTATTTCATTATGAGTTACCCTGCTGGGGGCCAACACTACCAGTTGAGTCTGAGGAGGAGGGGTTCTCTGAAAGTGAGGAAGAAACAGAAAAAGTTGGCTGGCTTCTGGCTTGTGAGCAGAGGCTGAGAGAGCTTGATGAGGAGCTCGAGAGGGCTGAGGCCAAGAGGGCCTTAACCCAAGACGAAGAAATGTGTGTAGCTCAGGAAGTGAGCTTGGCTGGGTTGGAGGTGGAGTCCAGCTCAGATGGTGGCAGCAAAATTGTGTTATCTAGTGCTGAGGGAGCAGTACACACACCCAGAGATGTGGTGCCTGACTTGAAGGAGGGGGTTGGCATACACCAGGGGGTTCAAGGATATGAGGTAGCTCCAGTGGTGCGCAGGGTCCCTGAGGTGGGTTGGGGAACTGGCACAGGGGTTCATAGTCCTAGTGGTGGGAGGGACACTCTGCTGACTCTAGATGAGAGGTACAGGGAGAGGGGTTCCCCCAGAGTTGAAGTCCTGGTGTGTGAGAGTGAAGACCGCCCAGAAGAGTGTGGGTTGAGTGACAGAGACAGTCAGATGCTGTCTTGCCAATCTCAGGAGAGTGGTGTGGGGTACGTGTGCGAGGCACTGGACGGTGAGGTGAAGGATAGTTTGGTTAACACCTGTGTGGGACTGTGTGATTGAACAGTGGGAGAGCATATTGTAAGAACCTGTTTTCCAGAGCTATGCCAACACCTGTTGGAGTGTGAGTTCTCTGACCCCAGAGAGCTCACCCGGGAGGCAGACCTTTTGGTGGATTCCAGAGGGTCTGAAGAGGCATTGGGGAGTGACCCTAAGAGGAGTGGCTCAGGTATTTCCCAGCCCAGAGTGGTGGGAGAGGTTCAGAGTAGCCCAGCTAGGTCCTGGTATAGTGGGAGGGTTGTAGGGCCTCACGTCCTGTCTCTAAGGAGAAGGAGTGAGACTGGGATGCATCCCGAAGTGCCCCAACCTCAGTCTCAGGACCTGGAGGGTTCCTTAAGGGAACACCAGGTGGGGAGCCTAGTCTGTACTGGTAGGCCATCCGTTGAGGGGGATCTCCTAGTGTCAGGAGAACTTGGAGTGTCTGTAAGCAGACCTCCATCAGTTCTGGGGTCTGGCAGTGCCACTCCTAAGTGGAGGGTGCAGAAGTCCAGATGGAGGGGTGAGAGGGGGATGCAGTCCCCAGTGGAAGAACCAGTGGGTCAGGGGCCAGCCATAAGGGCTGAGCCTCCTAGGAGTGACCATGGTGACCCCACTTCTGTCCTGGGGGATCTTCGTGCACTGTCAGATGGACAGGGATCGGGAGATCTGCGCCAGGCAGACTGTCACACAACACATGAGTCATGTGTTACCCTTGGGGGGGGCATGCGTGCTCCCCAGGAAGTCCTGGTGTGCCAGGTGGGTGCTCAGCCGCAGGGTTTAGTCCCTGGGTTGGGAAGCCAGGTTCAGGTGTTGCCTGACCTGGAGGGAAGGGCAACTGCTAACAGTGCCCCTACCGGTTTTTCTTCTGGGGGCACCGCTCCAGGTGGAAGGGTGCAGGGCCCCAGTAAGGGGGGCGGGAGAGGGCAGCCTCACCCCTGACCTCTGCCCAGTCTATGGGTACAGACCCTAAGCTGGGATCCCAGTTGCAGGATAGAACCCCTGAACTGGTGGGCGAATTGTGCAGGACACCTGCCACAGGTGCCCTGACAATTCTGGAAGGGGGTGCTGCTCCAGGTGGGAGGGTGCAGAGCCCTGAGGAGGAGGCCCGGGTGTGGGAAAGCCCACCCCAGTCTCCTGTCCAGCCACCGGGTACCAGCCCGGGGTTGGTGGGTCAGTGTCAGGATGTCATACCTGACCTGACAGGAGGGAGAGTGGACCAAGGGTGCCAGGCACCTGGGGCTACTGCCCCCCGCTCTCTGACGCCACAGAGGTTGGAGAAACCATGAAAGGCCTGGGGCCTGGTTCTCCTCACTGACAGCTGTCAGTGGCCACTGTGGCTTGCTGTCCTGGTGGACAGAGTTGCCCCTGGGAGGGGGACGGGAGTCACACCCCGGGGGTGGACTGGGCCACACCTCTGTGTTGGCCATGTGGGTACTGTCTGTCTTTTGGGACACACTTGTGAGCAAGCTAAGGTTAGGTGCTGCACAGATGGTGTCCACAGGTGAGGAGAAGGGTTCCCCATGGGTTAGCTTAGTGGGCCCTGAGAATATGGACAGAGAAATCCAAATAGGTTCAGATTGGCGTAGAACTGGAGTGTGCCCCTGCAGTTGCGGGACAGGGTCCATGTTTTATCGCCCCAAGCAGGGAAGCCTATCAAGGTATTGATTAGTCTACCCTGGCTTTAGGCTGGAAGGGGGTTGTGTTGGACTTGGCCCTTTTTTGCAGGGTCATCCCAGAACTTTTTGCCTTCCTCCTGTATTTTGTTCTGACCTGTGTTGGTGGTTTTATGACTCTGGGCACTTTTACCACTGCTGATCAGTGCTAAAGTGCATATGCCCCCTATTGTAAATTGTTGTAATGAATTAGTGACTCCATCATTGGCTTATTTGATTTACTTGTCAGACCCTAGTACAGTGCACCATGAGTGCCCAGGGCCTGTAAATCAAATGCTGCTGGTGGGCTTGCAGCACTGATTGTGCCACCCACAGAAGCAGCTTGTAAAATATGGCTCAGGCTTGCCATTGCAGAGTCTGTGTGCATTCTAGGACTGCCATGTCGACTTGGCAAGTGCTGCCCACTTGCCAGTCCCTAAACCTTCCCTTTTCTACATGTTACTCACCCCTAAGGTAGGCCCAAGGTATCCCTGTGGGCACGGTACATTGTATGTGAAAGGTAGAACATGCCCTGGTGTGTGTGGCATGTCCTGGTAGTGAATTACAGCCAATTTCGTTTTTCACTATTGCAAGGCTATCTGTTCCCATAGGCCAGAATGAGCAGTTTGAATATAACATCTTATAATCCTAACTGACCCTGGGAAAAAGATAGGAAAATAAAGTTTAGTATGCCTGAACTCAGAATGTTAAAATACATCTTTTAGTGTGGGTGATTTTTACATTCTGTGTTTGAAAATACCACTTTTAGAAAGTAGGTATTTTCTTGCCTAACCATCCAGTATGCCTCTGCTAGGTTTGTGTATTCCATGTCTGGTTTGTGAGTGACAGGGGGCTGGAGAGGGCTTTGGCTCCAGCAGTCTGATGAGTCAGGGCTGGTCTGAATAGGACCTGGGTTGAATAGAGAGTAGGGGGAGGAGATTTCCTTTCACATGCCTGAGCCTACATAGAATAGAGAGTAGGGGGAGGAGATTTCTTTTCAGCTACCTGGGCCAGGTCTGCTTTCAACAATGCTGTCTCCAACTCCTGCCAGGAAGCTGCACCAGGGAGGACAGAACTGGTTTGGGCTGGGTACAGACACTGTCTGCCTTCAGAGAACAAAGGATTTTGGAGTATAAATATTGGGGCCCAGACCCCAGAACTTTGGATCACTTCTGGGAATCAAGACGAACCTTTGCCAAGGAGAGAAACCAAGGAAGCTGAAGGAGGAGACTGCCCCTGCGCTGGATATTGTTTGGGGTTGGCCTGCAGTGGTTACTTATTGCCAAGGAAAGGAGAAAAGGAACTTTTGTGTGTACTTTATCATCTTGAGGAAGATCTCCAAGGGCTTGAAGCTGAGCTTGCCTCCTGTTCTGAAGTCTCAGGGACACAAAGACTTCACCACCAGCTTCCCCTGAATTTCCTTGCTGGGAATTCTACCTGCAGAGAGGTGCCTGCTGTTGTTTTGGGCCTTCTAGGGACTGCGTGTCGCTGGGAGCTGGAAGCGCGACGCAACGAGGAAGAAGCGTGTCGCCGCCGCAGCTGTTGTTGTCGCATCACTGAAGAAGCGTGTCGTGTCACCGGAGAAGCGTGCCGCCGCCGCAGAGGTCGCCGTCGCATCACCAGAGAAGCGCATCGCAGGGCCTTTCGCGGCTCAAGAAACCACCGATTTCGCCGTCGGGCGTGCACGCATCGCATCCAAGTTGTCGCATTGCATCAAAGACGCCATTTTGTCGCATTTCATCAAAGACTCCATTTTGTCGCATCGCACCGGATCATCGCATTGAGGCGCCATCTTGTCGCATCGTAACCGGAACGCAGTAAGAAACAGACGCTTCACCTCCTCTCCGGTAAGGAACAGACGCATTGCCTCATCATGGGCCCAAACCCCGATGCCTGGAGCGACACCTGGTGGCCCCCCGCCCTCGGAAACCCGCCAACCCCCACGGACCACGCACGCAACCTGGGAATCATCCTGGACTCCGAGCTCAAAATGGACCGCCAGATCAACTCTGTCTCATCTTCCTGCTTCCACACCCTCCGCCTCCTTCGTAAGACTTTCAAATGGATCCCCCTCGAACACCGAAAGACCGTCACTCACGCCCTGGTCACCAGCAGACTCGACTACGGCAACGCACTCTACGCCGGAATAAACAAAAACCTCACCCGCAAGCTACAGAACATCCAGAACGCCGCCGCAAGACTGGTCCTCAACCTGCCAAAACACTGCCACATCTCCCAGCACCTGCGCACACTCCACTGGCTCCCTGTCGAGGCGAGAATCACCTTCAAGATGCTCACCCACGCACACAAGGCCCTCCACGGCACCGGACCAGCATACCTGAACAGCCAACTCAAATTCCACGCACCCCAAAGGACCCTACGATCAGCCCAGCTCTCCTACGCCGTGGTCCCCCGCACCAGAAAGACCAGATCGGGAGGCCGCTCCTTCTCCTTCCTCGCGGCCAAAGCATGGAACGCCCTTCCGCTCCACCTCAGACAGACAACATCGCTCCCCATCTTCGCAAGAAACCTCAAAACCTGGCTCTTCGACAGACCCCCTCCTTGATGGATGGAACCTGCACCCCCCCCCCCACCACCACTAGCGCCTTGAGACCCTTACGGGTGAGTAGTCGCGCTTTAACAAACCCCTGATTGATTGATTGATTGATTGCCTCCCTCCCCTGCGCTGCAGTAAGGAACCCGTGCGCCGCCTCCCCCGAAGCAAGGAACTGACGCATCGCCTTCCCTGCGACCCTTTTGTTTATATTGCGTTATGAATCCAAGGTACTTTGAGAGTAAAGTGTCGCATTTACCATCTACATTGAACTCAGCTATTTCTACCATTTGAAAGTCATATTTTTGAGTACTGTATTGTGGATTTTTGTTGTTTGGTCTTGTGTTAAATCTAGATAAAGATTACTTATTTTTCTAAACTGGTGTGGTGTCCATTTGTAGTGTTTTCACTGTATTACTGTATGTGTTCACAAATGCTTTACACACTGCCTCTGAGATAAGCCTGCCTGCTCGTGCCAAGCTACCAAGGGGGTGAGTAGGGGTTATTTTAGGAGTGTAGCACCCTTACCCTGACTAGAAGCAAGGGCCCCTACTTGGTCAAAGGTACCTAGCCCCCTTACCCTGACTAGAAGCAAGGTCCCCCACTTGGTCAAAGGTACCTACCTCTGCCAACTAGAGACCCCCATTTCTAACACCGTGTTTGCTTGACGCTGCTGGGGAACTCCATTTCCCGACTTCCACATCCTCACACATAAAAGCGCGTTGCGCCCCCGCTTCGTCGGACGCGCCCGGTCCTCGCCCAGGTGAAGCTCTGGCCAAGGGCGGGCCCGTCCACACCCATTGGAGCCCAGAAGAGGCTGGGCTGGGCCCCCCCCTCTAACATCTATCATCTGGCAACAGACACCCCAATAAAGCCACCTCCGGATCCGGGACCAGCATGGGAAAAAAAGACGTCAAATTCAACAGTCTTAACAGGGTTAACTATGTCTACCATTGACTCCTTTCTGATCAAAGCCACTAATGCCATTTTGAAGGAGATCGCCATGGCAGAAAAGAGACTTTCTCTTGGGGAGGGGGGCTCCGCTTGTGAGTGTCCGATGCAGTCTGCCAACGTGGTTACAGAGGGTCAAGAGAATCAGAGGTTGCAAGAGCTATGCAGACCACAACCAATTGCAAAGGTACCTCCTCCTGATATAATTGTCCCCCCCAATTGAAAAATATATACACGGCTACCTTTGCGGCACCCACTTCTGGCAAAAGGAAAAGAGGTACTTGAAAAGACTCCGCCTCCATCAAACCCAAAAAGCCTAGAAAGTCCTTACCATCTTGGTAAGCCCTGAGATACCTTGGTCACACCGTACCACGGAGGACTTAATTGACAAGATTACCTCTATCCTACATACTATCTTGTTACGGTTGGATTTGATTGACTTAAAAATTCAAGAGATACTAAAAAACAGTTCATTCGCACCAATTAACACTGTTGTAAACACCCAACCTGTACGACCCCATAATAGTCATCCCATGACCACAACCTCAGAGTTACATGAACATAGAGCTAATAAAGGGGGCAAATCAGGGTCAGACTCGGGCAAAATACTTACTACCCAAATGCTCTATTCCTTGGGGCGAGGATCTGAACCTCTAGAAAGGCCCCCAGAAGAATCAGGCCCAAAGGTAGCATTTACAGGCAAATTGGAGAACAGCTCCACTCCCAATAGATACCGGGTGGGGGGTGCAACATCTCTACCCCCTAGAGACATTAACAATTCCATTATCAATCAACCACAGAGTTAACCCCTACAGCTTCAGAGAGTAACTAACGTTCAAACCCTTAATCTTCTGCCTGCTGCCTGCCACTTTGTCGTAATCTTGGTTAATGCTCCTATGCTAAGATCAACACAAAAAGAATCCACCACTCAACTCATGGACAAATCACGCCACTGGCTATCTACCCACACTAGATTAGGGCACTTAGCTCAGAACCACCTCATTATGGGTAGGAGAACTCCTTGGGTAGGCCCAACCTCAAAGCTTTACGAGGGTGACTGTACTGTCCTAAATTTTGATATTTCCCAGATTGTGGGCGACTTATTACTCTACTCTCACTCAGCACTTACAGTAGCGACCCAGATCTTCCCCGTACCGCTGGGTTTCTTTTATAAACCCCCCTGTTTCATACGAGACAATGCACCAAAAAGAGCTTGGGAACCTCCCATAGGTGGCAGTAGGCCAATGATTAACGAAAGTGCTGGTTTTCTGACTTCAAATAGGCTTACTCCTTTATCAAATCTAGACTCCTGCGACTGACTTGAGAATGACACCCAGAGGCTCCGAATAACTATTCATCCAGCCCACAGTGAGAGTATGGGAAACGTGACACAAAGTAGGATTAACGGGGTGACAACGCTGGGACGGAGCGCTGATACCCACTCTTCTTATCCATTTCATAACATCGTAAGGGAACCTAATTCTTGCGCAAATAACCTGAACTATACTCTACTTTCTTGAAACATAGCAGGTTATAAAAGTAAACAGAACAACGAAAAGTGGCTCAAAGTACTATCTAATTTTCAGATCATCTGGGCCCAAGAAACCTGGGAGATTACCCCGTTTTATGTAAATGGCTATCGTTCATTTAGTACACCAGCATTACCCTCAATAGGGGGCAGAGCAAAGGGGGGACTTATGACACTGATAACTAACTCAATTACATTCAAAGTAGTAAATTTTATAAACAACTCTCCTCACTTCCACATTTTAGTCATCAAAGGTTATGATACCTGGGACCTACTGTTAATAAACTACTACAACAATAATTTTTCGAATCCAGAAATAGTAGCAGAGAACCTAGGTAAGACCGTAGAGGACTTAGTTTCTTCACCACCCAAACCCTTTACAAATCATTTGGGTTGGAGACTTCAATATAAAAGCTTGCCCAAGAGCAGAGTCGAAGTTATATGGGATAGAAGATCACCAGGGAGAACCAATTACTCATTTTGATCATAATATACATGGTAATGCTCTAAACAGTTTATTGATGACTTGGCAGCTAGAGCCCCGCAATGAAATCGGACCAGCAACTGGACAATTACTCCCTACATTTCAAAGCATAGAACGCACTTCCATGATTGACTACATAATCACGTGTGACCACTTTAAAATTAGTATTTCTAAGATGCAGGTTAATTTCATAGAATTTAGCGATCACGCTATGCTCTCATGCACCATAGCGTGGAGCGATTATACGAGTAGAAATGGTAAATTCGCTCCAAAACCAATCCTAAGCAAGGAAAAACGGCTTCACCTTAAAGTGGGATAAAGTGGACGAGACTGAGCTCCTCACAAACCTTATAGCGGCCAACTTTGAGGATTTTCTACTGTGTTTAGATCCGCAGTTAAACAACAACCTGGTGATTGAAGCGTTTGAAAACATTTTAACTAATATAAAAACGCAACTAACTCGCCCAACCCCTGTAAAAGACACTTCGCAGCTTCGTTGGTTTGATAAGAACTGCTCAGTAGCTTCCTCTAATCCCCGGAATGCCTTCAAAAACACTACCCAGAGATAAAGATCACATTCGCAAGATGAGGAATCTCTATACATTAGCTAAAGACAGAAACAGCTCAAATCTGAGGCGTTGGAAACTCTAAAGCAAGCATCCAATCAGAACGACAGTAAAGCTTTCTGGCAGGTGATCAATTCAGCCTTCCTGTCAGACAAGGGTGGCCCTTCCTTAGACGTTCACATAAATGAGGAGTTGTGGATAAGGCATTTCCAGGATATTTTTCAAAGTCCAGCCAACCTGCGCCCAGTGATTGCTAGCCAGTATTCTAAGGCCAAAACCTTTCTTACATTTGACCTTGAGGAAATACAGCTCGCCCTGTCACAGTCACCATTTCAGTAAGCCGCAGGGCCCGATGGTGTCCCAATGGACATCTTTCTTAGAAACAATCAATTATGGTCCCCCCTATTGACGGTAGTCTTTAACTTCATAGCCATAAATGGTCCTCTACCCTCCTGGAAAACTTTGCTGATTATACCTATTTACAAAAAGGGCGATGCTTCAAATCCACTTAACTACCGCCCTATCTCATTATTAGATAGTACTGCTAAATGTATGGGCAGACTATTGCTAAACAAGCTTGAAATCTGGGTGGCGGAAAAGAAAATTCTCGCCGAAGTACAGTACGGTTTCAGGTAGGGTAGGGGTACCATAGACCAGTGTCTTAACCTGACATTATTAGTAGCGAAATATTCCATGGTAAAGAAAGGCCAAATATATATGGCCTTCATGGACTTCTCCAAGGCTTTTGACTGTGTGTTACACAGCAAACTGTGGAATATTATGGAGACTATGGGAGTGGAGGCTGCAATAATACATTTTATAAGAGAGTTATATACAGGTCGAACAAAGCAAACACAAGGAGATGATGGACGGAGGGCTGAAGCTTTTCAGACACTCACCCCCAGTCACAGATCTGGGTTGAATCCATCATCGTTCTTTAGCTCACTTCGCCACCCCAGTTCAGACACAGCTATATGCAAATCAGTCTTGACCCTGTGCCTCATGGGAACAGTCCAGCCCGAACTGCCAAGCCATGTCTTCCCTGGACCGGAAACAAGCATCCTGGGACTGGTTTCGGGCTAACAGCCCTCATCAGCCAGGCCAGCTTGAATCCAGTGGCAAAGTGAGCAAGGGACCCACGTCTGGGTATACCCTGCCAACTTAGGGCGAACAAAGCAAACACAAGGAGATGATGGACGGAGGGCTGAAGCTTTTCAGACACTCACCCCCAGTCACAGATCTGGGTTGAATCCATCATCATTCTTTAGCTCACTCCGCCACCCCAGTTCAGACACAGCTATAAAGCCCGAAACCGGTCCTAGGATGCTTGTTTCCAGTTCAGGGAGGACCTGGCCTGGCAGTTCGGGCTGGACTGTTCCCATTGGGCACAGGGTCAAGACTGATTTGCATATGGCTGGGTCCAAACTGGAATGGCATGGTGAGCAAAAAAATGATGGATTTAGGCCCAGATCTCTGTACTGGGGTGAATGTACGACATTGTTCTGCATTCTGTCCATCAATTGTTCTTTTTGCATTTGTCACCCCAAGTGGGACGGGTATGCCCAGACATGGGTCCCGTGCTCTCCATGCCACTGGAGTCAAGCTATCCTGGCTAATGAGGGCTGAAAGCCCGAAACCGGTCCTAGGATGCTTGTTTCCAGTTCAGGGAGGACCTGGCCTGGCAGTTCGGGCTGGACTGTTCCCATTGGGCACAGGGTCAAGACTGATTTGCATATGGCTGGGTCCAAACTGGAATGGCATGGTGAGCAAAAAAACGATGGATTTAGGCCCAGATCTCTGTACTGGGGTGAATGTACGACATTGTTCTGCATTCTGTCCATCAATTGTTCTTTTTGCATTTGAGATATATACAGGTGGCACCGCTATGGTTCGATATGATAGGCAAGGCGAATGCACGAAATCTTCTAAAAATTGAAAGGGGTGACAGACAGGGGTGCGTTCTGGCCCCCTTCTTATTTGCCCTCTATACTAATAAATTGAATGAAGTTCTGGTTAATAAAACGAAAGATACCCCCCAAGCACAGTCCACCCCCTTCCGATCTTGTTATATGCAGATGATGCTGTTCTGTTAGCAAGAACCCCTATAGCGCTCCAAAACCTCATCGCTGAACACTCGGCCTTTATGTCTAATCTAGATCTTTATGTAAACAAATCTAAGACTTTTTAATGGCCATGGGGGGACTAAAAAGAAACCGAGGTGATTTCATCTTGATGGGGAGAAAATAGAACTGGTTCCGTGTTTTAATTATTTAGGCGTGGTTTTTGATCTTAAATTAAACTGGAAGGAGATGGTCCAGAACATAGCAAACCACATGGGTAAAAGCAATTTTCTGTTTCTCAAAAAACTGGGTAGCAAGCCAATAAAGGAAATGATCAAAATTTATTAGGCCAAAACTAGATCTATTGATACTTATGGGGCAGCGATTTGGGGGAAAGCGGATATAGAGGCACTGCAAGTCGTGGAAGACAAATTTGTGAAACGACTACTGTCAGTCCCACCAGCTTGTATTAATTTTAACGCTCACAAGGAAGTTGACTTGCCTTATATAAGCGATGTCATCAAATTGGCCCACTATCCTTGTGGCTTTCATTGTGGAAAAGGAACACTGGTGATCTGAACAAAATGATTTTAAAAAACATTATGAAGTTAGATCATGACCACAAAATCCCATGGTTATCCTACGTCAGACAATCCCTTTTTTCACTGGGGCTAGCACATCTTTATGACACTCCGAGGCTCTGTGAAAGCTTTCCCAAATCAATTCTAAAAGAATAATTTAATGCGAAATCTGCATCAGACAGGTGGGAAAGAAGCAGAGGAAAAAATCTGTAATGCTATATCAGGGGTTACCACATCTACAGCAGGGAGCCCTTTCATACCTCACATTTGTAGAGGATATTCGGCATCATTACATCTTGATCAGATTCTGATTAAACTACATACCGCTTATGTTGGGGTATCCAATGAATTTATTTTCAACAAGCCAGCTTCCTCTTTGCCCATGCAATAATAAGTCAAATCAATCGATTTCGCATATATTGTTTTTTTGTGCCTTTTACGCAACTGAGAGAAAAGACTTTGGGGCATATTATCAAGGGCTCTATCGCCGCTTTAGCGGGACTTTTTCCCGCTAAAGCGGCGATAATTCTAACGCCCTATTAGCAAGCTGTCGCTAACTGCTGTTAGCGACAGCTTCTAGGCGATAGCGACCGGGTTGGGTGCCGCTTTGCATGCCAGCGATATTTATCGCTAATGGCATGCAAAGTAGGCGTTCCCAACCTAAAAGCGACTGGAAACAGTCGCTAAGCTCGCTATCGCCTATTAGCGAGGCAGGGGAGGTGATTAACGAACCAGCGCTAAACACGTTTAGCGCTGGTTTGTTAACGCCTGGTCCAGACCTGACTTAGCCATGTAATCCAATGGGAGGTGGATTACATGGCTAAATCCCCCTCGCCCTATCACCTAGCTAACACTGGTCACAGTGTGAATATCGCTTGTTTTCAAGCGATATTCACACTGTTCTCCAGGGTTTCTATCGCTTAGGAGATAAGCGTTGCTGATAGCACGCTATCTCCGCGATAGAAACCTGCGATAATTATCCAAGCGCTAACTGCGCTTAGCGATAATTATCGCCGGTTATTGCTAATAGGCCCCTTTGTTATTCCATTGTTGAAAAAATTTAGCCTGCGCTCCCCAACACTAGCCCTAGCTGTGTTACAACAATTAGAAACCCCGTATGTCTGCTTCACTATGGCTTCTTTCTTACTAGCCGCTGTAAAAACCCGTAAGGCTGCTAATGGATTGCTCCTTCCATTTTAAAGAACCTATACTTTTAGGTTGATTATGATTTTTTAAATGAACACTCTGATAAGATTTTGACATCTGCCAGATCGGCACTGTGATACATAGTATTTTATGAATTAATTAACTGTTTATACATTTTAAGATTTCTGCTTTTTACTTGTGTTTTTACCAATCATGTAAATGTCACTTTTTCGCATCTAATTACCTCGAGATAGTACATGAGTTACTCTGAATGATTTCTTACCTACAGCGAAACCTCAATATTTATTTGTAACCTCGACCTGTACTGTAAATGCACTCTTGAGGACTGCATCTTGTACGCTATGAATTGCTTTTTATTTATGTACTTTTATGCATTTTAACTAAATGCTAAATTAAGTTTGAATTGATTGAAGTTTGGTGCCTGAGAAATTGTAATTTAAAATCCTCTTTAATGGTAAAGTCGGATTTTAAGTTACAATTTGGAAAATGACACTTTTAGAAAGTTCTAAACAATATAGGGTTCGGCCCACAATCAGTAAGGCTAGGCAATATATAATCTCTAAACAACAATCAAATGCCAATACTGATACTCATTCAGTCTATCATTCAAACTTGATGACCACACACCTCAGTTGGTTATGATCATTGCATGATTTATTTCAAAAGTTTTTTAGTTTTTTTCTTTCTTATATTTTACAAAGCGTTTCTTCGAAAAATATTTTCTATGGATCCAAATTTTCACCAATTCAATAAGTAAACTATTTCATACCACAGGGACACAACACTTACAATATATATAACATTGAACAAAGCACACAGACTCTACAAATTACATATAAGACATCATTGTACAAAACAAATTATATAACTCCGGTTGTGTGCAATCAAAAGAACTTTAAAATGGAACAGTCGCACCTCCCAAATTGAGATTCAATGTGCATTTCTGAATTCATTGTTGTTGTGATTGAGTGACTCGCAGGATTTGCGAACACTAAATGGCTTTATATATCTGGACCCCTATTTATTACTGAAGGTAGATTTCGTTGATGAAGCACTGGTTGGGCCAAGCATCTAATTTCTTATGTCCTTATGCTGTTGGGGGGTGTCATTCTATGAACATTTCAGGTATGAAGAAACAGACATGGAAGAGGAAGGGAATGAGCAACAAATGACTAAATAACTATTGTTTAAAACTCTGTTTCTAAAGTAACTTATTTCATTTGCAGGTGCATTTGCCAAGCGTTGCATAAAAAAATTTGTATCTTGGTAACCCATCAATTGCAGTACCTCACAGCGGCAAAACAGATCCTTATACTGAAAGAGGTAAATTCTTTTATCTCAATATCTTTAGATGTTTCACAGTGCATGTTATTGTTATACTGTTTTAGGTAACTTCACCCATTGGTGTGCACACTGATTTTCAAAATACTTTCATAACTTGCCTATGTACCAATGGTTTCACAGTTACCAGTTTTCTTACAAAATTCATACTTGAGCCATTTGGCCAGTAAATTTGCCTCTTCATGTCTGCTTGGACAAGGGCTATTGATCATTAGGCCAAAAGCGAGGAAAATCATTTACTGCACTTTTGTGAGTCAGAAGACTCTCTTTAGGCTTGTCTTCTTTTCTGATAGTTTGTCGATGTTTCAGTACTTGGGCATTTCATGCACATATGTAAATTGAGTGATTTTATGACTTAAATCCCTCTCCAACTATCATGTTATCCTCAGGCATCATTTACAATACATTTCACTCTGATATTTGATTGAAAAGCATGCTCATTTGGGTACAGTTAATGCTGATTTCATTTGTTTGGTACCTTTCTTTCAGGACACACATTCCTGCTGCCGGGAGAAGTTATTTCTTGACTAACGTGTGGGCATTTCAGGTTCCATAAGAGTAGCTTTTTATGACCTTGTGTCTCCAGTTTTTAACTTTTCACCATAAGGCAAATTAGTATCAGAATGATCTCAGAAATCACATATTTTTGTTTTTTTCCTAACCTCTATAGCTCCTTGACTGTACCACTCATGCTTACCTGGTGCTTGAGGGTTGAATGATTTCATGGAGGGGTTGGAGAAAGCTAAATAAAAGCCAGTTTCTCTACTTAACTCTTAAATTGCCTACTTGGTATTCTTAGTTCCTCCCAGTTGGGAAATAAGGTAGCGATATTTAACTACATGGGCTCATTTTATGTTGGGCAGATGGCCTGTTAGGCTGATGGTTGCCATTTCCTGCTCCTTTGTCGCTTAATATTTACAACCAGATTTACCTTAGTGAATCAGGTCCCATGCAGGAATAATGTCATTTGTGCCTCGATTTGTTTGAATTCAGAGTGATGTAATATGCAAAACTTTGCATCCTGTAATTCTTTTCTGGTATCTTTCAGTTATTAAAATCATTTCAATGGAAAAAGAAATCAGAGAACTAGGAACTAGATAGTTGTATTTCACTGAGAGAAGAATATTAAGGTGCTGGGGTTAGGCACAAAGTCAGTGAGAGGTTTAGAGTTAAGGCAAAGGTAAGGCTCAAAGCTAGGCATATGTTAGTGTTATGGCATATATATTCATCAATTAGGGCTACAATCACGGTTACTATCACATTTGAGCACACATGTCCCATATGAGTTTAAATGAGAAACCCCTGTATCCTCTATACAGGGTAATACCCTTTTTCCTGAAGATACTTCTGTGTCCCTATTGTCAATTGAAAGGACCTAAGAGATATTAATAAAAAATATATAGGATGGCCTCACCTCCCCCCACCCCGGGTGTCATTAATTCATCATCAGTCATCCCGCGCTTGCCAAAGAATCCTCTAATGGCGGGCGGGCTCTCGTTACGTCAAGGGTACTTACAGGGAGAAAGAGGCAAAGTATCCAGATAAAGATTAAAAATCCTGATCACCTCTTCTATGGATATTACACTTTATTAGGTGAGTGGTGAGGAGAATATTAAAAAAGTAATATGGGATGTGTAAGACACCATTGTGAGTCTTCTGTCCATTCAGGGTTCACGGTTAGACTTAAGTTATGATCTCTGATTTTTTTGTTTGATCTTTTTTTATTGTTATTTTATATTATCCATAACAGCAATATGTGATATAGCATTATACTTTTTTCCATTTACATTACACGCATATCAGATCTGCAATCAACTTTAGTCAAGTAAAGCAGCACGGTCCATATATTAGCACATCCAAAAACATAGAGATTATAACGTATAAAGTGATACTAAACAATCGCCTTCGTCCTCCCCGTTGCATTAACTCTACAGTATCCTCCGTTCTTTGCATCCTTTCTCACTCTGTCATTGCATTATCATGAGTGTAATTCGTAGATCAATATATATAGTTAACCAACAACTTAAACTTCCACAGGTTACATCATTAAACAAAGGCATCCCCCATATACATACAGTGCGCATATGTACAGTGTCATATACAATATTTATCCCTGGTCAAGATCTTATCCCCTTCCACTGAGATGCCGCTAGTATGGCATTAGCCGTCCCATCCTGCGCTCATCCCTTGTCCAACCCTAACCCTGATTTAAGTTATGATCTCTGATACATAGAGGATCATGCTTAGGGTTAGGATCATGATTAATGAGAATGTTAGCTTTTAGGACCCAGTCATAATATTGTTTGAGTTAGGCTAAGCAAAATATTTAGGGTTATAGTCAAGATAATAATTAAGGGTGGGGTTATGTAAAGATCAGGTTGAGATTAATGTCAAAATGTTAAAGCCAGGGTTTGAGTAAGGGTCTGGAGCAGTGTTTGGCTGAGGTAAGGGTTAGTTTAGAATTAATATTTTGGCTGCAGCCAAAGGGTAAGGTACTTGTTGGGGACAGGGGTAGGACTAAGTATACTGCCATTTCCAAAAACAGAAAAAAGTGTACAAAATATCACTAATAAACATTGAAAGAGGGTGTATAATTTAATATCAAGACTGTCTTCAATGAGAACATTTCCAGTCAGTAGTTTTAATTGAAATATCTGTGTCATTGAACGTTATAGCAAACACCAGGCAAATAGCTCAATGTCCAGCAAGTCTAGATTTCAATTCTAAGGAGAGTCAGGCAGGGATCTGGCTTCAGGTCAAAGTGGGGTTGTGGGTCCAGCATGGATAAGAGCACAACCAAGGACCTTACTGAAACTTCTATCAGTCAACCAGGTGCTAACCTCTGCACAGCAAAGCAGTGGACACCAAAGTGTGGTGTGGGAACACTACTGTGGCACCAAATCCCCTGAGGGTTGTGATGGGTCTATGCCCTATGCCTCAATGCCATAAAATTTAAATAAGCAAAGGGAGGAAGTGTGCTCGCCAAGCCGAATCACCATTCATTTCACCTGCACTGCTAGGTTGATCTTGGGTAGCCCTCTGAACTCTTGTGAGAGTTAGAGAACGCTCCATCTTGTTTGGGGTCTGCATTTCTAGACTTCTTTGTTGGACTGGGGTTTCCAAGTAGAAAAAAGAGACTAGCTAGCAGCCATCAGAGCGTCAGCTGCACATCTGACGTAGCAGTATCCAAGTGAAATTGTTTATGCTCAGTAAGCAGTGTTACATTTTCCAGGTTGGTCTATCTTGCTGTTAATGTTAAAAATGCTGGGAAGAAGATTCTGGTTATACTTGTCTTTGGCCAGCTGGGCAGTGACCCTCTGGTAATGAGTTCTGGTGCATCTTTGCAGTCTACAAATAATGATCTGGCGGTACACCTTGTGTTTCTGGCCAATGAACAAGAATTGAAGAATTAGGTGAGGAAATAAATGCCTCTGAGAAGCTTGGCGGTGAACAGGGAGGGGTGGGGGAGCTACAGAGAGTAGTTATTTAATTAAAGCTGAGCAGGATGGGTAGGGTCGAATAAGCAATGGACAAGCCGACATCAAAAGAAAAAAGTAGCTCCCTGAATGTAAGTTTTGTAAGTCTACAAGTTATCCAATCAAAAGTAGACTAAATAAGCTATCCTCTAAGGTGGGGACAACCACAAGGGAGGGAGGAAAGAGGAAGAGGGAGCAAAGCAATTGAATAGGAAGCAAACAAATGAGATTGACAAGATGGCTAACTATTGATTAGCAATGGTCTGATCCAAAGCCCACTGTAATTTCTGATATTGTCCACAATAGATCTTTCCACAACAGTCTGTAGACAAGACCTAAAAATGGTGTAGATAGGGCAGTTGGTACAGTCAGATGGAGAATTTCATCTTCACAGATAATGTTGGCCAGAAAGCCTTCACTGGCTGAAAGTGTCACTAATAAACACTGTGCCAATTGGCAGCTATTATAAGGAGCATTAAAAAGATAAAATGCACCTGTGCACATGTCCACACCCAACCATTCTGCTTCTTCTTAATAGTTTCTGCATATTGTAGCACAATACTTTTCTATTTTTTGCCCATAAGCTTATATCTCATACAAACTGTTAACAACATCCCAAAGTTAAAGCTATTTTCAACATGTTCAGAATGGTTGCCCTGGGTTTTAACATGCTTTTGATCCCCATTCAAAGTTGCTTAGGCAGGTTGTACACAACATAATGATTTATTGAGGTGTATAATGAATGGAATCAGAAAGAACATTTAAGTGTTTTAAAAAAGTCAGATTCAATGTGATTTGTCTTCCATGACGCTGTTTCAACTGCATGGGTTTTATGGCAAATGGTTACTACTGTTTGATTATTATAGGCTGGTTACTTTCAGATTCACACCAAATAAATACATATGACATTAATTCTGAAAACTAGTCTGGTCATTTATTTGTAATTTTAGATTGGGTTTATCATAGTTTGAATAATTTGTTCTATTAAAAATATGCCAAATCTCTTCTAGTGGATTGACGGCAACATTTATTAGTGAGTTTAGTCTTTTTTGCTGGCATCTGCTTGTGACCTTCAGGCAACAGGTTCAAAATATAGCCTGGCAGGCTCTGATTTTTATTATTCCAAAATCAATACATTTATTAGCATTGACTTGGGATAATAGTAATGCACATGGCTTAGCAAGCTCTATATAAAGAACAAGTTGCTATGATTGATAACTACCATGGTTTATGGCAATTCACTGGTAGATCTCTGGTCTTTGAAAGTGCTCATTGTTTATATTGTATAAATGTTATGTGCACATACCTTTTGGGTCTATCGAGACAGTACAGTTGGATCTTTCCAGTTGTACTTGGCAGGTAGAACCAAAAGGCATGGAATGTGTTTTAATGACATTAAAATTATCTGGTATTTTTCGATTGCATAAACCTTTTTAGAAAATGATTCCTGAACTGTTGCAGGATAAATTAATCCTCAAAATCTTGGGTTTGTTGTTTCATGCTCTCCTATTTTATTTTTAAAAAGCGTACATTGGTATGCAAAACATGTTCAGATTTGTTTCCACGCTATGTAACACAGGTAAAGTATTTATGAAAGTGATATTTACATGTATGTGGGTGAAATAAAAAGAGACATAAGACTTATAAATATTTTCAGCATACAAATAAGGTTTATATCAATCCACTTTGGAATTAAGATGTCCACAGGCATTTAGGAGTGATGCATGTATATTATGTAGATGTAAGTAAGGCTCTCTGATGGATACATCTAACCAAAGATTCCTCACCTTTTCAGATTCCCCTAGTGTAAGAAAAAGTGCTATCAGTTGGGTAGAATGCGAGTCCGTCCCAAATAATAAGTTCCAAATCGTGTCAGGTCCAACACACAAGTTCAGCAACTAAACCTGGACTCACCCCCTGCAAGCTGCGGCACAGAACAGACAGGTTTAACAGCAGGAAAGTGTGTAAAATAACTACCAATACCACAACAATTAAAAAGTCAAAACACAACAAAATTAGAACCCCCACAACCATTTTCTGAAAATAGAGAAAAGATTACTAAGAAAAATGACCACAAAACAACTAAGATCCATTAAGGGGAACCAGGGATATTATTTTTGTACGTTTCAGGTCAAAAGCACGAAGACAAAGTAAAGCACCAATCAGAAGCCACTATCAGCTGTTGAAAGGGACCAAGGCTGTCACTTTCCATCAGATTGTTTCTTTGCCATCCCCCCTCTCTCCTCCCCTCATAATCCAGGAGGAGATCACATCCATCCCACAACCCGGTCCCCGGCACCGGCCCCGGTCCCGTCCCCTTTTTCTCTTACGCCTCCCCACACCTCCCTCCTGCCCCCACCTCCCTCCCCGCCCCCCCGGCACCACAACGTGGCACTGCAGGAACATTATTACTCCGCAGACTCCTAGATGTTGGCCCCCCACACATGTAGACCCATGTATATCCAGGAGTTTATGACGGATTTTAAAGATGCGGGAGGGCAGCGTAGCACCCCGACACCCTCTCATATACCTCTGCTCCCCCCCACCTCTGTATCCCGTATCTACCCCAACAACCACGCATACTCACGACAGGAAAAGGGGACAAAACGGAGCGGGACACTCTCCCCTATCCTAGGCCATTTACAGCATCCCCTTCCCATGGACAGATATTTCTCTATCCTCTGATATGTGCAGCTGGCCTTTTGCAGGTGGGAATGAACGCAGCTACAACCCCATCAGAATTGCCACCATACCCGTGACACCACATACACCCATCTGCACACTTACCCATCTTGGGATACTCTTCCCTTCCCCCCCCGAACCCTACCAGGGAACATACGTCCCCCGGGATACCCCCACAACTACACTTGGAATGGTGCTCCTGCCCTAGAATGGTCATACTATTCAAGCGACGTATTCCCCCGTTCATGGATGTTGACTCCACCAATGCAGGGGAGACAAGCCGCGGAGTAGGGCCTACAAGGTCACCCTGCCAGACCATAACGTATTGGCGCTACACATCCCTTGGACTGAGGGCTTCCCCCCAGTACCTTCTCCCCCTGCTCCCTCCCCCTATTTAGAATATATCATTTCATGTATATAAGATGCGAATACAAACCATCCATGTTTCCTCCTAACTGTTGTTTATGGACCAGGACATTTTGGTGACAAATGTTACTTTTCCTGATGTATATTCTGTGAATCTTTAATAAAGAATTGCAACACAAAAAAAGAAAGGGACCAAGGCATGATTTCAGGCCAACCGCTATGCAGTCGATGTTGGATACCCCAAGCAGGTTATCCCCATTAAACATTTCACCTTCTGGCTTAGTCTCTGAAATGGGAGTTAAAATCCTCTAGCGGGGCAAGGCTGCAGACTGAATTTGGTAAAGATCTCCCCAAGACAGATAGCCATTTGACGAGGTCCCACTGAAGCAGTTGGTTTTGGCAGGGAGAGCTCAGAGCTGGAAAACTCAAATTTCATGGTGGCTGAAGTCCTTTCATTGGGCAGATACTTTTCACACTTTCGCCCAGTCAAGATTTTTATCTTCAGATTTTGTCTCTTTTCAGACTTTCTGGAGCAGATCCTCTTGGTCTCTTCTAACACTAACATTTCAGCAGAGTCCACTAGTAGGGTCCAATCCAGGTCCCTTTTCTATTGGTCAGCTGGGTACTCCAGGAAAAAGACCTCTTGTAGATTTTTGTGTCTCGGTAGTCATGCAGAATATCAGCAAACTTACCCTTGGAGTCCTTGGTACAAGTGGAAGCAAGCTCAGCTCCTCAAGTCTCCACACAGGTCACAGAAAGCTGGTTCAGACCTCTTCTGCACTTCCACAGGTCTAGAAAGTGTTCTGATGAGCTGTTGGTGAGGTGACACATTTATAGTATTTATTAGTCAATGAGTAGGTGGAACTCCTGGACACTCCCTGAGCACGTCCCAGGGGCAGCCCTCCCTATTTTTGCAGCACATCTTGTTTGCATTACTGCAGGCTATTCCACAGTGCACTATTCAGAGGCAAATTCAATATGGCAGGACCCCTCTGCCCTTGGAGCCCAGCCTTGGAGACCTATCTAGTGGTGTTCCGGTTCTGGGTGGTATCTGTCAGGTTGCTAATTTGGTGTCTATCCACACGTTCTTCAAGTACTACAGCATTGACTCCCTGGTCTGCAGGGAAAGCCATTGTGCCGGGTGGGTCCTGCAGGAACTCTGGTGTAAACTTCCACTCCTCAGACCCACCACCTTTGGGAGATTACTGCTTTGGTTTCTATTTCGAAAGTGAGGAATCTGCAATTAAAAGTGTCTATCAGAAGAACAAGTTACTTACCTTCAGAAATGCTCTTTCTGGTGGATACACTATCTAACTGCAGAGCCTTCACCGCGTATCATCTTCCCTGTTCTGTGGGGTCATCATTTCCCTGTTTAGATATTAGTACACTGTCCAACTACCAGTTTGTCAGTCGCTCCACGTCTGAGGGTGTGGAGGTTGCCGCGTAAACTGATGTTAGTACACAGGTGTGGCACCTATATGTGGGTCTGTGTTGTCAATTCCAGAGGTAGAATAAGGCCACGGCGGAGTCCGATGCTGGCCCCTGCTGCCACTCCAGAGTTGCAGGAAGAGTTTCCAGATCCATTACGGCACCTAGGGGAATTTCAGAAAGTGAGGAATCTGCTGTTAGAGTATCCACCACAAAATAAATTACCAAAGGTAAGTAAATTGTTCTTTGACAAAATTCTGTTTGGTTATCCACAGGCACACAGGTTTACCTGATTAATTAGTTTTAGCATATTCTAACACATGGTAGACAACTCAAACTGACAAGGGTTAGCGTAGTCAATGAGTAGACAATAACTGTGGTTTGGTTTGCAGCATAGGTTGTGTGCTTTGTCCTTTCTAGATAACACATTTATTGTTAACCTCTCATCATTTATGGATAGGATTTATGCCTTTCAACCAAATTAATTTGATGTTGTCAGTACTTTTTATGACAAGACATATTTTATAAGTATGCTAAGGAAAATAAATTGTTGATTAAAAATCATAAAAGCAAACCAAATCCCAAAAATGAGATATATGATCAACCATGAAGCAAACATCATTGGGGAAATTGATGGCTGCAAGTAGCAAAAGGTTAATGTTCACAGTATTGGAATTCCCATATGGTGACCATATTAACTGGGGAATGACTATGTGTAATGTTTGATTGACAGCATTGACCTCCATTCAAGGGAAGTAATAAATTGTATGGTAAATTGTCAGTGAATATTTAATAAACACCTTGGTGCAGAAGTTGTGCTCTGGACATTGTTGGTTTCAGAAATTTGTGTTTGATATGAGGAATAAGAAGTAAACACATTTAAAGGAATAGAATACCGACAGGTTTTAAGTTCCCCAAGGTATGCTTTTTTAAAAATATATATACATATATATATTTTGCTGGAGCTAGTGTGAGTGTATTGAAACAGGCCTTTGTACAGGTTTACTCCCCCCACCCCACCTTTTGCCCCCATTTGAACTATTAGCTGCTGGTTTTTTGACTCTGAGAGGCTTTGTTAACGAGACACCAGTGCCAATGTTCTGATCCACTACAAACGGTATGTCAAATTGGATGTCCCAATTGGCAAGTACTGACTTACTTATAAATCCCTAGTATATGGTGCAGCGGGTACCAAGGGCGTGTAAGTCAGTGTGTCCACTCAGAGCTACAGCACTGTTTGTACCACTCTGAGTGTGACAGATGAGAGAATGGTCACCAGCCTCCCACTGCAGACTGAAAGAGCAGTGTGTGCACTACTAGTTCGACTTTGCCATTACCATTAATGGCAAACCCCCACTTTCCTTAATATTATATATGTCTTCCCTAAGGAAGGTCTATGGAGCCCTACTGCTGGGAGGTATATATTCAGACATATCTTTTTCATATGTCTTAACAGCAACACTTCCAAATTGTCCTTTTGCTGTGGAAAGGTTAGTAGCTCCATTGACTAACACAGGGTTACCGACTGGCATCCCAGCCTGGCTAACTTCTGAATGGGACCACTGTAGCAAGTTGCATATAACACACAGGAACAGGCATCAAAGCAGACCAAGGTTTATTAAGAGGAAGACAAGTACAACGCCTCAGCCACAGCTCGTCACTCTGACACGGCCAGGCGCTTACATTAGAATCTTCACTTTCAACATTCCAAAGGCATCACAAGCCCCTTGGAGATAAGGGTGAGGGAGCCACGAGGGGCGGGGAGGGTGGAGAGGAAAGAACAAAGCAGAGATAAGCTCCCCCACGATGAGAGATACCACACATCCCCCTCCTTAACAATAAAAATACTTCAAGGGGGAAAGGGACATCAACAGGATAAAACATGAAGAAATCTATACATCATTAAAAAACCTGGAAGAAAGAAACAAAAATGAAAGGTGTAAGAGATAACCGTAGGAGAAAATTTAAATTTTGCTCATTACATAATCCTTTAGAAATTGCGTTCGGCATGTTCTCCTCCCGCTAGACCTGACAGGAGCCCTGTCCTTCTCAGTGGCAGGTGTGGTGGGAATCTTGATCTTAACTAATTCTTTCTCCTCAGGTGCAGACCCCTTTTCTTTGGAATCAAAATACCTTGCTACTCTTCCCTCATTCCAAATCCTGCCGTCGTGTGTTTTCACTGCATTTCTGAACAGCTTTAGCATTATCATGGGTTCTGTGATGCCTGACCACATTGCTCTGCCTTTGGGTGCCTTGACTTTAACCAGATCTCACACTTCAAATTGAGTGTCCTTGTCTCCATGTATTTTGTGATAACGTGTTTTTTTCTCTCAGCTTGGGCCCTCTGTTCCCTCTGTCTATGCTGTTCAACCTTAGTAAAGTCCAACCAACCATTATGCCACTTCATCCAACCTGGCACTAGTCTCGAGTTAGGCTTCCTAGCTTTCATGAGCTCAAATGATGTTACATTAGTGGTTTGGTGTGGGGTTAGCCGATATGATCCTAGTCGTTTCATGACTTCTTCTCTCCAACCCAACCCGCTGGCTCTGGCCAACTGAATTCCCTCTTTGATAGTCCTATTCAACCTCTCCATGATCCCCTTGGTTTCAGGATGATATAACACACTTGGGGCCCCATGCATTGGTACAGAATCAGGCTGCGAGACTAATTTATAAACAACCTAAATGGCAATCCGCCAGACCCTGGCTATCCAAACTCCACTGGCTACCTGTCGCACAACGTGCAGCTTTTAAGACAGGGTGCTTAATTTTTAAGGCATTGCATTGCAGGAGCCCCAAATTTGTCAGCAGTATGATTGTGAAGTATGCCCCACTTCGTAACCTACGGTCAGCCCATTCTCATTTACTGACTACCCCTGCCATTAAACTTAAACGTCAGGGTGGATGTAGGTTCTCCTACCTTGCCCCTAAATTTTGGAATTCTTTACCTCTGGCAATCAGGATGTGCGACAACCTGCTGGGGTTTAGAAAGGTGCTCAAGACCTGGTTGTTCGAGCAAGCTTACGCATAGTCTAGTGCGCCGCAATACTGTTCAAGATTAGCGCCATGAAACCTTTTGGTGACCGTGCGCTTTAGAAGTTTCTGCTAACATAACATAACATAACATAACATAACATGCATCAACCGAAAAACCGGTTGCAAAAGGGCAGATTCGCAGAATCTGCCCCTTTGCAACCGGCATTTTTGCATTTGGGATGCATCATCCTAAATGCAAAAATCGCAATTTAAGTAATCGCTAAAATAGCGATTACTTAAGATGACGATTGCATTTAGGGAACCGCAAATTGCGATTCCCTAAATGCAATGCATGATGCAATCAAATAGCGATTTCGCTATTAGGGGTCGCAAATTACCATCGATTTGAACTTGATAGTAATTTGCAAAAACTTTGAAAAATGCACTAAAGTGCATTTTTCAAAGTTCCATGTTACCCACACACACATGCCCTTGGGGCATGTGTGTGCGCAACATCTGCACACATGCATATTTCAGGGGTTCAACAGGGTGTCCTTTTGGTACACTTGTACCCTTGAAATTGCATGCACAATTTGCGAGGACCTATTGGGTACTCGCAAATTGCGCATGCAATACCCATTCATTCCTATGGGCCTGTAGGCCCATAGAAATGAATGGGAAGCCATTCCTTAATTGCGACTCTCAATTTGCGAGTCGCAATTAAGGAATGTGTAGGAATCGCTATTTTTTAGCGATTCCTACATGCATAGGCTTTTGCGATTCCATAATTGCGATTCCTTAATAATCCCAATTAAGGAATCGCAAAAGCCTACCTTGATGCATGTGCCCCTTAATCTGTGTCTGATGCCGTTGCAATGTAAGAACTCTTTCATTTCTTGGGAGCAGAACTGTACCCCATTGTCTGTCAGTATGGAGCTAGGTAACACCTCTCTAAGAAATGCCTCTAGCATGAAATCGATTACGGTCTTGGTGCTGATGTCTGATACCAACTTTATCTCTGGCCAACGTGAGAAAAGATCCACCAATACGATGATGTAGGGGAATTGCTTCTCTCCTGTTAGTGGACCTACAAAATCTAAGGTGATGTCTACCCATGGTCCCTCAGGCTGCGGTCTCCAGTGCATGGGCGTGTAGTTTAAATATCTTGTCACTGGTGGAGCAGGGTATGCATTCCCTCACCTTCCTCTCAATATCAAAGTCTATTCTGGGCCACCAGAAGTCCAAACGTAGTCTCTGTTTGGTCTTTGTGATCCAGAGATGTCCCTCATGGGCCAAGTCAATTAATTTATCTCTTATTACCTTGGGTGGGATAAGTCTTGTGCCCCCGAAAAGACACCCTTCTGCAACGGACAATTTCTCATGCACCATACAATATGGTTGAGGTTTTCCTCATGTCTGTCTTGGCTTGTCCACCCTCTGGTGTCTTCCTACAAACCCTCTGTAAGAGAGAATCATTTTTCAGTTCTTCTTTCCACTGTGTTTCCTCAACTGCTCCCTGTGTTATGGCACAGATACTCTCATCAAGCAATTCTGCCTCCTCTTCCACCTGTGAGCTGCTAGTACTTTCTTCCTCCCTAGGCTCCCCTACGAGATGTGAAAGACAATCTGCAGCATAGTTTCTTACTCCAGGCACATACTCTACCCCAAATGTATACTCCTGCAGGCTCACAACTCACCTCCTGATCCTACTGGAGATGGAATCCAATCCTTTCTTAGTGAAAACTTCAACAAGTGGTTTGCGGTCTGTCTTCAATCTGACTTTTGTTCCCCACACAACATTTCTGAACTTGTTGATTGCCCAATGTGCCGCCAGTGCTTCCTTCTCTATCATCGAGTAACTGATTTCTGCCTGACGCAATGAGCGAGAGGCAAATACAATTGTCTCTACCCCCTTTTCTCCCTCTTGTGTTAGAACTGCACCTAAGCCTTTTGAGCTAGCATCTGTGGTTATCACAGTATTTCTCCCTTGAATGAAAGCCTTCAGATTGGATGCCCCTGCTAATGCTGACTTGGCATCATCAAATTCGTTTTGACAGTCTTGCGAATATACAAACGGTACTCCATTCTTTAGTAAAGAGCGAATGTGAAATGTTCGCCAGACAAGATTGTCTACAAATTTGCTATAAAACTCAAGCATGCCCTTGAAAGACTTTGGGGCATAGTAGCAAAACCGGCGATAAAATTATCGCCGTTTAGTGACAGGAAACTGCCGCTAAAACGGCGATAATGGGCTTAATAATATGCGTTATAGAATTCCAATAGAAGCCCAGGTTAAATGTGCAGGCCATCTAACCTGGGCTTCTATTGGAATTCTATAACGCATATTAGCAAGCCCATTATCGCCGCTTTAGCGGCAGTTTCCTGCCGCTAAAACGGCGATAATTTTATCGCCGGTCTTGCTAATATGCCCCCCTATCTCGTCCTTGTTTGTAGGTGGTGTCAAGTTCACTATAGTGTCCTGAAGTTCAGGTTTGGGCAAGATACCATCTGCTGTGACCCTGTGTCCTAGAAACTCTATCTCTGAACAACCCAACTTACATTTCTCGCGTCTTACAGTAAGACTCTGCTTTTGAAATTCCTGCAAAACCTGTCCAAGTCTTAGATCGTGTTTAGATGATCCTTACCAAATATTAGAACATCATCTTGATAGCAGAATACGCCTGCTATGCCTTGCAGCATATTTTTCATGACCCTCTGTAACACCGCAGCCACCGAGACAAACCTAAACGGCATGCGTTTGAACCGGTATGCCCCCATAGGCTTGATAAGCGCCATGAGATCCTGAGAATCAGGATGAAGCTTGACTTGGTAATATGCGGATGCCAGATCTAAGGTCGAAAATACTCTGGCTCCCGCCACCCTACTCATCATGTACGTGATGTTAGGCAAAGGATACTTGTCCACTACAACCTCTTTATTGAGTGCTCTCAGGTCTATGCACAAGTGAATTGATCCATTTCCTATTTTAGCTACAACAATTGGGGCCAACCATTCTGTGGCCTCGACAGGTTCAATGAGATCCATGCTGCAAAGCTTTTCTAGTTCCCTCCTTACTGGCTCCTGTACAGACAAAGGCAGATTCCTTACTTTACTTGTTGCAGGTGTCGAGTTCTCTTTTAGTTTTATTCGGTGCTCATATCGCTTTAAGCATCCTAGATCATCGGTGAATACATCTGGGAACTCTTTTTCAATAGTGGTTACAGTTTGATCCACACTCTGAACTAGAATCGGAGGATCCGTGTTCGGATTGAAATATATTCCTAGGTCCTTTTGTGCCGGCCATCCCAAAATGTTGTCCCCCTTGAGAGAAACATTAACTTTTGTGACTGTGTACCTGTCCTTTTAGGCTATCGTTCCCCAAAAATAACCCAGCATGTGTAAAGGTTGTCCCCCATATCCTCCAGGTTTAACATCCATCCTGTACAATTGTTTCTCCTTTCCAAACTTCATGTCAAACTCTTTTTTAGAAATTATAGTCAATTTTGAGCACGAGTCAAACATAGCTTCAACACTCTTCTCCTCAATGTTAATGACATCTGTGACGGGCTCGATTCAGGGGATATTACAATCTTGCCTGTCAGCGTATTACATGCGTTGCAAGAGCAGGCAAGCGGTTATCTAGCAAGAGACATGAGTTTAGGATTGAGGTCAGAAGCAAAGTGTAGATGAGATCGAGAGGAGAAAAAAAAAATGTTAAGCGCCTCCCAGGATACTAGAGCTGTCCATAGGCTATCAAGAACACTTGGAACAAGCCTTAGAGAAAATGCCAATGCCGTCACGCTCAGCAGAGACCCATGAAAATCATTCAGAGAAGCGTGCAAAATGTAAACCCTTCACACTGACAACGTCGGAAGGGAATTCTTCGAAGGTTAGAGACCCAGAAATAAGCTGAGCAAATCAAAGTCACAAGGAGGTGAGAATACCGTTCAAACTTCTGTGACTCCAAAAGGCAAAGTAACAGTGAAGCTTTGACAATTACCCTCCAAACAATCTGGGGCCGATTCCGATCTCGGCCGGTAGGGCTCCGAATCGGATTCGGCTTTACCGGATCCGATTCGGAGCCCTGTTTCCCGACCGAACCGTACACGGGTCCGGCCGAGCGAGTACGATGCGAAATCTCCGACCGACTCGTCCGGGCGTCCCGACCGCTCCGACTGACTTCGCTCCCGGCTCGAACCGCTCCGACCGACTTCGCTCGGACTCGGCTCGCACCAGCGCAATGGAGACGTTTCCCGGCCGGGTAAGTACGATGCGCGCCGCGAGCAGTCCGACCGAGCCGCGCACTCCGGCTCGTAAGAGCTGTCGGAGCCGTACTTTGGGGTCCGTGTCGGACCCCCTGTACGCGTAGCGCGGCGCGAGTCGCACACAGGGGGGACCCATGGGTCCCCCTACCTGTGCGTGTACGGCGCGAATCGCTTCGCCGCGTACCCGCTGTAGGGCGCCCTTGTCCGACTCGCACCCATTGAGTCAATGGGAGCCCGCGTACGCGTTATACGACCGGCTCCCATTGACTTCAATGGGAGTCCGACCGACTCGAGTCCGATAACATACGGACGCATCGTACTCGTTCGGTCGGACTGCACGGGTCCGATTCGGTCGGAAATCTCTCCGGGTCCGGCTCGGTCGGAGAAATTTCCGGCCCGAATCGGAATCGACCCCTCTGTCTTTAAATCTCATCAGCAGTACTCACACTACGTTCTTCGTTGTGAGACAAAGAAATGGCAAGTTCTCTTTTACCAGCACGTTGAGGCTGCTTGTTTCCCTGTTAGATGCTTGTCCACAGCTGGATCGTATCCCGTCCTCTGTCACCAGTGTAACAAGTTGAATATAACACACAGGAACAGGTGTCAAAGCAGACCAAGGTTTATTAAGAGGAAGACAAGTACAACGCCTCAGCCACAGCTCGTACCAGTCAATCTGACACGGCCCGGCGCTTACATTAGAATCTTCACTTTCAACATTCCAAAGGCATCACGAGCCCCTTGGAGATAAGGGAGAGGGAACCACATGGGGCGGGGAGGGTGGAGAAGAAAGAACAGAGCAGAGATAAGCTCCCCCACGATGGGAGATACCACAACCACCTAACTGGGTACTGTAAGGTATCAAATTAATTGTGACATTAAATCTGACTTGATGGCAAAGTTGAGATTTATGTCACTTTTAAAGTTAAGCAACTTTTAGAAAGTTGCCACTCTGTGACCCAGCTGGTCCAGTGGCATTGCACAAGCCCTGGCCCACAGCTTTCTGCCTGTCTGGAGAGACGTGTGAATGGCTCCCAGGCTCAAGAACAAAGGAAGTAGCCGCAGAGTGAGGTGTGACCTCCTCACCCAGGAAGGCTGCAAGCTGTTTTAGCCCAAAGTCGAGCTTCAATGGAGAAGTAGCCTGTGACAATGCTCCAGAGCAGGCTGTCTTTTGCTCCTATAAACAAGTTGGAAACAGGGCCAGAGAGGGAATACCCATCCACAAACCAGTTTTCCCGGGGGCGTATAGCCCTTAGGTAGCCACACCTGGGGTGGGCTACCAAGCGCCTGAAAATCGAGAGAAGATTCCGACATCTTGAGAGTGGCAAAAATATTGCACTGTGGAATAACTAAATGCCACACATCTAAGGAACTTTGTCCCCAAAGAGGAGGGGACCTACCAGCCAATTGACTAGTGACTGCTTTGTCCTCTCTGGGCACTTTCCTGGGTTAAAACGGTCACCCCTGGCACCCTGAAACTCAGTACAAAAAGACAAGAGAGGAGTGTCCTGCTGCCTTTGAAATTGCACAAAGAGAGGCTGCACCATTGGAAGGACTACACCTGCTGCACTTTGGGCTAATGAGATTGGACTGTGCCTGTGGCTCCTGGCTCAGAGAAAAGTTGATTCCTGGCCCAGATCGAAGCAGTGACTCCAAGGGTCAGTCGGCTGCCCCCCTGGAACAGCATCAGGGACATCAAAGCTGTGGAAGACCAAACCGACAAAGCAGTAGCCACTCTTGAGGGATCGCCGCTGGTCACCACCAGACATGACAAGAGACAAATCTGAGTTAGCCTAAAGCTGCAACCATGTCTGTTGGACCCAGGAGTACTATCAGAGATGAGATTTGTCGCCCAAGGGGGACACTAGCCCACGCCAAGTATATGGGACCCCAGGTCTCCTCAACCCACCCGTGGACCAAGGGATCAGCCGCACCTCACCCCGTCAACCACACAGCACCAGGAGCATCCTTTGAGCATCTTTTGCCTGTGTCCTCAGCATCAGGACTACTCCATTGATGTGATGTCTATGGTGGTTTTTCCTGTAAAGTTTGGAGCTTGCTTAAAAAAAATTCTGGTGGCCAGGTACCTGTCCAAAGTTTCCTTACTGGACTCCTAGACCTCCGCCCTGTCAGATTTGGTTGCCTAAGCAGGTCGGAGTTGCCGAACCAACTGTTTCAAACTTTTCAAAAGTTTGCAAAGTTTTTGTTGACCAATGCTTGTTTTTGGTTGCGTTTAAAAGTATTTATTGCTTCTTAAATCTGTATCTCCGGAACCTGTCCTGTGGATTTTGATGATCATAGACTCCAAAAATTCTTTAAATTATGCTAAATTGTTATAAGTTGTTGTGTCTCTTTCTTGCTGTGTGACTTTCTTATTCCGTTGTTTAATGCTGTTAAAAACTTTACACCAGGTTCCTTTGTATAGCCTTACTGCTTGCAGCCACACCTACCCGGGGTTGAGCTAAGGTTAAGTAAATGATACTGACTGGACCCAGGACCGTATTTGCGAGTATACTCCATGTAACTGACCAACAGTCATATCAAATAGTACTCCCAAACCCTCACAGTGATGATGGTAGTCAAGAATTTTGCCTTCTAACTCTAGATTACCATAGACTCAAAGGCAAGATCTCATTTTGTGCTGTGAAAATGAAAAACAAGTCTATTTATTTGTAATTGGTTTCTTAACTATCACTGCTTCCCCAGGTCCTGTGCTTACCATGCTCATTTATCTTACTATTCACCATTCTTGTACCTCCCTCTTGTGACCACTTCTCGTGACTGCCTTAGTTGGTTTCGGCTTGCTGTGGACAGTTTTGGCAGCATTGTCGACCAATGCTCTGAGAGCTGCAGCTTGTAGTAGTGACCTCTCTTATCAGATCCAAAGCACTGCTGCGTGGATTATCACTTGTCACAAATTAAGTAGAAAATAATTTGTAGCTTCACTTGAAGAATGTTTGTGAAGGTGCAAAGGAGCACAGGTAAAATAGGAGCTGAGTATGGCAAAGTTGGATTGGCCCGAAGCAGCTGCCGCTTACACTATTACCGTGCTCGAAAAGCTAGGTGTGGGACAGGTGGTTATCTTGGTGCGGTGAACATGCAGCTTATTAGGTGCTTGCAGCCTAGAGCCTGTCGTGCACTAAGTTCACTTTTACTTGCCAGTTTAATTCTTAGTCACAGTTTCAAGCTCATTTCACATGGTTTTGTTTGTCTTGTAACGCTTGCTTCCAACAATCACAACTAACTTATCAGACTTTATTCAAAGGCTATGGTGGCAGTGAAGATATTTCTTTAATTCTCGAGAGTGTGGGGAATTGAGCACATGTTAATCCCTTGCTGGGCTGCTGGGATTTTAGTATTTTCTGATATATTTATTTATTTGCATTTTAAGTTTAAACAACTCAGCTGAAGGCCAGTTTTTAAGAATGACACCCTTAAAATAGAAGCCAACCAGGGTTTCAACCATACATGCTAAATTAATATCAGCCTCTTTGGTTGGCAAAAAGCGAACTCTTTCAATTGAAGAAATACCGGCCTTGCAGAACTTAAGTATGGTCAAAAAATCTGACTCTTCCAAATCAATCAATCAATCAATCAATCACAAAGGTGATGTTGTGCATCAAGCAAAACCCATTGTTATACTGGCACTTTCGCCATTAGTCCAATCTATAAAGTAGGTTGTGGGAACGCATTTTAAATGAAAATGAGATGGGGGTTTACAACCTCCATCAAAAATCTCATCTAGAGATGATAAAGAGATATCAGCTGACCTGCTCAATCCATCAGGTTTCTCTTTTTCTCGGCTGTCATCTGATTTGGTTATAGAGTTTTTGAAACTGCACCTGTCCTCATCACTGCAAATGACTCTTGTCAATACAATTGCAAACTTTCTGTCAGAGGTTTGGGTCATGGAGGGGTCTTGGAATGATGTTACCAGTACTACCTGGAATTCAAACTTGGGGGAGGTAGTCAGATGCCTTGGACAAGCAAAGGAATGGGAATATGTCTAGATGTTCTAATCTAAATACATCAGCTTCTTCATCTTCGTCCATGTTGGTTGTGTTGCTTACGATGCAGAAAACTTTACATGGTATCTTTGAGGTGTCATATGTCCCGTGCAGGCCCATTGTCGTTTTCCCTATGTTAGCATGAGCACGTTGCACTGGCCTCTGCTTTGCGCATGTTACTATACAAACATATTTTGCTTTGTGCCACACTGTACTTTCACACAGAACCTGCTGTTGTTTTCGCATTCTGTTCTTTCCTGGGATTTAGTATGAACACTGTAGACAAGGTCAAACACCAGTGCCCCTTGTTATTCTGTTCTGGTCGGGCCCTAGCACCTAGACAAAACACGCAGATGCAGCTGTTGTTTGGGAACACATACTTTTGTCATATAGGTATGCACAGATAGGTAACAACACACATTGTGACAGCACCTGAGATGTAGAACTTTCATCTGTGTATGCTAAGGTACGGGGTCTGCTGCTAACATCCAGAGATCTTCTGATATATAATCATTTTGTTTCTGTAGAAGGGGAGGGAGGTTAGGCTACCCTGTCATATATAATGACTGCTCCTTTTATGATTTATGGACTACTTACTATTCTGACCGTATTTGTGTTAGGCATTTTCTTACTTATTGTGGCACGTATACTGCATACTAGTGCACGATTGTTAAAATAAACATTTTAAACTTTCATTGTGTCTCTATCAGAACTTATTGTGGACTAGTACGAGTGTGAGAGTGAAAGGGTGTGTCCTGCAACCCTGATTTCTGAGAGGGTCGGGAGTGTTGTGTTCTGGGGTGTCTAATCACTTGTTCCTCTGTGAGTGAGTAGGAGGGCAAGTGAGACACTATAGCTAGTCGGTCCCGGGCTCATGGGAACTCAGGTGGTAGGATGACTCAGTCCCTGCCTACTAAGGTTCCATGATCCCAAGCATAGTTCTGTGACTCAGAAGAATCCCTGCAACATGGCGCCGCCAAAATTTGGTCTGGTACTTATTCACAGGACACCTGAGTAGCGCTTGTGCTAATCTACAATACCCTCGCACCGTTTTCCGGAGACATCCGTGTTGGGCGGGCTTTGCCTCTGTAGTTTGTAGGGATCACCTATTGCTGTAGAATTTCCAAGCTTGGATTTTCAAAGGTTTTTTGACCCGTTTTCATGCTCCCGTCTGAATCCCTAGGCTCTCTTTATGGCTCAACCGGTTGTGATTCCGGCGCATGGAATCCCCAATGCATTGTTTTTGTGGTCGAAGCGGATCCTGCGTACTGTTTTGAAGTGTTTTACTTCTGGGTTACGTTTTGCGCAGTGGATGCGAATGATAATTCTTTTCATACTTATACTGCTGCTGCAGTTCCGGAGGCTTATCGCCCTTCTGCGATTGTTGAAGTTCCTCTTATGGCCTGGGAGCACCAGATTTGGTTTAATGGCACCCTACCCCATCCTATTGCTACTGTTCATATAGGCCCCTTAAGTATTGATGGGGCCACATGGCCTGTTCTGGCCGGTTTTACTCTGTATCCTAATTATCTCAAGGCTAATTTGGCAGAAGTTCGATTGTTGTATGCTCAGGTTGCTCTTCTTTATAGACGCCTGATTGAGTTTGTTGCAAGTGCTTTTCTTGCGGCTCCGCCTGGGTCTGCGCCTCAGGTGCAGGCTGCGCAAGGTGGGGGTCTTGTTATTAGCCCCGTTATTATTAATTCGGTGATTGGCAAACGTCCTCAGAATCGTGAGGACTTGCTGTATTAGATTGCTCAAAACATTGATCAACTTGATGCAGTTTTTCCTCTTACGGGTCCTGTAGAGAAACACAGGATCCTTACTTTGTTCTTGCCTAATTCATCCTTTGGCTGACTGCAACACCTGGGGGAAAGTGTTTGCCTCAGTGTATACACTCTGTTATGGCACCCCCTTGATGAGCGTTCTTCTGAGATTTCTCAAAGAAGTACAGAATGAACATGGGGCAGTTCCTGCCCTAGATTTAGAGATGAAGTTGATGGGTATATTTTCCGTAGTCTCTGAAATGATTCTTAATAATATTAAAGGTGAATCAGCATCCTTGATGGTTCGTCAACGCCTTTCGGCGATGGCCGATATTGAACGGGAACGTGAGTTGACGATTATTATTGCAGATGTTTATACATCCTCAGGTCGCAATAACTTGGGGGTTAGACCTTCTACTCAATCTCATGGTAAGCCCCTCCTGAAAAGGAGGGCCGTCCTTTCTTTCCTAAAAATACACGGCAAAAAATCTAAGCAGCAACATAAGCCTAGGTCTCGTGTTGGGTCACCACCCCCGGTGCTTCTGAACATAGATATGATTTATGTGATCACTCTAAAATTAAAACTCCTGAGAGGTTTCAGGTTCTTGATACTCGTTCCCCTCGTTCCTTTCAGGAATCGTTTGATCAACGGTACGACCAAGGAGGACAGCAAGATCGCAGACAAGGCGAGCCCACACAACCCAAGCGGGACCCGCAGTGCTCTTTTGATGTGAAAGTAAAGAGAGAGGAACCACCTCCATATAGAGCCCCATTCCAGAAGAAGAAAGTTTCCGCTTTGACAGCGAAATATGCCCCAGACGGTGAGAACCCTCCTCCTGGACAGGAGTTGGGCAGTGACTCTTTTCGGCAGCGCGGTAGAAGTTACTGTAGTGCGCCAGACACTCCACCAGTTTCTGACACCTTTGTAACTGTTGAAACCGCGGACACCCGCGTATGTCTCCCTGATAGACTATATCATGTAGACTTTCAGATTGAAGGTGACATTAATAGCACCATAGATGCTATTTTTGGCACAACTTGACGTCTTCTTATGACATTTTACTGGCGGAGGTCGATTGGCCTCTCCCATTTGTTCTTGCGTGTCCTCGAGGCGAGGATGTGATCTTACCTTCCTTTTCACAATATGTACCTGATGAGACTAAGCATGCTTATGCTTCTGAGTGGACTCTTGCTTTGGCCCCTGCCTTTTACCGCAATCAAGCTGGTTGGGATAAGGATTCTCCTTTACATATTGTTCCCATTGGTTCTACTCCTCAAACACAGCCTCAAAATCCAATTAAACGTGACGCTAAAGCGTCCGTTAAAGAGATTTTAACTCAATTAGAATATCAGGGTATAATTGAATCCTGTGTCACTGCAATGAATAATCCTCTCTTTCCGATTTTGAAACCTGATGGCTCATATCGCATAGTTTTGGATTATAGACATTTGAATAGTCATACCTGTACTTTTGCAGTGCAAAACACGCATAGTACAGCATTGATCAATAATATTGTGCATAAGAATTTTAAAACTACATTGGATATTTCAAATGGCTTTTTCAGTCATAACCTGGCTCCTGAGAGCCGGGACTTGTCCGCATTCAGTGCCCTCGGTTCCCAGAGGCGCTATCCGAGACTGCCCACGGGATATAAGAATAGCCCCGGGGATTTTATGGCACATATTGTATCCCTTTTGCATGAAATTGATCCTGACGCTTTCTCCTATGTCGATGACATATACCTGATGGATGATGAATTAAATCCCTATCTCGTGTGAGTGGATCGCATCATCATGCGATTCGCTGCTCTGGGCTACAAATTCAATTTTGCAAAGTTGCATATTGCGTTTCTGCCAGTTCTTTTTCTTGGTTATGAATTGACAAATGAGGGTAGGGGTTTAGCACCCCATTTTTTGAGAAGTGTGCTCAATTGCAACCTTCATCTACCCTTAAAAAATTACAGTCTCAGACTTACATTACTGACTATGCTCAGTGTATCAAACCTCCTTATGCCTTGATACACCCCTCCTTTTCTGCTTCCTTGTGGCTTCCGGAACACATGCTGGTGTTGCACGCTTTACAGTCTGTCTTGCTTGCTACGCACTACTCAAAGACTGGATTGAATACTACAAACTTGGTCATCCGGATTTTGCCCAGAGCGATCGGTTTCACTTATGTAACTTTTAATTAGGGTGACGCAATTCCAATCGCTTATAATTCACATCTGTATACTCCAGCAGGATTGCGTTTTTCTTCTACTGAAAAAATTCTGACTGCTGTGCAGATGGCCATTCTAAAAGAACGCCCTCTTGCACAAGGTAAACACATTTTTGTTGTTTCGCCCGTGCCTGCCTTAGAGGCGGTCACAAAAGCTAGTGTTCCTAATTCTAAAGCTCTGCATCCTCGTTGGATTCAATGGGCTATGTCTTTGACGTCGTCTGATAACAGTTTTGTTTTTGACCGTTCTTTGCAAATGCAAGATTTTCTTCAATATGAACATGTTCACCCTCTCCCTTCTTCGGTTCTTCCTCTTGATCAGTACAAATGTATCATTTACACTGATGGTTCAGCTCAACCGGCCATTGGTTCTAAGCAGACTTATTCTGCAACTTGTACTATTGTCGTAGGTACAGTGGAAGATGGAGTTTTTCACTCTACCTTGGTTCATACCCAGTCCTTTGGGGATTGCACGGCCTTGCTGGCCAAATTGAGAGCGCTCTTTTTGGTTCTCAAATATGCTGATCCTGAATTACCCACCCTTGTTGTGTGTGATTCTTTTTATTGTGTACAATATTTCAATGACAATTAGTTTTTGGGGGGAAAAAATGATTTTCGGGTTTCTAAAGGTAGCACGATAAAGCATAAAACGCTTTGGGTTTGAGTGGCCGCTCTTAAAGAACGCCTGCCACTTACATATGTCATCCATACATTGGGACATCGACGTGTGGGAGCGCACACTGTTCGAAATTCAATGGCTGATGAGGCAGCCAAATCTGCAGTAGCCACAGTTAAAGAAGCCGCAGTTACTCGTTCTATGACTAAAATTGACTATGACATTTTAGCGGCTATTGCCGCAACTAGGGAGGTACTCCTTTTCCTCAGGGGTTTCCTTTGCGATACACTTATCAATTAACTACTGACAAACTTCCTTTTGTGTCCATTCCTAAGGTTGGCGATGGCTTGATTCCCAACCTTGACCGCAGACAGTCTCTTATAGTGGCCGCCCATGAAGGCATGGGTTCTGCTTACGCAGGAGTAGCGCCTACTGTTTCTCTTCTACAGCAATGCTATTGGTGGGGTGGTTTATACCAGCAGACTTGCAGATATGTCCTTTGTTATGATGTTTGTCAAAAAATTAAGAGTTCTACTGTGTCACAACTGCCTCAGACACATCGTTTCATTTCTAATCATCCTTTTGAATGCATTTATCTTGCTCATTGCGGTCGTCTTATATCTGATAATGCTTTCAAATACATTTTGGTTGCAGTGGATTCTTGCACTAGGTTCCTCTGGGTTTGGCTGTTATAAAGGATTTGCATGTCTTTGTTGGAACATATGTCTGTGGCGCTTTCCATTCAGACCAGGATCTAGCTTTTGCCTCTAAGGCTTACCGTGATTCGATGATGTCCATGGGAGTCCAGGTGCATTTCTCGTCTCCATATAGGCGCAAGGGCATTTCTATTGTGGAGCGGATGCACCGTGACTTAAAGCAATCTTTAACAGCAAGGTTATTAGGTACGGGCCTTGGTTGTTTAACTCACCTTTATGGGGTTCAACGTGCTCTTAATAATCTCCCAAGAAGATCTCTGGGTGGGCGGACCCCATACGAAATGCTCTTTGGCATCAAGACGTTTGTTCCAGACCTTGATGGTCTAGACGTTGTTGCGCTGCCTCAACCTTTGACGTAGATAACCACAGTGCTGTCTTACAGGATCCACAAAAGTGTTGTGACGCTCTGGCTAAAACCCATTTGCCCTTAACTTCACCATCAGATGCAGCTGTTCTGATTCCTGTTTCTGGCTGGCTTCCTAAAATTGGAAATCTGGGTCGTGAAAAGGTGGCGATCAAGAACGAATTCGGTCCCTCCTACCGTGCTCCTATTCCAGTGCTTGGTCTTAAGGGTACCTGAACTGTGATTTTACCTCCACTACCCGGATACAAAGACAATCGCTTTGTTCCCATTGAACATTTCAAGTTACACCATATGGCCAATACTCAATAGTATGCCTCAGAGTGTCCCAGGACGGATGTTCCTTTACAGACTGTGAGCTCCGTTCTGATTCTCCCCGGCTGCCGGAGGGGGATGTCGCGTCTTTAGTTGACTTGGTATATGTTTTAACTTCTTCACACTCCACATTGGAAATAGTTTATTCTGATCCATCCCTCGAGGCCTCTTCGGGAGTTCAAGCCTCAGGTTTACCTCCAGAATCCCAGCCTTCGTTATTCCAGCTGAGTTAGTATATCAATCAAGATAATGTTTCTTCTGACAGTTCTTCATTGTCTTCAGTTTTATCACCACCACCAGCGCAGATTTGTGTTTTCATCTCCTGGTTAAGACGCACTTATCTGGTCCCTCCTTGGACATATGTCTGGATCGTGTTTTCCATGGTATTTTTGTTCATGTGGATTGGATTTGTGACAGTTTTTTTCCTTTTGATTAATGGCCATTACCTCCCAGAACGTTCTGCTGCAGAACTTGCCGACGGGGTGTTGGCCCCACATTCCTGCTCGCATAAAATTAAAAGAGACCAGTCCAGTGTTAACATTTGAGCGGTCCCAGTCGCAGATGGAATTGTATGGGATAAAGTACCATTCGATGTATTTGATCCTATGGATACCCTACAGATACCATGTGTATTCCGTGTTTCTATGTGTGATGTTATAATACCTGGGTTGCAATCTGATGGCTGGGTTGTCAATGCTGTGAATTCAATGTTTTCCGAATTGCAATATTACACTGTCTTTGAAACTGAGGATTTATATTTGAATTCTGCTAACTATGCCGATTTGTTCTGTTATCAACATTGTGGACATAATTTCCTGCACAGAGCAAATGGACAGCGTCCCCAATTTAATTATACTCAATGGTAACATTCAGGGATGTGGAATTCATATAGCCCGACGCCTGGGACATATTGTTTGGGGTCGAGGGCAACAAGTTTTCATGTGTATTTTGTCCTTGGGACAAGTAGGCCAAACCCCCTACTGCACAAACCCTTTGGCTGCCAGTTTACAGTACCACATTATGGATTAGGGAAGGGCATTGTCTACAGTTAAGGTAATATGTATGTCCATGTGTTCATGCTGTTCAAACTTGTATTTATGGTTCATTAATGCAAAGCCTTTATTATTAAGGTGTGCACTAAAAGTAAATGTTGCAAGCTCGGCCTGCACTACTGACGGTGGTTCCAGTATAAATGTGTACACACGTTTTCAAAGTTTAGTAATATGAGGCTATGTATAATGCTCCCAGAATGCTCTCTAATTAGATGCAAATATTTGCAGAAGCTTGAAAGCAAGAGTGATGATTCTTTGCTTTCAAAATAAAATGTTCACAAAAAATGCAAGTAGGAAAAAAACATTGTGCTAAACTACTGTAAGATTTTAGGTATCATATCTTTGCAGCATCATTTAGTAACATGTTGATGTATGCTTGTATTTCCCAAAAATATTCATAATAGAAAATCAGTGTAACCAGTTTAAATACAAATATGGGAAACAAAAATAAACAAGCATTGGCAAAGCCAGTAGGTCTGAAATTGGTGGTCAGCCTTTTGGTTTTGTCAATGCGTGACTTGTTTAGGCATGGTTTTTGTAAAACCTTATCGGTGTGGGAGCTGCTGGGCCCTCACCATTCTAACAAGCATTGGCAAAAGCAAAAATTGTTTTTGGCCTCAAAAAGCACACATTGCCACAGCAGTTCCGGGCACTGAACAAAACTACTTTGTGTGCCAATATGCTCCTTGTAAAAGAGCAGAATACTGCCACTCACAGTGAAGCCAGCTGATAGACCGAGAGAAATAGAGAGAGAGAGAGAGAGAGAGAGGGACAGAATTTTATTAAACACAAAAGGTCATGGTTAACGCCAGGCCTAATTAGAGGCCAATTATTGAAGAAAGTCTCAAAAGTGCATCCATGGTATATATCCTTGCATTAAGTGCATATATACAGTTTCAGTGAATTCACAAGAATTTACAGAAGTAGGCCTAGAAATAGTACTCCTAGAAAATATTTGTGAACTGCATTTTAGCATGAGCAAATGTGCATGCGTAGATTTGCTCATGTGAACATCTGAATGTTTCAAGTTCACTTTTCCTCCAACCACTTTTTTCCCAACCCTGGAAAAAGTTTTAATGTCTGCCACTGTCAGGAGTAAACTTCCAACCTTTTTCAGTATGGGAAAAGATTAGAAAAGAGTTGGTGAAAACCCTTAAAACATGCAAGTTAGTAGGTTTGCACAGACTCACAAGGGCATTCCAACCTTTGGACTATTGCTTACCACTACCTTCAGCCCTAGTATGTAGACCTGCAGAAACTTAGCAACATAAGGGAATTGCTAGTATTCAAACCCTACTATGGTACGAGCCCTGGCATAATTAGAGAGGCTATATCAGAACTCTTATATAATGTGATTGCTGGCGTAATTTGTCGCCGCATTACATGGCATAAAAGGGACAAGTGGATTTTGTTACAGGACAAGTAGATTTATGAAGCAACCTGCCCCATGGACAAGTAGATATTTTAGTAAATTCCACACCCTTGTAACATTGCCCGACTCCATCGCAAGGTAGTTCCAACACACAAAAGATGAAGTACACCTATTTCACCGGTTATAAACTTTCAGACCCGGGATCATACTATTTTCAATTGGTTCCCACTTTTTCGAAAAAATATATGCTTACTCAGACCAAGTTAATATATGCATCCCATTTTATTGACAACTTAGACCTGAAGGGATATGATTATTGGAAAGACAATATTGATTTGAAATCAGTATGGGGTACTAAGTCCTGGCAAGTCCAAGGTACAGAATTTCTATTCTGTGCATGTTTGATACCTACACAGGTCATTTTTCTTAACGATACAGTCCAACAGACTACTTGTTTGGGGTTGGCTAAGATTAAATAATTGAATCCTTCCATTATTCCAACCTTGGGCCTTTTTGATAATTGCCAGTCTTATACAAATTCTACTGAAGATCAACTAAACTGTATGCTAAGAAATGGTACATTTAATTCTTCTATGTTAGTTCCACCTGGGTGGGCTTTGTGGCCGACAGACACAAATGTTTGTCATTCTCGCTTCATGAACACTACTTCAGGGTTCACATTGCATAGACCTGATCCACGTTATACATGAACGCCACATTCCTACATTGTTACAACTTATTCCATAGGTAAATTATGTCAACAATGGTTAGAACATCCCACATTGTCTGCCGGGAAACAACATCTTTCTCTCCTATCAGAAGACATAAACCTTTCTGATTTCCTTTTGGGTCCAAAATCCCCTTGTTCGAAATGATTTGTTTATGCTCCGTATAATGAATTTTGGAAATTGTCGCAAATGGAGGCTGCTGTACGCTTACACCAAATTGATCAGGATCATTTAGATCAAGTGCTTGCTGTTGTCGATAACAGTATTAATACATTATCATCTCGTATTCATACTTTAGATGATATTGTGTCTTCTGTTATTGATATTGTGCAAAATGAAGTGTCTACCCTGTATCATGGTCAGAATCAACTTAGATCAGTTATGCAATTTGGTTGGACACTGTTAAAAATGGGCGCATTCCTTGACATCACCTAAATTGTAGCGCATTGTTCTTATTATTCAATTTAACACGCAAACAGCAATTAATGGCTATGAAAGACACTAGTTACACTATGCTACATATAGAGAAACTTGAACAACTTCCCTTCACTTTTGTGGAAATTCATTCCGCGGTTTGGTTAATACACGGGGTAACCTCGTTGCCCATCTTGATGGTTCAGTTCACTGCCTGCATGAAACACTTCCCTGTAGGTGGATATGAACCCCTCTGGAGCAGTTATATACATGAATTATGGTCCCTGCCTTCTACACATCGTTGTCTACGAGCTGAAAGAGAAGTTTTTCTTACAGGGGAAGAATGCGACTCCACTGCCGGTCATTCCCTTGTGTGTCAACAAGTAAAAATCCACAGCGCCTGTAATGTTTCTGCCCCCAATTTGGCTTTCTCTTTGAAAGGAACTCCTGTTCCCACAATTATTCCCACCCTCACATTGCTTTTGAAGGGCAGTTATCTCATTCTTAATAATCAGGACTGTTGCGGTCTGCTGGCGGGAATCCAATGTGTGGTGTCCGTTTCCCAGTTAGTTACTTGTTGCAACAACGGCCTGTTTCCCCCTCCACATGGGGGTGTAGATAGTTCATTGTGGCCTTCTATTCCAACCCTGAAAACAGATTTCAATAAGCTAAACAGACTCAAAGCGCTATTGTTTCAACAAGAAGTGGATCTCACTTCAGCACGTGAGACCTTCGAATTGCAGGTGGCGAGAACGTCTAGTGACATACAATCATTGTTAAACACAAATCTCCCCCTACATTTCGGGGAATCGATACATTAAATATTTAATGAGTATGATACCACGGACCTGGCACACTTTTTTAAACTTGTGGGCTCTGGCCTCGTGAGTCTTTTCAAACTATTTTTGGAGTAATCCTAGCTTTTATACATTTTATTTTTTCCAGTGTATTCGGTGGGTTCCTGCTGATGCTCGCCTTGATTTGCAGTATCATTGTGCAGTTCCTTCTATTCCACAATGACTGCTACATCTGTGGTCTTGCCCGTACAGGCATCACTGCAGATGTACCGTGAGCGATTGCTACAACTTTTTGGAATGGTGCCTTTAGACGCTCTAGATACCGAATTTTGTCTAACCTTTTGATATGCTTCTTTCACCTGTGTGCAACCTGAGTTTCATTGCATCGGGTTCCCCTTTCAATGGCCCCCTGATATCTGCCTGGCTACACCATCTTACGCTGCCCTGGATTTCAAACTGTTGATGTGTCCCTTAGTGGCACATAAGCAGGACTTTTCCTTGGGTATACAGCTTGTGTACAATTCAGTGTTTGGGCCAGTGGCCGGAGGTGATCCCTGTGCAACTGCACAGCGTTTCCTGGATCTCAGTTTCATTGAAGTTAACAAAGGTTCTTCTTGGATGGTCCTATCGACAACTGGACACGAGAAGCATGTTGTTTTCCTTTGACCTGCTCAATTGGATGGATGTTATTTCCAATTTGGAAGGCTCGGATATCTTACTGGAATTAATGTCGTTCGACTTGGCATCTTGCATCCTCGGTCCAGGTGATATGCTACGATTGGATATATTTTTGCGCACAAAACTTTCCTTCTCATTCGCCAATACTATTTTTTAGATGCTCTCCAAATGCAATTGGTTATACGCTTTGGTTCTGCTTATCATCTGACTTCTGTCGTCATTTAGTGCTACCATCCTGACCAAGGGGAGGGTGTCATATGTCCCGTGCAGGCCCATTGTCGCTTCCCTATTTTAGCATGAGCACTTTGCAGACTGCCCTCTGCTTTGCGCATGTTACTATACAAACATATTTTGCTTTGTGCCACACTGTACTTGCACACAGAACCAGCTGTTGTTTTCACATTCTGTTCTTTCCTGGGATTTAGTCTGAACACTTTAGACAAGGTCAAAAAACAATGCTCCTTGTTATTCTGTTCTGGTCAGGCCCTAGCACCTAGAGAAAACACAAAGATGAAGCTGTTGTTTGGGAACACGTACTTTTGTCATATAGGTATGCACAGATAGGTAACAACACACACTTGGAGAGGGATCTTTCCAGGTAGGAAATCGTGACAGCAACTGAGATGTAGAACTTTCATCTGTGTATGCTAAGCTATGGGGTCTGCTGCTAACACCCGGAGATTAGATTTTCTGATATATAATCATTTTGCTTCTGTAGAGGGGAGGAAGGTTAGGCTACCCTGTCGTATATAATGACAGCTCCTTTTATGATTTATGGACTTCTTACTATGCTGACCGTATTTGTGTTAGGCATTTTCTTACTTATTGTGGCACGTATACTGCATACTAGAGCACAATAGTTAAAATAAACATTTTAAACTTTCCTCGTGTCTCTCTCAGAACTTATTGTGGACTAGTACGAGTGTGGGAGTGAAAGGGTGTGTCCTGCAACTGCGATTTCTGAGAGGGTCGGAAGTGTTGTGGACTGGGGTGTCTAATCACTTGTTCCTTTGTAAGTGAGTAGGAGGGCAAGTGAGACACTATAGCTAGTCGGTCCCGGGCTCATGGGTACTCAGGTGGTAGGATGACTCAGTCCCTGCCTACTAAGGTTCCATGATCCCAAGCATAGTTCTGTGACTCCGCAGAGGTATTAGTTTTAAATAATGATGCAATGAAGTCCCAATGGGGTTATTAAAATATTATACCCTCTGAGTTGCTGAATTGAGACAAAAACAGTTATGTATGCCCTCCTTAGTAAGGCCAGTGGTGGCACCTTCTACAAACATGATGGAAAATGTAGTTCCAGACTTAGCCCATGACCCTTTGGTGTATATTTCACGTAGACCAATATTAATTGAAAAGCTTGGTGATCTGATGGGCCAATAAAAGAGAAAAGGAAATCCCAAAATAACATAAAGGGTTACATATAAAGAAAGATAGTGCCCTGAAAGCAATTTTAATCAAGAAGCTGGAAATAGTTCTTCTGGTTTTTATCAGAAAATACCTATGCCCCTTACAATATCGTCAAGGAAGGTGGAAATGGTGAGGATAGTTAATCAAAATATAGGATGAACTATTGTAAGAAGTTAGAAGAGTGGTACGTCCCAGGAGGCTTTAACAAATGTGATGCAATTAGGGAATGAATCTAGAGTGAATAGTTTGCCAGAGGAGAAAAAGAGGGTGTTCAAGTAATCTGTAGGTATTAATCGTAAAAGAGAAAGTTAAAAGGCATAATCAGAAATAACTTCAGTTCAATCTAAAGGGAACGGTAAAGAGACGGAAACATTTTGTAGCTTTATGTAGACCTAATCAGATTAGGGAAAAGAAGTAGAAAATTGAGGCCATTAAATTGTTCGTACCTATTGCTGATATTTCTCCATTGTCCCTCTTTAGAAGCAATCTTCCCAGAGGATTTAAAACAATTGGGGTTCATAGAGAGTAATGAAGAGAGGGATGTTATGATGATCCTGTTGTATTCTAGTTTGGTAAGGGAATCAACGTTGAATGCTGTTCAGCAACTTAAATTGCAAGGAGTCAAATGGTTGTCTGACACAGAAATTGTTAAAAAGATGCCCCCTGTGAAACCATTCCTAATTAATCATGCAGGTTTAAGCATAAATCAGATTTTTTTTACCTCCATGAGGAAAAGTACTTAATCCACAGAAAATAACAATTGTAGATATGGATAGAGGCAATTCTAAAGTAGTGCTACCTAGGGCCAAAAAAGCGAGTATAACTGGAATCTCCCAAGAAAATTATTTGTAGGTGGAAAATTGCTTTCCCTGTATCAGCCCAGATTGGGACAGTAAGGGGAACTATACAAAGCTGAGCAATGTAGACTAAAATAAAAAATCTTCACAGAGCCTTACTCTTGCTTCCTGGAATACGTAGGGTGATAAATTCCTTTAAGTTTTGAAGAACTGCTTCGCCAAAATGAGATTATTTGTCTGCAGGCGACATGACTTTGTGATGAAACATCAGTGATTGAAATCTTAGTTAAAATGCAAGAGCTAATAACTCAGGTTGAGCATCAGGTGGCTTGTTAAACTTAATTTCCACAAAGATCGCAAGAAATGTTTAAGAAGTTGTTACCAAATGTGATTGGGTTCTGGCCTGTAAAACTGAATTTTATCCAGATTCAGGAGGTGTTGATGTTCTAATTGTGATAAATGTTTTTTTTTTTTTCTTCAGACTAATCTTATAATAAATAGCAACTAAAGACTTTTATTGATTACCTGTCCAATGTAATGAGTCATTCCCCCAATAGTGTAATTCGTGGAATGGGTGACTTTAATCTTGGTTAATTGCTTCATAGTCAAATTGAGAAAGTGCTATCATGCAAACAGTGGTGGCTTAAAAGGTGCACAAAATAATGTTGGGTGGCTTCATACTCATTTTCAGGCGGTAAAACGCCAATTGAGAAAGTTAACAGATCATTAAGCTGACAAATTATACATAAACTAAGGAGGCATATAAAGTATTGGGGTTGGAATGTAAAGCTCTGATAAAAAGCAAAGGAATGTTGTATTATAATTCATTTTGGGATGTTATGCTGACAGCTATCTCCTCTAGGGATACAAGGAGATACACGAGATTAATGCAACTTGAGATGGACAGAAAATAGGCTTCAGTGATGTGACTTCAACACAGACAAAACTGAAGTTCTGATCTTCGGCAGACACTCTGCCCTCTGAAATTACTCCTGGTGGCCAGCGGAACTTGGACCCACCCCAACTCAGAAAGACCACAACTGTGACCTCAAAATCATCCTGAACAGCGAACTTTCAATGAAACGTCAGGTCAATGCCATCTCCTCAGCCTGCTTCCACATGCTCTGCAAAGTCTTCAAGTGGCTCCCTATCAGCAAAAGGAAAATGGTGACGCAGGCCCTCATCACCAGCCAGCTGGACTACAGCAACGCACTCTATGCAGGCACCACCACTGAACTCATGAAAAGACTCCAGAGGATCTAGAACGCAGCTGCCAGATTGATCCTCAACCTGCTCAAGAGGACAAACATCACCCAACACCCGAATGAGCTCCACTGGCTCCCTGCCCAGAAGATATGCCAATTCAAGATTCTAACTCACGCCGACAAAGCCCTCCATGACCAAGGGCCCCCCTACATGAACCATCACCTGCACTTCCACTGACCTCCCAGGATCCTCTGCTCCCCCCAACTCGACCTCACACAGATACCACTCATCCATCGTGCCCACTCCGCAGGACACTCCTTTTCCCTCACCACCAAAAAGCCTGGAGCGCCCTCCCTCTCCACCTCCGCACCTCATCCTTGCTGACCCACTTCAGGAAGTGACTCAAGACCTGGCTCTTCAAGTGATACCTGCTGCATAGTGCCTGGATACCCTCTTGGGTATTAAGCCACGCTATACCAGTATGACTTAATTTATTGATGGCATTGGAGGATGCTTGGTTTAAATTTTTGAAAGGCTTATATGGTAATGTGTATAAAGAGAGTGCCCCTGAAGATTATGTCTGGGACGAAGAGACGTTGTCTTTTTTCTCCGTACTTGCTATAAAAAGTAACAGTTTCCTCCCACACCTTTTAAGAGCGTTGGGTCCTGACATCTTCATGAGATCATTATAAAAATGAGAATTGATTGATGGTCACGTTGTTTACCATAGTATTTCGATGGATACCAGTGAATGGTTTATTTCCAGAAAGTTTTAAGGGGGTAGTGATCAAACCAATTTACAGAAAGGGTGAACCCTCAAATCCTAAAATCTTCAGTTTGTAGTCTTTGGCTCGGAAGTCTATTGAGCTGAGTGCCACTTTATTCTGCTGCTTTGTTGACTTCCAAGGCGCGTTTGACTCAGTCAACTGCATGCTGTTGTGGGATAAATTGAGACAAATGAATAACCTTCATAGTCTCCTTTCAATATTGAGAGAACTTCATAAGACAAATTGGAATAGCATAGAGCTTGAAATGGATGGAAACTTATCAAAGATATCCCAATTAAGAATGGTTAAAGCAAGGCTGTGTTCTGGCTTCTATTCTATTTGCTCTCCTTTTGGCTGATCTACCCTCCAAATTAACCCAAATCGCCTCTTATTTCCCAAAGATTTGGGGTATACTTGTTCATTTACACTGATGACCCGGTAATAATGGATGCTACACAATTAGGGTTGCAGGGAAAACTAACAGCTTTTTATGTTTAGTGTGAACTTTGTAAGTTGACAATAAATATGGAAAAAAAACGATGTGGGTGTAAGATTAAGCCTTTCTCAAGGTCTGTCGTTAATGTAAGAGTGGACAATGTTTCTACTTTATATGGGTTTGTATTCTCTGCATGAATGGAAAAGTGTCCTAGAACGACATAGAAGGGCAATGTTTTAATTATTTGTTGGGCTTTCCCAAGTTTTCTTTGGTACAAGCAAAAAGGGTGAAAGTAAATGTGGTATCATGGAGATTTAGAGTGATGCTATATACTTTATGTTTTTGGAATAAGATTGGGAACTCTCCTAAACACAAAATTGCCAAGAAAACTTTAAATAGTGAGTAAACATGGACCCAGGATATAAGAAAGCAAATGATGGAGGTACGCAATTTATTGTACCCAAATATAATTGAATTACATTCATCATCAAGATTGTAAAATTTGTCAAAAATTTAACTACATTCACTGGCCCAGTCTGAATTAAGAAAAGATGATCGGGAATATCTGGCTAGAGAGAGATCAATAATGTTATTTATTACTTCTTGACACAAAAAAGCAACATATCCTTATATCTTGTCTTTACTAAATTCAGAACTGAGAGAAACCATTTTGAAACTTAGAGTATGTCTTGACCCTTTTTATACATGCTCAGAAGCTGTAAGGCCAATAAAAGGAACTGATGTAAGATGTTGTTATGTCTCAGGAGAGAACTTTTAAATTCTTCATATTTTGCTTGATTGTCATTATGTCAGATCGGAAATTCTTTCTTAAAACTAGTTTCAATGAAATATGGTATTAAGACTTACATGCAAGGTTTTTAGATGTGACTTGCACTGCCAATATTGTTAAAGGCAGTACATGATATAGAATCTTTTAATTATATTAATTCTGCATTATAACATGTAATTTATAGATTGAAGTATTGTATTGTAGATCTAATATGTTTTATGGACTAAGGTCCAAATAATCTTGACTTTGAACATAATACAAAAAAACTAGAAAATGAAAACATAGTACCATTCACAGTATCGAAAACTAGGTTTAAATGCCTTATAAAAGAAAATATTATGAATAAATCAAAATGGAAGACTTAAAAGCAATTACCCAAAACACATTTTTGCAGACGTGTGCATTTAGAAGATGTCCTACCATGATAATGAGTTTAAAGTATCGTCTAGCCAAAATATTGTATTCAGAATATCGAGTACCACAATATTGTGAATTTACATATGTTTAGGTAAGTAGTGATTTGCTATTTTTAACTCCACATCTGCATACATTGAAGATATGTACATCTGACTGTAGATTACTGTCATGATATTGTGCTAGTCGATATTCTGGATAAGATATTACGCCAGGCCAATAGTTTGTCACTTGTTTTTGTGGCATGCATGCATTTAGAGTTATCTTACGGAACATAACAGTATTTAATAGGGGGGCCCTCTTCAGATACAATAATACAATAATGAAACTTCTTGGTAGGTGGTTCTATAGGGTATTGGCGCTCCGGGGCAATACGCTGGTAGGTATACTCTAGTACTGAGTGAGGATTGCGGTGCATAAGGGTAGGGAGAGCCACCCTCCTCCCCAACGTGTGGATATCCACTGGTAAAACAGAACAACAGTCCCCTGCACACGCTAACAGTATATCAATTATATCAATAACAGTGTGACAAAAGCTTGAGTCTTTGCTGGAACATGCGCTTCTGTTTATTCACAACAGCCTTAGCCAACACGTATTTCGTCGCGCTTACGGTTGTGCGCAGCGACTTCTTCAGGGCTAAGAAACAAACAATAGTACAGAATTGGGAATGAAAAGTATGCAACAATAGCATCCAATGTCAGTTTCCCATTGTGACAGACTAACTTTGAAGGATCGGCTCATGTTGCCTACTCGAGCCTGTGGAAACCCATGCTGTCTTAAATGTGTCACCTCGGTTGTTTAGTGACAAACTAGTGCAATTTAAGAAAAATTATAATAACACTCTTAGATAAAATAAACTGGCCTGAAGTTAAGGCATGCTTGTTCCTTGTGAGTCCAGTTGTGACATATGAACCTAAGCAGTTAACAGTGACTTTGCTAAAGTGAATTTAACATAACGACACCCCCTTAATGTTGCCTGGTACCCTAAGGTATGTAATAAAAAACAAAATAACTATACTCAATACCTGAAGATCCTAGGGAAAAGAGACAGGTAAAAAAGAAAGAAAAATAATGCTAAGTATACAAGCCCTGTAAGAGCAAGTTTATCATGCTAAGGTGACCAAATCTGACCAGGAAACCAACCTTAAATCTGGTTGTATTTCCGTCCCGACTGGGATTCAATAGGGTCCAATATTAGACACACAGTTAAGACTGCACATATCTTGTGGCCAGAAATAATCCCTCCTATTCACAGTACATGTATCCTGGATATGTTTCCCAATGAGCAGTCCCTGAGGATGGGTAAATAAAGAAAAACGACCTAATTACATATAAGAATACACCCAAAGGAAAAATGGCAGGGGCATATTCTATATACTTTTAGAATATGGTAATGTGGTCCCACGTACCTTAAACGAGGATTTAGTGGTAGTGAAGTTTATTCAGGCATGAATAAATAAAATCTGTGGTGCATTGCACCCCCTCGATGCAGGTTGTGTTAAGGAAAATAACCGGCAGCCATATCCTTGCCGGTATTAATACAAACCCTTTGCCTAATAAAAAGGATCAAAGGAAAGTGTGTCAGAACAAGCGAGTAGACGGACCCTGCGGTGAGTATTTAAAAGATGCCCCCAAACGCAGATGCTTGTATCTAGCGGTATTGGCACTGTACCGCTAATTGCAGGAGAACATTCAGTTAGTTATGGGCGCTTACCTCTGTGATGAACAGAGTTCCTTCCGGCGTGTACGCTGGAGACCTAATGGCCCGCAGGAGAACACACGTTTATATAAGCCTGGGAGTGGAAACAGTTGTAGGACTGTACCCGCTCCAAAGACGTCGGCCATCTTGGAACGGTAAATTCAGTACCCCGCTTATCAATAGAGGTTAAAAGTGGGCAATTCATCAGCCCGAGGTGTGTTGATGTAGAGCTCAAGGGTCGTGGGGTATTGATCAGCATTATGCTAGATGGGCTAATACATAGTAGTAAATCCAATACCGTCGGCCATCTAGGAGTGTCTAATCTCCGCATCCGGCTTAATAACAGAGATAGTGATGGGCAAATAACGGCCCGAGAAGGAGTAAAGAACATATCAAATTAAAGCAATGTTAGCTGTGTGCATCTAATAAGGATCTGAAAATATAATTTCGATTATCGCTGTGTGCATACAGAAAAAAGGTTTGTAGAAGGGAAAACAATGCTGATGCCCCCATGTAATGGTGTGTCCACAGCAAGTTTAGGAATGTAAAGGAGAAAAATGTAATAAAACGTAATAAACAGAACGTGGGTGAACTATCCCTGGGGTAACAAATTCATCTGATTATAAGTTACCTGAAACAATAAGTTTTTTCATATTTGAATCCAAGAAAAAAGGGGGGTCTCTAGTAGTAGAGTTCTAAGGCAACATTAAAGGAGAGTCAAGGGAAAGGTATTCCCGAGTTCAGTGTGTACTGCAACCGTCTAAGTGGAACGGTACAGAATAATAGTTATCATAAATCTAAATAACACATATTGTATGCCCATAGGATCTACATACACAATCCTGTGGGTCACCTTAAGATAGTTAAACATACACAGTAAGTACATCGGTGCCAGAGTAAGCATATCGGTTCCAGAGTAAAGAAGAGAGGTTGTGATAGTAGAATCCTAAATCCGAGGGGATAGGAGAACAGGTATAAGGAGCATGATAGATGGTTAATGAACAAATGAGCTCCCCAAGTGACAGCCTATAGTGCTGAGCAAATCAAAACCATGTTAGGACGTGTAGTCCTAGGTAAGCTTGCACGTAAGCGTATGGAAGCAGAATTCAAAACTTCAGTTCGAACTCAACAGTAGTAGTAAGATAGAGATCACATCACAAACAAGTCAAAAGACCACATGGAGATTGTGGTACTGAGTAAATAGATACTGTTTCAACTTGGTAACATTATGCCTCATGTGGGGACCGTGAACGCTAGTCCCCCAAAAAGTAATTTGTGGTCTGTGTTTAGGCCCATTTCCACACTTCTTAATCGCATGATCCAAGTCGCCTCCCTTCTCCTCAACGTTAGTTTCCTATTGCCACCTCTCACGTCTCTGGGTATGGTGTCAAAGCCGTAAAAGGAGAAGGTTTTGTGGCTATCCTGAGCAGGACATTCCAATATGTGCATGGCTACGGGGAACCTGGTGTCAGCCTGTTTAACCGCCCTGATGTGTTCTAAGATGCGGTCTTTCAGAGATCTGATTGTGCTGTCAATGTAGCTACGTTGACATTTGCATACAACTGCGAAGACCACATAGTTGGTCTGACAGTTGGTGTTAGTATTTATCTTGTAAGACCGGCCATTCGGGCCAGAAAATTCTTTCTTTTTGTCAGTGGCCCATCTGCACGCAGTGCACGTCCACATTTGAAAAAACCAAGTCCATGAGTCGAGAGCCAATGTACCCAATTGCCCATCCTAGGATAACTAGGGCTAAGTACGTTTCTAAGGCTCTTCCCCTTGCGGAAAGTCATTTCTGGTCTGGAAGAAGTGAAAGGTTCTAACGTCTTATCAGCACGTAGTAAGTGCCAATGTTTCCTCATGCTTTTTGTGAGTGTCATGCTGAGCACATTGTAGTACATGACAAGCCGAGTAGTGTTGGGGTCCTCTTGCTTGCTTTTATCCTGAAGTGTCTGTTGTCTCTCTACTTTTGAGATCCTGTTCAATGCATTGTTTGCTGTCCTCTGACTGTAACCCCTGTGCTTGAATCTGTCCCCCATGTTTTTGAGGCAACTCACAAAGTCACCTTCAATACTGCAATTGTGTTGTGCGTGTACAAATTCCCCATAGGGGATAGCATTAATCTGATGTCTCGGGTGCGCGCTTGTGGCATGTAATAATCTATTGCATGCCGTAGCCTTCCTGTAAAGCCTGCTTTCAATTCTGTTATTGGAGACAAAGAGTTCCACATCTAAGAAAGTGATTGAGCTCTTGCTATGTTGGTAGGTAAATCTAATATTAGCGTCATTACTGTTAAGGTATGTTACAAATTCCGTCAGCCTCTCAGTGTTGCCTGTCCAAATTAGGAGGCAGTCGTCAATGTACCTGCCCCAGTCACTCCAATCACTGCCTTTAGAGCCCCAAATACAGCTCTCCTCCAACCACCCCATAAAAAGATTGGCATATGATGGGTAAAATTTAGAGCCCATAGCTACTCCACGTATCTGTTTATACCATGCCCCTGTGAAGAGGAACACATTGTTTGCGAGAATCATTTGTGTCATGTCCATTAACATGTTCGTATGTTCCCAGAGGCTAGCCGGGCGAGAGTTAAGTGTGCGTCTTAATGCCAGTAGGCCCTGGTCATGTTGGATGCTCGTATACAGGGCAGTGACATCCAGAGTAACTAGTGTCATAGTATTGTCCCAAGTAATGTCTGCCAGCGTGCTGAGCATGTGTTTCGTGTCTCTGATGTAAGAGGGTAGGTTAGCTACCAACGGCTGGAGAAATAAATCCACATACTCAGATAGTTTCTCTGTGGGTCCACCAATTCCAGACACAATGGGTCTGCCTGGTGGGAAAGGGGGATTTGTATGCACTTTAGGTAGTGTATACAGGCATGGGTGTCTAGGGTGTTCTACTTTGAGGTAAGTGTACTCATTAAAGTCTAAGAGGCATAGATCGTGCCAGCCTTTAGGTTTCTAATTGATGAGACTAGTCAGTGTCCAGATGGGGTTCGAGGATAGTTTCTCATAGCAATCTATGTCATTGAGTTGTGAGATGATCTCTCTATCATAGTCAACCTGGTTCATAAGCAACACATTGCCCCCTTTGTCAGCCTCCCGTATTGTAATACTGTCATCTGCCATCAGTTGGTGTAGGGCTTCCGGTTCTGTATGGGTGCGGTTGTCTTGAGGGATTATTTCTGGACACAAGATATGTGCAGTCTTAACTGTGTGTCTAATATTGGACCCTATTGGATCCCATTCGGGACGGAAATACAACCGGATTTAAGGTTGGTTTCCCGGTCAGATTTAGTCACCTTAGCATGATAAACTTGCTCTTACAGGGCTTGTATGCTTAGCATTATTTTTCTTTCTTTTTTACCCATCTCTTTTCCCCTAGGATCTTCACGTATTGAGTATAGGTATTTAGTTTTTTATTACATACCTGTGGGTACCAGGCAACATTAAGGGGGTGTCGTTATGTTAAATTCACTTTAGCAAAGTCACTGTTGACTGTTTAGGTTCATATGTCACAACTGGACTCACAAGGAACAAGCTTGCCTTAACTCCGGACCAGTTTATTTTAATCTAAGAGTGTTATTATAATTTTTCTTAAATTACACTAGTTTGTCACTAAACAACTGAGGTGACACATTTAAGACAGCATGGGTTTCCACAGGCTCGAGTAGGCAACATGAGCCGATCCTTCAAAGTTAGTCTGTCACAATGGGAAATTGACATTGGATGCTATTGTTGCATAACTTTCATTCCCAATTCTGTACTATTGTTTGTTTCTTAGCCCTGAAGAAGTCGCTGTGCACAACCGTAAGCGCAACAATAATACAATAATACTGAAGAGTTGCTTGGGTGTGTCTATGGCCCCATAACCTTTTTAGTTTCTGTCAGGGTCTCCCAAAAATGTTGTGTTTATTTCTATGCCAAGGAGCGAAGCAGGAGCTCTTGATAGTGTAAATGCTCGAAGGTTTTGGCAGATTTGCTAAATCGTCTTCAAACCTAATTGTAGGAACAACAACTTGCATGAAGTAATCATGAATTTTGTTGGAAGATGGCATTGTCTTTTAAGCATGCAATGAAGAAACTGTAGCATTTTTATTTATAAAAAATAGGTGAATATAGTCGAAGTTTGCAACAAATGTGTATGCTTAAAAATACCTAACTAACTACGTACAATTTGGAAAGAATGTTTCACTAAGCAGTAATACATTTAAAATTGGAAAATGGGTGATTTTTGTAACTCTTTTCATCCAACTTGAATATAAGTAATTGTTAGCTTTCCAATTAAGTCTAACTGTTTTTTAAAAAATTTCCACAATGAACTGGGCCAAATCAGTAAATATGCATTTTTATTTTATCATCAACAAAATTATTTCCTTATATGCACATTCACGAATTATGGTATAAAACTTGTCTTGTTCAATTACTTCCAGGGGCAAGTGGTGGATAGAGGGTCATTTTCAGAGCTACTGCAATCTGGAGTGGACTTTGCTTCTCTACTAAAAAGTGAAGATGATGATCAGCCAACGACTCCAGACACCCTAGTGGTAAAGCTATCAAGGAACCGAACCGTCTCACAGTCATCTGCATGGTCGCAGGAGTCGTTGGTGCAGTCACAAATCGAAGGAGCAGCAGATCATCTGCAAGTGAGTGGTTACAATATTAAATATGCTTTGAACTTTCACAAAGGTTCTTTAGGGTTTTTCTCTCTGTAATTTATCATTTTTGTGGTGTGGTCTGAGTGACTTGTTGGCGGCCCAAAGAACTTGTGATCAGGAGTAATATCCTGCAAGCATCAGTGTTAAGGCATTGCGTGAAAGTGAATAATGTGGTCTGTGGATTGAGTGATGGGAATTGGAGATAAATCTGTGAAACTATGGATGTCAGGAGGTTTGACCTGGTGCAATGTACCAAGGGGAAAATTTGTGATGTACGGTGCTTGCCGTAAACTCATAATTCCACTATGTATCGTCACAAAGGTTACAGCACATTCAGAAATGTAATGAGGCACTTATAGTTAGGGCGTATGTCCGAATCCGACAATACTGCTGCTGTTTATCAGGAATTCCATGTCCCGCAATTGATAATTCCCTTCCACTCCAAGTCGTATTATGGTCTTGAGGAAAAAACATCAGAAAATCAAGTGGTTACGGCAATATTTAAAAGTGTTGTAAAGCCAATCAAAGTGACAATCTTACAGCGCATTTAAGTAGCTTGTATGTGATCAACAGTGTTTCAATGGAAATAAATTAAAAGGTTGCTTCTTCTCAGACTGAACCTGTGCTGACTGCATTTCCGGAAGAAGCCCGTTCTAAAGGAAAAATTGGATTCAAGCTTTACAAGAAATACTTCAAGGCTGGGGCAAGTCATTTGATGATCTTCATACTGCTGCTACTGAATGTTTTGGCACAGGTAATTGATGAAATAAAGTTTTAAGAGTTAAAAGGCGTTCAAGTTGTTCCCTTATCCCTTTCAACCCTTATCACAACCCTTGAACCCCTGGAATAATAAGCTAATTGGCTGACCACTATCACTGTGCCCATCATTTCAGTCACAGGGATTACACAAATAAATAAGTTTCCTGCTTGAAAAAATAAACTTTTAAATTAAAAATTGAATCTCCTTGCAGAAATGTTTATTCGATTTATGTTCTTTATTTTCATGCCAAGATTATAAATCCTAACATGCATAACCAGGCAACCTGTTTGCGTGCCTCCGTTGAATAGGGGCATCATGTGCTTTCACTTAAGTGGGTTATAACCACGATTTCCATTCAGTCCTTCAATTATAGTCTCTTTGCTAAAATGAAGTGTAAGAGGTTAAAATGGCCCAATGAACTGGGCTCTGTCTTAGGTTTGTTCATTCTAAAAGTTAGGGAGCTCATGTAAAGATTATATTCTAATTGGTGTTTGCATCCACATTTCCATCTTGATCTGTCTTCGAGTACGAGACTGGGTCTGGACATTTTTTATCTAGCTCGACAAAGGCAACCAATGCTAGGTGTTTTCCTGCTGTCTTAGATGATTTTTTTATTGACACATCCTATATCCGCCCAAAACATCCTTCTGAGCCCTGCAGGTCATGTACCATGCAGATTCTGGTGACAGTCCTGCAATCTGGTATTTACGGTACTTCTCCTGGCACTTTGTCATGTCAGTTTGAGCCTTCATCTACCCCTAGGCAATTTGAGAGCAGGAGGCATAGTTTGTGATGGCTTTCTTGATTGAAAGATCATTCTGGTCCAGACCTCAGACCCATTACAAGATCAATTCCAGGAGCCATTCCCCTTCTAAGCATCATAAGAGGCACAAGTGGGAGCATAAGTCATCCTTATCTTGTTAAAGCAAAAAAAAACTGAAAAAGAATAAGGAGTGATATTGGTCCTCTGAGCCTGTGCTTGTGTTAAGGCCAATTCCACAAGTACATTCCCCTCCTGTAGTGGCCTTCTGTTGCCTAGATTGAGGTTTATCAGAAAATCATGCTGTCTATAAATCACCCCATTTACATCCACAACTGCAGTCCTTTTGGGTGCTGTCGCAAGGCTAGCTATTTTGATCTCAGCCCCCACCCCAACCTTTTTTCAACTTTCTCCCATTTTCTGATCCTGCACCAAAGCAGCTTCCTGAGTTCAGCCCTATTTCACCTATCCTCTATGGATCTTCAATGTTGCCTCTTCAAAAACAGTCTGTCAGGCAGAAGAAATTCTATATACAGTTAAAAGCAAATCTCAGGCGTATTTTAGAAGAAAAATACATCTCATACATCCCTAGAATTAATAGGGTCCAACAATCTTTTCAGCTCAAATTCAGATTTTCACCCTTTTCTGTCAGATTCTCACATGGATGACGATAGTAGTAAGGGGTCAACCTACTCCCTCAGGACTACACAACATCTACATTATTGGATGACCTCCAAATTCAAGTAAACTTAATACTTCCCCCCTAGCCTGACTTCAATTATGTTTGGAAATGATCTTTCTAATGGATGATTCCTTCCCCTCTTGACCACCCACTTGTTTTCTTGAGGAGATGACTTGTTTTGTTGGTTTAAAGCTTCTCATTTGACTTTGCTATGGTCAGCCATAGCCTCTATTTAGAGAGAGGCGTGAGAGGGGACTGATAGAATTGATACTTGGGTACAGTTTAAGGAGATGCTTCTGGCAAAGTAATATTGACTTACTGTATATAGTTTTATGTGTTAAGGTGGACTGGTTGGCTATTGGCTATTCATCAGAGTCTGGTGCTAAAGCCTGTGTGAGGTATGGAATAGCTTTAATCTGTTGTTTGAGGTATAGCAGGTCTTTCGCGAACTGTCCAGTGTCTTGGCTTCCCATGTCTAACCTTATAACAAATGCAGGGTTGAATTAAAGCAACCATGCATGTAATATTTAAACAAAGAGGACATACTTGGCCTCAAAATGGCCAGCTATAGATGCATGCTGGACAGTAGCATAGTTTGACATTTTTAAAGTTTAATTTAAAATTTAAAACCACTCCAAAGTCCAACACGTTCTCAACTTTTGCTTAAATTGGAGCTCAAACAGTAAGTGGATTGATTTAGATTTTTTGTTGACGGGTTACTCCATCACAACGGTGACGGATATTCTGTCTGCCGAAATATAAATCCCATAGGATAATATGGGATTTATATTTCAGTGGACGGGATCTCCGTCAGCATTGTGACGGATTAACCCATCCTCCGAACTCTAACTCAGACCCTAAATCTGACTCCTTCAAAGTCCAACACTTTCACTGCGTTTTCTTATGTTTGAGTTGGAATAGTAAATCTTGTCCCGCAAAAGAACAACACTTTCACTGTTTTAGATTACATTGGGGTGGAAATAGTAAGTCTAACCACTACAAGTCCAACGATGTCCCCGCTTTGCTTATTTTGGAGTGTGAATAGTAAATCTAACCATTCCAAAATCCAACACCTACTTACCTTAGAGTAGGATTAGTGAATCCAACCCCTCCAAAGTCCAACACTTTCCCTACTTTTGCTCAAATTGGAGTTAGAATAGTAAATCTGACACCTTCAAAGTCCAACACTTTTGGTAGTTTTGTTTATTTTGAATTGTTATTGTGTTTCTGTTTGTTTTTATTTAATGTTTAAATTATGTAAAACAATTGCATTTTTTCTTTAAATGTATTGTGATATATTAATTTAAAAAAAATTGATATATGTTTTTTATATATGTTTGGTAATTTTAATTTGTACGTTATTGTTACTATTTGTAATCATTTATATTTAAAATTGTTTAATTATTGTGTTTATATGTATTTAATATATATTCAAAGTACATTAATAATAACTTTTTATATTAATTTTTAGATATTTTATTTATATGATTAATGTAATTTGTTTTATTGTTTTAGTGTAATTAATTGTTTAAATATTGTTGAATATATTTTACAGTACACACACCCACACACACACATATATATATATATATATATATATACATATATATATATATATATATATATATATATATATTCAGAAGAATTCAGCCTGTTACGTCGTACTCCTGCCTGCAAATCGTCGGTGCCAGCCATGGCGGCAGAAGCCACATATATCACGAAGAAACCAAATCTCAATCGGGAAGGAGGCGGCACACCCGTATCAGCCAAGGAGATTTTATTAAAGCAAAAAACAACGCGTTTAAGCCGCACAGGCCTTTTTCGAGTTAACACATACTCGCCGTTGACGAAATTTAAATCGCTCGTATACATGAAAATAGACAAAATACTGCATCACCATGGTATCGTCACATGATCAAAAAGTTCAAAATTAAATCAAAACCACATTTAGGCTGGTACCGCATTGTAAATATTGCTTGCATGATTTCATGTTTAAGCAACATCTAAGTCAATAAGGTTCTTTTAAATACAATTCAGAATGCAATGTTGACTGCCCCTGTGAAAAGAATGACGAGCAGATAACTCATTCATGAAAGCAGAGGAAAGACCTGAAATAGAACTGGTTATCCAAAAAGCCTACGATTACACACACATGGATACAATGTATCCCTCATCGGAGAAGCAGATTTTCGGAAAAACTGATTTAGCAGAATGCATTCAGCGGCATGAAAGTGGTTACAATCAGTCACCCACTTTAGCAGAGCACATGTAATAAAAAACCCTTGCCTTACGTATTATAAGACCAATAAATTAAAATTGGAATCTAAACATAATTACATAATTGCCATCAGAACATATTAGGCTATATCATCCTCTATTATCGAAATACAAGAGACAGTGTAAATAGAATAAGCTGATGAATAAGAATGCTTGTGGTACCATACATAAAAGAATACGGGTGCTGTTATACTGTATTCATGTATATAGAATGCGCCTGCTTGAAAATCCAACGGCCCCATGATGTGGGTTTGGGATAATACATTATATAAGACTATAATGTCACCATGAAGGAATTAAAGTGAGAAAGGTGTAAGTAGTGAAAAATATATACAGGTGTGCGTGTAGTGCTCAATATGTTGATGTCTCTCCATGTCAATGCAGTGAGGACAGAAGGCCATATGGATAACGTCCGTAACCTTCCAATATTAAATGTACTCCTGAATATGGTACATGATGCTGTACAAATATACAAATATACATATCTAACAGAAATCATATTAGGGCAAGTGCCCATACTGGAATAGGCAATTTCTGACAACCACCTTGCATAATAGCATACCTCCTACATTTCGCACACACATATGTGATCATGTGATTAAAGTGCAACCTCTGTAAATAGTGAAATTAAACAAATTACAAAAACATTCAATTGTACAATTAAAATTAATGCATGAATGAGCAGGATGGGAGAACAGCGGGTTCAAAGGCTATACCCCAATATGAGTGGCTAGCTCCTCCTCCCTGTTGAGGCCAAAGGGCATACGAGTATTGAGGTCAATGATATATTGGGATTCGAGGATCCGCAATTGCTTCTCTCTATCCCCACCTCTGATATGTTTGTAGATTCTGTCAAGCCCTATGAATGTCAGTAGTTTATTGTTGCTTTTATGGGCATTGTAAAAATGCCTGGCTACCGGATAATTAAAATCCAAGTTGGTGATGGCCCTAAGATGTTCAAGTATCCATTTCTTCACAGGGAGTTTAGTGCTCCCTATGTAACGGAGACCGCATGGACACTCTAATAAGTAAACCACATGGTTGGTGGTGCAAGTGATAAATTTGGAAATCATTTTCTCTTTGCCATCATAGGTTTTGTACGTTTTGCAACTCACACTATTAATGCAGGCCTTACAGGCCATGCATTTATGGAAACCTTTGCTCGACTGTAACCAAGAGGTGTTGGGATCAGTTTGATAATAGCTCTTAACTAACCTATCTTTCAGAGCGGTAGGTTTCCTGTAGGTCACTGTGGGGCAATTACCTATCCTTTTTCCAATTGTTGGATCAGCCTGTAAAAGGCCCCAGTGTTTTCTCAATAACGATCTTAGTTTACCAGATCGATCATTATAGGTAGTAATCATTCTGGGTATTCTGGAAGACCTATCAGTGTTTGGTGATTCTCCCTTCTTAAATGGTTCTCCCTTCTTGAAAAGAACTTCTTCGTGCTTTACATTTTTCAATTTGTTTGTAGCTTGTGCTAGAACTTTGTTGGAATATCCCTTGCTTTAAACCTTTTTAGCATGACTTCAGTTTCCTTCTTGTAGCCCTGGTCAGAGCTACAGTTCCTGCGGGCCCGCAGGAGCTCACCATATGGCTTACTGTTAAGAAGAGAAGTGCGGTGATGACTTCGTGCATGTACCGTGCTATTACCGGCAGTCTCCTTTCTAAATAGGCTAGTTACTAACTTGTTGTTCTGTACCTCAACATTGACATCTAGAAATTCACAGGATGTCTGACTTATTTTATGCGTGAAGGTTAGATTCAAGCTGTTGCTAGACAATGACTCAATGAACCTTAAGGCATGTTCTTTCTCGCCATCCCAGATGATAAAAAGGTCGTCTATATACCTCAGCCATAATGGTATACAGCTAGTAAAGACAGCATTAGCATCTGTCCATACCACCTGCTCCTCCCACCAGCCCAGAAATAAATTCGCCAGGCTGGGGGCGAAGCAGATGCCCATGGCAGTGCCGGACTTCTGGCGATATAGTATTTTGTCAAACAAAAAGATATTTTTATTCAGACAGTATTTCATCATCAGCTTCAGCATAATGGTATGATCATATAAATCAATGGGCCTTCTCCCAAGATAGTACATGCAAGCCTCCACTCCCTGTTGCTGATCTATGCACGTGTACAAAGAACAAACGTCCAAAGTTATCATAAAGTAATTCTTCTCCCATTCGATGTCATGTATACTTTTTAAGAAATCCGTACTGTCTTGGCAATACGATCTGAGATCTTTAACATATGGTGCCAAGAAATAATCCAAGAAAATGGAAGTGTTCTCCAGCAGTCCCCCATTGGAGGAGACAATGGGTCTCCCTGGTGGTTTGGTTGGGTGTTTATGCACCTTAGGTAAAAGATATAGACATGGAACACGGGGTTATCATTTTTGATGAATCTTAGTTCATCATCATCCAAGAGATCGGCGTTCCACCAATTGTTCAACATTTCATGATATCTTGTAATGGTATTGTTAGACCTGGCACCATTGGCGTGGGTCCCCCTTCCATTTTTCGCTGTTGTCTCCTCTGTTTTGCTGGTGTTAGATGCTCTGGGCGCTGTGCCACTGCCCTTCAGTGCCACAGCGCTGATGCTCCCTGTGTAAATATGACATGTGAATTGGTATATCCCTGATTGGCTTATTTGGTTTACCTATTAGTCCCTAGTAGCGTGGCCTGTGGGTGCCCAGGGCTGGTAAACCGAATGCTGCTCGTGGGCCTGCAGCGCTGGTTTGCGCCACCCACAGAAGCAGCTTGTAAAGTGTGTCTCAGACCTGCCACTGCAGAGTCTGTGTGCAGTACAGAACTGCCATCTTGGCTGTGAAGTGCACCCACTTCCCAGCCCCTGAACCTTCCCTTGGCATCATGTAAGTCACCCCTATGGTAGGGTGCATTGTATGTGTAAGGTAGGACATCCCGTGGTGTGTGTAGCATGTCCTGGTAGTGAATTACACCCAATTTCGTTTTTCACTACTTTAAGGCTACCTGTTCCCCATAGGCCAGAATGGGCAAGTTTGACTATTACATTCTATAGTACTAACTGACCCCAGGAACATGGTAGAAAAACGAATTTCGTATGCCTGAGCTCAGAAGATTAAAATACATCTTTTAGTGAAGTTTATTTTTATATCCTGTGTTTGAAAATACCACTTTTAGAAAGTAGGTATTTTCTTGCCCAAGCCTTCCAGTGTGCTCTGCTGTTATGTGTATTGGCTGTCTGGTTTTGGAGGGACAGGGCAGGCTGTGCCAGACCTGGGTTGAATAGAGAGATCTGGATTTGGAGTATGGGGAGGGGTGGCTCCTTGACTTGAATAGGGCTGTGCCTGGCAAGGTGAATGATGGCTCCATCTCCTGCTGTGCGTCTGATAGCAGACCCCCTCTTTCTGAAAGGAAGGATGCAGCCTGGTAAACAAAGTGCTCCAGGACCGAGCAGAACTGGTTCTGGCTAGGCTCAGTGACTTGTAGCTTTGAGAACAAAGACTTTTGGGGTATAAATATCTGTGCTGAAACCCCTACAATTTGTATTGCTCATGGACATCAAGACGAACCTCTGTCCGTGTAACTGAAGGAATATGCAGGAGGTGACTATCCTTGTGCTTGTGTGCTGTTTCTTGGATTGGCCTGCAGTGGTTACCATTGGACTTGGAAGAAGAGGGAAAAGGACTTTGAGAGAACTTTTATTAATCTTGCTAAAGCAATCACCCAAGGGCTAGGAGAGAGCTAGCCTCCTGTTGAAGTCTCAGGCACATCAGACTTCACCACCAGCCTCCTGATTCCTCCCAGCGAGGATTTCTAGCTGCAGGTGAGGCTCCTGTGAGTTCCAGGGCCTCTAGTTCTACTACAGAGAAGAGAGTGCTGAAATCGTCGCTAACGCCCGTTTGCGAGCCGCCGCAGCCGAAAGCGCCCGGAAAATCTTTGCGCTGCTGCCGCTGAGTGCTCGCAACCAAAGATCGACTCATCGCACGTTTGCGGGCCGCCAAGTGCTCGCTAACTCCAAAGATCATCACATCGCACGTTTGCGGGCTTCCGAGTGCTCGCTAACTCCAAGAGATCATCGCACCGAGATCATCGCTTCACGACATCGCAGCGCGGACGCCGGGATTTCGCCATTTTCAACGCATCGCATCAGGATCGTCGCTCCCTCGCGGAGCGCCATTTCTTCGCATCGCAACCTGATCGCACACGCAACAGGATCGTCGCATCGCCTCCTCCCTCGCGGCAAGGAGTCATCGCATCAACGGCCTAGCGTGCAGAAGTTTGTCGCATCGTCTCCGCACGCATCAGCAGATCGGCGCATCATCCTCCCTCGCGGCAAGGATTTATCGCATCGCCGGCCTCGCGTGCAGAAAATCATCGCTACAGCTTCTTTGCAACAATTTGTTGGTTTTGCTACGAAATCCAGGTACTTTGTAAGTAAAAGGGTCGCAGAGACCACTGCTTTGAACTGAACTCCTCTTTGCACACTTTGAACTATTTTTGCAGCATTTCAAGAGTAATCCTATTTTACAGTATTGTGGCTTTTTATCGTTATTGGTCTTGTGTTAAGTCTATATATATAAAGATACTTATTTTTGATAACTACTTGTGTGGTGTCCCTTTGTAGTGTTCCTCACTGTGTTACTGTGTATGGTCATAAATGCTTCACACACTGCCTCTGAGATAGGCCTAGCTGCTCGTGCTACGTCACCACAGGGTTGAGCAGGGGTTATCAAAGGGTGCACCCTCTCACTCTGACTTAGGAAGAAGGGTCCCTACTTGGACAGTGGCCAGCCATTGCCAACTAGAGACCCCCATTTCTAACAGGTATTGTAATAGCTGTCCCATGTAATACTTTCATAACAAGAAAAGTCATTTAGCTGTCTCATTGCCTCCATTTTATAATCCACTGCGTCCATCAGGACGACATTCCCCCCTTTATCTGAAGGTTTTATGACTACGGAGGGATCCATCATAAGTTAATTAAGAGCATTTCGTTGACTCTTTGTGAGATTGTCTCTTAAGTTGTAATATTTTGTGCCTCTTAAACGTATCAGTTCTTGTATCATCACAGAATGAAATGCCCCTACATTGTCGTGAGGCATATTCGGTTTGTATCGTGATTTGACTTTCATGCCGCTTCTACATCTTGAATTGGCACCTGCTTCGCCACCAGCCTGGTGAATTTATTTCTGGGCTGGTGGGAGGAGCAGGTGGTATGGACAGATGCTAATGCTGTCTTTACTAGCTGTATACCATTATGGCTGAGGTATATGGACAACCTTTTTATCATCTGGGATGGCGAGAAAGAACATGCCTTAAGGTTCATTGAGTCATTGTCTAGCAACAGCTTGAATGTAAGCTTCACGCATAAAATAAGTCAGACATCCTGTGAATTTCTAGATGTCAATGTTGAGGTACAGAACAACAAGTTAGTAACTAGCCTATTTAGAAAGGAGACTGCCGGTAATACCACGGTACATGCACGAAGTCATCATCCCACTTCTCTTCTTAACAGTATCCCATATGGTGAGCTCCTGCGGGCCCGCAGGAACTGTAGCTCTGACCAGGGCTACAAGAAGGAAACTGAAGTCATGCTAAAAAGGTTTAAAGCAAGGGGATATTCCAACAAAATTCTAGCACAAGCTATAAACAAATTGAAAAATGTAAAGCACGAAGAAGTTCTTTTCAAGAAGGGAGAACCATTTAAGAAGGGAGAATCACCAAACACTGATAGGTCTTCCAGAATACCCAGAATGATTACTACCTATAACGATCGATCTGGTAAACTAAGATCGTTATTGAGAAAACACTGGGGCCTAGTACAGGCTGATCTAACAATTGGAAAAAGGATAGGTAATTGCCCCACAGTGACCTACAGGAAATCTACCGCTCTGAAAGATAGGTTAGTTAAGAGCTATTATCAAACTGATCCCAACACCTCTTGGTTACAGTCGAGCAAAGGTTTCCATAAATGCATGGCCTGTAAGGCCTGCATTAATAGTGTGAGTTGCAAAACGTACAAAACCTATGATGGCAAAGATAAAATCATTTCCAAATTTATCACTTGCACCACCAACCATGTGGTTTACTTATTAGAGTGTCCATGCGGTCTCCGTTACATAGGGAGCACTAAACTCCCTGTGAAGAAACGGATACTTGAACATCTTAGGGCCATCACCAACTTGGATTTTAATTATCCGGTAGCCAGGCATTTTTACAATGCCCATAAAAGCAACAATAAACTACTGACATTCATAGGGCTTGACAGAATCTACAAACATATCAGAGGTGGGGATAGAGAGAAGCAATTGCGGATCCTCGAATCCCAATATATCATTGACCTCAATACTCGTATGCCCTTTGGCCTCAACAGGGAGGAGGAGCTAGCCACTCATATTGGGGTATAGCCTTTGAACCCGCTGTTCTCCCATCCTGCTCATTCATGCATTAATTTTAATTGTACAATTGAATATTTTTGTAATTTGTTTAATTTCACTATTTACAGAGGTTGCACTTTAATCACATGATCACATATGTGTGTGCGAAATGTAGGCTGTATGCTATTATGCAAGGTGGTTGTCAGAAATTGCCTATTCCAGTATGGGCACTTGCCCTAATATGATTTCTGTTAGATATGTATATTTGTATATTTGTACACCATCATGTACCATATTCAGGAGTACATTTAATATTGGAAGGTTACGGACGTTATCCATATGGCCTTCTGTCCTCACTGCATTGACATGGAGAGACATCAACATATTGAGCACTACACGCACACCTGTATATATTTTTCACTACTTACACCTTTCTCACTTTAATTCCTTCATGGTGACATTATAGTCTTATATAATGTATTATCCCAAACCCACATCACGGGGCCGTTGGATTTTCAAGCAGGTGCATTCTATATACATGAATACAGTATAACAGCACCCGTATTCTTTTATGTATGGTACCACAAGCATTCTTATTCATCAGCTTATTCTATTTACACTGTCTCTTGTATTTCGATAATAGAGGATGATATAGCCTAATATGTTCTGATGGCAATTATGTAATTATGTTTAGATTCCAATTTTAATTTATTGGTCTTATAATACGTAAGGCAAGGGTTTTTTATTACATGTGCTCTGCTAAAGTGGGTGACTGATTGTAACCACTTTCATGCCGCTGAATGCATTCTGCTTCTCCGATGAGGGATACATTGTATCCATGTCTGTGTAATCGTAGGCTTTTTGGCTAACCAGTTCTATTTCAGGTCTTTCCTCTGTTTTCATGAATGAGTTATCTGCTCGTCATTCTTTTCACAGGGGCAGTCAACATTGCATTCTGAATTGTATTTAAAAGAACCTTATTGACTTAGATGTTGCTTAAACATGAAATCATGCAAGCGATATTTACAATGCGGTACCAGCCTAAATGTGGTTTTGATTTAATTTTGAACTTTTTGATCATGTGACAATACCATGGTGATGCAGTATTTTGTCTATTTTCATGTATACGAGCGCTTTAAATTGCGTCAACAGTGAGTATGTGTTAACTCGAAAAAGGCCTGTGCGGCTGAAACTTGTTGTTTTTTGCTTTAATAAAATCTCCTTGGCTGATACGGGTGTGCCGCCTCCTTCCCGAATGGGATTTGGTTTCTTCATGATATATATATATATATATTTCCAAAAGTTGCCCAAAAGCTTGAGAACGCACTCAACAGCAGCTATTCAGAAGAATCTTTATTTGAGGGGAACCGGCTTTTCAGTCCTGACTCAATGCGCCTGACCGGTTTCGGAGCCCCCTGCTCCTTAATCATAGGCGTGGCATAGCTGGTCTCCGCAGGTAACTCCAAGCATTTAAAGCTGCATGCTGAATTCTATTAGTTATTGGCCCCAGTGGGCCGTTCAGGTACACATGCTTGCAAAGCATGCTAGACTTTATAGTCTGCTTGGAGACAATCATTACCCCTCGGTGGGTCCTGCAAGAAAAACAGTTTTTTAGCATATTTATATTATTCTGGTGGGAATCAGAACAACAAAGGCATGGTTCAATTTCACAAGAGCTGCTGTTCCGCTCATAGGCTTGCACAGTTCAAGCCCCGCGGTCCTTAACATCAGTATGATCGGCGGTGCAGTTCTCCACGGCTTGGACTGCCGCGATAAGTATTTCCAAAAGTTGCCCAAAAGCTTGAGAATGCACTCAACAGCAGCTATTCAGAAGAATCTTTATTTGAGGGGAACCGGCTTTTCAGTCCTGACTCAATGCGCCTGACCGGTTTCGGAGCCCCCTGCTCCTTAATCATATGCGCGGCATAGCTGGTCTCCGCAGGTAACTCCAAGTATTTAAAGCCGCATGCTGAATTCTATTAATTATTGCCCCCAGTGGGCCGTTCAGGTACACGTGCTTGCAAAGCATGCTAGACTTTGTAGTCTGCTTGGAGACAATCATTACCACTCGGTGGGTTCTGCAAGAAAAACAGGGGCATATTCACAAGAACGTGTGATACCTACCGCAAGTGTAGCTTAACGCAACCCTTCACATCACAGTCCATCGCGGGAAAACAACTCTGTGTTAACGTGGTATTCACAACACGGTGGCACCATGCGATGGACACAAGATAACGCGTCAAATGAACGTGTAAAGACTAACGCGACGCAGAAAAACCGCGAAACACGAACGCGAAAATAGTAGCGAAGAGGCCAATCACGATACAAAAATCAGCGATAACCAGTGAGAGGCCTGCAATACCCACGCGTCATGCGTGTAAATGCACAATAAAAGCAGAGTAAAAAAACAGTGAGATGACAATGTACGAGCACAACCCCACATCCATGACGTGGAACAAATGAGCATCCTCCCGCATCAAATAGGCATCTCCCCACAGTCACAATGTACATTGACATGCAGTCTGCATGTAAACTGCGCAAATGCTGAAACATGCATGTAACACACAGTGAAACCGCATCTCCCCCTCACATTGCAGAGGGACAAGCAACCCCTCCTGCACACAGACGTGTCATGACCATGACCAACAAATCACGAAAGCGTGGACGAATGTAAGGGCAGTGACTCCCGCTTACGTACATGTTGCCCATGTTGTGGGACCTGAGTCACAGGGGGCATCCCTGCATCATGGTATTACATATCTGACCCCAAAAGGAGCCCTGTTGTCACCTGCAGGACACAAATGGCAGCCAAAATGGAATGAATCTGGACACATGTGAAACGCCGAAGAGTGGGATTCCCTACTAACTGCGACACAGAGAACCAGCAGTACGAACATGTGACACCCTAACAGCCTCTCTGCACAGAGGTGACACACCCACCACACATGAACAAATCACAAAAATGTCAGCAATACATGTCGCACTCACACTTTCCTGAGTGATGTGCCTGTACAGATGAGAGACATGCACTCAGGGATAGTGTTCTTCGAATGCATTTATTTGCACATGCTTTGCCTGTGGTCATTATGTACTGTCCTAATACTGCCAAGGACTGCCACAATGTGACATGCTCATGTGAAGAAATTGTCAATGATGGTGTTCCTACGGGCTATTCCTGCTGCGGCTGCAGTGGGCTGTGGCCTACCTGCCTCATCCCCATCATCATCGTCCAGTGCATCTGGCACATGTATCCATGGTGCCCTGCTGCGTACACATATGTTGTGCAACACACAACATGCAATGATCATATTGCACACGATGTCTGGGCTGTACAGGAGCCTTCCACCTGTGACGTCCAGGCACCTGAAACGTGACTTCAACACGCCAAATGTGCGTTCCACGATGCCCCTGGTGCGTTTGTGGGCCGCATTGTACTGCCTCTGGGCCTGTGTGTTCGGGGCTCGGAGGGGTGTCATCATCCAAGCGCAGAGTGCATATCCTTGGTCACCTGTGACAGTGCAGAGAGACATGAGTCAATAGTTGGTTCAGCATGATGTGTTGGCAGGCTCACTGGTTCATTGGTGTGTGATATGTGTGACTTTGTGATTCCTGCATGACATGTACTGCTTGTTTCAAATGAGCGGCATCAATGTGGATTACGTAGCCTCAATGCCGCTTCTCCCTCCCCCCGAGCATATTCACCAGAGTGCGCAGTGCGGTTGCATCACTTGCACCCCTACGGCACACTATTGACATGCCTGTCTGCGCATGTCCACAAGCCTGACGACGACACAGTGATGTCCTGCGCTGAAGGTGGACGGACACGTGTGTGTAGGGCAATGGTAAAGACAGGGCGGACACAGATGTAGAGTTCATGCCTGGCTGAACTCGCCATGCGGCCGAGGGTAGACCTTTGGCTTATGCTGCGGAAATAGCGACACACACAACAGTTGGCATGTCTTATCCCTGACCCCCAGCGGGCCTGCGCACCCTCATCTACCCCTCGGCCGAGCCCGTACCCCGGGCGCATGCTACATTGAATTTTGCGTGACGTGTGGCGCCGACACTACACCTGAGACACACGCATTAGTTACTTCCCTTGCAAGGCCTAATCTTAACCACGCCCAGAGCCACCTGTGGGATGACCACACCCCTACGCCGTACTGCCGTACACAGGTCCACTCCCTCACGCTCACAGGGGGGTCAGACACAGCCACATGTCCCAGGTCTACCCCACTGCCTGAGGTGACTAGGTTGCACCCGCTGAACATGGCACCACGTAATGTGGTATGGGCTGGGGCCCACATGCATACATAATGACCACACGGACACACTGAGATTATCCCTGGGACTGGCTACGGGCACGTGCGCCCAGCACCTTTTATTGCCAGGGCCACACGTCCAGTGACGCCTATGCTGGATGGGAGTTGGATAGTGTACGCCACCCCTCAGGGGTTGGTTGGTGCTGGCAACAACTACAACAGTGATCAGACAATCAGAAGTTCAAAGTACAAACAGCAAGGTTCCAGAACTTGAGCTGCATAGAGTTGGTGGCCCTGGATGCACATCGGCCGGCACAGGCACACCGCCACGGGACGGTGACTTGCGATGCACTGAGGCTGGGCCAGGTGAGCTGAGCGGGTGCACATTGATGTCCAAGGAGAGTGTCGCAGAGTGTTACGGGGGACAGTGGAAGGTGTCCATCCAGGGCATGATGCAGAGGGCAGAAGCAAGCAGAGACAGGCAATATGGAGGAGTTGAATGCTACAGTCTCCTTTTCCCCACGATGTCAGTATCAGCTACATGATGATGGAGAAAACCCCCAGGCCATAGACTCTGACGCCACCAGAGTTCCACCAGAGAGTGTCCATGACTCCCATGGCACAGAGTCAGTGGCACCAGAGCCGGAAGCGGATGCAGTCTGCGATGAGGCGGTACGCAGTCAAAATATCGATTTTTTTTTAATATCGACCTACACTAATATCGAGTTTTGAATATCGTAGGGACAGAATATCGATGTCAAGAATATCGGTGACCAGAATATCGACCTTAAGGTAAGTAATATCGTTTTTTTTTATATCGAAGTAAGTAATATCGAAGTAAGTAATATCGTTAGCAAAAATATCGTTGTTAATAATATCGATATTTATATTAGTGTTATGTATTTTAGTATGTATTTTATATGTATGTTTAACATTTTTTGTAATGTATTTTTATTATTTTTAAATATATGTATTAAAGGTTTAGAAATTAGTAATTTTTTTAAAGTACATTTTGCGTTTTAGTATCAGAGCTGGTTGTGGGTTTATAGGGGAATAGGGTGGGAAGCAATTTAATTATAATTAATTAATTAATATGTTTTTATTTATTGTTATTGATTATTAATTTATTGTTAATTAATTATTAATTGGTAATTAGTGTTTTAATTGATTAATTTATCATTATATTAATTATAATTATTTTTATTTATTTATTGTTATTGTTAATTAATTTATTGTTAATTAATTATTAATTGGTAATTAATGTTTTAATTGATTAATTTATCATTATATCAATTATAATTATTTTTATTTATTTATTGTTATTGTTAATTAATTTATTGTTAATTAATTATTAATTGGTCATTAATTTTTAATAATTGATAATTAAATTAATTATGTTAATTTGTATGTGTAGCGGGTTGTTAGTTTATAGTGGAATAGAGTGGGAAGTAATTTGATTATAATTAATTAATATTTTTGTATTTATTGTTATTGATAATTCATTTATTATTAATTAATAATTGGTAATTAATTTTATTAATTGATTACTTTATAATTATATTAATTATAATTAATGTATTATTATTTTGTATTTATTGTTAATTAATGTATTGATTTATTATTAATTGGTATAATTAATTTTTATTAATTGATTAATTGATAATTGAATTAATTTGTTCTTTTTTATGTGTAGCGGGTTGTGTGTTTATGGGGGAATAGGGTAGGAAGTAATTTAATGTTATTTAAGTAAATATTAATTTTATTTTATTGGTATTTATTATTAATTGTTTAGTTAATGAATTATTAATGTTATTTATTTTACAAACATTATTTAATTAATAAGTATGTTAATTTAACCCCTATGCTATCCAACACTTTCCCTACTGTTGCACTCACTGGAGTGGGAATAGTAATTTTTACCCCTACGCTATCCAACACTTTCCCTACTGTTGCACTCACTGGAGTGGGAATAGTAATTTTTACCCCTACGCTATCCAACACTTTCACTACTGTTGCACTCACTGGAGTGGGAATAGTAATTTTTACCTCTACGCTAGCCAACACTTTCCCTACTGTTGCACTCACTGGACTGGGAATAGTAATTTTTACCCCTATGCTACCCAACACTTTCCCTACTGTTGCACTCACTGGAGTGGGAATAGTAATTTTAAACCCTACGCTATCCAACACTTTCCCTACTGTTGCACTCACTGGAGTGGGAATAGTAATTTTTACCACTACGCTATCCAACACTTTCCCTACTGTTGCACTCCCTGGAGTGGGAATAGTAATTTTAACCCCTACGCTATCCAAAACTTTCCCTACTGTTGCACTCCCTGGAGTGGGAATAGTAATTTTTACCCCTACGCTATCCAACACTTTCCCTACTGTTGCACTCACTGGAGTGGGAATAGTAATTTTTACCCCTGCGTTATCCAACACTTTCCCTACTGTTGCACTCCCTGGAGTGGGAATAGTAATTTTAACCCCTACGCTATCCAACACTTTCCCTACTGTTGCACTCACTGGAGTGGGAATAGTAATTTTTACCCCTACGCTATCCAACACTTTCCCTACTGTTGCAGTCACTGGGGTGGGAATAGTAATTTTTACCCCTACGCTATCCAACATTTTCCCTACTGTTGCACTGTTTGGAGTTGGAATAGTAATTTTATTACCTCCGCTATCTAATATTTTTTGTATTATTTTAGTTAATGTAGTATATAATTAATTTTTAAAAGATTAAAAATAATTTAATTTTTTTAAATTTGTTATATATATTTATTTCATTTTTATTCATATTATTGTTTTATGTATTTATATGATATTTTTTTTAAAATTATATGGGGCTCATTACGATACCCGGCGTAAATAAATCCGCCAGGCATGGAAGCGGCAAAAATCCGCCCGCATACACCGTCTGAACACCGACCACGCCATTACGATAACACAAACCGAAAACCGCCATCGGCGGAAAAATCACACAAAATACCGCCCGCCATCGTCCGAGTCGGAGTCAAACCGCCCGCCACGGACGGAAACACGCACGACAACACAAAACCGCCCGCCCACACGGCCGACACACCGCACGTGAAATTACGATCGCACCGCCATGAGCGCGGGAAAACCACAAATATACCGCCCGCCAGCGCAAACAACGCCGATGCCAATCGACACGGCAGAAACCATGGCGCCCACGTCCCTGCACAGAAACCATCCGCTCACAAAACCAATAGCACACAACATGGCCAACAAGTCCACACAGCAAGGCACGCACAAATACACAAGCACAGTACACATCCCGAAAACACCCCCCTGGACAAACAAAAAATACAAAGGCCAGAACACCAGACACAACACACCTGAAAACAACAGACCATGAGGACACACCCACATAGGTAAGTACAAAAGCAGCACTCCCACAGACCACAACCCCTTGCAACATTGCAAACCAGAGAGGAGAGGAGAGGACACAGTGACACAGCAAGGACAGCAGCACACCACAGAAACGCACACATCACAACCACCATCACCACCACCACCAAACACCGGCACCACAAACCCCCTGCACATTACACAACACACACCGCACCAGCACCACAAACACCATGGCACCACAAAGAATGCCCAAGTTCACGCCCATGGAGCTGACGGTCATGGTCGACGAGATCATCAAGGTGCACCCACAAATCTATGGGAACATGGTCCAACACACCCCACTAGCCACCAGAAACAGAATGTGGAACCGGATCGTAGACCAGGTCAATGCAGTCGGGACCCTGCCCAGGAACAGAGTCGAAATTAACAAACGGTGGAATGACGTCAAGAGCCTGGTCAAGAAGAAGGAGGGCAAAAACAGAGAGCTGGCTGCCGTCACTGGCGGAGGGAATCCCGCGCTCTTCAAGACCTTCAAAGCGTGGGAGGAGAAGGTGCGAGTCATCATACATCCCGAGATCCTCGCCGGATTAGCAGGGGGAGTGGAGGCTGGTAAGTACAAACTAATGTATACCAGCACACCGCCATGTACTCACATGCACTACCACCATGCCACAGCTCCCAGGGACAAACACCCCCATGTCCAGCACACAATACACGACACACACATGCAACAGACACCACCACACACAGCCCAAACAGAACAACTGTAAGATGCGTGGGGACATGTGTACATTCAGCCAGCCACGTAACCACCAACAGGTCCCCAAATATGCCAGAAGCGCCACAACGAGCACCCACCACACCCATGTGTCCGCCATAGCTGCACTAACCGACAAGTAACAGTTAAGTGGCAGGAACACAAAGTGCAGTGGGTGGGAGGGTGGACAGCCCAAGTACAACACACACCAGGCCCCTAGTCCCACAGTACAGCAAGGAGGAGCATCCCCCACACCCCACAGCCACGTGTCAGCCACCGCAGTGCACAACGACAGCCGAAAGGTAGACATCACGGTCCACAGCAATCGGTGTCAGTGGGTGTCCAGCCACCACTACGACCCACAACACCCCCCCACCCCCACAGACCTGCAACATGGAGCACCCCCGCTTAGAACCATGTGGCATCCAGTACAGTGCACGCCCGAACAACCTGCAGGTGGGAAACTGGACAGGGCTGGATTACTGGAGGCATGAGGGCCGTAACACGACCAACACATGGGACATGTCACGTAGCAGACGAACACGCAGCACCGCCCACCGTCACGAACAAGTGAACAATGTGCACACGGACATGAACAACAGACTCACACCCCACATGACCCATCACAAACACAGCAACACCCAAGGAGCCACGTCTGCATGCACAAGCCACACTGAACATAGTACCACACGGCAGCCACTGTGCAACCCATCACACACAACCGAAACACCATTGAAGTCCAGTCCATGTAGCCCCTACTGCCTGTCAACCACACACCCCACAACTACGCCTATGTAAGACAAACAACACTAGACGCAACAGAGCGGAACTACATAAATGCACACGAACACCACTGAACCCATCAAACACACAGACACACCATGCACATACAACATACCATCCATCCCATCCGTCAGCCCCAGTCTCATGAAAGGCATGTCATCCGCACAGCTGCCACATATACAGCAGTCACGCTAAGACACATGCCCATGACCAACCATGTGCCAGAAGTCAATGAAGCGCACGACACACTGTGAGCAACAACACACAACATGGGCCCCCCCCGAGCACTGCAGTGATGCACATGGCACAGGGCAGCACGCACACCAAGGAGATGGGACAACTGCAATACGTTGGCTGGCACACAACCAACACTCACTCATAACGATGCGTCCAATGCCATGTCCAGTAATCACAACAGACAGCAAATATGCAGGCCATGTCAAGCATGCACACACCTCAAACCATGCACTGTCATGCTGCCACAACACATGTCACGTTCGGCACCCATGGCTTACAGCATGTACCCCAAAAGCATATCCCCTCCCAAATGCGAATCTGGGGCATGGCCCCCATGTTGCCATATGCGTTCCTAAGCGTCCCATTTGAACCCCAAAAGCATATTCCCTCCCAAATGTGAATCTGGGGCATGGCCCCCATGTTGCCATTTGCGTTCCTAAGCGTCCCATTTGAACCCCAAAAGCATATTCCCTCCCAAATGCGAATCTGGGGCATGGCCCCCATGTTGCCATATGGGTGCCTAAGCGTTCCATATGAACCCCAAAAGCAAAGTACAAACCAGACCCAGGATGGGCCAGGAGCCCGCATACACCAGAGTCACAATGAGTAGGGGCACAGCAACACACCCATCGGCATGGCCAATCCGTCCCATGCCACATGTGCACAGCACACAGTCCCATTGCCTAGCACACACAACTACAGATGCCACAGCCACACACTCGCCTCCGGGAAACCCATGTACGAGATTGCACGAACTGCCAATGTCAGACGACAAATACATACTTCGCCAGGTGCAACACAATAACAAATCTCATTCTCTCCACAGGTGACGAACTGCCGGATGCTGGGGATGGAGACAGCAGCCAGCACAGCCAGCCCACAAGCCCCCAACGAGGACACACGGATCTGGAGGATCTGTCCTCCTCTTCGGACACGGACCACCAAGCAGGCCCATCTGGTGTGGCAGGGCCCAGCCGCTCCCCAGGACCCCTCCTACCCACCAACCCATCATCCAGGGATGCTGAACAGTCCCAGCCCCCTGCTGCCACTGTCGTTGCGGCCACACCCACGGTCATTGCGGCCACTACCACTGCCGCAACCGCCACCATCGCCGCACCGACCACCACCGCCACCACCACCACCACCACGTCTTCGCTGGCACCAGCCCCAGCGCAGGTGGTGGCCCGGCCGACTGGATCCACCCTGGGAGCCACAGCGAGGACCGTGGTGTGCAATGTGGCTAGTGGGCAGGCCGGTGGCAGCAGGACTGGTAGGAGGAGCAGGGTCAGGGAAACGCCAGCCTCCCCTGGGAGCCATGCCCTGCCTCAAATGGCCAGAGTCCTTGGGGCCTATGAGGAGGCCCAAGAACAATGGGTCAGGTCTGCTACAGACACGCGGGAGGTGCTGGGGGTGCTGAGGTCCATGGACGCCCATATGGGCCAATTCGTGTCCCGTATGGACCAACTCGTGGACCTCATGGGCCAGCTGGTGGTGGCGGTGGGGTCACAGGCAAGGCCAGCAACACCACCTCCGCCACCACCTGCTAGGGCGCAGGGTCGGGCAGCAGTGTCCACTTCCCCTGCGTCCACAGCCAGTGAGCACACCTCACCCACCACCAGCAGGTCGCCACCACACACCCCCTCCCAAACGTGGAAGGGGCCGTCCGAAGAGGAAACAGGTCTCCCGGGAGGACTTCGCACGCTCCAGTCGCAAGTGAGGCAGCCAGCCAGCCTTCCGCCAGCCTTCCTTGACCAGCCACTGCATTGACTTGCTCTACGATCCCACTCCACACAGCCAGCTGGATGGCATGTGTGTGTTGGACTATGGACATAGAACCAGTGGGTACACCCTGAGCTTCACGCAGCCATGACCGACAGCTCATTGTCACTGCACGCACCACTTTTGTCATCACCTTACACACAATCACATGTCACAGTTTGTAATAAATGCACCTTTTTCACTAACTGCTGTTTGTGCCCTGTGTTTTATTTGTACGGAATACAACGGCCACCTTGGGCGGAAAGGCACCTGATGCGTGGCATGGCAATGGAATCCGGAGGGCCTGTAGGGACCTAGGGGTGGGAGACAGAACAGGAGCACATTCAATGAGTGTGTCACACACCCATCACACAGTACATGTCAACAACTACAAGCAATGTACACACATCGCACAGAGCAATAGGGCACAATGCCACAGTCACCAACAGTGGCATACTACCCTGGCCATGGAGCGTTGACACACTGCACGCAGTGAACATACGGCCACCCTGACACAGCACACACACACCTGCACAGATACAGACACATCATCCGTCGTACATGGACACTCACCGTCAAGTGAAGTAGCGGGCGATGAGCTGCTGGCGCACATTCCCAGCTTCCTCCTCTCCGCTGTCCACCTCACTCGAGCTGTCCTGGTCTGCGGGCTGGGGCCCTGGTTGATCTCCGTCATCCACAATGAGGGGGATCTGCTTACGAATGGCCAGATTGTGCAGCATGCAGCACGCCACCACTATCTGGCACACCTTCTGTGGGGAGTACGCCAGTGCACCCCCGGTGCGGTCCAGGCACCTGAACCTGGACTTGAGGAGGCCAAAGGTACGCTCGACCACACGTCTGGTCCTCCCATGTGCCTCATTGTAGCGATCGTCTGCTGGGGTGCGAGGATTCCTCAATGGACTGAGCAGCCATGCCCCATTCGGATACGCAGAGTCACCTGGGTGTGAGGGACACAGAGAACCGTTGCTATTCCAACTGGACAGGGGACAGCATCGCACAACCAGCACGCTACACCACTCCACATACTCACCGACAATACAGCCACGATCCTGTTGCAGATTGGCCATCAGTCGTGGCAAGATGCTGTTGCGCATTATGTGTGCGTCATGTGCCGAGCCTGGAAACTTGGCACACACGTGGGTGATCACCATGTCCGCAAGGCACACCACTTGCACATTCAGGGAGTGCGTGTGCTTCCTGTTGCGGTACAGGTGCTCAGTGGCCTGTGGTGGAACAAGGCCAACATGTGTGCAGTCAATGGCTCCCACGACGTGTGGGATTCTGCCAAGGGCATAGAATGCACCCTTCACTGCCGCCAATTCACGAGCCCTGGGGAATCTGATGTACCTGTTTCGGTACAGCATCATGGCTGCCAGTACATCCCTCAGCACCTTGCTGAACATGGGCTGGGACATCCCTCCTCCACTGCCCACTGTGTGCTGGAATGACCCAGTGGCGAAGAAATGCATGGCGGCCATCACCTTAGCCGTGGGGGTGACAGCAGTCGGATACACCCTGCGGGGACGGAGATGGGGCTCTAACATGGCACACAGTCGATGCAGGGTTGGCCTGTCCAGCCGAAACTTCCTGATAACCTCTGTATCGTCCATGTCCGCCAGCAATTGGTATGGGCGGTCAATGTTCGGTCTCCGCCTGGGGAAAATGGCAGAGGACACATGTCAAAGCAACACGGCACATAGCAATTTCGCATACACATCACTGACATGACTGAGCAAGCACATGAGCCACAGCCCAGCTGTCAAGCTGGGACGGCACGGCCACAATACACTTACACAGGTCTCCCAACAATGGCAATGGCAAGTGAGACATACCACTGCCATGTGCATGCACATGGGGATCTAGGCCCCAATGACTTGCGGGGCGTGCTGATGGGGACTGACTGCATATTCGTCAAGCGGCAACGCCACGGCAACATGAGTGTCTGCTGAGCATGGAACTGCTTCCGAGGCTGGATGAGTATGGCACACGACGACGACGATGTGGGCACGGGCTGAGCGGCCAATACAAGTGGGACCTGTGGCACGAGGGGATATGAGACAGTAGTAGGTGTCAGCACTGCACCCTATGTACAGCACTGTACGGATCACAGCTCCCGAAACATTGACTGGTGTCCACATTGACAGCCCCATGCCAAGACGGCTGTGTGCTTGCAGTCACACGTCACAGGTGAGAGGTTACATTGCACGTGCCAGGTGGCAGACGTACATAGTGGGAGCTGGCATGTGTGTGCATGTGTCTCCTGTTCAGGATCCACCAGATGGGCGCTGACTCTGTACTGACCATTGGACACAGCATGTTCCGTGGAAGGCTTGTGTGTGTGGGATGGTGGCACTGGATGTGCCTCCGTTGGGTGGGGGGCCATGCACAGGGCGGGTACGTCGATGATTGCGCATTGTTGGTCACGGTGGGTGCACCAACTAAGATGTGTTGCCCTGTGTTCAATTCCTATGTCCGCATGATGATGGACTGTGGATGTGGGCAGACTACACATTGGTCGATGTGCTGTCTATATGCATGTGCCTTCACACCAGGCACAGCTGCCCCTGCACATGTGACCCCTGCTGGACTCGCTGCTGGGTCTGTGGAGCTGATGCACCTTCTGCGCGTGGGGCGGACAGCTCTCCTCACTTCCCTCATTGCGCATGTCATGTCTTTGCCGCAGGTGACATGGATCATGGAGGGCCCACATGTACGCGTGGGTAGGCTACACATGATTGTTCACTGGTCGCCACCCCCAGTCAGTGTTTCGAATGGGAAGGTTGTCGTGCTGGTGGTATGTTCGATGTGGCGGATGGGCGGGCCTAGGTGCGGGCTTACATTCCGGACATGGGGGGTAGTTGGATTGGCGACTAGTTGCAGTACACACGGGACACGTCTCTTCCTTTCCACATCTGGGTCATCCCTTGTACTAACTGACAGTGATACAGTCATCTTCGCCCCAGCCCTCATGTCCTCCCCTCGCCCCCCAATATGCATGCTCACCTGCGAGGCTAGCGCTTGCACAGGCAGCCCCAAGCTCGCACCAGAGAGGGCAAGGAGTGTATGTGTGGGTCCAGTTGCACGAGTGGGCTGTCTCAGGGTATGATGTGTGGCGGGACGCCGTCCACCTGCGTGGTGCCCCAAATGGAGACCCGGCCTGCATGGACTATGCATCACAGTCTTCGCCTTCCGGATCCGCCACCTGCGACACCCAGTGGCTGTGGCTGCCCTTGCGGCCAGGCCGCGTCCGTCTGTGGCTGATGGCCCACACATTCACTCTTTGGCCTCTCTGGGGAGGGCTCAGGGGTGGTGGCGCACGCGCTTGCACTTAGTCGCAATGGCATGTGGCGTGGTTGGTATGATGGGCAATGGATGGGATGGTGCGAGCCACCTCCCGTGACGTCAGTGCTGCTCGTGCTGTGGTGCGTCCCCCTACACTTCCATTTGACTTTTGCCATGCTGGACGTTGAGGTTCTATTGCCTGCGTGATATGACCAGGAGGAGCGCGAGGAGACCTCTCACACACCATGCTCCACTGCCATCCCGTGCCCTGTATCGCCTGTGCGGATTGACTATGTTGGGGTTACACCTGGTCGACTGGGGCTGTGTGTGCCTTGTCAAGGGGCATGGCGGGCGCACAACAGGATCCAGCTTGTCCACAGAGGGTGGGCTGAGGTGCGCCTGGTACCGCTTTGTACGTGTGCCCGGCTGCTGTGCACACACGTGTTCACTCCCCCCCCGACAGGTGTCCTCTCACAATGCCCAGGGAAGCGGTGGTGTACTGTTCATGACCCCTCCCAACACGGCGTGCTCCAACTTGGCATGTGCGCATCTACCCGTCGCACCCACCCACCTGAGCACTGCGTCCATACGACTTCACACGACACATGTGTGTCTTCCACAGTAGTGCTACTCATTTGCGTTGACATCCAATACCAGTGGACTACATGGTCATGTCACGACTGCCGTGTACTTCACATACTCTCATCCTCTCTCATTCGTACTTGTGAAATGAGTCAGCGGAGACAGTTTTGGTTTCAAACATTATATTGAGTCTTCTGTCCTCTGTGATGCAGTATAGTGGACACTACTGGCAGCGGAATACATGTTGAGGATATACTGAGCATGATTACAAATTGGATAGGGTGTGGGGTTACATGTGATTGGCTGTTGCATGTGGGATGTGGGCTTCAGAGTTACATCTGCTTGGCCAAGGCTGTGCTAATGTACATTTACGTATAGCTGCGGAGCTGCGGACTTTGACACAGACGGTATACATGTAGCCTACCAGACCGCTCGGCATCATGGGCACAGTCCATCTCAGTTCCATGTGACAGGTTTGCTGCGGTTGTTCCTCATGCACGCGTGCATGTGAGATGACATCAGGGCATGTGCTTGCGTGCATGCAGCGGCGTGCCACTTGTTGTTGCACTGTGGTGGTTACTGGACATGTCACAGTCACTGGGGTCGTGTTGTTGTTGTATGCACTTGTCGTCCATGCAAAGGTCCTGGTATGGGATTCCCGGGGCGGGGGTGGGAGGGGTGCAGCACCCACAGACTCCAGGCGACCTATTCATGTCCACTGAGCGGTGTGTGTGTCCATGTGCGCTGGATCCATGTCGTGTCCTGGTTGTTCGTGCAGTTCCGTCCATGTGGGTGCGATACACAGAGCCCATGCCACTGCCTCCCACGATGCATGCGGTGTTCCTGGATGTGATGGGGAACAGTGTGCATGTCCCGGTCATATCCGATGTCATGGCGATGTCGTTGATGGTGTGGTTACAGTTGCCGGTCGTTTGGTATGGCTGTTGTGGTGGTGACTGGCCAGTCCGTGCGGAAGCTGAGCATGGGTGCGGGGTTGGACTTCATAGGTCACTCGGGGAACCTGCGTTGTGGTCCGACGTATTTACAGGTTGTCAGGTATGCGATGCCGTCCAGCAGGGCTTCCATGTCATTGGTGGTGTACATGTTTGCCAGCCAATGAAGCGGATGGTGGCTCTCAAGGTGTTGTTCGTAAGTTGTCCCTTGGAGGACCATGATGGGGCATGCTGGGTGACATTCGATGTAGCTGTTCTCGATGATCCGTCGTGTGGAGGCACAGTGGTCCCATTTCAGTGCGGGTGCGATGTTGGCCACATACGCCATGCCCCCATAGGCAGAGCAGGCCCTGTCGTGTGCGTCCAGAGGGAGGAGTAGTGGTAGCAGGTCCGCCTTCAGACATGCCGGGTTGGAGAGGCATATCTCGACGGGATGCTGGTAGGGACACCTCCGACAGTAGAAGACGGGCATGACGCAGCTGAACAATGTGATGCGGTAAGTCAGTCGGTAACTTACGTTCAGCAGGGACAGGAGATCGCATCCCAATGTATGTATCGTGTTGGTTTTGTACAGCTTGAGCTGTTCGGCGTAGTTGGGTAGGTGTGTTGCGGTTGCCATTTCGCAGCGGTTCGTTGAGATGGCGTGCTCCGGCTGTGTGTGCAGTCTGCAATGTGCACGCTCCGGGGTTGCTGTGAGCTCTGTGTAGTCGTAGGGAGACAGGACTTGTGTTCTGTTGGCTTGTTTGGAGGACACGGGCCCTCTTCCCACATGCTTCTCAGACAGTTCAAGGTCAGTGCTGTGTGACTCCTTCCAATTAACTTGCATGTGGCCGACATGGGGGAGTGTTTTCTTGTTTCTTCCCCGTCCGTTGTGTGCTTCTGTGATATGCGCTATCTGCCCTGTGGTCGGTCTCCTCGGCATGCCTGTGTTGGTCTATTCTTGGACAATGGCTGTATTCACCGGCTTCTGTCGTAGGGCTGTGGTTTCGGAGTTGGAATGGAAGGTCATTCAGTGCTGTCTGCTCTCCCTTGTGTGGGCGGCAGGCTGCCTTTCCGCTCTGCGTTGGGCCTTGTGTGTGGATGTTATTCTTGGGCCACCTGTTGTCGGTCCCCGGGCTCTTTGGTGTTCCGTTTCATATGTCTTGTTCATATGTGCAGGGTGGTATGGGTTTTTCAGTGTGGTACTGGCGTTCCTCTTCCCGAAGGGGCCCTGCTTCTCCTAGTTGGTGTTGCCGCCGCTGTGTGCTACGCCATGTTTGTTACACTGGGGTGTGTCCTGCTGTTGCGTGACTTCACTGACATGTGTGCGTCGGTTGTGTGGCGTTGGGTGTTGTCCGTGAATTGGGCGTTGGGGACATGTCTGTGGCCGGCCTGTCACGTGTCATGTGCGTTCGGGGTGGGGCTGATGTGTGTGCTGCTTGGTTGTGTCCCTGTGTCTGTGTGCGACGCATGCATGGCGCTGCGGTTGGCCTCTGCGTTGTGCGCATGTGTGGCGGCGTCATCGGCGCTTTGGGGCCGTGACGGGGTGGTTGGTTCCTAGTCCCAGGTGGTGTGTACACATGTGTTCCGCGATGTTAGGATTTGGCCTGTGTGTCATATGTGGATGCAATGGTGGATGTGTAGTGTACACGCGCTGGTGGGGGGTTGTCCGCTTTTTCCGCCCTTGCACTGTGTGCGCTGTTTGCGTGCACTTGTTGTGTGTGTGCCTACCTGCGTCTCCGCGGTACGTTGCGTCCTTGGTGGTGCATCAGCAGAAGCATGGGAAGGGCCTGCAGTGCTGGATTCATGCCCGGGGTGCCGCTTCTTCGTTGTCCGTGCTCTGCGTCCGTGTTACCGCCTCTCTTTCACGTGCGGTGTCTCTTAGCCGTGGGAGCCGTTTGTTTGCGGCATCGTAATTTATACGCCGGGCGGGACGTGTTTTCGTCGGACGGTGTGTGTCAGTTGAGCTGCGCCGCTACGTGTACGGGCGCACTTTGATGGCGGACGGTGTTGCTGGCTTGCCGGCGGTGTTTGGCCTGCTTTTCGCATCGTAATTGGGCGGGCGTGTGGACTGCTGCGTGCCGGCGGTAACTGGTGGTTTTTGCATCCGCCAGCACGGCGGTTGTGCTTCCGCCCGCCATCGTAATGGGCCCCTAAAAGTTATTAAAATAATTATGAAAAATTAGTAGTAAGTATATATATTATATGTATATGTTTAATTTATTTTTACATTACATATATATTACTTATAATTTTTAAACATTTTTAAATATTTTTAACTGTTTATTTTAATTATATGTATTATTTACTTTATTTTACATAATTTTTTTAACTTAAATAAAAAACGATATTTTTAACGATATTTTTGACATCTATATTTTTTTTCTCGATATTTTTGTACTTACCATAATGTAGATAGGATGTCGATATTCTTGACTTCGATATTCTTGCGTCGATATTTCTGTAGGTCGATATTCTGGTGTACGCCGGCCAAGCCCACTCTGCACCTGCTTGCAGGGGGGAATGTCACAGGCTACATTTCCGAGACCTTCCCCACTGGCTGGGATGACATGGTTGCGTCCACTGTCCACAACACTACCACCACCAGCAGTATATGTTGACATGGATATGTCTGTGGTCTGCATACTGCAGTCTGTCCAGCACTTCCACGCCACACTTGGCATTGTGTGCATTCTCATTCATGGGTCACTTGCCTCCTTCGCACATGCCTGCTTCCCACCTCTCCCCGCATACTGCTATTGTGTGGCTGAGGTGCCATGCCGGTGATGGCTCATGTACATGGCTAGCCCAGGTTTTGGCAGTACCTTGTGCAGTCGTGTCTGGTGGGTGGGCATGTTGTATGTGTGTTTGTAACATGTGTATTCCCAGGGTTGTGAGTTGCATGATTGTGGATTTGAGGTGTGTGGTGTGTTCATTTGGTACTTACTAACGAGCACTGCATTTCCGTATGTGCCATCCTGGAAGCGCCAGTTGATGATGGACTGTCGGAAGATGTATGAATCATGCACACTGCCTGGGTAGTTTGCGACGACATTGGTGAAGAGTCCCCGGTGGTCGACTATTGCCTGCACATTGATGGAATGCATGTGCTTTCTGTTGCTGTAATTGTGTGCAGTGTCGGCAGGGGGCACAAGTAGGACATGTGTGCAGTCAATTGCCCCCAACACGTGCGGGAAGCCTGCTATGGCGTAGAAGCCTTGCTTGGTCTCCAGTTGTTCCTGCGCAGTGTGGGGGAAGAATAGGTACTGGGGTACCAAGCTGGTGATGGCATCCAGGACAGGTGTGAGGAACTTGGATAGGGCTGGCTGTGAGACTCCTCCGACTCTGGCATTTGTTGGTTGGAATGTCCTAGAAGCCAACAGGTGCAGCACGGCCAGCAGCTTTGTCTGAGGTGGGATGTTGGTTGTCCGCCGTGTTGGTACCGTCAGCCTGTGGGCAATTATGGTCAGGAGGTGGAGGATTGTTGACCTTTTGAGTCTGTAGTGGGCAATGACATTCTCTGGTGTCAAGTCTGTGAGGCTGGTGCGTTTCCTGAAGGTCCTCTGTCTTTGTCTGCGCTGCCTCCGTGGTGGTCCGGGGGGGGTGGTGGGGATCCGGGGGGGTGGCGGACCTGGGTGTGGTGGCGGTGGGTGTTGTGGCCCTGTTGGGGCTCCGAGCTGCATGATGAGTAGCTCCATGGCATCTGTTGTTCTTCAGGTGTGGCTGTGGGCTGGGCTCCCTTTTCTGGTGCAGGTTGTCGTCCGACTTTGTACCAGGTCTGAGCAGGTGCTAATTTCCTGCTGTTAACGCGCCTTATCGCATGCTTTGTGATCTTATCGCGGATCTGGATGGTCGTTGAGAATGTTGCGTTGTGGTGTTGTAGCGGATTTTTGCACGGGAACGCCTACTCTGCATATCATTAGCGTTAGTTGCCGGGGTCATCTGTGGCAATGTTTTTTGCGGCTGCTATCGCAGGTAAACTGGTGATATCGGCTCTTTGCACCAGCTTGTGAATGGGGCGATGAATTTATCACGGCTTTGGCTGAGATAAAGTGCCGTTAACTTGGCGATAGTTCCTTGAGAATATGCCCCACAGTTTTTTAGCATATTTATATTCCTCTGGTGGGCATCAGAACAACAAAGGCACGGTTCAATTTCACAAGAGCTGCTTGTTCCGCTCATAGAGCTTGCACAGTTCAAGCCCCGCGGTCCTTAACATCAGTATGATCGGCGGTGCAGTTCTCCACGGCTTGGACTGCCGCGATAAGTATTTCCAAAAGTTGCCCAAAAGCTTGAGAACGCACTCAACAGCAGCTATTCAGAAGAATCTTTATTTGAGGGGAACCGGCTTTTCAGTCCTGACTCAATGCGCCTGACCGGTTTCGGAGCCCCCTGCTCCTTAATCATAGGCGTGGCATAGCTGGTCTCCACAGGTAACTCCAAGCATTTAAAGCCGCATGCTGAATTCTATTAGTTATTGCCCCCAGTGGGCCGTTCAGGTACACGTGCTTGCAAAGCATGCTAGACTTTGTAGTCTGCTTGGAGACAATCATTACCCCTCGGTAGGTCCTGCAAGAAAAACAGTTTTTTAGCATATTTATATTCCTCTGGTGGGCATCAGAACAACAAAGGCAAGGTTCAATTTCACAAGAAAATATATATATATAGTTACTAATAAAACTATGTATTTTTAATTATATTATTTTGTGGGTTAACATTTTAAATAAATTAGATACAATGCTAGCTATAGATCTAAATATTTCAATACATTTTTCATTTTTGGTGATATTCTGTTCTACAGTATTTTGGACACAATATTATGGTAGTTTACATGCAAAGTATGTAAACTCAATATTTTTGTAGATAATATTTTTGACTTGATATTATTGCTTCACAATATTGTGGCAAAATATTTTTTTTTATCAAAGCCGCATAGAAAATAATTTTTGTGTTATTTTATTTTTTTAAATATGTTTGATATATTTTTGTTATATATATATATTTGCTAAGTTACATTTTTAAGATATTGTTAATATGTTTAATGTTTTGTTTAAATGTTGTTATATATTATGAAGTATATTACACTGTGGCGGTCGCCAGTGTCTAGTTAAAGTTAGGGCCTAATTTCCATGGGAAATGTATTTGCTGGTTTGCTAATAACTCTGGCTCCATTTGACAAATATTCACAAAACTTTCCCAAAAAAAGTTCACCTACCTGAGCTCCTCCCTAAAAGGTTTCAGGGTGATTCGTCAAGAGGGGGTAGAGAAAAAGCGGAATTCCATAGGGATTTTTGAACAGCGCTACAGCAAAAACGTCCGAACAAAATGACACCAAATTTGGCAGAAAGCTAGATCTTTACACGGAAAGTGTGCTTTTTGTTATTAGGTATAAATTTGTTCAGTAGTTTTTGAGAAATTAAGGTACAGAATTTATAGATATCTGGCTGGTTGGGTAAACAAAAAAAACTATTTAGGAAACAAAATAAGTGAGGTAGGGGTCTCTTGGGGCAAGCCAGGCCCTGCGGCCAACCGCAAGCCGCACACGGCTAAAGGCTGTGCATAGCGGGAGGTTGACCTGCTGCAGGTGGTTGGGCACAGGGCCAGGCCTGCTGTTGGCCATGTTCTGTAGGCAACCCCAGCTTGTGCACGGCCAACCCACGCTGCACATGAAGGCCGTGCATGGCAGGAGTTGGCATAGTTATGACTGGTAATAAAATCTTACTTTATTTTAAACAAAATCCCTAGAAAGTCACTGGAAAAAACTAAGGGGCATATTATCAAGGCGGCGCTATGAAATTATTGCCGTTTTTGCGTCCGTTTTCGGGCGAAAAGCGGCGATAATTTCATTGCTGACTTAGCACCCGTTTCCAGCACGCCTAACTTTGCATCGCTAATGAGATGCAAAGTAGGTGTGGCTGTGAAACCAACCAGGGAAAATATCGCGAAGGCAGCTTCGCGATATTAACAAGGAAGGGTAGCGATTTTTTAAATCGCGTTAAGTATGCTTTAACGCAGGAATTTAACGTCTGTTAAATTCCTGACTAAAGCATACTTAACATGGGGGTGGATTCTGTGGCTAAGACCACAGGCCCTATCATCTAGGATATCGCCGTTTTCCACCATGGAAAACGGCGATATCCACACTATCTCTGGAATTTTTATCGCCTCGGCGATGCGCGTTGTTGATAACGCGCTAACCGGGCGATAAATTACAGAGATAGCCGGCGATAAATATGCAAGCGCTAAGCGCGCTTTGCGATATTTATCGCCGGCCCTTGTTAATATGCCCCTAAGATTAAAGTGATGTTATAGTTAGGTATGGAATAAAACCTTACTTTCCATTAAAAAAAAAAAGCCCTTGGAGATTCACTGAAAAAACAAAGGTTAAACGAAGGTTAAAGTGACTTTATAGTTAGGTGAAAATGTAATTTTAAATGTAGCATTTTAAACTATAAAAAATACTGAAATTCAACAGTTATATTTTAGTGAAGTAACTATAATACACACCTTTGCCATGCACTGCTTATGATCTCACATATTATATCACTCATGACATGTTGTATGACATCATTGATAGCATCACTGATACTGTCATTAATGACATCACTGTGCCTAGTATAGACTGTGGCCACTACATCTCATGCTCCCATAATCCAGTTTCTCTCTGGCATACATGAATTTTAATAGCTTACAATTTTGCTATACTAAAATATATTCATGGAAATAATTCCCGGGCGCTATTGGAGATCATTCAATTTGAAGTTAAACCAATTTGTTGGCATTAAGGGGTCAAACCAGCCAATTTAGGGTTTACTTGTAGAACCTTTAAACTTCCTATTTACCCAACATTAATTTGTATTTCTGCACTCTCAAACACTTAAAATCTGATAAGTTCAGCATGCTCCATACTACCTTTCTGCTTTCTTTGCATGCCTTCTTTGAAGTGGTGCTGCTATTATATGTAAAAGGGACTACATGTCAGACTTTTTAACCAACGTCACCTTGGATTCTGGGACTTGGAGTTTTCCTGTAAACATAAGTATGAACCCCGAAACACCAGCTAGCAAACTGTAGTTGAATAGCGTTGTGCTAGCCATCACATGGTGTTAGCTCCTTTTCCATAGGTACCATTCCCTGCCCTGCATTAATCTATTGAAGCAGGCATCCTACTATTGACCCTGACTTGTGAGCAAAGATTTCTGAGTACCATCCATTTTACCAATCAGTGACAGAATAGAAACAAATATGATTTTTCTTCTCTCATATTCCCTGCAAGATTGATTATCCAAATATTGACTGCAAAAAATATTGTGTGGCAAAATATCAGAAATATCGACTGTACCTTCTTATAATGCAAAGTACCAAATATATACTTTCAAAATATTGTGGCCTAAATTATCATTACTTATCAGCAAGTATATACTTTTATTTGTAAATAACATTATTTCTATTTAAAACAAAACTTAAATATTAAGCAAAGTAATACATTTTAAAAAATGCGTACAACATTAAAAAACAACATATATTTTAACTTAAAAACTTTAAAATAAAATAAAAATATGGCTGTTGAGATACATTTCAAGTAACTTAATTTATCATACATGATAAAAGAATAATAAAATAAATATATTTAATCTCATAGCCATTATTTTAATAACTTTTTTATACAAATAGTTCTAAATGCAAAACAAATATATTTATTTAGTGAAAAAATGAATATATATATATATATCCGATCCGGTTTTGAGTCCTTTCGTAACAAAACAGAGCAGACTTCACTGCGGTATGGTATATATATATATATATATGTGTGTGTGTGTGTGTGTGTGTATATATATATATATATATATATATATATATATATATCCAAACCAGTTTACCGCAGTAAAAATGGGTCACACTCACGGGCGCTCTGTAGTCCTTTTCTTTATTGAATTCTAATGCACAGGGGCACCATATAATGATTCAATCATTTCATTCAAAATAACTAAAGGATATAATATTTACACAAGTAAAACAACTGTATTTTTATATGGGCGGGACGATTTTAATATAGCAAAATGCATGAATGAAGACTATCGCATGTGCCAGCAAACCATACAATCGGAGGACACAAAAGATCCTTTTGCACATTCCACTTATGGAAATGCCTTGAACAACCTACTAATGGTTTGGCAGTTACAGATTAGGACTCTGAGAACTTATAATAATGGACAAATGACTCCTAGTTTGTATAGGGGGGGACTATTTCATCAATATATTATATAATAACATCTAGCAGTCACGAGAACACTTCCGCAGAGTTAAAGATTAGGATGACGGAATTGAGTGACCACGCAAATATTTCCACAATGCTCCCATGGAGAGAGGAGTGGCCAACTAAAAAGAGTACTATAACTCCTTAGGCCATTTTAGCCAGACGTAATGACTACTCTTTAAAATGGAGTAAAATTGATGAAAGCCTCCTTTTTTCCCGCCTAATACAGATGAATTATAACGAGGTCCTGACCTGTCTAAATCTTATAATAAACAAGCCACAAGTAATTAAAGCATTCACAATGATTTTAGAGGGTATTAAGAAACAACTAATTCACCCTTCTGGGGTACGAAACCAGCAACAAAATCGTTGGTTTGATAAAACCTGCTCAAAAGCCTCCGTTAATCTTCGGAATGTCACAAATTAAAAATCTGAGAGGAATTTATAAAACATCGATAGAAGAGTGGAAAAAACAATTGAGATCTGAAGCCTGGGAGAAATTGAGGATAGCTGCAAATAGCAACAATAGCAAAACATTTTGGGAAGTGGTCAACATTCCATTCCTGCAGGAGGGAGGTCCATTGATAGAGGTATTTATAGATGAAAACAACTGGGTAAATCACTTCCAAAAAATCTTCCAAAAGCACAAGTCAGGTAGTAGTGAAGAACAGCTTGAAATTTCTAGAGCTACCCCTTCTTTTGTATTTAAAATGGAAGAGGTAGAGCTTGCATTGGCACAAGCATCGTCTCTAAAGGCAGCAGGACCAGATGGGGTTCCTGTTGATATATTTCTAAACAACAGAACCTTTTGGGTCCCCTTACTTACTGCAGTGTTTAATGCCATTGGCATAATGGGCCCTCTCTCCTCCTGGAAACAGTCTATAATTGTACTGATATTTAAAAAGGAGGATGGCTCAGATCCCGCAAATTACCGGCAAGTTGCGTTAATCGATAGCACTGCAAAGGTAATGGGTCTTTTATTATTAAACAGAATGGAAGACTGGGCAGCTGAAAAGGGTATTCTTGCAGAGGTACAATATGGGTTCAGGAAAGGCAGAGGGACTGTGGACCAATGTCTGAACCTGGCCCTTTTAGCAGCAAAATACACACAGGCCAAGCAAGAGAACCTCTATATGGCATTTATGGATCTTTCATCCGCTTTCGATTGCATAAACCACAAGAAATTGTGGTACATCATGGAGCAAATGGGGGTGGATGCTGCAATAATTTGTTTTATTAGACAACTATATGCAGGAGCTACTGCGAAGGTCCGCCATGGCAGGCAGGGAGAATGTACCAGACCCTTTAACATCATAAACGGAGTAAGGCAGGGTTGTGTACTCGCGCCCTTCCTGTTTTCATTGTACACTAATAAATTAAATGAGTTTTTGGTAGATAAGGTTATAGATTCCCCGAACACAAGCTCAACTCAATTCCTCATCCTGCTGTACGCAGATAATGCGGTTCTTCTGGCAAAACGCCTCTATTTCTACAAAACTGCATCATTAACTATGTGTATTTTATGAAGAACTTAGATTTACATGTGAATAAAACGAAGTCCTGTATTATGTCTGTTGGAAGAAGTAAGAAGAAAGTAAATCATGCTATAGAAGACAGGAACATTGACATTGTAGATAACTTTTCATATCTGGGCATTGTTTTTGACACTAAACTTAACTGGAAAATGATGGTGACATCAAGGGCCACACACATGAATAAAAACATAGCTGCAATTTTTAGGTTTGCGACGAATTTGGGCAACAAACCAATACCTGAGATGGTCAAAATTTATCGGGCCAAAACTCTCTCTGTGGCAACGTATGGGGCAGTAATTTGGGGTATAGCCTACTTGGAAAGCCTCCAAACGATAGAGGATGGGTTTACTAAGAGGTTATTGTCAGTTCCAAAGGCATGTACAAATGTTATTGCCCATAAAGAACTAGGCTTACCCTATATTACTGATACAATTAAACTGGCCCCTTTGTTACTTTGGCTGTCGATATGGAAACGGAAGTTGGTCCAGACAAATCAATGCTTTCTAAATGATATCATGAAATTCGATTATGCGTCTAAAATTTCATGGCTATATTATATAAGGCGTACTCTTGAATCCCTATTACCCTTTATTTCCATCCGGCGCAGTGTGAAACCTTTCCAAAAGTGAAACTAATAAATTCTTTCTTAGAGAAATGCGCACAAGATAGATGGAATAGAAACAAAGACAAAGCTACAGTAATCGCATATAACAAGAGACCGCTTCTGTTGCATGGCCCATCGTCGTATCCTACCCTTGTTGTAAATAATCGCCATTGTTACATTCTGACAAGATTTCATCTAGGTTATGTAACACTAATGTTGGGTTATCCAGCAAATGTGTTTTCCCTGAATCAATTGGAATGTTGTCTATGCGATTCCTGTTCTCAACAATCGATTGCACATATATTATATTTTTGTCACTTTTACGCAAAGGAGAGAAAAAGATTCATTATTCCTCTTCTGAAGAAATTTTGCTTGCGTAATTATATTACTGCATTGGTTGTCTTGCTACAACTAGAGACACCTTATGTATGCTCAGCGATGGTATCATTTTTATGTGCAGCCTTAAAAACCCGCAGCCTTGCGAACATGTGATTAAATTTCAAGTCTCGGTGCAATAAGCCTAGGAAAAGAAATTGTACTGTATTGTAATATGAATGAACTTCTCAGATGATGTGTTTTTAGAAATTTATGGAAAAGTTTTAAGATATATGTATTTTATGCTAATTTATTGAAATGTTTGTTTCTTTCTGTATGCACTTTTATGCATTTGATTCTAAATGCGAAGTAAAGTTTTGATGATGATGAACCAAACAGTCCAGAATGAAATTGCATATAAAACTTCTTTTATTCTGTTGTTGCTTGTATATAACAGGTATGTACAGCATAAAAACAGCCAACACAGCCAACGCGTTTCGTCCAAAACTTTGGACTTCTTCAGGGCAACAAACCCAACAATATATGTGCTGGGGTCCTTCCAATTCACTTATTCAGGAGACAAAGCAATCTATTGTCATGAAACATTATGTTAGTCGTATCTATATATAAACCAGTCAAAGAGATAAGAGATGCCGTATATATGGACAGAAAACGAAGCAAAAGTGAAAAGCGTGTAAAGTCCAAGCAATTCAAAATTCAAAATCAAGGAGAGTTAGGGTCCATCAACCCCAATGCAGGCACCAGATCCGTGCCAAAAGCCACTAAGCCCTGTAACACCACGACCAAAACCAGTGGTTGGAGTGGTAATCCACTCAATCAGGAGTCCACTGGTAGGTATTGTCTGAAAGAGACTGTTTCAAAATGACATGCATTTATTTGTAGCACTCATTCCGACAGTTTCTAGTTCGCACAGCAATCCTGGAACCCATAACAATTAGTACTTCGTGTAGGGGACCAATACATCAATATGATATGTACTATCAACAAATATGAATTAGCTTACCTGCAAATGTCAGGTAACATACCCCAATTTTACTTTGGCGCAAAACTGAAGGTGGCATCAAGTCCTACAAATTTAAGAGGACAAGTGAAAATTAATTACTCAGGGAACAAACTAGGTTAGTGAAACAAATAACTCACAGACCACATAAAATACGCCATTGTGTCAATATAATGTGGATCATGGTTAAAAGCACAAAGTATGAGAGGACATATACACTACGATTAGGTAGCAGAGAAAAAATGTGTGCCACAATTTTGAAAGGATCACAGATTTGTTAGGGAGACCTAGATTAGGTGCTGCAGGTAGAATAAGGCACCAAATTTCATATGACGAAAAAAAGTATGTGATATATATCAAGTCTCTTGAGAACTCGATTGGGGCTACAGGTTGAATGAGGCATCAAATCTCATATGGTGATTAAAAAAAAGAATACGAAATATATATCACACTCCTCGTGACCCCTTAACAGAGAGACACGGTTCTCACTATAGCTTGTGACCCCATGATAGAGAAACGCGGGTCAAGTACACCGCCGAATCATCCCCATCTTTTGTATGAACAGACTGCAAGGGCAGCTAGCCCGGTATCCGCTGTGCGGGACCTTGAAGACCCAAATGCGATTCACAGGTGCACGGCTCCAAAAAACCCCTGGGGGGAGCTAAAGTGCCCATCTTTAAGCTCTAAATATTCATCGTGAGAGAGAAGTGATAGATTGCCGACCGCCGTGTAAAGAAGATTAATGACCGCTGTGTAAAAGACCGCAGTTGAGAAAACACGCGGTCCTAGTCAGAGCCCTCCACCTGTTAGCACATACCTGTATGACCAGATGGCAGGCGGCGCGGATTGCGCTGAGGGAGGTGGTGACTGCGCCGTTAAGCCGAGTTACTTATGTCACCGTCCCAGGTGACATCAGGAGAGCGTCACATCTCAAGCCACGCCCCTTTCTTTCAAGCCAACTACAAGGCTGTTTAGAGAACTACAAAATTGGTGGGAACTGTAGTCCTTCGTTGGATTTCCCAACGCAGCAGTGTTAAAGTATACTGGGAACGTAATCCAAGCCCATGTTGTCGTGTAGTTCCTATAAATCTATATAGGATCTGCGCATTTAGACAACGTAAACTATGAGATTGGTATCCAGACTGATGCCAGATACCCCCACAGGATAGGTTAGTCTGTAGTCCTGCTAGATCACAGTGCCCCTATTCACCCCTCTTACCAAGGAGTTAATCGTTTCTGGCAACTATCGAACATGTCAACCCTGATCCCTCAGAATCGTGGAAACAGTACAGTACTTTTCGCTCAGTCACTCGTGCTCACTTCGTCTCAGATAAATACACAGAATAAACGGTGGGGACATTTTTCAATAAGCATTTATTGAACCAGAGTCATTCTAATGTAAAATAGGTGTGCTGAAACAACCATAAGACAGAAACAGATATAAATGATTGTAAGAACCAATAGAGTAAAAGGATGGTAGATTCCTACCATAGTGCTAAAACAATGAATATAGGCAGGTATAAAAATACATGACAGTAATAAATGCGTACTCCTACGATGCAACCCTAACTAGATGTATCTACGTGTACCTAGCATGTATGTAGGTGTAGAGCCAAGAATTCCCCTAGAATAAAGCCAACCCCATTACCTGAAGTGAGAGACTGTGGGACCCCGCCTTGGTCTCGAAATGGACACCCCGCGAGGGATGTCAGACCACTGCGAGCTGGAGTGTCTGCCTGTAGGAACCTCAGCGTCTTGCGTCAGTGTGTCAGCATGGAAGTCCTTTTTCTCCTCTCTCTGCCTCAGCAAAGATATGGCGTTTATATACCCAAAGTGGTATCCTCAGGGGATTTACCTTGCTGTGTCATGTCGGACTAGGATGACGGAAGGAATGACCCTTATACATAGTTATTATGCAGGAGATGGTAGTCCTGCTGAGATTCCAAGAATCCTCATGCATAATGAATGAGGCTAGTTTTCGGAGAAAACCCCACGTCATTTATGCAGTACCGTAACTAGGTAAAAGGTCAGTCCCAAGAACCGTTATGTAGTGTAATGACAGGGGAAATATAGGTGAAAGGTTTGGTTACTACCTGAGCCTATATCGGGGTACCTGTGTGAAACATAACAATGTTAGAGAGAAAGCAAGTGAGTTGACTTGTTTTCATGCCACAGGTATTCTGGTGTACTGGGAAACATGGTCCTGAGCAGTGTTAGGACAGATAAAAGGATTGACAATTGCTCAGTTTGAATAACTTGGTGAAGCAGTTATAATCAATATATAGGCTAAAGAGACCATATGTGTATCATTTAGATAACCATTGAAGCGTAGACATCTCTTCATGGTATGTATATATGTATCAAAAGAGTGTGTAATGATTATGTCGCTATAATATCTGACTGGAAACCGTCAGAGGAATTATATATTCCAGATTGTCATCATGCTATGGTCCCTTGTTTGACTTCAGGTCTGTGATAGTGTGGATCAGGGGATGTCGTCATTAAGGCCTTGTTTGTCACTATGTAGTCTAAAGACCCATCTTTGTTCTCTCTTAAACAAATATTGAGTCACCTTCGGGACAAACTGGGGAATAGTGGGCTTGTCCATCACAGTCCATGACAGATCATCTGCCAGGTGACACTCCTCTAAGGAGTGTGTAGTCAATTGCGTGGCTTGCTTGTTGCACCTAATGGTGCTCTTGTGTTCCATTATCCGCGTCTTAACCTTGCATGTAGTCATCCCGAAGTACTTTAAACCACAGCGACAGAAAATTAGATATATTACCCGTTCACTATTACAGTTTGTATGTTGTCACTGTTCCCAGGGTTTGGTAGTGCCAATATCAACATGTGTGAAATGGGATGTCTGGCACATACTCCATAGGAGCCACATGGGAAATGACCTTTTACAGGTGGAAGACCCCAGAGAGTGTTTTGTTTCACATTCAAGGTTCTAGGCCTTGTGTGCAAGGGGTATGTTACCTGACATTTGCAGGTGAGCTTATACATTGTAGTTGATAGTACACAGAATATTGACGTATTGGTCCCCTATTAGAGATGCTATTTCAGGCAATACCTACCAGTGGACTGCTGATTGAGTGGATTACCACTCCAACCACTGGTTTTGTATACTGACACTTTTCTTCTGCTTTACAATATATTTGGTTACACACATTTTGTAGTAGCACACAAGAGGTCCTGAAGAAGGCCGCCATACACCTCTTATGAGGGTACTAGGCTGAAACAAGTCGACATACTCTTCACTCTATGACAGGTTCAATCCCCTCTTGATATAGCCTGGTTTTAATCCTGGTCTAGGGACGCCCTAATAAAGTCTGTTGCGTACCCTGGAACTAGTTTTGCTTCACACCCATTTTTGTTTTGCACCCCTCATCACACCCAGCTCACCTAAGGTATTTAGTATACCTCTCTCTATCAAAGAAAACATCCCTGAGCTCCTCCCTCTCAGAGAGGGGGTTGTAGCTCACATTATGGCTAGGTTCATAATGCGAAAAGGTTACCCTATGATGAAGCATGCCACCTTCGAGTGGGTGAGAAAAAACATCCTTTAAAAGGGACACTCCATTGGCACTCTCCCGCACTTTGTAGACCCAGGGGTTCTTTTGTGTTTTTGGTTCAAGGCAGGTATTGATCATGCCTTGATTGACCTTTTGAAACGCTTGCACTGGGGAATGACCGCACAGGTTCGTTTTGGTTTAAATGGCGAATGCACACCCCCCTTTAAATTCTAGTAGAGTTGTTAGATAAGTTTGCATTTTAGCCCCTTTTTTATTTCTTTTTTATATAAACTCCTTCGAATCATAGTTGGTAACCACAGGTAAGGATTTACATATGGGTGGAAGCCGTCCAGTCCCTGTTTTACTTTACGCTGATGATGCAGTCTTTATTGCTCATACCGCAATTGGGTTGCAGTTGCTCCTTGACTCCTTTAATGAATTGATGGGGGAACTAAACTTAGAAATGAATCACCAGAAGTCATATATAATGATCTGTGGTCCAAAAAAACTCGCACTTGTAAACATAATATTGGGGGAATACCAATCACCAATGTGCAGAATTTTAACTATCTTGGGGTTTTGCTGGAGGATAATTTGAGATTGGACAAGCTCTTGAGCCAGAGAGCTTGCAAATTCGCCAGGGCAGTTAAAGCAATTTCTAAATTTTCAAGGAAACTGGGCCATAAGCCAAAAAGGAGTTCATTTTGGTGTACAGAAGTAAATGCCTAACCTTGGAAATATACAGGGCTATGTTGTGTAGTTCCCCCTAATCCATAGGATTTGCGTGTTTGTGGACAACATAAACTTTGGGTGAGGTGCCTAGACTGATTACATGCACTCCTGTTGTATATGTCGTCCTAGAGACAAGCTAGCTCGCAATGCCACCATAAGCCCCCCTAACCTAAACAGGGAGCGAATGGTTTCTGGCAACCACTGAACATGACAACCCTGACCCTTCAGGGATCGTGGTAACAGATCTAGAAACTCTTTCGCTAAGTCACTTGTGCACTCTTGTTCTCAGAGAAGTATACAGAGAATACACAATGGGACGTTCTTCAATATATTTATTGAACCTATGTTATTCTTGTATAGAATACATGTGCTGCGATAATCAGTAGACAGAAGCATATGAAAGTGATTATGAGCACCATAAGCATAAATAGCAGGTATAGTTCCACCATAGTGCTAAAACAGTGTATATATGTAGGCATATAAAACAAGGTAGTAATCAGGCGTAACCTAATATGCAAACATTACTCTAAGTGCGTCTAGGGTGTGTGAGTGTGTATGGCCAAGAATCCCCCCACTGGATGATCCAACCGCATTACCTCAGGGACAGCATGTAGGGCCCCGTCTTGGTCACAAACTGGACACCGCTCACGGAGATGTTAGCCAGCTTCTTGGCAAAGCTTCAGCATGCAGGGACCTCTCGATGTCAGCAGAAGTGTCTCCTCTCTCTACCCCACCGAAATGTTTATTTATAATAAAAAGCATCCTTGCGATGTATATACAGATTATCACTGTTATGAGTTTGCAGATAGCCCTGTCGCCCCATGGATGAAGATAGGATGACATTGTACAGCATGGAAGGCCTTGTCCTCAGTGTTCGAGGCATCATGATAATGTTGCGCAAAGCGAAATGTGTAAGCAAAGCAGTTTCAGAGAAACTAATCCAACATTGTCACGCATTCAAATATGTGCAAAAGGGTACTGTAAAATGTTATTGTGCAGAAAGAGGACAATGTAAGAAAATGTGCAGCGTTGCTACGTGGGCATAACTCAGGCCATAACAGCTGGCTTTTGGGGCTTCTCCTCCCCGGGTAGTCTGCAAACCATAGAGAATAAGTTTTTGTGCAGGCTCCTGGCATCTCCCAAGAGTAGTGCCTGTCTTATTGTCCATCTGGAACCTGGGCTAACTTTTTGGAGGACATAGTTAAGGTTGCGCCCCTTCTCCTCTGACTCAAGATCTGTCATTCCCCGTACACAAAATTCTCCTGATCAGTTCTTGAGGATTGCATTAGGCTAGACAACATGGATTCCATCTCCTGGTTAGTCAAGGTCAAGCGACCTTTCACCAACCTTGGTTTACCAAATTTGTTTCATTCACCTAATGAAATTGACAACAACTCAAAGAACCTTGTGAAATCTCTTTTTTACAAACACAGAAACCAAGCCAGATTCTCTAATCGTTTATCTAGGACAACGGTCAGTCGTTATCTGGAGCTAAAACCTAGAGAAGGGATGGAATCATATTTATTGTGGATAGAAAACCCAGATTATAGATTTTATTTGATCCAGATTAGGCACCCTGCACTTTTTTGGTAGCTTTCCCTCAGAGGGGCACCTGGTTCTCTACTTTACCTTGTTGCCCCAATGATACTATCTCCAAGTAATCGCTGTTATGTTATTTCACATTTTTTATACATGTCCTTGACAGAGGTTTTTACACCCACTATTGTGCCTATTTGGTCTCAGATCACATATTTTTTTATGTTATAATTTTTTATTCGCATTTTGAAAAATTTCATCACAAGAGCAATAAAGATTATAACGTCTTACAATGTGTATTATATAAAGAAATATAATAAGTATGACAAAGAAAAAATACATTCACGTTGAATACCCCAAATACTGATTTTTGTGTATCTTAGTCTGACATTATTTTTATTTTTTCCTTCCCTACCCCTGGTTCTCTTACTTACTTTTTTCTCTTACTTGCTTTTTTCTCTAACCTTTTCTTATCCTAATATCCTATTATCTCATTACCCTTTTTATATTGTTTTATTTCTATTTATCTACTCTTATCTTATTATTTTCACTATATTCTACAACCTCTCATATTTCTTTTTCCTTGTTGTATCTTATATTGATATGTTCATTCTGCATTTTAGATTCACTTTATAATATAGAATCTTTTAAATGAATTTGTATATGGATATTGAAGAGACCTCACATATTACTATTAGCTTATATATATTGATATGTATAATGTTTTAATTCATATATTTGTTAAAGTTAAACTTTTGATATGTTTTCTAAATTTTGCATTCATGTTCTATATATATATATATAACCAACTTTTCATCTATTCATTTCTTTATCATATTATTTATTCATATAGATATTTAACTAATTGGCAGATCACATATTTTAAGTTTGCAATTCCTACAAAACCTTGATTCGCTGTATATTTTCTATGCTGGTATTAGTTTTATTCGACAGGCACTTAGTATAAGACGAGAAATGGACCCTCAGAATTCTTGCGAGCTTTGAGCCCTTTATATTCTGTACTCCTGGCTTGAGTCATTTGATCTATTGCGTTTATTCAAAGTAGGTTTGCTTAAAATGTTTTCTCTATGAATTGTGTGGTTTTTATGTGATATGAAATTTCCTTCTTTTTTTTTTAATCATGTGCATTTCAGCTCCATGTGATTTTGTATTGTTTACTGGATTGTATGTATCTGTGTTCACTGTCATTGATTGTTATCTTTTTATGACTTCTAGCTGAATAAAAGTATTTGACTGGCTTTATTATCTAAAAATGTGCATTTAATTTTTCTAAGCTCAAAATAGGTAAAAAATAATTATTTTGGAAATTGTTTATTAATTTAACGTTAATCCAAATCTACAATAAAAACTCTACATTAAAAGAAAATTACACTGAGAAAAGTGCCATGCTTGTGTCGGGCTGGGGAGTCAGGTTTATTATTCTAACTCTATTTCAGCACACAATGGGGAAAGTGCATATAATTTAATGGGAGGCCACATTTAGGGTCTTATTTCGATGTCCGCCCGACACCGTTGCGGATACGGGTCCGACCGACCTCCGGTCGGTGGTCCACCGCTGAATTTTGAAAGTTTCCTTTTCTGTATGGGAGCTAGTGCTGTGGTTGGAAACTGGCCACAGCACAAGCTCCCATACAGAAAAGGGAGTTTATGTCCATCCCTGCACCGCGTGGCAGGCACCTCGCGGTGCCTGCCACACAGTGCAGGGATGAACAGGTGCCCCCAACTGGAGTCCGCTCGCTGAAGGGGGCCCTGCTAGGGGCCCCAAAAGTTGCTTTCCGACAGGGATTCCATGTCGGGAAGCCCAGCATGGAAACCCTGCCGGAAACCAACATCGTAATCTGAACTGCGTAAAATGCCGTCCATAGGAATTACGTGCCGGTTCCGACTGGCAGACGGGCTCCTTGAGCCCTTCGGAAGCCAGTCAGAATGTCCGGCTGGTTTCAAAATCGACAGCCTCCATTGTACAGAGGCTGGCGGTTTTGAAACCACGATGAGGCTTGGAAAGCCTCCGAACGCTTTCCGAGCCTCATCGTAATGATAGTAATGAGGCCCTTAGTATTGAACCTCAAGTCCAGCAAACATTGGGAAAAGTGCATACCTTTTGGGAAGGGGGGGGCGTATATATAATATTCTAATTTTAGCCCAAAACATTGGGAAAAGTGTATGTATTGGTGGGTCTTGTGGGAGTCATGAAAGTACATATATTTAGGGGGGAATATTTACTATTCTAACTCCAGTCCCTCAAACATTGCTGAAAATGCATGTATTGGGGAGGGGGGTGGTTATGTTTGTATTCTAATTCAAGTCCAACAAACAGTGGGGAAGAACATGCACACGTGGGGGTGAGGGCACATTTACTATCATAACTCCAATGCTATAAATATTGTGGAAAGTGCACATAATTGGGTGAGCGGTCATATTTAATAACCTAATTCTAGTCCAGTAAACGTTGGGGTAGTGTGGTTATATTTAGAGGAGTTGGTGGATTGACTATTCTAATTCCAAAACTGCATATTTTTTTTTGGGGGGGGGGGGTCAGATTTACTACTCTATCTCCAGACCAATGAAAAGAATGCCTACTTTGGAGGTTCCAAATTCAACATTCTAACTGCTGTCCCATAAACTTATAAGAAAGTATAGGGTATAGGTGTAACTTACCAAACAGAATCTTTCAATTGCAAACCCAAATATTATATACATATTTAAACTTTGGCTACGTTATATTGATGATTTATTCATCATATGGCACGGCAGTGAACAGTCAGCCCATGATTTTGTAAATAAGATTAATCAAAACAGTGTTAATCTTCAGTTCACTGCTAATATCAGTAGCACTAATGTGTATTTTTTGGACGTGGAGGTGTACATCAAAGACGAGAAAATAGAGACTAAGTTGTACCGTAAACCAAGTGCTGGTAACAGCTTATTGCACGCGACAAGTCAGCATCCTAGGCATCTAATCCAAAGTATTCCCTATGGAGAGATGCTAAGGATTTTTCGTGCATGTAGCAATCCACGTGATCTTGCACAAGCTCAACTAGCAAGTAAAATCAGGTTCCTTGAACGTGGCTACAATGAAAAGACGATTGACATAGCCATAAAAAAAGCCAATGGTTGTGACAGAAACAATCTATTAAATAACTACTTGAGAGAACATAGTACAACTGACACTAAAGAGTCTGAAACCAGGCTTATTCTAACTTATAGTCGTCAGCATAACTTCTTACGCAAAATTGTCAACAAAAATTGTCCGGTCGTTAAAAGTGATCCTGTGTTGGGCGGAGTGTTACCAAAACATCCCTGCATTACTTTTAGGAAATCCAAATCAATGCGTGATTCATTGGTTAAGAGCAGTCCAGAACTTCTAACATCTGCAAATTGGTTAGTTGCACGCAAGGGATTTGTTAAATGCAATAATTGTTGGGCATGCAAATTTGCAGTAAACAAAACGACATATAGAACACCTTTTTCTTAGGAAGATGTTAAGATTACCAAATTTTTAACTTGTCGCACGGAGTTTGTTGTCTATGTGTTGAGTTGCTCTTGTGGGTTGCAGTATGTGGGCAGTACTAAGTTACAGGCCCACAAGCGGATACTGCAACACATGAGAGCTATCACCAACAATGACTCCACATATCCAATAGCCCGCCACTTCTACGAAAAACACAATAGCGACCTGAAACACCTCACGTATTTCCTGATTGATTCTATCCCAACAACTAGACGTAGGGCGATTGTGGTGGTTGTGAGCAAATAAATTACTTCACGCACAAAATTGGGTTTGTGTCCCGTCCTTTTCCGTGAGAAAGGAAGTTACGAAGAACGGCATCTGCTATATATATATATATATGGTGTGTGATCAAGGAAGTCTTGCTTCCGAAACGCGTTACCTTTAACAAAATAAACTTTCGTTGTACGAGATCCTGAGAGCGCGTGTTATTGGCATATTCGAAGAAATATATATATATATATATATTCTCCTGATGTTTCCGGTCACCACAGCTAAGAATCTTTTTCTTTTTTCTTTTCATTAACACATCTATGTGTATCACTTTCCTCACGCTTGCAGTATACACTCAGACAGTCTCGTTTATACACAGACATACCACTTTACTTGTTTCCCACTGGGGGAAAGCAATCTTATGTCATGTGACAACGCTGTCTTCTAAAAGGTTACACGCACTATGGACTACACAGTATCACTGTGGACAACAGCATGCATTACCAAATTGCCGCCCTATGATTAAGGTGCTTGGAGCACCGAAACGCGTCAGGAAAAGACACTAATTGGATTTATGGATGCCGCTTTCCTGAATAAAAGGTTTTGTTAAACATACTTTCGTGGAGTGCTACTTCAAAGCTCGGGGTTTCTTTGAAGATATATATATATATATATATATATATATATATATATATTCACTGAAAAAACCATAGGTTTCAGGGACGTTATAGTTACAAATTAGCATTTAAAAAACCTTTGAAATTCACTGAAAAAACCATAGGTTTTAGGGACAGTTATAGTTAGTTGGACATTGCACTCGTACAAAACCCGTGAAATTCCCCCGTTATAGTTAGTCCAGCTAACTATAACTCGCGCCCGCAATGCACTGCTGATGACGTCACATATTACATCACTCATGACATGGTCAGTGACATCACTGATGACATCACTGATGACATCTCAAATGACATCACTGATGACATCACTGATGACATCATCCAGTGACTGTGTGTTTCTGTAAAGTTTAAATATTTTTAATATATATAGGAAAAGACGTATTGAAGAATGAGTGGGTGTGTAAGTGTCTGTATGGATGATTTAGTAGGTGCGTGACTGACTGTATAAGTGAGTGATTTAACGTATCTTACTGAATGCATGGGTTAGTGACTAAACTGGGTGAATGTCTGTATCCGTCTGTCTGTTGCTGTGTAAGTGGCTGCATGTGTTTGAGAATAGCTACATGAGTGTCTATATGAGTTATTGAATGCTTGTGTGAGTATCTGTATGGGTGCCTGAGTGTTTGTGTGGGAGGGGTGTGTGCGACTCTGTGCATAGATGTGTGAGTGGGTGATTCACTGGGTGGATGGTTTCAAGAGTGCATCTGTGATAGACTGTATGGGTGGGTAAGTGTGTGTAAGAGTGTGTTAGTGAGTGAATGTATGTCCCAGTGGTACATGTGTGAGTAACTACATATGTGAAAGGCAGTATATATGTGTGTTGGAGTATATAAATAGCTATAAGCAAGAGTGACTGATTGTGATAGTGGCTGTATGGATGAGTGTGTGCTTGTATCAGTGATTGTATAAGAGCGTAAGAATGTGCTAGTATTTGTATGAGTAAGTGAGCTGGTGTGTGTATAACTGTATAGGTGAGTAAATGGTAGTGTGTTTAATTATTTGCATGACTGACTAGGTGTGTGAGTACCTCTATGGATGAGTGGCGGTGTTTGAGTGTCTATATAGGAGTATGAGTGCATATGATAGTCCTGTACTGAGTGACCGTAAATATGAGTGACTGTTCGGGTGAGTGAGTGGATGTGTGCGTAGACCTAAGAATCAGTGAGTGGGTATGTAGTTATTGGTGTTGGAGTGTCTATGGTTTTGCGAATGGCAGTCTGTACTTTAGAGTGGGTGTATCAAAGGTTATATTAGGGTGTGAGAAGATGCATGAAATTATCACATGGATGATGTCATCAGTGATGTCATCAGTGATGTCATTTGAGATGTCATCAGTGATGTCATCAGTGATGTCACTGACCATGTCATGAGTGATGTAATATGTGACGTCATCAGCAGTGCATTGCGGGGCGCGAGTTATAGTTAGCTGGACTAACTATAACGGGGGAATTTCACGGGTTTTGTACGAGTGCAATGTCCAACTAACTATAACTGTCCCTAAAACCTATGGTTTTTTCAGTGAATTTCAAAGGTTTTTTAAATGCTAATTTGTAACTATAACGTCCCTGAAACCTATGGTTTTTTCAGTGAATTTCAAAGGTTTTTAAATGCTAATTTGTAACTATAACATGTCTGAAACCTACGGTTTTTTCAGTGAATTTCAAAGGTTTTGTAAATGACAATTTTTAAATGTATTAATTGTTATATAAATTTTTAAAATACTGATTTACTACATTTTTAGAAACAATTTTTTTTTACATATTTTATTATTTAAATTACATTGTAATTACATTATACATTACATTACAAAAAATACTTTCTCTTAATGAATTACTTTAGTTTAAATACTTTGCAGATAGGCAATAGACTTTTAAGTACAGTAGTTACAGTTGTTGCAATGGGCAACACATTTTCAAACACAATGCAACATTCAGCTCAATGTGAATTTCTAGTTAAATGCAATTAGTTACTTTATGGATTACTTTTCTAACCACAGGACTGGATCCTAGATTCAGTCCTGGGACATCTCCTGTAAACAGTTGAGTAAAAGCGTTTTGGTTACAGTCGTGATTTTTAAGGAATATTATTGTATTTTAAAAGTTGACACTTTGAAACTTTTTCTCATAGAATCACCAATGTTATCCTATGGAAGGAAATTCACTTAGCAGGTAAAAACTGTTATCGTTACTTTTTCTTACTCAGTGTTGGATCCTGGATCCAGCACTGGTGCATCTCCTGTAAACAGTTGAAAGAATGCGTTTAAGTCATACTGTCGATTTTTAAGGAATATTTGTAGTTTGTGAAAATCAACACTTTGAAACTTTTTTGCTGAAAACCAGTCAATGTTAGCCTATGAAGGAAATTCAAGTTACCGGTAAGTACGGTTAAAATTACTTTTGAGGATCAGTACTGGGCTGAAACATGCAGCACTGAGGTCTCTCCTGATAACAGGTGAGTAAATCGGAATTCGTATTTCGGCTGATTTTAGAGGAATATTTTAAAGTTCCAAAACTCCACACTTAGAAGAATTTCCAAGTGAAACCAGTCAATGTTAGCCTATGGAAGGAAATTCAAGTTACTGGTAAGTACGGTTAAAATTACTTTTCAGGACCAGTACTGGGCTGAAAGATGCAGCACTGAGGTCTCTCCTGATAACAGGTGAGTAAATCAGAATTCGGATTTCGGCTGATTTTAGAGGAATATTTGTATGTTTCAAAAATCAACACTTAGAAGAATTTCCAAGTGAAACCAGTCAATGTTAGCCTATGAAGGAAATTCAAGTTACCGGTAAGTACGGTTAAAATTACTTTTCAGGACCAGTACTGGGCTGAAAGATGCAGCACTGAGGTCTCTCCTGATAACAGGTGAGTAAATCGGAATTCGTATTTCGGCTGATTTTAGAGGAATATTTTAAAGTTCCAAAACTCCACACTTAGAAGAATTTCCAAGTGAAACCAGTCAATGTTAGCCTATGGAAGGAAATTCAAGTTACTGGTAAGTACGGTTAAAATTACTTTTCAGGACCAGTACTGGGCTGAAAGATACAGCACTGAGGTCTCTCCTTATAACAGGTGAGTAAATCGGAATTCCTATTTCGGCTGATTTTAGAGGAATATTTGCACAATGGTGAAGGGAGGGCGGGGCCTGAGGTGACATCTTTGCAAACGCGCCCCGTGGCGCGTTTTAAGTTGGGGGATTAAGTCCCCTTGAATCCTGAGGGTCCCTAGGGGCCAACTAGACCACCAGGAAACTCCAATATGCGCCAGGGGGCTGCGTTGCAGAGACGTATAGAGAGGCCACACCCCTTTTACACCTCTCTGCAACGCAGCTCTGTGGCGCATTCTGGATGTACCTGTTGGGCTAGTTGGCCCCCAGGGACCCTCAGGATTGAAGGGATTTAATTCCCCATCTTAAAACGCGCCACGGGGCCTGTTTGCACACATGTCACCTGAAGCCCCGCCCCCTCCCTTCACCACTGTGCAAACGCGCCCGTGGCGCGTTTTAAGTTGGGGGATTAAGTCCCCTTGAATCCTGAGGGTCCCCGGAGTCCAACTAGCCCACCATATACCTCCAAAAGCGCCACAGAGCTGCGTTGCAGAGAGGTGTAAAAGGGCGTGGCCTCTGTACACCTCTCTGCAAGGCAGCCCCTGGCGCATACTGGAGGTACCTGGTGGGCTAGTTGGCTCCCAGGGACCCCCAGTACTCAAGGGGAATTCGTTCCCCCTCTGCAAACGCGCCAGGGCGCGTTTGCAGAGTGGTGAAGGAAGGGGCGGGGCCTGCGGGCCCGATCGTTTTTTTTTTTTTTTTTTCTCCCCTGAAGGGGGGCTGTGTGGCCCCCTTCCTTTTTCTTTTTTGGGCCCTGGGGACCCCATCCCCCAGGGCCTTACCCCTTTTTTAAATTACCTTAAAAAAAAAAAACGGGAAGGTGGCCGCGTGGCCCCCTTCCCTGGGCCTGTATTGGCCCCGGGGACCCCATCCCCCGGGGCATGGCCTCTATATTTATTTTTTGAGGGGGGCAGCGTGGCCCCCTCCTCTGGCCATTTTAAGGCCCCGGGGACCCCATCTCCCGGGGCCGGCCTTTCCATTTTTTTATTTTTTTATTTTCTCTTTTTTGGGGAGGGGGGCCGCGTGGCCCCCTCCCGGGCCACTACTTGCCCCGGGGACCCCATCCCCCGGGGCTGGCCCTCTCCGTTGGGGACTGTGGGGGGTCCCCAATCCCCCCACAGTCCCGCCGGCTCCCCACGTCCCTTGGGAGCCGGCATTGCTGTTCCACATGGGGAGCAGCTGACATGCTGCTCCCCATGTGGAAAAGCAATCGCTTTGGATATTGGAAGAGAGAGCAGGTTTCCTGCTCTCTCTTCCAATATCCAAAGCAGTTTGCTATGGCAGGACGGGAGCCGCGAGGCTCCCGTCCTGCCATAGCAACTACAGTGTCCCGGGGGTAGGCACCCCGGGACACTGCAGGAGCCGGCCCTGGGGGGTGGTGGTCCCCAGGGCCATCAAGGGCTCCAGGAGGGGGCCGCGCGGCCCCCTCCCATTCAGTACACAGCCCCGGGAGGTGGTGGTCCCCGGGGCTCTGGGGTCCGTAACGGACCCCCATATTAAAATGTTTAGTGCCCCGGGGAGGTGGTGGTCCCCGGGCGTGTGGGGGCTGGAGCCCCCCACACAGGTTTAATAATTATTAAAAAAAGCCCCGGGGAGGTGGTGGTCCCCGGGGCTGCGGAAGGCTCAGAGCCCTCCCGCACCATTTTTAAAAAAGCCCTGGGGGTGGCAGTCCCCGGGGCTTGGGGGCCCTTTGAGGCCCCCACACATTAAATTATCCCCCCACCATGCCCCCGGGACTTGGGCCACCCGGGGCCAGTGACTATCGAGCGCGGGAGACCGCGCTTCGATTTTTCGGCAGGATTCGCGCACCCTGAGCGCATCCTGCCGATTTAAAAATTTTTTTTTTTTTTGCCCAGGGGTCCTTGTGGGACCCCCTGAGCAAACCTAGGGGTCAGGGTGTTTCTACCCTGCCCCCTTTGTGCGCTTTGCGCACTTGTTTCTGTCCCTCGGTTCTACCGAGGGACAAAATAGCTGCCAACATTTCCTGAATCGGAATGTTGACAGCCAGCTGACAGCCAATTAACATGCAGCTCGTGATCGGGAGGGTACGCGGACCCTACTCGTCCCTATATATCACTAACTTTTTACTTTTCATTTTCTCAGCAACTACTGAACGGATTTACACCATTTAACAAAAGGTTTCTTTCTGAACCAAGAACTACCTCTTTGCCAAATTTGGTGTAATTCCGTTCAGCAGTTCGGGCTGTAGCCGTGTCTAAAGTTTCCTATGGGAAAATGCATGGGGAAAACGCGTTTTGGGACCCCCCTTTTTCTCGGCCCCGCTTGACGTATCCCCCGAGACTTTCAGGGTAGGAGCGGACCGGAGCGCCCCACGAAGTTTGAAAATTTCGCGAAGATACGTCAACCGGCAAGAGAGTTATTTCAAATAGAATGTCGCGGATTTCCTATGGAAAATAGGTTCTAACTATAACTATCTACTGGCGACCGCCAGTAGATAATATGAGTTAATTATTTTCTTAAGTTTATATATTTTACAAATATTTTTAAATATATATTTATCCGAATAATCTCGTTATTTAGTACCATGATATAGGGCCTGATTACGAAGCAGGTCAGACTGACCGCCTGACCACCATCTTCGCAGGCCCATTCCGACAACCGAGGCCGGGAAGTTTCCCCCTGCCATATTACGATGCAACAGCTGCTACCGCGGCTGTTGCATCTACAGCTGAGCACATATCCCCAAATATGTCATTGCCAATGCGTACAAGATCACAGAAAACGTGAATTGTACACACATGCATGACATATGTAGGGATGTGCCTTGTGCCTCATGTACCTTATTGCTGGAGTGTAGCGGAATGTGCACAGTCCAGTCAACGGGGATACATACCGCATAAGGACTTACCTGCATTCTGGCACCCACAGGATCGTAGTTATCAGGGTGCAGGTACTCAGGTGGAGGGGGGACCTTAAGGAAGGGATCCATGGTGGAGATTGCTGGAGAGAAGCAGATTTGGGTGAGTATGTACCCCAAATCCATCGTTTCCGACGGCTCGAGTCAGTCAATCGGACCGCCACAGTCGGGTCGTCGGAAACCCACATCATAATCCAGACGGTGGTCAGAGATCCCTGTACTGCCCTATGGATGCTGTTTTTCTCCCACCGCCATCCAGTGGTCGGTCAGAGTACAGGATGCATGCATCGTAATACGGCGGGCAGACCAACCGCTTCCGATGAGACTGCGGTGGTCCGACCACCTCCAACAGGACCGTAAAAGTACATATATATCTATGGGCACGGAGGATCCGCGCACCCTGAGCGCACCCTGAGCGCACCCTGCGCGCACCGTCCCGATCACGAGCTGCATGTTAATTGGCTGTCAGCTGGCTGTCAACATTCCGATTCAGGAAATGTTGGCAGCCATTTTGTCCTCGGTAGAACCGAGGGACAGAAACAAGTGCGCAAAGCGCACAAAGGGGGCAGGGTAGAAACACCCTGACCCCTAGGTCTGCTCAGAGGGTCCCATAAGGACCCCTGGGCAGAAAAAGCATTTTTTAAAAAAATCGGCAGGATGCGCTCAGGGTGCGCGGATCCTGCCGATAAAAATAAAAAAATCGAAGCGCGCTCTCCTGTGCTTCGATTGTATTTTGCCCCCGGGTGGCCCAAGTCCCGGGGGCATGGTGGGGGGGTTAAATTTATGTATGGGGGACCGCCACCCCCCGGGGCTTTCTTTTAAAATGGTGCGGGAGGGCTCTGAGCCCTCCGCAGCCCCGGGACCGCCACCCCCGGGGCTTCTTTTTAAATTTCAATAACGTGTGTGGGGGCTCCAGCCCCACACGCCCGGGACCACCACCTCCCGGGGCACATAGAAAATAAATGTGGGGGTCCGTTACGGACCCCAGAGCCCCAGGGACCACCACCTCCCCGGGGCTGTGCAATTCAAGGGAGGGGGGCCGCGCGGCCCCCTCCTGGAGCCCTTGATGGCCCTGGGGACCGCCACCCCCAGGGCCGGCTCCTGCAGTGTCCCGGGGTGCCTACCCTTGGGACACTGCTGTTTGCAATGGCAGGACGGGAGCCTCGCGGCTCATTGCAAACTTGCTTCCAATATCCAAAGCTGATTGCTTTTCCACATGGGGAGCAGCATGTTAGCTGCTCCCCATGTGTAAAAGCAATGCCGGCTCCCGCAGGAGGCGGGGAGCCGGCTGGGACTGTGGGGAATTGGGGACCCCCACAGTCCCCAAACAGAGGCCAGGCCCCGGGGATGGGGTCCCCGGGGCCATAAGTGGCCAGGGAGGGGGCCACACAGCCCCCTCCCCAAAATTTAAAAAAATAAAATAAAAATAAAAAAGTGCAAGGCCGGCCCGGGATGGGGTCCCCGGGGCCTTAAATGGCCTGAGGAGGGGAGCCACGCAGCCCTCCTCCAAATGTATAAAATAAAAATCGAGGGCATGCCCCGGGGATGGGGTCCCCAGGGCCAATACAGGCCCAGGGAAGGGGGGCCACGCGGCCCCCTTCCCGTTTTTTTTTTTTAATTAAAAAAAAAAAAAAATGCTCAGGCCCCGGGGGATGGGGTCCCCGGGGCCAAAAGTGGGCAAGGGAAGGGGGGCCACGCAGCCCCCCTCCCATTAAACAAAAATTAAAAAAAAATCCCCTTCAATCCTGAGGGTCCCTGGGGGCCAACTAGCCCACCATGTACTTCTAAAAAGCGCCACAGAGCTGCGTTGCAGAGAGGTGTAAAAAGGGGCGTGGCCTCTGAACACCTCTCTGCAACGCAGCTCCCTGGCGCATCCTGGAGGTACAGGGTGGGCTAGTTGGACCCCAGGGACCCTCATGATTCAAGGGGTCTTAATCCCCCAACTTAAAACGCGCCACGGGGCGCGTTTGCACAGATGTCACCTCAGGCCCCGCCCCTCCCTTCACCATTGTGCAAATATTCCTCTAAAATCAGCCGAACTACGAATTCCAATTTACTCACCTGTTATCAGGAGAGACCTCAGTGCTGCATCTTTCAGCCCAGTACTGATCCTGAAAAGTAATTTTAACCGTACTTACCAGTAACTTGAATTTCCTTCCATAGGATATCATTGACTGGTTTCACTTGGAAATTCTTCTAAGTGTGGAGTTTTGAAACTTTATAATATTCCTCTAAAATCAGCCGAACTACGAATTCCGATTTACTCACCTGTTATCAGGAGAGACCTCAGTGCTGCATCTTTCAGCCCAGTACTGATCCTGAAAAGTAATTTTAACCGTACTTACCAGTAACTTGAATTTCCTTCCATAGGATATCATTGACTGGTTTCACTTGGAAATTCTTCTAAGTGTGGAGTTTTGGAACTTTATAATATTCCTCTAAAATCAGCCGAACTACGAATTCCGATTTACTCACCTGTTATCAGGAGAGAACCCAGTGCTGCATCTTTTAGCCCAGCACTGACCCTGAAAAGTAATTCTAACCGTACTTACCAGTAACTTGTATTTCCTTCCATAGGAATCCATTGTCTGGTTTTCAGCAGAAAAGTTTCAAAGTGTCAATTTTCACAAACTACAAATATTCCTTAAAAATCGCCTGTATGACTTAAACGCATTCTTTCAACTGTTTACAGGAGATGCACCAGTGCTGGATCCAGGATCCACCACTGAGTAAGAAAAAGTAACGATAACACTACTTACCTGCTAAGTGAATTTCCTGCCATAGGATAACATTGGTGATTCTATGTGAAAAAGTTTCTAAGTGTCAACTTTTAAAATACAATAATATTCCTTAAAAATCAGTACTGTAACCAAAACGCTTTTACTCAACTGTTTACAGGAGATGTCCCAGGACTGAATCTAGGATCCAGTCCTGTGGTTAGAAAAGTAATCCATAAAGTAACTAATTGCATTTAACTTGAAATTCACATTGAGCTCAATGTTGCATTGTGTTTGAAATTGTGTTGCCTATTGCAACAACTGTAACTACTGTACTTAAAAGTCTATTACCTATTTGCAAAGTATTTAAACTAAAGTAATTCATTCTGAGAAAGTATATTTTGTAATGTAATGTATAATGTAATTACAATGTAATTTAAAAAATAAATAGTTTAAAAAATGTAGTAAATCAGTATAAAAAAATAAAGATAATTAATACATTTAAATATTGTCATTTACAAAACCTTTGAAATTCACTGAAAAAAACCATAGGTTTCAGACATGTTATAGTTAGGAATTAGCATTTAAAAACCTTTGAAATTCACTGAAAAAACCATAGGTTTCAGGCACGTTATAGTTAGAAATTAGCATTTAAAAACCTTTGAAATTCACTGAAAAAACCATAGGTTTCAGACACGTTATAGTTAGAAATTTGCATTTAAAAAACCTTTGAAATTCACTGAAAAAACCATAGGTTTTAAGGACAGTTATAGTTAGTTGGACATTGCACTCGTACAAAACCCGTGAAATTACCCGTTATAGTTAGTTCAGCTAACTATAACTCGCGCTCCGCAATGCACTGCTGATGACGTCACATATTACATCACTCATGACATGGTCAGTGACATCACTGATGACATCTCAAATGACATCACTGATGACATCATCCATGTGATAATTTCATTCATCTTCTCACACCCTAATATAACTTTTGATACACCCACTGTAAATTACAGACTGCCATTCACAAAACCATAGACACTCCAACACCAATAACTACATACCCACTCACTGATTCTTAGGTCTACACACACATCCACTCACTCACCCGTACAGTCACTCATACTTACGGTCACTCAGTACAGGACTATCATATGCACTCATACACCTACATAGACACTCACACACCGCCACTCATCCATAGAGGTACAAACACACCTAGTCAGTCATGCAAATAATTAATCACACTGCCATTTACTCACCTATACAGTTATACACACACCAGCTCACTTACTCATACAAATACTAGCACATTCTTACGCTCTTATACAATCACTGATACAAGCACACACTCATCCATACAGTCACTCTCACAATCACAGACTCTCGCTTATAGCTATTTATATACTCCAACACACATATATACTGCCTTTCACTTATGTAGTTACTCACACATGTACCACTGGGACATACATTCACTCACTAACACACTCTTACACACACTTACCCACCCATACAGTCTATCACAGATGCACTCTTGAAACCATCCACCCAGTGAATCACCCACTCACACATCTATGCACAGAGTCGCACACACCCCTCCCACACAAACACTCAGGCACCCATACAGATACTCAGACAACCATTCAATAACTCATATACACACTCATGTAGATATTCACAAACACAAGCAGCCACTTACACAGCAACAGACAGACGGATACAGACATTCACCCAGTTTAGTCACTAACCCATGCATTCAGTAAGATACGTTAAATCACTCACTTATAGAGTCAGTCACGCACCTACTAAATCATCCATACAGACACTTAGACACCCACTCATTCTTCAATACGTCTTTTCCTATATATATTAAAAATATTTAAACTTTACAGAAACACACAGTCACTGGATGATGTCATCAGTGATGTCATTTGAGATGTCATCAGTGATGTCATCAGTGATGTCACTGACCATGTCATGAGTGATGTAATATGTGACGTCATCAGCAGTGCATTGCGGAGCGCGAGTTATAGTTAGCTGAACTAACTATAACGGGGTAATTTCACTGGGTTTTGTACGAGTGCAATGTCCAACTAACTATAACTGTCCTTAAAACCTATGGTTTTTTCAGTGAATATATATATATATATATATATATATATATATATACATATACATATACATATGGTTCAACGAGACCTTGCGACAGTGTAGAAAGGACTGTAAACGTCAGGAAAGAGTATGGAGGAAAGATTTTAACGAAGAAAATAAAAGGAATTATAAAGAGGCCCTAAGAGAATATCATAAAAAGATACAGGAAGCAAAGAAAAGCTTCTTTGCATCTAAAATCGAGTCCGCAGGAAATAAAAGCAAAGAAATTTTCAGTATCGTTAAAAGCTTCTCTTCACCTAGGGCTGCAACAAGGCTCTCCCCTCCCTCTGCTGTCTGGATTGGAAAGTTAGCCAACTTCTTCTATACGAAGATTATAACAATTCAATCCTCCTTTGATGGTTTAGTTGGGAAAGATGTGATGGCTTCCTCAATAACTGCCCCCGAATGAGGATGGGAGGGCCACCCTCTCCATCTTCCCTACCGTGTCCCTTGAGACGTCTTTATCAATAATGAAGGGCCTTAAATCCGGCTCTCCCGTGGATCCGTGCCCTGCCAAATTCCTGGCTTCAATGGCAGAGGTTCTGAACACCACTGTGAATAACGTTTTGAACGTGTCTCTTCTCAGCGGTCAAGTCCCAGTAAGTTGGAAAAGTGCAAAAATTATCCCCTTATTGAAAAAATCTACGGCCGATCCCATGGTCTTAACTAACTATAGACCAATCTCCTTACTGTCCTTCTTCGCAAAGACAATTGAGAAATATGTTGACTTGGTGATCAGCGACTTTGCTGAAGCCAATAATCTTTTCCACCCAAGTCAGTCCGGTTTTAGGCAGAACCTTAGCACAGAGACGGCCTTGCTGGAGGTCTCTGATTCCATCAAGGAGACCCTGGATAAAGGCGGCAAAGCTGTCCTGGTACTTCCAGACCTCTCTGCGGCTTTCGACACCGTGCCCCATGGCCTCCTCCTGCAGAGGCTACGGGAGTGTGGACTTGAAGGCACGGTGTTGAAGTGGTTCTCTTCCTTTTTGGAGGATAGAAATCAAGAGGTCTGGTCGCCCCCGTTTTCTGCCAGGGTGCCGCCCTTGAAGATCGGCGTGCCACAGGGATCTATCTTGAGCCCTGTACTTTTCAATTTGTACATGGCTCCCCTGGCTACCCTGGCGGAAGCAGGGGAGGCTATGATTATATCCTATGCCGACGACACGCAACTGCTGTTCACTTGCAAGAAGGGGGAGGAGTTTAACGGTGAAAAGATTAATAAATGTCTGAGAGAAATCTTTGCTTGGTTCAGACATAACCATCTCAAATGTAATCCGGAAAAGTCGGAAATTATTTTCTTTGGCACACCCCCTCTGGACGCCTGGAAGCAATGGTGGCCCATGGATATGTCTCCCCCCCAGTCAGCAGTTAAGATCGTAAAAAATCTGGGCGTGAAAATGGACGACACTTTATCTATGATACCTCAAGTACAGTCGGTAGCGGGTATGTCTTCGGGTTTTTGAAAATGCTCCGTAGGTTTCTTTTTCTATTACCGACCTCTCACAGAAAGACGGTCGTTCAGGCCCTTGTCACCTCCAGATTGGACTATGCCAACGTGCTCTATCTGGGCCTTCCAGAGTCTATCCTCAATAGACTGCAAGTCGTGCAGAACGCGGCAGCCAGAGCAGTCCTGAGACTTGGACCTAGAGACCGGATCTCCCACCATCTGAAGAATCTGCATTGGCTGCCTGTCCGATGCAGAGTACTCTTTAAAGCACTGGTCCTTGCTTTTAAAGCTCTGCATGGCATGGGGGCACATTATATCCGCAGAAGAGTCTCATACTACATACCCGGCCGATCCCTTAGATCAGCACATCAACATCTAATTGTCATCCCTAAGTGTCTCAGAGCCCGCCGTGGTGGACGCTCGTTCCAAGTGCAAGTGGCTAGATTCTGGAACAAGCTACCTCTATCGCTGAGACAAGCCACAAGTATAATGGCATTCAGGAAACAACTGAAAACCTGGCTGTTCCAGCATGCAGTTTAATGGCCTTCTGCCTCGGGAACGATGTTTCACCCCTGGCCTCTGTATCTTTCTATCTTAGCGCCGGGATACTCTATTGAGTAGCTGTGCGCTTTATAAATCCATTTTTAACATAACATAACATAACATAACATATATTACCTACTGGCGGTCGCCAGTAGGTAGTTATAGTTAGAACCTAGTTTCCATAGGAAAAGCGTTTTTTGTTTTGCCAATAACTTTAGCGCCGTTTGACGAATTTTCACGACATTTTGAAAACTAATTGTTCATTTAGGTCAGCTCCTGTCTTGAAAGTTTGGGGGTGATTCGTGAAGGGGGGGCAGAGAAACAAGGGGGGTCCCAAAACGCGTTTTCTCCATGTTAATTTCCATAGGAAACTTTAGACACGGCTACAGCCCGAACTGCTGAACAGAATTACACCAAATTTGGCAAAAAGGTAGCTCTTGGTTTAGAAAGCACGTTTTTTTAATATGGTGTAAATCCGTTCAGTAGTTTTTGAGATATTTATAGATTTAGAGATATCGATGTTTGAGAATTGTGAGATCTGATTGGCTGAGGCGTTCCGAGCACGAGCTTGCCTGGGATTGGCTGCCAACACTCCAAACTAGGAAGCCTTGGGAGCCATTTTGTGACTCGGTTAAGTAGAAGAGGGTAGGGTAGGAACAGTGTGACCTTCCTAGGGTGCTCAGGGGTGTCACAGGGAGTTGGAACGTAAAGAAACATTTTTATATGTTTTCGGCGGGATTAGCGTAGGGCCTGGAAATCACGGCGGGAAAACGAAAAACGGAGCGCGGTGTGGAGTGATTCGTTTAATTAAGCCCCCGGGTGGGCTAGTTCCCGGGATCAATGTTTAGTTATGATGGGGGTTTACTTCTGTCACGGGGACTGCCATTTCCTTGGAGCAAATATAATGATATGAAGGGGGGGGTTTGCGTCTTCCCTGCCCCTCCGGTCTGAGGAGCAGCACGTTTTTGGAGGTATACGTAAAATTTAAGTGTGGAGGGGTGAAGCTTCCCTACACTGTCCCAGGGGGCACTACTTCTTTCGCAATTCATGAATTAAAATGCGGGGGTCTGTTGCGGATTGGCGGCCTCTGGGAGTACGATGTTCACGGCCTTTAAATTCGATGGAGGCGCATCGTCCAATTTTTCTTGAGAAGCTTTGCATGGCGCTGGGTATGGTTATGTCAGAGGGCCGGTTGCAACAATGAGCCGTGGTGCCTACGCCATGGACATTGTAGTTTGCTATGGCAAGACGGGATCTATGCAGAGTTGCGGCTCTGTCATAGCAAACTTTTGCTTCGCTTGATGGAAGCGAGAGGAGAAAATTTGCTCTCACTTTTATGAAGCGAAGCAGATTTGCTTTTGGGCAAAGGGAGCTTGCATGGAGCTGCTGGCTTTGTTCAAAAGGAATACTGGGTAACATTAACGGAAGGCTGCAGGTCACAAGTTCACCAAATTTCACCCCAACAGTTTGTGCAACATTGAATGCCACGTGCAGGTCATAAGTTCACCATAGTTCATTCTAACAGTTTCTGGAACATTCAACAGTACGTGCAGGTCAGAAGTTGACTGTTTTTTTAAAGTTACAACAGCACCTTCCAAATGCAAATAGTAGGTGTGGTTGCGCTCCACACGTGTGATCTTATCCTATGTAGTGTACATTTCAAACATTTTTTATTAATCAATCAGAAACATAGTTTTTCACGAAAGAAATATGCACATTAGTTTACATTACATAATGTTGTTTATCACCCAATCAGTTATCGATTTCTGAAAAAAAAGCTTGTTTTCCACCTTTGTGATGTTGCAAGGGTTACATGGTCTTGTGTGTAACGTATAGGGATGAATTGGGGTGTAATATCGGGTGGGGTAATGTACAAGAAATGTCCTTTTGCAGATTAAAGCTTGTGGGAAAATACTGGGGGGTGGGGGGGCTTTAACACGGACATGCTTTATTAACTTCAGTGAGATGAAAAAAATGAAATGTTGTTTCCACACTTCGTGTATTGGTTTGTGCACAGTTGTGAAGCACACGTGAATATAAGTTAAGGTATTGTGAAGCTTCCTGCTCGCGCTGTACCTGCGTATATCACAGGGCCGGCAGATCGAGAGACTGAGAATACACGTCCTTGAGCCCCCCCCTCCTTCGTCCCGGTCTGTAACGGTTTTTGTCCCGTGGTTTGTAAAGGAAGGTAACAGTGGCCCGTGTGCATTGACCATCACTGGGCTGCTAGGGGCATCTGACGGCCAGACAGAAAGTCATCATCGATTTCTGTGCTATATAAAAAAGCCGCACACGGGCATATTATGAAGGAAGTGGCGGAGAGAGGCGTTAGCGTTCTTGGCTTAATGTGTCTTTCCGCCAATTCGGAAATGCGAGGCTGCATTATAATAACAAGGATATGGTGGAGCCTTGCATTTGTCACTGCAATGACGCTAAGTTTCAGAACTTAGCGCCAACGTTAGCACCCTTGCACCAGAGTGTAAGGGTGTCTGCGAGCAGGGAGGTTTGTTTATGTACAGGAAAGTGTCCCTTCCTGCACATAAACAAACCTAAAATGCTAGTTTGTAATTTACGTGTGTGCTGTTTCATGCAGCACAGATGTAAGTTACAAAACGGCATTTTGAAAAAAAAATTATTTATGTACAGGTAGGGACACCTTCCTGTACATAATCAATCCATGGCATTTTGCTTTTTGCATGTGTGGTGCACAAGGCAGTACACATGGAAAAAGCAAAAACGAGGAGAAATAAAGCATTTCTCCTCGTTTCGCTAAATTAAGACCAGGGTTTTTCTGGTCTTCACTTTGGCGTTGCCTCCTATTAACGCTGCCCTTATTATTCGATGCAGCATCAAAATGAATGGGTTTTGAGGTGGAATGCCCCTCACAATACCCACTGGACACCCCTTTCACGCTAAACAGAGCGTGAAAGGGGGCTTTTTTAACAAGGCAGTGTTAAGCTACGTTAAGTGGCTTAACGCTGCCTTGTTAATAAGGCGAGGCCCCTATCGCCACCACAACGTCAGTGAAAGTGACGTTGTGGTGGTGATAGGGGCTTGTTAATATGCCTCACAGTTGCAACTTACATGATGCTCCAATTTACATTGCTCGACGATTGGTGTTAACATTTAATTTTGCTAAGGTATGTCTATGCTTGAACATGTATTTTCACACGAGTTATATATTGGAAGATGCGATAGCTATAAAACACAGGTATACATGTAGCTGTATGTTTTCTTTTAAGTATGCTGCCACTACGAAAAGGCACAGGAGATGTATGCATTGTAATAGTAATATGGTGGCACTGTCAACTGTAACTTGAAAAGAGTTTCTGGTTTGCATTTGCTTAGGCTCAAGATTGTTAGTAGTTGGTGGGTAGTGAACATGGGGAGGCAAATGACGTTAAAAACATGGTGGGAAAGGAATTAACTGTCAGTAATGTGTTTGTAACATATGACACAGACATGATACATTTTAAAAATGTATTTTAAAGTACATGGCGTAATGTGCAGTATATGTGCCATAACAAAAAAGAAAGTGTATGATAGAATTATAATCAGTATAGTAGTGAATCGATATCTGATAAAGTGAGATGTTATCAGAAAAAGAGAATAGAGAAAGGACCATCTTGAGTTACGTTTCTCTCTCAGCTAAAAAGAACTGTTATTATAAAATAGAACATCTCAGAGGTTTGTCTGCAGACTACATAACTTTTAATATAGATAGTAAAGTCCCCAACTGCCAAGTCGCCCGTTTCTTCGACTAGCTCTGTAACAACCAGGCAAACAGAGTGGAAACATCAAAAGAGCGTAACCAAGTCTGTAAAGGGGAATTCGTAAAGAAAGTCAATGTCTGAAAATCCAAAAAGGAAGGAAAAGAGAAAAAGAAGAAAAAAAACAGTGTTCTTGAAGTGTAGAAATAAGAGCTCGTCAAATCCGGTTACCATGTGCACTTATGGAGATTAATTGAAGCTCAAGAACTCAGAAGCACTGTGATATGCAATCAGTTCCAAAAGGTCATCTGCACCTCTCCAAGCAAAGAGGGTGGCCATCCAATTTAGCAAGTCGAAAGAACAGACATGGTCATCATAATCTTCAACAAGCAGGAGCATGTCAGGGCAACTTACATGATATTCGATGATAGTCTGCTGCAAGAGGCTCTCCGTATGAGCGCATGTACTCCATCTTCCCTTATTGCATTATGAAACGCATCCATCAAGCCTGTGTCTCCGGAACAGTCCTGGTCATGAGCCAGCAATGGACGCAGCAACAGTTCATAATCCAGGGGATTGTGTGAAGTAGTAGAGAGGCAGACTTGGAGGTCGCATTCATAGTGGCACCTGAGACAATAAAAAACAGGTTGAACACAGGTGAAGTACACGTAGCGGAAATACAGGCGATATCTGATGCCAAATATCGCCAATGGCAAGCATTTAAAAAGTTGTAGCATGCGTCCACGGTATAGCTCCATTTGTTGTGGATGGGGTTGAAGCAGAGGACAAGCAGCCATTTCGTAGTAGAAACTATAGAATGACTTTTCCGAAAACAAGGAAGGAGCACCAAGGGACCCACCAAATGTGCTTGCAAAGTTCGAATGAATGAAATCCGGTATTAACTATAAAAATAGCCCGAAAAGAGATAACAAGGCGGAAGTGGGATAGTTTAGAAAAATGTGGTAGGCCTTGAGTTTCAGACTGATTAAATATTTGGTGTATAAATTGTGCAAAATGTAGTGGGAGATTTCCATAGAAGACTAAGGGGCCGATTCCGATTCGGGCCGGAAGCGCACCTAACAGTATTCGTCCGGAAAAACTACCAGCCGAACGCGTGTTTCCCGACCGACTCGAACACTCTACCGAACGAACAAGTACGATGCGCATAACAGCCCAGATTCCGAGCGAGCCGAACTTACCCAATCCAGCTCCTTTTCTCCGCCCGAGCCGGATCCGTAAACGCCGAATCGAGTCGCACGGAACCAAATACACAGCACCTTCCGGCCGGACTAGTACGATGCGTCTTCCGTACGCGCCCGAACCCGTCGCTACGTCCGGCACGTTTCAGCATCCGGGAGAGCCGCACATAAGCTCCGTTTCGCGTCACTAAACGATCCACGGCTACGAGACGAACAAGCCAGCGACGAGTACGAGTCGAAGACACGCGAAACCCGAGCGAGACGAACCAACCATGAATCCCATCGCGCAGGTCCTACCAATACTCTACATCTATTACCGGGACCGATTCGGACGCGTACGGCGCAGACGGTAAGTCAAACACCAACAATACAAACTAACTACACGTACCTAAAATATGTCACACACACATAGGGATGCACAAATGACGTACACTAGCAACTGCACAATCATAGGGGTGGGATGGGCATCACCAATGCCATACACACCCATAGGGGCCTGGATTCCTGCCACCACCACCACCCCTACTCAGGGGTGCTGGATGCCCATCACTACTACCACCCCTACTCAGGGGGGGCTGGATGCCTATCACTACCACCCCCCCTACTCATGGGGGGCTGGATGCCTATCACTACCACCACCCCTACTCAGGGGTGCTGGATGCCCATCACTACTACCACTCCTACTCAGGGGTGCTGGATGCCCATCACTACTACCACCCCTACTCAGGGGGGGCTGGATGCCTATCACTCCCACCCCCTACTCATGGGGGGCTGGATGCCTATCACTACCACCCCCCTACTCATGGGGGCTGGATGCCTATCACTACTACCACCCCTACTCATGGGGGGCTGGATGCCTATCACTACCACCCCTACTCAGGGGGGCTGGATGCCTATCACTACCACCCCCTACTCATGGGGGCTGGATGCCTATCACTACCACCACCCCTACTCAGGGGTGCTGGATGCCCATCACTACTACCACCCCTACTCAGGGTGCTGGATGCCCATCACTACCACCCCTACTCGGGGGCTGGATGCCTATCACTACCACCCCCTACTCATGGGGGCCTGGATGCCTATCACTACCACCACCCCTACTCAGGGGTGCTGGATGCCCATCACTACTACCACCCCTACTCAGGAGGGGCTGGATGCCTATCACTACCACCACCCCTACTCAGGGGTGCTGGATGCCCATCACTACTACCACCCCTACTCAGGGGGGGGCTGGATGCCTATCACTACCACCCCCCCTACTCATGGGGGCCTGGATGCCTATCACTACCACCACCCCTACTCAGGGGTGCTGGATGCCCATCACTACTACCACCCCTACTCAGGGGGGCTGGGTGCCTATCACTACCACCCCCTACTCATGGGGGGCTGGATGCCTATCACTACCACCCCTACTCATGGGGGCTGGATGGCTGCCACTACTACCATCCCCACCCATAGGGGGCTGGATGGCTGCCACTACTACCATCCCCACCCATAGGGGGCTGGATGCCTATCACTACCACCACCCCTACTCAGGGGTGCTGGATGCCCATCACTACTACCACCCCTACTCAGGGGGGCTGGATGCCTATCACTACCACCCCCCTACTCATGGGGCGGCTGGATGCCTATCACTACCACCACCCTACTCATGGGGGGCTGGATGGCTGCCACTACTACCATCCCCACCCATAGGGGGCTGGATGCCTATCACTACCACCACCCCTACTCAGGGGTGCTGGATGCCCATCACTACTACCACCCCTACTCAGGGGGGCTGGATGCCTATCACTACCACCCCCTACTCATGGGGGCTGGATGCCTATCACTACCACCACCCCTACTCAGGGGTGCTGGATGCCCATCACTACTACCACCCCTACTCAGGGGGCTGGATGCTTATCAATACCACCCCCCCTACTCATGGGGGGCTGGATGCCTATCACTACTACCACCCCTACTCAGGGGGGGCTGGATGCCTATCACTACCACCCCCGCTACTCATGGGGGGCTGGATGGCTGCCACTACTACCATCCCCACCCATAGGGGGCTGGATGGCTGCCACTACTACCATCTCCACCCATGGGGGACTGGATGCCTATCACTACCACCCCCCCTACTCATGGGGGGCTGGATGCCTATCACTACCACCAACCCTACTCATAGGACGGGTAATGCATGACACAACCAGCATACTCCCACATAAGGAATAACAGAAAATTACATCCACCCAAACAACATGACAAGCGTGTGTAGTCCATGTCAAATGCCTACAACACTAAACATGACAATGAACATACAATGTGACCCACTAACACATGTGTCACACAAAAGTGTGTGGCCTCCACAATACAAGCCGGCCATGGCCACTGTGGCAATGGGACCTAAAGCCCCATCACCACAGTCACCAAAAGGTAAGTGTGGGGTCCAAGGCTGATGGACCTTTTGGTCAGTGTGGCAATGGGGCCTAAAGCCCCATCACCACAGTCACCAAAAGGTAAGTGTGGGGTCCAAGGCTGATGGACCCTTTGATCGGTGTGGCAATGGTGCCTAAAGCCCCATCACCACGGTGATCATAAGGTAAGTGTAGGCATGGTAAAAGCTGCCAAAGACAAACTGAATGGATGAATCCTGGTCACACAACAACCAAAACATCTGTGGCATAGTACTGCTTGTGTCCCATTGCAACATATATTGGGGGAGGCTAACAGTGCAGTGTCACAGAAACATCGCTTTATGTCCATGTGCATACAAACATCACACATGGGGGACCACATTGCCAACAATCAGCCGATTCCACAATGACAGAAGTGACCATCATGATGCTGACCCACATATCTGCACCTATGGACACACAAATGTATATAATCTGTGGAGACTGTGGATGTCAGGTGAGCAAATACCATACCATGGCAGCAATGGGACATACAAACCATGATCATTGTGCTGACTGATGACCCAGGAGTACCAGGGAGAGCAGGGGAAAATCACCAAACCACATACAGCCAATGGCACATTACAGAAATGCCAATGCAGTGATGCAAATGCACTGACACAAACAGGCAGACTCACACATCCTATCAAAGACAACAGGTGATGGGGGTGTGTGCCAGTGTCCCCAGGCAACCACACAACACATGAGGAGGCCTGAATCCCAATTACACAGATGTGTATACAGTGCCACACACAAGTAACTCATGGATTGGATTCCCCTATGTGGGAAATCTGGCATTGTCAGATGAGAGGGAGCCCAAATTACACATGTCACACAAGCTTGTAGGAACAGCAACTAACACAGCAAGAGACACACCCACCACAGCACTACCCCCAGGGACCCCACATTGTGCAGACACTAGCCTGCATGACAATTCCACTGTGATGACAAAGGTAGATGTTGATCACACTGTGAACCACAGCCATGTGTCCTCAGCTACAAACTACCATCACACCTACACAAGCTCCAATCAATCAGCACGGCCTGCCAGCCAAGGACAATATGGAGGTAGTGGTCTAGCCGTGCAACAACTCACATTTGCACACTCAACACCACACACCCTCATCTGCAACAATGTGCAGCAGTGAAGCTCACATGGACTGGTGACATTGCACATGCACCCATGACAATCCCAGGGGTGGTGGGGGGAACTAAGGTGCAGAAACCCATCACACATGCCCACTCAACATGACTCGTCTATGCATGACACACTGCACAGTACGCCGTACATGCGCATGATGTGAAATCCACCACAAACAATGGGATCCTGGCCATAGTCACACACCAACGAAGAAGCCAAGGTGAGACACAAAGAACACACGTACACAACTTCCGACATTGCAGCTCTGACCCTGAGGAGTGGCAGCAGTCACACACACAACGCGTCACAATCACTGAAAGCTAACACAAACTCAAAATCACATTACTTGTGTAAACAACAAGTGCCAAGGGGAATCCTGAATGTGTCCCATCTGCGTTTGCCCACATCCCCAGCCCTGACAACAAAGACAACCTGGGATGACAACCTCATGAACATCAGTTTGCCATGCAACCACATCACGGAGAAACCAGGTCCAAGATGCTGGATGAACACATACCAACTCTGCAACCATCAGAAACAGGAACATCCCTAGGGACACAGCCTGTGTAGGAAAAGGGAAGGGAACATGCACAGACATGCTCACACAACACACAACACGGGCACACGCAATGTCACCAGATTACACACAGCCATGAGGGCACTCCACTCCTGTGGAAGCTCCGCTGTGCCAAACCTTGTCTGTGCACGACTCAAACATATCAGCAGGACACTCCGTCAGTGAGTCAACAACTACAACACACAGAAGCCTCTGCTCACATCAGCCTGGGTACGGGAGTGTCACGTCAGTCATCTGCATACACCCAAAACACGTGGCAATCCAGTTGTACTGTATACACAGATGAGTCCTCCAAAATTGATGTGCAAAACTGCATGTCCAGTGGAGACGGGCACACAGTCAGGGTACTAGGAACATTGGACAGTGGTAAGCCCAACAGATGTGCAACAGTGTAGGACAAAGATGGTAATATACAAATGCTAAACGTACATCCCTGTGTCAAATGCTGAACATTACACCCTCAGACTGCAGCAAGGGATGCTATAGATCCAGACTATATTAGGACACATATCCCATGGGCCACATGGAGCCCATCACAGCAAAACTTCATTTACCTGATCTGAACACAATTACAACAGCAAATGCATGATACTACACATCTACATCATGTACCACCAAAGATTAACCACAAGTAAACAAAAAGAGGCTTTATTCAGCAAGTGTGCAACTCAAATCAAAAGTCCAAAATTAACAACGGCCAATGTCCAGTCCAAATACACAGTCCCAACAGGGTGATGTGTGACTACTTGTCACAACTTGCTTGCCTGCACAGGTACCAACAGGGGACATCCCCTTGGAGGGGCATACGAGGGGCAGGCCAGGCACCGCAGGGACAGGATCAGGGGATGCCAGAAGGAGGCAGGGAAGGTGAGGTGGGTGCAGGAGTGTCACCGGCAACTGCAGTGGAGGTGTCTGACTCAGGGGGGCCGGCACCACCGCAGGGCTCAAGTCCGATGGTGTTGGTGCTGCAACCACTGCAGTGGGCTGGGCAGATGGAGTGGGCTGGGTCCCCAATGCAGTGCCCGAGTCAGATGGGGTTGTTGTGGACTCCACCGCAGTGCATGACTCCAAGGGAGTGGAAGGGGGGCAGAAGAGCTGGGCAGGACAGAGGGGGGGACACGGTCTCCACACCAGTGGCACATACAGGCAGAGCGTCTGGTTTGGGGGTGGAAGAGCAAGTGGCAGGGGGAGGGCCTGAGCACTTTGGGGATGCGGTATCGGTGTGTGGGGGAACCTGGGGCAGGGTGTGGCGGTGGAACCTGTGGAGTGGTGGCCTGGGGGATGGAGGTGAGAGACTGGGTGGGTGACTTGCAGGGCGGTGGCGGGGTCTTGCTCTTCCGGGTCCGGGGGGACTTGCGGGTGGGGGGCTCACTCTGCCTGCGCCTGGGGGAGGGTGTCCGGGGGCGAGGGGCACTCTCCTCTCTGTGTGTGGACTTCCTCTTCCCCCGGTATGCTGGATCAGCGGTATTGGAGGGGAAGAGGCCGAGGTCAGAGAGGAAGAGCTGCTGTGTATGTGGGGTTGCAGGTGAGGCAAGGGAAGGGGTCTTGGAGGGAGAGGATCTTGAGGATTGCGGAGTGACTGTGGTTGCCTGTGTGTGTGTCAGTTCCCCATCCCCTGTGTGTGTGGAATCAGTCCCCTGAGGATGCTTGTGTGCACGTCTTGCCTTGGTTTTGGGTGGGTGTGTGCTGCTCGTGTCTGTGTGTTGGTGTGATTGTGCAGGTGTGCATGTGCTTTGGACAGGTAGGGTGGTAGGAAGTGTGGATGGGGCAGAGGTGGGAGGGGTGAGGGACTGTTGGAGGAGGGACACTGCTGCCGTCAGGGAGGAGTCCATGGACCTATTGCTCCTCTGTAGGGCAGACATACCCGTTGAGATGCCCTCCATGAACGACACCAGCTGTGTCAACAGTGTGGTGTGTGCATGGAGGACAGTCAGCATTGCTGTCTGCCCTACATGGAGCTGCCGAAGGAGGTACACAGACTCCTCACTCAGGGCAGCAGGGGACACAGGGGCAGGGGGTGCGGTGCCTGGCTTGAAGGAGACACGCTCCCGAGCACGGGAGCCTCCACGGACCTCAGGAATGGGAGCCAATGGGAGGGCGGTGGGTGGTGGTGGCGGGATCAGACAGAGTAGCTGGGGTGTGGTGGCTGCTGACACCCGCCTCCACAAGGGAGTCATCCTCCGAGCTGCTGTGGTCCTCAGCTGAGGTGGATGGTGCTGAGGACTCCTCGGTGTGGCTCCCCTCGCCCTCCGTGCCACTGGGTCCCTCTGACCACTCGTCGGACGCTGACCCAGTCTGGCTCCGCTGCTCCTCCTGGTCCGTGGAGCTGTCCCCTCCTGTGGCTGTGGATGTATCTGCAAACAATTAGGGAAACAGACAAACATCAGTCACCTGCACTGACCGCACACACCACAGTAAGTACAGCACATCACAGAGCAAGCCCTGGCATCACTAGTAGAACATTGCCAAAAGTCATCACACAGATTAGGAGAAGCCAATTGTCAGTCTGATGGTCAGCCATGGAACAGACACCCCTCCTGCCCTTGCACCCATCTGTCTGGTGCCCGTCTGATGGTAAGACCCCAGTGTGGACACATGCACCACCTACACAGTAGTTGGACATTGCTGAGAACACGGTGAAGTATGTGAACATGCCCACCTCACATCACTTGCCACTGAGTCAGTGCAGGTGTCTGGATAAATGGACGGCCTGAGCCTAAACAGAAATGCATGTGATGCATACCAGCACCAGACCCCATGAAGCACCCATGTCCGGATAGTCAATGCCACAATGGGGTGCCTGTTGCACATGTCACCACCCTGCAGGATCACCCTTAGGAAGTTTAATGCCATGACACAGGCATGCCTGCAAAGTCATACATCACTGTCTCAAGTCACATGGCCATGTTAGCCAGCAAACAACAGTCTGCACTGTGTCACTATCCTAGGACATGGGGAAGGCAAGTAATGTAACTGACAAGTGCACATGTTCATCCCCCACTAACCACATCCTCTGAACCAGTATTTGTACACTGCACACCATTTGGACAAATGGGAGACATGAAACACTACTCCCTGAACCAGAGCACCTCACAGTGTGCTGTGAATGATGAACAGCTGCCTGAAAGTCACAGTCTCATACACCTGTCTGCACAGTCAAGTGATCAAACACCTATGAGTCACAGAAGTCTTGTCTCACATGGTCCAATAGCAGATGGCATGCTGACCCCTAACCGAAGGACATCACAGGAGTCACGACAACGTAGTCACAGCACAACAACACAGAGGCAGACACCTGAGGCAACATTTCACTGAGCACAGCATGTCAGATGATACACGGGAGTGGGAGTACAGAGTGTATTGTATGCCCTGTAGTAGGCATGACTGTCCGGCTCCACCTGCAAGAGGGATGAGCCCTGGTCAGTGGGCAGGTGGCTAAGCATGTGTGACACACTTGACATACATACTCCTGAGGCCCAGACAATTTACCCACCCGCAGAATGGGGGTGTGGCAAATACCCCAGGGACATGTGGTGAATTAGATGTGCAAGTGGATCACATATCAAAGTTACACCCAGACTACATAGCACGACTCAGGCATTGTGTGAGCAACTGACCCACCCATGAAGGCAAACACAATGTCACGGGAACAAAATCTGTCACCACCTTGAGCAAAGCAAAATGCTAGGACCCTGTACCCAAGTGACACAATTATCCTGAGCGTAAGGAGCACACTGGCGCATCAGATGGGTAGTGGCCAGGTTACAATAGAGGGACATGGGTACTGGACAACAAGACTGATGTACTGGGGAAGTTTAACCAGGCCAGAGGAGGGCACATAGCATGTTAGACAGAGTTCACAGTGCAGTCTTAGACTCACCCCCTCCTTGCTGCTGTCTGCCCTTCAGCTGCCCATCCAGCTCCGGGAACACCACCGGCAGGATCTGGAGCATGTGGGGGGTCAGGGTCCGGTGTCCGCCCCTCCTGCGAGGAGGCGACAGCTTCAGCTGGACCCTTGCGATCCTCCGGGTCCAGCCACGAAGGTCCTGCCACCTCTTCTGGCAGTTGCGGATCCGGCGCTTGTAGACCCCCACGGATCGGACTGCCCGGACGATGTCCAGCCAGATGTTCTGCTTCCGATGGGCATCAACCTGTGAGGATGAGAAAGTGAAAAGGCCATTACTACACATGCAACATATCCGTGCATCACACAGTTGGAAATACATGTCTCAATCACAGGGGCATATGATGTACACAGGCAGTGCAACGAGGGCTATGGACAGTTTGCCAGCAGTTACTACATGGTATCATTGCATGGGTAGTGAACCTTGTTTGAATGCACTGTCACTCCACTGTACCTGTTCAGTGCAAGTGACTACACACTTTGGGGGGTGCGAACTACTCAGTGGGCATGCTAGCCAGTGGTGTGCACACTGTAAATCCTGCTAGTCAGGCAACATGCACAATTAGTGAGGCAGTGGACAGCACACTCACCTGCTCCCCTGGTGTCCCATACAGCTTGCTGTACTGTGGAAGGAGGCTGTCCAGCAGGGCCTGGTTCTCCTCATGGGTGAAGGCTGGGGCTCTCTCCACAGTACGTGCCATTGCAGCAGCCAGAGGATGCAGAGACAGCAGCAGTGTAGTGGCAGATGTCGTCCAGGAGCATGTAGTGCAGGCAAGTGAGCTCTCAGGGGAACAGCCAGCATTATATGTGTGCTGCAGAGGCAGATACTGTCCCATGTGTCCAAAGTGATAGGTCCAAGTCGGTAGCATCTTCTGAATCTGGCCAATCCATGGAATAGCAGCTCCAATACACGCCCACAGCATCCTTCAAATATTCAACTTCATGACACCCATGAATTTGCAACATTGTTGTGGCTGGCCAACTGAATTCACTGCATCAGACTCGTTGTAAATTCAAAAACCGCATCCGTTGCCATGCCAGGCCCCAGCCAATGCGTGCACACCGATCGGACCATTGCTGTACAACGCGTACCCGCGATACAACGCGTACCCGCTCACATTCAATACAATGGTCCGAGCAGGCACACCGATCGGACCATTGCTGTACAACGCGTACCTGCTCACATGCAATGCAATGGTCCGAGCGGGCACACCGATCGGACCATTGCTGTACAACGCGTACCCGCGATACAACGCGTACTCGCTCACATGCAATGCAATGGTCCAAGCGGGCACACCGATCGGACCATTGCTGTACAACGCGTACCCGCAATACAACGCGTACCCGCTCACATGCAATGCAATGGTCCGAGCGGGCACACCGATCGGACCATTGCTGTACAACGCGTACCCGCTCACATGCAATGCAATGGTCCGAGCGGGCACACCGATCGGACCATTGCTGTACAACGCGTACCCGCGATACAACGCGTACCCGCTCACATGCAATGCAATGGTCCGAGCGGGCACACCGATCGGACCATTGCTGTACAACGCGTACCCGCAATACAACGCGTACCCGCTCACATGCAATGCAATGGTCCGAGCGGGCACACCGATCGGACCATTGCTGTACAACACGTACCCGCTCACATTCAATGCAATGGTCCGAGCGGGCACACCGATCGGACCATTGCTGTACAACGTGTACCCGCGATACAACGCGTACCCGCTCACATGCAATGCAATGGTCCGAGCGGGCACACCGATCGGACCATTGCTGTACAACGCGTCCCTGTACAGGTCACACGCATGTGTCACCATGCTGGTCAATGGTGAACCTATGCCAGCCACATATACTTTCCAGGGACTCTGGGGCACACCTACTACACCACACCCAGTCCACACTGTATCTAAGGCATGTGTGGCAGCATGACCTTATCTGTGTATGGGTGTGTACATGTTGTTTTTGGGCTGGCACTTGGGGGCAGACACACCCAGGCTGTGCACATGTTAATGGGGACAGGGTCCTTTGTGTGTCGTGCACATGACCACTGGGATGTGCAACTGTTCATTTTTGGAGCATGTTGCATGGTCACATTTCCAGGTTGTGTATATGTATGACATGTCACATACCCCAAGGCTCATGTGGGAAAGCATGTACATCACAGGGTGGCCCATTGCCACAATAGTCATGTCCCTCCGCAGTCTGTGTGCATGTTGTGTTTCACATGTCTGACTCCATGTGCACAATGGGAGACAGTCTCCACATCCACGTTGTTTGTGCATGGACTTAGATGTTGTGTGTGTGTGTCACTGACGTCCATGTCTGTCCTGCAGAGGCTACAGGGGGCACTACCTGTGGGAGTCATGTTTGATTTTTCTGACGTGTACATGATACGCCATGTCATGCCAGTGTCCATGTGGCAAGACAGGCTCCCTGGGAATCTACCTGTCAATGAGTTGAGATGCCTGTGGCGCATCTGTCCAGACGTCACTGTGGTATGTGTGTGGAATGTGAGTGCAGTAAATGGGTACTGTGACACAGCCAAATGGTTTCACATAGCACACCCTGGGACCTGTTGTCCACACATGTTGAACAGAGATGTTACATGATGTCCATGTGGGTGCCATATGTGTCCAAACAGAACGAGACACACATCAAGTACTAGTGTTTGCTGATGATGTAGCATGTGAACTACAGTATGGTGAATGGCACATATGTGGGGTGACTGACAATCTTGACTTCTTCACCTCTGCACTGCAGGGCTCCTGCTGTCCATCGACCATTCCCAGACCTGGCAACGATGGTGGAACGTGACAGCATCCGACGGTACCGCTTCACCAGGCAGCTGATTGAGGATTTGGCAGTGCGGTTGGACCCACATTTGCAGCCTGGCCGGCCGTATCCGACAGCGCTGACCCCCAAGGTGAAGGTGATGGCAGCCCTACACTTCTTTGCCACCGGTACCTTTCAACACACTGTGGCATCTACTGGTGGTATGTCACAGACTATGTTCAGCCGTGTGCTACGCGATGTTTTGGTGGCGATGTTGAGATGCCTTAACCAGTTCATCTATTTCCCACAACGTCACCGACTCACTGACGTCAAGAGTGACTTCTATGCCCTGGGGAGGATGCCACATGTCATTGGCTCCATTGATGGGACACATGTGGCTTTGGTACCACCACAGGCACATGAGCAGGCATACAGGAACAGGAAACATTACCATTCTGTCAATGCTCTGGTGGTATGTCTTGCAAACATGACCATCACACATGTTTGTGCCCGTTTCCCCGGTTCTGCACACGATGCCTACGTGATGAGGAGTAGTCGCATCCCGAGGATGATGTCACAGATGCCGAACCAGCGTGCTTGGCTTGTCGGTGTGTACTGACTTTGTACCATTGTGTGTGTTGTGCTATGTTGCTTTCCGCACACTTTTCAATGTTGGCTAATGTGCAATTGTCTGTCTGTAGGTGACTCGGGATACCCCAACATGCCGTGGTTGCTGACACCCCTCAGGAACCCTGTGACACCAGCCCAGATGCGCTACAATGAGGCACATGGTCGGACCAGGAGGGTGATTGAGCGGACCTTTGGTCTCCTGAAGAGCCGCTTCCGCTGCCTGGACAAGACAGGAGGCGCCCTCCCATATGCCCCAGCAAAGGTGTGCAAGATTATCATCGTCTGCTGCATGCTCCACAACCTGGCAGTGCGGAAGGAGTTGCCTCTCATCCTGGATGACGATGACCAACATCCGCCACCTGTGGAGGATCCAGGCCTGGGCCACGATGCCAGTGATGATGATGATGATGGTGATGGTGATGTCCGCACACAGCTCATCACCAACTTCTTCAGCTGAATGTGAGTATCCAGAGTGTTGTACTATCAATGAATTTGATTTGCATGATATGTGTGTGTGGTGCTCTGGTGCTGTTTGAGTGTGGCCATGTGCAACTTGACTGGATGCATGCGGAGATGTGTCCTTGCAGGTGGTCTGTACTTGCCAACAGTGTAGACATGCTAACTTGCTTTTGTGTATTTAACTTGTGACAGGTATTAGACATGAGTATTGCCATTCTGTGCTGTTCTTCTGTGCTTTTGAGTGTGTGTCATGTCTGTCCTTCACAGGGTGCTGCTGGAGTTGTTAGAACAACTTGGATCCCCCGAATCAATGATTCAACTTCCAAGGTGGCAGCAGTTGTTCCCCTACAGGTGATGTGCCACACACCCCTGGACTTTCTATCTTCTGCATTGTTTGACTTTGTGGCCACAGCCAGGTGGGATTAGCTTGCATTTGTAGTGGAAACAACATGTAGCAAATGTGTAATAAACCTGTTCTACATTTTGGGGTGTGCGTTGTCCGTAGTCACACATCTGAGTGACATTTGCTTACTGCACCTGTGTTGTAGTTGACACAGACTGTGAATATGTGTGGTGTCTGTGCATTGCACTGTATTTCCAGGCAACATCAGTGTAGGGGATGAGTCATATGGCCCTGGTGTGTATGTGTTGTGTGGCCCTAGTGGTGTGTCTCCCTCATATGTGTCACGTCGCCATGACTGCCATGACGGTGTTGGACTTGCTGTAGCAGTCAGCATGCACAGTGTCATATTTCTGATCACCATCTCCATGACAGAGACCACGTTGGAATCACAACAGAGGCAGATATGGTTTTTTGGTGAGTTTATTTACAAAAGGTGTGGGGATGGTGCACAGGATGGTGGGTGCTGTACATAGCAATTGGAATCCAAAGTTCCCATGTGAATTGGAAGTCCTGGTAGATGGAATGTCCAGGGTATAGTCCACAGTCATCTGATGAATTTGTACAACTAGAGCTCCCCATGTCATGTGGGCGAGTTGGGTTGCCATCGACAGGGCGTGCAGTTTGCACACAGAGGAAAAGTTCCAGAACAGGTGTTGGCTTCCTGGGGGATGTAGCTGGCCATCGGCCTCTCAGTTTGGCCTCCTCGGACGGCCCCTCTTCTTGGGGGGGGATCCTCAGGTGCAGGCTGCCGCGGTGCAGGGTACTCTCCGCCAGAGTCCTCCTCCCTCCCTGTGGCTGTTGCGGATGTAGTGGCAACAGATGTTGTGGGCGCACAGGGAGGTGAGGCCATGTTGGTGCTGATCTGGCGGAGGCATGTCAGTATGTCCCTATGCACCGCTGTGAGTTCTTGCAATGTGTCCCACTTGGACTCCATGCGAGACATGTGTGTCTCGACACGGGACATGTGGGAGTCCAAGCGGGCATGATGGGCAGCCTGCTGCTGTTGTATGTCCTTGAGGATCCCCACTACCTGGGTGACCTCTCCGGTGCTGGTCTGGTACGCATCTGCAATGCGTGCCAGTTGTGGGTCATCACGCAGTCCTGACCCCTCTGCAAATAGCGACCTGTGTCTACCACCCCTCCCACCACCCCTGGCAACACGTGCAGGGCCTGCGGTGCCACGCACAGGTGACCGTGTGCCCACTTGGGTGTTGTTAGTGGGCTCGATGGCAGCGGCTCCAGTTTGGTCCTGGGTCCCTGCGCTGTTGTCACCTGTGGTCCTTGGTGTGTCCGTGTTGGCAGGGGTGGCCTGTGTGTTGGCAGTTGTTGGAGGGGTGGGTGCAGGGGGTGCAGATGTTGGTCCTGCTGGTGCTGCATGATGACTGGCACCGGAGGGTCCAGCTTGTTGTTCGCCATCCGAGGAGTGCAGAGGCTGATCCACACCAGTGAGCTCTGTGTCCCCCGGAGCCTGGGACAGGGACTCCTCCTCATCTGCTGCTGAGTCCCCATCTTCACCTGTTTTGGGGAGAGACACAGATTGTATGGTATGTTTCTACAGGCATCAATTGTTAAAACACCGGACAGTTGTGACTGTACCTCTGGATGCGGCCCTGGACATTGCATTCTACTCAGTTATGACAGTCAGTGAGTGATATTGGTGTAGCACATTGTCCTGCCAACCTGTGGCATGTCAATGTGAATGTTGAGGTGTGTGCCTGACCAGCATTGGTGGTATTTGGTTGCCATCCGGGCCGACTTCTCCCCCAGCCCAAATATCCCACCATGGAACATGCTTCCATTGCAGGGAGTGCAAGTTGTCTTTCAGGATGTCAGTCAGTGGTGTCCTGCTGTTGGTTGTTGCACAGTTGCCTGCAGGGCCTTGTGCTCCCCCAGCAGTACCCAGTGTCAGCCATCTTGTGAGTCCTTTTCCACTCCCTGTGATGTGGGCATGGTTCAGGGTGGTGTTGATGGGCCAATTGTGAGGCTGAGCAACATCTGTGACTGTCACTCCCTTCATGCTATTGCCTCCACCCCCTTCCCAGCATGCCCATCCTTCCTTCCTTTTGAGTGGACTTCAGTGTGTGTGAGTGTGAGAGCAATGGCAAGATGGCTGACAATGTGGTTGTGTTGTTTGTTGGTGCACAGTTGCCTGCAGGGCCTTGTGTTCCCCCAGCAGTGCCTTGTGTCAGCCATCTTGTGAGTCCTTTTCCACTCCCTGTGATGTGAGCATGGTTCAGGGTGGTGTTGATGGGCCAATTGTGAGGCTGAGCAACATCTGTGACTACCACTCCCATCATGCTATTGCCTCCACCCCCCTTCCCAGCATGCCCAACCTTCATTCCTTTTGAGTGGACTTCAGTGTGTGTGAGTGTGAGAGCAATGGCAAGATGGCTGACAATGTGGTCGTGTTGTTTGTTGGTGCACAGTTGCCTGCAGGGCCTTGTGTTCCCCCAGCAGTGCCCTGTGTCAGCCATCTTGTGAGTCGTTTTCCACTCCCTGTGATGTGAGCATGGTTCAGGGTGGTGTTGATGGGCCAATTGTGAGGCTGAGCAACATCTGTGACTACCACTCCCATCATGCTATTGCCTCCACCCCCTTCCCAGCATGCCCATCCTTCCTTCCTTTTGACTCTGCTTCCCTGTGGGGTGGGGTGCCTGTGCTGACAGGTTGGCTGAGAGTGTTCTCCTTGCGGTTGTTTGGCTACCAGTCCCAAGAGTGTCCCTGTGCTTCACACAGTATGAGCCCGGCTGGTTGGTCTTTGTGGGATCTTGAGTTAGAATGTGAGGCATTGCATTCTCCCAGGTGGGTTCTGTGGAGTTAGTGTTGGGGTGTGTGTGAGGGGAGGTGCTTGTGACTATGGTCAGTGCTGTGAGTCCTCCTTCCCACCCAGCCAGATATCCCACCATGGAACATGCTTCCATTGCAGGGAGTGCAAGTTGTCTTTCAGGATGTCAGTCAGTGGTGTCCTGCTGTTGGTTGTTGCACAGTTGCCTGCAGGGCCTTGTGCTCCCCCCAGCAGTACCCAGTGTCAGCCATCTTGTGAGTCCTTTTCCACTCCCTGTGATGTAAGCATGGTTCAGGGTGGTGTTGATGGGCCAATTGTGAGGCTGAGCAATATCTATGACTCCAACTCCTCCCATGATGCTATTGGCTACACTGACTTTACCAGCATACACAGAATTCCTTCCTTTCAGTGATCTTCCCTGTGAGGTGGTGTTCTAGTGATGTCAATATATCTGGGAGTGTTTGTTGGTTCTATTTGTGCCACTGCCTTGCTGTATTTGTTGTTAGGTTTGTAGATGTCATGACACAGTTAGATGTCACCATGAGATGGCAGGTATTGTGTTTGTCTGACTGGCATTCACATCTTGGGATGAGTATGTTTTGTTTGCTGTGTATTTGGTGAGGGTGCATGGTTTGCCTATCCCTTTGAGGGTGCTGTGTGTGTATTGTCATACCATATTGTGTATATAAGTTATGTACTCACCAGGCTCTGGGATGTCTGTTAGTCCATATACGCTCACTGGTGGTAGGATGGCCCGCACCTTCTCCTCCCAGGGCCTGAGGTATATTGGTTTTGCAGGAGGGCCACTGCCGGTGTGCTGGCTGATGATGTAGTCCTTTTTGAGTAGGTCCCGGACCCTCCTGCGCACATCATACCACCTGTTCTGGATGTCTTCCTTTGTGCGCAAACATGGTGATTGTGCATTCACCCTGTCGACAATCCTCGCCCACATCTTGGTTTTCTGCGACATGGGGGTCTGTTGTACCAATGTACCAAACAACTGTGGCTCTACCCTGAGTATCTCGTCTACCAGGACTTCCAATTCACAATCTAGGAACTTGTGGTTCTTCTTTGGGGGCATGGTGATGGGTGGTGGTGGTGATTGATGTGTGTGTGTGCAAGTGGGGGGTGTGAGTGTAGGTTTAGCTGGGTGTGTGTGAGGGTGCTATTTGTAAGTGTGGTAATGGTGTGTGGCTTGTGTGATGCATGAGCTGTGAGTGTGTCTGTGGTTGCTGTGTGATGGTGTTGTTTGCTGGCAGGTCTGTGGAATTTGCAAAGGCTCATGGTAGGGATTTGTGGCCTTTATGTAGGTGGGGTTGGGGGTGTGTCCTTGTTCCATTTTTCCCCCACCCCAGTATTTATTGGCTTTGTGGTAGCTTGTTTGGCCTTTTTTTAAAACTTTTTTCCCTTGGTGCTTTGGGTGCATGTAGGAGTCGTTCTTGTGTCCGAGTCGGACACTGCTGTTGTCTGATGCGATGTTGTCCGACTCGTTCCCGCTGTGTTTCAGGTTGGTTTCATGTGCGGCGTACGAGTCGGTCGCAGAGTATTGGGTTGATTCGGCTGGGTTTTGTGTGCGTGTGGTCATACGGCTTGTGCTCCGTGCGAGTCGGTCGTGTTTCGCACGCATGGCATCGTACTACGCGGGTCGGAGTTCGCGGGTACGTTTCGTTCGGTCGCTATCCGGGTGCGTGTCGGTCGGTTAGTTTCGAGTGTTTTTCCGGTTGGATGGCTTGTTTCCGTCCGGCTCGGTCGTTCGTTTTGTATTTCGTCCGAGTCGGTCGGGTTTCACATGCATTTCATCGTACTACCCGGGTCGGACGGCGCCGGTTCGTGTCAGTCGGAATAAATTCCCGCACCGAGTCGGTCGGTACGTTTTCCGGCCCGAATCGGAATCGACCCCTAAGTCAATGTCACTTGCTAATTTAGCCACCTGTTATTTGAAGGTCGCACGAGGTTATATGAGACCCGCTTGTTGTTGAAACAATAGCGTTTTCTGTTAGTGTTCGCTATTAATATATGTTTTCAAAGTAGGAATGGAAGGCCAGACCAAACTATCTTCAAGCGCATGTGGGGGAGGAGAAAAGACAGTGGTGGAACATTTTACACATTGTGAAAGAGTTGCTCTGTACGGGACGCCTGCTTGTAGGTCAGAGCACTTGCGGTTATTTGCAATAAGATAATTGTTTTTCAAAAGCACACTGAGCGTGGGATTAACAGCAGCTACTGGGGTTTGTTTAAAAAAACAGTTTAAATTAGGAGCAGAAAGTTAGAATTGCCGTTTAATTTAACTTGTGTATAAACTAAAGAATATTGAACAAAACAAAGTGTGGTTCACTGTTACTAAAACTTACTTATCTTCATTTTGACAGCAAAATGCAAAAACAAAGAATGCAATTCATGAATAAAAGTAGTTTCAAGGTAGTTAAATGTATAAACTGGGTAATGTTTTATGCAATCATGGAGGCTGTGGTATACAGAGATCAATGAATTATTCAGACATTAGCAACAGAATTATGCAATCCCCCCGTTTGTATTTTTGCACTTAATTAATGATTGAGGCAGTACGAAAGCACTGATGGATTCCCTCAGGTACTACCCATGCACTCCCACAATGACCCAGAAATTACTGTCGAAGTCATCATTTTACTTAGGCAGTTTCCGTGCAGTATTGTAAACAGGAAGGTATAATCTTTTAATGATATAGGGGCGTATTCTCAAGTCCCTATCGCCACAACAACGTCACTTTCAGTGACGTTGTTGTGGCGATAGAGGCTTAGCTCTATTCACAAGGCAGCGTGGCTTAACGCGGCTTAACGTTGCCTTGTGAATAGGGCCCCCTTCACGCTGTTTTTAGCGTGAAAGGGGCGTGCAGTGGGTGTTGTGGTGGGCGTTCCACTGCAACACCCATTGAGTTTGACGCTACCTCCTATTCTCAAGGGCAGCATAAATAGGAGGTAGCGCCAAACTTAAGACCAGAAAAAATATGGTCTTAAGGTGGCGAAACGAGGAAAAATGCTTTATTTCTTGTCGTTTTTGCATTTTCCATGTGTGCTGCCTTCTGCAGCACGCATGGAAAATGCAAAATGCCATGGTTTGTTCATGTACAGGAAGGTGTCCCTTCCTGTACATAAACAAAACTTTTTTTTAAATGCTGTTTTCTAACTTACATGTGTGCTGCATGAAGCAGCTAACATGTAAGTTACAAACTGGCATTTTCGGTTTGTTTATGTGCAGGAAGGAAGACCTTCCTGTACATAAAGAAACCTCCCTGCTTGCAGACACCCTTGCACTCTGGTGCAAGGGTGCCTGCGTTGGCGCTGAGTTTTGAAACTTAGCACCATCGCAGGGGGAAACGCGAGGCTGCACCATGTCCTTGAGAATAGGGTGCAGCCTCGCGTTTCCGAAGTGGCGGAGAGAGGCGTTAAGCCAAGCAGGTAACGCCTCTCTCCGCCACTTCATTGAGAATATGACCCATAGTTACTTAGGCTGAAGCGATGCAGTTATAGAATCAAGTAGGCACTACTACCACACAAATTAAATCAATCATGGATTACTTATGCAGTTATGCAATGAGCGAGGGAGGGAGTACTTTTGCACTGAAGCATTCATAGAGGGACTATGCAGTTTTGAATTTTTTAAACTACTATTTTGAACATATCCATTCAGTGATGTACAAAGGAAGTATTTCTTTAATTATTGTGGGAGTACACTGTGACTCATAGAAACTGTGAGCCTGTATATTATAAGGGCCACTAACCTGTATTCCAGATTCTTTAATCTTGGCACCGACAGGCCCCCAACCCCTTTGAGGTAGAATAGGGTGAGAGTAGTAGAATATACACGGTCACACTATATCACCCCAGGGGAGAAGGAGAATGAGGACAACAAGAGAGAAAAAGATAAATGACGAAATGTTATTAAGCGTCTTTCTGCTTTTAAGTTTCTGTTCTCTGGAACTCGGGAATGTTCAGTCCTGGCGCCGACGGGCCTTCAACGCCTCCGAGGTGGAATAGAATGACAGTAGTAGAATATACACGGTCACACTATATCACCCCAGGGGAGAAGAAGAATATGGACAAGAAGAGAGAAAAAGATAAATGATGAAATGTTATCAAGCGTCTTACTGCTTTCAAGTTTTTGTTCTTTGGGATTGGGAATGTTCAGTCCTAGCGCCGATAGGCCTCCAATTCCTTTGACACACGGCCGTACCATATCATGTCAGGAGAGAAGGAGAATAGGAACTAGAAGAGAGAAAAAGACAAATGATGAAATGTCACTCGGAAATGTAGGGTTTCTGAAGGCATTCAGTTAGGAACTATGTATGCAGACATTAATTTTTTAATGTACTATTTGGCAATACAGTGTGACTGTCAGAAACTGTGAACCACTAAGTTATGAGGGCCAGTAACCTGTATTCCAAATTGTTTAGTCCTGGCGCCGACATGCCCCCAACCCCTTTGAGGTACTACAGGGTCACAGTAGTAGAATATACACGGTGACACTATATTACCCCATGGGAGAAGGAGAATAAGGACGAGAAGACAGAAAAAGATAAATGACGAAATGTTATCAAGCGTTTAACATCTTTACTGTTTTTGTTCTCTGGGACTTGGGAATGTTGAGTCCTGGCGCCGACGGGCCACCAACACCTTTGAGGTGAAATAGAAAGGCAGTAGTAGAATACAGTCTCAAAAAATATACTCAAAAATACATTTATTGAAAGAAAGAAATATATAATAAATAATATATAACTAAATAGTATTATTTAATTATTTTTCACAATAATTAAAAACTACTAGTATCACAAATAAATTAAAAAGCCCAAATATATAATACATTTAGAATAACAAAATATCAAAAATTACATTAAACAATACAAAAACTATATAATTAAAATTATATTTTCAAACAACTTATTCAAATAAATTATTTAAAAAACGAAGTAAATGAACTAAAATGACAATAAAAATATACAGTTAAATAAAATCATAAAAGATATTTTAAAAACCTAAACATTGCACAACAGTTAAAATAGAAACATAAGCAGCGTTCAAAATACTAATATAAAAAACAACAATAAATAAAATTAAATATGTCTCCATCAAAAATTGGAAAATATCTTAAATGCTCCAGCCAAAGTAACAAACAATTTTTTTAATGAATAGCAAACAAAAGATTAAACTTAAATAAAAAAAAATGTGAACCAAGCACTAAATAAAACAAAATTACCATTCCTAATTCACCACAAAAAAATGTTAAAAATCTTATGAAAAATAACATTTACCACTCCCTCTTCCACCCAAAAGCACAGTAGGAAAAATATTGCACTTTAAAAACATACAAGATTTACTATTCCTGCTCCAACCCAAGCAACAGTAGAGAGCGTGTTGGACATTTGAGGTATCCGATTTACTATTTCCGCTACAACCTAAGCAACAGTAGGGATAACCTTGGATTTTGGAGAGGTCAGATTTATTGTTCCCTCTCCAATCCAAGCAACACTAGGGAAAGTGTTGGGCTTTGGGGTGAGGGGGGAGATTTACTATACCATCTGCACCCGAAGCAACAGTAGGGAAAACACTGAACACCGGAGGGGTCAGATTTACTTTTCCCACTTCAACCTAAGCAACAATAGCAATAGAGTTGAACTTAGTGAAGGTTGTCAAATTTACTGTTCTACTCCAACCCAAGCAACAGTGGAGGTAGTGTTGAAAAATATGTAATATTTATTGTAAAATTAATCTAAAAAAATTGCAAAATATACAATTAAACAATATTAATTAAAAGTTTTACATCTTTCATTCAAAAATAAATTTCTATCAATTAATTAAAATAATAGCATAATTATACAAGTAAAATTAAAAACATGAATCAACAATTTAAAAAACATTAAATAATTATTTATTTTAAAACATGCCTTACCTAATAATATAATTGACATGTATTATAAAAAGTGAAAAATGTATATAAATTAAAGTAACAATTAAATCATCTTCATAAGTATTAATTTAATTAACCAATTCATTTTACAGATTGTAAATATATATTTAAATATCTTCCTACCTTACTCCCTTACAAACCTAACAACCCACCAATAATGTACAAAAACGAAAATAAACTCAAAAACAACTCTTTAAAAATATTAACAAAATAATAAAACAACTAATAAAAATTGCAAACTCCGAAAATTAACATATTAATAATTGAAAACAGACAATATCATAAATTAATACATAATCAATATTATATACAACTATTTATTTTAAAAAAAAGAAAATATTAAACACTGCGATACTCTGTGCCATGATAATCTTGTAGCCATGATATTGTTTTTATGATATTTGTCTCATTATATTTTTGAGAGGATGTTAACGTCGTGAACCACCTGCAGCATTCCCCACTACAGACCCTTGAAAGCTGCAATTTGCAGAAATGTTTTGGAATATGAGGTACATAAAGAGAGCTGGAGGATGAGGTGCAGAGAGAGAGTTGCAGGAACAGGTACAGAGAAAGACCTGCTAAATGAGGCAGAGAAAGAGCTGCAAGATGATGGAGAGAAAAAAGCTAAAGGTTGATGTAAAAGGGAATGCAGCCAAAAAGAAGCTGCAAACTGTGATGCAGAGGGGGTGTGGCAGGGAGCAAAGGAGACGGATAGTGATAGGGATAAGTGTAAAAGGAATGTTACAGGATGAAGTGCAAGGAGAGATGTAGAGTTAGGTAGAAGAGAGACAGCTGGAGGAATAGGTGCAGAAATAGCATCACAATAAGGTACAGTGTAAAAATTATAGGATGTGTTGGAGAAGGGGTATGCAGGGTAATGTGGAGAGCGAGAAAAGTGAGGTGCAGGGTGAGGTGCAGAAGGAGAGCTGAAGGATTAGAAAAGGGAGATTAGAAAGGTGAAACACATGGCTGCAGATAAGATGCAGAGGGAGAGCAACATTACAAGACCTGGGGCTGCTATACAAAGCATGGGTTACTGGGCCTGATTACGAATTTGGTGGTACTGCGCCAGCTTTACGCCGGCACAGCACCACCAAAGCCGTGCATGGCCCCCCCGCCAGATTACAAGTTGAACTCGTGTCTGGCAGGCTTTTCTTTTGCCGTCCCATGGCGGTGCCCTGAAAACGGTTAACAACAACACACATGCCAGTGCTAATACAAGATCAACAAATTACTTACTCAAATCACACGTGACATTTATTGTGATTGAAGAAAAACTAATTTATTTTTTCTTTTTTTCTTTGGTTTCAGAAGAAATTTAAGGTCCGATTTTATCAAGCAATCATATTAATTTGCACTAAAGTCTATTAGTGAGTTTTCATAGACAACAATAAATAACATCACATACATAACATATATTACATGTAGTGTTTACACATATAATTTAGACAATACTGGACATTAAATAGACAACCAATTTATACTAAATAAACCGTAATAAAGTAAGCTAAGGTTCTACACAAAATTCTTACACAACATAAAGAAATAACATAAATGTAACAAACGAAACGGTTTATTTAGTATAAATTGGTTGTCTATTTAATGTCCAGTATTGTCTAAATTATATGTGTAAACACTACATGTAATATATGTTATGTATGTGATGGTATTTATTGTGGTCTATGAAAACTCACTAATAGACTTTAGTGCAAATTAATATGATTGCTTGATAAAATCGGACCTTAAATTTCTTCTGAAACCAAATAAAAAAATAAAAAATAAATTAGTTTTTCTTCAATCACAATGAGTGTCACTTGTGATTAGAGTAAGTAATTTGTTGATCTTGTATCAGTACTGGCATGTGTGTTGTTGTTAGCTTATATAGATTGGCCTAGCCTTACTGTTTAGGGGCCAGAACGCTCTATTGTTGATCATGGTGCCCTGAAAACGGGCACAGAAATGGGAACGCAAGAGCAGTTCCAGCACGGCATGGACTGTGAAGTCCATGCCGTGCTGGAACTTGAGGTGCATGCAAACAGTGGGGCACATGTTGTGCCCCCTTGAATGCATCCCTGTGGTGGCGGGGACATGGGGGCCAGCCTACCGCCATGAAAAGGCTGGTGGTGGGGAAACTCGAAATATGCTCTGCGGACCGCGGCGGTCCCACTTTGCATATTATATAACCCTGTCCGTTGCGCCATCCTCAAGGGAACAGTGGTTCCCTAGTGCAGCTGGCGCAGCGGTGGCAGTCCGAATGGCCGCCTCATAATATGGCGGCCGCAGGACTGCCACCGCGAGTCTGGGGGATAGTGATGCAGTCAAAGGCCTCAGATTGTGATGGATTGCTCTGATCCGCAGGTCTGCCCTCTGAGGCCTACGTCCGTGAAAATACTGCAGTCTGATATATAGCTGTGCTGTCTGAGGCCTGAAATGATGCAGTCGTTGTAACCCGAGCAACAGATCTGCTGTCTGAGATGAGAGGCTTTTGATCAGTTTATCTGAGGAGGAATTACACAGCTGGCAGAGGCCTGAAATTATGATTGTTGCGAAACATCCTGAAGGCCTGAGCCTGCAAGGTCTGTGTAAGCTGGTGAATGGTTCTGCTATCTAAGACTTGACATGGATCAGTGAAATTTTTCATTTTCACATACTGTTGTTTTTATGAGTGATGTTCTGTTTGAAAGAGACATAATGCCATGATGAACGGAAGTGGAATATAAAAGTAAAAAGGAATGCTATGTACTTTTTGAAAAATGATAGGGGGTCCTGTCAAATTGCATACCACTATTATTTGAACTGCCCGTAAAACCTGTGGCTATCAGTCCATTTCCTTGGATACTTCTTCTGTAAAATCCATTATTTGTTGCCATTGTTTTTCAAATTGTCATGGCAAAAACCCTGGGGTTGGTTGTCCTCGCTCATTTTGCTCTTACTTTGTCATTTAGACTGGCTATGCCCTCAGTGCGTGTTTTTTTAAAACTCCTCTTTCCGCGTCGGTAATCACTCTTCGTGAGTGGAGAAAGGTGCTCACTCTCTCTTTCGGTGCAATTTACTCCCGTACGTGACCCACTGGAAATATTTTCTAAATTTGCCACTGAAGGACAGTCCTACCTTCATCTGTTTGAAGCTGTGTCCATTTTTAGGTCTCGCCTAGCGTTGCAGCGCATGCGCTGCTCGCTCAGCGAGATTTATTGTTAATGAGGAGTTTGAGAAAAGGGCTTGAAGCCCCGCCCCTTATTTCCATTGGCTGGCGTCACCGCCTGCCATTGGAAATTAGCTGTTTGGGTTGCCTCCCTTTGGCTTTTTGGTAAGGCCCATCCGGACTGGATCGCCTGCTTCACGGCTGTCGTGAAGCAATTTCTTATCTTTATGAGACTGTTATATAAACAAGCCGTGAGATCCAGTCCGGATGGCCCGGACCAAAAGGAGACAGGGCGCTGCGTGTTTATTTTTGCATCGCGCTTTCACTTAAAGTGAAAGCGCGATGCAAAAATAAACAGCGGGAATGGCGAGCGCTTGTTATCCGAGTGATTTTGGTGCAGTGTTGGAGCCATCTTTCAGCGCAAAAAAAACGATTTTGTGCGTAACTGTTGTTTGGGCTGACATTTACACTGTGAAGCACTCCTATGTTTATCGCGAGGGACAGCGCAAACGTATTAACAATGGACCTGATGCTCTAATTTTTCAACAATATAAGTCAATAAACCAGCGCTCAGGTGCAAAAGCGATGAATATTTTGTTGTTCTTTATTGGCGAGGCCAGCGAGCCTCATTCTTTGCTGTTCCTGCAATACTCAAAGTAACAATGTAAAAGTGCCCCCCAAAATACACACGCTTATTTCAAAAGAAAACAATTAACTGCAATTATAGTTATAAAAAAACATTCTGTGCTTTATGTGCTTTTATCAAAAACATTTCATTTCGGCAGAATCCGACAGAACTGCACCTATACCCTCCACACAGCTGTGCACCACCACAGACCCCGTGCCACCCGCGCAGTAGCATTGTGTGATAAATAACAGCCAACACTTAGCGGCGAAACCACACAAAAACACCCCACTGACTTCTCAGCTAACCCTCGCCTACCCCCTCACAAAAACACACTCACCAATAACACCCAAAGTTACCACAGTGAGGCTTCAGGCCACAAAAGCATTTAGGTCGACGAAAACGCCAGTCACTGCGAGAGAGTTCACGTCAGGGTACGTTACCGAGCATGGCGGCCCCGCCCACAATGCTCCGGGCCACTGGGCAGCCAGCCAGGTTAGGTTTCAGTGTGCCGCGGGCTGTGGAGTATTTGAACCGTCCTTTGACGCTCACACCGAGCCCCCACCCACCCCTTCTGCTGTAGGCTTCGAACAAGGAGCGGAAGGGAGTTTCGGGTGCGAGCGGCGTCAGTCATGTTATGAACAAATAAGATACGGAAACGTCACATAGAACACTCATATAGGGGTGATGTGGTAGCAGCCAAGCAATGAAACCTCGGAAAACATTTCGAGACACTGAGCACTCGAGGGATTACTCTTAGTAACGCATGTGAACTTCTTGGGAAGTGTGAACCAGTCACACACAGGCATACGGGAATCAGTCTCACTCACGCCACATAACGGAGTCCTCTCACGAAAGGTTGTAGCAGGCGTTTAAGTGGACTGGGTCTTGCCGGTGCTCAGCACTAGCAGTTCTAACAAGCATTTGCAATGCAATAGGTCTCGCATTGACGCGAGTTTAAGCTATTGGCATTGTAAATGACAATGCCTTTTATTTATGTTTTAAAAAACAAAAATAATAGGCATTGTCATTTACAATGCCAATAGCTTAAACTTGCGTAAATGCGAGACCTATTGCATTGCAAATGCTTGTTTCACAAGTGATGTTGATTGTGTTTAAAAATGTGCCTTCCGCCATCTCATGCGATGCTCGTGCATGCATGCGTTTGAAGTTGCAACCACTCTTACTGCACATGTCCCTGAGTTGTGGTAAGGTATAATAACTCCTATGCCTTTTTTCACAGGTTTTCTATGTTCTCGACGACTGGTGGCTGTCATACTGGTGAGCTCTTTATCTTCCTGCAAATAAAACCGTCTATGATGAGCAGACAGCGTTTCTCACTGTCAGTTTTTATAGGCGCTGTGAGGCCCCAGTCGGGCGCCAATCAGCAGGAGAGGCTTAGGTTCAGGGACAGGGAGTGTTGTGGTGTGCATTGGTTGTATCCTTTTGTAGCGTCTGTTTACATCTCTCTGAGGACGGGATGATGAATTCCTTCCTTTTACCGCAAGAAACTGGTTTCGTTATTGAATTCAGGACTGCCTTTAAGGGGGGTGGATAGAGTCCATGAAATCTCTAAGCAGGGTGATTACCGAAATCTAATCTAGAGAGAACTAAGGTATGAATAATGTCTACAGTTCTTGTTGAGTTATTAGATATTTTAGACTTTTAGTGGCGCGAAGAAGCCATTGCACTTTTTTCTCAGGCATTTGCTTACTCCGCTGATCAGTGGTTTTGCTTCGTTTACAACCATGGGTGGGTTCCCAAGTGGAGTTGAGTTAAAGGTACAGTTGTAAGCACGTTTGCTAGTTTAGAAAGGGTGATTATTGGCTGAATTAAAATTCCTGACTTAATAAATTTTTCTTATTCCTCTGCTATTGTTCCAATTTAGAGTGCATAAAGCCAACTTTAATGCTAAAAGCACCTTTCTTATAAGTAACAGCTCCCTTAAATAACAACAAGAGCAGCACTTAAACCTACTTTTTTGTAATTTGGAAATTATTTCGAAAGTCTACATTGTCTATTTTGATTACAATGTCTGTTTGCTTTGTACTTTTAGGGCAAACGAGCAGGAAAAACTGAATGTGACCACCAGCGACAACAGCACAGGCGGGGCACCCCCACAGCTGGATCTCAGCTTGTACTTGGGAGTTTATGCAGGTAACACGCTAATGGGACTCGGCCATATGCTCAGTTTCAATGAGAGCGAACCCTGATCAGGACCTGGGATGCGGTTTACGCCCTCAGCACATCAAGTTGACCATAGGCCCCTCCCTGGCTTTCAGTTTAATAGAATCTGGGGCATATTAGCAAGAAGAGGCGATAATCATCGCTAACCCTGCTTAGCGTGATTTTTTTTATCGCCGTCTATCGCTGGAATATATCGCCACGCTAACGCTGTATTAGCAACGATTAGCGCTATGGCGATGAATATTCCAGCGATAGCGGGGGAAATGGGCCAACATCGCTGAAAAACCAGCGATGTTGCATGGAGAAGGGAGAATACCTTGCTGATACGACCCTGTGGTCGTATCACCATAATCCATCATCCATGTTAGGTATGCACAAGTCGTGTTGTTTGCAGGTGTTAAAATTCCTGCGATGACCACGGTTAGCGCGACTTTTGTCATCGCTAACCGGGTCCGGGCCTCATTGGTAATAGGGGTTAGGGCTGTTAGCGGCCGTTTTTGTGGTTGTTTGGTAGGGAACGCCTACTTTGCATGTCATTAGCGATAAATATCGCTAACATGCAAAGCGCCACCCAAAACGGTCGCTAACTCCAGGAAGCTGTCGCTAACAGCTGTTAGCGACAGCTTGCTGATAGGGCGATAAAAATATCGCCGCTTTAGCGGCAAAAAGTGCCGCTAAAGCGGCGATAACGCCCTTGCTAATATGCCCCTCTGTTTTTTAAGAGAGCTGTGGCGGGAGAAGGTTGAGGAGGCAGCAGCTTTTGAGTGTGAACTGCTTGCTCATCCTGTCACTGAACAGATTTGTGCACAGTCAGATTCGAGCTAATTTGTGCATGCAGGCGCAGTGTTTTGGGAAGGTGAACCATCCGAAAAGCTTTCTGGAAGCCACCCCTGCAGACCTCTGGCTTTTGTTTCCACTGATGGGTTGTCTAAAGCGAAATATGAAATTATTAAACATCAAATCAAGAGGGATTAGAAATGGATCCATACTCTGTAACTGACAACAGAGACAGTTCCAATTTCGTTTTGAATAAAATTTAGGCACTTCATTGAACTTTAAATTCATCTTTCTAGTGGCAGTGAGGCAAGCCGTTTAAAAATAGCAGAATTACCCACACAGGTGCACTTTTGTTACTTTAGGGCTGCTGGTAAAGTATGTTTTTCCTTAATTAGTCAGGAAGGAGGCAAGTTTCTTATGGGAAGAATTAAAGGTGTGTAATGAAAGTTTGTTTTTCTTCTATTCAAACTGATCACTGACAATAGACGCATGAATACCAGGATTCATATTTCAAGATATTATTTTGCAGTAGCGTGTGTTGGACCATATGCACTGCTTTTATTTCGGTACCTTTTGGAAGATATTGCTGTTAAAACAAGCATGACTCCTCTCTCTCCTCTTCCGTGTTCTATTCGTCTGGAACTGAGACATTCTGACTCCCGATAGACCGATGACTCTCCTGGTCTCATACATTTTCCACATTACACAATTTACTTGGATGATTCTCTAACAAAGTAGTTTCTCTGAAGCATCATGCAGTCTCCAGTAAGAACTCAGGTAAGCCAGGTCCTGCAACAACCCTCTACCCATGGTTCCCATTTAATTTCTTTCAATTTGAGTGTGTTTTTTTAAAGTCCCAGATGATAGTACCAATATTACACTAGCAAAAGTGAATACGCAAATGTATGTGTTAGTGCTGCACCCTCTCTACGATCTGCTGCGTTCAAAAGAAAAATCACATTTTCCCATTGTTCTATTCCACTCTCACCAAAAAAGAAATGTACAATGGTGTGTGCTCGATTCACAATTCTCTGGTGTCCTAACGGAGGGGTCAGTGGTGTGTGGCTTGACTGGGGACGTACATTGTATCTCTAGGCCTAAGGGACCGCCGCCCAGAACAAGAAGGGTTTATGTCTCACTCAAGAGGGAGGGCTCGAGATTTTCACAAACCTGAAGCATAAAATGGTACTGCAGGAGAATGGGGTTTTGGTATTTGAGCTCAGCGAATTCAAGTGTATTTCTCTTTCAGAAGGGTTTGTAGTACATGTGAAATTAATCTGCTAGTGGTTAGCATGGTACTTTTGTGTTATGTTGATATTGTAAAGGGTTAAGCTAGTCCTAGGTATCCAATTGAGTGAGGAAACCCTTTTGTGATGAGAATATTTCCAGAGTGTTGTTGGACAGAGGTAAAATGAGCTTAGAGCCTGATTCCGACTTTGGCGGTGCTGCGTCGGCTTTGCACCAGTACAGCACTGCTAAAGCTGCGCAAAGACTGCCCGCCTGATTACGAGTTGAACTCATGCAGGCGGACGGTCCTTTTGCCGTTCCCACGGCGGTGCCCTGAAAAAGGGCACCGCAATGGGAATATAAAAAATGTTCCAGCACGGAACGGACTGTGAAGTCCATGATGCTCTGGAACTGGGGATGCAAGAGCCCCCTTTGTTTCCCCAACACCAGCCTTTTTGTGGTGGGCTCACCGCCATGAAAAGGCTGGTGGTGGAGGAGCTCGAAATAGGCTCAGCGGGACTGTGCTAGTCCCATTCAGCATATTGTATTGCCCCTCCACCACCCCACCGCCTGGGAACAGCATTTCCATGGCACAGCCTGTGGTCCACCGCCGGAACGACGCAGAAAGTCGAAAGCTGGCGGTCGGGCCACCGCGAGTCTGGCGGTCCATGGACCGCCAGACTCATATTCAGCCCCATAGATTTATGTGTTGTTAGATTTAGGGGTGGGCGGAATTTGCGTAGTCGCGCTACGTAAAGCTCCGCGAAACGGTAAAAAATCTCCGCGAGCACGCAAAAGTTCCGCAAACACGCGGAATTGCTTGTTCCGCCCATTCGCGATGCTTTTTTCCTGTTCGCGAACGCTGTTTGCGTGCTCGGGGAGAAATATCTCGCGAACACGCATTTTGAAAGCGCAAACAAGCAAAAAATTCCACGAAGTTGCGGATCGCGGAACTTTTGGCAATTTCGCGTTCTCCGCGGAACGCGAAATTACCCAAATTCCGCAAATTCCGCGAGCGGAACGGAATTTACCGCCCAGGCCTAGTTAGATTTCTAAAACGTTGCAGATAAAGGAGCCAAGCGCTCTTCTTCTAAATACAAAATTTAAGTGGCCAGTGAATGACAATTATTCTGATGCAGGTGATTGATGTAAATTGAATTTGGCGACTAGATTTATAAGAAAATGTTGTTAGTATTGGTATTTTACCTACTGATAATGCGCTTTGAAAAGCAATCACCCTATTTGTTTGTGCAGTGCTGTCCTTGTGTGTTGAGTTGTAATTGGACAGAGAGGGTAGACATGGATATTGCTAGTTCTGACACATCATGGGGTTAAGTAGTCACTCATGTTGCCCTGCGTGATGTTGTGTACATCAGGGGCATGGTTACATAGAGATCGGACTTTGCTCAAAGCACATCTGCATGAGAGGGGGTTAAGGGAGTGTGTATTAATGAATGGCTTATTTGTGCATTGTGGATTATTGATACTGTAAATGTGGCGTGCTGGTGTGATGTGGTTTGTACACATTCCCAAAGTCATGCACACATTGTTCCATGCCCTTTCCTTGGTACCCCCGACCACCACGGCTCCAAAATCAAAACATAATCAGTTGTTTGAGCACTCACTGTTCATCTTTTTGTTAACTTCAGTGAAAAGCTCAGAACAAAGACCGAAGACACAAATTTGTCAAAGATGTTCAGAAACCAGAGAAGTGTTTCCCCTGTTATGTGACAGTCGGTACCGTGCGTGTGACACAATGTTAGATTAAGTAAATCAGAGTCATGATACTGATGAGGTTCAGTAAAAATAAATATTTCAGTGTATGAAATTGATTTGAATACATGTATTTTGACATGTATTGTTTGGGAGAGAATTTCCGAATAGTGCAATTTAAAATTCCTTTTATTTTTTTTGGTTAGGTTTCACATCCTCTACAGTCCTGTCTGGTGTACTGAGAAGTTTACTGGTCTTCCAAGTGCTCGTTAGTGCTGGACAGACCCTTCATAACCAGATGTTTCAGTCCATTCTACGCGCTCCTGTCCTGTTTTTTGACAGAAACCCAATTGGTAAGCTATTTAAGTAGAATAATCATGAGATTGTTAATAAATGTGAGAACATTTCACATATACATAGCTATTATTCAAACAAGCCTAGTTTTTGATTCATGCAGATTACCATTCGCCTAGGACATCCTGTATCCATATGTGGCTCTGTAAGGCTGCTTTACATGTGGTTTGAAGCATACATTATTTATAAACTGGTTAGTTATGTATCAACACGTTGGGAACTAAGAAGACTACATAAAGTTGGGTATGAAGGTGCTTTAGTCTCACTAGTAGCAAACAATTGTTTCCCATTTTCTTCAGGTGTTTCCAATCTCTGTATTTCGTGTTTCACATCTCACCTTCGTGGTAGAATCATTACTAATTAAATGCCTCGCGGTTATGGTTAATCCCTTTTAAAAAGATCCTTGTCACAAAGCATTCAGTTAGTGCTTTTTGTTCAGAGTTTTGCTGCTGGGAGTGGGAACAAGTGTTTCGCAAGAATTTTACCATTTCGAGCAGACCAGACATACACATGGTGCTGCAAAACAGAAATTCAAATCATTATGTCTTGTTATGCAGGAGGTTCACTTTCAAGCCTATTCATGCACAATAGGAATTGCGGATAAAATGTGGATCAGAGGAAACTTAGTTTGGCTTCAAAAGCACATATATAGAAGAGAAATCAATCAGATTAAAAAAACAGCAATGTGGAAATATGAATTATGTTCATTTGCTAAAATCCCATTGACATGGTAGCATTATTTTATTGAAAGTGTGTCACAAGCGTTTATTAGTTAAAATATATTTATATATAGTGGAAGTTTAATTAGTTTAATTTCACAAGTACCAGGGTTCTACAATGCACGTGGAAAAGGAAATATTTCCCTCACAGCCGACCTCTGTTATTTTTTTGTGTTTACTACAGAACGACTGAATGACCATAATAGGCCACAGACACTGTGCTTTTTCAAACCACTTTCTGTTTTGTTTGCCTGGCGCATGATTGTGTTACAGATCTCCACTTTCAAGAACAGTGACAGCAGGTGACAAAGTTACTACTTTTAGCCCAGTCTAAGGCTGATCGTGAATTGTTTAAATAAAAATCTGTTCTATTTGAGACTCTTTTTTTCCCTCTTTCAGCAGCAGCTGCACATTCTCTAGTATATTCTCGTCTACACGAGTTTTACCCCTGTTGTAGCACTGATCCCTCTTACCACTGTCTGGACCTTCCATAGACAAGAAACAATACAAACAATAACTCTCCTGCCTGGGTAGATTATCTATAAGTTGCTTGTCATGTCACATTCTGTGGTCCTGTGGGTCAAGTGCACGAGGGAGGGACATAAATTGTGGGCAAGCGGGGCAGTGCCGCAAGCCTACGTTCACTGTGTTGTCTACCTTCCAGCAGGATCATTGCTCACCAATGGAAAGGAATAAATGGAAAACCAGCTATACTAGATGTATTCTTGTCATTTTGTTTGACATCCCATGTGGTTACTCAGGATCCCAGTGAGTAAGTAGTGTCTTTCACACTGGAGTGCATGAAGTGTTCAAATGATAGTGTTTGCAGTCATTGTGATCACCCGAGGTTCCTTTGGCAAGTCAGGTCATGACTCATCGGTGTCAGACACTATATAAGGGGAGATCATATCAGTGTCATACTGGAGATTAATCTATGCGCGTCACTTCTTGCCTTGATGTTCACTACTCTGCACTCTTTCTCTGTGGGTGCTTGCTGTTTTGTTGTCTTCACTGCTTTCTGCTGTTTATTTTTCCTCTGGGCTTGCCAGATCCCCGGCCAAGCCAACGAGCTCTCTGAGATGTCAAGGTGTTCCATCAACTCTCTATCCATCCCCTTGCAGCCTTTGTGTCGGTAGAATAGCGGGCCCTCCCCTCCATCTAGCATCTTGAGCTTGGTGGAAAAGGGCAGCCTGCATCTGAATTTCATCTATCATAGTTTCTGTTAGACTTATGTGAACATGTTGCACTGCATCCATGCTGTCTGGGAAAATGAGAATTTTGCTGTTTTTATATGACCACGTCCATGCTTAGATGCTGATTGCAGTACGAGTCAGGGTCTCTAAAGTTCAGCAATTTATCTATGATTGGGTGAGGCAGTGCCGCAGACACTGGAAGAGAGATCGACGAAAGGTACTCTCACTCACTGTGATGAAATTGGAGAGTCCTCATACACCCTACTTGTGCTTAACCATTTCTCTAAAAAGAGACCTGATTTTTCAGCAAACCAAGTACATATATCTTTTTACGGTGCACCCTTCCTATAGCATCCTCCGCTTTCTATTGTAAGTACCGGTTCTTTTCTCTTAGCACTGGCATTTGCGGATCACCTACTCTTGGTTTAACCATTGCCAAGGTTTATTCCACTTCTGACACTCTGTCTGCCAGCTTCCATTGGTCCGTCCTCAAGAGTCCCATGCCAAGGGCCAACTTGTCTATTTTAGATTCGAGCATTTCCCTTGATTTTCGGATGGTTGCTAGTATGTGGTCGAATTTTTCTTGGTGGTCTACATCCTTGTTGTTCGTCTAGATATCACTATTTATTTCTGTGTGATCTGTGGCCAGCCACAGCGCTTGTTGTCATACTGGGACATTAAAAAGAGTAATTGTAACGCTTGTTATTTGGAGTTCTTGGATGTGGCCGAGGTGTGGTAGGAAGCAGTATAGAAGGTTATCACCAATATTTTTTTGATCAATTGTTTTTTTATCTTTCTTACTCGCTTTTATAAAATATTGGTTGTTCTAACTCAAGCCAAACGCTGAATCTAATTCAGCCCTTTTCAGTCTACCTCCCTCTTAGCAGTGCTGTGTGTTTCCAGTGTTCGTGAGGTGGGCAGTTGCTGATCAGCTCTTTATTTCCGGCAGAAACTGTTCCACTTTTAGTTTATAAAAAGCAGTTGCTAATGCCACGAAGCACCAGAAGCAATGAAGTTGTCTCACTGCTGACTTTCTTCCTGCTTTTTGATGGCTTTCCTTGTGCAGCTCTTAATTCTCATTACATAGTGTCACATTAGCAAAGTGGGATTCCTTTGGATATTCTTTATTTTGCTTGGCAGGAAAAAAATCGGGGCTATGATAGCTTCCCAGACAGTGAAAGTGTGTTGCCTGTATTCCTGGGGCTAGAAGGTGGAGACCCAGACACCGAAGTGAAGAAATTGGAGGAAGGTCCTCCTTGGAAATTCATTGAAGACTTTGTTACCCAGGGACTGATAATTATTTCTTCCTGAGCATTGCCATTTTGGTGTAAGGTAGTGGTGAGGGTAGTGCTATAGTTACTGGTGTTGAAGGTCAGAACATTTCTGCCTGTCTCTAAATGGTGCTTCAGGAAGGTTGATGACAGTCAGGTACAGAGATTTCATGCCTCATTGTGCTGTGCCCTTGGGTATTTCTGCCCAGAGACAGAACCAATGTTTCCTGCTGTGAGAAGCATTACTTTACAAAAATTCTAAATCTGGTGGCCAGCCTGATAATGACACTTTAAAGTGAACCAAACCAAACCAGTTCTGCAGCAAGGGACAGAGGATGCACTCTCGGTGGTGCCATCTGCAGATTGTGGCTTGGCCTGTCTGCTAATCCATTGTTTATTGGTTGTTGTTGGTTACTGGGATTAGTATTTTGCTCTCAAGCGAACCATTCCATATGTTTATTCCACTTTTCTTTTGCAGAGGATTAAATAGCACTTAAGTGCTATAATTAGTGGAGGGGAGGTATGTGAGCTAATGCAGATGGTTGGTGGGATTTACAGATGAAATAGAGGAGACTGTATATATTTAGGTTGCAGGTGTGACTTTCAAAGACAAAGAGGTTTTGGTTTGTTGAAATTTTTGAATGAAATGAGGGCAATTTGCAGAAAGACAATAACGAAGATTATGGCAAACATGCATGCATGTGACTTAGAGTATGCTCTGCTCCCGGACATCAGGCAAACAGAGGATGGAAAATATGGAGAGGGTCATTCAAAGAAAATGAGAGAGGTCAATCGGATTTTTTATGTCGAGGTGAGTTTTTCATGCAGGGTTTTGTGAATGCAAGCTAAAGATGCAAGACTGCAGAAAGAAACAACATTATTTGCCTGTGAGATAATGCAACATTTGGTACTTTGATAGGCACTAGAATCAGGTGAACAGTCTAGCCGCTGTTACGCTACCAATATTCCACCACTTCAGCAAGGACAGCTAATCAGCTCGTGGGTTGCATGCTTCAAGTAATGGTTGAATGCATGTGTATAGGGAAATATTGAGAGCTTTAGGCTGTGCTCGAAGGAAGCACTAATCTCATGATCATAGCAGCATGAATGAATATACAGGGTAAATAATACAAAACACAGAAAAAGAGATTCTGCAAATGCTCGAGCAAATGTCTTCTGATGTTCACCCTTAAAATTTTACTCACCGTATTAATTAGAGTTGACCACTAACCTTGGGTTCCGGAGCAGTGTTCTGCAGGACATAAATGCCCTCATTATGATAGCAGGAGGTTGGACCGCTGCCTGCTATTGCGGCTGTTAGGAGACCGCCTGGCAAGCAGGTGGTGGTCCGACCGCTCCATTGCAATGCAACCGCTGGGATAGCGGTAGTAAAGTGCTCCTTTTCATGGCGGCTTGTGCTGTGGCCCAGGAAAAGGGCCGCAGCACAAGCTGCCATGAAAAGGAGCATTTCCTGCACGTCCATGCACTGTGTGCCATGTACCATGTGGTGCATGACATACGGTGAAAGGAGGTGAGGAGGTGAGTAGATCAGTATGTGTCCCCCTGGGCCATTTTACAGTGGCCCACGATAGATGGGGGGGCCTGTTTGGGGCCCCCAAATTGCGTTTCTGACAGCCTTTTCATGGTAGTCTTTCCGACATGAAAAGGTTGTCGCAAAGGGATATCATAATCCCGACATTAGTGCCTGCCTCAGCACCACCTCCATTCCAAACTACGATTCCGACCGCCACTCCGTCGGGATCAGCGATCATGGCAGAGGCTGCGGTCTTCCCCCAACTGCTGTGGGTCCAACTGCCGGTATTGTATTCTGACAGTCGTACCGAAGGGCTGTCGGCGGTTGGATCGCCACTGACGGCCTGTCAGGGCGGTCTGACTGCTATCGTAATGAATCCCAAAGTGCTCCTCAGGGATAGTACGTGCTGTATAAATGCATTAGAATAAAATGCAATGGTTTCCTTTCTTTCTGCTGATTCTTTCTCTGCCTGATTTGAGACTGGGTTAATGGTCTTTGGTTCACTTATTTTCTCTGGGCCGGAAAACATTTGAAACCTTAAGTCATCCAATTATCCTGCAGGGGTACATTGTATTCTATGCATTGCGGTTTACCTGATGCCTCTAATTTTTATGAGACCCTCTGATAGAAATGGGGGTCTCTAGTTGGCAGAGGAAGGTACCTTTGTCCAAATAGGGACCCTTGCTTCTAGACAGGGTAAGGGGGATACACACTTTAGATAACCCCTGCTCACCCTCTGGGTAGCTTGGCACGAGCAGACAGACTTATCCCAAAGGCAATGTGTAATGTATTTGTACTCAAAACACAGAGTAATACAGTGATAACACCACAAATGGATACCACACCAGTTTAGGAAAAATAAAGTATCCTTATCTAAACTCAATAAGACCAAAACAACAAAAATCCAACATACAGGTAATAAGATATGACTTTAGAACAGTTATTGCAAAAATAAAGCTTGTAGAAAACAAATAGCTCCACCTGGGGCTATTGCGACGTCGTGACAGCAATAAATCCAAAGTACGGCGCTGACCGCGAGGAGTGCGGCGTTGGGCATGGAGTCACACGGACCCCCAAACAAACAGTACCTTGGAAATGAAGTCTATGACAATGCACGGCGTTGTTGAGGTGAGGCATCGATGCCGAAGTCGGGCCGGCTCCCTGGCTGCCAAGGGGGAGGCGAGGCATTGTGTCCACAAGGAGGCGGAATGTCGAGTCCAGGACAGCGGAAGACAGTTGCTTCGGCGGTGAGGCGTCGGTTCCGGTGACAGTGCAAAGCCGGCAAGTTCATGGAGTCACCCTCGGCGGTTAACAGCACTGCGATAACAGAATGCAGGCGCTGGCGATGACAGAGTCGGTGCAAGCGCTGGCGTCCGGCATGGCCGATAACTGCAGGCGTCAGCGGGCGTTGAAGGGTGTCAGAGCTGCAGTGCAGGCCGGGCAGTGCGTCGTTCACTTCACGAGCGGGGCCCCGGGCCTCGGTGCAGGTCGTGGCATCACAGTGGCATCGCTGACGGCATCGGATACAGGATTTCTAGCTTCTCTTTGGTCTCTTCCAGCTCCCAACAGCAGGAACAACCTCCAGAGGCCCGAAACTGGAATAGGCACCTCCTGGCAGGTCAGAACTCTCAGCAAGAGGGTTCAGGGGAGCTGGGGGCGAAGTCTTTGTGTCCCTGAGACTTCAGAACAGGAGGCCAGCACACTTTAGGCCCTTGGAGATCTACTTCAAGCAGGTTCAAAGCAAAGTTCCAGTCTTTGTCCTCTCCTCGGCAGAAACAGCAACTGCAGGCGAACCCCACACAGCTCACAGCAAAGGGGCAGTAATCCTCCTCATAGCTTTTCAGCTTTTCTCCTTGGCAAAGGTTCCACTTGAGTCCAGAAGTAATCTAAGGTTCTGGGGTTTTAGGTCTAATACTTATACCCCAAAATGTCTTTGTTCTCTTTGAGCAACGGTCTCTGAGCCCAGTCCAAACCAGTTCTCTCCTCACGGGTGCAGTATGACCACAGGGGGTGGAGACAGCATTGTGCAAGGGAGACGGCCCTATTCAGGTGCAAGGAAATCGCCTCCCACTACTCTAAATGCTCTGTACTACCAACAAGGGCAGCCCTAAATCCCCAAACCCAGGGCATTCAGTACTTAGTCCAAACAGTAGGTCAGGATATGTGTTTTCTACTTAAAACATTTCTAGTATTACCTAGACACAAAAAGAATTTTTTAACCAGAAAGAAAAAAGAGGGAAGAAAGTCAAAAGAGAAAAACAGAGAAAGAAGAAAGCATATGAACCCTTCAATAATTTTATAAAAAGATAAAAAACATTTTATTCATATTAAACATATATAGTCTTTTCAGCTCAGAAACAGACACTGGTACATAAAACAACAAATTACATACATTAGGACACCAAGAAAAGTGGCTGACATAAGGAAGTTTACATGAAGTGCAGATTCAAAACAAAACAAACACAACAGACATAATTATGCGTCCTTATTAAATCACGGCCACATAAGCGTCGACGGCGTTTCGACCATTTACATAAATCAGATGGTCATCTTCAGGACAAAAGTTTTTTTCTGAGCATATTTTAGGTACAATCTCCACATCAAGGCGAAGCAATTCCACCTTGAAGGTGAATCTGCGATATCGCAACTCAATTCAATCGCATGCCACGGAAACTGAACATGGTTATCAATGGTGCATACTATGCGGCAACCACAATTCCGTCTAGCAGCTGTGAGTTTCGGAAGTTATCCTCAATTAAAGAGTGGACAAATGGCCCAACAAATGGCCAGCTTAACCAACGCGTAACCAAAATACACGCATGTATTTGTTTTGGTTACGATTGAATTGAGTTGTGGGCGTTCCACTGCAACACCCATTGATTTTGACAGTGCCTCCTATTTACAAGGGAGCGTAAATAGGAGGCAGTGCCAAAATTAAGACCAGGGAAAACCTGGTGTTAAACAGGCGAAATGAGGAGAATGCTTTATTTCTCCTCGTTTTTGCTGTTTCCATGTGTTCTGCCTTGTGCAGCACACATAGAAACAGCAAATTGCCATTGATTGTTTATGTGCTGGAAGGTGACCCTTCCTGCACATAAACAATCCCCAAAAAATGACGTTTTGCAACTTCTAAGCAGCATAGATAAAAGTTACAAAACGTGATTTAAAGATTGTTTATGTGCAGGAAGGGAGACCTTGCTGCACATAAACAATCTTCCCCTCAAAGCAGGCACCCTTGCACTATGGTTGGCGTTGGCGGTAGGCTGCTAAGTTTAGTGCCAGCGCAGGGGGAAACGCAGGTCTGCACCATATTGTTGTAAATATGGTGCAGCCCTGCGTTTCTGAAGTGGCGGAGTGCGGCGTTAAGCCAGGAAGGCTAACACTGCACTCCGTCACTTCATAGTACATATGCCCCCTAGTTTCCCACCCCTGTCTGAGCTACCATCAACATAAATAAATAAATGAAGACACAAATAAATAACCAAGCTAACATTGTTCACACTCTGCACCCTGTAAAAATATATGACGTACTCCTACCCCTCTCAGTGCCAACTCGATGAGAATTGAAAAAATATCATATGTACCGCATCACATGTTTTTTCATTGTTATTTTTGACTTATAAAAGGAGGCTTTGGTAACAATGTTTTTAATAGCGCCCCAGCTTCTGTGATGTGAGTGAAAGTGTAAGTTTTGCCAAATGCTTCAATCTACTCTTTCAGTCTATTTAAAATAAAACTAAAAAGCCTCTAACTCCACCCAGCTGGCAGAGGTGGCAGATTACACAGAAAATCCTTCAAACTGGGGTTTATCCTGATCCCAATTGCTATGTACAACTCCTTATTTTATCCTTAATCCCCTAAATCCTCCTTCTGAGAAGGATACACCCAAGCACATATTGCCCCCTCTCCTTCCAACCGGGTTCTTATTGATCATGTACAATTGTTTCATTTAAAGTAGTTTTGCATCTTTGTTTAATCCACATGTCTGACTGTTTTTGCAGTTCCTGTTGTATTGTGTAACTTGGCTTCTTGAAGTCTGCTTTTTTCTCTTGGGTCTTGTTAGTGCTATAGAAAACCAAATAAAAATATTTCAATAAATAAAAATGCTAGAACTTTCAGTTTACCTCATTGTACCAACATTGCTTGATCACCCACCTCTTGTCAGGATATTGTTCCTCAGGAGCAGTACCCTCAAGAGGTCCCCCTTCCGGCAGCTCCAACTCTGAAATGAATTCAACAGAGGATCAGTGTGGCCAGACGAGGGGAAGGGTTTTAAGGGAGGGTACTGCGGGGGGGGGGGGGCCATCGAAATCTGGAATAGATGATCAAATCTGTTATGCACCTTGGGGCTTATTTATGAGCCCCTGCGTCACTTTTGCGCCGCTGGTGCGTCACTTTTTGTGACGCACCAGCAGGGTAAAAAATGCACCATGTTGCGTCATATTTACAAAGTGACGCATCTAGGTAGATGCGTCACTTTGTAAACCCCTGCGCCACATTATACCTGCGCCAGGTATAATGTATGCAGGGTGGGCGTTTTGATGCAAGTAAGCCTCGTAGAAGTGACGCAGTGAAATCTATCAGATTTCACTGCGTCACTTCTAGGACGCAAATGCGTCAATATCTTATGCCTGCCTCACAGCAGGCGTAAGACTGACGCAGGCACTTTTGAAATGGGACTTGCCCATGTGAAATGACACATTGATGGAGTTGCGTCACTTTCGTGACACACTCCAGCAATGCGTCATTTTTGCGCCTACAGATACATCAGAAATACTGACGTATCTGTAACTCCTTGCAACATGATGCGTCATACTGTAAATATGACGCATCCAGCATGTCGCAAGGAGGGCACAATGAAAAGTGACGCAGCGCTGTTTTCACACAGCGATGCGTCACTTTTCATTAATGAGGCCCCTTATATTTTGATGTTACCTCCAAACAGTTACATAACAAAATGTTTAGACAGAGAACTACCTGAAAAGGAATGGTGGATTACGTTATTTTTGTACTATTGGACACTTCACAGTATTATCCTGCTTATACTGTTCCTGTTTTTTCCAGCTCTTTAATCAGAGAAAAATCTTGTGTTGCTATATATATATCTGTCTCCCCTAGGTTACTAAGAATCTGGCAACTATAATGTTCTTTGAATTCACAAACGTGCATTGAGCATCTTCCTGAGTATCTTTGAAATGAAATCACTAATGCACAATTCTCATTAACGTATGAAGAATACCAAATTACACTGTTCTCTGTTCTTTCAGAAACAGAAATAGTCTTTACAGTTACTCATTCGTAATTCACAGATATTCAAATAACGCGCTGTCTGTTTCTTTACGTAATTCTCACATATACAAACAACGTGCTCTCTCTTCCTTTAAAAATCTCAAAACAAACAATGATTAATGTCCTTAAGCTGCAGCGCGTGTCTTTCCTTGTGCGTGCAGTTATTAATACACTGCTGTAAAGAAACCAAGTCTTGGACATCGGAATACACTATACAGTGCTTCGTGCGAAGGGCGCGTCAACAACGAGCCTTCGCTTACCTGACTTTCGGCGGTTTCAGGAATGGAGCCGCATGTTCAGGAGCGGCCTGCGGCAACTCGCGGTAGATGAAACGGAACAGGAAGACCTACCCCAGTCTTCCTCTATCCCTCGTCTGTGGGGCAGCAAGATGCCAAATCGGATCCTCAACGCGCATCGATGAAGCTGCAATAATCTGCATGCGGCTGAGGGCATGGAAGTATATATAGGATTACCTCCTCGTAAGTCTTCCTCGCCACATGATTAACAAAGTGAGCTTCAGCTCCACACCAGAACCCTCCAAAGCAAAAGTTAGCCTCCCATGCCTCCCATCCCTTCCCAACATGGCCGACCCATAACACCCCTGACCTTTATAAGAGGAGGGCCGGCCCAACCCACAGCCTGTTTTTTTGGTTCTGCGCTAACTCTCCAGATGCGCTGTCAAGTAAGTGGTTCCTGCTGTAGCAGGAACATGGGTCCAGGGTTGGTGGTCCTGCTCTAGCGGGTCCGTGGGATCTAGGACCCTTCCCCCCTTCCTTCCCCCGGTATCCTGTCAGGGCCGGTTAGGCTCTGCCTTAGCGAGCCAAGGGTTTACAGGGGGCGGCCGGGTTGGTCTGGGGCTCTGCCTAGCGGCCCCTTCTGACCCCCGTCCTTGTAGGCACTATGTTTTGTGCGCATTGTTTGTGCCCGGGCCTCCCGGCGGTTGCTCCTTTGATCTGGGTTTGTTTTCCATACTCGGTGAGGTTGCGAGCGGGGCGGCCTTCCCCAAGTCCCCGGTTTCCTACACGGGTGGGGCGGCCCTGCCAGGGAGGTGCTGTTTGTTTGGTCCGGTTCGACCGGGCGACTTTGCGCTGGCTATTGGCATGGGTGTTGGGCAAGGGGGCCCGGCGGACCGTTCTACGGTCCCTGGCCGCGCCCCCGTTTTCCTGATTACGATTACGTAGCCCATGGGGGCCTCGCTACGGCCGATGCTGTTTCTGTCCCGAGGGGCTGGCATTCAGCGCGGGCTACAGCAGGGCTCTGCTTCCTTTTGGAGTTGTTTCCGAGCTCCTCGGAGCTCAAGGGCTTACCTGCTTGACGCCGGGGCAGGTGCAGTGCCCGGCGCAGGCTTGTGCCTTCCGTGCCTCTTCCGCTGTCCTCTAGCCTCTCCTGCGGGTCTTCCTATGGGGCGAGGTGTACCTTTCGGCCGCGTTTCTTCTCCAGCCTCCGAGGGGCGGGGCCGGGCTCGTCCGGCTTCCCGCGCTGCTGTTTTCTCACAGGTGCAGGGCTCTCTGTCGGAGTGCTGGTTTACTGTGTTTGCACACTGTCGATGTGCAGCTAGACAAGATAGCTCAGTGTGCTGAGGGCTTACTGCTGACATCTGCCTCTGACATGCGGATCAGGGTTGAAGCCCTGGGAGGGTACTCGCAGCCTGTTACCTTTTTTAAAAAACTGCTTACAGCTGGCCTCCCTGTTTGGGCCCGGGTTTCCGTCGTCTCAGTGTTTCCGGAGCTCTTCCGGACTCGCCTTGCACTTCCTCCTCCTTTTCCTCTGACGGGGTTTGGTGGCCGTTTGCGCCCGATCCGGTTGTGGTGTCAGACTGTAGTCACGAGATGCGTTACTGTGCATTCATTTGTTTGTTATTTGGCCTGCGAGGGGCCGTGTTGCGCGTGGCTTCTTTGTATAAGTGGGGGCATAAGATGCCGTCTACGGTCTGTGACGTCGTATACTTCGGTATCGGCATTCTGGACATGTCATTACTGAGTTGCCTCTATGTTGGCGAGTTTGATATTGGGTGGTCGCAGTTATGTACCACTCTGTTTATGTCCATCTGCTCAGCGTGCGCTCCCCCACAGTGTGGCTTCCCGGTGTCGTAGGCTGTCGCGGTGGAGTCAGGTCGTGGCACATGTTTTTTCTTGGGGCTTGCTCCTGTTGGCTTCCCCTCTGCTGCACTGTTGTTGCCGGCACTCTCCTCTCGTCCCCTGGCTGTCCGTCTCTCCGGCCGTGCGTGCAGCGCCCTGCGCCTGTTACTCCATCCATGGTGCGTGCCTGTGGGTCCCTGTGGTGCTGCCCGTGGGGTCCCGTAGCCCTATGGGTTTTTGGTGGCAGGGAGGTTTGGTTTTCCGACAGGCTGGGGTGCTATGTTCCTCGTTTCCGGCTCCTGTCTTCTGCCTCGCCTCCTTGTGTGGCCTTGTGGGCTGGCATTCGGGCTCTTCTTGAGCGCGGCCTTTTGTCCCGTTCCTGTTTCTCGTTGGGGTACCATGGTGCTATGGCTCACTGGTCTGTCTTGTGCCTCTGGTGGCACACGCTCTCTCGGGACGAGGGTTCGAAGATTTTCTAAGGGCCCCTAAGTCGGTGGTCTTCATGCCTGTGGCCTTGCCACCCTGATCGTGTCTGATCTCGTCTCCCGCTTGTGCTTTCAATGTATCACATGGTGGTACTTGTTCATGCGGTGCTTTTGGGGCTCTGTTGGGGGACATCTCTTGCCTATTCTCCCTTCCTGGGTGGCCTCTGTCTCGGGTCCATGGATCCTGCCTACTACCTTGCCGCCCTGCTGCCGCCTGTTTTCGGTTGTTGGGCTCGCCTGCACGTGCCCGGTGGCGGTTGATCGTTGGTTGGGCTGCTCCCTTTTGGTGGCTTCGGCTGTGTCGGGTCGGGGATTCGGCTCTCGCCTTTGCTACGGTTGTCCGATTTGCCTGTGCTTGCTGTGGCACTGTTAGCTGTTTTTCGGGTCCTCCCATGTTCAGCTAGGGGCCTGTCCCCCTTCATCTCTTTGTCTCTGCCTGTTTCGGTGTGGAGGCGTGCTCTTCTGGTGCCGGGCACTCCCCCTTGGTTTGTCATCTGCCCCACTGGTTTTCGGGTCCCGTCTGAGTCCCGTGGTTGGGGGTGCTGGTGTTGCTTTCTGCATCTGCCTGTTGCTCCCCTGGTCTTGTCTTCCTCTGTTCCCTTGTGGGTGCCATCGGTTGTCCCGGTGGTCTCCTTGTCCCTCGGTTTCCATTCAGCCGATGGTTGTATCCCTGCGGATTTGCTCTGGTCTGGGTTAGTGGTTGTTGGTGCCCACTTTCTTCCCCTTCTTCTGGGTCCTGTCTGCGGGTGTGGGCTGCAGTCTTCCTTTTCTGGTGTCCCCTTCCAGGGTGGTTGTGGCCGTTGCCGGCCTGTGGGGCTGAGGCGCAGGCTTGAGTTCGCGGTTTGTGCGGGGTCGGTTGGTCCTCCTGCTAGCGGGTTTCTCGTCCCACCTTTTTGTTGGCCGTTCCTTTGGTTTGTCCGGGGTTTTCCCAACCCAGCGGAGGTTTCTGGACCGGTCGGTTGTTCGCCTGCCTCGTTCACCAGGGGGGTTGATGGGTTCGCTCCCTTTGACTCTTTGACATGGTTGTTATGTCCTTGGCTGGGGTGCTGGGGTTGCGCTCCTAGTGGTTTCTCTCCCGGGGTCGGGGTGCTGCACGAGGTTTTTCTGGTGCAGGGTTTTCCCTCCCATGGCATCCGTCTCCCTGTGGGTGGCTGTGTCCCCTTGTTCCGGGTCCGGTTTGGGTCTCCGGCAGTGGCTCTGTTTGTTTCCTCGGGGGTGTGGGGTTGGCCTACCTGCTAGGGTGGTCTGCCTCTCTTCTGGGGGTCCAGGTTCATGTCTCGGCAGGGGCGCGGAGGTTCCCTGCTCGTTGCCTCTCTTCTGTTCGCTCAACCCGGGTCCGGGGGCTCGGTGGCTGGTGGCGCTGTCTTCCCATTGCCCGGGCTCCGGATTGGCGCTTTTCCTCCGTTCCCTTTGCTCATTCGGGTTCTGGGCTTGTTTGGCCTGGATGGGGCGTTTGTTCTTTTGGTGGTGCTCGCCTGGGTCCGTCTCCCTTGCTTTCCGCTGCTGTGGGAGTTGGTGGCCCGGGGGTGCTCGGCGTTCCGGTTCTTCCTTCCCCTTTGTGGGGCCCTCTGCTTCCGGTGGGGGTTCGACGTCCTCTCCTTCTTCGGCCCTGGCTCTTGGGTGTTGGTGCCTGCTGGCTCGAGGTTTCTCCCTGGTGGTAGTGATGGCATTGCTGTGGGGCTCTTTTCGCCCGGCTCTTCTGTTTTCTCTCGCCTTTGGGGTGCTTCTGTGGCCCTGTGGTGGGTGTTCACGTGCCTTCCTGGTCCTGGTCCCCTCTGCTCTTCCGGCTCCCTGGTGGGCCTTGCGGGCTTTCCGCTTGCTTCCGGTTTGGGTCCTTTGGTGGACGGGTTGCCTCGGAGTTGTTTCCTGGGGCCCCCTGTGGCTGTTTTCCTTGCGCCATCCTGGGTTCTTCCATTGAGTTGCGATCCGTTTGTGCTGCTGGGGTCCGTGGCCTACCGGTTTCTCGCCTTGTTGGTGGGATTTGGGTGGCCGTCTTGTTTGCGGTCGGATTAGGGTGCTGGTTTCCTTTCTGCGCTCTCCTCCGTTCTTTCGGTTCCTGCCGGTCCGTTTTGTGTGGCTTCTGCCCTCTGTCCCCTCGGCTGTCTGCTGGGCCCGGTGGGTTTTGTTTCCTCCTTCTCTCCAGTCGGTGGTATTGGGGCGGTTCTGCTCTCTCGCTGTTGGTGCCAGACGTGCAGTGTTGATGTGTTTGGGTCGGACTGCATCTTTTTTCTGCTGTGGCGTCTCGTTTGACACTTTGGAGGTGTTGCCCTCTTTTCCTTCGGTTCTGGGGCCTGGGGCTGTTTCTTCCCCCTCGCTTTTTGAGTGTCTGTCGGGCGGTCTTGGTGTCGTTTGGCCCGGGCTGCTTCTTTCTGTTGTGCCTGTTGTTGTTGCTTTTGGCTCCTTGCGGTCTGGTTGCGAGCTTTCTCGGTCCGCTTTTGGCCATTGGCGGGTTTTCTTGCTGACCTTCGGGTCCCGGGGGTCTTGGGTGGTCGGCCCTGGTTCGGGGTCGGTCCGCCCGGGCTCTCTCTGTGTTTTGGGCCTTTTTCACGGGGGTATCTTTCGGGGGATTGTCGGGCTGTGGCCTGGTTCTCTCCGCACGAGTGCTTGGCTCTTTGCCAGTGATCTTGTGTGGTCTTTCTGCGAAGGGGGTTTCACTGTGGCCGTTCTCTGGGCTGGTTCTTCCAGCTTGTGTTTGCCGGTCTTTTGGTTGGTTTCGTCCATTCCTCTGTGTTGTTTGGATTTGTCAGGCTTCTGTGACATCTCCTTCTTCTCCCTGGTTTCTTGTGAGTTGCCATGAAGCCGCTTGGCTTGGGTATGTGCTCACTTCGTTAATCATGTGGCGAGGAAGACTTACGAGGAGGTAATGCCCCGGTTACTTACCGGTAATCTTCATTACTCCGAGTATAGTCTTCCTCGCCACATGAGTTCCCATCCCTCCCTCCCTGTGTTGCTATCGGCTTCATGTTTCTGCTTGGTAGTTTTCAGGCTGTGGGTTGGGCCGGCCCTCCTCTTATAGAGGTCAGGGGTGTTATGGGTCGGCCATGTTGGGAAGGGATGGGAGGCATGGGAGGCTAACTTTTGCTTTGGAGGGTTCTGGTGTGGAGCTGAAGCTCACTTCGTTAATCATGTGGCGAGGAAGACTATACTCGGAGTAATGAAGATTACCGGTAAGTAACCGGGGCAACAGCACGCATGATGGCACTTGGGACGTGAGTCTACCACGTGATCTTGGGAGCACTGAAACTAAAAAGGGACAGTGAAGTGCTAAGGGACAATGAAGTGCTATAGCAAACAAAATGCTGCAACATATACAAGAACGTTAATATCGACAAGAGGCTCTTGAAAGTATTCAAAACATAATATGTGGAATCTGTATGAACATATGCACGTAGCATGAAAGTATTCAAAACATAATATATGGTTTCTGTATGGACATTTGCACGTAGCATTACATTTATGGAAGGACCATGACACTCTTTGAAGGATGTGATTAAATGTTTGCGGTCCTAACAACTTTTGCTAAGTCAAGTGACATCAGAAAAAATATTAAAATAAAAATAATTTTTTTGCTGATTTTTTTGCTTTGTACTGGCTTCCATTATATTGCATCTTTAATTCCATAATCCTAAAAGTTAATGATCAGTGCTCATGATTTCTTAATACCTTTTGGAGGATTGGCTGGGTTTCTGTGCTTGACCAATAGAGATTGCCCTCAAAATCTGGCAGAAGATGCTTTTCAATTAATATAACTGAAGAACCATCTTCTCATTTTTTTGGGGGACCTAAAAAACTTCAGTTATTTCTCATCATTCTCCTTTCCTGTTCCTCCTGCCACAGTTACACCTCCATTAGTTTTTTGGCCTACGTTGTAACCTGCGTTTGAGTTCCGTAGCTCAAATCATGAACTTCTGAAACTCATTGCTCTAACTGCCTTGTAGTTTTGCCTCTAGCATGGCCATTGTTTGATTAATTGTGACTGATGTTGCCTGCTGTAAACTTTTAATGTCTTATCAATCATTAGGGAATATGTTCCTAATGTGCTCAATTTAATTGCAGTTTCTTGATCTTCTCTTACCTAAATCTGGTCAGATATGGCTTCTTTGATGATAATTTTATTGAGCATGTCCATGGGCATATTTTTATTTGAGTCTCTAAAGGCAGTTGGACCCTGATGTGAAATTGATCAGGGATGCACAGTGACATTTCCATGATCAGTGGGTCTGTTGCCTACTGATTCTAGGTCAATGTTGGAGCTTACTGATTTCTTTCAAACCAAGAAAGCAGTACCTCTTCCCTGGCCTGCTTTCAAAGGGTGAGTCCTCATTCTATAGGCAGTGTGGCCGTATCTTTGTCCACTTGAGTCTCATCTGCCAAATCTCCCCTGGCTTAATTTGTCTTGTGAGCTTCTGTGACCTTGATGGAGAATCTAAAGGATCCCTGCATGCTAAGTCAATAATTAGAAGTTTGTCTACCTGAACCATCACAGCCCCAACCTTGACAGCAGAGTGTGTAATGGCATTTTCTTTAAAAATACATATGTTTAGATTAAATAACAATTTCACCAGTTTCCCCACTCAGGTCCTTCAGAGTTGTCTTCAAGAAACCAAACCTCGTGCTGTATTCTGAGTTACAGGTTGCAAACCTTTAAGATTTTTTGTATTTTAGGACAAGCTCCTTGGGGTATGGCTGAAGGCAAACTACGTTGATGATTCCAAAACAAAGGATACTCCCCACTAGCACTTCTATTGAGATTATCTACACGAAGAACTGGACTCCTGTATCACTGGCTTCTTTGGATTTTAGCCAAGTATCTCCCTTTATCTCTGAGTGGTTTGCTGCTGAGAACTGCTCTTTTTCTATGTCTGAGGAGACTAGGGCCATGAACACCTAGCTTCCTATCTGAGCCTCTGAGCCATGGTTAACCACTGAAACAATCAACATCTTCCTGTCCACTAATATGTGCTGGTAACAAAACTGAGAAGATTAAAGAACATAGAGTGTGGTAAAACGATGTGGATGGCTTATAGACTTAGTTTTGTGACTTTTAAATTCACTAGCCCACCAAACCTTGGTTTTTTTTGTAATGAAAGAGTAGTTGCCACTCAATGACATACACATACTCTCAATTTGCTCCCACAGCCACTTAGTCATGGGTAATCTTTTCCCCCAGCTCTTTCTCTAAATTAAGGATTCTGTGGAACCGCCACACTGCATTCATGCAGAACAAAACAATGTAAGTTCAGTTTTGCCTCACTGTAGCAAGTCCTCACGGTGGAGGAGAAAGCTGCATGAAGTGCTGCTTGACAGAGACAGCCAGCTCAGGTGCATTCCCTAGCTCACTGGAACATGCTTGAAGTAGACCAATCCTGTTTCCAATCCTGCTTCTGCTCCGGTACCATTCCTCCTGAGGTATCTTGCTGAGAGAATAGGCTTCCTTTCAAAAAGATTGACATTTCTACCCCTGATGATTACACATTGAGCTGCAGTTTCATGTGCTTTGCAAGCTTCCCAAGCCTAAAGGGTCCATTCTTGCTGTTACCCTCTGTGAGAAATTGGGTTGTTGGTTGATGGGTTGTTGGTTGATGGGGGTAAAACCCCACTAAAGCACTAAAGTGTTGTCTGGAATTTCCTGCCTCCCTGTCCTGGACCCAGTCTGTCTAGGGGCAGAGTAGGCTAGTGTGAAGTCCTTTGTGTGTGAGCTGGGTCAGTGCCTTTGAAGTGCAAGTGTGGTAGGTGACAGCTCTGCCCCCCCATACAGCCAGGATTGCCCATCCTGCACACATCCAAACAATCTATTGTGATTCTGTTTGGAAGGAGTACACCAAGGCCAACTGCCAACTACACCTAGTCATGTGACCCAACAACGGACTGCAGGCCCCTAATGGTCAGAACAAGAAAATGCAAAATTTCTAAAAGTGCCATTTTCAGGTTTATAACTTAAAATATACCTTTATATTATTTTATTTATTTTTATTTTTTAAACTTATAATGCGCAACAGCTACCCAAAAAGGGTTTCCCGGCGCAGAAAGCAGATCAGAGACAGAGTTAAACAAGGCAGCAGGCTATTGATTGAAAAGCCATGTCTTCAAGGATTTACGAAATTGAATATAATTTGTTTCGTTGTGAAGAGCTAGGGGCATGACATTCCAGAGTGAGGGGCCGAGGTATGCGAAAGACCTTCCGCCTATTCGCGATAGTTTAGTTTTTGGAACAGAAAACCTCCCCTGAGTGGATGAGCGGAGGTCGCGAAGAGGGACATAAGGATGGACCAATGATTGAAGGTATTTGGGGGCAGCTCCATTTTTAATTTTAAACATATAGCTCAGGGCTTTGAACTTAACTCGGTTCTCCACTCTGAGCCAATGCAGATCACGAAGATGACCGGAGATTACCATTAAATAGGGATTTAAATTACAATTCCTCAGACACCAAACATGAAATTCCTATTTGTACCCAAATAAAAGTTATTATTAAATGCAATAAGGTAACCCAATATTATACAGGACAGAGGTGCCTTGCAATAGCGAAAAATACATTTGAGAGTTTTTCACTCCCATGACATGTAAAACTTAAAAGTACATATCTAACTTTTTTAATTCAATGCACCCTGCCCTCTGGGCAGATTAGGGCCTACCCTACAGGTGACGTATATGCATTAAAAATGAACTTTTAGACCTGGCAAAAGGTTTATTTTGCCAGGTCTAAATGGCACTTTAAAACTGTACACATAGGCTGCAATGGCAGGCCTGAGATATGTTGTACAGGGCTACTTAAGTGGGTGGCACAATATGTGCTGCAGGCCCCCTTGTAGCTTTAAATTTACAGGCCGTGGGTACATGTAGTAGCACTTTACTAGGTACGTATAAGTAAATTAAATGTGCCAATTGGGTGTAAGCCAATGTTACCATGCTAAAAGGAGAGATCACAAGCACTTTAGCGCTGGTTAGCCGTGGTAAAGTGCACAGAGTCATAAAAGCTAATAAAAACGAGTTCAAAATACAGGAGTTTGGGGATGACCTTGCAGAAAGGGTGAAGTCCAACACCCTCCAGAGGAGCCATGACCTTCACAGAACTATGCAGGAAGCAACAGAGCCATTCTTAATGCAAATCTCATTAGCACCACAGCTGCACATTATCAGTCTGTTGCAATCTGCTAAACTTTGTCATTCTGTTACACTTTGTCAGTTTCTTGCACTTGGCCTCACTATCGGTCTCCTAATCTGTTGCACTTTGTCAGAATCCATGACACATTGCCAAACTGTGGTACAGTATTACAGTTTTGTGCTGTGTCATTCGGTCCCACTTAGTTGCATTTTATACACCGATAGCCTATTCCAGTCTGTCAGTTACCTTTGCAAGCCATGAATCAAATACATATATCAGAGCAAGTGTTAGAACTGGGGGTCTCTAGTTGGCAGAGGTAGGTACCTTTGTCCAAATAGGGACCCTTTCTTCTAGTCAGGGTAAGGGGATACACACTTTAGATAACCCCTGCTCACCCCTCGGTAGCTTGGCACGAGCAGACAGGCTTATCCCAAAGGCAATGTGTAAAGTATTTGTACCAACACTCACAGTTACACAGTGAAAACACCACAAATGGACACTACACCAGTTTAGAAAAATAAAGTATCTTTACTAAACTTAAACAAGACCAAAACGACAAAAATCCAACATACAAAACTCAGTAAAATGTCTTTAAAAGGGTTGTTGCAAAAATAAACTTGTAGATCTCAAATGCGACACTTTCAGTCTCAAAGTACCTGGGATGCGTAACGCAAAACAAGCAAGAGGGGCGCAGGGAAGGCGATTCGTCGGTTCTTCCTGCGCTCCAGTTCCGGGGCGACAAAATGGCGCCTTGATGCGTTGCGCTTGATCCGGCGCGATGCGATGAAATGGCGTCTTTGTTGCAATGCGACACTGTAGATGCAATGCGTGCACGCCCGACGGCCGTGCGGCGAACTCGGTGATCTTTGGAGCCGCGACAGGCCCTGCGACACGCTTCTCCAGTGTTGCGACGACACCCTCGGTGACGGTGACACACTTCTCCGGTGATGCGGCGGCGATCAGCGGCGGTGCGCTTCCTCAGCGATGCGACGGCCCTGCGACACGCTTCTCCGGTGATGCGACGACACCCTCGATGACGGCGACACGCTTCTCCGGTGATGCGACGGCGCACAGCGGCAGCGGTGACACGCATCTCGATGATGCGACAGCGGCTGCTGCGGCGGCGTCACGCTTCTCTCGTTGCGTCGCGCTTCCAGCTCCCCACAGCAAGAAGGGCCTCACACACAGTTACAGGCCCTCCTGGCAGACTGGAACTCCCAGCAAGGAAGTTCAGGGTAGCTGGGGGTGAAGTCCTTTTGTGCCTGGGACTTCAGAAACAGGAGGCCAGCTCTTCTCAGGCCCTTGGAGACTTTCTCTTCAGATGGACACAGCACACAGCAAAGTCCTTCTTCAAGCAGGGGACACAGCACACAGCAAAGTCCTTTAGATCTCTCCTCAGTAGAAACAGCAAACTGCAGGCCAACCCCAGACACACAGCAAGGGCAGTACTTCTCCTCAGTCTCTTCAGCTGATCTTCTTTGGCAGGGATTCCTCTTGATTCCAGAAGAAGTCTAAAATTCAGGGGTTTCAGCTCTGATATTTATAACCCAAAAGTCTTTGTTCTTCATGTGTGTGGGGTCCTGGACCCAGTCCAAACCAGTTCAGGGTGCATTCTGCCAGGGCACCTCTCCTTCATTTGTGAGTGTGGGCCAGGGTCATCAGACACACCGCAGGAGGTGGAGCCAGCATTGTGGAAGGTAGGCACAGCCCTATTCAGACCCAGGTGCAACTCCTCCCACCACTTTACATGTAGATAGGTCTATTCAGCCTAGTGCTGACTCACCCAGCCTCTTGCAGCCACCCCCAGCCCCTGTCACTCACAAACCAGACGGTCAATTCACAAACAGGCAGAGGCACACAGAAAGGTTGAACAAGAAAATAGCCACTTTCTAAAAGTGCTATTTCCAAACTTAGAATTTAAAAACCATCTTCACTAAAAGATGTGTAATTACATTCTGAGTTCAGGGGTACCAGATTCCAACTTTCTATCTTGCTGCTATGGGAAGATATGCAGGTAACCATGTTACACAGCATTCCCCATGTTAACCTATGGGCAAGATAACCTTTCAATAGTGAAAAACGAAATTGGCAGTATTTCACTATCATAACATGTTACCCACACTAGTACATGTCCTACCTTTCACATACACTGCACCCTGCCCAGGGGGGTACCTTGGGCCTAACATAGGGGTGTCCAATGTGTAAGAAAAGGGAAGGGTCAGGCCTGGCAAGTGGGTACACTGGCCAGGACAACATGGCAGTTCACAAATTGCGCACAGGCACTGCAGTGGCAGGCCTGAGACACCATCTTAGGGCTACTCCTGTGGGTGGCACAATCAGTGCTGCAGGCCCACTAGTAGCATTTGAATCACCAGCCCTGGCACACTTAGTGCACTTTACTAGGGACCTACTGGTAAAACAAATCAGCCAACCATGGATAACCAATCACAATAACAATTTAACCAGGGAGCACTTGCACTTTGGCACTGATCAGCAGTGGCAAAGTGCCCAAAGCATCTAAACCAGCAAAAACGAATTCCAGCACAGTGTGAAAAATACAGGAGGTAGAGGCCAAAAGTCAGGGGAAACCACGCCAAGGATGCCAGGTTTAACAGCAAGTGTTACCAAAAAGTAGTAATTCAGAGGAACCACTTAAAAATAAATGTCAACATAAAATATGTATACCAACCTATAACTGGAAAAATTTGAAATAAAAAGCAAGAACGCAGCTTTAGAGCATTTGAGCAGAACGAGCCTATGTTTCAAATTTTTTAAACCCATGTAGATTAAATGATTTTTACTTTTCATAGAATCATGGGATGGTGAGCTGAAACCAGAATTCGAACCTGTTTCGCCATTTTACAAATCAGCAGGCTTTAGCACTGGGCCCAGCTACACCCATAATTAGCACTAGGCCTAGCTGCACCCACAATTCTTGTTTGGTTTGGTTTAGGTAGTCTCTAATCTTAACGCATTATGTCTTCCTGGATATATATTGCCAACAGACTTGTTAGAAGGGAGTCTTTAGAAGGGTTGACCACCGCATAGGGCAATCGGACAATGTGTCCGACAGGCTGGTCTGTCAGTTCAGTGTTTGGGCCGTTTTTTTGGCTGTTTGTGGGCCTGTTTTATGGACTGCTGGGCTGTAGCTGATATTAAAACAAACATTGCCTGTAGCAAGCACAGGTGCATGCAGTGTCCCATACCTCCTACAAAACGTAGGGCCATATTTATGAGAGCTTTGCCTCATGCTTGCACCACGCAACGTGGTACATGCATGACGCAAACCTCTCAGTCATGTTTATGAAGCCAGGCAAAGCCACTTTGCGTGGCTTTTAATGGCTTCACAAACATAGAGAAAAGCAACGCAGTGCAAATTGCTGCATTGCCCTTTTCTGCACAAGGGAGATGTTCCATCGGCATTCTGCAGCACACATAGAGAGAGAAAAAAGCCTCTCCGGATTGTTCCTTCCTGCACAAAAACAATCCTGCATGCAACAGAGGCACTCTTGCACCAAGATGTAAGGGTGCCTGTATTGGCACTAGGCTGCCGAAATGGCACCTGCGCAGGGGAAAAGGACAGGAATGCACCATATTGGATGAATATGGTACATTCTGGCACTTTCCCTGTGACGCAGGGCAGTGCAGCAAGATACCTTGCTGTGCTGCCCTGCGCCACATCTCCCATAAATATGTCCCTTAATGTGTCTTTACAAGTTCAAATCTGCCATAATTTGCAAAGGCCACTTTTTTTTAGCTATTTCATTCACTAATTGGTGCCACTTTATTTTGGGTGCCCAGGCCTGTTTTCTGCCCCAGCGATACCCTGGTCTTTAGAAGGATAATTTCATAAGGCGGAATCTTTTGAATTGTATTCTTGATTCCAGTTGTAGTCAGTGTCTGGATTCTTAGCACTGGATGTGATCTGATCTTTGTGACAGGAAGTTGTAGGCAGATGGGCAGGTGCATGGAGAGTGGTGGCGTAAGAGTCCTATTCAAGACGGCAAGGCCGGTCTATTGGAAGTGTTAGTGCGGGATACCACAAAGGACTGAACCACCATTTGGAAGTCATTTGTTGGAAGAATGGATCTGAATCTACATGAAAGAGTAGTTGGAACTGAGCAGATTTTGTAGTTTGTTTTACTGGTGGAGTTATACTGCTGACGAAATTCTGCAACTACCCCACAGATCTAGCTTGCTGTTCCATAGATGGTGCACTTTTCCTCTGAGACTAATTACCTCAAAGTTGAGTGAGGGGCTGGCTCGATGTGAGAAGCTCTTGACCATAAGTAACTATGGGGCATATGTACAAGCCCCTATCGCCACCACAACGTCACTTTTTACGACGTTGTGGTGGCGATAGGGGCATTGCCTTATTTACAAGGAAGCTTTAAGCCACTTAACTTGGCTTAACGCTGCCGTGTAAATAAGGCCCCCTTTCACGCTATACTTAGCATGAAAGGGGTGGGCAGTGGTTGTTGAGGTGGGTGTTCCACTGCAACAGCCATTGATTTTGACGCTGCCCCCTATGTACAAGGGCAGCGTAAATAGGAGGCAGCGCCAAAATTAACCCTTTTGCTGCTAGGCCTTTTCCCCCTGTACTAAGCCTTTTTTGGCTATTTGGGGTAGTTCGCGCTTAGGCCCCTGTAACTTTTTGTTCACATAAGGTATCCACGCCAAATATGCACCCTTTTTTTCCAACACCCTGTGGATTCTAAAGGTACTTAGGGTTTGTGGATTCCCCTGGAGGGGACTCAGAAATTAGCCAAAATACAGCTACATTTTTTTAAATATGGAAAAAGTGCTCCAGAAGAAAGCGTAGGTTTTTTTCCCTGCAAATGGTATCAACAAAGGGTTTGTGGTGCTGAAATCACCATCTTCCCAGCTTTCAGGGACAAGCAGACTTTAGTCAGAAAACCAAAAATCTTTACACAGTTTACTGGGACATAGCCTATTTTTGCTACTTTTTGTGCTTTTAACCTCCTTCCAGTTAGTGGTAGAAATGGGTGTGGAAGCAATAATGGATCCTGGAAAGCTATACATTTCTGAAAAGTAGACAACATTCTGAATTCAGCAAGGGGTCATTTGTGTAGATTCTTCAAGGTTTTTTTTTTTAATAGAAACTAACAGTTGAAAATAAGAAAAATTGAAAATGAGTTGAAAAAAATAGCCATTTGTGCCAACGTTTTCACCTGTAACTTCTTCTAAGTATGACAGATTTTTGAAAGCAATATACCTCTACATCCGCTGGGCCTTCTGGCTGTGGGGATATATAGGACTTGTAGGTTCACCAAGAACCGAGGAACCCAGAGCCAATAACTGAGCAGCGTCTTGCAATGGTTTTTTATTGTGTACCGGGTATATAGCAATTCATTTGGTAAAATATAAAGAGTGAAAAATAGGTATCAAAAACACATATGTATTGTTGAAATGGGAACAAAATCTAGAGTTTAGAAACAGTAGCTATTTGCACATCTCCGAAATTGTGGGCACCCATACTAGCATGTGAATTATAGGAAATTTTTCAAAGTGACTTCTTTTTTACACATTGTTTTACATTTGGAAGGCAGAAATGCATAGAAAGTCGATAGGTAATGACAGTTGCTCTACATTTCTGTGTTCCCCTAAGTCTCCCAATAAAAATGGTACCTCACTAGCGTTGGTAGGCCTAGTGCCCGCGACAGGAAAAGGCCCAAAACGCAACGTGGACTCACCACATTTTCACAGTGAAAACAGACCCTTTTTTTAAAGTGCCTAGCTGTGGATTTTGAACCCTAGCTCAGGCGGCACCTAGGGAAACCTAGCACACCTATACATTTTTTAAACCTAGACACCCAGAGGAATCCAGGATGGGGTAACTTGAGCGGCTCTCACCAGGTTCTGTTACCCAGAATCCCTTGCAAACCTCAAACTTTTTACCAAAAAAACAAATTTTCCTCATATTTTCTGTGATGGAAAGTTCTGTAATCTGTGTGGATCCACAAAATTCAACCCACCCCGCATTCCCAAAAGTCTTCAGATAAAAATGGTACCTCACTTGTGTGGGTAGGCCTAGTGCCCACGACAGGAAACGGCCCAAAATGCAACGTGGACACACCTAATTTTTACAGTGAAAACTGACCCTTTTTTTCAAAGTGCCTAGCTAAGGATTTTGAACCCTAGCTCTACCGGCACCTAGGGAAACCTAGCAAACCGATACATTTTTGAAAACTAGACACCCAGGGGAATTCAGGATAGGGTCACAGGTTGTTACCCCAAATCCCTTGCAAACCTCAAACTTTGCCAAAAAAACACATTTTCCTCACATTCCTGTGATGGAAAGTTCTGGAATCTGCGTGGATCCACAAAATTCCACCAACCCGCATTCCCCAAAGTCTTCCGATAAAAATGGTACCTCAGTTGTGTGGGTAGGCCTAGTGCCCACGACAGGAAACGGCCCAAAACGCAACGTGGACACACCACATTTTTACAGTGAAAACTGACCCTTTTTTTGCAAAGCGCCTAGCGGTAGATTTTGAACCCTAGCTCTGCCGCCACCAAGGGAAACCTAGAAATCCTATACATTTTTTAAATCTAGACACGTTACGTTTTCACTGTAAAAATGTGATGTGTCCACGTTGCGTTTTGGGCCGTTTCCTGTCATGGGTAGTAGGCCTGCCCACACCAGTGAGGTAACATTTTTATCGGTAGACTTTGGGGAATGCTGGGTGGGTGGAATTTTGTGGATCCACACAGATTCCAGAACTTTCCATCACAGATATGTGAGGAAAATGTGTTTTTTTTTTTACAAAGTTTGAGGTATGCAAGGGATTTTGGGTAACAGAACCTAGTGAGAGCCACACAGGTCACCACATCCTGGATTCCCCTGGGTGCCTGTTTTTCAAAAATGTGTAGGTTTGCTAGGTTTCCTTAGGTGTCGGCTGCGCTAGGACCCAAAATCCACAGGTAGGCACATTGCAAAGAAAAGTCACTGCATAGTGGGCTTTCTGCTGCCCTGGGGAGGGGGGGGGTCGGGAGCTATTGCCCCGAAGTGCCCCCAAGGGGGGCCGAAAGACTGTGGCTATTTTTTTTGGGGTGGGGGCATTGATATGCCCATTCTGGGCAGCCCCCACCCCTACATATAAAAAAGCCAACGTAATCGCTGGTGCCTAGTGGGCTCTCTGCCCCCCCGGGGCTACTGCCCCCATATGCCTCCCGGGGGGGCAGAAAGACTGTGGCAATTTTTTTTGGGGTGGGGGCATTGGCATGCCGATTCTAGGCAGCCCCCACCCCTATGTATAAAAACAAAAATAATCCCTGGTGCCTAGTGGGCTTTCTGCCCCCTGGGGGGGCAGATAACGGCCTATTGCCCTCATCTGCCTCCCGGGAGAGCAGAAAGACTGTAGCAAATTTGTATGGGGTGGGGACATTGGAATGCCCGTTCTGGGCAGCCCCCACCCCTACGTACAAAAAAAATGAAAAAAATCCCTGGTGCCTAGTGGGCTTTCTGCCCCCCACGGGGGCAGATAGGGGGCTATTGCCCCATCTGCCTCCTGAGGGGGGCAGAAAGACTTTTGCGGGGGTGTGGGCATTGGCATGCCCATTCAGGGCAGTCCCCACCCCTGGCCTATGCAAAATGAATCCCTGGTGTCTAGGGTGCTTTCTGCTCCCCCGGGGGGCAGATACAGGGCTATTGCCCCCATCTGCCTCTCAGTGGGGGCAGAAAGACTGTAGCAATTTATTTTGGGGTGGTGGCATTGGCATGCCCGTTCTGGGCAGCCCCCACCCCTATGTACAGAAAAAAAAAATCCCTGGTGCCTAGTGGGCTTTCTGCCCCCCCCACCCGGGGAGGGGGGGGCAGATCAGGGGCGATTGCCCCATCTGCGTCCTGGGGGGGGCAGAAAGACTTTTGCCTATTTTTAGGGGAAGGGGTGGGGGCATTGGCATGCCCATTGTGGGCAGCCCCCACCCATGGCCTATAAAAAAAGAATCCCTGGTGTCTAGGGTGCTTTCTGCCCCTCCCGGGAAACAGACTGGGGGCTACTACCCCCATCTGCCCCAGGGGGGCAGAAAGACTGATTATGCCTGAATTTATTGGGGGGAGTAAAGGCCCTTGCCCAAGGGGCCGCTCCCCTCTCCCTGGTGGCTAGTGGGTGGATCCCTGGTTGGGGATCGCTCTCCTGGGGCAATCCCCAAGCAGGGATCCACTAGGGAAGGGTACCATTGGAAAGGGGAGATTCTCCCCTTTCCAACGATACCTCTCCCAAGTGTTTCGTGCTCGGGGGACTGAGATAGCCCCACGAGCACCGAAACATTGAAACTGCAACTAAGTTTCAGTTTCGTCTTCAATGTAATGACGACAGCGCACCATGCGCGCGATTGTCATTACATTGAAAATAAAAAACAGGCCTCTGGAGGTTGGGGAAACTCTTCCCCACCTCCCGAGGCCCCCCCAAAAAAAGGAAATCCCTCTGCTGTTTGCAGCAGAGGGATTTAGTGTGCCTGTGCACATGAGCACAGGAGCACTGGTACTTATGACGGAACCATTCCGTCATGGGCACAGAAAGGGTTAAGACCAGGGAAAACCTGGTCTTAAGTTGGCGAAACGAGGAGAAATGCATTATTTCTCCTCGTTTTTGCTTTTTCCATATGTGTTGCCTTGTGCAGCACACATGGAAAAAGCAAAATGCCTTGGATTGTTTATGTACAGGAAGGTCCCCCTTCCTGTACATAAACAATCTTTAAAAATAAATGCCATTTTGTGACTTCCATGTGTGCTGCATTAAGCAGCACACATAGAAGTGACAAAATGGCATTTTAAAGATTGTTTATGTACAGAAGGGGGACCTTCCTGTACATAAACAATCTTTCCCCTGCACGCAGACACCCTTGCACTATGGTGCAAGGGTGCCTGCTTTGCGCTACACTGCTAAGTGTAGCACCAAAGCAGGGGGAAACGCAAGGCTGCACCATATCGTTGTAAATATGGTGCAGCCTTGCGTTTCTGAAGTGCCGGAGTGAGGCATTAAGCCATGACGGCTAACGCCTCACTCCGCCACTTCCTTGCACATATGCCCCATGTTGTTTATATTGTAGCATTTGTATAGCACTTCAAACTGCGGGAAAGGAGGTGGGGGGGACCTCTAAACGCTGTGAAAGGATATACAAATGTATGGTTAGATGAAAATGTTCTTGTGTACAGGGGTGGAAAATAGCCCCGAACTCCAAAATAAAAGTGGTCCCCATTGGTGAATCAGATAACTAAAAAAGTGACCCATGTTTGCAAATTAGGACAGTTTTTTAACTTGTAAATCTGTGTATATGTTTTGCGAGGTATGGAAGACTGAATGGATTTCAGCTTCCGCAGGCAATGGATTTGGTAAAATGAGGGTAATCAACCTTATAATGCAGCATACAAAACCATAAAAAAGACTCACACGGACCTGTCGGACAAGCCTTTCGGGCTCTGACTGATGGCCCTAAAAGCCAGACATGCAGGCATTATACTGTCGCTAATAACAATATCAAAGACGGTATACTTAAAGGATGTTTTTCCGCACCGCAAGATAATGGACCACGTACGCACAAACCATTCACTTGCGCGTTTTCTTCTCCCTTAGTAGAAAACAAAATCCATAGCTACAGGAGTTCCGCGTTCCACCTACTGCTTCAAAAATATGTCAGTAGCATTTCTTGCCTTTGGGCACTAGAGGTCAGCATGAGACGCTGTATGCGAGGCTGCCGACGGAAGTGCTATTGCCAGAATCGGAATAGACATGCAACCTTTGCTTAATTTTTTTTTTTTTTTTTTTGCAGTTTTATATTGCGCGAACTTACCTAGGAGCATCAGAACGTTTTACAAACTAAGCCGTTTACGTTACACATAGTTTAGGCACTGGCCCGTATCACGCAAAACGAGCACTGAGAGCTTTAAGGTAAAACACAGTCTCTGCCAATGTTTGGGGCTGACTAGTGTCTTAAACAGCTGAGGAGCTCCAGCAGCGATATTTTACCACCTTAGAAGTGGTAAATGATTCCATGTCACGTGTACTTTCAAGGCATGTACTGCTTTTGAATAGAAGTATAGCATCACACTATACGAAGCAATATAACAGAATTAAAACAAAAATGGCATGTCACAGAAAAATAGTCAAAACAAAGCACAACTGAAGTACAACACAACAAAATCACAGTGCGACAGTGCAGCACAAAAACACAGCAGCACAACAAATCGAACCCGTCAACAAAATTCGACATAACAACTGTCCACAACTTTTCTTGCACATATTACCGCCTCCACAATCCTGCTTTCAAAATATGGTGGAAGGTGTTTGGAGTAAGGACTGCCTTAACTTACTACCAAAGACATGAGTCACTAATACTTTGTGATCTGAACAAGAAAGATCAAACTTTGCCCAAAATCTCAAGATTTTGAGCTCAGGCCAAGATTCGAGCCTTGTTCCCAAGTTGCAAAGTTGTCAGGTTTAGCCACTCACTAGGCCACATCACCTTCTCATACTCTCTCTCCAAGTGTGCAACATATATTATATTTTTAGTGCCTTAATTTTGTCTCTCACTGTTAATTGTATTTCATTTTACTGAACTTAGTACAGTAGTACATTCCATTCTTGTGGCGAGCACAGGCAGACACACATGTCTTAGCCTACAAGAGAGATGAAGGGGACCATGGAGGGTGAGTAGAGAGATTGGGGATGGAAGGAGAGAGAGACATTGTTCATGAGAGATCGCTAATGTTATTCTAAGGCATGGGTACTCACAGCTCACGGGAGCAAAGCATGCATATCCAGTGGCTGTCGTTAAAAATTAAGGTGTTCCTAAAGTTAAGGGCCTAGTTACTTTCTTTCCCTAAATGCAATTAACCTTTAAATAAGTGTTTGCAGTATATTTTTTTTAAAATTCCATGTTAGTGCTGAGTTGAGTAAACAGCAGCCAGTGCTGCTGCTTCCCAGGGGGGCACATGTAAAGGTCAGGTGGGCTGCATGCGGCCCCCGGGCCATACTTTGAGTATCACTGTTCTAAGGCAACCCGCTCGCTGCTGCACAGGAATATTTTCAAGGGCACTATGGACACCTGAATCACAACAATACTATAGAAAATGCTGATAGTGGCTCGCTGGTTGCACAGTCGTACTTATAAACAAATACGCCTCATTACCACTTGTGTACACCACAAGTTGCCTGTATACTTCCTACCGACATGTTGCTGCTTAGGAACCCTTCCACTTCTTGATGAGGCATGAAACTTGAGGGCTATGTCTTAAAAAAAAAAGAAAAAAAACAGGGGCCACATTCACATAGTACTACTGAAAGGCCTACATGTATGTACCTTTTTTAAGGTCGCAACAGCCCGATTCACAGAATTGGCCCTTTTGCTACCAGAAAAAAGGCTTTCCCAATGTACCAAACCTTATTTTAGAATTCGGTAACCTATTACCGAATCACCAAATGGGTTAGCGATTCGGAAGTGGCGTGTTTAGGGCGTCTCTTCCTAATACCGAATCGCATCAGTATGTAGAAATCTTTTGCGACCGAAATGCGGTCGCAAAACATTTGCATTTTACCACCTACTTCAAGTAGGTGGGAACCCATTCGCAAATCCCCTTTGTGAATGTATGCAAAAACCTTTTTTAAGAGCAGGCAGTGGTCCCATGGACCAATGCCTACTCTTAAAAAATTAAAAGAAAACTTCATTTTTTTTTCTAAACGCAATAAAGGAAAACGGGCTGCATTTAAAAAAAAAAAGATTGCTTTATTTAAAAGCAATCACGGACATGGTGGCCTGCTGACCCCAGCAAGCCACCATCTTCATGATTTTAGCGATTCCTACAGGGTCACATATTGCGACCTACCTCATTAATATTAATGAGGTAGGTCGATTTGCACTCCCTACGAATCGCTATATGAATAGCGATGACCTAATTGCAATATGCAGAAAACCGCAATTAGGTAATTGCTATTACAAATGTTGATACATGTGGCCCAAAGAGTAATCTTTGCGAATCTGGCCTATGCTGTGAAGCACGTGTGTATTTAACGATTACTTATAGTCGTAACTAATGACTGTTTATCTAATTAACAAAGCTTTACAACTTACACATGAGAAACGTATGCCTATTTGAATGAGCAGGTGTTAGTGCACAAAAAGTTCACTTACACCCCTATCCTTAAACCAACATGTGAACGGTTTAAGAACTGTGTAGAGTACACATGTCCAGGGTCAGGAAATTTGAAGCATTTTTATTTACCTTTCGATTGTATTTCTTTCCTTATAAATTATTTTCCTTCACATGTCTCTTCTTACAGACACGCTGCGATAAATAGGATTATGGGTGCACTTTCCCACCCTTTCTGCAGCACTTACACATAGATGTGCTGAAAAGTATTCGAATTATCAGTACGAATGTGTGAACATCAGCACAGTGTTCAGTCTGAGCACTGAATGAAATGTAACGTAAACTGAAACCTAAGACTGCACAGTCTTGTACTGAGTAATGTAGACTTTGCAGTAATGTGTTTCCTTGTGAAATATGCATGAGCAATACAGGTGCAAGTAGGAGCTCTCTATCCAGGTGTAAGTCCAACTTAAACCTGGGGCAATCTTTTGTGAAGCCAAGTTTGATGTATTAGCCGAAGAACCAGTCAGGACACGAGTGCATGCATCTCTCCCGGTTCCCACCTCTTCCTTCCCCAGTACTCTTGGATACATGCTGCACCAGAGTCTTGTTTCTAGTAACTTGAATCTGGAACACTGCTGTCTACCTTACAGTTTAATTTCTCAGGTCAATGAAGGCTATTCCCTGAAGCAGCTGCAACTAGATTTAGTTATTCTCCTCTTAAGGCCGTTTTCCTAGGTTCACTGGTTTCAAGGTATTCCCCTGCACGATGGTGTTCATCTGCCTGGAGCCACACAGAGGCTCTGTGGACTACTTGTTCTGTCTGTAATCATCCACCAGCGTGCTCTGCGGGTCATTGACAGAACCTTGCATAAAGGAAGCATGTGCTGAAGGTGAGCTGGGTGCTCGTACAAATTAGCACGAGGGGCTTCTATCTCTGCTTTGAAGATCCCCACATTCACAAAAAAATTGGCAGGCAAGGGATACCCGCCTTGTTGGAGGATATTTCATGTTTAGGGCTTTCTCTCTAAACTGAAGCCTATACTGGCAAATCCTGCGGACTCTGATGCCTAACTTAAAAAACTGAGGGGCATATTATCAAGCCCCTATCGCCACCACAACGTCACTTTTTGTGACGTTGTGGTGGCGATAGGGTCAGCGCCCTATTACCAAGGCAGCGTTAAACCACATAACGTGGCTAAAAGCCACTTAAAGTGTCTTAATGCTGCCTTGGTAATAGGGCCCCTTTCACGCTAAACTTAGCGTGAAAGGGGCGTGCAGTGGGTGTTGCGGTGGGCGTTCCACCGCAATACCCATTCACTTCGACGCTGCCACCTATTATCAAGAGAGGCGATAATAGGCGGCAGCTCCGAAATTAAGACCAGAAAAATCCTGGTCTTAATGTGGCGAAACGAGGAGAAATGCTTCATTTCTCCTCGTTTTTGCTTTTTCCATGTGTGCTGCCTTGTGCAGCACACATGGAAAAAGCAAAATGCCAAGGTTCGTTTATGTACAGGAAGGTGTCCCTTCCTGTACATAAACGAACCTCCCTGCTCGCAGACACCCTTGCACTCTGGTGCAAGGGTGCCTGCGTTGGCGTTGAGTCGTGAGACTTTGCGCCATTCGCAGGGGGAAACGCCAGGCTGCACCATATCCTTGGTAATATGGTGCAGCCTAGCGTTTCCGAAGTGGCGATGAGAGGCGTTAAGCAAAGGACGCTAACACCTCTCACCGCCACTTCCTAGATAATATGCCCCGGAATCTGATAGAGACTTCTAACCGCAGATTCATTAACTGAGAATTATCCCCAGGCGTCAGCATGGATCCGTAAATTATTTTGGGAGCAGAACCACTGAGCACCAGTAGGTGGTGTCTTTCAGCTCCGCATGGCATAGTCCACGCCTGAAGTGATGAGCACAGTGCCTATATAGGCACCTCCCGAGCGTGCTGATATCAGTTCTTTTCTTTCCGCGCCAGTCAGCGCAGTTCCGGAGAGAGCTACCCCCAGTCATTTTTTAACTGACCTTTTTTGACTTTTGTCAAAGTGTTTTTTCGGGACTTCTCTCCTGCAGTGGCAGGGATGTCTACAAGGAAGGCTGGATTCAAGCCCTTCAGCATCTGTCACCGGCAAATGTCAGTGACGGACCCGCACCTCGTCTGCCTATCGGCCCATTTCCCTGCTGCCTGTACCCACTAATGTCCTCTAGAAACATCTGAACCTTCAGGTTATGAACTATCTTGAACAATTCCAACTCCTAGACACATCTCAATTTGGCTTTAGGAGCAACCGTGGGACTGAGACGAAACTAGTATCTGCAGTCAACAACATCCACTCAATGGATGCTGGGGAGGCTGCAGTGTTGGTTCTTCTGGGCCAATCTGCAGCCTTTGATACCATCTCCCCGACCCGGCTTGTCGATCGGCTCCAGCAACTGGGGGTCACAGACTTGGCACTTAAACTCCTGGCATCTTTTCTAAGTGACAGGTCACAGATAGTCATTGTGGATCAGTTTTGCTCAGAGTCCATAATGATACCATGTGGGGTGCCTCAAGCCTCCTCTATGAGCCCTACACTGTTCAACTTGTATGTCTCCCCACTGGCAAAACTTATTAGATCTTTTGGGCTCCAAGCTTTGTCTTATGCTGATGACACCTAAATCATTGTGTCTATCTTGAGAGACATTGATGCGACTGCCTCCAATTAAAAAAACTGTATGCAGGCAGGGGCCTCACGTATATAGAGAAACTACTTACGACTGAATGGGGACAAGACGGAGGTTCTGATCTTTGGTGGGAAACCTTCTGTATGGTCCAATCTGTGGTGACCAGTTACTCTGGGGGCCTTACCTACTCCAACAGACTTTGCAAAAAATCTTGGATTAGTGGTCGATAGAGATCTATCGTTTGATTTGCAGGTATACAGGATGGTTTCTACCTGTTTGTGGATAATTAAATCCTTGAAAAAAATGTTTCACTTCATTCCACTTCATGCACGGAAACCGGTGGCTTTGGCACTCATCATGTCAAGCTTGGATTACTGTAATGCTCTCTACCTAGACATTAATAAGACTGTTCTTGCTAAACTGCAGCTTGTTCAGAACGCTGCAGCCAGACTAATTCTTGATATCCCTAAATTTCAGTCAGTCTCTGAGGGGATTCGGAAACTGCACTGGCTTCCTGTGAACAAACAAATTACTTTTAAGGCTTTTTTCATGGTTCACAAAGCCCTGGACAACAAAGGGCCAAAACAACTCAGGAATCTATTTCAACATTACATTCACTCTAGACAGCTGCGATCCTAAAGCAAATATCTCCTAATTATTCCCAGGTATAGGAAATTGAGATGGCAGTCTTTAATCTCACGCCTTTTTTCGCAAGGCCTTAAAGACCTGGCTTTTTACTCTGTAATGGGTAGTCAGCTACCTCCTCCTTGTTTTCTCTCCCCTGCAAAGACTAACTGCTATCAGCGCCTTGATGCCATTTGGCATTTGTTGCGCTTTACAAGTATTTTCATTCATCCATTCATTAATTCCTTCATCCATTCATTAATTCATTCATTCATATTGCGGAACTATTAATTAGAGCAGTCATACCATTCAGAGGCCCAAAGAGAAGATGTTGAATCATCTTCACTCTGTTGACAGTTTGGGTCACTTAGTAAACTAGATATGTACCCTCCCACCACCATCAGAGGCATGGTCTAGCCCGCTTCACTTGTCTACGTGCAGTATCAGATTTTGAGGATGGTTGCTATGACATAATAGGCTACTAGAAGAGTTCACAATAGAAAGGGGACACAGCTAAGCATTACCTCTTCGTCCCTCGTCGTCGACCCAGTCATAAACAAATGAGGTAGTATCCAATCCCAGACAGAAAACAAAACAGGAAATGCTTGCTAACCCCACCCACCATCCAGCTAAGAGCTGTAATACACTAGCCACACCTTAGCACTTCCTGTTTTGTTTCCTGCCTGTTATAGGACGGGGGATGCTGAGGTAACTGCCGGGCTTTTGCCTCCAACCTGGTTGCCCTCAGCTTTCTCCCTCTGCTGGGCTTTGGGAGCACCTGTGGCCCTTGTGGGAGCATCGGGAGTCAGGACTTGCTCTGGTGGTCTCCTTGGACTCCGTGAGCATTGTGGCTGTCGGGAGACCTGTCTGCTTGGCTTGTTTGGTCTCCTGAGTCAGCTGTTTTTTTTTTTTTAGTGGGGGTTGACCATTTCTGCTTTCTTTCCAGTCATCCAGACCTTGTCTGGTGAAGGGTCGGTGGTGGCGATGCCCTCCGCAGTGGTGTGGGCATGCAGGGGCACTGGTTCCACTGCCTTGTGTGTTAGTGACGTCCCGGGACCTGCGGGAGCGCTTCCTTGTTGTTGTCTCTCTCTCTCTCTCTCTCTCTCTCTCTCTCTCTCTCTCTCTCTCTCTCTCTCTCTTGAAGAGCATCGGACAAAGAGAGGGGGAGCATACATTTTGTCAGGGCTTTCTACGGCCTTGCAGTGCCTTACCTGCCTCTCTGATATGGGTGCATGCTGGGCGAGTAGCTCGTGGAGTGTGCTGACAGCCGGCTGCTACGCTCTGATTTTTTATGTTACTGCTCTTTCAATCACGCGCTTAGTCAGGTCAGATGCGGTTTTTACTGCTTTTTTGAGGTGATACATTTATAGTGGTAGCTCTCATTTCTGTTGGGTTGTCGTGATAGAGCTCTTGTGCTTTCAGTATGGGGAAACATGCTGGTAAGCGAAGGCATTATTCCCCTTCCTCGTCTTCTTCTTCCTCCATGGGGAGTCCTGATTCAGCCCCAAAAGATGATTTTGGAGACTTTGTCTGCCTTGAAAAAGAAAAAAGCTGGTACACAGTCAGGAGGTGGACAGGAGCTTTATTTGGACATTTTCAGTTCAACTTTTTTTCTGATGAGTCCTCTATAAGCTTGATGGAACGTAAAGGGAAATATATATCTAAAGATATGTTGCCGGATATTCTGACTCATGTCAGTGAGAATATGGGATTCCCTGGTTGACCAGCACTTCTAAAGACATGGTGTTGCCTCAATTTCAGAAGCAATTTACTAAAGCACTGCCCATTCATCCGTTCGTGATGGATGTCCTTTTAAATGCATGGAAGGATCCTGATCTTATCCGTATGCCTCACTTCATGTCCAAGCTGTATCCATTGAGGGATATGAGGATACATTCCCAGAAACGGTCCATGTGTGCTCTATTGTGGCTAGTCTGGTGGAGCATCCTTCCATGGCTGAGGATAATGTCATTAAAAAGAGGGGGCCTGATACGAAGATTGACTCTTCTTTGAGGAAGACGTATGTGGGGTCTCATCTTGCCATTCATTCTGGGATATATGGGGCATATGTTGCGCAGTCTTTGTTATCTGACTTCAAGACTTTGTTCACTACTATACAGGAGGGTGGCCATTGTCCCGAGTTGTTGGAGTCCATGGACCGCCAGACTGAGTTTCTTTCGGACATTGCTTTTGATTCGGTCAGAGCTTTGGCCTTGTCCTGTAGTGCTTCCATTGCAGTCATTCGCATCTTGTTGCTGAAGGGGTGGAACACGGATGCTACACAAAGGTCGATGTCTTTGAGGTTGGCTTTTAAGGGTCCGAGACTTTTTGGGAAAGACCTTGAGTAAAAGTTGCATAAAGTTTTCAAGAAGCAGAATCATTCCTTTTCATTTAGAAAGCAACAGCAGCATAAACTGTCCTTTTCTTCACCAAAATCCTTTTGTCAACCTTCTCGGAGGAGGCAGAGGAATTCCTTCAGGGATCAGAAGGCCCAGGGGAAGGGTTTTCAAGGCAAGTTTCAGAGGAAACCTCATCAGGATCCGGGGACTGGCACTCAGCGTTCCTGACTATGCCACCGCCAAGGTACCAACTGGCATGATACCAGAGGTTGGTGGGAGACTGCATCATTTCCTGGCAATTTGGTGGCTCACGACCTCGGACCAATGGGTTCTGAGTGTTCTGGAGAAGGGTTACCAGATTGAGTTTGTGTCTTTTCCTCCTTCGTCTGGAACAGTTTGCATGTCGATTCCAAGGGATGCTATCAGGAGGGCGGAGCTGTGATATGGGGTTCAGTTGCTGCTCCAGAAGAAAGTGATTGTCCTGGTTCCATGGTCGGAGAGGGGTCAAGTCACTTATTCAATCATCTCTCTGGTCCCGAAGGAGACAGGGGGTTTCCGGATAGTAATCAACCTCAAGCCCCTGAACCGGTATGGGTAGAGGATCCCTTTCAAGATGGAGACCCTGCAACAAATTATCCCATTGAGTCAAGCAGGCTTTGTGATGACTACATTGGATTTTCAAGATGCATATCTCCATGTTCCTTTGGCATTGAGGTTCCAGAAGTGTATGCGGTTCTCTCTAAGAGGTCATTATTGGCAATTTTGTGTGCTCCCTTTCGATCTGAGGTCCTCGCCCAGAGTCTTCACCAAAGTAGTGTCTCCCCTGGTTGTTCACCTCTACCTCCTGGGGATCTCAGTGTTTCCATACCTGGACGACTGGCTGCTCCTGGCCCCGCCTGCTCTGGTGATGCAGCAGCAGTGGGACTTGACCATACATACACTGGAAAGCCACGATTTCCTGCTGAATTTTCTGAAGTGCAGTCTTCATCCATCTATCAGGAGGGCTTAAATAGGGGCTGAGTTCGACACTGTTCTGGGCAAGGTGTTTCTGCCTCAATCCAGGCTCCAGCACCTGCAGGGCTTGGTGGGTGCACTGGTGTCTCGAACGACTGCTCTGCTGCTTCAATGGTTGGAGGTACAGCGCCGCATGTCGGCCTCTGTTTTCACGGTGCCATGGGGCAGTTCGCACCTTTGGCCTTTGTTGTAACACCTTCACCGGTTTGTTCATTTCCCAGTTCAGAATTTGGCCTTGGAGATCCGGGTGTCTCTGGATATTGTGCACAGCCTACAGCGGTGGCTGGACTCCTCAAATCTCAACAAGGGCATGTGGATGCATCCTTCCCCTCCATTGGTGCTGACAACGGATGCCAGTGATCTGGGTTGGGGCACAATTCTGGGTCAGTGGTCAGTTCAGGCACGGTGGAACAGGTCGGAGACCTTGCGCTCCTCCAACTGCAAGAAATTGTCGACAGTGGAGAGGGTCCTTTGGTACTTTCAGTCTCGCCTGTCTGGTTGCAATGTTCTGGTGCAGTCCGACAATACGGTGACTGTGGCTTATGCGAATCACCAAGGCAGCACTCACAATCAGGTGGCCTGTGCTGTGGCGAGCTGGGCAGAGCGTCATCTCCAGGCCATTTCTGCTCATTACATCAGGGTCATGGACAATGTGGTGGCGGATGCCCTGAGCAAGAAGTTTCCGTCCTTTCACTCGTTGTGTCTGTCGCCCCAGGTATTCCGCATGATTTGCGGGAGGTTTGGTTGTCTGAGATGGATTTGTTTGCCTCCAAGACCAATGCTATCCTGTCCATCTTTTGCTACAGGATTCCGGAGTTGGGGGCCTGGGGTGTGGATGTCTTGTCCCTCCCGTGGCCTCCGTGGTTACTGTATGCCTTCCCTCCTTTTCCCCTCATTCAGATGTTTCTGTTGAAGGTTCAGCGGGTGAAGGCGCAGGTGGTGACCACGGAGGTCATGGTTCCCACTGTTGAAGAGTTTGGCTGTGGGCCCTCCTTGAATCTTGCCTCAGAGGCCGTCTCCTCTGTGGTCTTCCACTCCTCGCCTGCTGGCCCCTCTAGCCGTATCGGTTTGGAGGTTGAGTGGCAGACTCTAGTGAGCCAAGGTTTGCCGACCAACATTATTTCTGTGGTGCAGGGTTCCCGTAGGGTTTCTACTCTGTCCTCCTATTCTAAACATTGGTCTGCTTTTGACATGTGGTGTTCTCTTCTATCTCGGCTGTTCTTCAGTTCTTTTTTCACAGCTTCAATAAAGGCTTTGAGCTGTCTACTTTGAAGGCAAGTGGGCGGCTATCAGGACGTTCAGGGATCCTGTTTCCTTTTCCTTGGAGTATTGGCCCTTGGTTGCCCGGTTGTTTAGGAGTTTCTCTCTCTCCTCCCCTGCTGTCCGTTCTTCTGCTCCTTCGTGGGATCCATCTCTGGTCCTGCATGCTCTTCAGTCCTCTCCTTTTTAGCCTTTATTGTCTGTGGATGTGAAATTCCTGTCTTTTAAGGTGGTTTTCCTGGTGGCTATCATGTCAGCCAGGAAGTTGGGGGAGCTTTTTGCTTTGCGGTGTTCCCCTCCCTTTCTGCGGTTCATGGAAGATGCTGTAGTGTTACGTTTGGATTCTGGGTTTCTTCTAAGATTCGTTCTAAATTTCATACTTCTCAGGAGTTGGTGTTGCCTTCTCTCTGTCCTTCTCCTTCTTCTCCTGAGAAATGATTGTTGCACACTTTAGACGTTAAACATGCTTTATCTGTTTATGTGGACAGGCCTGCTGCTTTTCCTTCTTCTGACAGTCTATTTGTAACTTTTGGTTTTGCAGGACGTGGAAAGGCTGCCTCTCTGATGAACCTGGGGCGTTGGATTAAGGACACCATTTCCTTGGCTTATTGGGGCTCTGACTTGCCATGTCCTTCCAATGTCCAGGCCAGGTCCACTTGAGGTGTCTCGGCTTCTTGGGTCGCTTTTAAGGGAGTTGGGTTGGATGAAATTTGTTGTGCTGGAACGCGGGCTTCTGAGTCTACGTTTATCAGACATTACCATTTGAATTGCACACTGAATGAGCGTTTGAATTTTGGGAGTGGTGTTTTGCGGGCTGTGGAGCCTGCTGCTCCTGTATAATCAGTTTGGACATGCCATTAAATTCACTGTGGTGCTCATATGTCCTGTGTGTTGTTTGTTCTTCTTTTCAGATGGTGTTTCAAAGGTCTTCACTTTTGGTGGTCTGCTTTGGTATGCCTCGTGTATTTATGACTGGGTCGAGGAAGAGGGACGTAGAGGTAATGCCCTGATTACTAACCGGTAATCCTCATTACTCTCAGTCCTACTCGTTCTCGACCCAGTCATACTTCGCACCCACCCTCCCTGTATCAGGCCTTTGTGTGCTTGGTATTTCAGGAAGTGCTAAGGATCTGACCCTTAGCTGGAGGGTGGGTTGGATTAGCAAGCGTTTCCTGTTTTGTTTCCTTTCTGGGGTTGGATACTACCTCGTGTGTTTATGACTGGGTCACGGACGAGTAGGACTAAGAGTAATGAGGATTACTGGTAAGTAATCAGGGCATTTATGCTTAGATTTCAGTAATTAATAAGTGCCCCTCACCGTGTTAGTGTTTCAAGCTGGAGCAATTGCATGGATGGTAATACATGCAAACAGCTAGGGGCTACATTTACTAGCATCCTCTTCCATGTTTACTGTATAATTCTGTCGCAGGTGATAAGAAATTACTATCACAGATTCTCAACCTTTTGACATTCCTCAAGCTATGAAGAGTGGCCAATGACCTGTTTTTCAGAAAACTTTTGGTTTTGTGTCATAGAGTTTACATGTGTGCAGCCATGTCTGCCTAGACTTCACCTTCCTGTTATCTTGCTCTCTGAAGAAAATAGCATCTGTTTCTAAGGAGGCAGTCAGCTTTTACTTTCTCATGGGAGTTATTTTTATTGTTGCATTGCTCTTCCATTTTGTTTCAGGGTGGTAGTTTGTATCATTCTCCTGCTATGGACCGTCTCTTGATTACCATGCTCTGGGTAGGCAATCTTCCCCGTGTCAACTCTTGTCAGTTAGGCCTGGGAATTGAGAGAAGTCATTTGGGCAACTGGTTAGCGAAAATGCAGAATTTTATTGTTAATAAAACCTGGAGAAAATTACCAAGGTGAACAGTAGTTACAAAACGAGTCCTTTTCTGATAATTAGTGAGCATTTTTATATATTTTAAAAACTACGTTCACATGGCCATCTGATGTTTCAATAATTTTTCAATCATGTGCATTGTAACTACATATAAGTGAATAAAACATTAAATGAAAAAACCCTTTAAATTCATTGTCTTTTTTTCATGCATGACTAGGACTGCGGTTTAGCTTTTCTGCAGCTATTAATTTTTCGTTGGTGGCTCGGCTGTTCGGTTTAAACCACACAAAGCCTCCTGAGTAAGACAATATTTAATTCCAGAGAACACGTATTGCGCTGTTAATCTATGTTTGTTCTAAACTTTGGGCTGGTGAGTTAAAAAGGATTTAGAGTTGACAGTCACACATCATTGGGGATTTAAGAAAAGAATATGGCTCAAATTGAGGCGTTTGTACCTGGTCCTCCACGCGGGAAAAAGAACAGTTAAAGTTTATTCGACGTAAGAGAGATTCACGCTTGTTCCTACGCTTGTTCCCACGAATGCTTTGCTGCGCGTGTACAGGTGACTTGCCAAAGAAAGAAACACCCATCTTTACAGTTGTGATTTGTGGTAGATGCTGTTTTAATTTGCTATAATTCGGTCACATTAGGGCTGTAGATTATCATACTTTCCAAATAGCATCACTTAACATTTCCATACATATGCACCAGGGGCCTCACACTTCAGTGGTGGCCGGCATGGAAAGAGGAAAAATGAAGATATTTCTCCTCATTACGCCTCACCTGGGGAGGCATATCTTTTTGGTGCATTCCCAGGTTTACTAGGTTTGGTAAATCGGGGAATCCATAAAAAACCATGGGATTTCCGTGGGAACACTCACCACAACGCCCATGGAACGTCTCCCTTGCACAGAGTGAGGCAACACAGCAATTTGCGCTGGTTGCCTTATTCCAGATTTATGAAGCCAATCGAAGCCACGCAAAGTGCCTTTGTGTGGCTTCATAAATATTAGAGGTTTGCGTTGTGAATGTACCTCGTTGCGTGCTACAAGCATGACGCTAAGCCCTCATAAATATGCCCCTAGGTCTGCGTTATGAAGTTAGCACTGGTCTACTTGGTATCCTGGAGACGAAATATTAGTGCAGACATTGCTTTAATGTAAATCGCTATGCAAAATCTCTTGAAATTTACTTCAAGGATTTTGTTTTTCTGGCTTCCTTCTTCAAACAGAGGGGAGCAAGCGAGCACCTAGAATCTGGAACTTGCTTCCTCCAAACATTAAAAGAATCCCGGCCACGTCAGTCTTCAAGAGGGAAGCAAATACCTTCCTAATGAGCAAATTCCTACCATAATCAACTGCAGATCAAATACATCGCTGTCAGCTAATTTGTCACCTAGACCTTCTGGGTATCGAATCAGCTCTCTCCAGAATGATCCCAAGATGTATCATAACAGACCTCTCCACTTATCAGGGAGTTATATACTAATGATCAGACAGATGTTTACTAATGACATCTATGTTTATAGGACCAAAACCAGTCCTAGGATGCTTGTTTCCAATCCAGGGAGGACCGAAACCAGTCCTAGGATGCTTGTTTCAAATCCAGGGAGGACCGAAACCAGTCCTAGGATGCTTGTTTACAATCCAGGGAGGACCTGGCCTTGCAGTTCGGGCTGGACTGTTCCAATAGGGAGCAGGGTCAAGACTGATTTGCATATGGCTGGGTTCAAACTGGAATGGCATGGGGAGCAAAAAAATGATGGATTTAGGCCCAGATCTCTGTGCTGGGGTGAATGTATGACATTGTTCTGCATTCTGTCCATCAAGTGTTCTTTTTACACTAATGTTTATAGTAGCAGACCTTACTAATTATTTGTGAGTGAACTTATTCTTTACCTTCTTGTACTCAATTGGTCCACATGTTATACTTGGATGGAATTGTTTTAATCATGTTATCAGTTTATTCATTTTATTTGTGTTATGATGCTTCCTTACCCTGTGTTGTGCAACTGTAGATGCTATGTGTTTGTGAAGCACTCTGATACCCAACGGGTCATGTTCGCTCTATAGAAAAGACTGAATAAATACAGAATGATATATGGTGGGAAGGTAACCTCATGCTACAGAGAGCACACCTGTGCTTACTTTTTTTCTTCTTTTTTACTTTTAACAAACCTTTCCACAACAGACACAAAATACGACAATTGCAACAATTTGTGGCCTTCTCAAGTAGGCAGGAGAGACAGCAAAACCTATCAGGTATACAATAATGAACAATACAGCGTAACTCTCAGTAGGCAGTGCTGAAGGGAAAATTCTGTGAAGCCACTTCACGAATTTGCGAAGGACTTCATAAGTGATAAAAATGGTGATGCCACATAAATGTAGGGTGCAGTATTGGGAAAGAAACGAGGACGGAGCGCGCATTTGTGAATTTTACATCATGCAGAATCACTTAGAGGAATCAGAATCCATCCTAGATATCTTAACAAGATTAAATGGGTCTTAATAGAACTCATGAGCTAATTGATAGAGATTACGGGGCATATTTATGAAGATTGTGGCGCAGAGCAGTGCAGCAAGTCACCTTGCTGCGCTGCCCTGCGTCACAGAGAAAGGGCAGGAATGCGCCGTACTTAATGCATATGGCGCAATCCTGTCCTTTCCCCTGCACTGGCTCACAATGGGCCACCTAGCACCAATGCAGGCACCCCTTGCACCATGGTGCAAGTGGTGCAAGGGTGCCCGCGTCGCATGCAGGATTTTTTTTGTGCAGGAAGGGACACCTTCCTACACAAAAACAATCCTTAGAAGCATATTCCTCTGTCTACGCAGCACACATAGAAAGAGGAAGTAACGAGGAGAAATAATTATATTTCTCCTCGTTATACCTGTCCTGGGGAGGCGTATCTTTTTGGTGCAATCCTAGGTTTACCTGGTATGGTAAATCTGTAAATGTGTAAAAAGCCATGAGAGTTGTGTGGGAAAACCCACACAACGCCCGTTGAACGCCTCCCTTATGCAGCGTAATGAAATGCGGCAATTTGCACTGCTTTGCATTACTCCAGATTTATGAAGACATTTAAAGCCACACAAAGTGGCTTTGCGTGACTTCATAAATGTGACTTTGAGGCTTTCGTCAAGAATGTACCACGCTGCGTGGTGCAAGCATGACGCAAATCTCTCATAAGTATGCCCTTACGTTTTTGAGACCAGTGTCATGTTTGCGGGCTAGTCCCACCACCAAGCTTACATATATATGCCTCATACGAATTGGCTTCACCAAAGACATTTCACGCTAATTGATTTCAATAGTTTATTAAATGCACTGAGAAGACTGTCGAGTGCAGATGGAGATGTGGCCCAATGGCCAGACCTGCCGACTTTGGCACTATCAAACCAGGTTAGAGTCCTAGTCTAGCCTCGGCTCAACCTCTTGGGATTTTCAACAAACCACGTAATCGCCCGGTTCTCATGCTCTTGTGCCCTTGGGATAAGCTTGTCTTATATAAAACTGTAAAAAGAAAATAGCAGATTGAGTCCTCAATCTTATACAGTGAGGCCACAAAATAATAGCATGTCCCAGGAAGTGCCTTGCCAATTACATGAAATCTGTGGGCCTAGATGAACACCTACTGCAGTGTTACAATAGACATACGTGGTTATGCAGAAATCAAAAATGAAGAAAAATGCTGTTTACAAGTGCTTCGTGTTTAAAACTAATTTAGCAAATGAACTAGTGTTCAGTTTTTTTAGTTACTACACTTGAGAGACCTTCTTTTGCCCCCGTAACACATTTCATTGAAAACAAGCCTATCCGTTCCTTCACTTTCATCCTCTCCCCGCATATGAGACCATTGCACCAGAACCAGAGCTGATTTGCTTCAGGGATGGAGCATTCGTACCATCCTTCACTATTTTGGAATTGAGCAGTAAATTACCTTTTCTGTTTCTACTCCTTAAATAGAACCAGGGCTCATGGTGCAGTGTCCTGCTCTGTAATACTGTTGCCTGTTCTGGATCCCTACAATAGTGCAGACCTTCACTCCAAGACCCTTTTATAGTTCTACTTCCAAAATAAACAAGCATTTGCAATGCAATAGGTCTTTACTTTTATTTTTTAATTTGCAGTTCAGTAATTATATTTGCATAGCGCTATTGCCATTGGTATAAAAAAGTAAAACACTTTGTCATTTTTAACGCCAACAGCTCTAACTTTAACAAATGCGAGACCTATTGCACTGCAAATGCTTATTTACCTAGCCATGTTGCATGTTGCAGGGTGCATTACCATATGTGGCCAAAAGAGGTCCCATGGGACTTCTTTTGGCCACATAACTTAACGGTCATCCGGGGTAAAAGGTGTCAATGAACGCAGTTCACAGAGGAAGTAAAAAGAAAGAGGTTACACACGAGCCCTGGAGGAGGTAGGGAGTCTCTTACTTCTGCAGTACTGGGGACTCGAACTCAGAGGCCCCACTACAAACGCGAATCCCTTGTTATTACTATGCATTACCTTTTCACTCGGGTTCATCAGCCAGCCTTCCAGACCATGTTTGTGAGTAAACTACCGGGAATGATGATCATTCTGGGAAAACAAGTCCAAACGGTGCCTCTGCCCTGCACTGGACATTACGCAAGGAACTAAAAAAAAAATTCCCTTCAGCCTTGTGTGTCCTTGGGACAATCGTGCACAACAGCAGGACATCATCATATGAAAGTTAGGCGCTGGACCACCATCTTGAGAGGGACAATATGACAGCTCCATTTGCAATGCAATAGGTCTTGCATTTGCATGAGTTTAAGCTATTGGCATTGTAAATGATAATGCCTTTTATTTATGTGTTTACAAAACCTGCAAGCGGTGCATAAACACAGCTTGCAGGTTTTGTAAACACATGAATTTAAGGCATTGCCATTTACTATGCTAATAGCTCAAACTCTCGCAAACGCGAGCTGTAAGCTAAAGCACGGGTGTCGCGATAGCTTCAAAAGTAAACAGATAGAAAAACTTTTTTTCTATTTCTTTACTTTTGAAGCAATCACGGCACCCGTGCTTTAGCTTGAGATGTTGAAAGGTAAAACGCGGATGTTGCGATTGTAACAAAAGTAAATAAATAGAAAACAAATGGTGGCCGCACGCTTTTTTCCCTATTTACTTACTTTTGTTACAATCGTGGCATCCGTGCTTCAGCTTTGAACATCTTAAGCTAAAGCGTGGGTGCTGTGATTACTTCAAAAGTAAACAGTAAAAGAATGCACATTTTGTTTTTCTAATTGTTTACTTTTAAAGCAATCGCAGCACTCGCGCTTTAGCTTAAGTTGTTTAAAGCTAAAGCGTGGGTGCCCCCAATTAAAGAAAAACATAAAAAGAAAGGCTTGCAGCCGTGTTCGACCAGCAAATCAGAAAAGAAAAGCACGGCCACCATTATTCTTGCCGAGGCGTGCAGCGCAGAATAAATGAAAAAAAAGCATTGAGGGAGAGATATCCTGTCTGCAACAGCAGGCAGGACAAAACTATTTAAGAAAATAATGCTAAGAGGCTGTACTTGAAACCTACCAAGTAACAACACATTTAACAGGGGATGTCCTCATGGGAGGTTACAAGAAGAGAAAAGGTGGCACTAAGAAGGAACTACTAAGCCTATTGACCAATGAAAAGCCACCATTTACAAAGGACAGGAGCCAATTAAATAGATGGGCGGAGCTTCATGCCTGAATACAGCATGTCTCGTAGAGACAGCGCAAGTGCTGCCTAGGCGAGACCTAAAAGGGGGCTTGTGGTGATGTGTCTTGCTTTAGGACAGTGTAGCCTGTGCCCAACACCAGTGCATTTGTTCTACCATTGGAGTCGTGACTGTACACTCTCTGTTTTCTGAAATGGGAAATGTACTAACCATGTATTGTGATGCTTCTTGTTTGTGTATATAGGTTGCACCTTTTTTGTTGCAGGAGACACTTTGTTTACGCCATTGTGAACTCATGTCAATAATGTTTTTTGTTGGTGTTTGGCATTGTGCTTTTGTCAGAATCACATCATCCCCGCACATACGCATTTAGGTTAAATCTAGGCTTTAATGGATCATCAGCTGGCTTTCACAGTGCAAGAAGCACCCCAGGCCAGGAGACGTCCTGGCACATGAAGAGCCACCTCCTGGGAAGGGTGGCGGCTCAGTTAAATGTAGCAGATCTGCAAACAACTAAGAATATAAACCACTTAACTCATAGTGCAACTGTAGGGAAAAGAAGGGCTGACCATCAGCTTCCCACTGTTCCATGTTCTGCTGACTATTCCAGACCACAGTCTGACCCTGGTGTGCATATCGACAAGCTGCATGCTTTCATAAAACAGGTACTTGCATGCAGACAAGTTCAAGGGCACATTGGTGTCTGGAGTGTTCAATTGGAAAGTGTGGTCTGCCAGTGAGGGTGTCAGTGTCTGAGTGGGACTGTGAGTGGGTGCCAAAGTGTCTGAGTGGGTGTGTGAGTGGGTCTGTGAATGGGTGTTGGAGTGTCTGTGTGAATCTGCTAGAGGCTGAGTGTCTGTGAGTGGGCGTATGAGTATCTCATTGGCTCACTGAGTGGCCATATTTTTTTAACTTGCAGCCGACTTCCCATGATCCACCGTGATGTCACATGGGGCAGCGCTAAGCATTGCTGCAGATCCGCAAATTAACGCACATGATGAAAAGAATACGTATACAGCAATTTCTTTTCAATCATAAGCCCCTCATACACCCCTATATTGTACACATGGGCTCAGAGTACCTCTACCCTAACCCAGTCTATTCAATTTTTAGTAAATTCTCACAAACGGTGACCATTCCCTCTTATCTAAAATAGTAGTCACATCTATGTAAGAGGCTGTATGAGTGTCTTAGTGAGTCTGTGTGTGGTTGTGTGAGAGTGTGAGTGGGTGTATGACTGAGTGGGTGTGTGAGTGGGTGCATGAGTGTCTGAGTGGGTCTGTGAGTGGGTGCAAGAGTCTGTGAGTGGGTGTGTGAGTGTCTGAATAGGTTAGTGAGTGGCTGTGTGAGAGTGTGTGGGTCTGTGAGTAGGTGTATGACTGTCTGGGTGGGTCTGTGAGTGGGTGTGTGAGTGTCTGAGAGGGTATGTGACTGGATATGTAAGTGTCTGAGTGGGTCTGTGAGTGGGTGTGTCACAGTAAGGGTGGATCTATGAGTGGGTTGTGTGAGTTTGTGAATGGGTCTCTGAGTGTATGTGTAAGTGTCTGACTGGGTCTGTGAATGGATGTGTGCGTGTCTGAGTGGGTCTGTGAGTAGGTATGTGAAAGTGTGAGTTGGTCTGTGAGTGGGTGTGTGAGTATGCAAATGGGTCTGTGAGTGGGTGAGTCAGTGTCTGAGTGGGTCTGTGATTGGGTGCAAGAGTGTGTAAGTGGGTGTGTGAGTGGGTCTGTGAGTGTGTGTTGGAGAGTCTGTATGGGTCTGTGAGTGGATGTGTGAGAGGGACTGTGAGTGGGTGCATGAGTGTCAGAATGGGTCTGTGAGTGGGTGCGTAAGTGTCTGAGTGGGTATGTGAGCAAATGCAAAAGTGTCTAAGTGGGTGTGTGAGTGAGTGTGTCTCCGAGTGGGTGTTTGAGTGTCTGTGTGGGTCTGTGAGTGGCTGTGAGTGGATGTGTGAGTATCTCAGTGGCTCAGTGAGTGGTTGTATTTTTTTTTAATTTGTAGCCTAATTTACGGATCCACTGCGATTTTACACGGGGGCCACACTGAGCATCGCGGCAGATCCAGAAATTCACGCACGTGGTGAAAAAAACATACGAGCCAATTTGTTTTCAATCATAGGTCCCTCATACACCCCTATATTGCACATATGGGGTCAGGGTACATCTACCCTAACCCCTTCTATTCCATTTTTTGTGAATTCTCACAACCGGCAACCGTTCCTTCGTATATAAAATAGCGCCTGCAACTTTCCACTCAGGTTGCAGCCATCCAATCACGGCATTGCTGGTGGCTCATGAATCCATGGATTCCCCGCGGGAGATCTGCTGAGGGTTCGCATTCCTAGATATCTATATTTTTTTGAATAAGACAAAAGACAAGGTGACGGATGTAACGGATGGCACTATCACTGTCTCCCTGCTGTCATATCAGGTGGTTCGTGCACAACTCTCCAGCACCTGTCACCTTTCAGTGCCACTGACAACAGATTTCCAAATACTTTTAACAATAGGAGGTGCACCGAACACAAATAAGGTAGTCCGTTGATTATTTCTTTAAATTCTTCTTTTATTTCAAATCAGTTCATAAAAACAGCCAACGTGTTTCGTTCCCCAAAGATACAACTTTTTGGAACTTCATCAGGGCTTATGCCTCCAAATTAAAATTTCCAGATAATTTAAGAGAATGTTCTAATGACGGCGAGGATGGCTCGGACACATGTAGTCCTCGCAGTAACAAATTAAAATAGGAGGCCACCTTGATAAGCAGCCACGTCTCAGTCCAAGTCGCCAAGAAACGACTTGGACTGAGATGTGTCCGAGCCATCCTCGCCGGAATTCAAACTCAGTGCGACTTATTGATAACTATATCTACAACCAATACTTGAAGAAAATTATATTGCAACATAAGGATTATTATGTCCAATTATCCGGTGTTTTAGGTGAAATCCTTAGAAACTTGCATTTTTGCGTGAACCGTCATTAGAACATTCTCTTAAATTATCTGGAAATTTTAATTTGGAGGCATAAGCCCTGATGAAGTTCCAAAAAGTTGTATCTTTGGGGAACGAAACGCGTTGGCTGTTTTTATGAACTGATTTGAAATAAAAGAAGAATTTAAAGAAATAATCAACGGACTACCTTGTTTGTGTTCGGTGCACCTCCTATTGTTAAAAATCTATATTTTTTTATTAACTTCAAAACTCCTGAACGCATTTACACCAAATCACAAAAAGCATGCTTTCTGGATCAGCATCTTGCTTTCTGACAAATTTGGTGTAATTCCATTCAGAAGTTTGGGCTGTAGTAACGTCTGAAATCTTTATGGCAATCGCCAGTAGGTTTTATTACAAAAATAAATAAATAAATAAATATATATATATATATATATATATTTATATTCTATAAAGGGGGATGATGTCCCATAAGTGCCATATGCCATTCCCACCGGAAGTTTTGCTCTTTGATGCAGAAAATAAACAACTTAACAGACGTATACCAAACTTGGCACAGAGTTAGAATTTTACTCAAGGAAGTGCTTTTTTTTGGTTTTGTGTAAAACCGTTCAGTAGTTTTCCAGAAGTTAGCCCTTAAAGATGGGGTCAGATTAGGCATAAATTTGGTACATTTAAGAAAAAGAGTTCACATTGGCAGCTAAGGATTGACCAATGTTGTGGATATCATTGTTCAGGGAAGAGGTGTGGCGCAGCGGCCAGGGTGACTGACTCCGGATCCTGAGGCTCACGGTTCGATCCCCGGCGCTGGCGGCAGATCAGCTCAGCACCATGTGACTCTGGTGTAATACCTTGCTTAATCTTCCCGACGGCCCCCAGCACCGGGACACCTCTCCGGAGGTAGCTGTTTGCTTTACAAATACTAGACATTTACAGGTAAATGTTTAAATGCCTGCACTTATGAGCCTAAATTGTTACATCAGTTTCTTTAGGATGGGTTTTATCTGGGTTTATCAGTTTCCATCCTCAGAATTCATGGGCAGAAGTAAAGGTAGTAAGAGCTCTTAGGGGGTGTCTTTCAGTTATGGAGCAATTGGTGAATCAGCTACTCATTAGTTTCTCTCTACAGCATCCACCTCCTAGAACTTTGGTACCCTTATGGGATTTATCTTAGGTTCTTAGACCTCTACAACATCTACCTTTTGAGCATCTGGAACAAGTTTCCTTGAAATGTCTATCCTTCAAAGTTTTTGTGGCATTGTTTCAGAGTCTGTGTTTTTATTTGAGGTTGGATTTGATGTATCCTCATTAACACAAGAACTGAGGTGAGGTAGGGTTGAGGAGATAAAGTACTGATTACTTACTCCTAATTTTCATTACATTGATTATACTTCCTCATCCCTTGCTTGCAACCCACCGTCCCTGCTATTGCAATCATGATTCCCTTTTGCTTTGAGGTGACAGAATGTTATGTGGTCTCTCTCTCCATTTGACTCCAGGTAAGAGGGTGGATTCGCGGAGGGAGGGGGGTGGTTGCAGGAGAAATCTGTGAATGCAAAGTTTTTTATGCTTTGTCACGTGATGCATGGGGTAGATGTGGCCACCACATTAATGTAATTACTGGGATAGGAAGGGTAATCAGAATAGCAAAGATTACCAGTGATTAAATGGGATATAATAGTACATACATACCTAGTCACTTTGGTAGTAGGTCGATGTACAGCTATAATGTAGTGACCTAATTGTCCTCGATGAAGTAATGTTGTGATGTAATCATCCCGTATTAAGTAACATGCAGCCATATAGGCATAATAAGCTCATCTGTTACCATGCAGGATGTGCTACCAGTATTTATTTAGCTGGCAGGCTACTGCAAAAAATTTGCTTGCACATATGACAACCACGCATTTTGTGAGATTATTTAAAACGTGCCATATCTACATTTTTGAACATCTTATGCAGTTCATATTCAACCCTAAAAGCAACTAAAATCGTTGATTTGCGAAATCGTTCTCATTTGCCTTTTGAGCTATTATACAAGGCTCAAGAAATAGCAGCTGTTCTGGGATTTCATCACTTATGTACTTCGATATAGTGTTGTCCTAAGGATTTTTGGGGCTGGTCAAGGCAGATTTTAGGGGCCCCTGTACAGAAAAACTTTGAATTTTATTACCCATTTTCCGTTAAATTAAGAACTTGTTAAGCCCAACAAAAAAAAAATCTGAAATGGGTGTAAATCAAAGACAGTTGTTGTACTATGCCTTTCCAGGGGTCCCAAAATCCTTTAGATGGCATTGGGCATGAAGAGACAGAGGAAGAGGTGAGCAGGGGGGACAGGGGTTGACATACAGAAAAAGACGGGGGAGAGAGAACGTTTGTTTTCCCAGGGACCTCTTGGAAGGTGGGGACCCTGGGCAATTGCCCACATTGCCCATGCTTTAAAACGTCTCTGCTTCTAGTGAAGTGAAGTGAAGTGAAAGTGATTTATAAAGCGCAGTATCATGCCCAAGGGCATCTTGGCGCTATAGAAACGGATATAGCTTACAGAACTAAAGGTTCCTGCAGATACTCTGATATCTACTAGTCCTGGGAGAAGAGCTAGGTTTTCAAGGCCTTTCTGAAGGCAAGTAGTGAAGGAGCAGCTTTTAGTTCCAATGTTAAGCTGTTCCAGAGCACAGCAGTAAGCCTGAAGAAGCTCTCCCCACCTCAGGTTGTCCTCCTAAATAGGGAGACTACCAAGTTGATAGCTGAGCCTGAGCGAAGCGTCCTCCCTGGGGTGTACCATTTGAGCTTGTCCTTGAACCGAGCTAGCCCCAGTCCCTGTAATGATTTACAGGCCAGGCAAAGAGCCTTGAACCTAACACGCTGTTTGACTGGGAGTCAGTGAAGTTTCCTGATGGCTCCTCTAGCTGATTCATATTTAGGGGTTTTAAAGAGAAATCTGCAGAATCTGAAGTTTATTCAAAGAGCCTGAGGCAAGATTGAGATATAGGCCATTACAGTAATCAATCCTAGAGCGATGATTACTGTCTTCAGGAGCTCTGATGGTAAAACAATTTCAATCTTTTTTACAAGCCTCAAGGAGCAAAATGATGCAGACGTGATTTTATTCACTTGGTCTTTTTATTTCAGCTCTTTGTCTAGCAGAAAACCCAGATTTTTTACTTTATTTACTGGTTCAGGGATGAGGCCTATCTCAGGAGGCCACCATTCCGGCATCCAGAATGAGGGGTTATTGCCAAAGATGATGACTTCAGTTTTGGCAGCATTTAGATTAAGACAATTGTTGTCCATCCATTTGCTCACATTGCTTATGCAGGTTCTAAATCCAGACCCTGATTTGTTCTCAAGTTTCACTAGTGACACCACAATTTGAGTGTCATCTGTATATGATGCTAACGAGAAGACAGATTTTTTGATAAGTGAGGCCAGTGGCGTGACATAGAGATTAAACAGTGTCGGGCTCAGTGCCGAGCCCTGAGGAACTCTGCAGGGCAAACAGAAAGGCCTGGATGTAAATTTGCCCAGGGCCACACTTTGTTGTCTGTTGACTAAAAAGGATTGAAGGAGACCTAATGCTGTATCCGCTAACCCCAGACTCCGCATGCGTTAACCCAGTAGCTCATGGCTGACCATGTCAAACGCTGCAGAGAGGTCCAGCAGAATCAGAGCCATAGTCCCCCCCCCGTGTCCAGCATTTCACAAATCTCTTCGGTGGCCACTACCAATGCAGATTCTATGCTGTGATTTTTCCTAAACCTGTGTTGGGTATCATCCAGTAAGCAATTTTCTTCAATGTACTCTGATAGCTGTTCGTTCATCACTTTCTCAATCAACTTAGCGGCAAAGGGAAGCCTAGATATGGGGCGATAGTTGTTCACGTCAAGCGCATTGAGATTATCTTTTTTTAGCAGAGGCAGGATCGAGGCAGATTTCCAGTGTGCAGGGAAAACACCCCCTTCAAACACTGTATTGAAAATTTGCCCCAGATATTGTGCCACTATAACAGGCTTGGGTTTTAGATTGCACTCTGCCCAGTAGCACTGCCTCTGTTCACTCATATTTACTCGTTCTGCATGTAGACTATTAGGTACAGATTCACACAGGTTTAGCGTCAGGTTAGCATTACTTTTTTAACGCTAACCCGTTGCTATACCTTTTTGGAGATTAACAAACCAACGCTAATTGGTATTAGCATTGGTTTGTATGGGAAAGTAATGCAAAGTAGCACGAAAAACTGCTTTGTATTATTTTGTGTCAAGGGGGCATTACATGGGTGGTAGATACATTGGCGTTTCCATGCAACCACTGATGCTTTCTTGATGCTAAACCCTATCTACTATTATGACTAGGCAGGGTTTAGCGCCAAAAGTTAACGCCACTGGAAAGCAGGTGTTAAAAGGAGAAATGTTTTCATTTCTCCTTTTTTTCTGACTGCAGCACTCATACAAAGTAGAAAAAATGTTAAGGTATGTCTGGCCATAGGATTTTGTACAGGAAGGGTACCCTTCACGCACAAAACCTATGGGAGACTCAGGCCCGCGCCCTAGCACTATGGCTCTTAGGTGTGTGCCTGGCGCACGACAGCAGAAATCAGCGCCGGCGCTAGGGAGAGGGGAGGAGAGAGTCATATCTCTGTGAATATGGTGCTCTCCTTCTCTCTAGCTGTCACGCAACGCAGGGCAGCGCAGCATTTTTGCCCGCTGCGCTGCGTTCCGTGACACCTTTCAGAATCTGGACCTCAGTATCTTTTTTTTTCAGGTTCCTTACAGAGGGTTAAAAGGAAGTGACAATCACAGTGCTTGTGCGTTTGTCACACATTTACTCTCTCTTTATTGTTGCTTGTTTGCAATAGCAAACGTGAGCGGCTCTGAGGACGCCGAACAATAGAATGCTTCTGCGGTAAACATTCCGAACAACCGCATAATAATAGCCTAAATATTGTTCTTGGGTGTTTGAATAGAACAGCTAATAGTCGACGGAGGTGTGGTAATGCCGGCCTGTATAGCCCTGCATGTTAGACAAACATTATCATGTTTTCCTTCAACAATGGCTGTATGCTCACACTCTTATCAGGGTGTGATATTAAATGATATTTAAGTGGGTGGTGCCCGCTTGCTGTTAATAGTATCGTAATGGCCTTTGTACGAGTTTAAAGAGTCATCCATTTGCATGCGTTTGATTGCTGTTGTATTTCTGTCACTTCCCTTTATAGGGCTGATTATTGCGGGAGCATTTTAAGGGCAGTAAATATTACAGCAGATATGTTTTTTTGTGTTTGCATTCCTTATCTGATAGGACTGTAGCACGTAACCTCCATTCTTCTTATTTCTTCGTATTTTTCGTTCTATTAGTCCGGGGCTGAAGCTGAGCCGAAGGCTACTAACATGGCACGCTATTTAATTTGTACTATTTTTACAAATGTACACCAGCCGCTTCATCTGTAGTTGTTTCTATATATAAAAGCTGCCAGGAAGAGAGAAACGAATCATCATGGACCGGAAATACCTCCGCATATTGGATGCTAATTTACTGCCCTCCTGTTTGTGCCTGTCAGTGCTGTTGCGCAGCATACTTTATGCAAAATATGAATGTTCTCCACCTAGACAAAACACAAGCGATTATGTTTTACTGTTTCAAAACAGCAGCGAAGCAAAAATAGTTGAGTATTACAGTATGCTCCATGCTGACTAATTGCACAGCCCGGGTAGTGCCCACTACCCAGGCTGTTTAAGTAATCCAGTTCTAGGAGGGTGAGGGGGCAAGTCAAAGACCCCCCGCCCCATAAAAAAAAATATTGTGATTTTATGTTGTGTTCATAGTTCTGTTTGTTGGCTGTTTTTTGTTGGAAGAGTTGAAGCATGGGAATTTGAAAAATGTGAGATAATGACAGAGGGGCAGATTTACAAGCCCCTTGCGCCACTTTTGCGCCGCCGTTGCGTCACTTTTGTGACGCAGCGGCGACGTAAACCATGCGCCACGTTGCGCATTATTTACAACGTGACGCATCTAGGGAGATGCGTCACGTTGTAAGCCCTGCGCCACATGAAACCTGCGTCAGGTTTCATGTGGGCGTTCCTCCGCAGGGTGGGCGTTCCGTCGAAGGAATGCCTCGTAAGAGTGACGCAGTGAAATCTACAAGATTTCACTGAGTCACTTTTCCGACGCCGCTGCGACGAATCCTTACGCCTGCTTCAAGCAGGCGTAAGAGAGTGGCGCACCACGTTAGGTATGGGCGGCCCACGAGCATTGCTGGAGTTGCGTCGCGCTTGCGACACGACTCCAGCAATGCGCCGCCCTTGCGCCACAGGATGCGACACGCATCGGCCTTTCCTTGCGCCACGGTGCGCCGCATTGTAAATGCGGCGCTTCCGTGGTGGCGCAAGGAGAGAATTGCGTGTCGCAACTATTCTGGCGCATCCCTGCTGATTTGCAGGGATGCGCCAGAAGTTGTAAATCTGCCCCAGAATGTTTAAAGCCCAACTGATAGCAGTTAGATTACTATGGGCCATATGTATCAAAGTTAGGTTTTGCGATTCTCAAATAGCGAATTTTTGAGAATTGCTATTTGAGAATCGTAAAACAAGATGTATGTAGGATTTGCAAAAAAAATTGCGAATCCTACATATTCCTTAATTGCGAATCGCAAATTGCGATTTGCAATTAAGGAAACCCTCCCCATTCATTCCTATGGGCCTAGAGGCCCATAGGAATGAATGGGAGGACATTCTCAATTTGCGATTAGCAATTAGAGAATCGCAAATTGAGAATGCAATTTCAAGGTTGCAAGGGTGTCAAAAGGACACCCTGTTGCACCCTGAAATAAGCATGGGTGCACATGTGGCGCACATACATGCCCTAAGGGCATGTATGTGCGCCACATTGCACTTGAAAAATGCAAAAAGTGCATTTTTCTAAGAAATCGCATATTACCACCAACTTGAAGTTGGTGGTAATTTGCGATTCCTTAAGGCCAAATTGCACTTTTTGGTGCTTCTTACATTGCATTTAAGGAATCGCAATTTGCAATTCCTTAAATGCATTTGCAAAATAGGGAATCGCAAAATTTTGCGAGGCAGTTTTTCCTTCATACATACCACTAAGCCAAATTGCGATCGCAAACGCTGAAATTCTGCAAATTTCAGCATTTGCGATCGCAATTTTGTTTGATACATATGGCCCTATGTGGTGTAAATTTGTGTTTAACAACTCGTGTATGAGACACAATATTTTGCTCTCTTGATACTGTTGCACCTAGTCTGGCACAGAGTCGTCTCTGGTACCAATAGGATCTGAATCTGGGCATGCCTTTCATCTAATGGCCGTGTCAGCTCCATGACCATAAACCCACTTCTACTGGGCCTGCCTTTTTTTCTTTGCAGCTTTATTTAGCGCAAGCTCGATCCGAAGGTATTGGAGCGCTTTACATGAGCACCAGTTGCGTTACATAATAATAATAATAATAAATGAGCTTGTAAAGCGCCTGGTTACACTAGCTAGTGTGTCCCCGCGCTGCAGGCTACTCGGGCCGCTCTGTAGCAGCAAATCTCAGCGTGGTGCATGATCTATATCTGAAAGAGCCATGTTTTTAGTTTTTTCCGGAAGGAGTTTTCTGATGGTTCCGTCCGGAGAGCTTTGTCAGGTTACACTCCGCAGGATCCAGGCGCAGCAAGAAAGGGTCCACCTCCTGATATCACCAACACCCCAATTACACAGGGTGTTCGAGTGATCAGGCGAGGGAAAAGGAGAGGGAAGGTGCAGCAGTGGAATAGAACCTGTAACAACAAAGAACAGAGCTATAAACAGGGTAAATAGTACCTCTACTCTCAATAATGTCTCACTAGATAATTTCCTATACCTGGCACACGGACACAGCAGTGTATAAGGATCCTTAGGAAACCACCAAACGCCACACAGACCATACTTCAGACCAAGGTACTTCAAAACAAACGTAAATAAGATAATCCTCTAGTTCAGTTGTTCAGAAATGTCTTGTAAACCATGGACAGGTCCTAGCCTGTAAGGTAATTCAAAAGAATCCAAACAGCTAACTGTATTCCTCTACTTCACGGTGATATGCGGTTTCCTCACCGCAATATCCCGCTAAGTGAATGATTCAAGTTCTGTTTCACAGTAATTAGCAAAGGCCAACATACACGGCAATACGCGGTTACCACACCGCCGTATTCCGCTATAGTACAGATCCACTTGATAGGCACCAAGGCACTATACACGGCAATACGCGGTTTCCTCACCGCAGTACTCGCTATGCGCCGAGCAAGAACAGTTTTTCCCCTCAATAGACACCAAGACACCATACACGGCAATACGCGGTTTCCTCACCGCAGTATTCCGCTATGCGCCGAGCAAGGACAGTTTTCCCACTCAATATACACCAAGACACCATACACGGCAATACGCGGTTTTCTCACCGCAGTATTCCGCTATGCTATAGATTCCAGCACCAGTCCGATATTACCGGAAGCCTTCCCCGGCTCCGTCAAGTCTTCAATTGTGGTACTCACGGTACTGCCAGACTCTTCAGCGATCTTCCTGCAACATAGGAGCACAACCGCCGCAGATCCAAGGCAGCGTCTTCCCACCAAGACCTTCTCTCCCCCGGTCGAGAAAGAGAAAAAGGACCAAGAATAATTACGCACACCTTCCTGTGCGTCCGCCGTAACTTATCCCCTCCTAGTATGCAAGGCCTTCTGGGGATTGTAGTTTGGGGAATCGACGTGGCAGGCGCTGCTACGCACGTTCCCTGACAGTAGGCCCCCCGCCTAGCGCCTCCTAGGCCCAGGCTTCAACGGAAACCTCCGATGGAACGAGCGGACAGCTACTGGAGCATGTACATTCTGCCACGGCTCCCAAGAGTCGTCTTCCGCAGCATACCCCTTCCAAGATACCAGATACCACAGCACACCCCTCCTCAGCTTTGAATCCCGAATACTCTTGACCTCATATTCAAGCCCACCATCACATAGCACTGGCGGCGGAGCGCGCCTGCGCAGCTCCGCAGGGCAGGTTTCAAGAGATTACAGTGGAACACAGGGTGGATCCGAAGAGAACCAGGCAGTTTCAGCTTGTATGCTACAGGATTCTACAGGATTGACCTGTCTGACGATGGTGTAAGGGCCGATGTACCTAGGGTGAAAAATACTACGCAGCTTGAATCGTATATTCTTGGTGGACAGCCACACCCGGTCCCCCACTTGGTACTGTGGCCCATCTATCCTGTGCCGGTCTTCCCACCTTTTATAAGTCTGCTTGGCCTGTACCAGATGTTTTCTGACCTTTCGGTGCACAGCCTGTAGCTTCCGTACTTGAGACAGCACCGTGGGCTGGTTGGTTACTTCATCCGGAAGGCTGATAGGTAGTATCCTGGCATCATATCCGAAATTCGCACGAAAAGGTGATATGCCTATGGAACTATGCCAGGCATTGTTATAGGCTAGTTCCGCCATCCACAACAGCTCCACCCATGATTCCTGGGCCTCCTTTGCATAGCATCTGAGATATTTCTTCAGGGTTTGGTTTAGTCGCTCTGTCTGTCCATCGGTCTGTGGGTGGAAACTCGTAGACAGTGTAGAGTCGATGTGCAAGGCCTTGCACCATGTCTTCCAAAACCTAGCTACGAACTGAGGCCCCCTATCGGACACAATCACTTCAGGAACTCCATGTAGTCTGATGACACTACTTAGCAATAACTGTGCTGTTTGGCCAGCCGTAGGGAGATTCGCACACGGAATAAAATGTCCCATCTTCGTCAGTCCATCAACAACTACCAAGATGGCTGAACACCCTTTCTCGAGGGGTAACCCTGTGACGAAATCCAGACTGATGTTTTGACACGGGCGTTGTGGTGATGGCATTGGCATAAGTTTCCCCTTTTTCTTGGTGTTTACGTTTTTTGCTCTAGCGCATTCTTCACAACAGGCCACCCAAGACGAGACATCCTTGCTTAAGGTGCTCCACCAGAAATGGCGTTGTATTAGCTGGATGGTCTTACCTGAACCCGGATGTCCAGCCAATGGAGACACATGACACCACAGGAAAGCCTTCTTCTGCAGCTCAGGGGTGGGGAGATACAATTTAGTTTTGTAGAACGGCAGCCCCTGTTTCACCTTGCGCTCGGTCTCCTCCTTAGCCCAGGCTTCCCACACGGAGCCTGCTTTATGCAGTCTTACTTCCTCCAAGAAGTTCTCCACTCTGATAGCACACATCACCTTGGACGGTGCAATGATAGCCTTTGTGACCTTGTTGTGGGTGGAAACTTCCACCGTGTCCTGCCTAGACAAAGAGTCAGCCTTGCGGTTCTAAACACCCGGCCTGAAGGTAACAATGAAGTCATACTCGGCGAAAAATAACATCCATCTCATCTGTCGTTGAGAAAGATGTCGAGCAGACTTCATATATTGCAGGTTCCTATGGTCCGTGTATACGGTGATAGGATGACAGGCCCCCCACAGATAATGCCTCCACTCCTGAAACGCCTTTTTTATCGCCAGCAGTTCTTTCTCGGCGATCGTGTAATTTCTTTCCGCAGGGTTCAACTTTTTGGACAAGAACGCCACTGGATGAAGCTGCCCCGTGCTCTGATTCCTTTGTGATAGAATGGCCCCAATAGCCTCATCTGAGGCGTCTGCCTCCACCACAAAAGGATGCTCCAGCCTAGGATGCGAGAGCACAGGAGCCGTGGTGAATGCTCTTTTCAGGAACGTGAAAGCTTCAGCAGCCTCACTAGACCATTGGAAAGGAACACCTTTCCGGAGTAACCGTGATATTGGGACCGCAACCTGGGAAAAACGGAGGATAAACCTGCGATAATAATTCGCAAAACCCAGGAAGCATTGCACATCCCTCACACTTTTCGGTGTTGGCCACTCCTGCACTGCCCGCACCTTTCTCTCTGCCATGTGTAACCCTTCCGGACAAAGCATAACACCGAGGAATTCCACCTCTCTCACACCAAACTCGCACTTGCTCAGTTTACAGAACAGACAATGCGCACGCAGCTTGGCCAGCACCATGCCGACCTGACTCACATGCCTCTCGAGGTTGTCAGAATAGATGAGGATGTCATCAATGTACACCACAACAAAAGGTCTATGAACTCCTTTAAGACATCGTTGAGGAAATACTGAAATGCCGCTGGGGCGTTGCAGAGGCCAAACGGCATGACAGTATATTCAAATAATCCATAACGTGTCTTAAAGGCCGTTTTCCACTCATCCCCCTCCCGGACACGCACCAAATGATAGGCACCCCTCAAGTCCAATCTAGTGTAGATCTTAGCCTCTCTCACCTGATCAAGCAGGACTGATATGAGAGGTAAAGGATATCTATTCCTCACAGTATTTCTATTCAGCCCACGATAATCCACACAGGCTCTCAAGTCACCATTGGCCTTAGCTATAAAGAAGAGTGGCAAGGCAGCCGGCGATCGGGAATGTCTAATGAATCCTATCTCTAAGTAATGATCCAGGTATTCTCGTAAGTGTTTGGTCTCTGGCACAGACAAGGCGTACACTCTGCATGCAGGGATCGTTGCCCCCTCTACCAAGTCTATCCTGCAGTCATACTCTCTGTGAGGAGGTAATTGTTCCGCCTTGGTTTCACTAAAGACATCTCTGTACTGAGAGTACTCCAAAGGTAGTACAGTCTCCTTCTCCGCAGCCGTAGCTACAAGGAAAGGATGCGACAAGGCAGCGGCCTGCGTGAGTTGGATGGGAACTAAATGACTCTGGCATTCCTCTGAAAGGAACTGTATGGTTTTGGCTCTCCAATCTATGGTGGGATTGTGGTGGCACAACCAAGGCATCCCCAGAATAACTTCATATTGTGGTGCCTCGATTATATTCAAGGACAATTCATCACAATGTCTTCCATTCGCCACCGCTACGGTCAACATGACAGTCTCTGTTTGTTCAACAATTAAACCGGATTTCAATGGTTTGCCATCCACGGCCAAGACCTCTTCAGGTGTCTCCCTAGGTACCCTATGCAAATCAAGCCTCGTTACCAACCCGCTGTCAATAAAATTCCCGGTGGCCCCAGAATCTATCATGACCAAAACCTGATGGAACTGTTGGTTACCCTCAAGGCTCATAGGGAGCACGATATGGGACTCTGTGTCTTGCAAGTCCGTGGAAGCTAACGAAGGGAGTTTCCAACCTTTGCCTTCCCCTCCTGCGCCGTCTAACTCTCCTGCATGCAATGCAGGAATCGAGATAGACACCGCAACCGTCTTATTTTTCCACCATGTACCTGAGGATTTGGGTTTAGAAGGACAATCTCTAACATAGTGCCCTTTTTTCCCACAGTACATTCATAATCCCTGCACTCTCCTGCTTTCTCGTTCTTCTCTCGACAATGGGGCTCTAATAGCTCCGATTTCCATGGGTTCGGTCACCATCTCGGTGCTCGTCGTGGTTCTGCGTGGTGTTTTGTCAGATCTGAAATAACCTCTTTCCCATTTTTTCCTCTCACCCCCTCTCTCGGACATTCTACCATCCAATCGTAACGTTAGATTTATCATTTCTGTACACGTAGTGGGTTGAGGATCTATCTGAGCCATAACATCTTTCATCTCTTCCCTCAAACCCTGATAAAACAAAGACATCCTTTTTTCCTCTGGCCAAGCTGTTTCTGCAACTAATCTGTTGAAAGTAGTCAAGTAGGTTACTAAATCGTTCCTCCCTTGCTTGAGATCTAATAGTTCCCTATCGGCACTGAAGGTAGTGGCTCTCCGGTCAAACACCCTCTCGAACTCCGCCCTAAACGCCGACCAGTCAGATAATACAGTATCGTTATTCCTAACTAAAGGAACAGCCCAATTGGCTGCATCCCCCACCAGATATGAAATAGCAAAAGCTACCCTAGAATGGTTATTGGGGAAGGAGGCGGGTTTGCATGAGAAATGCAGCATTATCTGTGTCAGAAACACTTGAATTTTCATTGGATCCCCAGCATATCTTTCAGGACTGGCTAACGGGATGGGGGTGGCACTGTAACTTGTATCTGGGAAGCAAGAGGGAAGCGTCAAAAGGGTTCCTAGACAATTTGTCTACCTTATCTCTCAAAGTGGCTGTTTCTGCTTTAGAGGACGCTAATTCTTGTTGGACCAGAACCAACGCCTGAAGGACATCATCCATGGTTGCCATTTCCTACCTTGCCTGGATCGGGCAGAGCGAATATACGTGGGTGCGTAATTATGTCAGGTTACACTCCGCAGGATCCAGGCGCAGCAAGAAAGGGTCCACCTCCTGATATCACCAACACCCCAATTACACAGGGTGTTAAAGTGATCAGGCGAGGGAAAAGGAGAGGGAAGGTGCAGCAGTGGAATAGAACCTGTAACAACAAAGAACAGAGCTATAAACAGGGTAAATAGTACCTCTACTCTCAATAATGTCTCACTAGATAATTTCCTATACCTGGCACACGGACACAGCAGTGTATAAGGATCCTTAGGAAACCACCAAACGCCACACAGACCATACTTCAGACCAAGGTACTTCAAAACAAACGTAAATAAGATAATCCTCTAGTTCAGTTGTTCAGAAATGTCTTGTAAACCATGGACAGGTCCTAGCCTGTAAGGTAATTCAAAAGAATCCAAACAGCTAACTGTATTCCTCTACTTCACGGTGATATGCGGTTTCCTCACCGCAATATCCCGCTAAGTGAATGATTCAAGTTCTGTTTCACAGTAATTAGCAAAGGCCAACATACACGGCAATACGCGGTTACCACACCGCCGTATTCCGCTATAGTACAGATCCACTTGATAGGCACCAAGGCACTATACACGGCAATGCGCGGTTTCCTCACCGCAGTACTCCGCTATGCGCCGAGCAAGAACAGTTTTTCCCCCTCAATAGACACCAAGACACCATACACGGCAATACGCGGTTTCCTCACCGCAGTATTCCGCTATGCGCCGAGCAAGGACAGTTTTCCCACTCAATAGACACCAAGACACCATACACGGCAATACGCGGTTTTCTCACTGCAGTATTCCGCTATGCTATAGATTCCAGCACCAGTCCGATATTACCGGAAGCCTTCCCCGGCTCCGTCAAGTCTTCAATTGTGGTACTCACGGTACTGCCAGACTCTTCAGCGATCTTCCTGCAACATAGGAGCACAACCGCCGCAGATCCAAGGCAGCGTCTTCCCACCGAGACCTTCTCTCCCCCGGTCGAGAAAGAGAAAAAGGACCAAGAATAATTACGCACACCTTCCTGTGCGTCCGCCGTAACTTATCCCCTCCTAGTATGCAAGGCCTTCTGGGGATTGTAGTTTGGGGAATCGACGTGGCAGGCGCTGCTACGCATGTTCCCTGACAAGCTTGGGGGAGGGTGTTCCAGTGCTTAGCGGCTAGATAGCGAAAAGACCTACCACCCATTCTTGCTCTTTTGATTACTGGGATTTTAACCTGCCCTGTCCCCAGGGACCGCAGGGCCCTAGTAGGAGTGTAGGGTGACATTAGACTATGTAAGTAGCTAGGTCCCTTTCCCTGCAGGATACGCTGACTGACACACAGGGCCTTAAAGAGGATTCTTTCCCTCACCGGGAGCCAGTGAAGGACAGCCAGGGCATTCCTGGAAGAGGCTCTCCTGGGGAGCATCAGAACAAGGCGGGCCGCCGCGTTCTGAATGCATTGTAATCTCTGAACACTCTTCCCACTGGCTCCTAGGTATAGAGCATTCCCATAGTCCAGGCGGGAAGTTACCAACGCATGGACTAGAGTTTTCCTGGCGGCTACGGGGAGCACATCCAGGATCTTCCGAAGGCCTTTCATTATTCCGAAACATTTTCCGGCCACCGTCCTAGTGTGGTGATCAAATGAAAGCTTAGAATCCAGCCTCATCCCCAGGTTCTTAACCTGGTTTCTAGGGGTGGGAGTAGTGCCTAGAGTCTGCGGCCACCACCTCGATGACCATATTGAGGGAGCCTTCCCTACAATCAGGACTTCCGTCTTACTGCCGTTCAATTTTAGACAGTTATTTGACATCCAGGCTGCCAGCTCCTGTAAACAGGAGGCGAAAGTAGTGGCTGCCTCTATGTGGGATTGAGATAGAGACACTACTAGTTGTGTGTCATCCGCATATGACACGACACTAATACCGTATTTCCTGATGATGTCTGCCAGAGGGGCCATATAAAGATTAAAAAGAGTAGGGCTGAGTATGGAGCCCTGGGGAACCCCTTGAGCCAGCCTAATGCTCTTGGAGTAGTGCGGTCGTTGGGACACTTGGAAACTTCTGTCCTGTAGAAAAGATCTTAGCCACTTCAAGGCCAGATTATCCAGCCCTCCTTCCTTGAGGCGCTGTAGGAGTATTGGATGGGCGACGGTGTTGAATGCGGCACTGAGGTCCAACAGGACCAATGCCACAGTCTGCCCTTCATCTACGTGCCTGCGTATGGTTTCTGTAGGCAGAAGCAGTGCTGATGATAGAGCGAAATGTATTTGTGAATTGTAGGGGTGCATCATAATCACTGATAGGCCGCACCCACATGTATTCAGACATATATTCGTTTATATCCATTGTATACTCATGCATGTTTAGCAAAGAATGAATAGTTCACTGAGACGAAGTGAACTCAGCAGTGTAATGGTGTTAGGATAATGATGTAATGTAATGCTTTTTGAATTGTGTGAACATAAAGCATAGAGGAATTAGTTTGTGTATGTAATGTAATTGCAGTAGTTTAAACGTGCACCATATTAAAGTTGCACATGTAATTCATTGTTTGCATAAAGAATCGTAATGAATATGCTTATAGGGAAAAGTAAGATGTGTGTTTAAAAGTTATATGTAAGGGCCTGACTACATATATGCTTAAGGAAGGCCTGGTATATTCTTATGTTAGCTTATAATGTAGGCCGAAAAGGGTTTCTCTTGGAAAGGCTCTCTGGGCACAAACGGTAGATTTAATTAGCACAGTAGAAGGTTTCTGTTGAACGTATCTTTTGTTGCAGGTGCAAGGACACATGTCTCGTTAGTAAAGACTAACTCTTTGTTTTCAAAAGTTAGAAAGATGGGAGGCATGGTGCGGGGAGTGCAATGGAATTTAGGGATGATACTTTCAGCGGAGAAGGCGCCTGGGTCTCAAGGTCAACGAAACCGTCCAGGATGAAGTCACCGTTTCAATGGAAAAGCACAAGAAAGAAGACCTGGCCAAGAGGGCGTAAACAAGGCGTGTACCTTTGTAGTATGGTTTTGTATTAGGGATAGTGCCCTGAGGGAGGAGGCCAGAGAAGCGGTAGGGGAGACCTGAGAGAAGGACAGAGCTGAGCTTAGGGATATGGTGATTGCACTTCTTAGGAAGTCTTCACAGCTGACACCTTTATTCTTTCTTGCCTGGGAAAATCGTTATGCAGGGATGTCACTTAGCGTTAGTGTAGGGACAGCAATTGATTTTAAGCTTGTTTAGGCCCATGAAGAGCAACTTAGAAATAGGAGCAATCATAGTCTGGTTGGTCCTCCTAGAACTTTCTATTCTTCTTATCCTGAGTCGGATGAGACTCCTGCGTAGATTATTATTTGTATTAGTGCCCATCTATTTCTTTAACCTCGTGTTGAGGTGCTTGCACGTTCAGTTATTTTTGGCGATAATAAATTCTCAAACTTGAATTCGGAGTCCGTGGTCCTTTCAGACAAAATGAATGCTGATATCTAACCTGATGACATTCTCTCCTTTACACTATTCAACAGGTAAAAAGATCTTGGCGGCCAGAAGGTTCTTATAGATAATTAGATAAGAATCGGCGTTATCAGTTGGTAGCAGAGGATGGTTACCTTTGATGGTAAGGGGAGATCTAGAGCAAGATAGGAGACTAAGTTGCCCCATAGAGCCCGAGTGACGCAGATCCAGAGGACCGCGGGAGACGGATGTCGGAGGTCGTGGAAAACTGACGGAGAGTGACGGTGCGGCGGAAGTAGCAGTTCGTAGTAGAGTGAGTATGAAAAGAGTGATGTTTGGTAGATTGCGGTGTTATATTGTTGTGTGATGTCTTGCGGAGTTGGAACGAAAGTTGAGTGATTGAGAAACGGACCGTGAGCGCGCGCGGGACCGGGAGATTTATTGTGGTGTAGAATACACCCAGAGTTGAGAACGTTGACCAGAGTTGTGGGGGTCACGAGGCGTCATTGACAGACCCACAGAAGATAGGGACACATGTGTGAGTGTGTGAATAACCAACGCAGGTCGTAGGTTATTGTGTGCAGAACATCGAGTGATTGAATCCTATCGAGTGTATTAGAGGCGATTGTCCGGTCGTTCGTGGACAGACGGTTGCCAGATTGAGGTCAACAAGCTCAAGAGACTGATCGGTCATTGGTAAGACTGACGGTCAGAGAGATAATTGTTCGGTAGGACGGACATTATTTCAGAGTATAATTGGGACGAATGCGAGTGAGAACAAGTGAATTAGAAAGGAGGGGAACTGCTGCGAGCGGAGGAAAAGTGACGTCAGACAAGAGCCGAGCTGCGATAGGCCGGTTGGTGTGAACCGCGCTGGGATTGGAGGATTGGAATCAGGAAGTAAAGCGGACATTTTGAGTGCAAATACAAAGTTGATTCATCATGAAATGTTTTAAAGCTTTAAGGGAACTTTGCAGAGGTGATAGACATGTGGTTGTTCGGGAGGGAGAGGAAGCTCCTCCCGAGGACACACCAGCACATTATATGGCAAAGAATGTAGGATTGCATACTATAATTTGGCTTGAGAATTGGCATAAAATGACAGAAGCAGAAGGAGAATTGTCGTTCCCTCGATATGGTACTTTCAGGTTAGAGGTGCTGTACCAGCTCAAGAGTGTAATGGCTTCATTACGACCACTACCTAGACCAACACAGTTTGAGGCACTACATGCGTGGATAAGGGCAGCGTATGATAGGAAGAAGGACAGATGCCAAGAAAGGGTGAAGAAATCGGTCAGGGCATTTCAAGATGCAAAATGGGATGCCTTGGAGAAAAGGTGGAGAGCAGACACGATCGAAGGAGATAAGTTATACCCACTGCTGATACAAAATGGAAAGATTACAAGAATCGATGAGGATGACAGTGATCTAGATGACAGTTTGTTGGATAGGATGTTGGCAGAGAGGCCACCACCATTTAACCCAGATTCAGAAGAGGGAAAGACAACCCCAGCAGTGGCAATAGTTGATGAGAGCCAGAACCAGACTAGCATGAGAGTAGTGGGAAGAATTTCCACAGGAACGGAGGGGGCTACGGCGTCTATGATAACACAGCCTCCTGCGGGGAACACAAGATTACCGGACTCCTTGACAGTACCGGTTACCATTGGCCCTATAGTACCGGTATATGACCCAGACCGAGTGAGAGAAGGGAGCTCCGTGCCGATGAGAAGGGAAGAAGGAAACAGTGAGAGTGGGAATGGGTTTGGAGTAAGGGTGGTTCATTTCCCAAGACCAATAGACACAAGTACGCCGTTACCGGCTACTGCGGACTCTTCATGTGGGCGAGAAGAGGAGAGACCGGAAAGACCGAGGTCTTTACGGGAATCTAAGTCAGCTTTGAGGGAGTGGACACCAACAGTAACGAACCAAGAGGATAGGATGCATAGAGATAGGCCACAAAATGTCTCGGAAGACAGACCAGGTTCCAGGAATATGGAAGGGAATAGGTCACAAGGACAGAATAGTGACTGTGATGAGCGGGACGGCTCAGGTTGTCGAGACGTACTGAGGAGTGCAGTACAGGCAAGGTTGCTAGACGTAGTGAGGCTGAAAGCAGAGGTAGACGAAATGATCAGTGGGGGTCTGCCTTTGGAAAGGATAGAAATTTATGGATCAGATGAGCTGCTGTTTGTAGCAAAAGATGTGACTCGAAAAGCTAGAATGGCACATGATAGATTGAAGGAATTGGCCAAAAGATATGAGGTGGACCTGAATAAAACTAAAGCGTTACAGGGACCACATAGATTGCATTACAGTGATCAGGAGTTGGAGGAGAAAAGAATCACAGGATTAAAGACGCACACCAGAGACCTGATCATAGGAATGAGAATATGGATTTTGTTGGACAAATGGGAAGAAAGGTGGTCCAAAAAGAAACCAGTAAAGAGAGCAGAAGGGAAACGCCGCCGCCAGGAGAGGGGCGACGGGTGTAGGAAATTTTCCTTTACGGGAAGTACAGAATGGAGGGTACGTGCATGTGCCGTGGAATAGAGGTGATTTGGCTGCATTTACAAATGATTTTCCTCGGCTGAGGGAAAAACCGGTGGAGTGGTACAAGCAGGTTGAGCGGTTTGTGAAAATTTCAAAAGTATTGTGGATTGATTTGAACACTTTGTTTGACATAGTGGTACCAGGAGATTTGTGGACGGCATGTAAAGTCGCTATTGAATGGCCGACTTCGGAACCGAAAAGAGAGGCGGTTACAAATGGTCCATCACCTGATGTCATGAAAAAGTATGAGCAGGTGATTACATGGTTGAAGTCGAAGATTTCACCTCAGGATATAGATTGGGTTAAGATAGATCGGACTGTACAGGAACCCAAGGAAACTGTGCATGAGTATTACGAAAGACTTCTGCAAGTTTTTAAACAGTATAGTGGGTTAGATGTTTTGGACCCTAAGGATATGGGACAGTTTGTCTCAAAGTTTGTAACGGGTCTGAGAGGGGAAATCAGCCTCATGATACAGCACCATTTGATCTGCTGGCAGAACAAGCCACTAGATGAAATTTTGCGGTACGCGAGATACTGTAGTGATGAGGTGGATTCGAAACACCGAAAGCTAAAAGACAAACTAATGCTTGTCCAGATGCAGACAGCACAGAGTCAGCCTAGTGGAGGGACCTTAGGAAGAAAGCAAGGAAATTTCCAGGGAAACCAGAATGGGCAGGTACAGGGAAAGGGAAAACCAGTAGACCCCAAGACAGGAGTGGACGTGGCCACACTAAAGAAGACCACTGCGTGTCATCTTTGTCGCCAGGTCGGACATTGGAAACGCGAGTGTCCTTTGAACCCAGCTAATCAGGTACAGGAAGAGGAAGAGGGGCTCAGGCACCCGCGCAAGAGGTAGTTAACACAATAACGAGACCTAGGACGATGAAAGGGGGGTTTACAATTCTCACGCTCAGATTCCCCAAGCTCCAAGGATTTCACAAGGAACACGAACGTACCAACAGATGCCCCTGTTCGAACGCTATGATGAGGATAACTCAGACCCTTTATCCTGACGGTGCCTGAGGGGAGGAAGACTGCACACTTGGAGCGGTCTTGGAGGTAGACCAGAGAGGACCTTTTGTGGAGGCAGAGATTGAGGGCAATCCTGCAACACTTTTGGTTGATACTGGAGCTACCCGGTCTACTGTAAGATCTGCAGTAGTCCCTAACCTACCCCTCTCGGGACAATCAATCCAGGTTGTTGGAGTAGCGAACAAGAGAATAAGTAGCCCATTGACAGAACCGATCCTAGTAAAGATAGGTACTTTCCAAACTAGACATCAGTTTGTAGTGTGTGATACGAGTCCAGTTTGTCTTTTGGGAAGAGATCTGTTGTGCAAGTTGAACTGCACGATTTACTGTACACCACGGGGAGTGGAGGTCCAGACGATAGATGACGATGCAGACTTTAAAATTACCAATCAGCTTCTGTGTATAGATCTGTACCCAATGGTGACTGTGGAAGAACTTCCACATGATCTGAGAGACGCAGTGTCGCCTGTGGTGTGGGATTTCGCAGGCGATGAAATAGGTTTAATCAGAGGGGTTGAACCAGTGCGGATTGAGGTGAAACAGAATGTTGATTTCCCCAGAACACCTCAATACAACCTGTCGACAGAAACGATTGCAGGAATAAAACCTGTGATCGAGACTTTCATTGAGAAGGGTATTTTAAAAGAGATCAGAGGTAGTCCCTGTAATTCGCCCATAATGGGACTACAGAAACCGAGCGGGAAATACAGGATCGTGCAAGACCTGCGAAAGGTCAACATGATAGTTGTCCCTTGTTGTCCAGTGGTACCGAATCCTTCAGTAATACTGTTCCAGATCCCATGTGAAGCCGAGTGGTTTACGGTTATCGATTTGTGTCAAGCCTTCTTTTTGATACCGCTCCACGAGGAAAGCCAATTTCTTTTTGCGTTTAGGCTAGAAAATCGCGTGTTAACATGGTGTCGTATCCCTCAAGGGTATACGGAAAGTCCATCGATCTTTAACCAGATCCTGAAGAAGAACCTTGAGAGTCTTGTGTTGCCGCAGAACTCAGTTCTCGTGCAATACATAGATGACTTGCTCATTGCCTCAGAAACAGAAGATGCTTGCAGAATTGATACTGTAGCACTGTTGAACCACTTAGGAGAGAACGGACATAAGGTGTCCCCGAACAAGCTGCAATATTGTTTGCAGGAAGTACAGTATTTGGGACACAGATTGGAAAAAGGCAAGAGGAAGGTGTCACCAGATCGAATTGAGGCAATAATGAGCATGGCAGTACCTACTACACAGAGGGAAGTTAGGATGTTTCTGGGAATGGTTGGCTATTGTCGACAGTGGATTCCTAGTTTCTCCTTGAGAGCAAAGCCTCTGCAGAGGCTTACACACAAGGATGTGAGTGATCCGGTACCATGGGACGAGGAGTGCTTGGTGTCATTCCTAAAGCTGAGAGATGATTTGTGCAGGGCTCCCCGCACTGGGAATGCCTGATTACAACAAGGCCTTTTCATTGTTTTGTTACGAGAGAGGAGGATGTGCATTAGCAGTGTTAGCTCAGAACCATGGAGGTGTCCGTAGACCAGTTGCCTATTTTTCAGCTACTTTAGATCCAGTAGCTTCTGCGTTGCCCGGATGTCTAAGATCCGTTGCTGCAACAGGTGTCAGCATTGAAAGATGTGAAAGCATTGTAATGGGACATCCATTGACTGTACATGTGCCACATTCGGTTGAGTTATTAATGACCAGGACCAAGACCCAGCACCTAACGAACAATAGGTTAACGAGGTACGAGCAAGTCATACTTGCCGCAGAGAATGTGACTCTGAAAAGGTGCTCCATCTTGAACCCTGCGACATTGATGCCTATACCGAACACAGATGATGAAGATTGTGAGGACCATGATTGTCTCGATGTGACCGAACTTTGCACCAAACCGAGACCTGACATTGTCGATGAGCCATTGGCCGACCCAGATGAAATTTTCTTTGTCGATGGTTCATGCTTAAGAGACAGTGTGGGGCAATTGAGAGCAGCGTTTGCTGTATGTACTATTTCAGGAGTGGTCGACGCTGCTTGCCTAGAAGAGTACGCTCCGCGCAGAGTAGCTGAGATCATTGCCTTGACCCGTGCCTGTTTGGCCGCTGATCGAATTCGAATCACGATTTACACAGACAGCCAATACGGCTTTGGCGTGGTGCATGACTTCGGGCAGTTATGGTCTCAGAGGGATTTTGACATCATCTGGCTCACCCATTCGTAATGGAGAATATGTAAGACAATTGTTAGAAGCATTACAGCATCCGAAAGAAATTGCTGTTGTAAAGTGTTCAGCCCATGGGAAGGGGAGGACTTTGTATCCTTGAGGTAATAACTACGCAGATGAGGTAGCCCGCTTCTGCGCAGACCAAGGATGCATATTTACAGGAAGAGAGATAGAAGATAGCCAAGAGGGAACCGATCTCAGCATAATGTTGGCCATGGCAGACACTTGGGAAGAGCTTAAGAGATTGCAAGATGAAGTCTCAACCAAGGAAAGAGAGGGCTGGATCAAAGCTGGGTGCGAGAGAGGAGAAGTGGATGTGTGGGTATCCAACGATGGGAGAGCTGTGTTGCCGGAAGAATTGTTGAGTCCGATGGCTAGATTGATACATGGACAGGCACACCTGGGTAGAGACGCAATGATGAGAGTGTTCAGACAGACGTGGTATAACCCACGGTTCCGAGCAATGGCTGAGACGGTATGTCAGAGGTGTGTTACATGTCCGTGGAATACATGGCCCGAAAGCCTGTGCTGGTCAATGTGCATTGTCAGTTGAGTATTGACCACTTTTTCTGCTATTTTAGCAAAATATGGCAGAAGCGAGACTGGTCGTAGGTTCTCCAGCTGACTCGCACTTACACCCGGCTTTTTTTTGATAGGGATAACCACCGCTTCTTTTCACTTTTGTGGGACCACCCCTGAATCAAAGGAGAGTTTTAAGAGGTGTCTAATATAGGGTATTAGTACCTCCATACTCTCCCTCAGCGTTTTTGGAGTCGTAGGGTCCCTAGGTGAGCCGGACTTAATGCTCAAGGCCGTCTTTTTGAGATCGTCGCAGGTGGGGAGGTTAAATCTGGAGAGGCGGAGTGCTTCCTCCATGATGCATATTCCCGTCCCCTCTGACCTCCCATTGCGTGCCTCCTCCGGGAAGGTGTTATAAATCTTTCCCACCTTCTCAGAAAAAAAGTTGGCTATCCGGTTGCAAGACTCCACTGAGTCGCTGCTAGGAGCTGTGGTTCTGGCCAGTGATGATAGGTCCTTAAAAGTCATAAATAACTCTCTAGAGGAGTTTTCGGCTTGCTCTATCTCCGTGTTATAATACGCTGCCCGAGTTTTCCTAATGAGCGTGTGGTAGTGTTTAAGGCTGGTTTTATATGTGGCCTTCGTTTGATCTGAAAAGTCTCCTCTCCAGCTTCTTTCCAAGCGCTTACATAACGACTTAACCGCCCTAAGTTCTTCGTTGAACCAAGGGGCAGAATTTGACTGTCTCCTCGGTGCTCTCGTGGCCCATGGGGCAGCTCTGTCTAGCGCCTCAGTTATCCTTTCGTCAAGCAAGTTACAGGCGGATTCTGCATCATTTCCACCCGGTGGACCGCCCTGCTGGAGGGCGTGATTGAAATTGGCTGCTGAGAAACCAGCCCATTTCCTCTGCAATCTCCCTGCCCTTGCCTTTTTCAGGAGAGGGGTGTTAGGTATCCTGGTGCTAAAAGGGATCATATAATGGTCTGTCCATGGGACTGCGTTAGTAAGTAAGTAAGTAAGTAATTCTTTATTGCTCAGTTAATTAAAACCATTGCAATCAGCTACATGCGCTTATACATATAAACAAACTTAAAATACAATTTTATCTAGTACACCCATTTTTATAAATGAATTAAAAAAAATTCTTTAAAACGTTAAAAACTTTTCATAAGGCTAATATGTGCTTTCTGAGAGATAGACTTCATTTAACACGTTCCATAAATTAAGATAAAAATGAGTCGTTATGTGGCCCAAAGTGTCTAAATTCAAATCCATGCGACTACAGGTTCTTAGAACAATTTTGGGCAACACCGTCAGGTGGACGTAACAGTCAAAAGATAGATCGTTGGTTTCGAGCAGCTTCTGCGGTTTTATATCGTTGTGACCAATCCTTTATAACAGAAGTGTATATGCTTGTTTAAAAGAAGGAGGCATTTGTTTTTGTTTTTTTGTTTTTTTGTAATTGAGATGGGCGCAGCCAGACTATCTAGGCGCGCTGCTTATATTGTTTAATGGCAAATACCTTTTTCTTGAGCCCCCTACGTGCCAGCGTAACAGTTAGGAGAGTCCGGAATTTAAAAAAAAAAAATTTTAATGCAAGGTTTTAACGTTGAAGTGGTTGTTCCTAGTCATTGCCGAGTGGGGCAGTTGGGCTTAAATGCCGTGTGAATTTGTTTCGTCCAATCTCTCCCTTTTGGCATTCTGCTTTTTTTCAGCTTTTTCCAGAAATTTAACAAGAAGGGACTGCGTTAGGATTTTCAACCGTTAGCTCCCCCCAGTTGGCAAAAATTGGATCTAATAGGTGGCCATGTTGGTGAGTTGGGAGGGAGGATTGCAGCACCAGCTGTAACGCGGCCAACTCCTGACAGAGCTCTTGCGCTGCGGTATTATTAATAGCATCAAAGTGTAAATTCATGTCTCCTAGCACCAGTACTTTGGAGTACCGCAGTGCCGGTTGTATTACTAGTTCCCTGAGGCTAGATGCAAACTGTGCAATAGGGCCTGGTGGTCTATAAATTAAAAAAGCTTTCATGACATAATTAGTATTCGCCATGATAGTAAAGAAGCCTGCCTCACTGGCTTCGATGGTCACCGCTTCTAGTGAGCATTGTACCGATAGCTTATGGATAATGGCTATCCCCCCCTGTTCACTTGGCGATCAAGTCTAACGATCCCATAATTCAGAGGGAGGGCCTCAAGGATTTCTGGTGCAGAATCTTCATTCAGCCAAGTTTCAGTCAGAAACATGATATCTGGTTGGCTATCAGTCAGGTGATCGTGGAGCTCGTATTTATGCTTATTAAGGGATCTACAGTTGACCAGTATCATTTTAAATTCCTGTTCCTTGTTAGATTGCCCCTTGTTGCCCGCCATCGTATAAGGACAGTGGCTGCATCTATGTGTGCTAGAACCCATCTGTATACTATGTTTACATAGATCTTGGATGGGGGACACATCGTGTATAATTGCTCTGCGGTGTATGTGTGAGATGGTGAAAAACTGGCAGGGGTACTGGCCCCAGGCCCCGGCCGGCCGCGGACGGGCGCTTAGGCGCGCCCGCTGCGCGCGTCCGCTGCGTGTCCGTACAGGCATGCGTTTTAAATAGTTTCCTCCCCCCTCCACACTAGACCGCTGACTGCCATCCAGCCCAGGAGACCGGAAGTACCTCGCCTTCTTTCCCTGCCCTCCGTTCAATCGGCACTGAAGCGCCGCGACGGACCGGGGTGGGAAAACAAAATCAAATCAGATGCTCTGTGCGTGATTTAGCAAAGCCGTGAGTAACCATACATAATAAGTCACAGTTTATTCAGTGAGTTTTAAAAGAAACAATATTTCAGTTTCGCAATAGTGCAAATTCACATTTCAATTTTAAAAAAGTGCTATCCAGTTCAGTATTAAAAAAGCGCTATTGAGTGCCCTTCATTTTTACCGCTACAGACGGGTCGCAGCAGACACTGCCACTGTCTGCCTTTCGCCGCTGCGCGTCCGTACAGGCATGCGTTTTAAATAGTTTCCTCCCCCCTCCACACTAGACCGCTAACTGCCGTCCAGCCCAGGAGACCGGAAGTACCTCGCCTTCTTTCCCTGCCCTCCGTTCAATCGGCACTGAAGCGCCGCGACGGACCGGGGCGGGAAAACAAAATCAAATCAGATGCTCTGTGCGTGATTTAACAAAGCCGTGAGTAACCATACATAAAAAGGCACAGTTTATTCAGTGAGTTTTAAAAGAAACAATATTTCAGTTTCGCAATAGTGCAAATTCACATTTCAATTTTAAAAAAGTGCTATCCAGTTCAGTATTAAAAAAGCGCTATTGAGTGCCCTTCGTTTTTACCGCTACAGACGGGTCGCAGCAGACACTGCCACTGTCTGCCTTACAGATGGACACATTCATTTTTTTTTTTTTTGGTAGGCACGGGGAGATTAAATGATTTGCCTACAATCACAGGAAGCTGAGCCGATGCCGAGGCTCAAACCTGGTTTCTCAGCTCCAACGTCGGCAACTCTGGCCGTAAGGCCACAACCTCTCCCCTTCTGAAGCAACCTCTGAGGATGCACAAAGCCAAAGCTTCTAAACCGTCCTAGCATATTAAAATGTGTAGGAGAATATTGAGCCGTTTGCACCCATATTCAATGTATTGAGTAAGGGCATGTGACACAACAAACATATTGGTACTATAAAGAAAGTATGTCCGAATTCAATGTCTTGAACTGTTTGGCTTTGATGAGATTCCTTCTGTAGTCTTCAGAATATTGGGCCCACAGCTTGGTTCGGTCATTCTTACCACTGTTTCAGAACTGAAGTTAAACAAAAGGGTAGTAATTCTCCACAATAACAACAAAAGTAAAATTTACTTATTTAAATGTTTAGACCCCTCCTACAATCTTTTCTAACAATATAACTATATTTTAGCTGATAATGTGTCATTTTTGCTGCAGCAGAGCCCCAAGATGGCTGCCAACACTTCCTGGCTGAAGTGTTGGCAGCCAATCAGAGCTCTGTAGGTCTCTGCACAAGCTTGTTATTATTCGCAAAGTAGTCACGGCCACCGATAAACAAATTTGTATTTCCTTTAATTTCTCAACAACTACTGAACGGATTTACACCAAATGATTGAAAGCGTGATCTGCGGAACAAAATCTACCTTTCTGTCAAATTCAGTGTAATTTCGTCCAGCGGTTCGGGCTGTAGTGTTCAAAACCCCTATTGGAATTAACATGGGATACACACTTTTTTTGACCCTCCTCTTTTATTCTCAGCCCCCGCTTGACATATCACCCTGAAACTTTCTATGTACAACAAAAATCACCAGCACACATTTTTGGTAAAATTTTGTGAAGATTTGCCAAGAAACGCCAAAGATATAGGCAAGTCAAAAAACTATTTTCCTATGGAAACATGGTCCTAACCATAACTGCCTACTGCTGTCTGCCAGTAGGTAATATATGTGAATATATCATGTCAGTGTTCTTATACATAGTAATGATAACTTCTCATAAAACTGATTTTTTTGTAGACCTACTATCAAGCTATGCATTGGCAGATGGGCGTGGGTTGGTCCTGGAGATATTGTAACCTTATACATCATTAGAATTTATCAGAAGCAGTTTTACACCTTGTATTATTTTGTTCCTCGCATTGCAATTCTGAGAGTAACACGCATTATGCAAGGATATCTCTTATATAAAATTGTTTGCCATAACAATGATCAAATATGATCATAGGGATTGGAAGGTTAAATGGGTTAGTCTGGGCGTCAGCAGTCGTATTTAAAGGGTACACGTTTCTGGTCACATTATTTGTTTAGTCTAAATATTACTATGCATTTTATGTTTTAGCTAACAATGGAATGTTCACGAATTACTTGCACTAGGAGAAGTATTTTAAGACACATACTTTCACCTTAACTTTATGCTATTATGTTTAGTTGTACTTCTTGTATCTGCATGTATCTATGTTTAATGTAATTCATCTAATACAAATCAGTAAATAAACCATCATTCACTAATGAGTAGGTTTATTTCTCAGCCAAGTTATAAGTCTATCCTTTTTCATTCTGGCCTCCCCTCGCTGACCTAGCATAACTCTGATTAGACATAACGGCTCTTAGCTAAGGGATATGAGCGAGTGAGATCAGCTGCCAACCCATTTCATGTGAAGGGGAAATTCGTAAACATAGAGTAACCACCTCCTACTAGGTCATTACAGACACTGTTTCCATTCATGGAAGCTTGTGAGATAGCCTGATGCATTCTGGGTGTTGTAGTCTTGTTTTGCCTATTCGGTTAACTAATGAGAGTAACACGTCTGAACTCAGAGATTTGTAGCTGAAAAGTAGAGGACTGGAGATAGTGTCTGATAGTTTCCCTGGCAGTCCAAAACTGGGAAAAACTTATGTCCGATTGTCTGCCTTATTTAGGTTGACCGGCCTTAGGTACTGAGACTGACGGCCTGATGTGCGTTGGGCCACCTCCTGTAGAAGGTTTCCGCTGGTGAAGTCTCAGCTGACTCCACTGACGAAAACATGGCAACTAGCCCGATTTTAAATACAGTGGGTGCAGTGGCGGCTGCTATTTAATGCTGATGTGGCGCAGGTCACAGGGGGAGGAGGGAGGGAATAAAAAAATAAATAAACACTTACCTGTGTGCCGCGGCCTCTTGGTCCTCTTTGTCCACTTCCAGGGCAGGAACAGGAAGCACCCAGGCTTCCAGGCTCCCCTAAACCAATCACAACGCTACAATGCAGCGTTTTGATTGGTCTTAGCACCGTGGTTCGGTGCTCGGTTGGGGACAAGGAGCCTGGGCATGTTCTCCACCCAGGCTGTAATGCAGCCTCGGTGGAGAACATGCAAAGTGCGCATGGCAGTTTGGCCGGCCCGAGGCGGCCAGCAAACCTTCATGTGCACTTAAGACAGTACGAATCCCTCCTCCTCCAGCTCCTCTGTCAGAGCCCAGCCCTGCCCCACCCCTACCCAGCTGAGCAACAACAGCAAAATAAAATGATAACGACAATGAGTATTATCATTTTATTTTTTCCTTTTTGACCTGCTCAGTGGGGCGACGCTCCTCTGCCTTGAGTGGGTGTACCCTCAGATTGGCAGACAGAATACTCCACCAAACTTGTGACAGAGTACCCTGTCTGACAAACTCTAGTCCCCATAATGGCTGGAATCTTCTCCACGGAAAAGCTAATAATGTTTTCATCAACAAATACTCTCTTTTGTACATGCAAAGTATATTGTCTTTTGCAAAGCTCTAAATGTTTGTTTTGAGTGATATAGATTAAAGTTTGCAAACAGTAGAAATATTTTCAGTTTGTTTCGTTTGCTTGTCTGAAGGCTTATGCAAAGGGCTAAGTACAAAAACTCTTAAAATGTGATAAAAGACCTCTAGGGGGCAACACATTATCTTCTTGGTGATGTTCATACTCCAGCATCGCGCTTCCTCTTAGCTGTGCATCTCATTTAAAACTCCCAGATAAATCAAAGCTCTTCAATGGGATTTACTTTTGGCGGAAAATTCCCAGATACCAAATCCATTCAAACCTTTCAGGTCCAGTGACATTTTATCTATTTTTCTAACCACTATAAACAGCCTTTTGGATGCTTTGGTATTTTTTCTTAGGAGGCCGCTACTAAAGCTGAGCTGCCGACATTGTTGATTAAAGAATTCGTCTCTTTCTATCTTTTATTTTCCTGGGTTAAGCAGCTCCATGGGCCTGAGGAATAAAATACTGGGTGCGCGTTTCATTCCTTACTGTATTGTGTTTATCCCAATGGTCGGCCTAATCTCCGGCTTGATATTGAGGGATGTTGACACTGTTTCGATTTTCTATTCTGTTGCTTGCTTTGTGTGACTCGTGACATCATTTTTGAAGCATATCCTGTCATATTGTTTTGGACGGCAAGAGAGCAGAGTCAAAAGGGATTAAGCAAGGGCTCAACAAGTTTTGTCTCATGAAAAGGAAATGAAGAGCTTTATGCTGTGACCAGAGTGTACACCCGCAAGGAAGTTCTTGATGATAAAGTCTTGGGGTTATTTTAAGGCCTGTATTATTTTTAAAGTCAGAAAGGATTTAGAAACATTATCTACGCTATTGTCCTTGCTTCACTGCATGATTAAATAGTTGTAGCTTTTGTCGCTCATGGGACAACAGTTTAATTTTCATGTGAAGAAAATGCAGTGAACAGGTTGTTTTTAGAGGACTCACACTTTCAGCCTGGACTAAACGATTCAGAACAATATCATGTACCAAACAGCTCGCAGCATGTGAAAACAGACCATACCATATTTTTCAAAATCTTGCACTGCAAAGCAGACTACCAAAATGTTGATTTTACATAAGTATCTCCTCATAAGGTTGTACAGCTGCAGCTAATCCTGCTGCTAAACACTTGCCCCCAAACAAATAGAAAAATAAACTGATCCAGTCCTAAAATCGGTGGGAAGAGCGTTTGGCTGAAATCAGGAGTTAAATACCAGCTGACATTTTTTTGGAGAGATTTTAGTAGTTCATAATTAGGAACCTATGTTTTTGTAAAAGAAATATGTTTTTCATGCTTTCTTTTCACATGGAACCATAATCTCTACTGTGGACGTAAATATTTCAGGATTGTACTGGTGTAGCAGCTGTTTGCAAAGCACTGTTCTGGGTATTTTTTTCACTATCAGTACAGGTTGCCCCTGTGACATCACTTGTTAGCTTAATCAGAATTTTTTTAACTAGCCAGCTCCAAGCCTTCGAGCTGTGATCATCTTGCAGTCTTTGTGCTTGTGGATTCAATGCAGCATATTAGCGGTCCAAAGGACGTCTGATGTCCCTTTAGCAGATAACAGACTGTAGTCTTCTGCTGTGCTCCATGGCCTCGTTGGGATTGGGTTCAAGGATCAGTTTGTTACGTAGGCAACCACATATTCTTACCATGCAGCCCATTCAAAGTTCAGGAGCCAGATCTGCGATCGATCCTACAGCATGCCTTTTGACTTCGTTGACACAGTGGCCTCTCCTCCGCTAAGGCGGAGGAGTGTCGCTCCACTGATTGAACTGCAATCTGAATACAAAAAATAAAATTATTATAGCGTTTGTTATGATCATTTTGTTTTCTGTATTCAGCCTGCAGCTGAAGCCAGCGGGGCGGTGCTGGGCTCCCCGCGTCACAGGGGGAGGAGTGGTGGCCGCACCTAAAGTGCGCACGATGGTTTGGCCGGCCGTCTTGTGCCGGCCAAAGCGTCATGCGCACTCTGCATGTTCTCCATGCAGGCTGTATTACAGCTTGCATTGAGAACATGCACAGCCTGCCAGCCCCTGTCTGAGCGCTGAACCATGGCGCTCAGACCAATCACAACGCTGCTGTAAGGCAGCGTTGTGATTGGTCAGGGGATTCTGGGGGGCTGTGTGCTCCTTTCAGCAGAAGGACGGAGGAAGAAGAGGCGGTGGCCGGCGGTCGACGGTATAGGTAAGTGTATTATTTATTTTTTATTATTTCCTCATCCTCCCTCTGTCCCCACCCCTCCCCCCGCTCCACCACCCTTGTTCGGTAGAAGCCGCTACTGCATTCACAACTGGTGACCATAGGCTCAGTGCAGATCAAAGTCCAGAACACAAACCCTAATCCACTAGACAGAGCAATGCACATACAGAAACTATTACTAAAAAATACCTCGATTATATCTTCTATCCTCTTGCACTGTCAGACGGTTTTTGTCATAAAAATAAATGACCCTGTTTGAGTGAATAATTGTTTGTTCTTCTTATGGTGATACAGTTTATTATTAATATATATATTTTTTAATTATTGAAAATATATTAATGTAAAATAAAGTAAATCAATTAAAAATGACGCACATTAACTCTTCACATTAATGTCTATTACATATTTATATAATTAATAACATTTTATTTATAAATATTTTTAAACACTTGTTAATATGTAAGTCAGGTTTAGTAAATTCATTTAAAAGTTATGTTTAATTCATTTTAATGAAAATGAAATTACAATGTAATTTTTTTACCATTATTTTCAGTAGGGGTTTATTTTAAATCCCTTGTTTTCTATGGGAGTGTGTTGAAATCCATCTGAGTGGCCTTGTGTGGTGCCATAAATACTCCAAGGCTAAGCTGAAGTACATTTACGACATTTATGACTTTTTTGTGGCCTTTTGAGCTGTAGTAACTTTAGAAGTGTAGTTTGTGGCTAGCATATTGCTGGGTCCAAACTTAGGGCCTCATTACGATGCCGGTTGGACGAGAATCCGCCCGAAAAGGAGTCAGCGATCCCGCTTCCCAGTCGGAAAGTGTATATTTCACATTGCGGCTTGTGCTGCTGGCTTCAGCCCAAGCCACAATAGTAAAAATGCACTTTTTAAATCTGCCTGACACATGATGCATGGATGTTTGGGGGGCAAGGCCTCATAGCGGAGGCCGTTTCTGACAGCCTTTCTATGGCGGTCGGAGCCTCATAGAAAGGCTGTCTGAAAGGGACATCGTAATCCCAATGCCTCCATTTTGGGGATTACAATCCGCCCGCCGCCTGACAGGCTCCTTGAGCTGATGGAGGAGGAGCGCATTCCCTCTGCAGGCATTGGTTGGACCTCCTGTATCATAATACGGCAGTCGGACTGATGCCTCAGATGTCGGGCGGATCACTACCGACGAGCTGTCGGATGGCTTTCCTCCCGACATCATAATGAGGCCCTAAGTTGGCATGGTAAGCAAAAGAACGATGGGTTGAAGTGCTACCCCAAGCTATTGCCAGTGGTAAGACTTATTTCAGGCAGCCTCCCAACACCTTTTGTGTGATTCATGTGCCGCCCTAAGTGGCATGGATATACCCAGACATGAGTCTCATACTCACCGTGTCACTGGAACCAAGCTGTACCCGGCTGATGAGCCCATAACTAGGCCAATCCGGTCCTGGGTTGCTTGTGTTCTGGTTCATGGAAGACCTGGCTTGGCAGTTCAGGCTGGACTGTTCCCATGAGACGCAGGGTCAAGACTGATTTGCATATGGCTGGGTCCAAAATGAGGTGACGTGGTGAGCAAAGGAACATCGGGTTGGAGTGCTATCCCAAGCTATTGCTAGTGGTTAGTCTTATTGCTAGTAGCCTCCCATCACCTTTTGTGTGTTTCATGTGCCGCCCTAAAAGACATGGGTATGCCCAGACGTGGGTCCCAGGCTCACTGTGTCACTTGAATCAAGCTGTACCCGGCTGATGAGCCCACAACTAGGGCGAAACCAGTCCTGGGTTGCTTGTAATCTGGTTCAGGGAGGACCTGGCATGGCAGTTTAGGCTGGAATGTTCCCATGAGTAGAAGGGTCAAGACTGATTTGCATATGGCTGGGTCCAAACTGAGGTGGCATGGTGAACAAAACAATGATGGATTGGAGTACTACCCCAAGCTAGTGCAAGTTGCTAGACTTATTGCAAGCAGCCTCCCATCACCTTTTGTGTGTTTCAATGGTCTTAGTCTACTTTGGGTGGATGTCTGTTTTAGTGTGACCCTCCTTAAACCCATCCTTAACCCTCTTTCAACCTCAAATCTACATGTGTGGAGACCTCTCCATAGACAAGATAAGGAAATCTAATCACATGATTCTAGGCAAATAGCTTTATCTTTATGTTAGTTAAGTTTAAATATGTTATGTGTGATTTAAATTTTTAAAAAAGCATAACAGTCCCAATTACACTCCCCCATCAAATTCTGGTTTCTGTGCTAACGGTTAAGTAATTTCCCCTATCATATACATAGACAATTACAGTCTGTGTACAGCGCCTTCTAATAAAAAGGAAATCTGTGTCGTGCAACGCTGCCTCTCGGAGCTGGTTTAGTTTTGCACTGTATTAACTAAATACATTTCATCTTTGTATATGTATATTTCACACAAAGATTTTACAGTGCACACGAGGAATAGTCACATATCTGTATTGTGATATAGGAAGGACATACCATATAACAGTTTGACTCCATTGCACAAGGAGCTAGGCAGTTTCAAATACAAAGCAAGTGCACAATATTGCCTTGAATAGCATTATTTGATAAAAGAGTACGATTTAGATGAGGGCTTTGATCGAAATTTGGACACTAATATGGTGGAAATGCACAATCCCAAATGAGCAGAAAACCCACAGATTTAGACTTTAACATGCCAATGGGAAATTCACTGCGACAATTCCACCTTGCCTGGCAGTGCGTGGTGTTAAATTCTCCGAAAAATAAGTGGTAGTAAATATACGTCAACACTTCACCAATTTCTACAGGTATTTAAATGGCAAAGAAACACATGAAAACATTGAAAATTGTTATTTCCATTCATATACTACATGGGTGCATGTACTCAAGTGGCACATTTAGTGGTAGAAAGTGAACTTCACAAGAACTGGCCTTTTAATGAAATCATGCAACATTGTATATGCGAGTACTTCCATTATCAGCAGCTGCCATGCTTGAACCATTCCTCCCCATCAGTCAGAAAACAACCGGTTCAAATGATCAATTTGACTGTCTGATTTGGTATGATTGAAAGTAGATACATCTATGGTTATCCCCAAATGTATGAAAATGCCTTCCAAAATCTAAACACAAATTTGTCATCGCTGTCTGTTGTGCACAGTGGTAAATTGTGTAAACACACAATATGCTGTACTTAAAAGTGTGCAGCAGTAGGCAGTCCCTGAATAGGAATAAAATGACACATTTTAGTTAGTAGTGACACTAGTGCTAAAATACTAAGACTGTTGTCTATAAGTAGACCGTGTGCCAAGTTCATATATATGACCCCATGATAGGAGCAGCAGTTGGGCAGAACTTTGAGCGTAGTTACTCTATTCTAAGTTGGAACGTCGCAGGGCTTAGAGGGAAAGTAGACAAACCAGACTGGTGGACCATCATTAATAAATACGATATCATTGCCCTACAGCAGACCTGACCTTCTGCTCCTATTGTTCTTGATGGCTATACATGGTATTCCTGTGAAACTTTACCCTCCCCTCGGGGAGGACTATAGGAGGTCTTGTAATTTGGGTCCGAGTTAATTTATGTGTAGATGTAAACCCAATTGATTCAGGACCTTCAGCTTTCCAAGTTATCAAAGTCGAGGACAGATCCTCCAGTTTTTCCTTTTACATAATTAATGTTTTTGGTCTTGCCTACGCAGCGCGCATGCGCTGCTTAGGAGGGCCTTTAGCCGTCGCTCTGCTCATTTTCAAGCACACACTCGTGCTTGTGGCGGCATCCACCTTGCGGGAGCGAGTAGCGGCGTACAAGCTAATTGGCCGCTGCTCGCTCCTGCAAGGCAGATGCCGCCACAAGCACGAGTGTGCTTGAAAACAGCTGCTGCTAGTTTCCAGTCATTAAGCACACTTGTTTATTTCGCTTGCGCGCGCGCGTTCGGAAGCATTCCCAGGGCGTCTCTTCTATTCTGTGCACTCCCCCCACCCCTCCCACTTGTTTTGTTTATCCCTTTCCGCTTTTCATTCGCTCCGAGTGCCATATCACTTCCCCTTTATTTTCTTGGTTTGCAAGCCTGCCTCAGGAGCGCTGCTGTTTTCATTTGCGCCAAGCGCCGTGTTTTTTTCTCGACCCGTCCCGCTAATCATTTACTCCGAGCGCCATATCACTTCCCCTTCATATATGTGTTCCTTAGGATTTATATCTCTATACAAATTTGTTCAAAATAATTCTATTAAAACATATAATGGCGACTTTAATTTGCGCTATATCAAAGAACAAGATTTTTTTTATTTTCTGTATACATAAGCATTGTTCTATTTCGTCATAGCTGTAAAAAATGAACACATGATAAATCAAGATGTCCATCCTGTTTGGCTCGTGACATCTGCAATCGTCAAGTCGAGTGGGCGTTTGCCATGCCGTGGTAACCCTTTTGAAGGGTATGTTGCAGACTCCAAGATCGCGCTAGCTGCATCTTAAACTCATACAGCGGGGTACATGATTGTACCGTTCAGAGGAGGGCAGCAGTGGGTGAACGTTAATTAGGTGAGACAGAAGGCGGGTCCTGTCAGCGTTAATGTCACTACTAACCAATTTTCTAGAAAGTTCTGGGCAAGAGGGCGAAAGCAGAGTCCAACCTTTAAAACCTGTGCTAAAAGTTGTCGATACAAGTTAAGGATACCTCCTAACAACTTTTTGCGAGCTGGAATAGAAACAAAACTTTACAACTGCTGTTTCTTAATTAGAAATGATTTTATCGGAAACTGAAGTTAATTGTTCAAAGGGCATTCTGAACAGAACATAACTCTGTGTTTTCATACGTGTTCAGCATTTTTATTTCATTGCATCAATTGATTCGGACCAAACTTGGTTTTCAGGGGCAGAGTGCTATCCGGCGTAAAGCGAGAAAACACTAATTGCAGGAGGTCACCTGTTTGCGATGGTTTCGCTGTGGTTGGTTCTTTTTTCCCCACCTACTTTCTCCCTGTGGCTCCCTCCCATGGGTGCTTTATTCCTGCTTCTTCTTGTGTACACTTTCAGCAAAACATTTTTTGAATGTTCCACGTTCAATAGCGACCCCAAGTTAAAATAAAAAAAAAATACCACAAGTCCGTTGCGGCATGCAAAATTATTGTAATTATTGTAACGTGTTTGCTGGCCTTTGTCCGCATCCACATCAGACTGCACAAGAATCTTTAGTCAGGACAGACACAAGCAACTGCTGCCGAGTTGATTTTGTATATTGTCATGTGGTCAGTACCAGTGGAATTGTGTGATTCTGTGTCTATAGCATTGCCTGTGTGACAGGACGCCATGTATTTGTCACACACTAAACCATCTGATACATTAAATGCTATCAGCAAAAAGTGCAAAACGTTATAACTAGGACAGATCAAAAGTTACAAACAGTTCTGCGTGGGACCCAAATGGAGCTTAAGAAGGCTCCTAAATTTTGCTAAATGTTGCATTCAGTGAGTAATACAGGTTACATCTCTACAGCTCTACATCAGAAATGTATGTCAGGTTATGGTGTTAATATCCTTAAAGCGATAGGTTGGAGCTTTTCTGGTTATTGTAAAGCAAAACACCATTAGGAAACCAAAACCAGAAAGGCAGATAGGTGTGCAATAGGGTGAAGAGGATTCTGTATTATTATTTTTTAATATAGTACTGATTGTTGCAAGTGTAAAGCACAACACCATTAGGGAACCAAAACCAGAAAGGCAGACACATGTACAATAGGGTGAAGAGGAGTCTGTATTAGTTTTTATTTTAATTTAGTACTGATTTTTTCAAGATTTAATTTGTTTCATAAGAGAGACCATAGGTGGCCAGCACAATTATCGGGCACCCTTTTTCTAGCTTATACGGGGCACAAGCCGTGGCCCTCTAACAGAGATCTTCAGTGATTTCTTACATTACCCCACATATCACCCTAACTTATGTTGAGAGGGTGCGTAAATAAACCATGCCTGAGTGCTACAGGGGGGTGCAGTTGCTCACATGCCAGACTTGCTTCCAGTTCCTGCCTTTACCTTATATAACTGTGCCCCCCCTCGACTGCTCTGGAATGTCAAAGGCCAGGCTCCACTGGTAGTCAGAAGAAGGGGGAACAGATGCTTTTCAGCCTTCCAATATTGTGTCATTTTCCATCAGGTGAAATAATCACTTGCTGGCTCTTCCTGCTGAACTACCAAGGCACGGAGTGTCCCCAAGAGTACTCATTAGCATAGTCCCAAAGTCTGTTGCTCTATTACAGCCCTAGTTTAGGCAGCTCTATTTCAAGCAGCAGAGAAAAGACAGCAATTTCTAGCCGTTTGCCAAATTTTGAAAAATTATAATAATTCAAACGTAGGGGATTGTACAGATATCGCAATGCCCTGCAAATATTGCATTTATCAGAGTTGCCACAATTAAGGTAAATAAGTGTAGCTTTAATGAATTTTAAGGGTGTGAAATGCACGACATTACAATGCTGATGTTATTCACGTTTCTGATTGTGAGGTGACTTTATGAATGATTTTGGTCTAGAACGGTGTTGATGTTTTGAACCAGTGCTTCACATACATGTACTTGTAGAACATACGTTTTTGAAAATGTGAGAATTTAAGAGTGAGAGGCGTTTTTTGCATATACAAGTCTTGTGTGCCTGCACCTGCTAGCTGAGAGCATCCACTCACTGAAGCTTCTAGTGAATCAACTTAATAGTACGTCCAGCCACCACAAATGTGTCCCTCGCTCAGTACGGCTCCTAGTTCTGCAAGACACTATGATCCATTTCCAGAGCACTGGTGACGTTTACATCAGTCTGCTGCTTTCAGAAGAGGCTCTGCTCTAGAGTGCCCTGGAAGCCAGGGAGCAAACCAAGGGTGCTGCTGGAACATCTCAGGCTCAGAGATTTCTGGCCGCAAAAGCCATCTTGTTGGGCTGAGAATAAATTATTGCAGTGAGAAGTGATCTTCTTAGTTTCACCCCTTTCTCTTGCCCTTGCCTGCTGACCTTATAAGCAAACCTGTCCAAATGAATTTTACTTGGGTTCCTAAACCTGCTGGTTTCATTCAGCAAATACTCCTAAGTTGTGATTGGGGACCACTGTTGTCTTGTTCAAACAGAGCTATTGAGTTTCCCAGGTCTGTGCGTGAATAGCTCATCCTGCCCAGCTTCTGTACAATCTGGGACTTATATTCTTTTTTTCTATTGGAATAAATAAGAATACAAATACCAGAATTTAATATAGAACTGGTCTGTAAGAGCTACTCTCACGTGGAACTGTGAAACCCAAGAGTTCTCTTCACATATGGCTTCCTGTGAAAAGAAGGCAGTCTACTCTAGATGTTTCTCAAAAATTTCAAGGGGAAAATACTGTCATTAACCCTCCATTGTTCTTCTTCAACAAAGGGAAGGATGGGGAGGACGTTTTAAAAACATAAATAATACATTTTGAAGAGGTGCAATGTCACAGGGGCTCCTGTAAAAGCACTCACTGCATCTCTACCTCACAGTGGCATACCTGCACGAGCCACTCACTCAAAACAAGCATTGGCATAGCCAATAGGTCTCGCCTTTGGGACCTTATAAGTGTTTAGCCATGCAACACTTGATGTTGTTGCACCAAGGATATTGTGCTGGATAACTAAACACTTATAAGGTCCCAAAAGCGAGACCTATTGGCTATGCCAATGCTTGTATAATAATGATTTTATCAGTTCTTCTTGCACCCTTTTTGCACAGTTGTTTAACTTTCTACTTAGTCTAAAAACTCCCAAGGATAAGATCGCGGCCCAACCACTGTATATTTTGTGTTGGGATTTCAATGCGGAAATAGGTGGGGGAGGGCCTTTTTGGGGTAGACCCCTAGTAGAGCTTAGTGATGCAAGGGTGACTTGAGTTGGCAAAATACCTAGCCACCCATGACCTTGTCGATATAGTTGATTATCTAAACACGGATAAGAGTTCACTACCTACTTTTTGGGGGCATGGTTGGCATTTGAACATTGACTATATCTTTATAAGTAGGAATTTTGTGGTGTGCTTTTTTAAAGGGGAGGTTGTGCAGGCAGAATGGGGGATCATAATGCCTTTTCCATCTCTGGGCTTCTCCCCGTAAAGAGGGTTAAACCGACCAGTGCTATTTTGCCAACTCACCATTCCAGAGATGGACTTAGATTAATCTGGCATCCTAAAGATCCAGTAGTTACCCTGAGCACCATTTTAAGTCAGTCAGGGGATCTGTTTCTGAACTGTTTATCAGCAGCACATGGGAGTGATATTTGGGCTATTTTTATACATTAGTCCAGACCATTTTTCTTTTAAAATCAGTACGGAAAGACAATGGGGGTCCCCGTTGGTTTGATGAACATTGCTCAGGAGCCAATCGGTACTTAAGGTTAGCCTTATCTGCTTCCCCGAGAGTACCGTCAGAAGTACAGCCTGCCCGCCACATATACAAACGAGCCCTTAAAGATAGGAAGGAGGCCCTGCATAAACAGGATTGGGAAACTTTGGAGTCATCTGCAGTTGGAGGCAGGAGTAAATTCTTTTGGCATTCTGTTAACAGAATTAGATTAAGATCAGCCCCTGATAATTCCCTGCTGCAATGCAACATCTTGGGCTCTAACAGGGTGGACCATTTTTCAGCTATTTACCACCTTGATGAAGTAGAGGAGGCAACATACTTCTTATTTTGCAGACTAAACAATGCCCCCCCCCCCAGTTATCATATCTTTGTTAGAAGTTGAATCTGCGGTTAAGGAGAGCATTGGCGGTAAAGCACCAGGCCCCGATGGGACCCCTATTGACTTAATAAAGAGCAATATTGTCCTCTGGGGCCCCCTGATTACTTAATGTTTTTAATAGCTGTTTAAACACTCATATCCCTGTGTCATGGAAACTGGCCATGATCGTACCCATCTATAAAAAGGGTGACAGGATGTCCCTAAAGTGCTATAGACCCATCTTCTTACTAGACAGTGCCATTAAAATTATTGGGAGAGTCATTTATAATTGTTTGGCTGATTGGGTCCAGGAGCAGCACGTCCTGTCTACGCTCCAGTTTGGGTTTCGACCAGGGTTGGGAACTATCCAGCAGTGCTTGAACTTATGTTTAATAACTAATAAATGGACCTTAGCCAAATGCTGTCCTCTTTATTTGGCCTTTATGGACCTCTCAGCATCGTTTGACTCTATCAATAGAACTGAATTGTGGTTATAATTTCGGAGCAAACACAAGAAGATGATGGACGGAGCGCTGAAACTTTTCAGACACTCACCCCCAGTCACAGATCTGGGTTTAATTCATCATTGTTCTTTAGCTCACTCCGCCACCTCAGGTCAGATCCAGCCATATGCAAATCAGTCTTGACCCTTTTCCTCATAGGAACAGTCCAGCCTGAACTGCCAAGTCAGGTCTTCCCTCAACCTGAAGTAAGCACCCTGGGACTGGTTTCGGGGTTTCACCCCTCATCAGCTAGGCTAGCTTGAATCCAGTGGCAAAGTGAGCAAGGGACCCACTTCTGGGCATACCCTGCCAACTTTGGGCAAACAAAGCAAGCACAAGGAGATGATAGAAAGAGCGCTGAAAATTTTCAGACACTCACCCCCAATCACAGATCTTGGTTTAATACATCATCATTCTTTAGCTCAATTCGCTACCCCAGCTCAGACCCAGCCATGTACGAATCAGTCTTGACCCTGTTCCTCAAGGGAACAGTCCAGCCCGAACTGCCAAGCAAGGTCTTTCCTGGACCGAATACAAGCATCCTGGGACCGGTTTCGGGATTTCAACCCTCATCAGCTAGGCTAGCTTGAATCGAGTGGCAAAGTTAGCAAGGGACCCACGTCTGGGCATTCCCTGCCAACTTAGGGCTAACAAAGCAAACACAATGAGATTATGGACGGAGCGCTGAAACTTTTCAGACACTCACCCTCAGTCACATATCTGGGTTTAATCCATCATCGTTCTTTAGCTCACTTCGCCACCCCAGTTCAGATACAGCCATATGCAAATCAGTCTAGACCCTTTTCCTCATAGGAACAGTCCAGCCTGAACTGCCAATTCAGGTCTTCCCTCAACTGGAAACTAGCATCCTGGGACCGGTTTCAGGGTTTCACCCCTCATCGGCTAGGCTAGTTTGAATCCAGTGGCAAAGTGAGCAAGGGACCCACGTCTGGGCATACCCTGCCAACTTTGGGCAGACAAAGCAAGCACAAGGAGATGATAGACAGAGCACTGAAACTTTTCAGACACTCATCCCCTATCACAAATCTGGGTTTAATCCAGCATCGTTCTTTAGCTCACTTCGCTACCCCAGCTCAGACCCAGCCATATACGAATCAGTCTTGACCCTGTTCCTCAAGGGAACAGTCCAACCCGAACTGCCAAGCCAGGTCTTTCCTGGACCGAATACAAGCATCCTGGGACCGGTTTCAGGATTTCAACCCTCATCAGCTAGGCTAGCTTGAATCCATTGGCAAAGTGAGCAAGGGACCCACATCTGGGCATTCCCTGCCAATTTAGGGCAAACAAAGCAAACACAAGGAGATTATGAACGGAGCGCTAAAACTTTTCAGACACTCACCCTCAATCACAGATCTGGGTTTAATCCATCATTGTTCTTTAGCTCTCTTCGCCACCCCAGTTCAGACCAGCCACATGCAAATCAGTCTTTGACCTTGTTCCTCATGGGAACACTCCAGCCTGAAGGAAGCCTCTCATTCCAGCGTGTGTTCAGACCAAACATGCCAGTGGTTCCAATACTAGAGCAAACAGCAAGGGAGACGGGGCAACCTTGTCTAGGAGCCCTGCGCACTGGGAAATCTGCCGACATCACACTGTTAACTTGGACCCGGGCCCTAGGATTAGTGTACAATAGCTCTACACAGCCCACAAAGACGGGACCAAATTCAAACCATAGCAGGGCTTGCCGCATGAATGGCCAATGGACGGCATCAAACGCCTTTTTGGTGTCTCGTGATAAAAACATGTGCGGGCTGGGTCTATTTTTCACCATATCTAACCAGTTGGCCAGGCGACGGAGATTGAATCTCGTTGCTCGTTTTGGCATAAAGCCGGATTGATCACAATGGATGAGGGATGTGATCACCGGCAGGAGGCATGTAACCAGAATAGTGGCCAAAATCCTCTTTTCTACGTTTAGTAGTAAAATAGGTCGATAAGACGCACATTCCGTGACTGGCTTCCCTGGCCTGTCATGGAATCTAGGAGACAAATCTAGGATAAAAAAGTCTCTTTTTGGAACGTTGTGCTGAGGTAAGAACGCAGAAGGAGCTGGCCAAGAGCTCTGTCTTGACTTACTATTGTATCCTTGCCAGCTCAGTGTCCATTCTTTAACTTTCTCTTGAACTGAGCCAATGGGAAAGGTCCCTTCTCTTCCTATTTAGACCAGGCTTGGTATGGTGGCTTATGAGTTTTAGAATGCCAACTGACTCCTGGGGAGGCCCCTCCAGGGCTTGTCCCTGTGATGGGATTTTCTCATAATCACTAATGCCTTTTTTGTAAATATTTTAGTTATACCTGGAGACTCTTTATGAAACCGCTTTTAAAATCCTTGGGGTGCCAAAGCTGTGAACAGGCTTTGCACAAATTGCAATCATTGGTTACACTCCAATTATCTGTGTCAGGGCATGTTCTTTCCTTAAAGCAGCTGTTTTACCTAGGAAAACTATGGATGAATAGTATCTGCCTGTTTTAAAATGTTTTATTCTGATTTTAGATATTTACTGTACTTGATTAGTTCATATTTTATAGATGCACCATCCACTTTATATGCGGATATTTGAATTGTTTTAAGGGACTTATGTGCTGTAGTTTTATTTTGTGGAGCATTAGCTATTGTGCTTTATGGTTATTGGATCATTTATCTTATAAATTCTGTTGCGGTTGATGGAGTTATTTGTTTTATAACCATTTAATTGCTCTGTATTGTGTCTGGCTTTTATGGCCATATATGGCAGAATAAAGAGTGAATGAATGAAGGAAATGGTGTGCCAAGGACTTGTAGGAGTGATAAAGGGTGTAAACAGGCTTTCTGTTTTTGCATTATCACTCTTAGCCCTGGTACAGTCATCACTCTTGGAGGCAAATGTATCGCAGTCCAAAGGATAGGTTTTCTTTATAGGACACCAAGACAAGGCTTGTTGATGTAAAAGATATTTTCGAAGGCAAAAGGCTTCACTTTGAAACAGAAGTACCTTCCTAATATGACGTGTTAAATGATATGTTAACCAGGCTTCACTAAGGGAATTCTGAATCCAAAGTTTTGACCATGGGGTGTGCCTCAATACTGAAATTAACTAGGAATAGAAGAGACTCTGCCAATTCTTCAGAACAAACAGATTGACCAACCACAGATCAGGATAAAAGATCAGCCTCAGCATTTTTCTGAATGAAATTAAATTTTAATCTGTAATAAATAAGGATCAATCTAACTGTCTGGGGACAAGACTTTAGCAGAGCAAAGAAACTGTAGATTCCTGGTATCTCTGTGTACCGTAACAGGATGCCTTTCCTCCATTAGATAATGATGCCGTTCTTTAAAGGCTGCCTTGGCTGCAAACAGTGCCTCATCGAAAACAGTGTAATTACTTTCTGCACTAGGCAATTTTTGGGAGAGGAAGGCCGCCAGATGCAATTGGCCTGCTTTCTGTGCCACTGAGAAAGCATCACCCTTAAGTCTAGATTAGATGCATCAGCTTCCAACCAAACATTAGTCGGGAAACGTCTGGGTGTAGCAGTCTATGAGCAAAAGTAAAATAATATTTTCACCTACTAACAGCTTTTTCTGCATATGAAGTCCATTCAAACACCCTTTCCTTCCATAAGAGAGCAGTGATAGGGGACAGAATTTGAAAGAACCCTGGGAAAAATGTGTTAAATTTGTAAACTTGAGGAATCTCTGGACCTTCTTGACATGTTGAGTTAAAGTTCATTGCTACACCGTTTGAACTGAAGAATTGCCCACGGTCAAGGTATCTGGTGAGATTGTGAACCCTAAAAAATGTACTGGCCTTGTGCTAAATTCAAATTTTTTCTGCTTTGCATACAATTTTTTCCTTTAAAGGCTGTATTTCCTTCTAAAAATAAATGGCATGCTCTGCCTCCGAAGAGGAAACAATTAGAATATCGTCTATGTAAATGATCAAAAACATGTCTATGTACTTTCTCATATATATTCACAAACTCCTGAAAAGCTTCAGGAGCATTGCAAGACCAAAGAGCACCCACTGTTATTGAAAAAGGCTAAATTTAATACAAAAAGCCTTTTTCCATTCACCCCTTCCCAGGTCCTGATCAAATGGTTAGCTCCATCTAAATCCAGTTTAGTGAAAATTGTGGCAGAAGGTACCTGACTAAGCAGCACCAGGCTATTTTCCCGCCCTGATCTCCTCACCTTCTCTGTTTTTGGGTTTAAAAGAACAGTGAAGATGAGACTGGGAACTTTCAATGCCTATTTAAGCCATTAGCTAGGTACTTGTCAAGATATTTACACAGGAATCCATTGTTTTCCCCATGAAGGGCATGTATATGACTGGAATTTATTTTGGCTTCCGTCTCTAAATCGATCTGATAATCAAACTCCTGATATGGAGGTAGAGCTTCTCCCTTGCTTTCGATAGAAACGTCTGCAAAAAGTTCTTTTTTTATCTCAGAACAAGTGTTACAAGAATTTGGAGACCTACAGTGGTTTTTGCAACAGCAGACAAGAAGGTTACGGTTTCCCTTTGCCAGTCAGTGTTAGGGTTGTGAGTTAATGGCCACTGTAAGGCCAAAATAAAACCAAGTTGATGGGTGTCAATTAAATTTAAACTAATTGTATCAGAATGTTCTCCTGAACAGATTATTCTTGCCTCCGCTGTACAATGAGTGACTAGTCCAGACGATAAAACAGAACCATCGACAACTCTCTCTTGTTAAGGGTATCACTTCCCTTTAAGGGGTACTGTATGAGGTAGAACTACATGTGTAATTCCCTCGTGCCTCTGAATCAATCATTGCAGCTACTGCCACTACGTTTAAAAATAGAAACAATAAAGATGCCTTGATGGTCTGATGCAAAGTTCTGGTACTTGCGGATCTGGTTTTGGTGGTGTATGCTCATCACAGTGTTTCTTCTCTCCTTAGCTTTCCGCTAAACAGTGATCCACTTGCAACAAAATGTTGATCAAAGCAGTGCAATCAACAGGTCTATCCATAACTTCAGTGAGCAGGTCCTTCATGTCATTTCTGAGGCCACTATAAAAGAAATATTGTCTACTGGCCTCCAACCAGTCAGACTCAACCAGTCATTAAATGAAACAGGCCAAAACAGTTAATAAATCTCTATTACCTTGGCACTGTTTGAGTTACAGTCCCTCGACTGAATATGCAATGTAGTTTAGTTACAACAACATCAAATTGTATAATACTGGGATATCTTTGGTGACCACTGGAATAGACCAAGTAGCAGTGTCACCCTCCGAATAAGACAAGTTTAATGCTACATGAGATTCTGGTGTGGCAATGGAGTGGGGGGGGGGTAGCACCAAAATTGCACACAGCAGTGTGTGAGAAAAATATTAAGATTCTACAAATCCCCTGAATACTTCCGTGGGGGCAGCTAACAGAATTGTCAATTGATTTACAACTGCTTGTGCTGATGATCAGGGTATAGGAAGTCCTTGCAGATTTTGAGGTCTCTGCCCAGCTGCTCTAAACTGAGCTACCCTTTGCACAACCAATTCCATGTGATTCCGAAGAGTTTGATTCTCAGCACAAGAAAGTTCAAGCTGTCTTTTTATTTTTATAATGGTCTAGTACAACAAGGAGAAAGGAAAAGGAGAAAGATCCCACAATTTGTGAAGACTATGCAGTTTGCCTTATTCCCTCTCTGCATAGAATCACAGGTGCAGCATTGTCCCACCGTCCCTCATGATCACCCAGTCCCCTCCATGGTTCCAGTAGCAGTGAATGAGAGATTGAGCTCAGGGAAAGGTATCGTGAACAAACAATAAACTACCATAAAAATTCATAAATTAATAAAAGACAAGTTTTGTGTCCACCTGCAAGAAAACGACACACAAAATCACCGCCAATGTCTGCGTCCTTAGAGATTCTTAAGAAAGCGAGTCCCCAAAGGAATAACCACAAGAATAGACCATGAAGGGATTTTCCATGAGAGATGAGCATGGGATTCTGTGGACTGTGGAACTCAAAGATCATGTGGTCAGACCTTGAAGCAAGAAATAATCAAAGATCTCAAAGCAGCAACAAATCTAAAATTGTGTGTTTGATGACTTCCAAATCACATTAGTTTTTTACCAATGCAAATACTGACCACTTAGCTGTTAAACGGATAGGCACCTTTAGAGGTGTGCAAAGTCACATAAATAATCTGAAATCATTCACAGGAAGCGCAAAGTCAAAATGCACTCACATTCACACAATAAGAGTAGGATAATCCTTCAATTTAAGAGCAAATTAGGTCATGAAAAATAACTGCAAGAAGCATGTTGAGTCATTTAGGAATTGCTTAGTAAGATCCTTCGATATGACTACAGTGTCTCTTAATTTGAGTTACATGGTTGATTAAACAAAACAAATGTTGACTTTTGCAGATCCCTTCTTGATATCACTTAGCACAAGCTGGCCCAGTGAACAGGTCCAGATTGTACAGGTCCTGAGGTTGCTAGTGCAAAGCAGAAGCAATCTATATGGAGAAAGCAGCTCCATTTTCAAGCACTGAGAATGTGAGGGGCATGGTTTATATAGTGCACCATTCCAAGATGGCTGACAGGCATTCCAAGTCTTGCGCAATTACAAGATCTTGCAAGACTTGGAACACTGGGATCGCGAACTAGCATAGAAGATCTAAGAAGTCCTTAGAAGTCATGCTTTAATGCTTTTCCTCCCTTTCCCATATTCAGCTGCTGTGGTATCTACCCACAAGTTAAGAATGCGAAAGAACCAGGAGGGAAGAGAGGTACAAAGTTACTTTTATGGTGACTTCTTAATTATTATACCATACTCTTTTTTCCAATTCCTGTTCCCACCAATCCCACAGCCATCGGCTACAAACTCATACTGATTGGTTCCTTTTCGGAAGAAGAGAAATGATGAGGGCATGCATACTTGAAGGAAAGAGGGTTGGGATCCTATGACGCATACATTTGTGTATGGGACCAGAGCACAAAGCTCTACATTCTTTAGTGAAGTTGTTTCTAGTTACACCCATTGATGGCAGGATACTCTCAACTTCATAATGAGAAAGAGCCTATACAGTAAGAGTAATAGCAATATCATGTGTTTCTTTATCCTTTTCACACTGTCTGAATTTCCGGTGTCTGCTTATTACTTAAATGGCGTTCCATGACAAATGTGAGATTATTGGTAGGGATTAAATAAATTATATTTCCTGAACAGTATACTACATAAGTGTTATGGTTCCAGGCAAGCATAACCAGCAGCTTCATATAGGAAAGTTCAGTTCACCTCCCTGTAGTGAAACACCATTGCAAGATGTCCAATCAAAATGCACTCCCTTAAGATGGCCACCAGACATTAACGCAAACACAAGGAGATGATGGATGGAGCGCTGAAACTTTTCAGACACTCACCCCCAGTCACAGATCTGGGTTGAATCCATCATCATTCTTTAGCTCACTTCGCCACCTCAGTTCAGACCCAGCTATATGCAAATCAGGCTTGACCCTGTGCCTCATGGGAGCAGTCCAGCTAAAACTGCCAAGCCAGGTCTTCCCTGAACCAGAAATAACCAGCCTAGGACCGGTTTCTGGGTAACACCCTTCATCAGTCAGGCTAGCTTGAATCCAGTGGCAAAGTGAGCAAGGGACCCAGACTGGGCATACCCTGCCAACTTAGGGCGAGCAAAGCAAACACAAGGAGATGATGGACGGAGCTCTGAAACTTTTCAGACACTCACCCCCAGTCACAGATCTGGGTTGAATCCATCATCATTCTTTAGCTCACTTCGCCATCTCAGTTCAGACCCACCTATATGCAAATCAGTCTTGACCCTGTGCCTCATGGGAACAGTCCAGCCAGAACTGCCAAGCCAGGTCTTCCCTGAACCGGAAACAAGCATCCTGGGACCGGTTTCTGGGTAACACCCTTCATCAGCGAGGCTAGCTTGAATCCAGTGGCAAAGTGAGCAAGGGACCCATGTCTGGGCAAACCCTGCCAACTTAGGGCGAGTAAAGCAAACACAAGGAGATGATGGACAGAGCGCTGAAACTTTTCAGACACTCACCCCCAGTCACAGATCTGGGTTGAATCCATCATCATTCTTTAGCTCACTTCGCCACCTCAGTTCAGACCCAGCCATATGCAAATCAGTCTTGACCCTGTGCCTCATGGGAACAGTCCAGCCAGAACTGCCAAACCAGGTCTTCCCTGAACCGGAAACAAGCATCCTGGGTCCGGTTTCTGGGTAACACCCTTCATCAGCCAGGCTAGCTTGAATCCAGTGGCAAAGTGAGCAAGGGACCCACGTCTGGGCATACCCTGCCAACTTAGGGCGAGCAAAGCAAACACAAGGAGATGATGGACGGAGCGTTGAAACTTTTCAGACACTCACCCCCAGTCACAGATCTGGGTTGAATCCATCATCATTCTTTAGCTCACTTCGCCACCTCAGTTCAGTCCCAGCTATATGCAAATCAGTCTTGACCCTGTGCCTCATGGGAACAGTCCAGCCAGAACTGCCAAGCCAGGTCCTCCCTGAACCAGAAACAAGCATTCTGGGACTGGTTTCTGGGTAACACTCTTCATCAGCCAGGCTAGCTTGAATCCAGTGGCAAAGTGAGCAAGGGACCCACGTCTGGGCATACCCTGCCAACTTGGGGCGAGCAAAGCAAGCACAAGGAGATGATGGACGGAGCGCTGAAACTTTTCAGACACTCACCCCCAGTCACAGATCTGGGTTGAATCCATCATCATTCTTTAGCTCGCTTCGCCACCGCAGTTCAGACCCAGCTATATGCAAATCAGTCCTGACCCTGTGCCTCATGGGAACAGTCCAGCCGGAACTGCCAAGCCAGGTCTTCCCTGAACCGGAAACAAGCATCATGGGACCGGTTTCTGGGTAACACCCTTCATCAGCCAGGCTAGCTTGAATCCAGTGGCAAAGTGAGCAAGGGACCCACGTCTGGGCATACCCTGCCTCTGGATTCAAGCTAGCCTGGCTGATGAGGGGTGTTCCTCCGAAACCGGTCCCAGGATGCTTGTTTCCGGTTCAGGGAAGACCTGGCTTGGCAGTTCGGGCTGGACTGTTCCCATGAGGCACAGGGTCAAGACTGATTTGCATATAGCTGGGTCTGAAATGAGGTGGCGAAGTGAGCTAAAGAACGATGATGGATTCAACCCAGATCTGTGACTGGGGGTGAGTGTCTGAAAAGTTTCAGCGTTCCGTCCATCATCTCCTTGTTTTTGCTTTGTTTGCCCTAAGTTGGCCGGGTATGCCCAGACGTGGGTCCCTTGCTCACTTTGCCACTGGATTCAAGCTAGCCTGGCTGATGAGGGGTGTTACTCCAAAACCGGTCCCAGGATGCTTGTTTCCGGTTCAGGGAAGACCTGGCTTGGCAGTTCGAGCTGGACTGTTACCATGAGGCACAGGGTCAAGACTGATTTGCATATAGCTAGGTCTGAACGGAGGTGGTGAAGTGAGCTAAAGAACGATGATGGATTCAACCCAGATCTGTGACTGGGGGTGAGTGTCTGAAAAGTTTCAGCCTTCCGTCCCTTCATCTCCTTGTTTTTGCACCAGACATTAACACCATTTCAGTTTGTCCATTTATAATACATCCCTTTCTGTCAGACGATTTCTGTTCTGGGTCCAGCCTCTTTCTATCAAGCGGTGCCCAGGGCCAGACTGGCCGTGATGGGCACCAGGCAATTCCCTGTTGGGCCGGAGGGGTGGGGCCCGGTTTTGGCCCGTGGGGACCGGTTTTGTCACTGAGGGCCGGTTTTGCAGCAGTGCTGTAATTTTCGGCCCCCTGTAACAAAAACGGGAGGGGAGCGGTGCTTCTTACTAGCACAGAGATTGTAAAGGCTAAACTGTTCCAGTTTTTTTGTAGGTGTTTTTGATAATGTACCCCAGTTCCCTTTTGTTGATATCCCTCTTGTGATTCAGATGTGTGCACTGATTTCCTCTCCAAATGGGCTGACTCATGTTTTAACGTTTTTGTGCCCTCGGCCATTCTGTATTGACATATTCTAGTAATGTAGATTGGCGCTAGGTTCTCTAAAGGTGTTATTAGCCTTTCAGGGCATAGGTTATCATCATTCAGCGCAGACCTGTTTCTGTCAGGCTATAGGTTATCAACACTCAACTCACTCCTTTATGAAAAGTTTCTGGGCTGCTCCTTTTTGCTTTTGTTTGACAGAACTACGCCTTAAATATACCTAAGAACTAGTGTGTTTACATATGTTTTAGAGTCAACAAACAGATTTTGTTTGTTGCTGTTTTTATATTTAATTTTTTTTTAAATGAAAACCAAATCTGCAAAGGTGAAATTGTGTTTTATTTTCATCAGTTTGATTTTTTTTAAATAAAATCCTAGATTTTAAAAAAGAACATGTTTAAGTATTGTTAAAAGCGTTATGATAGATACACCAGTTTAATAGTTTGCCCAACATCGTAAGGGTTGTGGAGGTGATGCCCCTTATTATGTTAACTCTAGCAGACATCACAAGAAGCAGCATCACCTGATGTTTGTCGGTGAGGAAAATGCAAAGCTAAAATAAGTGAACAGCATGGTAACTAGTGCCTAAAACTAACTTATGAACGTAACAAAATCTGTAATGTCCAAATATATATCCGGGGGGTCAGGGGTGAATTAATACCAGATTTTCTGCGATATGTAACAGATCCAGTGAGTCCCTGAAACTTTGGCATGGACATGCCCCCCCCCCACCCCCTCTACCACTCAGGACCTACATTTGTATACCAGTGATTCCAACTCCACTGTGTGCAACAGTAGGGAAGGTGCTGGAATAGTAAATTATACTATTCCTTAGTTTAGAGCGCCCCCTACAGCAAGTCGTTGTAACGACTTGCATTTTAATGGTACTGCGATGTAGCAACGCAGTCGTTGTAACGACCGCGTTGTAATCGCATGCGTTGTAACACATGCAATGTGATGGCTGTTTCCCCATATCTACTGAACTGAGATCTGCTGTGCCACATACTTGGCTATCACAAATGATAAATGGGCCGCTTCAATCAGTTAGTGTAAAGAAGTGGGTTATTAGTTGTACAGGATGTAGATCCTACACATGTAATAAGTCTGCAACTTTCCATCTGCTGGGAACCAAGAGCTCCGATCTAGCACTTGACACTCACAGGGTAGTGAGGCAGAGCAGTCCAAGGCCTACGCACAGAAGGTGGTGGACTACCACCTCAGTTCGCACAAATGTGGCAAAAAACACCCAGTTAATTGTTGTCTAGTCAGTGCTTTTATAAGAAGAAAAAGTACTTTACTAAACACACACTACTTAATACTGTGCATTAGTTTACAAATATGTACACAACTACAGGTCGAAATACCTATGGTAACGCCCTCCTAACAGTTTGCACCCTAGCTAACCCTGAACCTTATAACCACACTACCCATCTCCACATGCGTGAAACACATTATAAGAGTGTGACATTGTCATAACGCTGGCCAATTGGCTTAATCATGTTTTCTCAACATTCATAAAAACAGATATATGCCAGAACAAACCATTGCATGACCATTAAAACTACTACGGATGCTACCATCTGACAATGACATTCATTACAGCTGGCCATGAGTCACTTTTAACCACCCAGTTATTGTCAATAAAGCATTTCAAAATATTTCATTGACCTTCGTTAAAACATGTAATGATTGACTGTCAACTATCTGATTGCCAATACAACCTTTTCACAACCCTTCATTAAACAATGTATGGTTTCATTATCAACTGTTTTATTGTCAATGCAATACTACAATTTTAAACTAACATGAACATGAGTCTTTTTTCTACATTTAACATGCTGCAAGTACAGTCTTAGGCCCAACCAACAGGGATCCCTTCCCTCCACAACCTCTGAGCAAAAGTCAAGGCTTCTGAAATACTTAGAACTAAACAAAAGAGCCTTCTCGGGTCACAAATCCTGGGAGACTTACGGTGCCTTTTCATTGGAAATTTGGAGGGCATTTGTGGGGGTGGCTGCCACACTGCTGGCAGTCCCCTTGCACAACTTCTAACTCTAGCATAGTGGTCCTGCCCTTCTTGGGACACCCCAAATCTCAATATGCAACTTTTTAGTTTTACTTCCAAGGCCTTAAGGACATTCCTCCTCAGCTGTGACAGTGCCCACAACATTGCCTTTAATGGAGCGTCTTTTTTTTTTTTTCCTAACTTGCTGTCTCGCACTGCATTTTTTTCCAATATGGGTTCCCAGTCCCAATCAAGCACCCGCTGGTGGGCTTGGCGGTAGCCTTGGAGGAGCCTCACCCTCCCTGGGGCCCCTGCTGGCTCCCCCACATGCCCAGGGTGCTTTCTGGGTGATGCACAAGCATGGGCAGGAGCAGGAATAGGGCACTCTTCTTCCCGCCAATGGTCAATGTGGGCCTGGGGCTGTGAGTCGGGTGCACCTGCATCCCTTAGGCATGGGTGGAGGGATAGCACCTAGCAACCTTTCCTTGCCCATCTGGCACTGACAGTCTTTTGGTCCCCGGGGAAAAGAGGGTCCCTGGGTACAGAATAGGTCCGAGCACAGCTGCACTTGTCATTTTTTTAATAATCTGTGTGCTGCGTTTGTCCCTGAGAATGGGGTTACTGGTGGCAAAAAGTTTCTCTGGGCAAGAGACCCCATACACATCCAATGCCAGATTCCATTGGTCTTGTGCCAACTCCTGAAGCCCTTTACCCTCCCTGGGAGCATCTTTGAAAATATAGTAGGATGATACTTGCGTGCTGGTCAAAATTGTCTCCATGTGAGAACCATGCTTTTTCAGGCATTCCCTTGGCCCCTGTTTGGCCAATTTACATTGGGTAAAATACGTTTTGCTCCTTGAGGCTGCCTGGCCTCTGAACTTTTATAAACCATGGAGAGCTTGGTTTTTCCTGCTCTACATTCTCACTGACCTGTCACCTGTCTGGGCACTTCTCCTGGGCCCCAGGTTTTTTTTCATCAGCACCCCCAGATCCCCAAAGCCGGATTAAATCTCTGCATGTACCCTCATGATCCCACGGTGCTCTTTGGTCATTTGCAAAGACGCCAGGTCAGCTGAAGTCAGGGTCACCCTTCTTTTGAAGATCATACTCTTACAGATCCAGTCACAGAAGATTTAGTTCCACCCTTAAGGGTCCCCTCCAGTAGGTCCATCCCTCTACTGTCCCCAAGAGGGTGTAGGGGGGGCCAGCGTCACTGGTCCTGAAGATAAAAAAAATCCTAATACCTGAGTGCTAACTAAATTCAGAAGCCCTTGAATCCATCCTTGCAGTAAAGGTCAGGTATCTTCTCTCTTACAGCTGGGCGCCTCTTCCCACAGGTCCAGACATTTCTTGAAAGTATTTCCCTTGTGCAGCATTTTTAAGTGGGGGTGGAAAGTTCAATAGATAGACATCTGCCAAACCATTACTTCTTCCCTGCATCAATCCTCCCTCACAGCATTTTGGGACATTAGCAACTTGAAGTGGTCTATTGAAAGACCTCTCTTGAAACCTGCAACCATGCCCCTTACTGCTGCAACTGCCTGTTCCCTTTCCTGTAAAGCTTCAAAGGAGAGCCCTTTCTGTGGTTAGCTCTAGAGGTCTGGCTGTGCTAATTTGTTTGTGTTGGATAGAACCTTCCCAGGCTAGGTGCAGTGTGAAAAATAATTTGCACATGCAAATTCCGTCCTCACTCTCTCTCCTCCTGGTAGCAGGCTTAATTGCTGGCTAATGGCTCATTTGTGTGGAGAGGCCTTTGATCCTCCAGCTGGCCAGCAGAGTAATAAACTTGGCCCACCAGAGTTATTTGAGGACCCAAATCTGATTAGGAGCTGAGCCAGGGAAAAATTATAAATCTTGAGGTGCCACTAGGGGTGCATATATGTGGATAATTATGTCAAATCTGCATTCAGGATTGTGATTCACCATAATATTGGTGTGTCAACTGAATAACTAGGCCTAACTATGGTGCACTTGTAGTTTAGTGTGGATTTTCTTAATAGTATATAAAACCATGAAGCACACAGACTTTTCAGTACTAACTATAGATGTACATATTTCCACTAATAATGCCCACTCATATTATATGTCCTGCACAGGTCAGCACTGATTCCTGAAGGATGCCTTAAGCAACAGGCTATCTGTACTCAGATATTGGTCTCAGCTAGGTGATAGTCTCACATGCTCAGCCGCATACCCATGCACAAGCATGTACATTTTTGTGCATGGCAAACACAAGGAGATGATGGACGAAGCACTGAAACTTTTCAGACACTCACCCCCAGTCACAGATCTGGGTTGAATCCATCATCGTTCTTTATCTCAGTTTGCCACCCCAGTTCAGACCCACCTATATGCAAATAAGTCTTTACCCTGTTCCTAATGGGAACAGTCCAGCCCGAACTGCCAAGCCAGGTCTTCCCTGGACCGGAAACAAGCATCCTGGGACCGGTTTCGTGGTAACACCCCTCATCAGCCAGGCTAGCTTGAATCCAGTGGCTAAGTGAGCAAGGGACCCAGGTCTGGGCATACCCTGGCAACTTAAGGCGAACAAAGCAAACACAAGGAGATGATGGACGGAGCACTGAAACGTTTTAGACACTCACACCCAGTCACAGATCTGGGTTGAATTCATCATCGTTCTTTAGCTCACTTTGCCACCCCAGTTCAGACCCAGCTATATGACAATCAGTCTTGACCCTGTGCCTCATGGGAACAGTGCAGCCCGACTGCCAAGCCATGTCCTTCCTGGACCAAAAGTAAGCATCTTAGGACTGGTTTCGGGGTATCACCCCTCAACAGTCAGGCTAGCTTGAATCCAGTGGCACAGTGAGCCCGGAATCTACATCTGGGCATAACCGGGGCACTTAGGGCGAGTAAGCAAAAGACACACAAATGATGGATGGAATGCAGAATTAATCAAACAATCACTCCCAGTCAAAAGATCTGGGTTAAATCTTTCCTTCTTTTGCTCACCATGCCACCCCGGTTTAGATCCAGCCATATGCAAATCAGTCTTGACCGTGCTCCTCATGGGAACAGTCCAGCCCAAACTGCCAAGCCAGGTCCTCCCTAGACCAGAAACAAGCATCCTGGGACCAGTTTTGGGGTACCACCCCTCATCAGCCAGGCTAGCTTGAATCCAATGGCACACTGATCCCGCGACCCACGTCTGGACATACCCAGCGCACTTGCGATGAGAAAGCAAAAGACACACAAATAATGGACGGAATGTGAAACAGATCAAAAATTCACCCCAAGTCAAAAGATCAGGGTTAAATCCATTATTTGTTTGCTCACCATGCCACCCCCCTGCGTTAGATCCAGCCATATGCAAATCAGTCTTGCCCCTGCTTCTCATGGGAACAGTCCAGTCCAAACTGCTAAGCCAGGTGCTCCCTGGACCAGAAACAAGCATCCTGGGACGGTTTCGTGGTGTCACCCCTCATCAGCCAGGCTAGCTTGAATCCAGTGGCACACTGAGCCCAGGACCCATGTCTGGGCATACCCAGCATGCTTAGGGCTAGAAAGCAAAAGACACACAAATGATGGACGGAATGTGGAATAAATCAAACATTCACCTCCAGTCAAAAGATCTGGGGGGTTAAATCCATTGTTCTTTTCCTGACCATGCCACCCCAGTTTAGACCCAGTCATATGCAGGAGAAGGTGGCGGGATTCGTGCACAGAGCAGGTGGTCTTGTCTGACCATCATGCACTGCACAGAGGCCAAGTCAGACTCAGTCACTCAGACTGTCTTGGGTCCTGACCCTCGTCAGTAGTGATTGTATAAATTAAGTCAGTGACCAGTTGGCACTGGCAGTTGTCACACCCTTCTATGTTTTAGTTTCTGTCTAGTGTATCATTTGTTAAAAGAACTTAAGTACTACAAGCCACAGAGTAAACTTTTGTGCTGCATAGAAAGGAATCCTTTTTTTACACAGCGCACATCCTTAACTCACATAGGCGCTCTCATATGTGCTAAGGATTTCATTTGTTCATATGAGAGCACCTTGAAATACATGAGCTGAAGATATGCGCTATACAAAAATAGACTTATTTTTGTACAGCAAATATCCTGAGCTCATGGATTGCGTATTGCAAGGCACTCTCATTTGATCGTTTACATTCCTTGGGAGTGGAAATAAAACAGAAGGAAAACAACTTCAGACACTCCAATAATAGAACTTTATGATGAAATTAAAAACCTTAAGTACATGTTTAACTCTGTTGTCAGTAAAAGGGCTCACCTTCAAGTCCAAGCACAAAAATCTAAGAATCTTCTTCTCAGAAACAGCTGGTAGAATCCTTGCCAATACGCTGAAGTTTGAAGCTAGTAGCAATCACATCACTTCAATCAGGGATACGGATGGGTCTCTGAAACTTAAACCAAAGATATACTTGAGGTCTTTAGGAGGTTGTATGAGAAACTATATACAGCTCAAAAAACCTTAGATAAGACTACATGCTTAGATGTTCTTCAATCTATTCCCATGTGTTCTGTCTCTGAGTTGGAGAGGGAACGCTTCAAAAAACCAATCACCCTAGACAAGATTGCTAAAGGCAATAAAATCAATATGCTCAGGTTAAGCTCCGGGTCCAGATGGGTCCACAATTGACTTTTGAAAGACCTTCCAACACACTCTTGAGGGTTGGCTGAAAAATGTGCTTAATCATATTGCCTTCACCGGTGAGGTTTCAGGCACTGCAACAGAAGCCACAATAGTGGTCATTCCAAAAGAGGATAAAGACCATTCTGATCCCAAAAAATTTCAGCCCATATCACTAATAAACATGTAAGCAAAAATCTTTGCAAAAATTCTTGCCCAAAGATTTGAGCCCATTTTTCCATTGCTAATACATGATTCACAATCAGGTTTCGTAAAGGGACGGCTCGCTAGGGATAACATACGGACCTTTTCCCATGTAATCGAAAAGGCTTGTCTGTCCACTACCCCAACGGCTGCCATTGCACTGGATGCCGAAAAGGCCTTTGATAAAGTATCTTCGCCTTTTCTTCATGCAGTTCTCGACTCACATAATGTAGGTATGACATTAATTACTATCATGATGGCCCTCTACACCAACCCTAAAGCTAACATTAGAATCAATGGGGATTCCTCCTCCTTCTTCACCCTACATCAAGGTACATGTCAGGGTTGCCCTCTCTCTCTATTATTTCTTCTTGCCATCGATCCTCTCCTCACCTTATTAAATTTGTCCCAGGCAATTAAAGGGCTGCAATTTGGGTCCAAGTTGTACAAAACACTGCTTATGCCGACGATCAATTAATCAGGGGATTGTAAGTGCACTACTCACCCGTGAGGGTCTCAAGGCGCTGAGGGGGGGGGTCCGCAGATCTGTTTAGCCAAAGAGCCAGGTCTTGAGGGTATTCCTGAAGGTGTTCAGGGAGGGGGCGCGTCTGATGTCTGCCGGTAGCTCGTTCCAGGTCTTGGCTGCAATGTGAGAGAAGGATCTTCCGCCTCCTCTGGCTCTGTGGATGTGCGGGGTTTCGGCCAGTGCGAGGTTGGAAGATCGGAGGTTTCTTTTGGGTACGTGGAAGTTGATTCTGTCGTTGAGGTATTTGGGTCCGTTGTTGTGTAGGCATTTGTAGGCGTGAGTGAGGATTTTGAAAGTGACTCTTTTCTCCACGGGGAGCCAGTGGAGACTTCGTAGGTGTTGGCTGATGTGTTCGTGTTGGGGGATGCCGAGGACGAGTCTGGCGGCGGTGTTTTGTACTGTCTGGAGTTTGCGGAGTAGGGACTTGTTGATGCCGGCGTAGAGTGCGTTTCCATAGTCCAGTCTGCTGGTGACTGCTATGCTGGCCAGTCTGCTGGTGGTGCTGGTGACGATGTTTTTTATATTCAGTGAGGACATTGAGAGGGGGCGCTCTAGTATTTCAGACATTATTCAGAAGTTTTCCCGGGTCTCAGGTTATTCTCTAAACAGAGGTAAGTCAGAAGTCTTTCCATTAAATCCACTTTGTTTCTCCTCCCACTTGGGTGATTCTTGCTTTAAATGGCAGCCAAACTGTCTTAAGTATCTTGGGATTAGGTTTGGTAAAGACTTAGCCAATACTCTTGCTCTGAATGAAACACAGATCATTTCCAAAATCAGAGAATTACTAAATATATGGTCCCCTAAATTTATCTTGTGGTGGGGTAGAATCCAAACTCTCAAAATGATGGTTACTCCTATCGATTTTGTTTTGGCCATGCTCCCTTTCAATATGTCAACCTCCTTCTTCCAGGATATTGATAGATTAACCTCTTAGGGGCATATTATCAAGAACGGCGTTAAAATTATCGCCGGTTTTGCGGCAGAAAACTGCCGCTAAAGCGTCGATAATGGGCTTGATAATATGCCCTGGAGAATTCCAATAGAAGCCCATGTTGACACCAGAACATGGGCTTCTATTGGAATTCTCAAGGGCATATTATCAAGCCCATTATCGCTGCTTTAGCGGCGATAATTTTAACGCCGTTTTTTGATAATATGCCCCCAAATTCCTATGGAGAGATAAGAGGATGCGAATATCATACAAAATTCTTAGGAAAGATATCTCTTTAGGGGGTTGTAACCTCCCCAACTAGAGTCTGTATCAATCTGCATTTCTTGCTTCTCAGGGCACTCTCTGGTTCGCAAACCCTTTATTGAACCCTCCTCGATGGGTGGGAATAGAGACTGCTTTGTACATTCTATTTAATCTTTAGGCCAACATTACTATGCCAAAATATAAAGCTCCTAAATCACAGATAATATTTTTCAACACTATAGGGGCTCCTAAAAGGTTGGATAAATGTATGTAGATACCTTTGCAAAACTCCATGCTAACAGCTCTCTTGTATAACCCCAGGACTAGAATAGAGACCACCAATTTTTCTCCGGAGACTTGGGCATCCAAGGGTATCTCACAAATTAAACACCTATTTGGTGATGACAACTGTCCCTTGCCTTTTTCTACCTTAGCTCAAATCTACAACCTTCCTGCGCTAGACTTTTATACATATCTAAAGTTAAAAGTCAAATTATCCAAAATTCCCAGGCTTGCTTATCCCTCCCTACCAAGTTGCTTAGCCAGTTGGATTAGGTCTGGTCACATTTCCTCCAAAATCTATAAGACACTCTCTAGCTCCCCACCCTTTCACAACAGTCTGCTCTTGATATCAATTGGGCCAAATATTTTGATTCTGTTACAGTAGGTCAGATTTCAGAAGAAAGTTGGCAAAACATCAATAAACTAGCCTTGAGAAACAAAATTTCTCCTGCTATTTTTCAAGCAAAATACTTTGCTATGAATATTCTACACTGGACACCAGCTAAATTGTATAAATTAAACCTTCGTGAGGATGACAAGTGTTGGAATTGCAAAGATGAGACTGGCTCTCAGCATATGTTCTATCATTGTTGACTTCTTAATTCCAATTGGGACCATGTCCAATCCCAGTTATCAGCAATTTTCCATACTCCGATAGTTCTAGATTACACCACTGTAATCTTAGGTCCATGGGCATCCAAAGATATGATTACTTTACCTAACGATTGCTGTAATGGTTATTTTTATCAGAATGGAAGTCGTTTAACCACATTTCTTATCACACATAGTGGGCGTGGGTCTCCTTCCTAAGAAGTGCTCACAATTCACACTGAAATAAATGGACATTCCCACAGATTTCTTCTGTAATTTGGGTTACTTTGGACAAGTTTGTTGCTCTTGAGGGAAAATGATAGCCATATAGGCTATGTTACTGCATTAGCTTCTTTGATCCTTATGGGGTACTGCTGGGCACTCCACAATTACCCCATTCCTTCCCCTCTCCTTTTCTCTATATTTAATAGTCTTTTCGCACAGTTGGTTGCTGCACCTTGAGTACATCTTACTATTTGAAGCCATCCTGGTACATGAATACAGTCTTTCTCCTCATTTAACTATGCATAAATCTTGTAAAGGAAACTATCAAAGGCATGCAAGTATTATTCCTTTTTGGTATAGGACTTCTATATTAATTGTCAATACCATGTTTCTAGGTATCTTTATCAATTGCCTACTCGAACGCGTCTCTGTTGCTGATACATGATTTTCACCATGTGTGATAGACTATGTTGGGATGCAACATGCTATGCTTGTACTCTTATAATCTATGGCTTGTAACACTATGAATTCTATCATACTGTACTGGGTTCCTGTATGTCGCAAGGTCTATGCATCCTTATATTCTTGTATCCTTGTACTATCTTATGTTTATTGTTTTTAAGTTCATGTTTAAAAACTATCACTTTTCATGTTCCAAAGTTTTTTATTGTTTTTTATTGGCATTTAAAATTTTAAATTATTTTAATTTGTGTTGGCCTGAAGTGGCTGCTTCTGTCTTGGGCAGTGAAAGGACTTGACTGGTATTTTTACAACTTATTTTCCCGAGTTTCTCCAATGGCTTGAGGTAGAACTTGCCCCCTGTTTAAGAAGTCTCAGGAACATTTCAAGATCATCTGCTACCAGCACTGGGAACTGTGTGTTTGGTGTTGCAACAAAAGAAAAAGCAACCCAAGACTGTCCACTGCTCTGCTGCCGGCTCCGTGACCTGTTGGCACAGCAGAGAGCACTGCAACGCTGGTCTCACGCCAACGCCGTCACTGAGCCACTGCTTGCACCGTGACCTGCCGTCACCGCACTTCGCACTGCCTCACTTCACATCGCCACACTGGTATTCCCGATGATGCCACTCCACACCGACGCCGCTGCCTGCCGACGCCATCGACTCCAGATCATCTACCAACGACAGTGCTTCCGCAATGACGCCGACGCTGCTTGCACCGTGACCTGCCAGCACTGCAACGAGCACCGCCCCGCTTCACACAGCAGCCCTTATCTCACCGCTGCCGCTGGACGCCGTCACCCAGCTGCTGCCTGCACTGTGACCTGAGGGCACCACACTCCGCACTGCTCCACTTGACACCATAGCCCTGATGCCTGCCGACGCTGGTGCTCCTGACTTAAACCTCATGGAGATTTGATCTGCAACCCTTGTGACTTCAAGGGCCCGTCGACTCCTGCGCTGACCTTCGGGGCCTACGCCTGCCAACGCCACATATTCAGAGCTCTTTGCAAGGTCCATGATGCCCTGCATTTCCAAGGTACTGTTTGCGGGTCTTCCCAACACAGTAGCTGGCCTGCAACGCCACGGTCGGCCTGAACTGTTGGATTTGTTTCTTCACGACGCCATGATTGCCCTGGACAGAGCTATCGACTTCAAGGAACTGTATTTTAAATCTATTTTTGCAATATTCATATTTTGATTACTGTAGGTTGGATTTTTATTGTTTCGGTCTTGTTTTACACAGATTAATATTAGCTATTTTTTTCTAAAAACTAGTGTGGTGTCCTTTTGTAGGGCCTTCATTGTGTTACAGTAGGTTATGTGCAAATGCTTTACACATTTTCTCTGAGATAAGCCTGACTGCTCGTGTCAAGCTACCAAGGGAGTGAGCAGGGGTTATTTTAGAAGTGTAGTCCCCTTACCCTGACTAGAAGGAAGGGTCCCTACTTGGATAATGCGCATACTTCTCCAACTAGAGATCCCATTTCGAACAGGAGCATAACTGGAGATTGTTGTCACATTGTGTTAAAACCTGTGGACCGGTATTGCATTTGGAATCTTTCAGATCACTGTTGTAGGCAGGGTTTGGTCTTGGTTTCCCCATCTGGATTCTCCCTCTATGACAAACCCTGTGGGTAGAAGATTTGCACTTTGATAATCCCTATTAACCTTCTTCGGAGGGGTTGAAAATGTTTTTGCCAGTTGTTAGTTTGTGTAGATGTATATACCTTTCTAACTGTATGCCTGAGGATTGTCTTATGGAAAAGCCTTTGCAGAATTTAGCAGAATGTAGTAGTCTTGATTATGTTTACAAGCGGATATAGACTGCAGGCCTAATTGTGTTTTTTGGGGAAAGTTTATGTCAAATACCGTATGTCTGATATGTTTACTTTCCAAAGTTATGACAATGGTAATAAGCCTGATCATTTTATTGGGAACATATTTGTTAACACCTACAGGCCTTTGAGGGTAGATTGTCATTACACTATTATGGATTCTCATATATTACTATAGTAGGCCATTGTTTTGGTTCTCTAACAAGCACTTGAAATTGAAGATTTGTAATTTGATAATCCTCGTTCGGCCCTTTTCACACAGGCTGGCTACTGTTTTTCCAATAAAGAAGGCTAGACACTGGATTGGTTCACTGGGAAAAGTTATCTTAAATGCCATATGTGTGATCTGTTAATTATGAAAAGGTATGACAAAGGTAGTAGGCCTGATTTACTTATTGCAAAATATCATTATTAAAGCCAATAGTTCTTTATGTGTGGATTGTTAATACACTGTGTTGAAGGTTGGTATTTTATTACATGGAATCTCAGAGATTAATTTAGTAAATAATGACGTTGGTGTTGGTTACCCCCCACCCCCACTTAGATAAACCCTTTGGGGTAGAAGACTAATACTCCAGTGATTATTGATAGACCTTCCTAAGGGGGCACTGCCTGCCAGGCTCTTGTATAAAATTAAAAAAAAGAAAACATAAAAACTCTACATACATACATATACATTAATAGAGGGTTTTATGGCCACCCTTCTTCTGTCTTTTCAAGTGTCATTCTCATTCTGCTTCTCTCCATGACAGCATGCTGCATGGAAAATCGGGTATCTCATTCCTGCTATTGGCTCCAATTCCCTGTGAGTAACAGCATTTTGCCTGATCCCATGTGCCTGATCACATGTGCATGTCTAAAAATCGGTGTGCTTTGTTGTCTGTGCTGGTGGCCAGTCCTTTCGTTTCTGATTTTTTCCTTTTATAGGTCTCCTTTCAATTCTTTCATTCTTCCTTTTCTTGAGCGTTCTGTACCTCCCTAGACAATCCTACCGGGCTGCTCATGTTTCCATTGTTTCATCTACATTAGAAATTGGGTTGTGGGTTGACTTGAGTGTGAGCCCTGGTCAAGCAGCAATCACAATCCTAGTCAGGGTAAGGCATAAGCAAACCCCAAATTAACCTGTGCTCAACCCCCTGGTAGGTTGGCAAAGAGCAGTCAGGCTTAACTTAGAGGCAACGTGTAAAGTATTTGTGCAACACTTCAATCCAGGTTAGAAAAATAGAGCAAAGTTTAATAAAACAAGACCAAAACAACAAAACTCCAATAAGTAGATTCAGAGTTATGAATTTGCAAAGAATAGTCTGTAAAATAGCGCCAAAAACCATAAAGCACCAACCAGGGATATCTGGTCACGCTGGACGGGGTTAAAGTCAAAGGTTTGAGCTGACTGCGATGGAGCGCGGGTCGGATACAGTCCCAGATTAGACCAGCTGAAGGTTTACCTTCTCAAGTTCTGTGCCATAAGTGCTGTTCGCATTGGAGAGGGTCGCGAGGCGCAAGCAGAACTTCCTGGGCGTTGATCGGCGTGGCGCGAAGAGCAGGGCAGACATTGCCAATGGGCAGGCTGGTGCTTCACGCTGGCAGTCCCCTGCAAACGGTCAATGCTGCTGTGCGAAGAGATGGGCTGGCAGCAGCTTGTGCTGATTTTCATTGCAAGCGGCATGGTTCCGATGTGAAAAGGCCCATTCGCGATCGCGAAGAGACCAAAAGCTTGAATGTAAGATCTCAAGAGCGACAGCAAGGGTGCAGGACCTGAGAAGCACCTTTTGGGGGTCAGGAGCTTGCTGTAGATGGTTCCAGGAGCTGTTGGGGAGCCTGTTTTGTCCTCCGTGAGGCTCAGATATGGAGGCCAGCAGACTGGCCCTTTGAGTCACTGTAGGGTCCTGGGTTCAGAATGGGTTGCAGGTCCAGTTTTTGTTCCCCAGGCAAGAGAGCAGCAGGCCGCAGGTCAGCACAGCAAGGCATTAGCTCCTTCAGAGTAGCAGTCCCTACTGCAACACAGCAGTCCTTCTTCCTGGCAGAGTATCCACTGGTGCAGAAGTGTACTGAAGTGGTGGTGTCAGAGGTCCTTCTTTTATACACTGGTGCCCTGGTTCTGGAATGTGGGAGAAGCTTCTAGACAGTGTCTTTGAAGTGCATGGAATTCCCTGCTTCCACTGCCCTGGCTCTAAGCTGGCTGAAGTGAAAATGCAGGGTCATTAGGCACTTTGTGTGGAGACAGGACAAAGCTTATTCAGGTGTAAGTAAGGCTGGCCCCAGCTCCTCCTTCCCATCCTGCTAGTAATTGCCTATCCAGTCACACCTAAGTTCCCATTTTGTGCGGGTGTCTAGGAGGAATACACAAAGCCCAACTGCACCCAGTCATGTGACCAGAGACAGGTTGCAGTCACCAAAAGGCTAAGACAAGAAAATACAAACTTTCTAAAAGTGCCATTTTCATAATTGTAATTTAAAGTCCGACTTCAGGATTTTAAATTAGGATTCCAGAGAAACAAAACTTGAACAAGTCATCTCTTCCCATTTGGAAATTACATTTATAAAATGTAATAAGGCAACTCCAATGTTAACCAATGTAAGAGATAGACCTTGCAGTACTGAAAAACGAATGTAAGAGTTTTTCACTACCAAGACATGTAAAGCTTAAATGTACATGTCCTACCTTTTAAATACACTGCACTCTGCTCTTTGGGCTGTCCAGGGCCTACCCTATGGGTGACTTGTATGTATAAAAGGGCCAGGTTTGGGCCTGGCAAGAGGTTTATTTTGCAAGGTCGACATGGCAGTTTAAAACTGCACATAAAGGCTTAAGTGGGTGGCACAATCAGTGCTTCAGTGCTTCAGGCCCACTAGCAGCATTTAATTTACAGGGCCTGGGTACATGTAGTACCACTTTACTAGGGACTTATAAGTAAATTAAATATGCCAATTGGGGATAAGCGAAATCTACCACGTTTCAAGGAGAGAGCACATGCTCTTTAGCACTGGTTAGCTTTGGTAAAGTGTGTAGAGTCCTAATGCCAGCAAAAACAAGATCAGAAAAAATGGAGGAGGAAAACAAAAAGTTAGGAGGGAGACCGCCCTAAGGCTGACAGGTCTAACAATCTGCAAGTGGTGCATACTGTGGAGCCACTATTTCTATACTGGGCGGCCATCTTGTAATGCTATTATCTATAATGTATCATTATTTTAACATTCCAAAGTGCCTTCCACATTTTGAAAGCATCATATAGACCGCCTTGACTTAATACAACAGTGATCCACTATACACTTAAGCATTTAAAGATCTCTACCCTGTACAATGTTTGCTGAGTGGCTGCCTTGGAATGGCATTGTGCATAGTGTATCGTTGTTTTTACTGCTTCGAAATGGCCAATACATTTCTTCTAAATGTGGCAGCTACGTTGGAACTTTAAAACTATGATACACTATGCCCAATACCTTTGCAAAGACAGCTACCCCCTACCATCTTTAATTTTATGTTGGTATTGCAGGCATATGCTTGCTAAGTTTTGGTGATAGCACTTTCATTCTTCTAATTTATATTCCATATGCTTGTGGGAGTTTGTGTCTGCTCTATTGTGTTGGGATAAGTGGGTAAATGCAAGAATGAGTCACTGGGTGGATTAATAGACATAAGAAGGCAAGAATGAGTGACAGGAAGCACGCATGATGACTTATTGAGTGCCTAAGCTCATCAGTGACTGAAGAGACACTTCAATAAGACAGACTGACTGGCATTGCCAATGCTTGCTGTTTTCTGCATGCTCAAGGAATATAGCCAGTTTTGGGCATTAGGAAATACTTTCTCTGTTGAAGCCACGTTGGCAACAGAGCCACGTCACTTGTGGATTTAATTTTCCATTACGTTCGCAGGTGCAAGGGTGATAAAAACATTGGTAGTGTCTGGAGTTTATGATTGATGTGTATGGCACTTTGAACGCAGTAGCCTAACAGTTTGCATGTTTTTTCTGCTGGGGTGTTAAGATGTACAATGGTTATTATGTGTCTACAATGTTTATCAAGTGAAGTAGCGCTCAATCATTTCGTTTTGCTGACTCGGATTCGCAACACTCTAATCCTAACCGCCCTCCGTAACTCCCTGTAATGAACAATAAGAATGCTTTCTGAGCATTACTTCAGATAGGGTTTACTCTTTCTGCGCAGCAAGAGCACTTTTAGATGACGGCCTTAGAAAAGGTTACCGAAAAGGAATCAAGCGTAACTTCTAAAAGTAGCTTTTCTCCCATGCAATTTAGATTACAAATGATTTTGTATGTTCCGACTGGTTTAAAATGCATCTTAATTCCAAGGTCTTGCAAGGTTTCGTCAGAAAGGTTTTTTTCAGGATAGGATGTAGCGGTGCAGTGTTAAGGGTCTTTTGTTTAAAACTGCACCACACATTCTTGGTATATTTATGGTTAATGTGTTGTTCTCGGTCGTGTATCCTATTATTAATGGTTGTCATTTGAAGAATATTTACTATATCTGAACCGGATATGGACTTTGTTTCACTCTGTGATTCTCACCTCTGGCCGATGTTCATGTACTGTCAGTAAAATGCATCTTTCTCCACCATTTTCTAGCTATGATATTTAACAGATAGGTTGATTCGCTCTAGCTATTTTGAATTGACAATTTTTGTACTTTGCTGAGAAGGACTAGCATTTTAACAAGAGGGTACGCCGTGATAAACAGGACAGAAAGTTTATATGGACACACATTGCTTGTTTTTATTTTCTCCTATGTCTTTACTGGAATCCTGTAATTGATGTAATTACGTAACCTGTAACGCTCTGATCCTCATGTAAAGCGCTCTGATACCTCCGGGTCTAGCCAGCGCTATATAAAACTTCGCAAATACATAAATAAACAAAGGGGCATATTCACAACAGAATGGAGAAGCGTTGCGTTAAGCAAATATTGCTAACGCCACGATTCTCCATTCTGAAAATGCAGGGATGCACCATATTCACAAGAATGCAGCGCACCCATGCGTTTCCCCTAGCGCTGGTGGTTAATTCAGCTGCCTAGCGCCAATGCAGGTGCAAGGGTGTCTGCGTTGGGGGAAATGGTTGTTTATGTGCAGGAAGGTCCCCCTTCCTGCACATAAACAATCTTGAAATGCCGTTTTGTAACTTCTATGTGTGCTGCTTAATGCAGCACACATAGAAGGTGCAAAACAGCATTTTTTTTAAATGATTGTTTATGTGCAGGGAGGGGGACCTTCCTGCACATAAACAATCATAGGTAATTTGCTGTTTCTATGTGTGCTGCAGAAGGCAGCACACATGTAAACAGCAAAAATGAGGAGAAATAAAGCATTTCTCCTCGTTTTGCCTGTTTAAGACCAGGTTTTCCCTGGTCTTAATTTTGGTGCTGCCTCCTATTTACGCAGTCTTTGTAAATAGGAGGCAGCGTCAAACTCAATGGGTGTTGCGGTGGAACACCCACCGCAACACCCATTGCCCTCCCCTTTCATGCTAAATACAGCGTGAAAGGGTGCTTAATTTACAAGGCAGCGTTAAGCCACGTCAAGTGGCTTACCGCTGCCTTGTAAATAAGGCAAGGCCCCTATCGCCATCGCAACGTCACTTTCAGTGACGTTGCGATGGCGATAGGGGCTTGTAAATATGCCCCAAAATGTGGTTGAAGAGTGATGGTTTGGGAAGGATGAATTCGCAGAGCAACACATAGGCTAAATGGACATATATGATAGCATAGGTAAACCAGCATTTCATTGTTCTTAAAGTCTGCATACAATCACTCTATAAATTACTTATACTCATTATTAGGTAAACCAGCATTTCCTTGTTCTTAAAGTCTGCATACAATCACTCTATAAATTACTTATACTCATTAGTCAAAGTGATGGAACCTCCAGATGCAAGAATCGAATTCCTGCACAGTCAGACTGCAGGGATCTCACATTCATGAGTTTTCAGACAACAAGGACTTTCCCCTCTTATCTCCTCCACCCAAGGGAGTCTACTCCCAGGGTTTGATCTTCCTTTATGAAGAAAATTCAACAGTCATCAGCTGGTGTGACGAAATTTCGGGCCCCCCCTCGCAAATTATCTCCTAATACCCAATGCACCGGATTTTTATACAAACTGACAGCTCCCAAAAGATGAGATGTTAGGAGACAAACTGTTATGTGAATCTGATGTCTCTGGTTTATGTACATTAAGTCGTATTTTGATCCGGTGTTGCAGGGCCCCTAAAAAGAGTGGGGCCCATAGGCCAGTGCCTACTTTGCCTATTTGGTAATCTGGAACTGCGATTAGAGTTCGATCTTTGTTGAATACAGAGAAGGGCACCAGTGTTCGGAGATGTGCTGGTGTTGTGGCCTCTAAGTTTGGTATTTTTGCCAAGCATTTATATTTTGAAAACCTTCCTGAACCAAGTGAGTAGCTACATCTTTCAAGAAACCAAAAGGCTGTAGAATCCGTCAGAAGTAAGCCTTTGGGTTTCTGTGAAAAATGGGGATCTCAGGGCCTTCAAGAATTAGTTCCTTGATCTCCTGAGAAAGGCATCCCTCGCAGTCCCAAGAGACTGGACCATGGTCAGCTTGTGATTCAGTTGAATAATGATTGTTCCAGGCAGACGATACACAACCTATAGTACTTTTTTTTTTACCAGGGCCTGAACATGTGATCTTAGATCACATCTCTGTTTGAATCCATTTACTCACCATCTTGGAGTACTCATTTTCTTGTTCTTTTTGGTTGGAATTCTGATTAGCAATTGTCTATGATGTTGAAGTCTACGTGGTGAGTTCGGGGGTAAATGCTGGTGGGTTTTCCCCAGAAATTAAGAGTTAAGAGATAAGCCTGGGGCTTGCCTGGTTGCCTGCACCCATTGTTGTTTTTTTCCAGCAAGGGTGCGATCCATGACTTCTTGATAAGAAAGGCATTAAACTCTCCTATTTTGTTATTCCCCCACTTTGTTGTATGTTTCTGTAATCATTTTAGGCTTACTTTTTATTGTTGTTAGTGTGTCTTAGCTTCATGAAGCCATTGTGGTATTCAAGCCCTTTAGAAGTAATACAGTACATAAATAAATTATTAAGAGAAGGAAAAGTGCGATCAACAAAGGACCAGGTGACCTGGACAGTTACTATTGGTGCTAGTTGGTTTTTGCATTCTTTAACCACCAGTGATTGCCTGGGCAATGACTAGGATCTATACGATTGATGATGCAATGATTTGTTTTGTATTGTAGTGAGTTAAGGAGAATTATTTTCTGAGATGCTTTTTAAGGAATTGTTAGAATAGACTGAGTGGGTGAGGTACTTCAAGTTAAAATTGCTATTATTTTTATTTAAAAAATATATTTGACAAAATGTAAAAGTTAAATGAAAATTGCCAAAACATAAAATAAAAAAAATCAGTGTGATTTCTTTTTATGATACTAAATTTGGGGAAAATCTTAAACACAAAAGGAGTGACATTTACTTTCCCCACTCTAGTGTGAACCAACTTAGGGAAGGTGCTGTACACTGAAGGGGTGACATATACTGTTCCCACTCCAATCTAAACCAACCGGGGGAAGGTGTTGGACACTAAAGGGGGGTAATTTACAAATCCCACTCCATTCTAAACCAACTTGTGGACGGTGTTGGACACTAAATGGGTGACATATACTATTCTCACTCCAATCTAAACCAATTTGGGGAAGGTGTTGGAGACCAAAATGATGAAACTTACTATTCCCACTCCAATATAAATCAACTCAGGGAAGGTGCTGGACACTAAAGGGGTGACATTTAATATTCCCAATCCAATCTAAACCAGTTTGGGGAAGGCGTTGTACACTAAATTGGTGAAACTTACTGTTCCCACTCCAATATAAACCAACTCAGAGAACGTGTTGGACACTAAAGGGATGACATTTACTATTCCCAATCCAATCTGAAGAAACTTGGGAAGGTGTTGGACACTTAGGGGCCGATTCCGATTCGGCCCGGAAATCTCTCCGACCGAGCCAGACCCGGAGAGATTTCCGACCGAATCGGACCCGTGCAGCCCGACCGAACGAGTACGATGCGCACGTATGCCATCGGACTCGAGTCGGTCGGACTCCCATTGAAGTCAATGGGAGCCTGTCGCACAACGCGTACGCGGGCTCCCATTGACTCAATGGGTGCGAGGCGGACAAGGGCACCCCCTACAGCGTGTACGCGGCGAAGCGACTCACGCCGTACACTCACAGGTAGGGGGGACCCATGTGTCCCCCCTGTGTGCGACTCGCGCGGCTACGCGTACAGGGGGGTCCGACACGGACCCCCAAAGTACGGCTCCGACTGCTCTTTCGAGCCGGAGTGCGCGGCTCGGTCGGACTGCTCGCGGCGCACATCGTACTTACCCGGCCGGGGAACGTCTCCATTGCGCGGTGCGAGTCGAGTCCGGCGAGTCGGTCGGTCGCGGTTAGACCCGGGTGCGAGTCGGTCGGAGCGGTCGGGATGCCCGGACGAGTCGGTCGGCGATTTCGCATCGTACTCGCTCGCCCGGACGCGCGTACGATTCGGTCGGGCAATAGGGCTCCGAATCGGATCCGGTTAAGCCGAATCCGATTCGGAGCCCTACCGGCCGAGATCGGAATCGGCCCCTAAATGGTTGAAATATACTGTTCCCACTCCAATCTAAACCAACTCGGGAAAGGTACTGGACACTAAAGGGATGAGATTTACTATTCCCACTCCAATCTAAACAAACTAAGGGAAGGTGCTGGACACTAAAGGGGTGACACTTACTATTTCCACTCCAATCTAAACCTAATTTGGGAAGGTGTTGGACACTAAAGGGGTGAGATGTACTATTCCCACTCCAATCTAAGCCAACTGGGGGAAAATGTTGGGCATTAAAGGGGGGACAGTTACTATTCCCACTCCAATCTAAACCACTTTGGGTAAGATATTGGACAGTAAAAGGGTGAAACGTACTATTCAGACTCCATTATAAACCAACTCAGGGAAGATGTTGAACACTAAAGGGGTAACATTTACTATTCCCACTCCAATCTAAACAAACTTGGGGAAGGTGTTTGACACTCAAGGGGTGACATTTACTATTCCCACTGCAATCTAAACCAACTAAGGGAAGGTGTTGGACACTAAAGGGATGAGATTTACTATTCCCACTCCAATCTAAACCAACTTGGGGAAGCTGTTGGACACTGAGAGGTGAAATTTACTATTCCCACTTCAATCTAAACAAACTTAGCGAAGGTGTAAAAAAATGTAAAAGAATTAAATCCAATTCAAAATGAAACTTTTTACCTACAATATAATATTTTAAAGTACACAATTAATATTTCACATTATCACACTTAAGTAAATTATAAATTTTTCTAAAATGTTATATTATAACACACTCATTTAAACTACTATTATTTATGTAAAAATTAAATAAAAAACTTTACAGTTAATTTTTATTCAATAGAATTTCCAAACTTGTAATTAATATTTTCTACAATTTAAAAAAAATGTAACCTACAATTGGATTTTTTTTAAAAACAAACACATTTTCTAAAACATTTTCACAAAATTGTTTACATTTTTGACGTAACAATTTTAATTTTATTTCCTTTCTACATATCATTTTTACCATTTTTAATACAATTATAAACCTTTCATACAAAAAATAAATAATTTTAATTTAAACATAAATAAATACAGGTATAAAATTATTAAATGCATTTAAAAAAATATTTGTCATTTGTTAAAATATTTAATATTTTATTTAAAAAGCATTAAAATCTATCTTATTTCACATTAAAATAAAAACTAAAACTAAAATATATAATAAAATACATATTTTAAATTAATTTAAAAAGTGCATATCTAAAATTATTAACTTAAAATTTAAAATTATACTACACATTTTCAAAACAAATCTCCCCACACTTACCCCTATTAACAACATTTCACTATTAAACAAAATGTCATTATTGAAAAAATGTAAACAATTAAAATTTACAGATTATAACAATTTAATACAAGAATAATATTCTAAAATTAAAACATATAAAGAAAATAAACACATTGAGTTAAAAATACCAATACATTACATACTGTTTTACACTAAAAAACAATATTATACTTAAAACTATATTTTTACCTTTGATATTCCTGTCCTCAATATATATATTGCACGAGGGGAGAGCTGGGGCCCCCATTGAAGCCTACAGTGGTACTCCCGTCGCCCGTGAGGACGGGTGACAGGGAGGCGCCGCCGACGCGGTGGACAGTGGAGCGCAGTCCCCGCAGGACAGGCCCTGCATGTCAGGGCCTGATGTTAATTCCACGGAAGCAGAAGAGATGTCCTCAATTCCCCAACACTACTAGCAGAGACAGATAGTGTTTAAATCTATCTCCAGTACCAGCGAGGGGGAAAGGGGAAATGGGACAAAGAGAGACTCCTCAAGACTTCATCTACCTCTCGGTGTAACTTTTACTACTGCAACAGGCCTCTGAGGCAGCGCCTAAAAGACAAGTTAAGACTATTACTAGGGACAGATTACTTACAATTTTAATATCATACAGCTCAATCCACTTTTTTTTTTGTTATGCTTACAACACCATTACCTGTTCTCTAATGAGGAATTGCTTCTCTCTTTCAGTTGTATGGTATGGTAAATAATTCTGTTGATTAGTTGAATTGGATTAAAGTCTTTTTGTTAAACTTCACTGTGTTAGACTGAATTCTTGTAGTTTATTCGGTGATATATATATCACCGTCCTCTACCGTTTTGTTTATGCACTTGGTTTTAATGGGTTAATAAATAATCACTGAAGATTTACCTTCTGTGCGTGGTGCTGTGATCTTTCGCCGATTCCCTTGCTGAAGTCGTGTATGGGAACGGAGGTCGGAGGAGTTTGGAGATATATATATATATATATATATATATATATATATATAGAGAGAGATATAGAGAGAGAGAGTTGTTTGAGTATGGGGAGATGTATTCCTTATAATGATTGAACTTGCTCTTTAACTCTGTTCGTAAGCTCATATAGTTTTTATTTGAAGTCTCTGTTCAAGTTGTTTTTGCTGTTACTCTTATTTCTCACAAGTGCCTTTTTTCCTTTATATACTCTGAAGGCTCCTAATCCTCGTACTCTCTCTCTCAGTATTGGAACCTTATTGGCATGCTCGGTTTCTTCACAACCCACCATACACAGTTCTCTGTTTTCTCTTCACGATGTGTCAAAGACACTACTCACGGCTTGCTGCTCAATTCAAGGTACTGTAGACACTGCTTTCATCGTAAATTCTCACGGGACATGCGCGGTGGCCGAGATTCTGTTCAACTCCTCTACTTTCTTCACAGAATCAGTGCGCTGAGGAGACACCTCCGCTCTCCTCAGGAATCCAGTTGAAGTGCACCGTGTTCTGCACACGCGCGCACCTCGACCTGATTGAGCTTGAAACACTAGACCGTCTGGAACTCCTTCCAAATCTCTTGGCGGCCATCTTGGAATCCTCGCAATGCATGCCATGGATGTATCGGGATAATATGCTGATCAAGAGCTTGTTTCCTGATATCTTCGTTTCCACAAGGGGTAATGGCAAATCAGAAGGTATTTGGCTTTCTTGACCTTACTGGTAGACTCAATTATATTACAATGCCATTAATTCCTGACAGTACCCCCCTCAAAGACTGATCCTTCTCTTTAGGTTTGTTGGGGTTTTTCTTGTGAAAGGCCTTGACCAATTTTGAAGCATGAACATTTGAAGAAGACTCCCAGGATCTTTCCTCAGGGCTACATCCTTTACAATCAATCAGATAAAACAGTTTTCCTCTTTGAATCTTGGAGTCTAGAATCTGCCTCACCTTGAACTCTTCTGTTGAATCTACCTGAATAGGTAATGGTGAAGTAACTACTCTCAAATCTGGAGGACTACTTTTTAATAATGAAATGTGAAAAACAGGGTGTACCTTTAAGTAGGGAGGTAAATGTATCTTCACTGCCACTGGATTTATCATGCAATCTACCTTAAAAGGGCCTATGAATCTTGGTTGAAATTTGCGATTCCCTTTTAGGTGCATGTGCCGTGTGGATAATCAAACCTTATCTCCTTTCCTAAAGTTTGGTCCTTCTTTTCTTTTTTTGTCTGCCTGCATTTTGTACGATTTTTTTGCTAATTCTAGGTGTTCTCTTGCCCTCTGATAGGACTCCTGAATATCTTTCACTACTTCCTCAACAGCTTGGACTGATTTCTCTTCTTTCCCTAAGAGCATATTAGGATGCCTGCCGTGATTGAGATAAAATGGGGTGTATCCAGTAGAGCTAGAAACTGCATTGTTATATGCAAACTCTGCCGCCCAGATACAATCTGCCCATTCCTGATTCTGATCCAAGAGATAGAGCCGTAAATACTGCTCCAGCTCTTGGTTGACCCTCTCTGTCTGCCCATCTGTCTCTGGGTGGTAACTTGTAGAGTAGCGAGCATTGATCCCTAACCTCTTAGTGAAGGCCCTCCAAAAATGAGAAATAAACTGGGACCTATGATCTGAAATTAGAATTTTTGGGATTCCGTGAGGTCTAACTACATGGTGTGTGAATAGTTGTGCTACGTGAGCTGCCTTGAGGATTCTCCGCAATGGAAGAAAGTGCCCCATTTTGGAAAAGGTATCTACAATTACCATGATGGTGTTGTAACCCTGACTGGGGGGAAGATCTACTATCAGATCCAACGTAACAGTGTGCCAGGGATGGGGAGCTGTTGGCAAGGGCATTAATAGACAATGAGGCGCAGAACAATTTGGTTTTCCCTTTAAGCATATCTCACAAGCTGACACATATTGTCTTATTTGAGATTCAATTTTTGGCCACCAAAAATTCCTCTTAATTAATTCTTTGGTCTTCAGGATCCGTTTGTGACCAGCCAATTGATCGTCGTGACAGGCTTGTAACACTTTTCTTTGCAATTCCGATGTGGGTAAATAAAAAGGGGCTCCTAAATGATAGGGCAAGCCATCTTTGATTTCTCTTCCTGCAACCTCTTTTGCCCAAGCTCTCATTTCCTCATTAGTGAAGCTTTGTTTTATCTCAGTAGACAAATCGGAATATTGAATGGCTAATACAAACTTTTCTCTGGGGATTGTAGGGGTCATTTCCGGAACTTTCTCAGTCACTTCTGTATTTATCCGAGACGGAACATCAGCCTTTCCATTAGCTGCTCCTCGACGGTATGTGATAACAAAATCGTAGTCAGCAAAATACAAGGACCAACGCAGTTGTGTAGCAGTCAAAGTCTGAGCCGATTACAAAAATTGCAAGTTTCGATGATCTGTGTACACCGTTACCTTATGCCGTGCTCCCATTAAAAAGTGTCTCCACTCCAGAAAGGCTTCCTTGACCGCTAAAAGCTTCTTGTCAGCAAATGAGTAGTTCTGTTCTGGTGAAGTAAGTTTTCTGGAGTAAAAGGCCACTGGGTGCAACTGACCAGTCATCTTGTGGTGTTGCGAAAGGATACCTCCAATCGCGAAGTCTGACGCATCTGCTTTGACATAATAAGGCTCCTCTGGATTCGGATGCAGTAAAATGGGAGCCTTGATGAAAGATTCTTTTAAAGACTGGAAGGCGGAGTCTGCTTCTTGGCTCCAATAGAATTTGACTCCTTTCTTCAGCAATCGAGTGATTGGGCTGACTCTTTGCGAAAAATTGGCGATAAATCTTCTATAGAAATTCGCAAATCCTAGAAAACTTTGGATCTCTTTGACTTTTCACGGAGGGGGCCAATTTTGCACTGCTTTTACCTTTGCTGTGTCCATACTGACTCCTTCCGGAGATAAAATGAATCCCAGGAATTCCACCTTCTTGACATGAAAAGCGCATTTCTCCAGCTTAACATAAAGATTATTGTCCAATAATCTTTTCAATATCGCCCTGACGTGCGACACATGTTCTTGTTCATTGTTTGAATAAATCAGGATGTCATCTATATATACCACAGCTATCTGATCCAAGTACTCCCGGAAAACATCATTTACAAAATGTTGGAAAGCTGCGGGAGCGTTGCAGAGTCCATATGGCATCACTTGGTATTCAAACAAGCCAAAACGAGTTCTGAAGGTGATCTTCCACTCATCTCCTTGAGCTTCGCGAATTAAGTGGTACGCACCTCTTAAATCCAGTTTGGTGTAAATTGTGGCTGTCTTGACTTGATCCAAAAGCACAGACACCAAAGGTAGAGGGTACCGATTTTTTGTGGTTGCTTAATTAATTGCTTGATAGTCGATACAAGTGCGTAGCTCCCCATTCTTCTTAGGGATGAAAGACAAAGGATACGAGACTGGGGACTGGGAAGGGCGGATGAACCCGTTGGCTAAGTATTGATCCAGGTATTTCTTGAGATAACAATTTTCTGCATCGGTTAAGGCATATATCCGACTGCATGGTAACACTGCCCCTGGCTCCAAATCTATCTTGCAATCGTCTGGTTTGTGTGGGGGCAGTTTCTCAGCTTCTTTTTTGTCAAATACCCTGATTAAGTCTTGGTATTCCATGGGGATTTCTTTGGTTTCCACTGCACAGATGGTGGTTGTCATTGTCGCTAAACATGCTGTTGGAGAGTTCTTGAATTTCTCAGTATTTTCATGAAAACAATTTTCTTTACAATAAGCTGAATCCATAACTACTGTTCTACGACTCCAGTCAATCTGAGGGTTATGCTCTGTCAGCCAAGGCAATCCTAAAATCAATTGAAATTGTGGAGCATCTATGAGATTAAAGATTATTTGTTCTTGGTGACCGTTTAGTCCTTCCAGCCGTATTGATTCTGTTTCGTGGGTAAAAGGACCAGAGGAAAGGTTGGTGCCATCCACTGCCCTTACAGCCTCCAAAACAGTCTTTTTAACAAATTTCACTCCTATCTTCTGCGCATATCGGATATCGTAAAAATTTCCCGTAGCTCCGGAAACGATCATAACCGAAACCCCAGGAATTTCTATGCTCCGAAACTTGACTGTGAAAGGTAAGATTAAATGCGGTGCTGCTGACTGTAGAGTGTTGGCCACGTGCTGCATAGCGGGAGTTGGCTTAGAATCCGCTTCCATCAGGGCAACTCCCTCTACTGATGGAGCTTGCCTTTTCCCGACTGCCCAATTTTCGGCTTCTGTGGGCACTCTCTGACAAAGTGTCCGGAGGTTCCGCAATACAAACATAGCTGGTTTTGCCTTCGCTTCTCCTTTTCTTCTTTGGAAAGAGGCCCCCGCATTGAACCAATCTGCATGGGTTCTTCAGTAGAAACGCCTTCCAAGACCTTATTACTTTCATTTCGTACTCTATCGAATCTAGGCGGAAGGGGGCGGAAATCCCGTCTTTTCTCTGATCTTCGTTCGCTTAAACGGTGGTCGATTTGCAACACCAGGTCTATTAATTCGGAGATTTCATCGGGTCTTTTTGGAACTTGTGCTAGGGCATCCTTCAACTCATCTTTGAGTCCTCTGTAGAATATCGCTGCTCTTTTTGTTTCTGGCCAATTAGTCTCCACAATGAGTTTGTTAAAGTGAGCAATATAAGCCACAAGATCTTGATTTCCTTGCCGGAGCTCCAGCAATTCATTATCTGTAGCTTGAGTTGCAGTACGACGATCAAAGATGCGCAAAAATTCAGCCTTAAGCTCTAGGAAATTATAAAGGATTGGGTCGTTTCTAGTGACAATTGGCATAGACCATGAAGCTGCATCTCCGGTTAAATAAGACAATATAAATGCTACCTTGGATTGGTCTTCAGAGAAGATAACTGGTCAACATAAAAAATGTAATGAACATTGAGTTAAGAATATGTGGGCCTTGTGTGGGTCTCCTCCAAATCGTTCTGGTTGCGCCAAGGGAATTATGGGAGAGATTGCATGAATGACCTGAGTGGATAGCCCAGATGTTTGTGAAGTGGTAGGAATATCTTGACCACCCTTTCCAAAAGACCCTGGACCCGAAACTGATTCCTCCATTTTTTGTCTAAAACTGAAGGGACTCTTGCCCTGACCTCTTCAACTCATCTCTTAACGCCGTGTTTTCTGCTACTGTTCAATTTCATTGCTTTTGCATGCTTTCTAAAATAGTGGTCAAGGTCTTTAAATCTATTCCTTCTGCCATTCTGCTCAGGTGGAATTATAACCCCTATTAAGGGGTGGCACTTCAATCTGTCAGGGCCTGATATTAATTCCACGGAAGCAGAAGAGATGTCCTCAATTCCCCAACACTACTAGCAGAGACAGATAGTGTTTAAATCTATCTCCAGTACCAGCGAGGGGGAAAGGGGAAATGGGACAAAGAGAGACTCCTCAAGACTTCATATACCTCTCGGTGCGACTTCTACTACTGCAACAGGTCTCTGAGGCAGTGCCTAAAAGACAAGTTAAGACTATTACTAGGGACAGATTACTTACAATTTTAATATCATACAGATCAATCCACTTTTACTTTTGTTATGCTTACAACACCATTACCTGTTCTCTAATGAGGAATTGCTTCTCTCTTTCAGTTGTATGGTATGGTAAATAATTCTGTTGATTAGTTGAATTGGATTAAAGTCTTTTGTTAAACTTCACTGTGTTAGACTGAATTCTTGTAGTTTATTTGGTGCTATATATATATATATATATATATAGAGTTGTTTGAGTATGGGGAGATGTATTCCTTATAATGATTGAACTTGCTCCTTAACTCTGTTCGTAAGCTCATATGGTTTATATTTGCTGTCTCTGTTCAAGTTGTTTTGCTGTTACTCTTATTTCTCACAAGCGTCTTTTTTCCTTTATATACTCTGAAGGCTCCCAATACTCGTACTCTCTCTCTCAGTATTGGAACCTTGTTGGCATGTTCGGTTTCTTCACAACCCACCATACACAGTTCTCTGGTTTCTCTTTACGATGTGTCAAAGACACTACTCACGGCTTGCTGCTCAATTCAAGGTACTGTAGACACTGCTTTCATCGTAAATTCTCATGGGACATGCGCGGTGGCCGAGATTCTGTTCAACCCCTCTACTTTCTTCACAGAATCAGCGCGCTGAGGAGACACCTCCGCTCTCCTCAGGAATGCAGTTGAAGTGCACCGTGTTCTGCACACGCGCGCACCTCGACCTGATTGAGCTTGAAACACTAGACCGTCTGGAACTCCTTCCAAATCTCTTGGCGGCCATCTTGGAATCCTTGCGATGCATGCCATGGATGTATCCGAATAATATGCTGATCAAGAGCTTGTTTCCTGGATATCTTCGTTTCCACAAGGAGTAATGGCGAACCAGAAGGTATTTGGCTTTCTTGACCTTACTGGTAGACTCAATTATATTACAATGCCATTGATTCCTGACACTGCGTGACTGAGCGGACGTAGGAGATCCAGGCAGGACACACGGCCTATTGAGCCCATCTGCAGGGGTGTGAAGCATTGAGACAGCGTCTCAGACGTGGCCAGGAAACCGCACACAGTGGAGGATCTCGCTATGGTCCTGGCAGCTTACTATGTAATGCTGGCTATACAGTGGGACCCATAACACGGCCTAGCGGGGAACCTAGGTGGAGCTACCAGGAGTGGGAACTGGAATTGTGTGGCAGCCACCTGATCGGTGCTCCTGCTAGCAGCACAGACTGGCGAGCCCGGGGGCCGGATCGGGCCCAGGCCCTGACAGAGTAGGACAAGGGTGACACCTAGAGGATACACCTGCAGATACTGGAAGTACAACAACCCTCCTGGGAAGACCTCAGCACGGTAGGCAGACGCCATCTGAAGCGGCAGGGACGCAGGGGATGCGCCCCCTGAGATAGAGGCGCCGCCCTGCACCTGGGGGAATTCAGTAGAGGCGCACCTCCACGGGGAGGCCTTTGTCACACCGCACCCCGGAGAGGACCACAGTTGGATCATTGTTCGCTGGAGACCCTATAGCTGACGCCTGATCCTAGGGGGTGCTCTCTCACTGGGCGCTTCCGCCGCATTAACATCTGAGTGGTGGGCCTCCCGGAGGGAGAGGAAGGGCGAAACCCAGAAGACTATGTTGAGCGCTGGCTCAAAGATATCCTACCACCAGGAACACTGTCATCACACTTTGCAGTTGAGAGGGCGCCTCGAGTGCCGGCCCACAAACCTCCCCCAGGGGCCCGCCCACAACCGTACCTTTTCAAACTCCTCGATTATAAAGACAGGGATGCGGTGTTGTGGGAAACCCGTAAGATTGCAGCTCTCAAGGTCAGCAGAAGTTTGATCATGGTGTTCCCAGACTACACGGCACAGGCACGGCACCTACACTGCCGTGAAACGTCAGCTCTGCGAGCTAGAACTTACTTATTCCCTGTTGTTCCCCGCTAGACTGAGAGTGGTGGCGAAGGGGGTGGTCCGCTTCTTTGACTCGCCTGCCGAAGTATGGGACTGGTTGGAGGAATCAGGGCTGTGGACAGGGCCCAGACCCTCTACAGTGGAGCCTAATAAGGCACCTGGCAGAAGGAATCGCCGGCGTGGCAAACGTGGGAATTCCAAGAGTGTGGCCTTGGTCACTGCTGCTCCAGATCCTGAGAAGAGGAGAATGGAACGTCAGGACACCCTACAAGTAGCCGCGGCAATTGGGACTACGATGCACTGAGAGGGCCGGGAAGCGAGCCCCTTTGGGTCAACGACAGCCAGCGGCTCATCGTCCCCCAGACCCGACGACCTGGACGACCCGCAACTGCCTGATGTCACTCCGCAGACTGCCGATGACATTATCTGATTGAGCACAAATACCACAAATCGAGAAAGAGACTGCACACGCAAGTAGTGACTTTACTGTCATGTCCTGCTAAGGCACCTGTTTATACACATGTGCAATGTTAAATAATGGTGCCCCAACCGTTCGCGCGCGCACACCACATACAACCTCACAAACGGCAACGCACGCGCCTCTAATGCGTATGCACTTACACGCTGGCTGGGAAGGCAGGTGGAAACACTTTGGCATAGAGGGACAGCTAAACTCTAAATCAGCTACACACCACACATACCCCTACCAGCAACTACACTAGAATAGTTATTGCCATAGTTGGGCACAACAAGTTTGGATGAACGTCACCACTGAGTTCGCCCCCAACAGTTATAAATGTTACTGTTCAAGCTTATGCTTATGTTTTTTGTAATGCCAGCCCCCACATGCACCACATATCCGGCCATGCTCTGCACGCCCTAGGTTCCCCGGAAGGACGCCTTAACCAGACATGACACAAGTTAACGTAGTTATGTAGAATGTACGCGGTAGGCACACACCCACACGCAGATACTCAATATTTTCATATCTGCAGCGTCGCTCGGCCGGCATCGCCCTACTTCAGGAAACACACATGCCGCACATTGAACTGGAACGCTTGTGCAGGAGGTGGAGAGGCCAAGTATTTGGTATCACTTACTCAGCACACGCGCGAGGCACACTGATATGGATAAGAGCGGGAGTCCCGTTTATCCGCGAAGGGGACATAGCTGACGCCGAGGGCAGGTACACATTTGTGAGAGGGCTGTTAAATGGTCAAATGATATTGATAGGCTCCATATATGCTCCAAATACAGACCAAGCCTCCTTTCTCACACGCTTAACAGGGACACTGGCTCAATGGAATGGAATCCCATGGTTGGTGGGAGGGGACTTCAATTCAGTACTCAACGTGGACTTAGATAGATCATTTCCACCCCTCAACAGAACCCCTGCTACATCCAACACACAAGTCCTGACACACTGGCTCATGCATTGGGCACTATTAGATATATGGGGCACCCTCAATCCAGGCGCACAGGTTTATTCGTATTACTCTGCAGTACATGGACTCCATGTGCGGCTTGACCGGTTGGTGGGATCACAGTCGCTACTCCCCCTTGTTAAAAAGATAGAGTACCTAGGCCGGACCCATTCCGATCATAACCCACTGCTGATGCAGCTCGTTTGGGAGCTGGATCGTCCCCCGGTCCCCACGTGGCAGCTCCAGACCAATGCGCTGGAAGACCCAGCGTTTTGCTTGTCAATGGGGACGGCAACTCTTGCATACTTTGAAACGAACGAGGATACGGCCAGCAATGCACTGATAGAATGGGAGGTATTCAAGGTAACGATAAGGGGGCACTGCATGGGAGCCACATGGAGTGTCCGCAAACAATTGTCTGCCTCTCTTAGAAAAATAGAATCCCAATTACTGCAGTGTGAGCAGGCGAGGGAGGGGATGGGTAGGGACCCATGGCATTTGGAGACACTATGCGCAGAGCACGCCGACCACCTGGAGCGCCTCTGATGCCACAGCTATGCAGCGCACACAGCCCGTACACACACTACCGCTGATCGGGCAGGCCGGATGCTTGCCTGGCTGTTAAGGCAAGAGCACGCCCGCGTGCCGATAGGGACGCTGTGGACAGCCACAGGGCTTATACTCTATACGCAACGCGAAATACATACAGCCATGACACAACACTACGCTCAGCTGTACCAATCCCAGGGGTGCTGCAGCGAACAGAGTTTGGAAAGGTTCTTGGGCCTCCTACAATTACCTACGGCGACAGATGCACACAAGGAAATACTTAATGAACAGGTCTCGTTAGAGGAGATTGGAGACGCCATAAAGTCCTTAGCCTCCGGGAAAACGCTGGGACCGGATGGTCTACCGGCAGAATATTATAAGGCGTATCAGGTATCACTCACGCAGCGACTCCATGCTCTATATACAGTCACTGTGGAGAGGCGGCAACTTCCCCCCTCACTGCGAGAAGCGCATTTGGTATCCTTATTAAAACCCGACTAGGACCCCATGGAAGTAGGCTCATACAGACCCCTTGCTCTACTCAATACCGATTACAAGATACTTGCAAAGGTATTGTCAGACAGATCAACACATGTGGTCCCCACGCTGGTCCACACAGACCAGAACGGTTTTGTGCCGTCTCGTAATACTTTCCTCAATATACGCCGCTTTTTCAGGGTGGCAACAGATTCTGTACAGGAGTGACCGAGGGCCGGTTGTCTCATATTGGACCTGGAGAAGGCCTTCGACTCCTTAGAGTGGGACTATCTCTTTGCGACACCCAAGAAATACACCTTAGGCCCAGTGTTCCTTCAGCTAACACGTCTGCTTTACACTGACCCAACTGTCAGGGTCAAAACAGGCCCCTACATCTCGGACGCCATTCCAGTACGGAGAGGGACAAGACATGGGGTGCCCTCTATCCCCTCTCCTCTTTGTGCTGGCAATAGAGCCACTAGCAGAGACAATACATACTCAACTGGGAGACGGTGTCCCTCTAGGAGATGGCACACACCAGGTGTCGCTCTATGCAGACGATCTCCTCATCTACATTAGGGACCTTGAGAGGATCCTTGGACAGTTGGCGCAAATCCTGCAAGACTTTGCAGCACTCTTGGGGCTAAAGGTAAATGTCGATAAGTCCTGCATATACTCGTTCGTCGGAGGGAACCACGACCCGGGCCTCATCATCAACGACAGAAAGGTACAGTGGAGAGAAGTCACGTTCCGTTATCTGGGCATCCGGATCTATCACCAACTGAAAGATCTATTCAACGGGAACCTGGGCAGAGCGCTAACAGCCGTCAGATCTCAGATGCAGTTCTGGGGCACACTCCCACTTACCGTAACGGGTAGAGTAGCGCTCACCAAAATGGTAATCCTCCCGAGGCTCTTATATTACTTCACGAACGTACCTGTATATATTCCCGCCTCCTTTTTTGCCACGCTGGAGAAGCTGGTAAGAGAATTCATATGGGGCAGTGCCAGGCATAGAGTGGCACTACAGAAGCTGTACTTACCCACGGACCAGGGAGGCTTAGCAGCTCCATGCTTCGAACACTACTATTTAGCCGCTCAACTGCAGTGGATAGCTCAGTGGCTGTCGGACCGTCATCGCGAGGACACAGCGACCATGCAGCCGCCCTATTCATTGGTCTATAATGAGAAACAGTGGTTCCTGTGGACAAATATAAGCAATAAGCAATATTGATACGCACAATGGCAATAAACAGGGGTAAGAAGGATGTCCAAAAGAGATGTAAGACCATATACAACGGGATACTTGTAAATTCAGAACGTTTATATACATAAATCATCACAGTTATATTCAAAACAAGTGCATGGTGTCCCCAAGTGAACATGGAACCTACAAAACAGTGTGTGACATTTGGTGACATAAAGAAATGGTTTCCATAATGACAAAGTCGACCATCACATTTGTATAAAATGAGCACAGCCTTCTAATATGATAATAGAGACTGGTGAATGGTTTGCTTTGGGTATTGTCGACGGCGTTTCGACCCCGTTACCAGTGGGGGGTCTCTTCAGGACCTAGCAATGCAGGGACATCTGTAAGATGATGTTAAAATAGAATAAATCAGGGTGGGGCCAAAAACAGCCAAGGGGTTGTTAATATATGCTAATGAGCGATAGAACGGGTACCTGAAAAAGGAATATGCTGTCCAAGTGACAGTAGTGCACCACAAGAAAGTGAAAGTATTGGAAGGGTACTCACGTGGAACCCAGCCGGGAACTGGCAAAAAAGAGAAAGAGGGGGCAATGAGGCTCATATCAAAACAACCAAGGTGGAAAAGTGAATCATAATGGTAAAAAAAGAGATGAATCATAATGGTAAAAAAATACATACCCCAGTGAGGGGAAGGACAGTCTTAGTATGTGCTATGTTCAATAAACTGCATCCGTGTTCATAGACACATGACAATCCGTGTGGGGATTGGTAATTAGGCAAGATTGAACACGACAGTGCGTGTAGGTTAAGCGTGTTTCTGCAAAAAATGATAAATAGCGATGTAGCCAAGGATGCGGTGTCAAGGAATTTAAGCGGAAAATAATTAAGGGCTGAGCGTACCACACGCGCTCTTACCGTGTTTTGGAGCGATGATGACAGCAGAATTGAAAACACAAACGCGTGCACGAGCTACACGTTAGAAAAAGAGAACCGCACAAGTCTGTCTCCTCTTGTTGAATGACAAGGGGCCGGCACTCGCTGCGGTAGTGTATAAGAGGTGTACTTACCCGCCAAAAAGCCGGGCGAAACGGCAGACCACACTTGCGATCGCTGCCGGTCGCATCCTCTCTAGTTATCTGGGATTGCGGGGTTGCCTGCACCGATCCCAAGGATGATGGAATGTTAATGAAGGAAAAACATGCCCTAACCTTTAAGAATTATAAATAAACGGGCATGTGCGTGTCGAAGGACTAATTCTGGATTTATTCAAAAAACAATAGTGTATTGTGTAAGAAGATAAAAACGGAGGATGTTTTCCATATCTATTACCGGTGAGGAGACCATAGACCGGTACTGAGTTACGTATTAGCAATGATTAAACGGCCTCAAATATTGCAGCCAGGGTGGCAGAGAGTTCAGCCAGTACCACACTAGTAGGTAGCATACAATAAAGTGTAATGTCAGCAACCAGATGGTTCTACCCGAACCAAGGCAATTAGAATAGGAGTTGCCAGGGTGACTATACATGCAATAGTAACAGAATAGCAGGGAGTGTAGCAACCAGGAGTGTTACCAGTTGTATACAGAGACTAAAAAAGGGCATCTCGTACTACCTGGGAAACCCATAGATCTAGCCGGTATTGTGCCCATATATGCGAACACAAAAGTGTCCAGTGGCACCATGCTAATGGTGAGATACTGTAGACTGCAATTGCAGGGGGTCCAATGTATCAGGCCCAGTATGGTCACAGAGTGCATCAGTGGTTTCAAGAGAGAGGTCACAATAAGAGAGAAGTCATAGTGATATCAATACATATTACTGGGGGATAGTCCTCGAATTCGAGCTATGACAACAAATGTTAAAATCATTTACAAAGCAATGCAAGCAGGTGAATGGATGAAAGTGTTACAAAATGAGGCATGTAACTGTCATTTCCTAAACCATCCTGGCCACAGTACTTCTATATACAGTATACATGTAAGCTCAGTTTCATATTGCCACAGAGTGGAATTATTGTTCAGTTAGAAAGAGTGGCCACAAAACCACGCCATTCTTCCGCTGTATTCAGTCCTTCAATGATAGAATGAGTCCTTTCTATCCACTGACATTTCAGTTTCTGCAAAATCTGTGAAAGGTCACCTCCTCTTTCTGGGATAGTTGCTTTGTCAATGACCTGCCATTTAATTTCATCTGCTGTGTGGTTCTTTTCCATGTAATGAGATACCAAAGGGGCACTTAGCACTGAACATCTTATTCTGCTTCAGTGTTGACCAATGCGTGCTTTGATGGGTTGTGACGTTTGTCCAATATATGATAGATTACATGGGCACCATATACAATACACAACATTTCTAGTGTTACAGTTTGAAAAAAAAATTAGGACTTGTCTCACATTGGCATGTTCAAAGGTGTCTGTATCCGATGTAAAGGTACACACAACACAATTGCCACATTTGTAATGACCTTTAACCTCAGGTAGGCCCCAAACAGATTCAAGTGCTCGGATCTTTTGCCCTGTGTTGGCTTGTGTGGATGAATGTACTAAGTAATCTTTCACATTTTTACCCTATTCATTGGGGCGGATTATCAGACTTTTCCACCCTGGCACAAAGGCGAGGCCTCCAGAGCCCCTGTTACGCGCTGTGGCATACAAATGTTTTCGCAGGAGTCTTTACTTAACTCGGGGCATTATCCCTTATGCCCCAGCGGTACCCCTAGAGGGGTCCCCTAGAGGTCAGACAGAATTTACAGCGACTGCAAACCGGGAATGGCAGGAGGCGGGCATTCAAACGCTTGGGGATTTGTATCGAGATGGGATGCTTATACCATATACATCTTTGGTAGAGGAAGAGGACAGTTCCTAATACATCGTTCATTGATAGCCACACTCACAGCCAAGTGGGGTGACATTACCACAGAACCACAAACACACCTCACCATGAAATACTTACATGTCATGGGACAGGACAGACACCTCACACGGTGGTTCGCGGCCTCGTTCAGGACACATGCGGCGGTAAGCCTGGATTCGCTCTGGCGCGACTGGGAACAAGATCTAGGCCACCAGTTCTCAGATACAGAGTGGGCTCGGGTGCTAGAAAGTCCAACACGCATCCCCAGAAATATGTGGTTCAGGCAAATTCAATTTTATATATTTCAAAGGGCATATCTCACGCCTGCCAAGATTAATCGGTACTTCAATCGTGAGGATGCTGCATGTCCGAGATGCGCTGAATCGGGGGCTGATCTGATACACATGCTCTGGGGCTGCACTCAGATCGGCACATACTGGAGGGAGGTGGCCACTATACTACACTCCTGCACTGGGCGTGAGGTACCTTTTGAATGGCCAACGTACCTCCTACACAGATTCCGAAGAACACCCAACACCAAAGTAACCTCTAGGTTCCTGGACTTAGGTATAGTGGCAGCCAAGAGGCTGATTACCAAGAGGTGGAAAGCATGAGATCCCCTCATGTACAGGCATGGCGTAACTCATTGCTGGCATGGGCCAAAGCGGAAAGCCTCGCCATCAGGCGTGAGGAAACCATGGGTTTACGTCAGGTCCCCATTGCAACATACTGTGATGCGCTCCTGGCTGAGTTACAGCGGAGCGTGCGCGATGTTGAAGGGGAATCCTCTGTAGAGTAGCGCTACAGGCAGGCACCACACATGCGTGCTGCAGTTCCGCATAGACCGCAACACTTTGACAATAACTACATACTGATTATACAAGCACAGACATAGAAACAATAAGCAAGTTCTACACAGGGAAGTGGGAGGGGTGTTACGGGCTGGGTCAATGTTTTGAATATTCTTTCTTTTTCGTTAATCTCTCAGTTCTAGTCAAAATTACACTGATATTTACACTAACCTGTTAAAGGACTGCATGCACCACATGGAATGCAATAATAAGCATGGTTTGTTCAGTAGTAGCATACCTACACTTGCAAAAGTAATCAGGATACACTATGTATGTATAAAATGCATTGTGCCCAAAATCGTCTATGATGTAACCTGCAGTGTATCTATAACTCTTTAAAACATGTGTGCCGTATCAAATGTATTTTCTAAAAAGCAGTAATGACTGTATAAGTAAGATTTGACAAAACTGAAAAGTTTAATAAAACAGATTTAAAATAAATAAATAAATAAATGGGTGAAGTTACCCGACAAAAAAGAAATCGTCTGCAAGCGCTACACGCTTAAGCACCCCTGCGCTCTCCTTAAGTCCCGCTTCCATTGCTGAACCCTGTGGCAGGGTTGCCTACACCCCTGTTGCTCTCTTTGACAGGCTGGTCTGTGAAGGGTGTCCTGTCCCCTTTTTGCCCTTGCTTTCTTTATTTTTAAACCTTTCTGCCCCACAGGCACCCTTTTTTACCATTTTCTTTAGGGGGCAGCAGGCCAAAACAGCTGTTGCCACCCGGTCAGAAGATCAACTCACTGGACACCCCCCTCCTAGGGACCCATGCCTGCTGAAGCATTCATGGCTTCAGTACGTTCTCCCTGCCTGCTTCCTGAAGTGCTAAAACAGACACCACCACTCTTTTAGATGTCAACTTACCTATCTCTATAATTGGCCTGCCTGCGTAATGAACCCTGCTTCTGCCCAGGTGACTGATGTGTCGCTTCCAACAAAATGGAGACAACCCCTCTCCTAATTATCAGTTAGTCCCTTATGCCCACACAGCCCCTCAGTAAATTAGATCCCGACAGTTTATGGAGTGCACCACATGATAAAAAGCCCGGGGGGGACAAGGCTCCCATGTCACCTGCCCCCCAAGCCTCCGTTGCCCTTCCGTATAGTTACCCTGCATGAACCTAAATTATACAGTTGTCATAAAGCTTTATGATGCTCCGCTTAGGCGTCGGTATCCTTGAAGCGTGAAGTTGTAGCGTGGGCCGGGGAAGCAAAGCTGGACCAATCAGGGCCCATGGGGAACCCCTCAAGGCATGGGGAGCGTGACCATGGTTGCGAGGTGAAAATCCCATGAAAATGCAGCCCTGCAATTGGGCGTGTCATTCACAAGGAGGGAACCGCCCAATAGGAGAACAAGGGGGGGACAAACGGAGGAAGGTAAAAAGGGGGCACGGGCCCCCTGAAACACACAACTGACCTCGTCAGTGATACCCACCCACCCACACCAGAATACGGCAGTCGCATACGTGAAAACAGTGGGAAAGGGCAGAGCGGAGGCAGCACAGAAAGGTACCCACGGAAAAGAGTAACTTAGATAGAAGAGCTGCTCAAACAGTGTCCTTGGGATGCCTCACAGCAGAGGCACAGGTGAGCAGGCAACAGCACACAAAGACAGCCAGAATAGAAGGGCTGCTCCGACAGTGTCCTTGGGATGCCACACGGCAGGGGCACGGTTGAGCAGGCGAGTGGTCAGCAAGGGTACAGGCCAAGCAGAACGGCACTTGCAGTCCGGGCCAGGTCTGACGACCGCCCATGAGGTCGGTAGCAAGGGAAGCCTAGAACCGTAAACACTGGGATACCTGTGGGACGGACCACCGAACAAGTTTAGTGCTGTCAGCTAGAAATGGAAACAAAACAAGAGGGACAACACTACTAAGAGATGTGAATTATGACAAGAAACATGGGTCGCAAATGACCAACCATAATGTTGTGAGATGTATGATCCATGTGTGTTTTGAAAATAAACTGCAGCCTTTTTACACCATAAACTTGTGTCCTCCAAAAATGTTGTGAAGAAAAGGGAGTGTAAAGAATGGGGCCATGGAAAGGAGAGGGAGAGCGAACTTGCATGCCTGGGGGGGGGTTCCATATTCCTGGTAAAAAATCTGCAGGTTTCAAAGTTTCCGATTTACGGTGCTTTAAAATTTGCCAGTGTGCTTTGAAAAGCAGGCGTACCTCCACCTCAAGTTTCCAGTTCACACATAGATGTGTAGATCTAAGTATGGAGCTGCTGTAGAAGGATTAAAGTGCCATTCTTAACTCGCATTTCATTAAAGAAAAGAACCGAATGAAAGGGGTGAAGCTTGGCAAAACATTAAAAGCAGACTGGGCTAAAGTCCTGTATTTCCTGTTTCTGCAACGGCCATGCACAAAGGCACACTTGCAGCCAAAACACATAATGGCTTTACAAGGGCTATGTTTTTGCCCTAGTTAATGAGAGAGTGACAACTAAGAAGAAAACAACAAAGAAGTCCAACCTGCTGTACTAACATAATGATGGATATACAAAAGGCCACTGGCTTGGCGCCAATTCCAGAAATGGAAATACTGAAAGTGATTTGTGACTGGTACCATAATACGTGTGACGTCATCATGGGAGCGTCTAAACTCTGGAGAGCGACTCTCCTCAGGAAGTGTAGCTGCGTCATTTCAATACTCGGCATTCTTTTGCCTAAACTCAACGCAGTGAGTCGGTAGAATGCTGATGTAGCCTTTAATGCCACAAGATCTACTCTCAATTGATCAGCAGGGTAATTTGCGAATATCTCTGGCCATCCAAAGAAGTAGCGTTAATTATCTCCTACAAGAGGGCCGATTTTTATTTGTCTTCCTTGCAGCCTCTAAATCTCTATTTGTGGTGCTCCTGGGTACTGCTGAAATCAAAAAGAAGTGGTTATAGATCTTTTGTCAGATAGGCTAACTGAAGTCCACAGGCGTGTTTGTCGCTGCCAGTTTATAAAAATGGAGTAATTAAAAACAATCATTGGCCAAGCCAGTATGTCTGCTGTTTAATAAGGAAAGTGCTTGGTAATCGATGGGCTGTGCTACAACTTGAGTGGGTGTATGGATAGCCACATGACAGCGAACGACCATTCACTCACTTATTGTCTTATGCAGTCATCCTTTGAATCAGCTATTTGTCCATGTATTGACTCACCTATTCATTAATACATGCACTCACTCAATCACACATTCATACGTGCACTCTTATGTGAACACACTCGGTCATCCATCTATTCATTTGCCCTTTGCCTGATTTTCACATTAACCCTCCCAACAATTCATATAACCACACACACAAAATTGGCACCCAGTGAAGAAACAGTCTCATTAAATAAAAGCCATGCCTATTGGCTTTCTGAGCACTTTTTTGAACTCTGCCTAGATTTACATCTTTGCAAGGGCAGTGCTGTGTGGTGCGGCCAGACATGTGGTATCTATATTTTGACCTTGAAAATGAGAGAGGATGTTATGAATTTGAAGCAGGCTGGGAAGAAAAGTCAGTAAAATCATTTTACAGATGGGGCGATGTGGTCACGATCGAACCAAGGCAGAAAATAGGCCTTAGCACCAGAATAAAAGTGGCACACATTTAGGAACTGAGCAGTATAAAAAAAAGTGTCCCAAATTTGTAAATCGAGCAACTCTGGTCTTTTTAAGACATGGTGTCTGGGTGGTCTTTAATCAATGGGAAACTCCTTGTAATTATGCTCGTTGCTGGCAATGTGTGTGGTAATATTAGAAAAATTCTTCAGTGAATTACACTATGTTCCTTCCCGATCAAAAAAATAACAAGCATTTGCAATGCAATATGTCTTGCATTTGCGAGAGTTTAAGGAATTGGCATTGTAAATGACAATGCCTTTTATTTATCTGTTTTGATAATTAACACATAAATAAAAGGCATCGTCATTTACAATGCCAATAGCTAAAACTCTTGTAAAATCGAGACCAATTTCATTTCAAAGAAGCTGCCGCCATTGTCCCGGGCTGCTTGGAAAGTGAAAGCCCCTATGGGCCGCTGAATGTTGCAAGAAAGCATGTCATGCCTGCAGCAGGAGATACTCATTAAAGAAAATAGTGCTTACAGACTAAATAAGACAAACAGTGTAACAACAGAAGTAAAAGGGCCAGTCCTCATGGGAGGTTACAAATGAAGACAAGGTGGTACTAAGGAGGGACTAACAAGCCTATTAATGAATCAGAAGCCACCATTTACAAAGCACAATTACACAAGCCAATGAAAAATATGGGCAGAGCTTCAACTCCATACTGGGCAGAGCATGCACTGCCCAGGCTCAACCTAAAAACACTGACGCATTTTATAGATAAGGGAAGGGTCATCTACATTAGGACCATAATATGAGGAGCAAGTTAGCTCTAACCCCCCGAAATCCATCTGGGCCAATATCCAGCGCCCTGTCTGGTCCGTCTGGACATTTTTGATCCTACAGGGAGTCCCTCTCTTAATTACTATTGCTACCCCTTTACTAGCAATTAATTGCTGTGAGGAACAAAAGCTATCTATCCATGAAATTTTAGAAAAAATCGAATGAAATTCTATATGGGTCAAATGTGTCTCTTGTAACAAAAAGACCTGGGCTGGTGAAAGTTCCAAATATTTAAGTATCATCCTTTGTCTGCGGGGGCATCTTAAGCCATTCACATTCCATGAAATAAAACAGAGTTTACTGTTTCTGTCAAAATTCCCTGCCATCAACTAAGGTGTCCCCACTCCCCGCCTTACGACTTTCTCCAGATACAAAAAAGATGAGGATTACTATTTTTTTACATTTTCTCCCAACTGCTCCCCACACCGTGACCCTCTCCTCCCACCCAACCTCCCCCCCGTGCCCCACTACTCCCTGAGGAACCCTCCCTTCCAATAGGCTAAGCCTATTCGGTCATCACTCCCTCGGGTAACATTTAACAATAACTTAATAACAACACACTGGGAACCATATACTGAAGCGCACTTAGCCTCTTGGCCATTCGGGCTCTATTTCCTCCTAATCTCCCCTCCTGATCTTTTTGATTTTAATTATTAGGGCATCTACTTCATCAGTTGTTCGAACCATGTGCATATGATTATTCCACATCACACGTAATGTGGCTGGGAATCTCAATTGAGCCTTAGCACCAAGACCATTCAGTTCATCTAACCTCTTCCCGAGTTCCCATTGCCTCGTTGCCGTAATATGAGAAATATCAGACCTGATGAAAAAGGCGAAAGGGTTAGAGTCCGACAACGTAGAAGTAATCAAACCTTCTTTAAGAGCAGTAGTAAGAATCAGTTCCTTCACGGTATAGGACAAAAAGTTCACCAAAACTTTCCAAGGCTTTTGTCTCCCTGGTTTCCTCCTAAAGGGGTCCCGATGTACTCTTTGGATCTCATGAACTAAATCAATATCAGGAGAATTCCTTAATATTGTCTCTTTTAACAGGGAGACTACAAACCCCTTTATATCTGTCCCCTCAAGGTCTTCCGGAATATTCAGGAGCTTCAGATTATTTTTCCTTGAGTGATTTTCCAGCCTATCTAGGTCGTCCTTTAAATCCCTATTTTGAGCCGCTAATTTCCTCAATTCATCCGAATTTGTTTAAATTGCCTCTTTTATTTTTGGGATCTCAGTCTCAATTGCATCTGTCCTTATAGTGACTTCCTCCAATTTCTGTGCTAAGATCTCACACGACAATTTTATAGCAGACTGATTCGCCTCCGAAACAGCAAACCTGTTAGCTAGCTCAGCTTGATTGGTCTCAGATATTTTGAACCTATTGACCATCTCTTCTTTCATAATCGTTAATATCTCGACTAATGAATGATTTGGAGGGGGCAATATCTGATCTTTCCCCAATATATGGGGAGAAATGTTATTACTAGCCCGAAGTTGAAAGACCTGATCTGGCATCTGTTCTTGTTCTGTAGCCGACTCGCTCCCCTGGTCCTGACCTTCTTGGACATCTAAGATAGAATATCTGTTGGAGATGCTCACCATTGGATGTATTTCATTCTCCACTCCAGTCGTATCTCCAGAGGATATAGGGGATTGCGTAGTGTCATTATCCTTCTCCTTAGAGGCAGTTACCGAGACCACCATCTTTTTATCTTGATGTGATGATGCAGGCCCTACTGCAGCCTGGGTTTTAGAGTTGTCCCGATTTTTTAGCTTAATTTTAAGCTTTGAAGGGGTCGTTTTTGGACCCCAATATCCATATTGCTTACTCGATCCACACTGCAATCCTGGAACTGTATTTCCTCTCTTACTGAACTGCCCTGGGTACAACCCACAGGACTCCTACCATTAAACATGACCCCTGATTTCCTACTGTCAGGGATATTGAATGTGGAAGTAGACAAAGAGATAACCCGGTAATAGGATTTCAAAGATGGGGTAATTTTCGGTTTTTGAGGAAGTCTCTTACTCCCTCCTCTACCCTTGTTGACCCCTCTCCCCTTAGTGGCAATCCCGCTGTTCGATGTGGCCCCTATCTGTTTGGACTGTTTTTTTATTAATTTTGTTTCAGAAATTGGGGGAGAGATCTGGGAAGAAAAAATGGGCTGTGTGATGGTCGTATTTGCGGATAAATGAGCCGCTCTAGCTCTCAAGGTATATCTAGACAACTTTGGGGGACCCTTCCCTTATCTATAAAATGCAGGATAAATTGTTATTAGTATCCCCTCCCCTATTGATAGGGGGTTATTTTAATGTTTTGCTTGACCCTGTTATGGATAGGTCTAACCTGGGCCGGGTAATTGGAGCACCAAAAACACGGCGGGCTTTGAAAACTTTGCTGTATGATTTAGTTCTGGTTGACTTATGGAGAGCTAAGAAAGGTGATCTGCAAGGATACACTTTTTATAGCAAAAAATATCACCATGCCTCCAGAATTGATTATATCCTGGTTAGCAGAGATGTAGTTGGTAATATGCCCGAGATAAAGGTATTACCTAGTCATCTCTCAGATCATGCTCCAGTATTATTTACATACTTTAAAATAGGGAGCACCTTACAAACTAGATGGACACTGAGCAGAGCAATGTTGGCAGATTTTGAAATAACTCAATCTATTAAAACATTGTCAAAAGATTATTTTATCTTGAACATTGGCTCAGCACCCATGGAATATGTATGGGATGCGTTTAAAGCAAGCCTGAGAGGGTGGCTACACGGTCTGATTTCGTCAAAAAATAGGGCTAGAGCACAGGAGTTGCGTGTTAAAGAGAAGAAGATTTTAGAATTAGAAGTAGAAAGGAACGGTTTGGGTCAGATGGGCGAAGATAGAGGGGCACAAATTCAGATGGCCTTGGATGGGGTCAGACAGGAAGTTAGAACTTTACTAGATCAGAAGTGTAGGGCACAATGGCACACTCGAAATATGCAGAATTTTGAGTATGGGGAAAAGGCCGGGGCCTTGTTGGCATGGAAGGGCAGGGTTGATAGATCAAGAAATAATATTAATGAATTAATAATTAATAATATTGGAGATAGATCTAGTAATATAGAAGAAATACAAAATTGTCTTCTAAATCTTTTTCGGGTCTGTATAAGGAAAGTCTGGTCCCTACCAAAGACAAAATACAATCCTGGCTAGCGAGTAAACATTTGCCAACGCTAAATGAAGATAGCCGGACCCTACTAGATGCACCGATCTCTGTAGAAGAGATTAGGGACATAATCCAGAAATCAAAGAAAAATAAAGCCTCTGGGTCAGATGCCCTCCCAAATGAAGTGTATAAATTATTGTTGGATGAAGTGGTTCCAGTAATGGAAATCTTATTTAACTCAGTATACAAATCTGGGGGTGAGATCCCGAGTTCCTGGAAGGAAGCCACTATTATTTTGATATTGAAGCCAGGGAAGGACCCGCAAGTAGCTGATTCTTACCGCCCGATCTCCCTGCTGAATGCCGATTATAAGTTCTTTATGGGTATTTTGGCAGGGAGGCTTGCCAAGTTAATTTCTAGTCTGGTCAATATTGACCAGAAGGGTTTTATAGCTGGGAGGTATATTCAGGAACAAACTCAATTATTAATCGGGAACATCGACCTGGCCGTTGTAAGATCTGATCCTTTGGCAGTAGTAGCCTTGGACGCGGCCAAGGCTTTTGATAGAGTATGTTAGAATTACCTTTGGGAGCTATTAGAGAGAATGAGCTTTGGCCCCTCTTTCGTACAAATATTGAAGAAATGTTATCAAGGAGCGTCAGCAAAGATTTTGTTGAATGGTATGCTGACTAGAAGTTTTAATATAGAGAGGGGGACCAGGCAAGGGTGTCCTCTTTCACCCTTGTTATTCAACATATATATAGAGCCCTTGGCGCAAGCTATTAGATTGGATGAGTCAATACATCCATTTAGATCACAAACATATCAGTGTAATATTGCATTATATGCAGATGACATCATCATTTACACTAGTGATCCTGAGGCATCTATTCCACGGTTGGAAGCCCTCTCTGTAGAATTTGGCTCAATATCTGGCTATCTAGCCAACTCTTCCAAAACAGAAGTAATGTGCTGGAATATCGATTACTCGGGTGGTCCTATTAGCAAGGAATTTAAATATTTGGGTATCAAAATCGTCAACGATATAGCTAAAATCGCGATACTTAATCTGGAGAAAGTTACAAAGGAAATTGACCAACTTTTCGCTAGGTGGGGGAACCTCCCCCTGACGATCTATGGGAGGGTTAATCTGGTGAAGATGATTGTTCTTCCTAAAGTAACCTATCTGTTTCATGCTAATCCTTTGACTTTTCCTAATAAGAACATTGGTAAAATACAGGGGAAAATTGGGAGTTTTATCTGGGGCAATAAAGGAGCCAGAATGTCATGGAAGAAGTTGAGTAGGAGGTTGAACAAAGGGGGGTTGGCCCTCCCAGATATTAGTTGTTATTTAATTGCTTTTCAGTTTAAAGGTATTAGGATGCTGCTTCTGAACCCGGATGAGAAATCTTGGGGCAGACTTTTAGGGGAGTTGGTTTTGGCTGAAGGAGGGAGTGGCGGAGGTTGTTTTCTATATAAGTTTGGTGCTCCAAAGTACTTTAAACGGGTACGCCTCAAGGTTTTAAAATCAGCCTTGGAAACCTGGTATAAGGCTAGACGCAGATGGGGGCTGGGTTATTTTTCCGATTTTGCCCCTATCTGGGAATCCCCGGTACCCCACCCTGTCTTCAAGATAGTTTAGCAACTACAATTAAGCATGCAGGTGTGGTTGTATGGCATGATTTAAAGGATGAAGACGGGATTCTCCCTTGGGAAGTATTAAGAACAAAGATAGGTCCTGCCTTCTCAAAATTTAAGTTTATACAACTCAGATCATGGTATGAGGCAGAGAGGAGTGAATCTAGGGGAGAATGGGAATTAGAGAGTGCATTACAAAATGTTCAATCAAAAAGAAAGAAATATCTATGTGGTATTCGAGTCTTCTCCGAGCAGAGGACTTGGATATCCCACCTCAATCATCGGTTTGGAAACACACCCTCTTGAGTCTGATGCTGAAGCTGATCTTGAGCTCTCATTAAAAAGGATGTATAAGACCATAAAATCAGCTAGTTTAAAGAAGAATCACTTTTTTATAACAAATAGGTTGTATTACACCCCAGCTAAAATAGCTAAGTTTGCCCCTTCACCTCCCCCGAAATGTCCTAGGTGCAGATTGCCTCTAGCGGATGATATACATGTCTTCTTCGAGTGTTCGGAATTAAGATCTTTCTGGAAGGAGGTGGGAGACTCTTTATCAGCTATTTTTGGGACCAGTATCGAGGCTAACCTTCAGCTGGTGTTTTTTGGGAGTAATGATGTATCTGACTCTTTTCCATCACAGTCAGATAAGGGGCTGTTGTTATATTTGATTCTTTTAGCACGAAGAGAACTTTGCATTAAATGGAAAGATCCCATTCCCCCAAATAGGGAAGACTGGCTAAGAGCCTCGTTCGCAATGGCGAGATTAGAGCAAGAGGGGAATGGAGAAATCCCACCTAATATCTGGCAGCCTCTATTAAAATGGGGTAGAGAACTGAGGCTAATTCCTCCTATGTGAAGCATCCGATAGTATACCACTGTAGTTTTCCTCCTCTTCCTTTTTTTTTTTTTTTTTTTCCCTTCCACATACTGGGTCCTATGATTATACCAAGCCCCTACAAATCGGGCCCGGTCAGGTTGACCTGGACTGGTGCAGCTAGCCGTGGGTTCCCGAGTTAGAAGATATGACGGCTTTTTAGTCTGCAGAAGTCTATTGGTAAGATGAGGATTCAAAAAAAAAGAAAAAAAAAAACACTGACGCATCCCTTTTTTTTCTACCCACCAAGTGGGATTGATCCATTCATGTTGCATCCATGAGATAACGGTATCCACAGCCTGCACAGTGCTGCTTTCTACTGCCACCTAGTGTTTATTTAAAGATCTTTACAACACCTGTCCACACAGAGCCACAGAACTGGCCTAACAAACCAGAAAACCGAACCACACACATCCATAAAAGTGGCCCACTCACTGACTTGTCAGACCGGTCCACCCGGCGCTGCCAGATTGCCATATATAGGCCAGTGCTACCCTGGTTGTCTTTCTTTTACCGTTTAAGAGGTTTTAAAGGTCTGAGTTATTGAGACAATTGAGGATAGCATGTCATGATCGATGTTTCACAGCATTAGGGCTTTGCCACACAATGCAAACGTTATCTGATTGGAAGTATTGCTTTGTTTTATTAGAATGAAACTCTACTGGAATCTGGTAATTTGAGGCCTTTGCTTTATGTGCTCTTAGCAAGAGAGTGTGGGTCAGTATTCCTGATTTATAATTGTATTCATAAATCTGCAACCACAAGTTTATGAATATAAACTCATGGTTACTGATTTACAGAGATCAATCGTTCCAAACCTTTCCACAAGTTGTCTTGGAAAACAGTGCTGGTCTGACAGGGTGTCCAGCATAACAGAACCAGTTTTGGAGAGATTACGTTGCTAAAAGTAAAATCAAGCTACAGCAGGCGCATGAGGTAGAAACAATCAACGTTTGACGAACACCCTAACTGAGAGAGAAAGTCATGTGGGGCAACATAATTAACATTTATTTGAATGTTGTGGGCATTAAGTTGGAGAGGTGTTGAAGAACAAGCCCCTCTACCAAGGGCGAAATGAAAATAGCCACCAAAGCACCGTGAAACAGACAGCCTGGAGGAAACTGGACTTTCTAAAGGTCGCATTGTCCCTGTGTGATACACAAGTTGGATTTCAAATTCCTAGTTTTTCTGCAATATAGAGATCCTAGGCCAAAATCACACATTTTGCCAAGTGCACGGTTGATTTAACCCAGGAAAAAGTAAAAATACAACTTGGACACAATTCACTTATATTTACTTACATTTACTTGGCAGGGTTGAACATAACACAGTATGTGCTTGTTCGGTGCCAGATGTCAGAAAGGCACTTGGATGATCAAGTGTTCAATGCGTCTGTAAGGGAGGACAGAAGAAGAAGATGAATTGGGTGTCTTCAGCTAAGAGTTTGTACAGGATATCAAAAAATAAAATACTTTCGCATAGAGCGTATAGAGCTGTAAGGACCAAGATCAAGGCCTTGAAAGCTAGTCCCTGGCAAGTGAGAAAAGTACTGGGGCACTAACAAACCATTTGTTTTCAAGTCTCTGCTTCGTATTATTATTTTTATGCTGATGATATTGAAGTCAATGTTGTTTTTATTTCGGGCAGATCAAATACATTCTCTGACCTGTAAATGGCAGGCGGCATAATGCACATGCCTTAAATGCATGAGCGTTGTAGCATAAGCAATCTGTGCTGATTAGGAGGTGAGAAAAAACAGCAACAATTAGAGAAAAGTCGCTAAGCACGAATGATGTCAGTTGTGGCCCACAGCGACAGAGGAGCAAAAAAGGGAATTGTGAGGGTGCGCACCTGCACAGGGCATGTTAGCATGGCTGCATATGACATACCCTTGCAAGCAAAGCACCTAGGGGCATATTCACAAGCCCCATTCGCCACCGGAGCGTCAGTTTTTTTGACGGTCCGGGGGCATAGTGGCATACCTCATATTTACAAAGTGGCGCTAAGCCACGTAAAGTGGCTTAACGGCACCTTGTAAGTATGCCCCTTTCCGCCGCAGTCCTCTGCGGCAAAGGGGCATGCAATGGGTGTTGCAGTGGGCATTTCACTGCAACACCCATTGTTTTTTGTCGCTGCCCCAGATTTACAAGGCTGAGGCAGTGACAAAAATGCCAGGGAATACCTGGTCTTAGAATGGCAATACGAGGAGAAATGATTAATTTCTCCTTATTTTTTGCTCTTTCTATTTATGCTGCCTTCTGCAGCACACATAGAAAGAGCAAATCGCCATTATTAATTGTTTGCAGCGCAGGCATCCTTGCAACATTGCAGCAGGTGCCTGCACTAACGATAGGCAGCTTTTTTTGCACCAGCACTAGGAGAAACACAGGGGTGTGCTGTATTTTTGTGAATACGGCGCATCCCTGCATTAAAAAATGTTGGAGCGCGGCTTTGCCAAATTTGGCGTAGCACCACGCTCCAACATTTCTTTTTCTAAATATGCCCCCTAGTTTGCCAAGCTTCTATTTAATAGCTATTGAAATCGTTTCCAGCACTTCCACTAACTAGATGCTGTGGTATGTGCAGGTTGTCAGTGGGAGAGAACCAGTAGGTAATGGGGTTGAAAATACCCACAAAGTCACATTAAGACCAGGTTGCATCAGAAGAGGCACTACAAGGTGTCTCAAACTGAGGCAGGTACAGGACATTCCATGGAATTCAATTAATCTATCAATAGCATTTACAGTGTAGATTATACCCTATTATATATTAAGTGTCAGAAAATAAGGATACATTTGCAGTCAAACAGGCACATTTTTGGTTGAATTTAGCATTTTCTAGTTAAAAGACCAATCAGTCCCTGCCTATTTAAAAGTTCACTCTCTCTTCATGTTTTTCTAGCTTACTTTACGAGGTTCATTGTCTCTTTTGAAATCCAAACATTCCTTGACTCCAGCCTCATCTTGGTTTCAGCCTTCTTATAGTATGGAATCAGTCACAGTAGTTGTTTCTTCTTTTTGATGACCTCCTCCGACCCTTAGACTTCAGTGATACTTCTCCTTGATCCTCTTCGACCATCAACATTGTTTGATTTACATAACCCAGAATATCCTTTGTCATTGCCGTCTGCAGTCAGTATTTAGCGTATCTGACCCCACCCTCCACTGGATGGAATTCAAATTCCATAATCAACACATTTATGTGTGCTAGAAGGTCTTTTCTGCTGCGAAACTTTATCTTCAGTTCTTTAAGTTCAGCCTTCAGAGCTCCTTAGTAACTTCACGCACATTAATGGCCGAGTTATAGATAACATTATGTGTTGGCTTTTACAACAGCGGAGATGATTAATCAATTTCGATGCGGGTAACTCTAAGAAGGCTTCAACCAGTTCACCCAGATTTCCTCTACTCCAAAAGCAATCAAGACTCAGTGAACAAAACATACTTTGCTTTAATGTTCTGAAAACTGAATTTCTAATCTTGAACACCCTTAGAGCTGTGCTTACTCTCTGTTGCCCTAATATAGTCATCGCCCACCATAATAACTTCACATCCTTACAAAAAGTGAAAAGTCTTGGAATTATTATTTTGCCCTGCTCTCTTTTAATGATGCAGTCTATGCCCCAGCAACGTAACCCTTTTTTAATTGCTCTTTATTTGTTTTAAGTATACCAAAACAGTATAATCTACAAGTATATCATGAAAACTTAGGGCCCGATTACGAGTTTGGCAGTGCAGCGCCAGGTCCGCCCTGCTGCCGCACAGCCAAACCCCTTGCAAGGCCGCCCGCCAGATTAGGAGTTTCCACCTGTCTAGCAGGCTTTTTTTTGGCATTCCCACGGCGGTGCCTATAAAAATCGGCACCGCAATGGGAACGTCAAAAACAGTTCTGCATGGATTGAAAAGTCCATGCTGTGTAAGAACTGGTACGCAGACACACAGCGGGGGCACAGGTTGTGCCCTCCTGTGTGCATCCACAGGGTGTAAAGGCACAGGAGGCCCTGATGGGCCCCCTTCGTTTCCTCTCTGCCAGGGTTTTCATGGAGGAGGAACCGCCATGAAAACCCTACGAAGAGGAAACTCCAAATATACCGTGGTGGTCCCGCCAAGCATATTGATGCCCTACACCGCCGCAACACCGCCAGAGAACGGCGGTTGCCTGGCGGATACGGCAGAGCTGTAGCAGTCCCACCACCCAACTCATAATAGGGCGGTGGGACGACCGCCACTTCCACGCCCTTCGAGTCTGGCGGTCCTCGGACCGCCAGACTCTTAATCAGCCTCTAAGTTGTAGCTTGTCAATGCGTCCATTGCAGGGGCCTGTGTTCGACCACATGGTCACAGGTTCAAATCCCGGTGGGTCCACTCAGCCTTTCATCCATCTGAGGTCGATAAAATGAGTACCATTGAGTTGGGTAACAATGAACATCTGTTATTCAGCGCCAAGAGACCTCTGGGTGAACGTGCGCTTTACAAATACACATGTTATGTTATGTTATGTTATTAGTTTATTTTTTAACCTGGACATCTGTTCAAAAATTTGGCAAGCACACTCACTTTACCTAGGTAGGGAGAACAGGCAGGTTTGATGGAGTGGGGAACATCAGACCACCGAGAAAGCCAAGGGCTGTTGGTGAGGAGAAAGGGGCAGCACCTAGACTTTTGTAGTGGGCGTAGCTACTTGAAAGGAGATCTAGTAGTGGCGGAGGAAGGAGGGATAGGAATTTGCCTGAAAATTCATACACCAATGAGAATGGAAGGGGAGGGACAGCAAAAGGAAAGGGGTGAGGACTAAAGCTATAAAAGCCAGGTAGAAATAGAGACTGGCTACAAGGCAACAACTGTCCTTGCCATGGCTCTTCCTTCTTTTCAGGGAAACACAATGGAAGAGGGGATGGAGACTGGATACAAGGCAACAGCCATCATTACTATAGGTCCTTCTTTCCAGGTGGAAGATGCTAGAGCCCTCCTGGAATTAGAGAAATACTGAGAGTGAGAAGCCAGGATAAGGAGCTCAAATCCTCTGGGTCAAGGGGAGTGGGATGCCATTCAAGAATAGGGTAAACGTTAACCTCAAGAAAGCCCAAGCTGAGGATATGAGAGTCATGAACTGGGTTCATAAGCACGATCACAATGACAACCCTGACTGTGAAGACTAACAGTGCAAGGAAACAACTCCTGAACAGGGTATACGCCTTGAAGCGGGTTAAGCATGTGCTTGAACATTAATAAACCTGTTTGTCATATCACACAGCCTGCCTCCAGATCTGTCATTGGTCAGTCAACACATAGATACATTAGTTACTGGATATACAACTAGTGGTGCAGGACATTTCTGGCTTTTTTATCATACTTATCTAGAGCATCACATTTTATTCACCAAAAACATTAAATTCAAGTAAATAAATAATCCATTCTGTTCTTGCATGAGTTTCCTTACTGGGATTTAATTAACATGGGGCTGAGCTTTCTTATGAGGCAATTGACCAATTGCATGGTGCTATGTCATCATACTCAAAACGCAGTTTTCATTCTAATTGCCCTCTATTGGTTGTATCCAGTACGTATTGTCCTTGAAACCCTTACATGAAGTTCTGTATTGTTAGTTAGCCTGTTTCTATGAGGGCAGTTCAATATTGTGTGTGTAAGATATTATGTAGGTGAGACACCTAATGTTTACAAGAGAGACTCATTGGTTTTCTCCGCTAACTTCATGAATATGGTGTGTCAGTAGTTATGTGACCTCGCTCCTTCAGCTTGCCTTTGTTGTGAAGTCATGGCTGCGCTCTCAGTGGCCTTTTTCTTCCAGCCCCATAGCTAAGTGTTGACATTTGGCACTTCTCTCATTTTCTAGTTTATGGCTATTCTGCTTTTTACAAAAGCGAGGGCCAAATCAATTAATTTCCTGACAGCCTTTGCTGTTTTCAGCCTAGGTATATTTTACAGCAAGCAAGCCGTGGATGAAGCTTGTAGACACCTGCCTGCTTTTTCCACAACGAGCAATGTCGTGTACTTCCAGTACCATAGGATCACCATACATTCCCACACTATATGGTAAAAGCCCACCATTTTCATGTTACATTCAGGGCAGCAGTCTGTTGCCCCAGGATATATGTTGTTTAGTCTTTTTGGGGGGAGCTATGTTTGATGTAGATAATTGAACTTAGTGAGTTTGAAGCAATGATTTCAAGCAGGGGCATAACTTCCATTGGTGCAATAGTGGCCCAGGGGCCCAGAGGCTTGAGGGGGCCACCAAATCTTAATTATTGCTGTACTTTATAATTCAAACAGCAGTCAGGGGGCCTATATCCTTCTTTGCACTAGGGCCCTTAACATACTGGCTACACCTCTGATTACAAGATACATTTCTTGTGTATTCTAAGCTTCTCGTCCACTCAGTGGCAGATAGTTCTCTGCCTAATTGTTCCTCTCAGTTTGTTTCAATGTGCTATTATCAGAGTGAAATGCAGGTGACAGGAATTTATATATTAAAGTTGTGGCCCATTTATATTGGCCATGAATTAGCAGGATATATAGTGCTTTAGGCTTGGGTGGTTCATACATTTCCTGTCATCACTTTAGTCTTGCTGCTCTTGTCAGTGCCCTGTAAGTCATGAATTGTACTACACCTTTTCTGTGTATGACACTGATCATTTCAAAATTGCAGATTTCACCATTATCGTATAGGTCTCCTAACTTCTAAAAAGCAACTGCATATCATGGCTGTTTGTCACACATCCACGTCGCATCGAAAAATATCAAGTAGCACGGCAATGGGACAATCTGGTGAATGTGTCAGTATTCAGGCTTGTTAACTATCTTTTAAAGCAGTGTCTAGCTGTGCTTAGTGACCTAGGTTGAGTCTTTGCCATCTTTCTATCTCCCAGGATAGCCTTAGGTAAAGTTTTATTTGTGAGAGTAGCCTCAATGTCTTCCCCTGCTGGATCAGGCTTGTCTCCTAGCCACCTAATTGCCCATTCCAGTTGAACTGGCAAATAATAAGACTCAAAGTGAGGGACCCGAATTCCTCCTTCATCATCTTCATCATTATTTATTTCTACTGCTTACGCTGTACATTATTTATCTCGCATACTGTCTTGTGATCGTAACAGCACTTATAACTTACACGAGAAACAAGACTGTTCAATAAATCTTTTATTGAAACGCCCGTCTATTCTTTCTGTGTAACTTTGAGGAAAACTAAGCATGCACAATTGAGCTGAGTGAAACGGTTATCTATTGTTTCCACGACTCTGGGACATGTTCCGATTCTAAAGGGAAACAAAGTGGTCATGTTTTGCGGCTGCCAGAAACTACTCCCTTCTTGTTATTCAAGGAGTTTCTAGTGGCCTCTGAGCTAGCTGGCACAAGTAATTAAGTTTAATATACTCGATAGGGACATATCGACCTTAGTCCTATGTCAAACCTATAGGGTACATTATTCCAATGCGCAGAGCCTATTAGGGAAATAGGAGCTACACTACACTGGTTCTATTTTGGAAGCGCCTGGCTTGTTTATCTGCACAAGATGAAGGTGCGGTTACTCTCCCAGATAGTGGAAGTGTATTTCTGACATTCCTGAGACTGGAGGGATTGAGCCCAGACACTGAAGTGAGGAAAGAGGAGATAGACCTCTTAGAAATTCGATTAGGTCCTTTTGACGCATAAAGCTGCTGAATTGTCATTCTGAAACTACCATTTGGTGGATGGTGGGGATGAAGGGTGGCACTGCTGTTCCTTTTGCCAGAGTGTGAAGGGTTCTTTTAGAAAGGGGCTTGCTTTTGGTCTCTCTTCCTGGTCACTGTCAGTCAGGTGTAGACTACTCATACAACTTTGTGCCTCTGTAGTGGGTACTCCAACCTGGAGACGACCCAGCTGTAAGGAGCATCCCTGTAGACAAAGGTTGAGTCTGGAAGACAGCCTGGGTGGACACATGCAAGGAGAACCAATCCAAACTGGTTCTGAAAGTGCTGTCAGAGAATACACATCCCCTTTTTGCCGTCCGTAGACTCATGAAGAGCGTGACTTGTGTGCTTCTGACTCTGAGATGGTCAAGGAAGTGAAAGCGGAAGATGGCTGCCACTGCCAAAGTTTGCCTGAGCAAATTCCCTGTCGACTCTGTTGTTGCAGCTGTGCACCTGCCTGTGTGTGCTTGAGCACACTGCAGCCCTGAATAAGAGACCTGTGAAGCTTGGCACTCACCTAAGTTTGCCAGATGGACTGAGATTGTGGCTTGTACCTGGCACTTGTCAATCATGTGCCCACGAGGACTATACCACTGAAAGTTAAAGCTACTACTTTGAGGCACTTGCCAACATATGCTGTGTAACAGAATGGCCACCATGTAGCATCTGTGCAGAAGTGCCTCAAGGCCACCCAGTCACTGACCTCGAGCTCCACCCAGAGGAGGACTAAATCCCTGCCTCATCCAAGGGCAGCATGAGAGACCGACCCAAAGACTCACCTGGAATTTCAAGGAGAATAATTACAAGACTTTCTTGTCAGAGTCTTTATCTTTACTTCCCAGTTCATCAACGGAAGGGTAAATGTCCTGCAGTTTGTGCTGCTGGTCTTAATTCAGCATTAAGTGAGGACAGGTTGCTTAATTTTTTTTTTTTAAAGTTTTGTACCACTTTTACTCTGAATCCTCTGATTCTGTGCATTGGTGGCCACCTCAAAACACTCTTTTGAAAGAATAAGTCAGAACTATGACCATGTAGTCGGCTTTTGCATGGTCTTTTCACATCTTGATATTTCTTATCATGACTTATAGTCCTTGCACTAGATTTATCTGGGGAATTGAAGAAATATAGGGGGTTATTTAAAGTTTGGCAGATGCAGGACATCCACCCAAAATTGATGGATGTCACTTCAGCACTATTTAGAGTGTTTACATAGGTATTGACTGTAAATACCAAAAAATAAGGACAATGCAAATTTAGGGGCTTATTTACAAGCGCCTTGCGCTGTCGGTGCGTCTCTTTTAACATGGGAAAAAGTGACATACCGGCGGCGCATGGGGCTTGTAAATAAGCCACAAAATACTTATTGTAGAAACTGCTGGGACAAGTCGCTCAGTGAGGTGGCTAAATGAAGGCGGCTTCCACCAGTTTGGAGTGTATGCACTTGTAAACATTTTAAATGGGGTGGTCGAGAAATCTGCAAAGTTTGGGGAGATTTCTGCATCCTGTAAACTTTGTATAACCGCCATTGTATTTTATTTACCATGGAGTTTCCCAACCATTGAAGTACTAATTTAGATCAATAGCAAAACTGTGGTTGAAGGAGCAGGTGTAAAAGATGCGCAGTGCTGTGTTGTGCAACATTTAGTAGGGCTTAGCTATATTCTAAATAAACATGTTATTGTCTTGTCAGTTTGAATACCCAGATTAGCATTGTCATTCAAATGGTGCTGTACTGGAATAGTTCAGTGTAATCCTTTATTTACATTGCACTTTTACCTCTGAAAAAGGATACACCTTCAAGGTAAAATTCTTAGCAGATCTTGAAATCAGATAATGATGATCAAAATGCAGTTCCATAATTATTTCGCAAGCACAGATATTTCAAAGCGTCACTCTGGTAGTACCAGTTCCTTTGAGACAACAAGTCCTTTGGTTTGTACATGTGTGTACTTGTGCTCGGATTTCCCCATCCTGCAGTATTTGCCCTGATTAGTAATCACAGCCGCTTATGTACTTGGTTAGCTCGTTGATAATAGTGAAGGAACTGAAGGTGTGTTTTTCTGCTCATTATAGCATATTCATTCCTCTTACTGGGATTTATATCAAGAGAAAATACACCATGATTTTCTAAGCCATGAACTAAATACAGTGGCTGAAAAGTAGCATCTGCAGGGCTCTGTACTGTAGTTTTATAGGCGCACACTTCTACCTTGCATTGGTTTTGCCAAGTGTAAAAGCAGCACAACTAATCTTCTGTAGTTAGTTTGTGTTGTCTAATTGGTTATGGTGATGAACTAGCATCTGTGGTTCGAAAATGAGACCTTCTGTCAATGGATCCACACTATGAAGATTATACCCCCACTAGCAGGACCCGAAAACGCTTTGTGGGCCTCAGTGTAGGGACGGTAAGCTGTACGGGAAATCAGTTGTTACCAATCCTTTAACATGATCATAGGCTTTGGGACTGCCCTTACTCATGGTTTAATAGCTTCGTTGTCTTCCTCTGCTCCCTGTTAAGATTCAGTGGTTTTCCTCCTTATTTCTGTGTTTTCCCTGCCTTTAAAGCATATTGGTCTCAGCATGTTATGACTGGAGGAGTTATACCCTTCCCTTGCTGTCTTCAGGGAGCAATTTTCCTTTTTCATATTTTTGTAGTATTTTTCGTTTAACTTTCTATGGAAGTGCATGGTCTGTTGGCCACCTCACTCCATGATCACTCTCTCCTTATCAACTTTTATCCTTGAGCAAGTTCTTACCCGAAGAACCAGTCTCTTTACTGCTTTCCTGTCTTCTTGCTCTGTCAGTGCCTCTCTGCTAGGCGTCTTTTTCTCCCACCCACACTGGTGGCTGCTACTTTGCATTTTCAAAGAAACTCTTAAGAGCTATTCCTTAAGACGAGGTATGAATACAGTCATTTTTATATATGTGTGTAATATGGGGGTATGTTTTGGTACTCTCAAATCACTTAGAAAGTTTTTTCGCCTGTTACCTAGGTCAGCGAAAGAAATGGTCGCCCGCGCCCTTAGTTTGTCTCGCATTGACTATGCCAATGCCCTGTACATTGGCATACCAGGCTACCTGATAACAAAACTACAAATAATACAGAATGCAGCCGCCAGACTTCTGTTGAACATCTCAAGAAGGTCTAGCGTTAGACAGCATCTGCGTGATCTGCATTGGCTCCCTGTGATCCATAGAGTGCAATTCAAAGCTCTCACTCTGGCTCACAGAGCCCTGTATGGACTAGGGCCGATGTACCTCAGGAAGCGTTTTGCCTTTTATGCTCCCAGTCGCTCTCTGCGCTCAGTCACCCATCGACGGGCGGTGGTCCCCCGCTTTCGCAGGATGCGTCTGGGGGGTCACTCCCTCTCCGTTAAAGCAGCGTTAGCATGGAACTCCCTTCCTGTGGAATTGCGGAACACTCAGGATCCTAGGCTCTTCAAAAAACAATTAAAAACCCTTCTTTTTAATCTGCCCATTTAAATCCCTGCTTCACACTGCTACGGTCACTTCCCGCGCCGGGACACTCTTGAGTATCTGTGCGCGTTATAAGTGTATTATAACATAACATAACATAACATATGAACCAACAGCATTAGGGTGACTTCTTCAAATACAAACATGAGATGCACTCAGATCATCAGTAATGATTTTCAAGTCATAACCCATCATAGGGATGCTTATTTAGACATAGAAAGGAAGCCAGTCTTCAGGTACCAGATAAATCCCAGTTTATTTTGTTCCACTAGTTAAGAAGGACCTTTAAATTATATCTGCTCCTGTGAGTGATGTGGCTTCTTTTAACTTACTGGGATCTGTATAGTTAGGAGTAACAGCAGAACAGTGGCCTTGTTGAAACTGCCTGCCATAGAAATCTGTAGGACTGGAATCAGGTTGAGATTGTACATATTCCATTAACACTGCTATTTAGGGACAAATTTTAGTGCTGAGGGCTCTTCTGCCAGGATATAATTGGGACGGAATCCCTGCATCTCTCACTCTTCTGTAGGGCTTGGTTATCGTTATGTTTTGATAATTTGTAGATAACCTCATGTATGTGAAGAATATGTTGATTATGTATTAACATTAGTTCTCCTCATGAGCATTTCTATCCTAGTGTCCTTATGGACACCATAATTCTTGTGGGCTCAGGACATGTGTGGTTCACTGCTTCTTGTGGAAAAGTCTAGGAATGAAGTGATGTGGCTGCATGTAGCATGCCATCTTGACATTATCAGCCTTTTCAACAATGTTCATGGATCCTCCAACTAAGATATAACACTGATATTGTACATCCAAGAAGAGACTAACTCACACAGGTGCATAATGTATGCCCTGAAAGGGCTGTGGTGTGACGGACACTCTTCATAAACTGATTCAATCAGTTATGCACTGCTTCTATGGACCCCCAACTTAAGGGATGCAGCTCAGTTGGTTGAACAATTCTTCCAGTGTAGTGGAAAGCAGCCTCTGCTGGCAGCAAGCACATACCAGTTGGGGCTGTCACCAGAGCTGACAACAGCCTTGTGGCTGATACTGCTCCGGAAGATTGCCTTTAGATCGATTGTGCTAGCTGTGGAAATAGCATGTGATTAGCAGCCAGCCAGGGTCTATCAATGTACAAGTGACCACATTATGTGAAAATCTCTACCCATAACCAAGATTTTTGAGTGTGGGGTTCATTTCCTCATGCCCTTACTGTTGGAGTATATGGTTAGATAACGTCTGGAGTGACGCTAATGTCCAGTCTGATCTGGGGATGATTACAAACTTAGGGGCTATTGTTCTCTGTTCTCATCCTTCGGGAATATTGAAAAAACACAACACATACGTGCAGGATATTATGGAAATGTCTGCCTAATGAACATCATGAAAACTGGTATTATGTGCTGACTGGGTATTTTGAAGACTCCAAGTATATTTCTAGTTGTGATTGTTGAATCTGGGAAGGCCTGTACTTTGGCATGCCAAGACTAGCAATACTTATAACCGTCATATCAAAACTGGCAATAGCTGTTACTGGCCATTTGGAAAGCTTATTTTCATTACCATTTTTAAAATTGTACATAATTTAAGAAATGTACATAAGATGAACTCTCCTTCTTTGGAGTCAGACCATATTAAAGGTATGTAAACCTTGCCAGGGAGCAACAAAGCACTGTACATTATGGGAGATGGGATTGTTAGGAGATAAAACAAGATTGCGTTTTTCAAGTAGGCAATTTTACATCTTTGAATTTCTTTTTTTTAATTTTGGCAGTACACAGAGATCATAGATAAATATACAATACATTTTTGGTCTAAAATATTAATTCATCATCATTTCTCTTTTGCTACAATCTAATAAAAGATACAACTCATATGACTGATTGCATCTTGAATGCTATTGTGTTAAATTGGCCCCCTATCGAATGACGTCTTTTAGATTTGCAAGTCTTATTGATCAGCATTTCATGCACATAAGTGTTGAGTATCTCCTGCTTTTATTGTTGTACATTTGGGCTGATAAAATCCTTCCAATGTTGTGCAAACATTAGCCTACCAACTAAAATTAGTAAAAACACAAAACTTGACCTCAAATTATCTGTACAGCCTAATATTATCAATTGGGTATCTGGATAGACTCTAAATCTGGATACTCAAGAAATACTTTAAAATATCCTTCAAAAATATCCTAATTAAGGGGCATTCTGCAAACATGTGTATGTGGTCTTCCGATGGCTCTTGATATTGGGGGCAGCATGTGGGTATTTTTGAGATTGCCATTTATTGATTTTATGTGGTGAAATGTAAAAATCAAATACATTCTATAATGTTGTAGCCCATATGTTACTGTACTAGTTACATGTAAGACCATAGGTAATGATGAAACGAAAGGTGTATGTATTATTTCTACTCCTAACCAGCCTGTCCATTTCTCTACTCAATGATCTAATCTATCTTGTGTATGTGTCAACAATTCCTGATTGAGAATGTTAATTGGAGGTGAGGCAGACTTCATCAATAAAGAGAAGATATTGAATAGTACATCAGGGGCTAGGTTAAGTTCCTATCGGTAACTGCTGTTCTAGTTTGCAAATATTTTTTTTTTAAAGATGATTCAAGGGATGGAATGGCATGTAATATTAACTCACCCTATCAAACGCCTATGTGACATCTAGGGATAATAGGGTGCCCACTTTTTTGATATTATGAAGGTATGCTGCCCTTCTCTGACCCAGATTGGTCCGCATCTAAAAATGATGGCAACGTTTCTCTATATGGTTGCCAATAATTTTAACAAATATTTGTTTTGCATGTGCCAACACAGGATCTCTAATGAGGTATGCAGTGTTTCTTTCCAAACTTTGGAAAAATGCAGCTTTTGCCTGTGATGTTATCTCAGTGACCCATTCCGGTTTTCAAAAAGTATTTAAATACATGTATACTTGTATTTATTTGGATGGAATTAAGTTTTGAAACAATCCCTGTCAACCAGTTTTGTCCAAGGACTTTGTTTATATTGACTTCACTGTAGCAGGCTTTCTTGCAAATGATTGGGTAGCTTTGGTGCATCCATAGGTTTGTTTACCCTTTTTGCGTATGTCTGAACTCCACAGCATCTGATAACATTTTGTATTTTTCTCATATTTTAAAATATTGTTTTAATTCTGATAGCCCCTTGGTGAATTTTTCATGTTATAGAGCCAAATTGTCTTCACTTTTAGTTCATTTTATTCCCATTTTCAGAAAGCATCTACTTAAATCGAAGAATGGCTTTAGCTACTACGGCTTTTAGATCTGTACTGTGGGCAATATTGCCTACAGTTTCCTTAAAGCTATTTGAGCTTGTGTGTCTTTGAATGACTGTTTAGCTCATTGCAGCTCATCCTCAAATTTGGATTATTTTGTGCATCATTTTTAGGTTTGCAGATTTAGTAGTATTTATCCTCTTCAAGTAACACCTTCATGGCATGTCATTTAGTGGTTAGTTATGGCTCTCCTCTCTCATTCAAAAAGAGTAATGTTCTGTAAGTTTCATGGCTTTATTAAGTATGTGTTTTATTTGGATCAAATGGGATTGTGGTTCTCTTAGAAGCATGGAGTAAGATTTATAATTGTTCTATTGTGGCTTCTTGAAAGCCTCTTACTAAACTCTGAGTAATCAGGTTGGGATTTATTTTCATGAATAGCCCGTGTACATGTGTAAAACAAACAGTACAGCTTCTCTGTTTCCGGTGCTCTTCTTCCTACAAATTATTCAGGCCCAAGCTTTTGGTTACCTCTTTGAGATAGTCTGCTGCCACCCAAGGTTTTTCTCCTATGCCATCCAATCTGCCTTATTATTTATCACTCATAATGAAATTATCCCCCATAACTATTTGACATACACATGGACAAGTCTAAATAAATTTCACTCTTTTCCAGTATTGGATATATCCATATCTACAGTTGTAAAAGCCCAATTCCCTTTTGTTACTCATATTATTATTTAACACCCTTTGATATCACTTATAGAATTGTTTGTTACAAACAAAAAGAAGTATGGACAAAGCCACAAGGTCTGTTTGGCAAGTGTTTGCAAACAGTTGGGCACCTGGGTCTCTTTCCCTCAGCTGCCCTAGAAAGAAAACACACTGGAGTAGCATCTTGGCTATAAAAATATAGAATATGAGATTAGGGGTCTTTCACTGAGCAGACTACATTTGGAGAAGTGTTGTGAAAAGGAGTCAGAAGGCGTTTGTGTTGTAAGCGGTGAACTTAAACGCAGAATATTGTACAGTAGATACTTCAGGCAAATAGCCAATTTTGTTGTTGCTTTTTAAGAAAGCCTATGCGGGTGCACTCCTCTACTTTGATAACAAAAAAGGTGGAAATCCAGTTACATGTTAAAGTGGGAGCAAAATAAAACAAATGACGTACAAGGGTGATTAATAAATAGTGTTGTCTATTTTATGACAGGGTAAGGCATTTCACTGAACTACACATCTATAAACAAGCAATTCAAAAATTGTCATGTCAGCAATGCAAAAACATTAAACAAATAACACACTGGCTGTATTATAACAAAAGGGGCTATTTGATTCCCCATTATCAAATTGTAATGAGAACACAAACGAGGCAGATAAACCATCCACGAAATACAGTGGCCTTGATGGACAGTCCATGCAAGCAGTAGTAAACTGTTATACAGACATGAAAGCTAATGGCAGAAGGAGGCTGACCCAACGCCAACCCAGAGTCTCTGAACTTCGTATTGTACTTTTAAAAATAATTTATGGCATGATTTCTTTCAGACAGCTAAAGAGGTCTGTAACCAGAGCTAAAAGCAAGTAGATATAAGACTGTGCCCACTCGCTGTAGTTGATGTTGCTGCCTGACATGGTTCTGGGTAAAGGTTGACATTTTTTTGGGACTTAAAGCAAATGTATTCCCTTTTAGCAAACTATAAATGCTTCAGCTTCATTTATCTTACTGTTTTATATTGTTTCAGGAGATTAACTTTCTAACATTACGCAACACAATTTCAACCATATCTGGTCACTTGTGTGATGCTCTTCATATGTTTCTAACCCTCTGCGTGCCCTCATTCCTCGCCATATTCCTTCTTCTTTTCTTCAAATTAGTTTTTTGGGGAAAACAGTACTCATTAATAATTTCAACAATGTTGTTCTTTAAATCTAATGAGCGATGCCATCAATTATGCCATTTAACATTTCATGAGTGATGTAACATTGGGGGTCATAAGCAGTGCATGATGGGGCACAAGTTCTAGTTAGACTAAACTGAAATTGGTGTATTTCCTTGTTTGTTTTTTAACATAAGGTTTTGTCTCATTTGAACTCCTAACTATAACGCCACTTTTTTTTTTCAGTGAATTTTTAGGGGCCTTTGTAATTTAAGTTAAAGTCTTAGCATCTAACCAATTTATAACACCACTTTATGTTTGTTTTTTGAGTGAATTTCTGTTTTTTTCAATCATATTCTAAATTGATCCAATGTCAAACCCTGCACAGGCAGTGTTGGACCTGGCCCTCTTTGCTAGGTCACCCCAAACTTTTTGCCTTAACCTTTCCTGTTTTTCTGAATTTGTTATTGTTGGCCTTAGGACTCCGCACACTTTACCACTGCTATTCAGTGCTAAAGTGCTTTTACTCTCTCCCTAAAACCTGGTAATATTGGCCTACACCTGAAAAACACATTTCATTTACTTGTAAGTCCCTCGTATATATGGTACTGCATTTACCCAGGTCCTGTCCCTTAAATGCTGATGATGGTCCTGCGGCACTACTTCTGTCACCCACTAAAGGAGCACTTTAAAACTTCTCTCAAGCCTGCCACTGCAGCCTGTAGTGCAGGTTTTTTTGCATGCATAAACCTTCCTTATTACTACTTATAAGTCACCCCTACTGAAGGCGCTAAATGCTCTTAGGGCAGGGTGCATTGTATTTAAAAATTAGGACATGTGTACTTCAGTGTTACATGTCCTGGAAGCGAAAAACTTGTGAAGTAGTTTTTCACTGTTGTACGGTCTTTCTCTCCCATTAACTAACACTGGGTCACGTTATTATAGTTAATAAGTAATAGTTTTGGATTGGTAGCAGATAGAAATATACTGTTTGCACTCGAATTAATTGTAATTCAAAATCCGCTTTAATGCGAGAGTTGGATTTCAAGTCACAATTATGAAAATGCCACTTTTAAAAAGTTGGGATTTCCTTGTCCCACCCATTTGTGCCTTCCTCCAGTGTCCTGGGTCACATGACTGCGAATGGCTCTGTTGTTGAAGTTTGTGTTTTCCTCCCAGACAGTGACACAAAGGGGACTAGGTGTGGGCAGGATGGGTCATTCTGGCAAGATGGCTGGGGCGGAGCTGTGCCCTGCCTCACTTGCACTTCACAGGTCTTGCATCCAGCACACACAAAGGAACCTGACACCAGCCTATTGTCACCCCGACAGTTTAGAGCTTTGACAGGGGAAGGAAAGAACTTCCAGAACCAGATGTGGGCGTTGGACAGGGTGTGCTCCTACACACAAAGGCAGGCATCAGGTATAAACATTGGACCTCCAGAGCCATTCAACAGAACACTCCTAGACCTGTGGACATTATAGATGAAGGACTGCCTTGGCCCCCTAGATACAGCCCTGCTGCTTGAGGACTGCCTTGCTGTCTGAGAAGGAAGGCTTGAACTGCTTACCTTCATCCCAGGCTAACCTGAGTGATTCCAAGGGTCAGTTGGCTGACCTCCTGTCTGAGCATCAGGGACACAACAAACTCCAGAGGCCCCTCTTTCAACTGCCCAGTTGACCTTCTGCACTGGACTTGCCTGGACCTGCAACTGAGCCTGCCTGAGCGCCACTGACTTCTGCTGGAGTGAATTCCTGATCGAAAACAGATGCGTGCCCATGTCCTAGACCCTCGGCTGCCATCAGTTGAGCTGCTCCTGTAAAAGATTGTAGAATCCTGACGTTTCGACCTCCAACTCGAAGCTCCAGTGAACCTAAATCTTTGCTCTACTGTGACCATCAGCAACGCGAGATCTGTGCTTTGCTCTAAAGAAACAGCAGCTTGCGGTGATAGCCAATGTGAAGTTCAAGCAACCGACAACACCCAACCAGCTGTTAGCGCTACAGCAAGAATAGCCCATGCCGCCTGACCTGCTCTTTGTGATACAGTGACAACCATCTGCGATGCTCTCCCTTCTCCTAGCAGTCCCTCTACCGCAAACGGAACTCTTTGCACCAGACTTTGAGAAGATATCTTTTTCGGCAGAACTAACCTGGTTACTGTATCCGACACACGTTCTATCGCGGTTGGCATGAACTTGTGACTTTCCCCTGGTCTAGCATGACCAGATGACTGTGGGCGGCGCCTTTTGCTTTTATGCACTCTATCTACCTAAAAGTTTAAAATTGAATATCTCTGGTTCTACTGATTGGAGTTTGGTCGGTCAAGTATCATTTATTTTATTACATTTTACTCTATGTTTATAAACTAGTTTGGGATTTTTCTTGTGTTATGATTTCACTTTATTGCTATTTGTGTGCTGCATAAATACTTTACAGATTGCTGACTGCTTTGTACCAAGCTACCACAGGGTTAAGCGCAGGTTAATTTAGTGACTTTTGTGGTGTACCCTGAGAAGGATTGTGGTTGTTGCCTAAGTGGGGCTTCCACACCTCTCAAACAATAACCTAATTACTTACAGGAGGCCAACTCCTGCTGCACACAACTTGTCTTCCAGAATGTTACAGTTTTAAAATTATGGAGCTGTTAAGTAACTGAAAAGATGGTTAGCGTGAGTAATCAGATGTGGAAAGGGGATGGCGATGTCTCTCTCTTGAACTCTTTTTAGGCCCTTTAAAAATACATTATGCGTCAAATGACTAAAAAAAAAAATTACTACCAAAAAGCTGCACTATCTCTAAGAGCACTTGTTTGAGCTAATTGCTCCTAGGCCTTCACCCCTGTAGTTACTTTAGTTTCTTTCACCACTTTCTTATATCTAGCTCTACAAGCAGCTACCTCTGATGCAAATCTGGGAGTCTTTTTTAAAGCCGATATTAAAGCAAAAGAACATGCATAATCGAACCACCTACATTCAGTTGTTGGTCTAGGAATTAGGTCTTCAATATTCATTGAGTACACCTTGCAGCCCTATTCTGACATGCTGACACATTATTACATGTCCTCCTACTCTGACAGGGAGAAAGAAAAGGTGTAACCCTTTTATTCAACTGAAAAGTGTTGGTCGAATGGATTTGGTTACCTATATAAATAAATTGAATTCTTCAGTAGTCGGTATTGAAGATTTTCTTTGTATACATTGACCAGAGCGCCACTTTTTGAATTAATAAGATCCCACTTCAAAAGAAATGTGATAGGGCTTCTTAGCAGGTATTTTTTTCTTTCTGTTGAAGAGAGGATATTTTGCATGGCTACCTTTGAGTCAGCAAAGGCCCAGGGTGTCTTGGCTGTTTCATCTATTTACGTTATTTCTAGTACAGGTAGCACATTTTATCCTACGAAAGTGACTAGAGATAGTTGCAGTCCATTTCAAATTCTAGATATCATCTCTTGTGGGCTGTTGGCCTAGGTGTTAATGGCCATGAGGGGAAATTATCAACAAAACGTGCATTTGCATCTTAATGATGGACCGCATGTTCACCATGTGAATTTTACATCAAAGGCCCCCTGGACCATCAAATGCGGTATTTCTCACAAATCAAATATTTTAATTCCTCAATGTAGTTGGGTCATTAAAGCCATTTTTTGACCAGTCGCTAAAAGCCCAATACGCATTTCTAAATCTTGTTTATATATCCATTACTAACATTTCAGAGCAACACATTTTACTGGGAGTTGCAGTGAGAGTCAAATTATGGTGAGATTTTCTGGGGCAACTTTTGTTTGGGTATTTGCAGTCTCCTCGCCGTATTTTGCAGGCTGCTGCAGTAATTATGTGTTGCCTTTGAATCAAAGGGAGAAATAACTTTACAGCATACGTTATTTGTTCTGAGATTCAACAGGGCCCTGAAAATGCCCATATCCTGACAAGCCTTTGGACTTCATTGCAGCTGACTGTTCCAGAGACAGGCCACTGTCTTAGCTAGCAATGTCCTTGAGGACAATCTCACACACAGACCCCAGGTTACTCCCCTTTCCCTTGAATGACAATCACTAGTGCAACACAAAAACAAAATGGCATACGTTTTTGACACTTCAAATATTTCCTCTCACCTATTTTTGGGAGACAATGGGTTGATTGTATTTATTTTATTTTATCTTACTTGTATTTTCATGGGCCAATAAGATGATTAACCAATGCAAGAATTATGTTGGGAATTTATGAAACACAGAAAGTTCATGGTTTAAACCCAAATTCCAGACCAATAGATTGCACAACATAGATTGCTACATAGGGGTCAGTTAGGGTTATAAGGTGCCCCAGGCTGTCAACAGCACACACAAAATACTCTTGCACACTGGCAAAGTTCTACATAGAAATATTGTAGATGTACTGTGGCCAGAATCATCACAAATGATGCCTTTTGCATCACAAGATCGTCTGTTTACATACCGTGTTTTTAAGATGTTTAAATAACGAGTCGTTATGTGAAGTGTTTGTGTTGATGTAGTATGTTACTAAATAAAATTCATACTGTCTTCTAATTCTAAATTAAAGGTAGGCTTTAGGCTGCTTACTACAAATCTGCTTATGTTTGGTACTTGGATGTATCTCGGCAATGGAGACAGCCAAAAAAAACGTGTTAAAGAATGTAGAGTGGTCCCTGACAAGACTTTTTCAGAGGCAAAACTCTGTGGGGCATATTCTCAAGGACTTATCGCCGATTCATCGGCACTGTAGCGCCGCAAAAGTGGCGATAGATTTTTCGCCCTATTCACAAGCTGGTGCAAACTGCCGACATCGCCAGTATTCCTGCGATAGCTGCCGCAAAACACATCGCCACGGATGAGAGCGACAACTAACGCTAATGATATGCAGAGTAGGCGTTCCCGTGCAAAAACACACGAAAACACCACTTCGAGATATTCCCAACGACCAGATAGATCTGCGATGCGATTCGAAAACAGGGGATAAGGCGCGTTAGCAGCAGGGATTCAACACCTGCCTTTTACTGGTGTAAAGCAGGACGACAACCTGCAGCATGAAAGGGAGCCCAGCCCAGAGCCACATCTGAAGACCAACACATGCCATGGAGCTACTGACCATGCAGCTCGGAGACCCAAGAGGGCCACAACACCCACCGCCACCACCCCCAGGCACCCCCCCTCTGCCCCCCCGGACTACCACCGAGGCAGCGCAGAACAAGACAGCTGACCTTCCAAAAACGGCATGGCCCCTCAGCCACACAATTGCAGAATGTGGGGAGAGGTGGGAACCAAGTATGTGCGAAGGAGGCAAGTGACCCATCAATAAGAATGTACACAATGCCAAATGTGGCGGTGATGTGCTGGACTGACTTCAGTATGCAGAGCACAGACATGTCCATGTGGACATATACTGATGGTGTGTGTAGTGTTGTGGACAGTGGACGCAACCATGTCACCACAGGTAGTGGGGAAGACCTCGGTCATGCAGCTGCGTCGTCGTCCCTTGTAAGCATAAGCTGAGTGGGCTGGGCCGGCGTACGCCAGTCCAGCGTAGAAGTGTGAATAAATAGGCCGGGGCTCTGGGCGTGGTTCACTTCCGGGATGGCCAACGCGTCTGCCAGGGCGGCGCCCCTCACCCTGCCATGAGTCCGCCGCCGTGACCGCCAGCCTCCTCAGCCGATCGCTGGCTTCCGCGACACAGGCCCCCAGTGCACCCAGCAGCACAGCACCGCGCAGTCACGTGTGTGCTGGCTATTGCCTTCGGCCTACACCACGGTCAGCAGGTCCCCCATTTAGAATTCAGACTTGATTTAATTATGGCGGAGTCCAGTAGGCAACAGACATTGCTTCCAGTGCGGCCCGCCCGGACGACGCATCATCGCTGGCTGCACACCCGCTGAGCGCTCCAGGTGCCACTAACTCTGTGCAGCTCAAGTCAACGCCACGTGGCTGTGTGCCCATGCTGACCGCTGCCTCCGGCCTACACTGCGGTCAGCAGGGCTCACAAATCAAATCCAATCCTGACCTGCGAGGACACGCCATCATCGCAGGCTGCACACCCGCTGAGCGCCCCAGGTGCCACTAACTCTGTGCAGCTCAAGTCAACGCCACGTGGCTGTGTGCCCATGCTGACCGCTGCCTCCGGCCTACACTGCGGTCAGCAGGGCTCACAAATCAAATCCAATCCTGACCTGCGAGGACATGCCATCATCGCTGGCTGCACACCCGCCACCACCGCCAGAACCACCTCCAACCAACAACTGCCAGAGTCGGAGGAGTTTCCCAGCCACCCTATCAAAGTTGCTCACACCTGTCTTGGATGCCATCATCAGCTTGATATCCTGCTCAGCTCTTCATGTGCCACTAACTCAGTGCACCACAACACATGGACCCTTCATGATTGAGTTTTGTGCTGTGGACAGCGGACGCAACAATGTCACCTCAGGCAGTGGGGAAGACCTGGGACGATGATGATGAAGATGAGGCAGGTGTACCACACCCCACTGCAGCTGCAGCAGGAATATCCCGAAGGGACCAAATCATTAACAATTTCTTAACATGAGCACCCTCAGCTCTGGTGCCCCTACCTCAGTGCACTGCAAGTCATGGACCCTTTATGATTGAATCTTGTGTGTGTGATTTCAGATCTGGTGCCCCTACCTCAGTGCACTGCAAGTCATGGACCCTTCATGATTGAGTTTTGTGCTGTGGACAGCGGATGCAACCATGTCACCTCAGGCAGTGGGTAAGACCTTGGAAAGGTAGCTTTGTCGTCGTCCCCTGTAAGCATAAGCGGAGTGGGCTGGGCCGGCGTACGCCAAGCCAGCGTAGGGGTGTGAAGGATTTGCCTGGGGCTCTGGGCGTGGTTCAGTTCTGGCCTGGACAAGGAAGTAACTAATGAGTGTGTCACTGTTGTAGTGTCGGCGCCAACCAGCCCGCAATCGACAATGTTGCAATGTAGCATGCACCCGGAGGGCGGGCTCGCACGAACGGAGAAATGAAGGAGCGCAAGACCGCTTGGGGTCTTGGCTCATACATGCCAAGTGTTGTGAGTATCTGTATTGCCGCAGCATGAGCCAAATGCCTAGCCTTAATCGCAGCGCGAGTTCAGCCAGGCATGAACTCTACATCTGTGTCCGCCCTATCCTTCCCACAGGCCTACACTCACGTGGCCGCCCACCTTCAACGGCCAACATCACAGTGTTGTTGTCAGGCTTGTGGACATGCGCAGACAGGCATGACACTGGTGTGCCATAGGAGTGCAAGTGATGCAACCGCGCAGCGCACACAAGTAAATAGGCTCGGGGGGAGGGAGGAGCAGCTGTGAGGCAAGGTGACACACAGTGATGCCGCTCATTTGCCACATGCAAGACATGTCAAATATGAATCCCAAAGTCGCACACATCCCACCCCACCCCCAACAAGCCACTTCACATTTCCTGAATGCAAGCAGATGAGAAACTAACATTAGGGATGAAAGCTCCTTTGTCTGAACTATCAGGCGGAAGCACATCTGCACCTCCAACTCGGAATTGCATGTGCCCGGCACCCCCTGACAGATACTATAGCAGCTGATGATGACTCCCACACTACGCACAGCCTGACGGAAGACCAACGTATACACACCCCACACACAGAAGTCCTTGCTCGGAGTTATCTTGCATGGAATGGCCTTCACACTTACTCCCACACCATCCCAGGCGTACAACCGTTGCACACTAAAACAACTCCTTGATCAGAGCTGTGGCATTTCATCCGCAGAACTGGCGCAGGTCAGAACAGTGCCGCTTCAACCAGAGCCACTAACGCAATGGCAGAACATCCCAGACACATGCACAACCCCTGTCAGGTGGAACTGTACCTTGCACGTATGCTGCGTTTACTGGGGGCACTGCCATTGGCAGTGCTGCGGATCAGTTACCGGCTAAGCTTCCGCCTTGCCAACGTCACCTGCGTTCAGCCTGTGTTGCATTGTCAATCATGCATATTCGAGTGGTCCATGGATGTCTGCCTATCCAACAGGACGGTAGCTGAACTGGATTTTGACATGCGTGTGCGCCCCCTGTTGGCCCACGACCAGGAGTGTCACCGTGATACCCGTTTATGGGATGCCTTGATACTTGGCATACATGCTGGCAGCTGGACCTGGGAGATTGCATTACTCCTCGTGTGCAGTGACCACATTGAACCGCTACCCTATTGGGCTGTAGTGCTAATTGGTGAAAGGGGGGGGACGCAGCACATCTGTCCGGTCCTGATAATGGATAGCCTCGCCGTCCTGTTTGATGAAGTCGACAACGAGCTCATGTGGGAAATGATAGCCTACGGAGTTGAAATCGCTTTCATGGATGAGTAACTATGTACCTGCAGCCACAACAGATTGGAACCCATTGCACATGTCCCAACACCTTGTTGCATCTTGGAGATCTGATCACATGTCCCACGACAACAGTGGACATGGCTGCATTCGTCTGGACTCCGAATGCATGACCGGACAACAACGCGGGTTAACACACACCTGCGAAAGGTGACGATCTCCCCCGGAGTGGACAGCGGCGCTTGGCAACGTTCCTCATCCTGACATACTGCTGCATTGGTCAGCATGTTGTGGCACTTATCTTGCCCGTACTGACACGCATATGCTAATAAAGTCTACGCACCTTCACTTGTATTCAACTGTGATGAGTGTTGATTTGAATGACAATGTGTGTCTCACTGCCTATCTGGGTCACGGCCATACATGCGCATTGATAGCATTACCCAGGGAGTACCTTTTTGTGGAATCACTGTCCCTACATCCATCCATACTTTCATACTTGATTGCTCATAGCCACAACACATCTGTGTGGATTAGAATGTTTTATTCACATTCAGTGGAGTGTTGTAGCTGGAGCAGTACAGGGCCATGCAAACCCCACTTTACGTTGTTGCCCCGTGGAGGGCCAGCCAGAGTCCTTGAGGGATTGACAAGTTCATCGGAAGAGGAAGACTTCAGTCCGCAGTGTGATTGCTGTGTCATTGGTAACCAAACAAAATATGGCAGTCCATGTCGTGGTCCAAGGTGAGTGTCGCTGAGTGTATCGGGGGACAGTGGAAGGTGTTATTCCAGGGCATGATGAGGAGGGCAGAACTAAGCTGAAACTGGCCATATGACGGAGATGAATGCTACTGCTTCCTCATTACCACAACGGCAGTCTCATCCACATCATCGTCCTCTGATGTGTGATGTGCCTCACCTGTGGGTGGTGGTGTTTTGGCTGCAGCACTGTGGGGCACTGACACATCAGGGGGCGGAGATGTGGATGGTGTAGGAGCAGCAGCATTCATCTTCGCCAGGCCTTGTGGCAGCAATGCCATGATGGGGATCTGCAGGGCATGGAAGAACCCAGCTACATCTCGCTGGTGTGCAGCCGTGGCAGCCATCCTTTCCGCCTCCATCCGCACCATGTCCTCCATGAGCCTCCGCATGTGTCCCAACTCCCGGCTGAGATCGCTGGAGCCACTCTGACTAGACAGGTGTTCTTGTCTCTGAGTCATGACTCCAGCGATGTCAGCCATGGCTCGTTGGAGACCATGGAGCGGACTGTGGGTGTCCGTTAGGGACTGTATGTGGTCTCTGATGGGACGTAGACACCCATGGATGGCATCTAGTTTGGCTGCCATGAGTTCGAACCCCACCCGCACCTGCTCAGCCATCTCCTTCTGGCCCTCCAACACACGGCGTTGAAATGCCATGTGTTGGTCGTGGGGATCCTGGGATACAGCCGGGGTGGTGGGTGCTTCCTGCTGTGTGGTCTGTGCAGGGGGTGGGCTCTCCTCGATGCAGCTGGGCTGACCTGCTCCTGGGGGTGGGGGTGGGGTGCGGAAGCTGCCCATGAGCTCTTGGAGGGCGTCGGTGTCGAAGGTGGGGAGGTCCTCCTCGTCATCAGTGAGGAGGTGTTCGGTCTGCTCTGCAGGAGGTGATGATTCTCCCTCTGCAATGTAAAGGGGAGATGCAGTTTAACAGTGTGTTCCATGTATGTTCACGCATTGGCCAAGTTTCCAAACAGACTGCATGACAATGTACATTGTGACTGTTTAGGAGCAGCTGCCTATGTGAAGCGGGACAGTGGACATTTGTGCACCATCAGGGATGTGGGGCTGTACTTGTCCATTATCATGTCACAGTTTCCTGCCATGCCAAATGTGATTGGCCAGTTTCTACACACAAGCGGCAGCAGTTGTGTCCTCTGTTCTGTTTTGAATGTGTTGCAGTTTGTACCTGTGAGAAGTTGGCCTGGTATATGCTGTTCACTAATTAAAGTGGACACCTTGCACCAGGGCAAATCGACTCTTATGGTAGATAGGTTTAAGACAACCTTTTAAAGAAAGCTATCCTAGTGGTAGCTGTGGAGAGCAGCCTTCAGGCTAAGTCTCGGAGGAATGTAAAGCAGCTTGTTTTACCATATAATCTCTTGAATCACCAAATGAAAAGACACCACACAGGTATATATATCAAATATATATGTATTTATTTCTAAATAACTCTCTACTAATCTCTTTATGAGATTAGAAGACAAACATATGCACAAATCAACGTTTCACAATAAGTTAAGCACAAAATATGGCTGGGGCCCTAGGGGCGTACCAGACCATATACTAAGTAAGAGACTTAGGGACAACGACTTGCAGGGAGACAAGGCCTAGGGCCTTCAGAAGTGCTGGGGCCTCACGAAACCACCCAAGGCAGGTAAGTAAAGGACCCACGGGGGACGCGTGCAGTGTGGTTACACAGGCGCGGATCGCCGTTGACTTCAATGGGGCAAGTCGCGGTTGGAAATAAAGAGTTTTAGGATACTTCGGGAGGACCTACAAGCAAGTCACTTACAGGGTAAGTAGTTCTAGGGCCCACACCCACAGGAGCACCGTAGTGCTGGAGTTACCTCACCCAGGGAAGCCGGGTGCATAGGTGTCCTTTGGTGTCGGGTCGCGGCGTCGTTTTCAATGGCGAACAAAGAAGACTTGCTGCTTGCGGGAGCTGAAGAAGTGTCCGGTGGAATCCAAGCCTGGATTCTGAAGAAGGATGACCTGAAAGCAGAGGGAACCGTGTTCAAAGTCACTTGGCAGTGACCCGGGGCAAGGAAGATGGATGCCCACCGTCGTCGGTTGATTCAGGTTGGTTGCGGGTGCCTTGACTCTTCAGCCACGTGGTCCAGGAGGTGTCGACGACGACCAGGAGCTGGATTCGGTGTGTCCCTCGACGTCTGCAGCTGACTGCGGTGTCGGCAACTCGATTGGAGCCAACAAGCCTTGGCAGCAGCAAGTCTCGGGGAGATGAAGAAAAGTCGATGGCGCAGACCAGCAAGGTCTGAGGGACTCACCCAGCGAGGGTAAGTCAGGGCAGGCCTGGAGCAACCAGGGAGCCCTTTGGTTTCTTTAAGAAGTCTTCTGGAGACCCACAAGCCGGCGGGCAAGGGATCGCGAAGACACCTCGGGCGGAATCACTCAACAGGGGCCCACGGTCACTCGGGACGGTGACGGCCTCTGATCTTCGGAGGGATTCCTGCTGGAGGTTGGGACCACACGTGGTCCAAAGCACAAGTTCGTAGAACGTTGTGAAGGGGTTGCACTCGACAATAGTGCACGGTACCCAGGGGTCGCGGTTCCTCGTTACTCGTGGGGTCCACTTGCCTCAGCTTCGCTGGGGACTCACGATGGCCTGGGAGAGGTCAGGAAATCCACTTCTTGGGCTGCAGGGACTTCGGACTCCGGCGGGAGCTGCGTAGTTTGCGACCGTCGTTGTCGTTTTTGGTGCCTGCCAAGCAGGGGAGTCACTCCTTGACTCCAAGGGAGATTCTTCTGTCTTCCAAAGGTAGTGGAACGTCGAAGGGCCAGGATTCTTCTGTAGAGCGTCGTCCAGGGGTTATCTGCTTTGCAATGGCAAGGTTCCCCTCTTATACTAAAAAGAGGGGATGGACTAGCTCTATGACCCCACCTATGGGAGGGTCAAGGGAGGGGTGGCTACACCCACTTCCCTTTGTCCAGTTTCACGCCAGAGCAGGGGCAGGTAGCCCCTGAGCTGGTTTGAACTGGCATATGCACAGAGGAGCCTTCTGCTCCCCCAGTGCAGGACTTCAAAGCACTCTAAGAGTGCACCCACCCAGCCCCAATACACTAAACCCTGTCTGGGAGGTGGTTACACCTCCCTGTGACAGGATGCCTATTGTTGGGCTTCCTCCACTGCGAGTTTCGGTCATCAGCAGGAGGGCAGCCCAGTGTCTGTGACTGGTGGCATCCATTTTGTGATGCCAGGGCTCTTTAGGATTCTACCGCGTTTCCACAGCAGGTACATGTCTTATCCCTCTAGAAGGGTGGAATGCTACCCCGCCGCCAAGATTGGCGGGGGGTAGTATTCCAAGATGTTTGACACCAAACACGACATGTTTTGATGCAGCCATTCCAAAGTTAGCATTTACCGCGAGGATATAATGCACTTTAATAGTATATGGTTTAACCGCATCCACAAACAGCACCAGAGAATAGACTCTGAGAGCTGCAGAGGGGCCCTGCTCAGGCAGAGGCACCCCCTCACATAGAAGCCAAGCACCCTGCCCTCAGGATTGATAGGGCCTGCCTTAGGGGTGACTGATAGGTTTATATGTGTGTGCAGGAGAGATGTAGGAAACCTATATCTCAGTGAGGGGTGCTAGCACCACCTCACCCAGGCTGCAGTAGCAGGCCTGTGGTGTCAGATTTAGTCTGCTTCCCAGGGGTGGCATAATACATGCTGCAGCCCCTGGTAGGCCTGTGAAGTACCTATGCCCTTGGTACCTAAGGTACCATATACTAGGGACTCATAAGGCACCACAGTATCCAATCACTAGTGCACCTAGAGTGCACTCCATGTCGTTTAGAGAGAGCAGATAGACTGGGGCCCTGAATAGCAGGGTCCCAGTCCAACTAAGTCATAAACCAGCAAAACACCAGGAAAAAGTGGGGGCAACCATATAGTCAGATTCCACCTTCCTACATAACCCCCCAAACGAAAGGAGATAAGGCTAACCTTGACCAGTTGAGCCTTTATTGATTAAGTGGCCATATAAGGAAGCACCTGCACTAGCATGGTTGCCCCCTGTCTTATGGTCCCCTAAGCAATCCCCCACCCTAAGGGTATGAGAGGGTCTCCACCATGGGGAATCACTACCTCTGGTGTGCTTTGGTAAAGTACAAGGCTGGTGGGGTGTCTGAGTAGGGAAGTGAGGCCCTAGGAAGGTTGGCCTCAGCTTCCTCAGATCACTGGTCACCATGTATGCCTGTCTTTCCATGACTGAGTTGCACTTTGCTCTAAGGGTCAACCTTTGACTGCCTACAGCTGGGGGTTGGGTCCCTTTGGGTGGAACACTGGAGGGACATGGCATGTTTGGAACCTTTTGGTTCCAGGTTTGCCCTTGCCTAACAGAGTCCTTCTGGGGGTGGTCCCTACATAAAGGTATGGGGGATCCCTCAGTGGGTTGAGGAATTTTCACCTGGCTAGGGCTACTAGACTGGGTGCCCCTAATCTGCTGATGGGGGTTCCTCTGGACAGGGGGCCCTGGGGGTCCACTGACCTCCCTGACCTCTGCAGCCCTGGGCTGACTGAGGCAGGGTAGAGAGGAGCAGTTTACCTGCTCCAGACTGGGTACCACCTTGGAAGGGTCCTCTGCCATCAGGGGTGGGGCCAGGCCAGGCCTGACTACCTCTGTGGCAGTTCCTTCACTAGGGGAGGGTCAGTTCCCTGAGGAGGCTGACCCTTACCTACTGTCTGGAGGGAAGAAGACTTTTCTTCAACCCTTGTGCTCTCTTCTGGGGGAGAGTGGGCCATTCTTCCAGGCTCCATCTCTCCAAAATCTTGGGCTGGGGCTGTGACCATCACAGCCCCACTAACCTTTACAGGGACACCCAACATCCTCAGATGGGTTTGGTGTTCAATTTCAGCCCAGGCTGAAATTTCCAGATCATTGCCCATCAGGCAATCTACCGGTAAGGTTGGGGACACTGCCACTCTTTTTGGGCCTGTGACCCCCTCCCAGCTGAGATTGACTATGGCCATGGGGTGCTCTGTTCTGACACCATCAATGTTGGTCACCTGGTATTTAAACTCAGGTAAAAGCTGGTGAGGGGGACTAGTTTCCCTGCCACCATGGTGACACTAGCCCCTGTGTCCCTAAATGCCACAGCTTTCTGACCATTAATTATTGGCTCCAGTCTGTACCTGCCCAATGCTGTGGGACCCACGGTAAAGGTGGCAAATCCTATACCACCATCAGAATCTGAGGAGTCTGTTGAGGGGGTCCTGTCTGAACTAGGGCCCACCTCTGTTCCTCTTGCAAAAGCACCTAACTTTTTGGGTGCACTACTCCCAACTGGAGGATTACTACTGGTAGTACCAGGAGGGGTGGTAGTAGTTGTTGGAGGAACATTTTCTTTATTGCCAATCCTGGGACAACTGGGATCAGATTTCCAGTGCCCAGGCTTTTTACAGACATGGCAATAGGGTTTCTTTTCAGGAGAGGAAGGAGTTTGGGACCCACCCCCAGAAGAGGACTTTTGGGGCCCTGTAGTGGACTTATCCTTAGATTTATCCCCACCTTTCTCTTGGGACTTGGTAGAATCTTTCTTGTGGTCACCACCCTGCTTCTTAGGCCTTACTCTGGTTCTGACCCATTTGTCTGCCTTCTTTCCCAATTCTTGGGGAGAGGTCAGATCAGAGTCCACCAGGTACTGGTGTAAAAGCTGGTTTTGACAATTATTAAGGATCTGTTCTCTCATCATTAGATTATAAAATCCTTTGAAATCAGTAACCCTACTGCCAACCAGCCAACCCTCCAGAGCCTTGGATGCACAATCTACAAAGTCTGTCCAGTCCTGAGTCTGTGCCTTCTGGGTATCTCTGAACTTCAACCTGTACTCTTCAGTGGTTAAGCCAAACCCATCTATCAGTGCACTCTTCAGGACCTCATAATCATCAGCATCCTCCTCTCTAACAGTGAGGAGCTTGTCTCTTCCTTTATCTGAAAAGGAGAGCCACAAGATTGCTGCCCACTGCTTTTGGGGGACCTGCTGTACTCTACAGGCCCTCTCCATAGCAGTTATCCACTTGTGGATATCATCCCCACTCTGGTAGGGAGGAACAACCTTGCTCAGGTTCCTATGGTCAGGAATATATTCTCTGCCTCTAGGGACACTGTTGCTGCCACCAGGGGGTTCTAACCCCTCTTTTCTAGAAGCTCTCTGGATCTCCAGGGCTTCCCTATCCAGTGCCAACTGCTTGGTTCTGAGGGCCACTTTGGCTTCCTCATACTGGAGCAGTTTGCACCTTCTCTCAGAGGAGGTCTCTCTTAAGGAAAAGTGTGAGCTCCTCTGCTGGACAAATTCTCTGCCAGAGTGATAAGAGTGGTCAGATTCCCTGGAAGGGGATCTGTGCCTCTCCTCCTCTCTGTCAGTTCTCTTAGGGAGAATTCCTCTGTCCTTTTCAGGCCCCTTGAAGCCTGGCCCTTCAATCACAGAGTCTTGGTCATTCTGATTTTCATCATCTGACCCAGATACTATGACTGACCCACCCACTGATTCAGACCCTTTAGCTCCTAGAGCCAATCTAAGGTCATCTGCTGTCAGCAGATCTATCAGGTGTAGTGTTGAGGGACTCTGTCCTAGCCTCAGGTGTCTGTCAACACACATGGCTCTCAAGTCAGAGAAAGCCATGTCCTTATACTGAGGCTGAGTGGATCCACTGGGTCCACCCCTTAAGGACATTCTAGTGTTGTGCAGTGTTGTACTACCTACACTAGTTTGTGGCCTACTGATCCTAGCTTGAGCTGTGGAAAGGGTGTGCTATCCCTTGGCACACAGCTCTAAGTTCAGTAGAACTTATTGATACTAAGCTTGACTTTATATGTACCTTGAGTACCTATAATGGTTTTCAGTCAGTAATTCAAATAGAGATTTTCTGGTAAAACAATGGCAAGCTGGAATCCCACACGCTGCCCACCAATGTGAGAAGTTGGCCTGGTATATGCTGTTCACTAATTAAAGTGGACACCTTGCACCAGGGCAAATCGACTCTTATGGTAGATAGGTTTAAGACAACCTTTTAAAGAAAGCTATCCTAGTGGTAGCTGTGGAGAGCAGCCTTCAGGCTAAGTCTCGGAGGAATGTAAAGCAGCTTGTTTTACCATATAATCTCTTGAATCACCAAATGAAAAGACACCACACAGGTATATATATCAAATATATATGTATTTATTTCTAAATAACTCTCTACTAATCTCTTTATGAGATTAGAAGACAAACATATGCACAAATCAACGTTTCACAATAAGTTAAGCACAAAATATGGCTGGGGCCCTAGGGGCGTACCAGACCATATACTAAGTAAGAGACTTAGGGACAACGACTTGCAGGGAGACAAGGCCTAGGGCCTTCAGAAGTGCTGGGGCCTCAAGAAACCACCCAAGGCAGGTAAGTAAAGGACCCACGGGGGACGCGTGCAGTGTGGTTACACAGGCGCGGATCGCCGTTGACTTCAATGGGGCAAGTCGCGGTTGGAAATAAAGAGTTTTAGGATACTTCGGGAGGACCTACAAGCAAGTCACTTACAGGGTAAGTAGTTCTAGGGCCCACACCCACAGGAGCACCGTAGTGCTGGAGTTACCTCACCCAGGGAAGCCGGGTGCATAGGTGTCCTTTGGTGTCGGGTCGCGGCGTCGTTTTCAATGGCGAACAAAGAAGACTTGCTGCTTGCGGGAGCTGAAGAAGTGTCCGGTGGAATCCAAGCCTGGATTCTGAAGAAGGATGACCTGAAAGCAGAGGGAACAGTGTTCAAAGTCACTTGGCAGTGACCCGGGGCAAGGAAGATGGATGCCCACCGTCGTCGGTTGATTCAGGTCGGTTGCGGGTGCCTTGACTCTTCAGCCACGTGGTCCAGGAGGTGTCGACGACGACCAGGAGCTGGATTCGGTGTGTCCCTCGACGTCTGCAGCTGACTGCGGTGTCGGCAACTCGATTGGAGCCAACAAGCCTTGGCAGCAGCAAGTCTCGGGGAGATGAAGAAAAGTCGATGGCGCAGACCAGCAAGGTCTGAGGGACTCACCCAGCGAGGGTAAGTCAGGGCAGGCCTGGAGCAACCAGGGGAGCCCTTTGGTTTCTTTAAGAAGTCTTCTGGAGACCCACAAGCCGGCGGGCAAGGGATCGCGAAGACACCTCGGGCGGAATCACTCAACAGGGGCCCACGGTCACTCGGGATGGTGTAGGCCTCTGATCTTTGGAGGGATTCCTGCTGGGGGTCGGGACCACACGTGGTCCAAAGCACAAGTTCGTAGAACGTTGTGAAGGGGTTGCACTCGACAATAGTGCACGGTACCCAGGGGTCGCGGTTCCTCGTTACTCGTGGGGTCCACTTGCCTCAGCTTCGCTGGGGACTCACGATGGCCTGGGAGAGGTCAGGAAATCCACTTCTTGGGCTGCAGGGACTTCGGACTCCGAGCGGGAGCGGCGTAGTTTGCGACCGTCGTTGTCGTTTTGGTGCCTGCCAAGCAGGGAGTCACTCCTTGACTCCAAGGGAGATTCTTCTGTCTTCCAAAGGTAGTGGAACGTCGAAGGGCCAGGATTCTTCTGTAGAGCGTCGTCCAGGGGTTATCTGCTTTGCAATGGCAAGGTTCCCCCTCTTATACTAAAAAGAGGGGATGGACTAGCTCTATGACCCCACCTATGGGAGGGTCAAGGGAGGGGTGGCTACACCCACTTCCCTTTGTCCAGTTTCACGCCAGAGCAGGGGCAGGTAGCCCCTGAGCTGGTTTGAACTGGCATATGCACAGAGGAGCCTTCTGCTCCCCCAGTGCAGGACTTCAAAGCACTCTAAGAGTGCACCCACCCAGCCCCAATACACTAAACCCTGTCTGGGAGGTGGTTACACCTCCCTGTGACAGGATGCCTATTGTTGGGCTTCCTCCACTGCGAGTTTCGGTCATCAGCAGGAGGGCAGCCCAGTGTCTGTGACTGGTGGCATCCATTTTGTGATGCCAGGGCTCTTTAGGATTCTACCGCGTTTCCACAGCAGGTACATGTCTTATCCCTCTAGAAGGGTGGAATGCTACCCCCGCCGCCAAGATTGGCGGGGGGTAGTATTCCAAGATGTTTGACACCAAACACGACATGTTTTGATGCAGCCATTCCAAAGTTAGCATTTACCGCGAGGATATAATGCACTTTAATAGTATATGGTTTAACCGCATCCACAAAGAGCACCAGAGAATAGACTCTGAGAGCTGCAGAGAGGCCCTGCTCAGGCAGAGGCACCCCCTCACATAGAAGCCAAGCACCCTGCCCTCAGGATTGATAGGGCCTGCCTTAGGGGTGACTGATAGGTTTATATGTGTGTGCAGGAGAGATATAGGAAACCTATATCTCAGTGAGGAGTGCTAGCACCACCTCACCCAGGCTGCAGTAGCAGGCCTGTGGTGTCAGATTTAGTCTGCTTCCCAGGGGTGGCATAATACATGCTGCAGCCCCTGGTAGGCCTGTGAAGTACCTATGCCCTTGGTACCTAAGGTACCATATACTAGGGACTCATAAGGCACCACAGTATCCAATCACTAGTGCACCTAGAGTGCACTCCATGTCGTTTAGAGAGAGCAGATAGACTGGGGCCCTGAATAGCAGGGTCCCAGTCCAACTAAGTCATAAACCAGCAAAACACCAGGAAAAAAGTGGGGGCAACCATATAGTCAGATTCCACCTTCCTACAGTACCACATTGTTGTCAATGTTGATGTGCTCTGTGTCTTGTGTGTGTGCTGCATTGTGGGAGAGTCGCCCCTGCAGCTCAGACTTTGCTTGGCCTTCTCCCTTTCAGGCGGTGTGCCTTTGACTTCTGTGCTCATGCAGTGCTGAGATGTTGCATACTTGGGTAAATTGGGCTCTTGATGGGAGTTGGGACTCTTGGGCATGGTTTGTCCGCAGATGTCTTGTTGCCTTCAGGGGTTGTTTGTGCACGTGGATGTTTCGGTGTGTGTCCTGCTTCTTTCCGGATGTGGACCACACTCAGCCACCTCGGTGTCGTGGCGTGCAACATGTCATGATGAGTGGCCTGCAGACATGCTCATCGTCATGCAGTGTCACTTGCATTGTCAGTGGGACTCACGGATCCGCAGCTTTGCTGGGTTCTGCACATGTGCGTGGGTTTGTTGTGAGATTGGTGATGTGTGGGGAGGGCCCCCTCTGGGCACATTGTGGACGGGGGCCTACTTGCTGTTTCTATGTGTGCTGCAGTGTGGCAAGGAGATCAGGGACATGATCCAGAGTCATTGTGGTTGTGCAGTGTGCTATACTTAATTGTGCATGTGTGCCATTGTGCCCATCTCCCCCCGTCCCCCCAGTCCCTGGTGGTTACTCGCCCTGTTGCTGTTGTGTCAGATCATGTTGAGCAGTGTCCGGTCCCCCGACTCCTGCCACCGTCTCCACACTGATGACTGTGGACACCATTTCCTCCATCTCATCCAGCTCCTCCTCTGGCGCAGGACTCCCACCCCCAGTCTGCATTGCTGCTTTGCGGTTGTTTGCGAGTTTCAGCTTGGTTTTGCGCTTCACATCATTCCAGCGCCTCTTGAGCTCTTCCATTGTCCTCCTCAGCACTCCGACTGCATTCACCTTGTCCAGGATGGACTGCCATATTCCATTTTTTGTTGCCAATGACACAGTGGAGGTGACGAACAGGTGTTGATGGTGTTCTATCACCTCCATAATCAGGATCCTGTTTTCCTGTGGACTGAACCGCGTCTTCCTCTTTTTCTTCTCCTTGCCCTTCCCTGACCCCGAGGTCCCAGGCTGGTCCTCCGTGGGGCTTGTGGGGTTCGGGTTGTCCTCTGTACTTGCTCCGGCTACCTCCATTGTGCTTCGCAGTTGTTATGTTTTTTTATTTTTTTTTATTGCTGCTTTTATGGTGATTTTTCCCGCCTGACGTGGGAATTGCAAGCCTGGCGCTGCTTGTTGCCGATTTTTCAATCGGGGTTGGGCCCATCGCAACTTTTTTCACGTTCGGGTTTCCTTTTTTATCGCCGTCGCGGTGGTTGTATCACGGACATTTGAGGCGTTATCGGGACACTATCGCATGTTACCGCCGTGTTGAGAATGGGACGTTAACACGGAGTTATTTTCCCGCGATGGATGGCGATATGGGAAGTTGCGTTAACCTATTTTGGCGATGATTATCGCACGTTCTTGTGAATATGCCCCTATATTTTATGCTGGGCAAACACTTAGCAGGCTTGCAAATAGCCCTATTACCCATATCCTTCCGGATTTTACTATCAATTAATTTTACCCATTTCTCCTCATTTTCACCCTCAGCTCAAGAACATAATTGCGACAGTCAGGCGGACATGTACCATATGTTAACATCCTCAGGAAAGTGTAATGATCCCTATTGATAATAATAACTATTGATATATTGCTTACCAGAAACCTGAACTGTCCTCTGCCTTTTGGGCTACGGTTCCCACTATAACCTTTCTCTTTGGAACTCATGGATGAACCAATCCTGCCTTGTTTCTATCACATGGCTAGTAGATTTCTGAGTGGGCTCTTGCTCAGGGGATTAAACATGGACTTACCCACCCCCATTTATAATGTTTGAGGTCCTTAACTGTACACACTGCAAACATGGACGAGGAATGTCGCACACCATTGCTGTCTGTAAAAACAAATAAAGTATTCTGGAACTTTCCAAAATTGGTGTGCGGAAAACAAGAGCTCTCTGGCTGTTCTTCAAATGCATTCATCTTTGGACCCAGTTGCATTTGGCAAATAAAACCAATCAAGCCGAGGGAGTTTGCGCCTTGGTTTCTAAATCAAACAGGTGTGGCCTCGCTAGGTGTGCTCCGGTTCGGATGAAAAGATTTGAAGGAGTGCACTGCAGAGCACCTGTGGGTGCCAGAGTGGATACTGAACACCTGAGCACATTTTGGCTCACGCGATTAAAGCAGTTTACAAAGTTCTCATGAAAAGAATATTACACCGCGAGGTCTGATGCCTTTTTATTGCAGAACAAAAGCGTTCTGAATCTTTTACCCGAGGCTTAGCCTCGCCATTGTTCGGGGAGGGCGGATCTAATGAATCATTGTTTAACTTAGATATGGCAAAGTATGTGGGCATTAAATAGTCTCAGATGTGTACTTAGCACTTCTCTGACAGGCTCCCTATTGAACTGCGATTAATTGGCATTGAATGGCTATTTAATTACCGCAGAAGAAATCTAAGAACAGTGTGTTTTCCGATTAAGTTGTTTAATGTTATAAGATACACAAAGCTGTTGAATGTCCTTATTAGTCCTTGCTTTTGATAAACCCAGATCTGGCATTGCTGCTCGCTCTGCATCTCAGTCGCCCACCTGGGTGAGGGGGGCAGCGGTCTTTTTTTTTCATAAAGTCCTTACCATCTGCTTTATGGAGACAATCTCTGAAACTGCGCCTTGAACCTTGCTCTTCCGCTGGTGCTTGCATTGTGGTCTGGCACATGCAGTTTCAGGGTTTCTTGTCAGTTTTACACGATCAGGAGCTTTTTCAGTCAGCCCTCTTCTTTGAGCCAACTGTGGATTCTGGGACTTGCAGTTTTTCTTCACTCGTCACCCTGACAAGGCCCAGCGTGCAGACAGCTGCCCCCACCCAACAAAAAACATAGATGAAGTTCAATCAATGGCCATTTATAAAGCGCACAGCTACCTCGCCCGAGGTGTCCCGGTGCTAGAAAGCAGACTAGAGAGACTGAGCAGCCAATGATACTACTACCCATGCTTAAAGAGCCATGTTTTTAAGGCCTACCTAAACTCATGTTCTGTTTCTAACTAGCGCAGGTGGCTAGGAAGTGTGTTCCATAATTTGGCTGTCCTTACCGTGAAGGACCTGCCCCCTTGTCTAGTTTTTGCATATCGTGTGGCACAGAGGAGATGCAGCTGATTTGATCTCAGGCTCTGCTCCTGTCTATATGGGCTAAGCCTCTGCCTGAGGTAGCCAGGGCCCTTGCTGTGAGTGGCTCAAAGGGTGTGGGTGAGTGCCTTAAACTCTACCCTCCTGGCCTCTGGGAGCCAGTGTAGCTGTCTCAAGTGTAGGGAGATATGATGGCGAAAAGGGACCCAGCACATTAGCTTCGCCTCCGCATTCTGGACCATCTGCAGCCTGTGGATCAGGTAGGCAGGCAACCCCAGGTAGAGGCAATTGGCATAATCCAGCTGAGAGGTTACCATCGCATGGACTGTAATCCTCTAGCTCTCCTCTGACAGAAAATGTAAACATTTCCTGATGGATCTCATTTTTCCAAAACAGGCAGCTGAGCTTTGCCGGACTTGCGCCGAAAAGGAGAGGTCTGTCTCCCACCTAACTCCAAGATCTCTAGCTGAGTTCTTAGGAACAGGCGGGGGCCCAACTCTCCTGGCCACCAAAGGCACCACAGGGGGGAGAGAGGCTTGACTAAAAACAAGACCTCCGTCTTGTCTGTATTTAGTTTCAGACAGTTTTGGTTCATCCAGATTGCAATGTCTTTTAAGCATACCTTAAATTTATGGAAGGCTGCAGCGGATTGTTCTTTAAAAGAGAACACCAACTGAGTGTCATCCGCATAGGAAACTACCTTCACCCCCCATGTGGCAATAAGAGCAGTCAAAGTGGCAAGGTAGGTATTAAAGAGCAACAGACTCAAGGCGGAACCCTTAGGCCCTCCACATAGTAGTGGTTTCAGTGAGGAGGAGAACGGGCGAAGGAAAACCCGATGGGTGCGATTTTCAAGATACGACCGGATCCAGTCAAGTGCCACCCCCTGCACACCAAGATGATTTAGTCTTTCCAACGGAATTGAATGTGAGACTGTATCAAACGCAGCTGATAGGTCCAACAGCGCTAAAATTGCAGATGTTCCACCGTAAACTGTCACTCTCACTGACTCGGCTACTTCTATCAGAAGCCTGATTGAGAGTCATGTAGGAGGCCAATGGCTTCCACAAAATCGGCTAGTTGTCGCTGAGCCAATTTCTCCAAGACTTTAGCAGGTGCAGATAGCAGGGAAATCGGTCGAAAATTGCTAAGCACTTCAGGGTCAGCATTAGGTTTCTTCAACAATGGTAGAAGGTATGCTGTTTCCAAATGGCTGGAAAAATTCAAGTTTTAAATGAGGCATTCCAGATTTGGTTTAGTACGGGACTTAACCACGGGGCCAGTGATCTAAAAAACCGACTGGGGAGGGAGCTCCCGGGGAACCCGATTTACATTTCAGGAGTTCAGCCAATAACTCCTCATCTGTTATAGGATGGAATTCCCCAAAAAACAGTAAGGACGTTAGGAGGGCCTAGGGATTGCTTGATTGCAGTGGTCTCTGTCACCACCGTAAATGAGGAATACAGCTTTTGTATTTTTTCTTCAAAGAACTCAGACAGGCTCATGCAGAGGGTATGGGTGGGGTGAATAGTACTATCCAACGCTGCCGGTTCCGTAAAGGATTGTACGATCTTAAAGATTTCCTTAATGGAATTTTCAGAACTCTCTATACATCTTGCAAGATGTTCCCTCCTCTTACATCTCAGCAGTTTGTGGAATTTCTTCAATGCGTCCTTATAGGCTCTTTTGGCTGCAGGTTTGTACGACTTTCTCCAGCAGCTCTCCAACCTTTTGCAGCTGCTTTTTTCCCTTCTGAGTTCAACTGAGAACCAAGGGTCCAAATGTGTGGCTCTGGAAGAAGTGATTGACCTCAAAGGTCCAACAGCATTTAATGCAGACGTCATCCAAGCGTTAAAGCAGGAGGCGTCGCTATCGGGATTGCCTGACAGTTGTGGCGCTGATGCATGTAGGACTGGCCCCAGGGTATTTGTAGTGACCTTACTCCAATTCCTCTTTACTTCTGTTAGTTTTATACCTGAAGGATGTTTAGCCTTGAAACTGAACGTAAAAGGGACAAGGAAGTGGTCCGTCCATATAATGCGAAGCGGCTTCTCCACCCTCAAATCTTGAATATTTGAGAAAACTAAGTCTAAGATATGGCCAGCCCTATGGGTAGGTGCGGTACCCAACTGGGTGAGGTTAAAACCTTTAAGTGTTGATATTAAATGGGCAGCCTGGAGGCAGCTAGGATCATCAACATGTATATGAAAATCTCCCAGAGCTGAAAAATTGGCATAGTAAAGGGACATCTGGGCAATGACATCAGCCAATTCCGGCATGTGTCTATGTGGGCAGTCTGGAAGTCTATATAGCAGCAGCTCCGGCAAAGGAAAAAGATGGGAATATTTTTATGCATAAGATTAGTCCCTCGATATTACCAAATTGGCCCAGTTTGGAGGTGGAGCACTCCCAAGTATCTTTCAAGATAATGGCCACACCTACCCCTACCCTATCTCCACCCCTGTTGACACACACAATTTGGAAACCTGGGGGATAGCAAGGGCCGGGTCAGGGTTAGTACCGTCCCTCAGCCAGGTCTCTATTAGGAACATCAAATCCCAAGCATTGTCCATTAAAGATAGCCAAATATCATCTGAGTGTTTAGATACAGACCTGCTGTTGATGAGGCAGGCTTTAATGTCATTGCATTTTAATGTATGGGAGTCGGAGGTCGCTGCCTTTTCCCCATCTAACTCTGAGCGCACATTGAATTCAAAATTACAGACCATGCAACGGTACTCGGAAGTTGTCCCAGATACCTTTGGCAAGTGGCAGTTTGGTCGTGGGCTTTCCTCAGGGCGATGGGGATCCCTTCTCTAAGTGCCATGTACGCACTTGTTCAAAGGTAGCAGTAGGTCTTACCTTGGAAGTAACGCATAAGACCTACTCTTATCTTTGAATGAGTGCACATGTAGCACTTAGAGTATGGATTTCCATCTGCCTGATGAAAACCTGTGACCCTTTATGGGTAACCCTGTGGGCTAAAACCTGCTGGCACCTTTAAGGATGGCAGAGACATAATTGTCCAGGCTCATCCGTTTTCTCTTTTGTAATCCTACCCTGTGTATCCCTGAATAAAGGAATTCCCTTTGGGGTTACACAAAGTTACTTTTACACATTTATCGGGATCCCTTGATTATACGGCTACTCTTATCTTAAACTCCCTCCCATTGGGCCTTATTCACAAAGGTAATATACACTTTTGAGTAAGTTTTCTACTTTTCATTTTTCACAAACTGCACTTTTGTAGTAAATTACACTTTTGTAGTAAGTGCAGCACTAAACATGGCTGATCACTGGTCTCACAACACCCTTCCATCGTAAATAAAGGAGTTGGAGACTTACTACAAAAGTATAAGTTATTACAAAAGTGCAGTTTGTGAATACCACTTTGTAGTCAGTTTTGCAGCACAAGAATGTACAGCAAAACTTACTTCAAAGTGCAGTTTGTCAATTGGACGACAGAGTTTGAGGCCACCATGAGAATATTATCTTATCCTAGTGGGATGAGGTTGCCTATGATAAATCCTACAATGAGTATTGTTTGTCTTAGGCCAATTTCTTTACAACATACCCACTGATCTGGGAATATCACATTTATGTTGTAGTTTATTATAGCCACAGAACAGCACATCAGTTTGGGCCTAATGTGTGAAATTTCCATTCACAAAAAAGGATTGCACATTGCGTACCATCTTTTTGCAAATGGAAATCAATTTTGCAAACGGACCTATGTACTAGAGGTTCAATAAATCAATCAGGGTTTTGTAGAGCGCACTACTCACCCGTTAGGGTCTCAAGGCACTGAGGGGTGGGTGAGAGCAGCTCCATTGTGGTCATTCGAAGAGCCAGGTCTTGAGGTCCTTCCTGAATTGGTGCAGTGTCGGGCTTCGCCGGAGGTGAAGGGGGAGATCGTTCCAGGTCTTGGCTGCGAGGTAGGAGAAGGACCTTCCACCTGCTCTGGTCCTGTAGAAGCGTGGGACGGTGGCTAGGGAGAGGTCGGCTGTGCAGAGGTATCTCTTGGGGGCATGGAAGGAGATGCGGTTGTTGAGGTATTGGGGTCTGGTGTTGTGGAGGGCCTTGTAGGCATGCGTGAGCAGCTTGAAAGTTATTCTTCTTTCGTCAGGGAGCCAGTGGAGGTCACAGAGGTGTTGGGTGACGTGGTTGTGCCATGGGATATCGAGGATTAGTCTGGCTGCGGCATTCTGAACGGTCTGGAGTTTGTGGAGAAGTTTTTTGTTGATTCTGCCATAGAGGGCGTTGCTGTAGTCCAGTCTGCTGGTGACGAGTGCGTGAGTGACCGTTTTCCTGGAGTCCGGAGGGGGCATCCACTTGAATGTCTTGCTTAGTATGCGGAGGGTATTGAAGCATGCGGAGTCTATTCACAAAGTTGGAATCATAGTGGTTCGCAGTCTGACCTCCCTCATCAATGTTCACGACGTAGGTTGCAAATTGCAACTCACTGCAATTGGATGCCTGTTATAGTGATGGGGGCCTCCTGGGTTCAGCAGACCACTATGTGTTTGATCGCGTTTAAATAAAGTACACTTTTTTAATATGGCTGCATTTAAAAGAAAACATTTTTTTTTTGTTTGCTTGAGAGTTGGCAGTGGTCTCCTAGATCACTGCTTACCCCCAACAAACTTTTTTTTTTACATTTATTTATATCAATGGAACCCTTCCTCTTATGCAAATGCATTACCACCGCAACACAGAAGTCGGTAACTTATCAATGTTTTGCGACTGGATTACGTCTGCAAAACATTGATACATACATTAAGCAATAACTATTTGAAAGGGACGCCTAAATATACTTACACCAAATAGTGATTTGTTATGCCTTTCTAAATCCATTTTGCGATTCGGTAACATGATACAGAATCGAAAATTGATTTAGTACCTTTAAGAAATCAATTTTGCACTTCACGTTTTATGCAGAATAGCGGTTCAATAAGATCTGTCAAAATAGCTGGGCTTTGTTTTAATCCCAATGAGTTGTGCTCAGTTTCACATCGGCAGTTGTGAAGTCAGGTTTAGTGAATTGTGTACAGGTTTTATTTGTTTTTTGCTTTTCACTTCTTTTGGAGACGTCATTTGCTAAGAAATTATATCGTAGCAGAGGATATCGAATTTATAAAAACTTTTCTTGCAGGGCATAATTAACAGCTATTCTAGCCATGAAGGATGTAGCTTACACCATATTGTGAGGAACATTCTGCACATCATTGGGGCCAATCCTGTTATTAGCTACCAGTGTACCTGAATTTGATGCAAAGAAGCAATATTTATGACAGTCTTTTTCGAATGCCTTTGCATGGCCCTACTGAATGGCATCTTTAGGCACTTGGTATTAATAAATATGTGGCTTTATTGATATCAGTTATTGATTAGCTTACATAAAGCAGCCAACGCTGTTGGCTATTTTGTCACAGGGCGAGGTATTTGTTTTTGGCCCTGTAGCCAATAAACATACAATTTCAAAGTAGCTTGTTTCTCTCTGAGTTGGCAGACAACCCGACCAGAAGAGATTTTGGCACACTTTGCAAGGATTGGGCATGTGCATACATAATTGTTGAAAGGTGTGTGCACAGCTGATCTGCTCTTTGAGCAAGTGCATACCTGATCTCCTCACTGTAATTTTTGCAAACACAACAGCCTAGGCTCTGATTCTGCAGCTGGTGCTTTTTCATATGCGAGCTGAAATTGCATTTTGTCCAGCAGAATTTTAAAACAGAAGCTCTAGTCCTGATCTGTAAGTCTTGTTGTGCAAATGAGATGTTAACACGAGCGAAGAGGCAAACAGGAGATAAAACAAATACTCGTGACCTATAATGATTATTTTATTGTTCTCCTTTCTTTAAGTTATTGCATCTACCAACAGCATGTATTTACATTGCGCGTAACCGCTTTTGAGGTTTAAATGATTAGAAAATGTTTTGGTATCTGATGGCTAACTCCTTGCTCGTGTGACACACATACATACTCACCCATATGGTATATGACAGGCAATCCTATATTTCGGTGATTTAATGAGATTAAATGGTTCCAGTGACCTGGTAAGAAATAATGCAAAAGGACAAGTGTTTTTTAAACGTCGCCGGAACCCGGTGATAGCGTTGCAGAAACATATGACTAGTTGACTACTTACTTACTTACTCCTACTACCCCTCTCTAATCGGCCATCAGCCAGGACCCTCCAGCCATCTGTCCTGGACTTTTCTTTCAGTCTGATTCCAGGTGTAACCCATACCCTTGCTGTCAGCCTCCAGACCTCGGTACCATGTGTTTCTTGGCCTTCCTCTATTCCTTTTCCCTTGAGGATTCTAGGTCAGGGATTGCCTGGTGATGTTTGATGCAGGCTTGTGGAGGATGTGACCTATCCAGCCCCAGCGTCTTTTCATGATTTCTTCATGAGCAGGGAGTTGACTACTAGACAATGTTTAATTTATGCCAGTGTTTGCCAGTGTTTGGCACTGACACATAATTCTAAAAAACAGCACTTATTTATGTTCAGGACTTCCTTGTAGCTTGAGGTGACCTGGAATAGTCCAAAATGTAACACTTGTGTTGTGTGATGGTTAGTTTTGGCAATGCTTGCAAGGACAGTGGGTAGTGCCAGCGACACTAGCTTCCTGAGATTCACGGACCAATCAAAGGATAAATTAAAGTACTGCCATTTGCCTTCTATAAACAAATAGCAGTCAGAATCTCTGGCTGAAAGTCCGTTCCAAAATGAGGAACATGGGGAAACAGGCACAGTATTACCTATTCCTTGGGTAATTGGGCATTTCGTAGTGGACTCTGAGGGCTCAGCTCATAAGGGGCTGGGTTTTCCCCATCCCTTTAGTAGCCAGTACCCCCAGAAAATCCAGCCCATTTACTGGGTCATTCATAATGAGGGCCTATGTCTTTAGTGGTTTCAGCCTGAAGAACAAGTTACTTACCTTCTGTAATGTTTTTTCTGATGGATACTCTAAGCACAGATTCCTCACCTTTAAAATATCTAGCATCAGACTTCAGCAGTGCTCATATGCACTGTTAGGTGGTGCTGTGTGGCCTTGTGGTGACTCCATACCACCCTGGAAGTGACAGAGCAGAGCTGCATATACATGCCAACCCTGCATGCTGTCAGTTTCTTGTGTCTTTTTCCATCCATGTTCTCGGACGTGGAGTGTAGAGCAAATTGTCTGAGACAGTGTGCTGATTCCTAACTTTGAATCTTTTTAGATGTTGAAGAGGCCACTCCATAGGATAGGGTGGTGGGATCGCAGTGAGGAATCTGCTTTTAGAGAGAGCAGCCACCAGAAAGAGCATTACTCAAGTAAGTAACTTGTTCTTCTGATTAATACTTCGAACTGCAGATTCATCACCTTTGTAGATACCAGAGCAGTACCTCCCAAAGGGGGACAATCTGTGGAGTGGCAGCCTTGGTCCTCAGTACCAGTTTGTCTTGAAACAAGGTGGTGTAGGACAGTTGCACCAAAAACACCTTTAGTTCACTCACACACTGTGTTACCGTGATGGCAATAAGGAAGACAGTTTTAAATGTCAAAAGCCTCAAACAGCAGTTGTACATTGGGCACATGAGAAATGTTGAGACCAAGTTCAGGTCCCATTGTCACATGACAAATGTTATAGGAGAAAACATGAGTTAAACCTTTTATAAGATGCATCACAAGAAGTGTCTTAAAGAAGGTTGGTCAATTAGTAACACAAAAGGCTGAAAAGGACATCAAATGACCTTCCACCGTGCCTACCGTAAAGCCCTGCTGGACTAATGAAATACCGAACAAAAAGACATCAGAAAGTTTAACTTGTATGGGGTCGGTGTTCTGGGCCCCCAACAAAGTGACAAGTTTGTTCCAGCGCCCATCATAGATTGACTTTGTAGAAGGGGTCTGGCCACAAGGATAACATTGACCACCTCGGCCAGTAAATCAAACACATTTAGCTGCCACTGCTGAATCTCCAGGCATGTGGGAGTACGTTGTGGAGACTTGGATGCACAATCCTGCCCTGTTTCAGCGGCAATAGCTTCTCCTGAAGTAGAAGCCTGATTGGGAGACAAATGCTGAGGCTTAGGAGCATCGTGTACCACACTCTCCTGCCTAACCTAGGGGAATGATAATGGCTTGAGCTCAGTCTGTTTTGTTCTTCCTCTAAACCCTTGGCAGGAGGGGTAGCTGTGCAAATGCGCACAGGAGTCCATCCTTCTATTCGAGCCAGAGTTCGTCTTCTAACGAGCACCTTGGAGTAAACTCCAGTGTACCAAAACGTTGACACAGCATGTTCTTGATGGCAGAGAATACATCTAGCCAGGGCGTACCCCACACCAGCACAGTTTGGAGACACCACTCATGGTCTTGTAGATGACACCTGCTTAGTTCATCTGATCTGGCTTGTAGGGACGCCGGTAGGTGACCGGAGAGATGTTCTAATGGTCTATCCACACACCTAAAGGTGCAGCACATTCTGGCATAGCATCCAGGACCTCACTCTGCTTGTTGCAGTACCACATTGCATTTGTGTTGTCCTACTATAGCTTCCCTTTGGTAGACGGCAGGAACATTTTTAGGGCCAGACAGATCACCCAAACCTCCAGAAGGTTGAAAAGAAGCTGGGTCTCTGGCAGAGGCCTGTGATCACCACATCCCCTAGGAGCTCTTCCAACCTAGCTGCGATGCATCGGTCACCATCTTGAACTCTGGGTGTGGAAGGAAGAGTGGCCTGTTGCAGGTCAAGTTGGTACTAGAAATCACTACTGCACAACCTATACTGTCTCGTTTGAGATGTGAAAGGAGCCATATAGGAAGCCCTGATGCTTGGCCCATTGAGACCTGCAGGGGCACTACAGGGTCCGCATGTGCCACCTGGTGTTCGGGAGGAGTAGGATACAAGGGGAGACCAGGAAGTCTCATAGCCATCCTCTCTGAGACCCAGGACTGATCCCAAAACATCCGGATTATATCCAGGCTGTCCCTTAATCTCTGTGGCAAAGGAAAGTCTTTGAATGCCACCCTGTCTGGAATTTTACTAATGGATGGAAATCTTCATGGGGCTCAGGCGGGACTTCAGGTCATTGATGGTGAAACCCAGAGTGAGTATTTTTACCTGGTTCTTCCTCCGAAAGGCATTAGGCAGGCTGAGGTTCAAAATATACTAAACTACAAGAAAGGCAATTGAGACTCAAGAAAGTATCACCGGGTCCAGGCCTCGGGAATTACTCCAACACTGGGGGCCCTGAAGTCCCTGTAAGACACAAGACATTAATAGGAACAGAGAAATACAAAAGAATTTGTAAGGAATGCCCTCACACCACCCTGGGTGCCATGTGCCATTATCGGCCATTCTTGCTCGCCAAAGAATCCTCTAATCGTGGGCAGGTTTCCTCTATTGGCAGGAAGTGCTTTTGAATGGAGGATGGGGAATGAGATCCAGCAGGTAAAGGTAAAAACTATGGATGCCTGCTCCTAAGGGATACCAGTTATTGCTGAGAAGGCAGCGAGATGGTAAAAAAGCTAAGAGGATGTGCAGGAGTGATTATTAGTCCTGCATTTGGAAGGTCAACATGTTTCAGCCTGTGGCTCCATCCGGGGCCCGTAGATTTTATCAGAACTTGGAGTCCCTTATATCCTATGCCATAAGTACACATACAATCAACACTCAGGAGGCACGCGCAAAATACCAAGTCGTCTGTTCTTTCTGGAGGCTAAGATGCTTCCTTAGCGAATACACAAAATTAAACATTAAGGTGAAAGTTATATGACTCTAAAAAAATGCAGGAAAGCAGGGGACAGCACCCCGTTTGCACAAAACATTGTGCCTTATCCGCATCCACTTGATGCAATAAAGGTATTCAACAAAGTGGTACTGCCAGAGGTAGGGTTTGACCCCAAAATCATGGCTTTCAGCCAAGCCTATTGAATATTCTCCTCAAGTAAGTTAAAAGTAAATTCCTACATCACTTGACTTTAAACACTTTTTTTTGCCTTCTGGATGAATCCCCCTAATACAGTAGTTCAGTGCTAACCAAGAAATCAAAGGAGTGTGCACGCCTAACTGGTAGTACGCACTGTCGCATTTGCATATGACATAATTTGTCTTCTAACAGACCTGGCCCTCTCTCTCCCATATGTGCTAAAAGAGCGGAGCAACTTCATTGAGGGTTTAGGCTTCAAGTTAAATAATCAGAACTCAAAAGGCATGCACATCTTAGTTACCTCATAAGGATTCAACTGGTCACAAGATAAGATTGGCCATTCGGTGTTATACCTGCCAGCAGTCTAAAGTAACCTCTATAGAGATAACATCCTAGACTTTGTTCAGGATCCTGTAAAAAGATCTGGCTAGTTGGGTAAAGCTTGAGGTGTCATGGTATGGTAAAATAAACAGTCTTAAAATGAATTTCTGATGGATACATTTGTTTGCAGACTCATCTCCTCTTGAATCTCCCATGCTTCAGACTGGATCCAGGAAGGTTGAAAATGCCAGCAGGAGGCACTGAATTCCATCTTTACATGAGACACCACCCCTTGAATGACATCACTGGAGCCATATAAGTGCCATCCCGGCCTACCAATGTCAGTTCCTTTGATTCCACTCCTTTTGATTCTGAACACTTCTAGGAATTCTGTTCCTGTAGTGCGGGCGAGATGTCACACCCCAGAAAATCAAGGTTTAGGCAGTGCTAATCCTGCCACAAGTAAATGTACATTTGTGATTCCCACAAGTTATGTGTCTTATGGGTGTCTGGAGCTGGAGTACAATTCCAGATCATGCAAAAAATGCAGCCACAGGTATACTAAAGCCATGACAGAGCATGAGGCTAAACTGTTCATGGCATATGTCTGCGATAAATGCCAGGGTCGACATCAGTCCAGGTCCCAATCCAAGTCCCCCTGCTTGCCTTTTACCTGTGAATCATCCAAGACATTGAAAGACAGATCTAAAAAGAAGCATAAAAAGTGCCAGAGGCGGGGGTTCCTGGGCGTCAAGATGTCGCTCCTTCTCAAGCGGTAGGTCACTGGTTCAAAGACACTACTCCCCACCTCAGGCATCATCTTGGGAGCCGGAACTAGCTGATATCACTCCAGCTCCAACTTCGGTCCATGTACGATCCTGGGGTCTTGTAACACCTCAAGCATATCCTTAGTTCCCAACTGTTGGAGCTAGCCCTGCACAATTCTCAACCTTCACACTGGTGATCCTGGCCCTATTCTGCCAAGCTCCCATTGGTGCACCCTCAGGTCCCATGGAGACGCTGGGTCCCCTGATATGGCTCCCGAATGCAGGTATTCCCTTGGTAAAGTTGGTTCCGCTGACCCCTGCCCATAGTACCATTGCAGTGCGGGATGGTGCCATTCTTCCTGCAAAGGCCTTGCCAATGGATCCCCCACCTGCACCATCTTAGGAACCGTTGCGCTTGGCATCGAATTTTCCTAAGACCAAAGCCACCCTGAAGCTTTTTAGATGCTAGGCTCAGAAGCTGGTGGAGCATTCTCAGTCTACCAAGAGTTAAATACATTGACAAGCTGCATGACCTATTTTGCTCAGATTTGGATCAGGTATACATGCCTAACATTGTGGGACATGAGGCTGATGACAATAGTGAGTCGGTTAATCTTCACCGTCCTGCAAACACTAACGCTGTTGACTATTTGACTCAAGATACCTCTCCTGAGGTTGACATGGAGTGCCCTTTGGTGCATCCCTTGGAGGAAAATGTGTAATTTAAAGCTATTCTGAGAAAGGTGGCTGAGGGACTGGAGCTCCCACTGCAGACTTGCTGCCACACTCCTCCATGGCCAGCTGCCAGAATGCCTAGCTAACTACTGGATTTTCTGGGACGTCCAGGCTTATCTAATGGACGTGTCATTTGATATCTACCATTTATTTGACAAGAAGGCTGACTCTGCTCTTGAACTGTTCATGGAAGAGCAGGCTACAGCTTGTTCCCTAGTGTTGGCTGCTCCCCTCGCCAATTTCATAGGGAGGACCACAGTTTTGTGAGTTATTCAGCCTCAGCCGTCACAGCCCATACAGCAGCTGAGCCAATTCCTGCTTCACTGCAGGGGGCACGGTAGGTCCAGGGATTGTCACAGCCACAGCAGTCTTTTTCCTTTTCCACCTCCCTTGCTCCACTTATGAAACTGCTTTAGCTTGCTCCCAAAGGAGTGGGTGCAGCTGGTTGGAGAAAGGGTGTTTTGTGCAACACTTCATCTGTGCTGTTATTCTACTGCTTGATCTCTTTGCTCCACAGTTCCCCTGACCCACTTTGTGAATGCTTTCTGACGCGAAACCTCATATAAAGCAGATAGCCGGCTCTCTTAACTACAATAGGTGGAGTGGCACTAAGTGCCAGGGCTACAATGGGTGCATAGCACTACAGTTACAGCTATCTTACTTTCCAGCAGGCGGACATGCAAGCCCATGTTATTTGCTTGCATTAGCATCCTTGGCATTCTTGCAGTGTCATTGGTATTGACCATGTGGCAGGGTTCCTGAGGCCTGCAGCCTTATCCTTGGGCAGCTATAGGTTAATACACAGCAGTGGTCTAGTCTAACTGTAGTATACTTGTGGGTTGTAAGCCGACTGTGAGGGGCTGCTGCTTCTGTGCAGATCACCTCTCCTTTGACTCAGCTTGGGCCTGGTAAGCACCAAATCTCAGGAATATGCAACTGGTCAGAGGGAGAGTGGTACAAACAGAACCAACAAATTAGCCACATCCACTGCAGTCCCTCTTTCTAAGCAACTATCACTTTAAGATGTATGACTGCATGTTGTGAATCTTTTGTCTAAACATACCTCGTTAGAGTGGTGATGATCTACGGTTTGTAAAATCTTAGCCAAAAGTGTCAATCATGAACAGAGTTTGTGCCCCCTGAATATCGAGATGGGAATCTCGATGCCACAAAATATTATGACTAGCGTATCGAGGCCAAAATATTGAAAGGTAAATAAGTTGAGATTTGCTATGCCTAATTCCACATATATGTACCTTGACAATATGTATATCTTCAAAGTGCATAGACGTAGAATTAAGAATATTAAATCTATGCTTTCTCTATATCACTTATATTTTGTCTTTTGATAGTCTGTGCACGATATTATGATACCACAATATTCCTATGCTCAATATTCTGTAGTACAATCGAAAAAGGTGTTTTTCAGCTGAAATGGTGACCTTTATCAATAGTTTAAAACGGTGGCCTATTTTGTCTAGAATGTGGTCTGAAACACTGTTGCTGTTTCCACTTTTTTTATCAGGTTTTATTGATCCTCCAACTGACAATGATTTATTGTATTAAACTGTTATTAAATGTTAAAAATCATGCAGGCAGCAGTTTGTCAAAGCTAGTTCTTAAATGTAAATACATAAATGTAATACAGTTTGTGATGACTTAGGCCCCGATTTAGATCTTGGCGGATGGGTTACTCCATCACCACAGTGATGGATATCCCGTCCACCGAAATATAAATTCCATTACATCCTATGGGATTTATATTTCGGTGGACGGGATATCCGTCACTGTTGTGATGGAGTAACCCATTCGCCAAGATTTAAATCAGGCCCCAATTGTCTTGGGGCGGCAATTCACTAAATTTGCATGCTTTGCGACTGCAAAAATACAGATCACAGTGTAGAAAAAACATTGTAAGTTGTGTTGTGTGATGAGCGTCCTTTTCTCCTTTGCAATTTGCTGTGCTATGCATCAATGCTTTCCAAACATGATTGCAAACTGTTGCTCTGTTACTGTCTTACTGATGGTGGGGCATTTACAAAGGAGAAGCTGTTCAACATAGAAAGCTGTTTCCTAGTGAGAAGTGGTTCCAGACATTAGTAGAAGCTGGACCACTACATGCCCCCACCAGTGCCATTCACTTTAAAATGAAATATTGGTATTCAGTCAATGCAAATGCAGCAATGGAAGTCTGTTGTCCCTTTCAGGACCCCATCCCTACACTTATAGGCACTCACATTGAGCCGCAAGAGGACTCCTGCCTCAAAATTGTTAATGATACAAAAAAGTGATGGATGAAATGCTTGAATTACTCTGAGCCACTGGTAATTACTCGAGCCGCTTCCCAGTCCATCCTTATTTTGCACACCATGCCACCTCTGTTTAACCCACCTATATGCAAATCAGTCTTGACCCTATTCCAATAGCAACAGTCCTGTGCAAACTGCCAAGCCAGGTCCTCCCTGACCCCAACAAAAACAACCCAGGAATGATTTCATCTTAGTTAGGGCTCATCGGCCAGGTATAGCTTAGCTCCAGTGACAGTGTGCATGAGACCCACGTCTGAGCATACCAGTTTCACTTAGGGCGACACTCTAGAGTATACAAAAAAGTGATGGATGGAATGTTTGAATTAATCTCAGCCACTGGTAATTACTCATAGTCGCATCCCATTCCACCACTATTTTGCACACCATGTCACCTCAGTTTGAACCCAGCTATATGCAAATCAGTCTTGTCCTTGCTCCAATGGGATCAGCCCAGTCTGAACTACCAAGCCAGATCCTCCCTGAACTGGAACACAAGGAACTCAGGACTGGTTTCACCCTAAAATTGTTAATGAAGCAAGAGCATTTGCTAATACATGTAAATGGGGATTTTTGATGCAACTAATTTTTCTATCGGTCACAGTGCCAAGAAAGTAGGGTTTAAAATCAGGCCGCAAGTTGTAACTGTGGAACCAGGCAACAGGATTCTGTTCCAGGTCGTCAATTTGACAAGATTTTATGATCAGGGACAAATGAGTCTGGGCCTGATTTAGAGTCTGCTGACGTCTTACTCCATCGCAAATATGTCGGTCATCACCTGTGCCTTATTACAGGTGTCAGAGGATTTAATGCACTTGTAATAAGGCGTATGTGATATCTGTCACTTTGTGACAGAGTAAGTTTTCCACCAAACTCTAAATCAGGACCTTTGTCTTCTTACTCAAGGCTTATCAGACAAAACGTGGAATAATGAGAAACAAATGTAACACTGGTTTTATAGGATCCTTCTCTCCTGCATGGAAGCCCCCAGGAGCCATTCATTTTATGGCATTGCAGGAGGCACGTATAGTCATGAACTCACCCTGAGCTATCTCTGCCTGGCACGTGCTGTGTTCTTTTGGTTCAGAGAGCTACATTCCAGTTTACAGAAGATGATGTACCTCTTTTCACACAAGTCATTTAGCGATGGAATTCCCTAAACACACAACATCTGAAAGTTAGATAATGGACCTAATTAGTGTTTCATGATGTTCTCATAGACTGTGGTGTTGATTACAAGAAGCCTAATTTTTAAGCGTAGTCACGTCTGTTCCTCTTCCCTCCCCTTTCACAAAATACACTCTTTTGTTGTCCTACAGATTCCGGTATATAAAATTAGATCTGACACCTGAGCAACAATTTATGGCAACTTTTATAAGTTTTTAATACTTTGTCAAAATAATCCTTGTTTTGCCACAGGCATAATTCCTAACCACTTACTTCAGTGGGTGCTACTTTAAATTAGTTTGCAAGAGCTGCTTCCAATCTGAATTATTTTGTAATATCTGTAATTAGAGTTCCTGTCAGGGTAAAGCAAAAACGAGTTAGGAGTTGAGAAAAGTGGGTGCATTATTTCTTCCCTGCCAAGTGCAACAAGAATCAGGCAAAAAGCAGTGTACAAGTGCTGACACATAATGGATGTGTTTCGGACCATTTTTAATTTGCAAAAAATTAAACATGAAGGAACTTTTGTGCACTCTGCAAATTGCTAGTTGTACAAATTCCCGTGGGATTGAAATATTAAACTAGTTATTCACCATAGACATAGCCTTGAATTCAGATTTATCAAACGGGATGTCTTCAAAGTTACAACAGATCAACAGTTTGGTTATTTCCCAGAGATTAGATGACAGTCCATTCTGTAATGCTGGGCCCAATTCTGAATGCACGGAGTTCATAACAGGTGTTTTAACAAACTTATGTTTGTAGGGGTCTTATGTTTTTTTTTTGTTCTGCCATGTCTGGCCCAAGTGCTGCTAGACCTAACGAGTCTTGACTAAATAGACAAGCTTCTCTAAATTACGACTGTGATTGTTGGCCCGCTAAATAATACAACTGAGTCAACATTTCAGGATTTCCACAATCAGTATGTATCAGGAAAACATAATAAATTAGGCTGGGTTTTATTTTCATAATTGTTGGTCATTTCTGAAGTCTTGTTTACTATTATTATTCAGCAGCTGGATGAACACTTTCTTTCTGTAAAAGCATAACCTAAAAATAAGTAAACCCTTTTTTAAACACAATCATGGATTCATCAGGTGTAGAGATTTCAGCATTGATTTTGGTGTGATTCTTCTGGTTGGCAAATGTAGCCTAATATGCCCCCAAAGGGAAGCGCAGCCCCAAAGGGGGTAGTGGTTCAACAGGATAGGCCAACCAGCAAGCTTTTCTAAATTGGATTTATGCCTTTCAGGGGCGGCCGGCATGGCTCGCGGGTGGGGGGATCGCACACTGGGAGGGCGTGGGGGAATCGCACGGGGGGATTGCAGGGGAATCGCAAGGGGGGGTCGCGCATGGATAAATTAAAATAAAAAAGAAATAATTAAAAATAAACGTACCTTGCCGCCGGCGGGGTCCTGCGTCTCTGCTCCTGCTCTCCTCGAGCACATTGAGGAACAGGAAGCAGGCCCCACTAACCAATCACAATGCTGCACTGCAGCGTTGTGATTGGTGAGCACCCAGGCTCCCCTGGCCAATCACAACGCTGCAGCAGCGTTGTGATTGGTTTTGAGCATCCTGGTTTGACGCTCAACCAAGGAATGGGGGCCTGGGATTGTTCTCTGCAGCCTGCATGGAGAAGGGGAAAGTGCGCATGACTAGTTTGGGTGGCCCGAGAGAGCCGACCAAAAAGTCAGTGCGCACTTGAGTGGGCAAACCACTCCGCCTCTATCCTGCTCAAAGAGCAGAGCAGCCCCGCCCACTCACCCGCCCGCAAAGCAGCAGGAAGCAGCCTTAAATGATAATAACGCAAAGCTATTTTCATTTTAGGTTTCTGCTTCCCACTGCTTAAAAGCAGTGGGGCGACGCTCCTCCGCCATAGTGGAGGAGCCGCCCCTGATGCCTTTATCACTCAGCAAAAATACTTCTTTGAAATCTAGATATCTTTGCAATATTGATTTGAATAATTTTCGGCTTTAATTCCCCTATGTCCATAGAAAAACAACTTATTTTTTAATAACGTATGTATGCATGAGAGTGTGCGAGCTTGAATGAGTTTCTTTACACAAGTAAATTATACATTGGTTTGTGATATACTGAATTTAAAAGGAATCTTTGCTCCTGACAAAGGCCGTTTGACCATTTAAGGCAAATAAAATTGACGATAAGATGCTGACCTACAGATTTTCGACACAGGATTTTTTTTTTTTTTTTTATATATCCAATATATTTTGTTTACACAGTGGCACCATCCAAAGTTACAAGCAGTACAAGATGAGCATTTAATAGTACAACAGTACACGAGATGACCCTGCCAGAAATCAACCATGACATAGGAGTTTTAATCATATCTGTGCATCACACTGTTTTTAATCTTACCTGGGGACCTCACTAATAAAGATGTCACTGGGGCAGATAACTGGGTAACCCTAAATTGCTTCACTACAACACGACTACTGTATCAAGAGCTCACTTCTAGGTTAAGCATATCCAGATGCACAGTCTTTTTGGATGAAGGATGCACTGATGAAGTATGCCACAAAGATTATGTGGGTGAGACTCAATTTAAAGACACTTTGTAATTTTCAGTAGAGAGTTATTTGCATATCGGATCAGAGTATCCAATTTGCTTTCACCATTTTATTGCTGCCTATATGTTATTGGTACTTGTCACAATAACAAAACAGAACACACCAGCTCACAAACTTAACATTCTATTTAATTTTCAATACATAACTAATGTTTAAATATATTTTTTAACGTAATATATATTAATTACGATGTTAATCCTCCCCTTTACACTGTCAGGGGCTTTGAATGTTTGACAAGCTTGGTTGCAAGTTCTGTCCTGTGTTAATATTTCTGAATTCATTTTATTTTAAATTACTATTTAAATTAAATTAAAATATAATATACAGTTGAATGCGTAAATATTAAATATTTTAAATTATAATTAACATTAAGAATAAACATGAAAAAAATATTCTAACATTGAAAATATTTAATAATAAATTTCAATTAAAATATGATTTAATTGTAATGTAATTTACGTTTGTTCCTAAATGTTAGTGCAAGTGCTAATTCCTGCCTCCACTGATTTCTATGTGAGTGTGTTGAAGTACCAATGGTTGGCCATGTGATCTGCTTGACTTAGTCTAACGCTTGGCGGAAGTCATTTAATTCTGTTTTGTCAGTAGTAATGCTACAATAGATGTTGTGTGTATTTTGTGAATTGAAATTGTCCTACTCACTTGAGGGTATGTGTTTGTATGGGTATGCCCCTACCTTAACATCTTCTTTGATTTGTCTCATTTTCCTGCCAGTTCCCCGAGTCTTTCCCAAATTTGCTACTAAAACCTCTGCCTCCAGCTACAGAGATCTCTGCACCTGTGGTGGCAATCTCTGTACAGAAAAGATAGAAAAGGAAGAGGGGGAGATCTCTGCCAGTTTGAGAATTGCATTTTGGAGTACATAGATTAGTATGGCTTTACATACTCCATAATGGCTTTTGTGAATAGGGTCCCAATTTTTTCTAAGTAGATGCAGGCTATACTTTGACATTCCACAATGTGGTAGTGTTCTCAATCTCCTTATAATCATTGAAACTGTTGCTCTCCACTTATTGGTAAACTCCATCCTATGTGAACTGTCAAGCCTGTACGTGCATTGAATGATTTTTCCAAATGTAATTATAATACAAAACAAAAGGCTTTGTCTGAATTTCCTGTCCTCTAGCTGTTTAAGGATAGCTTCATGTCTGTTTTGAATCTCGCAAGTTTACACTTTGCGATATCAATCAAATATGCGTAAACAGTTTTAGATGAAAATTTAAACTATTTAGGCTTCTTCAGGTTCACCTGAGTGATGTTCTCTCAGTTTTATTACAAGATGTTTCAGTATCTGGGAATAGTGGTTGACCTTCATCGGAGGCCACATAACAACCAAAAGAAGGATCTCCAAAGGAAGGATCTTCAATCGAAAGAATTGCACTGTATGCTATGTTTTTTACTATTTCCTTTCTTGTAAATATTAACTGTGTGTTTTGTTTGGTTATGAAAAATTGAGAAGCGCACTACATGTGTATGAAGACACTGATTTCTTTTTGTAAATGCTACTTTACATTTCACTCTCCTACCTACATTTTTCAAGCAAAGCCATTTGAGAGTATGAACCCAGCAGAGACTCAACACAGATATTCAGCAACCAGTCTGTTACCAAACCTTGCCTTATCTTATTGCAAATAATTATTTGGCCGATATTTAGTAATACTTAATTGTTTTATAGGGTTTGTACAGATCTATATGTCAGTTTTTACTTTGGATTTTATCTAACCAGTCACAGTTACTGAAATACAAGACGCTCTTGCAACACTAGACCAGCCGTCAATCTCTGTCAACACTAAGTTACAGCAGTTCAGTACAGCCTGCATGCTTTACCACACGTCGGAGCGTATTTCTAAATTGGAACACCAGAGCGGTTATATTGCCCTAAATGGCGCCTCTTGGCGGCAGATATAATCCATATGTTCATCGAGTGCTCCGTGCTTAAAGAATTTCCGGACAGCATGTTTCGACTGATACGGCACAGCTGGGTTCGAATTATGCTTTAACAGCAAAGAAATACTATTGGGTCATAAGACAGGGTCGGACAATAGCCTTAGCTTCCTGTTTTCAATCATAATAGTATGTGCACGCTTATGTATTGTTCGGGCTTGAATCGATCCATTACCACCTAGAATAACAGAAATTTGGGCTTCGTTCCATCAAATCTATGAAGGTTAAATGGCAGTCGCCTAGGCCAGGGGACCCCGATCAGTTAAAAAGGTAGAAAGGATCTGATCTCACTTACATTGGCTTTAGGGGGGTGCAACGGCTTGTCAGTATCATAACAGGAAATCCACAGATTTAACCCAGGTTTCTTATAAACAAGTGTTAATCTCTGTATTGTGTTCTTTTCTCTCCTGTAATTTTGGATTACTTCATGTTTCCGCTTCCTACATGGTCTATTTGTATATTTGTACGATGATGTTTCTTAACGTATGGCAATAATGTATATTTATTGTAATGCTTGCTCTGACCCCCGAGTGGGAAAAAATCCAATAATATATATATATATCAGGGGTGGGCGGAATTTGCGTAGTCGCGCTACGCAAAGCTCCGCGAAACGGTAAAAAATCTCCGCGACCACGCAAAAGTTCCGCGAACACGCGGAATTGCTTGTTCTGCCCGTTCGCGATGCTTTTGTCCTGTTCGCGAATGCTGTTTGCGTGTTCGGGGAGAAATATCTCGCGAACACGCATTTTGAAAACGCGAACAAGCAAAAAATTCCGCGAAGCCGCGGATCGCGGAATTTTTGGCAATTTCGCGTTCTCCGCGGAACGCGAAATTACCTAAATTCCGCAAATTCCGCGAGCGGAACGGAATTTACCGCCCAGGCCTAATATATATATTATTATTTTTTTTTAAAGGATTTAATCTAACCTCTGACATTTGCATTCCCATGAGCAGCTTGGAAAGGCAAGGCAAATTGACTCCGGTCTTCTAGTCAATGTACGGTTTTTTAAACACCCCAAGCCCCATTCACGAAGATTTTGCTACGAGTAGATGTGAGTTACTCTTGTCATACTTCTAGCTTAGCCTGAATTATTTCAGGAGTAAGCCTGAAGTATTCCAGGTTTATTTCAAGGTTCAATTTATTAAAGTAAATCTTCAGATGCCTCTGCATACATCTTGGCCTAGATTCAATTCACTAACATGGATTTGCTCCTAGTAGGAGTTTGTCACCCTACGCCCTTGCTTAAGGAGCATATTTTCAGCATACATCACCCAAACATTGTTCTGCATAATGTGACCAGAGCGCTCAGCCTATGCTATGTAGAACTACAAACTGAAAAGAACAGGGAAACAGGCAGGACCTGAAGAGAATAAAACACGCCTGGGGCCACGTTACATAAAGTGCCCCACAGATGCAAAGGGCATGTGTGTCCGCTTTCTGCTCCCCTAGTGTGCTTCGGTGTCGTAGAAGAGTCCACAGTTGCTTGTCAATCCCTTCTGTAATACAAATAATAATACTGTCGCAATGCTAAGGTGGCTTTCGAACCTGGCTCCCCATGTTCCAAAATCGATAGCTCTATATTGGAACCAGTCAGTTGAACATTCCTTCACACATGAGAAATATATCCAGTGATGTAGTGTCAGAGGTGGCGAGCTTGCAGTGTCAAAACAAAGGAAGAGTAGGGTTAGTAGAAAAACGTCTTTGGTAGAAAGTTGGATCAGATGCATGCTCAAGCCTGGTAAAAATTCAGTCTGAAGATAACCGAAAGGTTATTAGGCTGCTGCAGTGCGAAATTAGTTAGCAGTAGGGCTAATAGTTTTGTAAAGCAACACCGTTGTCTCTAGAGGAAGATTGGGTTTGTACTTTTCATTTTATCTTCTGACTAATGTTGAATAACAGTATGCTTCAAAGAAGAATGATTTACCCTACAGGTACAATTTTACAGCCTGTGTTTAAATACAATAACGTGTTCTAAAACCCTTCAAAGTCATTTGATGAAATTACTATAATAAAAATATTGAAAACAAGCAGTTAGGCCCTTTTTAACTACTACACACACCTTTTTCTTTGTATTTACGCAGGTATTCATTACTATGGTGTTCGTGGCATTTGCACCCTCTACTATTTTAAGAATACTGATACCATGTCCAAATGAATTTTGTTTTAAGTCTGTCTCAGTTTAGTTTCAAGTCTCAATTAATCCCCTTAAACTTGCTGTCTTTTATAAAACAGGAAGAATTCTTAACCGCTTTTCCAAAGACATTGGCCACCTCGATGACTTGCTACCATTTACGTTTTTGGACGTCATACAGGTAATGCACATATTTGTTATGTAAGAAGATTGTTTTTCTCTTCTGGCCAGCCAGTATCAGCTTGTGTCAGTAAGTCTTGTGCAAAGCAATATAATTAAACCTATTCGACAAAACCTTCTGGGGGCTCAGCCAAAAAGCTCTTTTACGTTTTTTTTTTAAAAGGGTGTGCTTACAATTTCAAATACAATCGAAAGTTACTTTGAGTCATAATTGAAGGTGTAGGAGCGGCGGTATACAAGGTGTGATAATCGTGTCAAGTTTTTGTGATTGCAGTAGTTACATGCTTTGCTGAGTTGTTGTTAGTTTGCCTCCTAGGAATCTGGCATGCACTTTGCCTGGTTACGAAATACACCCACTTAACAGGCGGAGACAGCTTGCACGGAACGGTAGCAGAGATGAGCCTGACTCTGTGTGCATGTGTGTGTGTGTGTGTGCATGCATTTGTGTGTGTATATAAGGTGCAGGTGTTGTTGTTTGTAGCAAAAATATGTGATTCATAATAATATACTGAACATATTCCTCTTTTAATGTAAAAAAAAAAAAGAAGTAGTTTATAGAATACGCATCTATATGTGTCGACGAGGGTCATTTTTGAGGAAGAAAAGTACTCGAAGTGTTATTATGGTAGATCGATGCATTTCTTACTCCTTGGTTACAGTGACAACATCGCACAGCATAGGCAAGGCACAAAAACTATCAAACCGGATGGACATTGGAATACTGTTGGAGACAGCTGAAACTAAACATTTAGAAAAAGTTTTAAACGTCAGTTATTTATTTTGTTTTAACAGTGGCGTAACGAAAGTTGAAAGGGCCCCCCTGCAAGCTACACAGAGGGGCCCCCGCTCCGGATTTATTCCGGAGCTCTCCGGCGTGAGTACAGTGCTGAGGGGGCCCCCTGCAGCTCAGGGGCCCCCCCGCACTGCGGGGGATGCGGGGGCCTGTGTTACGCCGTTAAGCCACGGCCTCGTAAACTGACACACATGGCATGTCCGTGCAAGCGTCTGGTTGCCACCTCCCATCGGAAATTGACATGAGTGATCTAATAGGCTACACTCCTCTGAGGCAGGCAACAAAAGGCCTCTGCCTGGAATTATAAATCCTCAAAAATGTGTGTGCTTCCATCACCGCTGTACATCATCATCCCAAGACATGGACAGTAGCCTCATGCCACTACAGAGGGTATGCTTAGTACACCCTCCAAGCTCACAGAAAATGTTCTGGGCCTTGGCTTTACCATGGCGAAGTCCAGACATCAGCACACATGCTAGATTGATGTGCAGGCCAGGCGGGCATTGATGGAAGGGATGCATGCCTATATACCACGCATCGGACATTCATGTCCAGTTGTAACCACTTACGACTGAGGACCATTGACCCTATTTAGAGTTTAGCAGATGTGGAATGTTTGTGACCATGCAGCCAATGTCCCACCTGCCCTATTAAGAGAAGGCCTTTATGCACTATAATTTGGGCCAACATAACATCTGCCTTTTTTTGAGCAGGTAGCCTACATCCGCAAAACTCTAAAAAAGGCTCATAGTGACCAACAAGGAAATACTAATGACAGTAGGGTTCTAAGATCCATGTTTACCTTCCATTTTGTAGTTCACATGCTTTATCTGCTGATAGAAGGCTGTTGAAGGATTTAAGGGCCTTAGTAGGATGTTGGGCGGACCGCCACTGACAGGCCGTCGGTGGTGGTCCGCCCGACAGCCAGGATATCGGTACGACCGCCAGATTATGTTGCCGGCGGTTGTAGCGATTTAGGTGGGGGGAAAGACCTCTGCCTCCAACAGGCTCAAGGAGCCCATCAGTGCGGCAGTCAGAGCCTAATCCCTACAATGTAAGCGGTGCCTGCGGCTGCACCGCTGTAGGGATTAGGATGTCAGTTTCGGTCTGACCGCCATGAAAAGGCTGTTGGAATGTGATTTTGGGGGCCCCTTGCAGGGCACCCTTCCCCCGTTGGCCTCTGCGATGTGGCCTGGGGGGCACATGTGGTGCCCCCCAAACACCCATGCACATTGTGCCAGGCACCACATGGTGCCTGGCAAAAGGTGCATGGATGTTTAAAAAGGTCCCTTTTCCTCTTGTGACTTGTGCTGCAGCCCTTTTCCAGGTAGCAGCACAAGCCGCACTAGGAAAAGGGATGTTTACGACTGCCTGCACGGCTGTCGCATCATATTCTGGAGGGTGGGACTTCCGACTACTTGTTGGGAGGTACCACTCACCCTGCGATGTCGGTCGGACGCTCCTCAGACCGCCATTGTAACTAGGCCCTAAGTTTGGATAGGAGTAGGGAACTATTGCCCTGTGTCCCTTCCCAGCACCTCAGCTGCCCCCAGTTAGGAGTTTGGATCAATCAGTATTTGTATAGCGCAACACTATTATATAGCGCACCCTCAGCACCCTGGGTGCTGAGGGTGCAGTGTCTCCGTCGAAATGCCGGGTCTTGAGTTTTTTTCTGAAGTCCACCAGGGAGGGGTCTGTACGGAGGTGGAGGGGCAGATCGTTCCAGGTCTTGGCAGCGATGAAGGAGAAGGGGTGACCCCCGATGCGGCTGCGATGGCTGCAGGGGGTGTGTGTGCAAAGTTGTTTTGGAGGCAGGTGGAAATTCAGTCAATGGTTGATATATGATGATGCTCCTTGATCCTTGATCATGTAGGGCTCTGTATGCGTGTGTGAGGATCTTGAACTGGCATCTCTTCTGGATGAGGAGCCAGTGGAGGTTTCTGAGGTGAGGGGTGATGGGAGTCCATTTGGGGAGATCCAAGATGACTCTGGCTTCTGTGTTCTGAAGTCTTTTGAGGAGCTCGGTGGAGATTCTGGCATAGAGAGCGTTGCCATTGTCGAGGCAGCTGGTGACAAGGGCCTGCGCGACGGTCTTTCTGGTGTTGATGGGGATCCATTTGAAGACTATGCAGAGGGTGTGGAGGCAATTGCGTTGACTTGTTTCATGGTGAATTGGCTGTCTGTGTTTTATTCAAAAGTGAGTAAAATGACTGTGGATTCAAGAACTCAAAATATTTATAAGTAGAAGTATCCTGGAATTACCTGTCATTCTTTGTTTCTTTTGTATAGCCATTGGGTGCATGTCTGAAGTTGCTTGCCATAGACTTGCTTGCTTCATTTTAGCCCCATGGCTAGATTGTTTTGCTTTCGTGGTCCCTTTTTTGTCAGAGAAGCAAGCCACAACTGTTGCCTTTCATAAAGAGCTCATTCTTTGTCCTACCAGAAATTCAGCATGATGAATTACACACTTGTTTGAAGATGTGATGGATTCACAAGCTATTTCAAGGCTTTTCATTGCCTCCATGTTTTCATTCAAATTTGTGAATTGTTGTGGAAGCTCTGGATAATCCCATTTGTAAATTTCAGATGTAGTCACAATCTTCTGACTGGGATCCTTTATCTGTCTATATAGGCAATCACTGTCTCCTCAACTCAACAATAAATCTTCTTTTTTTCCCAGTTTCTGTAGTCTGGCTTGACAGCACAGCTGTGATTTGACAATTATGAGAGCATCACTACAGAGAGGATTTGGCTCCATCCATATGTTGGGAGGCAGGAGTACATGTTTTGATTGGGCAGAAGTTGAGTGCTTCCACAGAAAAAGTTCTTGCCCTCCACACAGCTGTGATCATTTTTTTTATTTATCCAGCTGCCTGAGTTTGAACTTTTAGGGTCACACATATGACTTTGTAATGTTATTAAAATGTCGTAGGTAACTAAATAATTTATGATGTTTTCCCTGGCACCAGCACAGATGGGAGGAGATCAGCCATTAACCTTTATGGATGTTTAGGTCTGACTTGACAGTGAAACTGTAACCTGACCTTTTAACCTACGCCAATATTATTCTACAGTTCTTTGCTTACGCACAAATACATATCCATTACCATGCAATTTACTTCTAATGCTTCACATTGCCATACATTTCCTTATAACGAGACCTATTGGCATTGCCAAGGCTTGTTATATAGTCCACTTTGACACGACTTCTAATAGTATCATGGGACAATCAGTATTCTCCTGTGGATCAGGGGTAATGATGTCCTGAACTAACTGAAAATGGGGGGTTGCCTTTTCACCCTTTTTTACCATTTGCCCTCTTCTTCCTCCAGTCTTTATCACTTAAAAGTATTTAGAGAAGGTCATATAGATATGTGTAACCATTCCTTCATCAGTTTCCCTCCCCCTGCCCCATTGTGCCTCTGCAGCCGTTGGACCAACTAGATTTTTTATTTTTAAATATTTGCTATGTTAAGCAATTCATTGTTAATTAATAAAATTAATTTTTGCATTGGTTAATTATTTTTAAAATGTAGGTACATTTTGTGATTTTTAATGTGTAATTTAAATTATCTGCTTTTTAATTGCTAATTTATAATTTAGTAGTTGGTTATTAGTGAGTTTGAATGGTATTAGGGTGGGAATTTATTGAACATACAAATCATTGTTTTTTTATTTCTGAAGGGTTTTTAGGTTAAAGGATTGGTTGGTAAGTAATAAATGTTTGTTGTATTTTAATACATTTTAATCTGTTAAGTGTTTTTAATATTTAAAATGTTTAAATGGATTTTATATTTATGATTTATTTTAATTGTATTTGTTTTCTTTAATTATTAATTTATTGTTATTCATGTTTTATTCATAATTTATTTTAAGTTGCTTTTTTGTTGATGTTTTTGGGTAGTAGGGTGGGAAGTGTATTTATTTACTTTGGTTTAAATTGGTAAATTAGTTTGCATTGCATTTTCTTTCTTTCTATCACAGTTAATTGCATTTATTTCTAATGGAAATATTCTTATATTTTAAATATGTTTTAATGTTGTTAGGTATTTAAATGTTTTTTTTCGATTAGGAATATTGAAATTGTATATCTAGGCCCTCCAAAGTCCAACAGTTTCCCTGCTTTTGCATACCTGGGAGTGGGAATAGTAAATCTAACCCTCTCTCCCAAAGTCCAACACATTGTCCCCTGTTTCTTAGAATGAAGTGTTAATAGTAAACGTAAACCCTCAAAAGTCCAACATTTTCCTTACTGTTGCTTAGATTGGAGTGAGAATAGTAAATCCTACCCTTCCAAAGTCCAACACTTTCCCTGATTTTGCTTATGTTGGAGTGGGAATAGGGAATAGTCATTCTAATCATTCTAAAGTCAAGCACTTTCTTTACTGTTGCCTTAATGGAGTGGGAATAGTAAATCTAACACCTCCAAAGTCCAACACTTTCCTTACTGTTGCTTAGACTGGCGTAGTAACGGTAAATCAAACTGCTCCAAAGTCCTACACTTATCCTACTGTTGCTTATATTGGAGTGGAATAGTAATCTAACCCCTCCAAAATCCTATACTTTCTCTACTTTTGCTTAATTTGGAGTGGGAATAGTAAATCTGATTTCTTTCAAGTCTAACACTTTGTCTAGTAATGTTTATTTTGTTTATTTTACTTTATATTTTTTTGTTAATGTTTATATTATGTATAAGAAAAAAGAATTGCAATGTTTTATTTAAATTAAAATTTTTATATTTATTTTATTTTTTAGTTAAGTGTGATATATATTTTTGTTAATGAATGTTTGCTCATTTTGTTTAGTTAATTGTTAATATTTTTAATGTTATTTATTTTAAAATTGTTTAAATATAAATGTTATACTTTTTTGATAAACAGATTTTATTGATTTTTGTATAAAAAAACAACAGGACACCCAAGAAGCATGTCAGAGAAGATCATGCAGCGTTTGATCAAGGCCTTCGCTATCAAATGACACAATACAGTGGTTCAAAACAATAGAAACACCCCTGTCTCCAGACGGGAGTCTTCAAGGAAATGCCACTGCTGGAAGGAAGAAAAGTGTCCGGTGGAACCCACAGGTGGATTCTTGATGGAAGGAAACTAAAAGCAGAGGGGACAGAGTCTGGGTCACTCAGGAGTGACCAGGGGCTCGGTAGTCGAATGCCCACCGATGTCGGGTGCTTCAGGTGTGAAGAAGGAGACCTTGACTCTACAGCTGCAGGGACCAGGAGATGTCGAGGATGACCTGGAGCCGGATACTAGCTGTCCCACGAAGGATGTCGAGTGCTGAGGGGTCGGTGTCCAGCGGGAACACCAACAAGCCTTGGCAGCGGCATCCCACGAAGAAGGTCAAAGAAGGTTACAGTCTGGCCCAGCAAAGACCAGAGGACTGACCACAGCAAGGGGAGTCAGGGCAGGCCTGGAGCAACCAGGGGAGCCCAAGAAAAGCAGTGTTGTCCCTCAAGTGGACCCACAGGCTGAAGGCACAGGAGTCACAAGGGGACCTCTAGCAGTTTCACAAAGTCACAGCTTGCAGGGCACAGAGTGTAAAGAGGGCAAAGTCCTTTGTACGAAATGTGCGCAGAGGTGGGGGCTATCGATAGCCCAATGCACAAAGTTGGGGAATACCAACAAGCATATGCACTTGCAAAAGTACTCGGTGCACAGGGGTTCGGGTTATGCGGTCCCCACGAGGGATACTGGCCTCAAACTCAGTGAGAGAGCAGCTCAACCTCAAGGAACATAGGAACCCATCTCCTGTGTTGCTGGAGCCTTCAGAGTCTGCAGGAGCTCAGGGTCAACAGACCGGTCAGTTGCGTTACGGTGCCTGCAAATGCAGGGGAATGACTCCTTCACCCCAAGGGAGATACTTCGTTTGTCCTTGATGCTCCACAGGTCCTGCATGGTGCACGGGCACGGACGATGCTTTGGACGGAGAGGGAAACAAAGTCGGCCCCAGTCGAAATCCAGCGAAGTCCAGAGTGTCCAGACGGTTGAAGGTCAGTGGTTTCTTGATCAGAATCTTGTCCATGTCGAATCTAGGGTCCTACAGCCAGGTAAGCCCTTTTGTACCCACGGGAGAGGGTTGGACAGATTCAGGGGACCCTCCCAGGGGAGGGTCTGGACAGTGGGGAGGATATTCCCATGCCCTTTGTCCAGTTTCGCGCCAGAGCAGGAGCCAACGGCTCCCAGGACTGGTTTGAATTGGACTATGCGCAGGGACACCAAATGTGCCCCTCGTGCAGACTTTCAGGCACTTTGGAAGTGCACCCACCCAGCTCCAATACACTAACAGGCACATGCATCAATGTAGGCTTTTACGATTCCTTAATTGCGATTATTAAGGAATCGCAATTAAGGAATTGCAAAAGCCTATGCATGTAGGAATCGCTATAAAATTAGCGATTCCCAAACATTCCTTAATTGCGACTCGCAAATTGCGAGTCGCAATTAAGGAATGCCTTCCCATTCATTCCTATGGGCCTACAGGCCCATAGGAATGAATGGGAAATTGCATGCGCAATTTGCGAGTACCAATAGGTACTCGCAAATTGCGCATGCAATTTCATGGGTGCAAGGGTGTCAAAAGGATACCCTGTTGCACCCCTGAAATTGATCTGTGCGCACATGTTGCGCACACACATGCCCCAAGGGCATGTGTGTGTGAAACCTACAACTTTGAAAAATGCACTTTAGTGCATTTTTCAAAATTTTGCAAATTACCATCAAGTTCAAATTGATGGTAATTTGCGGCTCCTATTAGCGAAATCGCTATTTGCGATTTCATCATGCATTGCATTTAAGGAATCGCAAGTTGCGATTCCTTAAATGCAATTGCAATTTAAGAAATCGCAAAAAATTGCCATTTCTTAAATTGCGAGAGCCTTACAGTGTGATGCATCGCAGAAGCCCTTTTATCGGGCGCAAACGGCCGATTTTTGCGAATCGCACCGTTTGCGCTCGCAAAAAAGGTTGATGCATGTGCCTGTAAATACTGTCTGGGAGGTGGTCACACCTCCTTGTGACAGGATGCCTATTGTGCTGCCTTCCTCTGCTCGAGCTTGGCTCAGCAGCCGGAGGGCAGAAATGTGTCTCTGGTCGGCAGCAACCATTTTGTGCTGTCTGGGTCGAGAAGGCTGGTACCGGGAAGACCAGGGACCCCACGAAGCTTGCTTCTGAAGGGTGGAATCATACCTCCCACACCGGTTACTGGTGTGGAGGTATGATTCCAAGGTGTTTGATACCAAACACGACATGGTTTGTTGCAGCCGTTTTCGAGATAGCATTTTATGCGAGCATATAATGCACCTCTGCCTATATGTCTAGCTGCGACACCGACAACCCGGGAGAATGGTCTCCAAAGGCTGCATGGGTGCCCTGCTCATGCATAGGCACCCTCTCATGTAAAACCCAGCACCCGGGGAGGCAGAGCTTGCCAGGCTCCAAGATGGCTGCTGGTTGAACTAGCTACGCTCGCCGTCTTCAATAATCTGACATAATTCGCATTTCACCCGGGGCCCGCCGACCGTAATGCAGCCAGGATTGTGCAGGGAGTTCGGCGCTACTGAAGGACCCCAAGATTGGCCGCGACTTGAGCCCTACGCCCCGCAGTGCATCGCAGTGTGACCGCCCTTCGTGATGCAGCAAGGGGTGCGGAGCTGCGGCGAGGCCTCCCTGGTTGCGTGGGTTTGCTGTCGGCTCTGCTCCTGACCGACGTGGCACGGACCTGCGCTCCTCAGGTTGCCCCCTGTCTCTGGTGGCGATGCGGGCCCCGACCGGCTGAGTGGCCGGCCCCGAGAACGTGCTTGGTGCTGCGGGCGGATCGGGCTGCTGTGCGGGCCGCTCAGCGTCACAGCCAATCGAGCCCGGAGATGCGGCCTGTTGTGGGCCCTTCACTCGCAGCCGCTGGAGCGGATGATTGATTTCCCCGACCTGGGGCCTCTCTGGTGGTGAGTGTGGCGCTGGCTGCCCCTCCATGCCCTACCCAAGGCCTTTCAGCACCTGTGTGCCCTACCTGAACTGCTCAATCGCGGCTCCGCACCTGAGATCGGGTGCAGGAGTCTGCCTGCACCCGCCTGCTGACCAGGGATCTCTGCTCCTGTGGGCCCTCGTGCGGTGGCGCGGCGCAGTGGGCAGGCCACCATCTACTCAGAGTGACCGGACTAAGGGGGGGGGGCTTTCACTTGCAACTCGGCCCCCCCTCCCTCCTTAAAACACACTCCAGCATTGCTTTCAGCTGCATCCTTGCCCTGGCACTGGGTTGGTAAGCAGCGTGCTGGTCGCTTGGGTGGGCAGGGGTCCTTCTCACGGGACTACGCACATCGCTCCTTGTTGGTCCCTACTAGCGCTGAGCGTGGCTACTGCTGGAGCTAATTTTATTTTAGCGTGGAGTGCTGTTGTTTGATGCCCTCGGCCTGAATCTGGTGTCATTTTATTTGTACCATAGACAGGGTCAATCCCCGGTGGCACCACCTATCACTTTGAGACCGGGCTAAGGGGGGCTCCTTGGAGTCTACGACAGGTGTTACAATCCTAACTGCGTGGGCAATACTTCCACTATGGGCAAACCGGATAAATCCCAACCGAAGTTGAACTTTGACCAACCTAAATCCAGGCACAGGGAGGAGGCCTCTGAGACGTCGGCGACTGGATCTGGGGAGGAATCTGAGGCCACGAGTGGAGACATTAAGCAGATCTTGGCCACTATGCAAAAACGTCTATCCACTATTGACGGCAAAATCAACTCCCTATCATATAGAATGGACCGTATGTCCGAAAGACTGGACAAGCAGGCAGAACGCCTGGATATGTAGGAACAGTGCATCTCGGAGGTTGAAGAGGCGCAAACTGAAGCGTACAATACCCAGAGGCAGTTGGAAAAGGTCTTGACGGTGCTACAGGATAAAGCAGAGGACTTGGAAGCCAGATCCGGCGTAGTAACTTGCGCATTACTGGCCTTCCGGAATCCAGTGCTACTGGGGTCATGGAAGTCTTTGTTGAGAGACTGCTTACTGCTTTGCTGGGTCTGAGACTTTTTCATCTATGTTTGTAGTGGAACGTGCGCACCGGTCCTTGGGTCCCAGGCCTTCCCCAGGTGCGCCTCCACGCCCCATCATTGCAAAGCTACTCAACTACAGGGACAGAGACGCTGCTCTTAAAAAGGCCAGAGAACTGGGAGAATTAAGATATGAAGGTTCCTCACTCTCACTATTTCCAGACTTCACTCTTAAGGTCCAAGAAGCCAGAAGGCAATTTGTCCCAATGAAACGCAAACTGAGAGAACAGCACATTGAATACGCGATGCTGTACCCAGCGAGACTAAGAGTTGTTGTTAACGGTTCGGCGAAGATTTTTTTAGACCCTACGTCTCTTCAAAAGGCCCTTAAAGAATGGAGGGTGGGGGAGCCGAATAAGAAGGCCTTGTGCTCTGGAGAGGGGGCTGCGGGCTCGAGTGGAAATTTAGGTGATAATGACTAGCTTTGTATCAAGGCCTTACTGTATTTGGATTTGTCTCTCTAACCCCCCTCTTTTTTTCTTACAGATTTCCACATAGCATGGATGTTTAGTCTGTTACACTCAATATTTGGTGTACAGTTTAAGTCCACTTTGTCCCCTCTAGACCAAGCAGTTGGGCCTAATCAGTGATTCGCGCAGATGAGGGGTCATTTATGCTCCCGCTTCATTTGGTCTATTTTATCATTGTCTTGAATGGCGGTCCCCCTGGGGTGTTATATCAGCCCTTATTAGACGGCGAGGTCATGTTTGTTGTTAGATGTCATGTCTGGCTACATCCGCCTCCGCGGGTTACCCCCTGAATGGTCTATTGACCTCTTTCTTTTGTGTTTATCCTCTTATATTACAGTGAATGTTCAGGATTGTTATGGGAGGGTGGGATACAGGTCGCATAAGCTCAGTTGAGAAAGGCATTGCCTGGGTGGGGGGGGGGGTTGTGTTTTTGTTTTGTATTCACAGCTAGTGTGCACACTAATGATGCGGTAGGATCGGCAGAAAACGTCACATATAACGGTTTGCAAGGGACAGAATGGGTAGGGAGCAACAGATGCTAGGAGTTACACCCCGTAGCCAACCAGGTAAAGTCCGGTTCATCACTTGGAATGTCAGAGGATTGAACGATTTTAGAAAGTTACGCAAAATACTGGCCTACCTCAAGCGTCATGAGGTGGACGTTGCCTTACTGCAAGAAACACACTTAGCCCCCAACAATTGCATGCTTAATAACAGGAGGCTTCAGGGCACATTCCATGCGGCGGGGTTCACCTCCCATGCCAGGGGGATTCTGACTTGGATTAACCCCAGATTGGGGATCTCTCTAGTCGAGTTGAAGACTGATCCCAATGGCAGAGTTGCTGTCTCCAGGTGCCATGGGAGGGGTTTGGACATCCAGGTTGTAAATATCTATGGGTCGAACTATGACGATCCTCTATTCTATAAGTCTCTACTGGCTCAGATTTCACACTATCCCACGTTACCTCAATTATGGGGCAGTGACCTGAACTGTGTTCTGAACCCCCTACTAGATAGATCAGGTGGCCCGGCGCGACGCCGCTCGACGGCTGCCAAAGCTATTTCTGACATTGCAATGCAGCTGGGCCTGGTAGATGTATGGAGGGCTAGGCATCCAGAGGCGGGCGGGTTCACCCATTACTCTACCTCTCACGATATACACACTAGAATAGACTACCTGCTGCTGGCTGGATCGCTTCGTGTTCATGAGTGCACGGTGCTGTCTCGCACTTTCTCAGATCACTCCCCAATCATTCTGGAGGTTGAAATCCCTCCGCGCATTGTTGCCCCATTCACGTGGAGGTTTCCCCTGTATTCATTACTTGACTCGGTTTTTAAGGCTGAGCTAGCCACGGCTATCACGAATTATTTCGACATTAATATAGGCTCGGTTGAGCACTTTGCCACAGTCTTGGAGGCATTCAAGGTGTACATTAGAGGTGTTGTTATCAGTAAGCACGCGGGTGTTCTCCGTTTTATCAGGGGTAGACTTTCAACCTTAGAAAAAAAACTGGGTGAACTGGAGTCGTACCCCCTTGGGTGTGGTGATCCTCAGGTAGCGGACGCTATTAAAAAACATTGGAAGAGTATAGCGAGGAGGCTGACAATGAAGTTAAGCATATGGGGAAGTATGCAGTTACCAAGTCCTATGGCGAGGGTGACAGACCAGGAGCGGTGTTGGCGGCCCTGGCTCGACGCAAGAGGGAGAAAAGGGGTTTCAGAGCTGATAGAAGATGATGGTACTATACTCAATGACCCTTCTGATATTGCACATAAATTCAGTCAGTATTACAAAGATCTGTATAGCTCACACATCACAGTTAATGAGTCGGCTGTGCTGGATTACCTGGAACATGTGCAGCTGCCATGGCTATCAAACTCCCATAGGGAATACCTGATGAGGCCGCTGGACTCCACAGAAATCCGCATTGCCCTGAATTCAATGCGAGATGGCAGCGCTCCAGGCATAGACGGACTCACTGTCCCCTTCTACAAAGCCTACATTGATCTGTTGGGGCCCCACCTCAGTAGGTTGTTTGAGCAAATAGGTGATATGGGTATAATGCCGCAAACAATGAGGGAAGCGCTCATAGTTACATTGCTAAAACCAGGCAAATCCCCCCAGGTTTGCTCGTCCTATAGACCACTTTCACACCTCAACGTGGACACCAAAATCTTCACCAACATTTTAGCCAACAGACTCGCTCCCTTACTCCCTACCCTCGTAGGTCCAGAACAAGCTGGTTTCGTGCCTGGTCGCACACTGACTGAAAACCTAAGGACAGTGTTTGGTGTTATACAACATGTTAGACCGAAGTCAAGGCCGCTGCCGTCTTTTTAGATCCTGAAAAGGCATTTGACTCAGTTGAGTGGGCTTTCATGATGGCAGTGCTACGCAGGATGGGTTTGGGTGAGATTTTCCTTAGATTGGTCTCCGTACTATACAACCAGCCGATAGCCAGCGTCAGAATAGGGAATCATGTTACACCTCCGTTTCCAATATCTCGGGGCACTAGACAGGGCTGCCCCCTATCCCCTTTACTGTACGCCATCTTGGTAGAGCCCTTGGCGTGTTCTCTCAGGGAGTATCACGGGCACCGGGGAATTCGCTTTCCAAATTACAACCTGATTATGTCAGCCTATGCTGATGATATGTTACTATACACATTGGACCCCGCTATCAACCTTTCCCCTCTGAGGGGCTTATTTACAAGGCTCTTGCGTCACTTTTGCGTCATTTTTAACATGGGAAAAGTGACGCAAAAGTGGCGCAAGGGGCTTGTAAATCTGCCCCTGATTCGGGAAGTAATACGATTCGGCGGCGTCTCTGGGTTAAAAATAAATTGGAGCAAATCTATAATTTTCCCACTGACACCCACTATGGTTCCTTCAGATTTAGAATTCCCACTGCAGTGGACCACTGACTCGGTGAGATACTTGGGTATGCAGGTGCACACCGACTCTGAGTTAGTACTGCGTGATAATTACGGAAAAGCGATAACCAACCTAGAGGAAGATATTGAGAAATGGATAAAGCTGCCACTCTCTCTCGTGGGTGGCATTTCACTGATGCAGATGATTGTATTGCCTAGATTATTATTTCTCTTTAACAACATCCCTATGGTAATCCCAAAATATATATTTAAAAGGTTGAAGGCCTTGATGGTCAGACTAGCGTGGGCGGGGAAATCCCCTAGGGTTAAGATGGACACGCTTACACTCCCATATTCTTTGGGTGGACTGGGTGCCCCAGATCTCAAACTATACTATATAGAGCAGCTCAGAGCTCACATGCCTACTCCTGGTGCCATGGTCCACACACTCTTCCGCACCTCCACATAGAGAGAATTGCGATCGATCCATCCCCGCTCCCTAGGCAACTCACCCAGCCTCCCAATAGACATTATGGAGTCCTTGACTCTATCAACTCGACCGTTCACGCGTGGCACGGGTTATTAAAAAGACAAGCGGGTACTGTGCTATACTCCCCTCTGCTCCCACTGGGCTGGTGTCAATGGTTCTTGTTGAGTGCTGAGGTCGCGGTGACTCAATCGCTTAGAGGCGTTCAGATCCACAATATGGGAGATTTCTTCTCAAAGGGCAGAGTCCATACTTGGGGCGAGGTTGCCGCCGGGGAGCAATGTGCCAAAACTCTCACACAATTTCATTATTTCAGGGCACGACACATCATGAAGGCGTTGCGGGGGGACGAATATCTGGAGCCTCCCGCTCTCCCTTCTTTCATCTACCTCCTTCGTGCCAAATCTCCGTATAAGCTGGTCTCTAATATATACTCTATGTCGCAGGAATACAGCTGTACAAACTACTCTCCGCCTAGAGCACAGTGGCATCTTGACTTGGGTGCTCCTTTAGATGATAGTAAATGGAGGTACTGTTGCGAGGTCACCCAAACAGTGTCATTAAACGGCAGACATAGATTGATTCACTTCAAGTTTCTTAACAGGGTATATTACATGCCGGCACAACTCCACAGGTATGGGTTGAGAGACACGGACTGCTGTGAGCGCTGTGGTATAAGTGTCGCAGATTTTTTTCATATGGCATGGTCTTGTCCCCAGATTGCTGCCTTCTGGAATCAAATATTTCAAGAGCAGGGGGAGGTGGTAGGAACTCCACTTGCCCCCGACCCCCTGTTGGCCCTATTGGGATATACAAAGCCCCTGAAAAAAGATGTTAGGAAACTCATCGGTTTGGGTTTGCTTTTAGCAAAGCGGCGGATAGCGGTGCACTGGGCACGCGGCCCTCTTCCCTCAAAGTCTGAATGGGAAAAAGACATGATATTTTGTAATACACAGTCTGAAATATACAGTGAGCTAATGCCCCCACAGAGCCGCCCAAAAAGTTTCTGGGGTTTGTATAAACAATATCTTATGGCAAGAGATGTGGGCGAGACGAATGATGTTTAGAGTTATTGTGCCGTATTATGTCACTCGTGTAAGGGCGAGATGATGTGGGCTGTTCTGGTGTACAATGCTAATTCAGTCGATGTTATATTTGTGATGAAGTCTTAATTGTTAGATTGTACTGTCTGGCATGTGGCAATTGTTTCTGTTCATCTAAATTGCAGATAATGATGTGATGTTTTTATTTTGCCGATCATTTATACATTCTCACTGCTGTACTTTTAAATAATACAGTATTACGTGCACTGCTGTGAACTGTTAAATAAAATCAATAAACACATTTTTTTTAAAATAATTTTAAAAAAACAGCACCCTGCCTTCAGGATTGTCAAGGCCTGCTATAGGCGTGACTTATAGGTTTTAAGTGTAGTGATCTATGGATATAGTAAATCTATATCTAAAGTAAGTGGTGCATGCACCATCTTACACAGGCTGCAATGGCAGGACTGTAGTTCCATTTTGCATGGCCTCTCATGGGTGGCATAATACATGCTTCAGCCCATGGGAGGCCTCTGAGGTACCTATGCCCTGGGCACATGTGTACGTGAAGAACCTAAAAATTTTTAGGCCGATCTCCCAACTCCCATTCCTGGTGAAAGTGCTGGAACAGCACGTGCTGAAATCCCTGTCACACCACATAGAAGCAAACCATCTCCTGCAAACCAACCAGGCAGGTTTTAGGGCCCATCACAGCACGGAAATGGTTATGCCGGCAGTGCTGGATGAACTGAGGCTCAGGGCCGATAAGAAAAAACCATGTGCCCTGGTCTTGCTAGACCTATCCGCTGCATTTGACACGGTCAACCATGACCAACTTCTGTCGCGGATCTCGGAGTTAGGCATCCAGGGTACGGCCCTCAAATGGCTCACGTCCTTCCTCACTGACCGATCACAGAGAGTACAGCTGGCTGACCATGTGTCTGATTCCAGCAAACTCTTGTGCGGGGTGCCACAGGGTTCGGCGTTGTCTCCCCTCCTATTCAATGCCTACCTCCAGCCCCTGATAGCCACACTGAATCTCATGGAGTGCCAGATCTATAACTACGCTGACAACACCCAAATTATTATCCAGCTAGACAATTCCCCGGCTGCCCACTCACGAATGCAAAACATTTTAAAATACATAGTCAACTGGATGACGGCCAATTTCCTCAAAATCAATCCTGATAAGACCGAGGTATTGGCCATCACCACAGACTCCAACCCCTGGAGCGACCTCTTCTGGCCACAAGAGCTGGGCGCAAATCCCGAATCAGCCCAGGCCGTAAAAAGCCTGGGCATCAAAATTGATGCCAAGCTGTCTATGACCCAGCAGGTATCTGCCGTAGTAGGAACATGTGTTAGCCTGCTTAGACAGTTACGGAAACTTGCCCCCCTTCTCACATTTGCAACACTCAGAACGGCAGTATCGGCCATGATAGTGACACGACTGGACTACGGGAACTCCCTGTACATCGGCCTCCCAGAAAAGCTGCTTGCCAGACTACAGGTCATTATGAATGATGCTGCCAGACTAATTTTTAGAGTGCCTAGGAGGGCCCACGCTACCCCCCTCTTACGCCAGCTACACTGGCTCCCGATCAGGCAGAGAACTAGGTTTAAGGGCCTTTGCATCGCGCACAAAGCCATTTATGGCCAAGCCCCATCTTACATTAAAGATCGCTTAGCAACCTACACTCCTAGCAGGTCACTACGGTCCTCGGAGGCCGGCCTGCTGGCCTGCCCCCGCTTTAGCATGACCTCTAAAGGAGGCAGAGCCTTCTCAACCTCAATCCCTGTACTATGGAACAAGTTGCCGGAGAATCTGCGTAAGGAACACGCCCTCCTCCCATTTAGGAAGAAGTTAAATACACTCCTCTTTGTGGAAGCTTGGGGCACAACTTAATCATTTACATCCCCTTTACGTGCTAGGGTAGGGCTCTCTCTCACAGCGCTTAGAGACCTGACGATGATAATGCGCTCTACAAATGACAATTACAATACAATACAATACAATATACTAGGGACTGATAAGGGTACCCCAGTATCCAATGTGGAGTGTACCTAAGTACATGACATAACATTTTAGGGAGAAAGCAGATAGACTGGGGTCCTGATTAGCAGGATCCCAGTCAGACTAGTCAAAAACAGTGTAACATCAAGCAAAAAGTGGGGGTAACCATAAGAAGCAGATCCTACTTTCCTACAGCAACCATAGGGGCTGTACCCAGGAAGGACCAATCAGCCCTCTTTTCCCCAGAGCAATCGAGGACTCCTAGCAGAAGGACAAAGGGGGAGAAGGTTACCTCCCATCCCAACACAACAGTCAGCTCTCCAACAACACAGACCAAAACTCCTGAATCTTAGGATACAACCAGACCATGTGGTAGAAATCGGCCGGAGCATCACCACAGCGGGGGCAGGTGGGCTCAAAAAGGAGGCCCGCTCGATGTAGTCTAGCCTGGGATAGATAAGCGATATAGAGGTAGTACGTTTGGATCAATAGCAACCTGGAAGAAATTGTTATAACCCTGGGCACCATCAGTGTGTTTCTCCAGTCATCATCCTTGAGGGGAGCTATCCAGTTTTCCCATTGAGTTCTAAGATGATCTAAAGTGCCTGGGGTATTGATGATCAAAGTACGGTAAATTGTGGAGATCCCACCTTTGCCCAGATCACCCATAAGGACTTTAGCCTCCTGCATGTTGAACTCGGGGAGAGAGTCGGTCTGCGAAGCATGAGACTGAAGAACATGTCTTAATTGAAGATATTTATAGAATTGTGTATTGGTAAGGGCATACGTGGTCTGGAGTTTTTGAAAAGGCTGCATGTGTGCCCCCGACCAGACGTTGCCTAGGGGAACCGTTGCCTAGTTGTGAAATACCAATAGGATCCCACCTCCCAAAGCCCTGCAATGTCGCCACCTCCCGCAACCAGGTGCCGTGCCAGAGAAGTGGTTTTTGCGTGCGTTTTGTGTCCCAGTGAGTTTTACATAAGGTGGCCCTCCAAGCTAGAAGAGCCATTTTGGTCACTGGAGGTGTGGGGTCAGGGATTGGGGAACCGTAGAGCATGGCTAGTAGTTGATGGAATGCTAGAAGGGATAGCTCCATCCTGCTGGGGGGATCCAACCAGCCCCCATTAAACCAGTCCTGAATTGCTAGAAGGTAAGAGGCTAGATAGTAGAGGTTAATCATACCCAGGCCACCGTCATATGGGGCATGCTGGCAGTGAGCAAAAGGAAGCCGTGCCTGGACCCATTCCACAGGAAGGAGGTTGCGATCCTGTCCGGGGTCCGAAACCATAATCGTGATATGAAGAGTGACAGGTTCTGAAAGATGTATAAAAAGCACAGCAGGATCATCATTGTATACAGAGCTATGCGACCTATTATGTTCCATGTTAGGGGCTCGAGATTAAGGAGCCAGGCGAGTTCAGGGTGTAGTATGACCCAGATACCCAGGTATTTGAAACTGAGATGGCGGATGGGAATAGTATCCTACCAGTCAAAGCAATCTTGGAATGGGGCCAGGGTCACCAACACTGATTTGGAGGGTACACCCAGAGACCAGAGGCCTTCCCAAAGTATTGCAGGAGATGGGGACAACGAGGGCCGCTCTTGGTAGGATCCACCAGATAGAGAAGGACATCGTCTGCGTATAAGGCTATGCGGTCTTCGTGGCCATTACTCCATCTCCACCCACGTAGATGAGTGTTGGTATGAGTGAGTTGTGCTAACAGTTCAAGCACTAGAGTGAAAAGGAGTGGGGACAGGGAGCAACTCTGCCTGGTCCCTTGTCTGATGGGAGAAGACACAATTGATCTGAACCCGCGCCGTGGGATTGGAGTAAAAGGCCTGGACCATTCCACAGAAGCGAGGCCCGACTCTGGCCCTTATCAGTACTAATTGTAGGTAACCCCAGTCCACTGAATCGAACGGCTTTTCAAAATCGACAAAATGTATGGCTAAGTCAGGAGGCAGAAGATGACAATGGGCTAGGGCCACGTGAAGACATTGGAGACAATGTCTTGTTGTATGGATGGGCATAAAACTACATTGGTCTGGATATATCAGTGTTTGTAGTACTTGTTTGATACGGGTGGTCAGCAGTGTGGTGAAGATATTAACTTTTCCATTTATGAGGGATATTGGATGGTAATCGCTGTGTAAGGAGGTTGTGTTTTGGGTATCACCATGATCATGGCTGTGTCTGTCTCTGGGGAGAAGGTGCCTGTCTGTCCTACTTCCTTATAGAGGGCAAAGAGTTCAGGGGTCAGGACCTTGAAGTGTAGTACTCTGCTGGAAATGTAGTGTAGTACTCTGTGGGAAAGCCATCAGGGCCGGGAGTCTTCCCGGGGGCCACCGTTGACAGTGCTGCACCTATCTCCTCAGCCGAGAAGGGCTCATCCAACATTCGGGCTTTGGTCGGGGACATGCAAGGGAGGGGAACATCATTAAGGAACCGGGAGGAGTAGTCCACGCGTCCTCTGGGATGGGCCGTGTATAAGCAATGGAATTAGCGGCCAAATGCTTGCGTAATCTCAGGGAGGGTATGGGAAGAGTTATCGTGGTCATCAATAATTCCAGACACAATTCTGGTTGCCTGTTGGTGGGAGGACAGCCAGTACAGCAGCTTCCTGTTTTTGTCCCCCACCCATGTATTCTGTCCGTTGTGGCACGCCAGAGATGTTAGGCAGCTTCCAGGGATTGGAGACGCATTTGTTGATATAGGAGACCCAATTGTGGGGATGCCATCGTGGGGTACTGTCACAAGGTTTCCTTCCAATCAGAGGGCACGCACCTCCAGCTGAGTGATGTGGAGGAAGCAGGCACATTCCTGCACCAGGATGCGCCCCCGCAAACCTCTCCATGGTCGCTTTTTCTGGCAGCCCAGAGAGTGCCAATATCTGTGACAGAGCCTTCATTACTGTGGAAGCATGCCTGGAGTTCAGCACCCAGGGCCTGAACATAGGATTTGTCTTGGAGATACCATGCGTTGAGGCGCCACATGGGCCGTAGACCATTCCTGGGGGAGCCAAGATGGAGGAGGAGAGGAGCATGGTCAGATATGCCTGTGGAGAGAGAGAATCTGGGCTTGGAAGATGGCATGACAATCAAAGGCAGGCATAAAGACATGGTCGATACGTGAGTGGGTGTGATGTGCAGCTGAAGTATGTGTGAATTGACGATGACACTGGTTTCATTCCCTCCATGCATCACAGAGGCCAAGAGTGGTGACCCAGTCAGAGAGGTGACAAGCACCTGAGCACCTAGATACAGAGGGGGGCCCAGTGGTGTCAACTTCCAGGACAGGAATCGCATTGAAGTTGCCACTGTTCAATGTCAATCCTTGTGGGAGATGCCCAGGGGCCCAGGAGGAGGATACTAATGGGGGCAGGCATGTACCTGGAAGAATGGGGACAAGGCAAAATCTGTCCGGGACTTAGCTGCTCGGGCGCCTGGGTGGCAGTGTCTGTGTTACACTGGGGGCCCTAGTGGGGCAGTCAGGCACACCTTCAGGGGGGACACTGGGCCCAAACACAAACCTCAGAGAGTGCGAGGTCCGTGTAGGTCACCCCTCAAAGGCCCATATAATCCCCCACCACCTCTGGGTAGGAGGCAGCCTCTTGGAGCAACAGAGTTACACCACTGGTAGGAGTCCCATCTCCAGGCCCTGATGATGTAGGAAGAGGCCTGAGTGTGTCCGAAAACAGGCCCTCACCATGTAAGGAGGGCAGTTGGGCCCCGCCAGGCCACAGGAGCACAGAATCTCAAGCACGCCCCCCAGCGGGTACATGCCCCTGGGGCGATGCCCTCACTCACACAGGTGAGGAGCAGGCCTAAACAGGGCCTCAGGGTGTTAATGCGGCTCAGTCACAGAGGGTGTCCTGCCCCCAAGCTGGGAGCCGGGTCACTGGTCAGTTTGCTCTCCAGCTCAGGCGGGGCACCTACCATACAGTCCATGGGAGGTCTGGGGGGCTCAGCTGTCCCTGAGTGGGATCTTGCAGCCTCGCTGTAGGGCAGATAGGCCGCAGGACTGCAGCTGCAATGTTAGTAGGCCCTGCTGCGGGCCACCGGAGGGCGCAAGCCAACGGGGAGTGCGAAGGCAGGGCCAGCAGTTGCCTTAGTCCCCCCAGGTAATGCCGTGTCGCGTGAAAGAGGGGGAGCCTCACTCACCTCCCAGTACACTCTGGCTGATGTCGATCCTCCGCAGCCCCTCGAGAGGCTGGATAGGCCGCAGGGCCCCAGTCACGGCATGGGCGAGTCTCCGCCCAGAGCGTGGGAGATCACAGGCATGTAGAAAGCAAGCCTCAGGAAGCAGCAGCTGGTCGGAGTCACACGATGACAGCCTTGGTCTGGCAGGGTCGCTGGAGGATCAGGCATGACAGCACCTTAGAGCAGATGAGTGGGGGGGGCAGCCATTAAGCGTTGCGGGCAGCCGTGCCGGAAGAGCCACAACACATTGAGGAATGGCAGGTAACTGGGCTAGCTGCGCCTCCCCGAAGATAAATCTGGTAGCTGTGGAGTCCAGGCTTGACGAGAGGCTGGTTCAAGGTAGAAATGTAGTGGTTTGATGGCAATTGATGTGAGCGGATGATGGAGGGGTCCAGAGCACTCTTAGAGTGTGACCGCCATCTTGACGCTGCAAGCCATGCCCCCAGAATTTATACCTTTTAAAGTAGATAGATATTTATTTAATTTTTATATTAAGTTCACAATAATTAGAACTTTTTATATTAATGTAATTTTTTTTATAAATTTGATATATTTTCTTACATATGTTAGTTAAGTTTAACTTTTAAGTTATTGTTAATATTTTTAATGTAACGTTTTATTAAAAAACCTTTGAAAAATGTTTTTATATTTTAAAGAAAATATATATATTGACAATAATAAATAAAAATTATTTATGTTTATATATTATCAATTTGCATTTTAAAATGTAAAAAAAGTACATACAATGGTATATATGGTTGTGTGTGTGTATTTCTACTTACTTACCTTTTTTGACAATATTCTATTGCACAATATTTTTTTACATAATATTATGGTAGTTTGCATACAATATAAGCTTCTATGCATGGAAGACTTCCATGTTACAGGTAAGATAGCTGGACACTGAAATCCAAAATCAATTATTGGATGGTCTCTAGAACATAAAAAAAATTGTCGAAAGATTGATGGTGAATGTATGAGTACAATGGCTGGTTGTCTAGGCAGCTGCTTAACTCAAAACCTGAGCACAAATTTTACAATGCCCCATTGTTCTGCATATGTTGTGCGTTCCAGTGATTTTTTGGCGATGTAGCTTGTCTTCAGTATGCATACCATTTCCTGGGCTAAATGTATATGCTATAATTAGGTTTGTTTCCCTTGTGAAGAGACATCCTCTGCCCCTTCTTGGCTGATCTATCTGGTGCATTGCCCTCTTAATTTTCATGGAAATATTAGTTTATCGATGAATGTCAAGCTAGCTGCTCGCCCTCTGTAGTCATTTCCTACTCTGGGTATGCATTCTTGGGGTTACCCTGTTTCCTTTTTTCATGACTTCCACCATTATTTTTGCTGGAGGAGGACACTGGTGGGACCTTCGCACTGCCATCCCCCTATTGCTATAAATTTGAACAAGTAAGGGTTGCAGATACAAAGTGTAACAAGATGCGGTTCATGTGTGTAAAATCAGCCATGCAAACAGAAACCGAGGTGTGCCTCTGTTCAGATGAATAAGAAGTAATGGTGACACTAGCAATTTTTTAACTAATTTGCACAATTTCTGTTACCTGATTATCAGTGCTGGACTTTCAAACAGTAATTGTGAGCTCCGTAAATAGAGTTGTGGCATCTCTGACAAGACATGGTGCTGGCAAAGCAGCAAAAGCTTTACGCAAGGGTACACTCAAATACCTTTCAGGCTTACCAACCCCATGGGGATGCAGACTGCAGGCTACATCTAAGGTAGCCCTCAGGGCCACCTCATTAGATGCTCCATACTTTGTGCACATGTCTGCCTCTGCAGCAACCCTAGGCAAGTCACAGCATCCTCCATCGAGAGCCACAATAGCAAACAGTGGCGGCTAGTAGGGAATGGGGGTGGCATGGGGATACTACGACGGGGGGTTGAAATATATATATTTTTTTAACGCACTTAACTTTTTCTGCTGCCTGCATCGCTCCTCTGCTTCTCTGCTCTTCCTGACTCCAGTCCGAAAGAAGCTTCAGAAGCTCCCGGGCACACAAGCTCCCCTGAGCCAATCACAACGCTGCAATGCAGCGTTGTGATTGGTCTGAGCACCATGGATCGTCACTCAGATCAGGACAGAGAGCCTGTGTATATTTCCTACCAGGCTGTCCATTACAGCCTGGTAAGGAATATCCAAAGTGCGCATGACTGCTTGGCTAGCTAAAACGGCTGGCCAAGCAGTCATGTGCACTTATGGCCTCATTACGATGTCGGTCGGAAAGGCTCCGAATGGCATTCGGATTTTCCTAACCCGTGTCGGAACCCATGTTTCCGACCGACTCGGAAACTTATCCAACCAACCGATTACGATACAAGGAAACTGTTCGGTCATTCCGACTCGGTTTCGACCGGCATTCGGAAACTCAGAGACAGTCGGAGCCGATTCGTACAGCTCAATGGACAGCATTTCCGACCGACCGATTATGACAGAAGGAAACCGTTCGGTCATTCCGATTCTGTTCCGACCGGCATTTGGAAACTCAGAGACAGTCGGAGCCGATTCGTACAGCTCAATGGACAGCATTTCCGACCGACCGATTATGACAGAAGGAAACCGTTCGGTCATTCCGATTCTGTTCCGACCGGCATTTGGAAACTCTGAGTTGGTCGGAGCCAATTTATATAGCTCAATGGACAGCGTTTCCGACCGACCGATTACAATGTCAGATTCTGACAGCCTTTCCGCCTCGGTCTGTCCGACACAAACAGGCTGTCGGAAATTGACTTTGGGGGCCCTAGCAGGCCCCCCTTCATCCTGAGGCCTCAAGTTGGGGGCCGTGGGGGTACCCAAGGGACCCCCCTGTAGAACCATGCACAGTGTGACAGGCACCATGAGGTGCCCGCCACAGGGTGCAAGGTTTTCCGCAACCACCCCTTTTTTCAATGGGAGCCTGTGTTGTCGGTCGGAACACAGGCTCCCATTGAAGTCAATGGGAGACTTTCCGAACGGTGTTCGGAAGCATCATAATCGGTCGGTCGGAACCTCCGACCATGACTCGGTCGGAACTGAATCTGACAAGGAGTCGGGAGCTTTAGTTTCCGACGGACATCGTAATCAGGCCCTTAGTGTGCATAGTCCACTCCTCCTCCCACCCTGAGCGACCAGCCCTGCCCCGTCCTAACCCAGCCCACAGGAACCAAAAATAAAACGATAATAACGTTGTTATTATCGTTTTATTTTACCCCTTTTCACTGCTCTAAAAGCAGTGGGGCGACGCTCCTCCACCTTAGCGGAGGAGCCGCCACTGAAAGTTAGGAGAGCAGTGCCCCATTCCAAGCCTATCCAGGACTCTGGAGGAAACAGATCAGCAAGTGGCACTTCCAGTGCTGCGCGCGACCAGAGCCTGACATAAGATACACATGTGCTGCACTACGGCGACCACTTCTGCAAAGATGCTGCTCCTAGAGTCATCGGAGTGTAGACAGAGCAACAGAAAAGACTCATTCAAAGTGAAGGTTCCCATAATCTTTCAAGATATAAAACACGGGAGAATCATCAGGCTTCCCTTAAGCCATTTGTGAAAAAATTTCAAATATATGCACTATGAATCCACACTTTCATAGTTTGATTTGAAGTGAAATGTCACTTCAAGCAAAAGGGTTACCTTTTTTCCTTAAACATTTCTCATTTCTTTCCTCCACTCTCTTTGGCGCAGTTAAAATCCCTACAACCCAATGTGTATTCTCTACCTCCGGTTTTGTTGTGAAAATTAAAAAACGAAAGATAGGAAGATTCCACCTTGCACTTCACCAGACAGATGGCTGCTTTTTTGCGATGGAAATCATTTGCTTTCAACATTTTAAGCACAGAAGTGATTAGATTTCCAAAGTACGGCTTGCCTGACATATTTTAGGCAAGGAATTTATTGACTTCTCACAAAAATGAGACTCATGTCCAGATCGGCATACCTGCTTTTGCGCATCAGATTTTTAACAGAAGTTGTCAGAGCACCATACCAGTTTATCGTTTGCAAATTAAGTATTGTATATGGTCTGGCTTGACAGCGTAGCTATCACCAGACAATTGTGTGAGTATCAATAGGTGCTTTTGCTCCTCCCATATGTTGGGAGCCAGTAGTACATGTTTTGATTGGGCCGAAGTTGTGTGCTTCCACAAAAAAAAGTGTTTGACCTCCAGGCAGCTGTGATCATTGTGTTTATTTAACCAGCTGCATAAGCTTGAACTTACAGGGGCACACAGACAACATTGAAATGCTATTAAAGTATCTTGGATAACTAGAAAAGTTATTTACATTTTTTCTGGCAGCAGCACAGATGGGAGGAGGGCAGTCATTAACTCACCTGGATTTTTAGGTCTGGCTTGACAGAGCAACTGTCACCTGACCTTTCAACCTACACCAATATTATTTTAATGTTATTTTCTTCCGCACAATACATATTTAGTCCCAGGCTATTTACTTCTAATGTTTCACATTACCATACGACATTCCTCCAAGACCAGACCAATTGGTATTGCCAATGCTTGTATTGACATGGTGCCAGTTTTCTCAGGTTTTTTTGTATTGAAAAGGCTTCACAGCGCACTGATATTCTTTTTGCCAACTCGTATTTGTTCGACATAGAATTTACGAAGTCCAACCAAAAGCGGTGGATCTGGCAGCCACCCCGGCTTGTTGGATTGCTAAGTCTCATTTTGATTTGAATGTCCGTGTGCCTTGTACTCAAAGACGCAGGTTGCCCGAATTGTAACTGAAATCAGAAAAGACAAATATACAAGCGGATAATTGGAAGCCAAGAGAGAAAGATTTTTGCCCAGTTGAATGGAGAAACACATTTGCACGGGGTGTTCAGTTCGTTCGTAAACGTCCAAGAATGACACGTTCAGGTTTTTTTTCCAAATGGTGTGTTTCTCACGTGCAGTTTGTTGTACGTGATTTAGGCCTGCGAGCTAATGCCGCCAATGGCCTTTATTTGGGATGGGTGAGGTAACATGGAACGGCGTGCCGCGTTCTGGCGCTATAGATGGCTCGGCGCGCACTGCCGTCGTATTTCTGAACTGTTTGTTATACAGTCGCTTTTCTTACCAGGATTTGTCTCTTTGTTAACTAAGTAGTAACAGTGCTAACATTAGCTTAGCACTTTCCAGCGCGCGCGGTCGAGGCGGAGAGCAATATTTGTCTCAGCGCGAGCACCAGTGGGTATAAAGGGCGAGGATATTATCAGGAACGATAAAGATCTCTTGCCAATTGTTTCGTCTGCAGCTGTCTTCTTATAAATCGGCCATTAATCCCTTCAGGAAGAAATATGCCTTCTTCTTTTAACCAGTATTAGCGAAATATAAAAGTCCTGATTCCCTGCCATTGTTGTCGATTCTTTGAGGGACATTTCCCAACAGTCATTGTTTAAACGGTTGTCTGGAGGAATCAAGCGAAACTTAATAAACAATGCCGTGACTGGTTCATTTCAAGCCGTTGTGGAGAAGCTTTTCTTGAGCGGATTTGCATTTAAGAAGTGCTTCTTTGACTGAGGCGTGCTTTAGGCATCTAAAATAAATGGCTGCAGTCAGGCGGGCTCTTTGTGAACGCGCCATTTAGTTATGTGCAAGAACGTTTAACTCCTCGAAAAGTACAATTAAGGTTTTAGTGTCTTGTGCGTGTTAGAAACAGTGCATAATCAATTTCAGTATAAAGTAATTGAGGTTGCTTGTAAAGCTAGAAGAGGTTCAGATGCAGTCCGTTGACCCTTTTCAAGTGTGTGGTCACAAACGAGCTTATTGCCTGGCTATCAATATTAGCCATGCATAAACCACATATGGACCATAGGAAACTATGGATCAACCATGACCATGACCATGAGCACGGGGTTTGTACCTGCAGCAAACGTCTGTGATTTAAATAGATTTTCACGCATTCATTTATTTAAGTTGTTTCAATTCAAATGAGCAATACCGAAGTTGTTTTCGAATAAAGTTTGGCAACTATGCGCCATGAATTGATTGAATGGTAGTTTCTTAGTTAACAAACTTGTTAGAATAATTGATCTGCAACCATGTAAACAACAGCACATTGCTTGGATTAACACATTGTTGCAGCAGCGTATATTTATTAAAACGTTCAAAATGCCCCAGTCATACTGGTGCTCGACATCCCTGGCCGCAGCCACATAACCCAACACCTCTGACAAGTACACTGGCTCCCAGTCAACAAGAGAATCACCTTCAAGTTTCTCACCCACACCTACACAGCTCTCCAAGATGCAGGACCAGCATATCTTAACCACCGCCTCTCATTCCACTGACCCGCCAGACAACTCCGGTCTGCCCAACTTGCCCTGGTCACCGTCCCACGGATTCACAAGACCAGAACCGGAGGAAGATCCTTCTCCTACTGCACCGCCAAAGCCTAGAACACCCTGCCCCTCCACCTCAGGCAATCCCCGTTGCCGACCCAATTCAAGAAGGATCTCAAGACCTGGCTCTTCGACTGAATCTCCACGCCCAGACAGATCAGCAGCCCCCCATCCCCCTCAGCTCCTTCAGTCCCTCACGTGTGAGTAGCAGCGCTTTACAAATTCCTGATTGATTGATTTTAAACTCTATGGATGGCTTCACTGTCATCTTATTTTTTTAAATAAGAAAAATACACTGTAGGAAATCTTCCTTTTCTGCATGGGCACCCTGGATTTTTTCTCATTTGCTGGATCCTATTTTTGGTTGCTGCTTTAGAACTCAGTGCACTTTACCCCTGCTAGCCAGCAATAAAGTCCCTGTGCTTCCCCTGTAAACATGGTTGAATTGGCCTATTCCTAATTGGCATATTTAACTTTTCCAGAAGTCACTAGTACATGGGGTGCAAAGTGTACCTAGGGCCTGGAAGTTAAGTGCCACTAGTGAACTGCAGTACCTATTGTTCTATCCACTACAGTGACAAAGCAAACTTGGCTTCAGGCCCTACCCTATGTAGCCTGACTGCTGAAATGCAGCCTGTTAAAATAACTCTTTCCGATAGGTAAAAACCTCCTTTTGAAATATTAGCAAGTTACTCCTATGTTAACTTTGTAGCCCACAAGATAGGGTGCCTGGTATTTAAAAGTGGGACATGTAGAAAATTAATATTGCCATGACCCTACAGTTACTATGATCTAAAAGCTATTTACACTGTGGTACGCCTAGCAGTCCTATGTATAAAATCAGAATACAGATGAAAATACTAATATTGTATCTTGGGAATGGTATCAACTAGAAAACAATTAAATCACTATTTTTGACAGTTATTAAAAATCCAATTCAATGGTGAAATCAGATTGTTATAAATATTAAAGAAAAGTAACTTTTAGAAAGTTACACTTTACTTGCCTGAATTGTCGGAAAGTAATCAGCTTAAGCCTCTGCCAGCTCTTATCCTGTGCTCAGCCTTGAATAGGTGTGAAATAGTTGTGAAATGCTCCCCAGAAGCAAACAAGAGGCTTACCTGAATGGGCAGTGATGAATCTTCTGAACTCCCCATTATCGGCGGGTGGGGGTTGTGGGCATCCTTTTTGACACTACAGTGCCAAATAGTGCTTGTCAGATCTGTTGAGGCACATGTAACACACGGGGCATACTTGAAAGGGAGAGAACTGTATGTCATGACAATTCTTGTGGATTCCCTGACTGGTTGGTGGAGGACCCTACTTTTGTCCTACCAGATGTCTGTCTCAGGGTTTGTTGTGGGTATAGTACCTGCCTCAAACTGGATTTTGGAGTTAGATGTGGGAGGACACATGGATTACCATAGTACACTCCCCACATACACCCCCAGCTCTAAGTACCTAAGTTGAGTGTAGCTGAAGGCTTTCACCATCTTGCATTTGCCCTGACACATTGCATTTTGGGCCTGTTTGCAGTAAAGCAAACAGGAACTACTGGAAAAGTAGGTAGGTCAGGGCCTGGGAACTTTTGCTCCATTGGTTAGGGAGAGGCCAGCGGTCACCCTCAACCACTATCTAGTGCCAGACATAAATGTTGGCATCCCCAGGCACCCCAAAAGAACATTTTTGGGACCTGCAGAAGAGCAGAAGAGGGCTGGATGTGCAGGCTGTGACTTGAGAGGAGTCCTGAAGGACTGGACCTTCTCCTCCTTTTGCCCAGGGCAAAGAATTGTACTCCAAGGTTCAGTTGGGTTGCTACAGGGAGACAAGCAGCGAGAGGACTTTACCTGGAAGTATCCAGTTTATCAACAGCAATTGGACATGGACTGGATCCTGCTGTTGGCCTCTGCCTGAAACCCTGTGAGTGTATAAGTGCCTTCACTGAGATGACCCGGTGCTTTAGAAGTGTACTCCTATGGTTGGTTGGGACTAAAAAGACTAAGTCAAAAGGTAAATTCTTTGACCAGAACGAACCTGGCAGGTGTATCCGACCCGTGCTCCATTGTGGTTGACCTCAAGTTTCATCTAGGTCCCGGTCTACCGCAACCATTGATTATCATTGACACTTTGTGCTTTTTGCTACTACTTAAGATTTTATTAATTCATATCCCCAATACCCATTTTTGGATTTTGGTAATTGTGGTGTCATTTTATTTATTCAGTGTTGCTCTATTTTTTTAATTTGTTTTTTTTTGCCTTTTGCCTTTTTTATGGTTTTGGTACTGCAGAAATATTTTACACATTGCCCTAAGTTAAGTGCGACTGCTTTGTGCCATAGCTACCAGGAGGGTTGGGCTCAGGTTAATCTTGTGGCTTTTAAGGCTCACTCTGACAAATGTTGTGATTATTCCTTGAGGTGGATAGTCACCCACCTCAAACAGAAAATGCATTCCCACATGAAAAGTAATTGTAAAGAAAATTTCAGGGAAGTCTTGACTGCAAATTATATTTTAGCACCTGAAATCAGTAAGTGTCTTTTATGGTAGTTAAGGTAAGATCAATAGTTTCATTATGGTTTGGGTTATTGTTAGCATTAGGATAAGTGTTAAGAATATGTTTAGGGTTAGCGGCATGCTTAAAGTTACGTTTAGGGTTTCAGTGAGGGTTACCCAACATTTAAAGAGTGATAAAGGTTAGTGATAATTTTAGGGTTAGAGCAAGACGTACATTAAGGCATAGAGATAGGATTACCATTAAGCTATGATCAGGGTTAACATTATGTTTAGGTGAAGGTTAAAGGTATGGTAAAAGTGAATTTGCTTGATTGCGATTAAACATAAGTTTTGTTCTAGCAGATTTGGTTTTTTTTTACAGAGAAATGTTAATTACAAAATATATTTTGGTGCTTAGTTGTGGGGCATTTTTTATAGTATTTTCTTTAATTATCTACTTAAATAAATAAATAGACCCATTTTCTTGACAGTGCACAGAAATAAAAATACACGACCTGCAAGATTTATGGCTGAATAAGCGGTTGTATGGTAGAATGTTGAAGACAGTAATATTGTTCTACAAATATATTGTGGCCTAAATATTGAGAACCAAAATATTGTGAAGTTAATCGTGTATATATACACTGGCAGAATGCTCCGTTCCTGCCTTGCGGTAGCTGCCTTGTAGGGCCCTGGGCCCCCACACACAGAGAATGATGTGCTTTTGAGAGAAAATGGGAGCCTGACCCGCCTCTTTCACTTAAAGGAAATAAAGGATTTTACCCTGATATTAATTCATAAGTGTTGCAGTGAAAGGGATGCGGGAGGGGTATTTGACCTCCTCTTGTGGATTTTCAATATGAGAGCACTATGAGACATTACAATGAGTGGCAGCACGAGCAAAGCACTGTGAAAAAAGTACTTATTTCAACTATAGACTGCAGCAGTTTTTTTAATACAATGGACACAAATAAATTTACACGCTAGGCACTGCAGTCTTAATGGATATTGCACTATTTTCTATGTGTGTTCTGAGAAATGTAGGCCCAAGAGGACTACATATTTACCATGTGGGCTGCCTTTAAAAATTAAGGGTCACCTGAGAACAGATTACTGCTCACATATGATTAAGGCTAAATGATGAGCTGAAACGCATCACGATGAAAAGTGGTGCTACCACTTTGAGTGTTGAAAAAAACATATGGTCAGTTTGCAAACCGAGCCTCTGCATTTTTTTTGGGATGTTTGCCCTGCGGGATGCTCCGTTCCCGCTTTGCCGTAGTCGCCATGAGAGTACTGAGCCCCCACAAACGGAGAATGATGTGCCTTGGAGAAAGTGTGGGAGCCTGACCCGCCTCTTCCACTTAAAGAAAATAAAGGATTTACCCTGATACTAATTAGTAAGTGTTGGGGTTTAAGGGATGCGAGAGAGGTGTTTGACCTCCTCTTGTGGATTTTCAACATGAGTGCACAATGAGATGTTACATTGACTGTGACAGCATGAGCAAAGTACTGTGAAAAATAACTTATTTCAACTATAGACTGCATCGCTTTTTATAATACAATGGACACAAATGAATTTACACGCTAGGCACTGCAGTCTTAATGGATGTCACACTGTTCTTCTATGTGCATTCTGGGAAATGTAGGCCTGGAGGACTACATAATTACCATGTGGTCTAATTTAAAAAATGAAGGGTCACCTGATGACAGATAGCTGCTCAGCTATAATTAAGGCTCGATGAAGAGCTTAAATGCGTCAGGATGAAGAGTGGTGGTACCGTTTTGAGTGTTGAATAAAGCTCATGGTCATTTTGCAAATTGAGCCTCGCCGTTTTTTTTGGATGTATTTTAATTACCCAGTGGCAGTTGCCACTGGGTAATTATAGTTGGGATCGTGCTTCCATAGGATATACATTTTTTTTGGTTTGCTTATATCTTTGGCGCCATTTGACGAATAATTTCCCAAAAACGTTTTTTTCACCTCAGCTCCTTCCTAGAAAGTTCAAAGGGGGGGGGGGGGCGGTATACATCAAACAGAGCAAACAGAGGCCAAGAAAAAGGGGAGGGTCCCAAAATGTGTGGTCCCCATTCATGTATTATTTTTTCCATAGGAACTTTAGAAACAGGAACAGTCTAAACTGCTGGATGGATTTACACCAAATTTGGCAGACAAAAAGACATATCCGCAGGTCCAGAAGTGTACTGAATAGTTGGTGTCTGAGGTCCTACTTTTATACCCTAGTGCCCTGGTCCTGCAAGGTTGGAGAAGCAGACAGTGTCTTTGAAGTGCATGGAATTTCCTGCCTCCCCTACTCTGGCTTCAAGCTGGCTGTAGTGACAATGCAGGGTCATTAAGCCCTTTGTGTGATGGCAGAGGAGCACAGCCCCCCCACCCTGCCAGTAGATGGCCCAGGCAGGAACACCTAATCCCATGACTGTCTGGGAAGAATTCACAAATTCTAACTATAAGCTGCAACCAGTCATGTGACCCAAGACAGGCTACAGGCACAAAAGGGCAAAGGAGAGGGAAATGGCAATTTTTCAAAAGTGTAATAAAAAATCTGACTTTACCATTAAAGAGGGTTTATTATTACAATTTCATAGACACCAAACATGATATAGCCACCAGCTCCCAATTGAGAATTACAGCTTTTTAACTCTAATAAGGAATCCCCAATGTTATCCTATGGGAGGGGTAGGCCTCACAGTAGTGAAAAACACATATACGAGTTGTTCACTTTCAGGGCATGTAAAACTTAAGAGTGCATGTCCAACCTTTTAATTGCACAGCAACCTGCCCTATGGGCTACCTAGGGCCTACCTAAATGGTGACTTCTATGTAATAAAAGGAGAGTCTAAGGCTTGGTAAGGGGCTTAAAATAAGTCGACATGACAGTCTAAAAGTGTATTCAGGCCGCAATGGCAGGCCTGGGACATGTTCTACAGTGCTACTTAAGTGGGTGGCACAATAGGTGCTGCAGGCCCACTGGTAGTATTTAATTTGCAGCCCCTAGGTATAGGGTATACCACTCTACAAGGGACTTATAAGTAATTTAAATATGTAAATTAGGTATAAGCCAATTTAACCATGTTTAGGGGAGGGAGCACAAGCACGTTAGCACTAGTTATTAGTGGTAAAGTGAACAGAATTTTAAGGCCAACAAAAATAGGTTAAAAAATGGAAGAGGAGAGGCAAAAAGTTTGGGGGAAGACCGTTCTAACTCTGACAGGCCTAACTATCTGTTTCTTTGAAATGGCTAGACTGTGTAGTGGAGTACATAGTCGGATTGAGCCATGCAACAAGTTGACATGCTTTCCTTTTGGTTTTACTGATCTGACCACCCAACCTCTCCAGATTAAGAGTTGATTTGGGGTGTTGTGATCTGAGAGGGGTGTCTATTTGGACAGAAAGTCACCTGCCTGGTAATAGACGTGTACCCCTGCAACACGCGTGTGGTGATTGTGTGTGCTGGCAGTGTTTGTGTTTGCAAATAGCACACCATGGCACAATACAGAAAGGATAAAATACTGAGCAGTTCGCACAGAGTGATTGTGTGTGCTGAATGTATGTGCATCTGGGGTGGCACAATACATGTGATGACAGTACTACACAATATGTGTTCTGTGTATGTGCATTGAGTACAAGTGTGCCTGTAATTGTAGACTATATGGAGGATCCTGGGTTCCATCTGGGAAAGCCTAGTCCTCTGTGGTGAAGACATGAGGAGTAGAGGAATCTCCTCAGACAGATTTGTGTATTGCTGCATTCCTGTGAGTTGGGTGAGACACACTGCAGGAAGGGAGAGAGAGCGACTCCCCCTGTACACATCAAAAGGGTGCTCTTTGGTTCATTGATAGATCACAGGGAAATGGCGTGGATACATCTCAGGAAGGAGATGGCACTGATAAGGGAACTATAAAGAGTAGGGATGGGATTCTGTGATAAACCTTTTGAAGCACACATCACTGCGTCTGACATCCAGGTGTGAACTCTAGTCACTCCCATGGCATGTGTTGTGGGACTTTCAGCTTCGGTGTTTCTCCTGCTGTGACAGACAGCCTTTCAAGAGGAAGAAGAGAGAGAAAAGTGTGCACTTCAAAAGAAGCAAAACGCCAACATAAAACTTCAAAGACCCAGACCATAAGTCACATTTGGTGTCTGTAAATGGACTATAAGAAGAGGTGGTTGAGACCCCAAAATGTGTCATCTGCCAAGCAGCCAGATGGGCTGTGTGAGGAGGGGAAGCTCTGCAAGCCTTATGCCTGTGACCAGGACTAGGGGTCAAGATGTACTTGTCTCTCTGCTGGGTTAGGGACATCTCCTAGGAAAACCAAGACAACCTGTTCTGGAGCCTGGAGCACCAGTGCCTGACTGCTTGACAAGACCAGTGTTCCCTGTGAGAAAGAGGAGAGTGTTGGAGGGAGTGAGGTCCAGTGGGAAGCCCAGCCAAGTGAACTCTCAGTGCGAGGTGTAAGGATATGCTTTGTTGCCCACATGCAGCTTCTAGTTCCAACCCCCGTATGCTAGGAGGGGGCTGCCATGGAGATATTCGAGAGCAGATTGCCGTGCCGGACTTGTGAGACCTTGTGGCTCCTGTGACGGCAACCCCATATGCTAGGAGGGGCCACCATTAAATGATCACTGAATCTTAAGGGCGGAAGCCTATGCAGACCCTAGCAGCGACCCAGCATGCCAGGAAGGGCCCCCATGGTACAGACTACTGTGCAGTGAGGGTGGCGCTTTGGCCAGTGGAGCTACAGCAACACCGTATGGCAAGAGGGGCTACTGATACTTAAGTAATTGCGAGGATCGGGCTGTCGCCATATAAATTTATGCCGTGACCCGTGGGTCACCATGATGCAATGAGGTTTAAGCCTGAACTGCTCCTGTGAAACTGAGGAAGATGCTGTGTGTGCATCGCTAAATCACCAGGATCCCAGCTGGAAGCACAGGAATACAATCTCCCCCATTCTCCCCATGTAGGGAGCACAGCACATACCACATGCACTCACCATGCAGGAGGAGCCCCAGAGCACACCCAATCGCTACTAGAGCTGGCCCACATGCTCAGGAGAGAGCCACGTACAGCAGAGTCTCCGCACAGGACCAGAGCAGTGTGAGTGCCCACTGTCGCGACACTCACTGGAACATTGCAAGCCTCCTCGCTGCTGGAGTGGGTAAGACTAGTTACGGGCCTGTGATGGAACTTGCTGCTGAGGGCACTACAGCGCAAATAAACTTTTGATTATTTTACAAAGAGTCGGAGTAGACTCTTGAGTTAAGCCCTAATAGCGAGCATTCCTTGAATGTGGCCATCATTGAATATGGCATAACCCCTACCATGTTATGAAGAGCACGTGGGAGAGGGATTTGCTAGCGAAACACAAGAGCCCCACAACTCAAGGGGAAATGGGTTATTGTTTATATATGTCATAATATTGCTTTGAATAGGTAGGTTTAGAAATAAAACACTTATTTTACTATAAAAATAAGTATTTGACTTAATGCTCACGCTTCCCCCTTCCCGCTAAATTAGTGGAGAAAGTTATGAACACTCAGTTAGCCAACTATCTACAAGACAATAAACTTCTTGGTGAGACTCAATTTGGCTTTAAGTCAAGGCATTGTACCGAAGCAGCTTTGATCAAAGCCACTGAGGAACTTAGGGCAGTACTGGATGGCGTTAGAGCAGCAGCACTCATCCTCCTTGATTTGTTGGCAGCATTTGACACTGTCGACCAAAAGTTGCTGATTAGCCGCTTGAGTACTTTAGGGATTAACGAGAAAGCTTTAACTTTACTCACGTTCTTTCTCTCAGAAAGATAACAATCAGTGGCCTTGGGCCTATATGAATCCTATCCCTTCACGCTTTCATGTGGAGTCCCGTAGGGTTCATCAATCAGCCCTACATTATTTAATGTTTGCATCACAGAATTGGCCAATCTGATCAGATCCTTCGACCTGTCTTTGGCTTCTTATGCTAACGTCGCTCAAATCATCCTGTCAACTTTCAACAATGGCACTAAAATCGCTGCTCAATTCCATAGTTGCATGCTGGCTGTCAGTTCTTTGATGAGTAAGCACTGCCTGAAATTAAAGTCAGGCAAGACCAAGGTGGTTCTGTTTGGAATAAATTGGGCCCCCTACCTATCCCGGTGACCAAGGATAAAACACCAGGAGTATTAATTGAAAAATTGATGAAAATTTGAAATTTGGGCAACAGGTCAACGCTATTACCTCCTCTAGCTTTTGCCTATTCAAATCTATAAAACAAATCCTGCCCTTCATTCCTGTCCACACCAAAAAGACCGTAATTACCACCTTAATCTTATCAAAGCTAGACTATTGTAATGGCCTTTACTTGAATATGCAGGAAAAACATCTTAACAGGCTTCAGACTGTGCAGAACACAGCAGCTAGGCTTCTCCTAGGCATTCCTAAATTCCAATCAGTTGCTAAGGAAATTCAGGAACTGCACTGGCTTCCATTAAGAAGCTGCCTCAAATTTAAGTCCCTATGCATCACCTAAAAGGCTCTACATAACATCAGCCCTCAGATTCTTAGACAGTCCTTGAAATGGTACTCCCCCAACAGACCCCTCCGCTCTGCCGGAGCAAACCTTATGCTGCTTCCCAGAATCTGAAAGGCAAACTGGGGTGGCAGAAACTTCACATTAGGATCCATCAAACTCTAGAATAGTTTACCCAGCCGCATAAGAGCCCTGTGTTGGAAATGGCCCTTTTTGCAGGGTCACCCCTAAACTTTTTGCCTGCCTCCTGTATTTTTGCTGACCTGTTTCTGTTGGTTTTATGACTCTGGGCACTTTACCACTGCTGTTCAGTGCTAAAGTGCATATGCTCTCCCTTTGTAAATATGACTATGTGAATTGGTATATCCCTGATTGGCTTATTTGGTTTACCTGTTAGTCCCTAGTAGTGTGGCCTGTGTGTGCCCAGGGCTGGTAAACCAAATGCTGCTGGTGGGCCTGCAGCACTGATGTGTGCCACCCACAGAAGCAGCTTGTAAAGTGTGTCTCAGACCTGCCACTGCAGTGTCTGTGTGCAGTCCAGAACTGCCATCTTGGCTGTGAAGTGCACCCACTTCCCAGCCCCTGAACCTTCCCTTGGCATCTTGTAAGTCACCCCTATGATAGGGTGCATTGTATGTGTAAGGTAGGACACGCCTTGCTGTGTGTAGCATGTCCTGGTAGTGAATTATGCCCCATTTCGTTTTTCACTACTGTAAGGCTACCTGTTCCTCATAGGCTAGAATGGGCAGTTTGACTATTACATTCTATAGTCCTAACTGACCCCAGGAACATGGTAGAAAAACGAATTTAGTATGAGCTCAGAATATTAAAATACATCTTTTAGTGAAGTTTATTTTTATATTCTGTGTTTGAAAATACCACTTTTAGAAAGTAGGTATTTTCTTGCCTAAGCCTTCCAGTGTGCTCTGCTGTTATGTGTATTGGCTGTCTGGTTTTAGAGGGGCAGGGCAGGCTGAGTCAGACCTGGGTTGAATAGAGAGATCTGCATTTAGAGTGTGGGGAGGGGTGGCTCCTTGACCTGAATAGGGCTGTGCCTGGCAAGGTGAATGCTGGCTCCACCTCCTACTGTGTGTCTGCTAGCAGACCCCCTCTTTCTGAAAGGAAGAATGCAGCCTGATAAACAAAGTGCTCCAGGCCTGAGCAGAACTGGTTCTGGCTAGGTTCAGTGACTTGTAGCTTCTGAGAACAAAGACTTTTGGGGTATAAATATCTGTGCTCAAACCCCTACAATTTGTATTGCTTTTGGATCTGGAGAGGAAACTCTGTCCGTGCCACTGGAGGAATCTGCAGGAAGTGACTGTCCTTGTGCTTGTGTGTTGTTTCTTGCACTGGCCTGCAGCAGTGACCACTGGACCTTGAAGAAGAGGAAAAGGAACTTTTGAGAGAACTTTTATTTTTGTTACAGCAATTACCCAAGGGCTAGGAAGAGAGCTAGCCTCCTGCTGGAGTCTCAGGCACATCAGACTCCACCACCAACCTCCTGCTTCCTCCCTGCGAGGATTGCTATCTGCTGATGAGGCTCCTGTGAGTTCCAGGGCCTCTAGTTTTGCTTCAGAGAAAAGAGTGCTGGAAATCGTCGCTAACGCACGTTTGCGAGCCGCTGCAGCCGAGAGCGCTGGAAAAATCATCGCGCTGCTGCCGCTGGGTGCTCGCAACACGAAACCATCGCTAACACCCCTTTGCGAGCCGCTGCAGCTGAGACGCGCTGGAAAAATCATCGCGCTGCTGTCGCCGAGCGCTCACAACCCCTAAAGAAATCATCGCTTCAAGACATCGCTTTGCGGACGCCGTGCGTCCGCCATTTTCATCGCATTGCACCGGATTTCGTCGCTCCCTCGCGGAGCGTCATCTCTTCGCATCGCAACACAATCGCACAGCACAACAGGATCGTCGCATCGACTTCTCCCTCGCGGCAAGAAAGTCATCGCATCGGCGGCCTAGCGTGCAGAAGTTGGTCGCAGTGTCTCCGCACGCATCACGCAGATCAGCGCATCATCCTCCCTTGCGGCAAGGATTTCAACGCATCGCCGGCCTCGCGTGCCGAGAATCATCGCTACCACTTCTTTGCGACATTTTGTTGGTTTTGCTACTAAACCCAGGTACTTTGTGAGAGAAAGGGTCGCAGAGACCACTGCTTTGAATTTGAACTTTATTTTTGCAACCTTTGAACTATTTTTTGACAGTCCTTCAACAGCCATCCTATTTTTGACAGTCTTATGAGAGAAAGGGTCGCAGAGACCACTGCCTTGAATTTGAACCTTATTCTTGCAACCTTTGAACTATCTTTGACAGCCCTTCAACAGCTATCCTATTTTTGACAGTATTGTGGCTTTTACAGTTATTGGTCTTGTGATAAATCTGCCTTTATATAAAGATACTTATTTTTTATAACTACTTGTGTGGTGTCCCTCTGTAGTGTTCCTCACTGTGTTACTGTGTATGGTCATAAATGCTTCACACCCTGCCTCTGAGATAAGCCTACCTGCTCGTCCTACGTTACCACAGGGTTGAGCAGGGGTATTAAAGAGGGTAGCCCTCTCACTCTGACTTAGGAAGAAGGGTCACTACTTGGACAGTGGCCAGCCATTGCCAACTAGAGACCCCCATTTCTAACATTGGTGGTCAGCGGTGAGGATCTGGACTTGCATTTATGATCGCATACAATAATTATAGTGTACACTACTAGTGAGTGCAGACCATAACGTACCGCATACATTTTTTGAGAGTTTTTTTGGATCCTATATTGTAATTGATATTGCCGGTGATTTTTCACCCGCACACATTTCCTGAGAGTTTTTGGGATCCAATATTGTGATTGATATTGCCGGTGATTTTTCACCCGCGCCCATTTTTTGAGAGTTTTTGGATCCCATATTGTAATTGATATTGCCGGTGATTTTTCACCTGCGCACATTTTTTGAGAGTTTTTGGATCCCATATTGTAATTGATATTGCCGGTGATTTTTCACCCGCACACATTTCTGAGAGTTTTTGGATCCTATTTTGTGATTGATATTGCCGGTGATTTTTCACCCGCATACATTTTTTTGATACGTTTTCTTCTATCTTTTATTGATATTGCCCGTGATTGTTACAATGGGCAAGCCTATGTTTTATTGATATTGCCGGTGATAGTACCCGCATACATTTTTGAGAATTGTTGGATCCTATATTGTGATTGATATTGCCGGTGATTTTTTACCCGCATACATTTTCTTGAGAAGTTTTCTTCTATCTTTTATTGATATTGCCCGTGATTGTTACAATGGGCAAGCCTATGTTTTATTGATATTGCCGGTGATAGTACCCGCATACATTTTTGAGAATTGTTGGATCCTATATTGTGATTGATATTGCCGGTGATTTTTTACCCGCATACATTTTCTTGAGAAGTTTTCTTCTATCTTTTATTGATATTGCCCGTGATTGTTACAATGGGCAAGCCTATGTTTTATTGATATTGCCGGTGATAGTACCCGCATACATTTTTGAGAATTGTTGGATCCTATATTGTGATTGATATTGCCGGTGATTTTTTACCCGCATACATTTTCTTGAGAAGTTTTCGTCTATCTTTTATTGATATTGCCCGTGATTGTTACAATGGGCAAGCCTATTGTTTATTGATATTGCCGGTGATAGTACCCGCATACATTTTTGAACGTTTTTGGATCCTATATTGTGATTGATATTGCCGGTGATTTTTTACCCGCATACATTTTCTTGAGAAGTTTTCTTCTATCTGTTATTGATATTGCCCGTGATTGTTACAACGGGCAAGCCTATTTGTTTTATTATTGATATTGCCAGATATTGCTACAATGGGTCTTGCTGAAATGAGACCTACCTTTTATATAGATGATCTGTTAACCTACAGTCTAGAGAAGCTAAGGGGGTTCTGTGAGGAGAAGGGCTTAGCAGTGAGTAGGAAGGAGACTCAGCTATCCCTGCAGACATCCCTGAGACTTTGGCAACAAGACAGATGGAGATTCTTGGAGTCCCAGTACACCTACCAAGAGGGTAGTTGGTCTGAGGGTGGCTCTAGAGAGTCTGAAGAGGAGGAAGAAAGTGTTATGGAATATCTCATAGGTGGGGAGTTCCTTGATGAGCCTAGTGCCTATGGTAGTGCCAGATTCCCCTCATGGTCCCCAGAGGAGTTGGGGGACAGGCGGGAAGGTCCCATAGGTAGGGAGTCCCTTGCTGGATCTAGTGCACAGGGTAGTGCCCAATCCCCTTCATGGTCCCCAGAGGAGTTGGACAGACAGAGGGAGAGGGAGTACCAGCTGGAATTGGAGAGGCTCCAAATAGAGATTGCCCAGCTGGAGGCGCACCTAGCGCAGATAGCAGAAAAGGAGAAGTTAGCTCCAGAGGGGAGGTTACCCCTGGAGCGCAGTTTTAATTGTCTGGATTCCCCAGAGAGGGTGGGGTCCAGTGGTGGCAGCAAAATTGAAGTATATAGTGATGACAGTGTAGTACACCCACCCACTGATGTGGCACCTGACTTGAAGGAGGGGTTGATCTACACCAGGGGATTCAAGGACCTGAGATAGCTCCATTGGTGTGCAGTGTCCCTGAGGTGGATTGGGGAACTAGCGCAGGGGCCCATAGTCCTAGTGAAAGGAGGGATACTCTACCGACTCTGGATGAGAGGTGCAGGGAGAGGGGTTCCCCCGTGGTTGAAGTCCTGGTGTATGAGTGTGAGGACCGCCCAGAAGAGTGTGGGTTGAGTGATAGAGACAGTCAGTTAATGTCTCGCCCATTTCAAGAGAGTGGTGTGGGGTACGTGTGTGAGGCACTGGATTGTGAGGTAAAGGTTAGCACCTGTGTGGAGCTGTGTAATCCAATTGTGGGAGAGCATATTGTGAGTTCCTGTTTTCCAGAGCTAGGCCAACACCTGTCAGATTGCGAGTTCTCTGATCCTAGGGAACTTGCACAGGAGGCAGACCTCTGGGTGAGTACCAGAGGCTCTGTAGAGGCATTAGGGAATGACCCTAAGAGAAGTGGTTCAGAACTTTTCCAACCCAGAGTGCTGGGAAAGGTTAGGAGTGTTACAGCTGAGTCCCCTTGTTGTGAGGAGGTTGTAGGGCCTCACATCCTGTCTCGTGGGAGCAGGAGTGAGACTGGGATAGGTCCCGAAGTGCCCCAGCCTCAGTCCCCAGGACTGGATGGTTCCATGAGGGAACACCAGGTGGGGAGCCTAGTCTGTCTGGATGGACCGTCCATTGTGGGGGTACCCCAGTGTTAGGTGAGCTGGGAGTGCCTGTAGTCAGGCCTCCATCAGTTCTTGTGCCTGGCAGTGCCACTCCTAGGGGGAGGGTACAGAAGTCCAGTCTGAGGGATGAAAGGGGGAAAGAGTCACCAGTGGAAGAACCAGTGGGTCAGGGGCCAGCCAGAAGGGCTGAGCCTCATAGGATTGGCCATGGTGACGCCACTTCTGTCCTGGGGCATCTTCACGCACTGTCAGAGGGACAGGAGGTCGTGAGCTCTGTGCCAGGCAGACTGTCACGCAACACGCTAGGTATGTGTCACCCTCAGGAAGTCCTGGTTGGCCAGGCAGTTGTTCAGCCGCAGGGGTTGGTCCCTGGGTTGGTAAGTCAGGTCCAGGAGTTGTCTGACCTGGAGGGAGGGACAACTGTAAGCAGTATCCCGACCATTTTTTCCAAGAGCACCACTCCAGGTGGGAGGGTGCAGTATGCTGGAAGGGGGTGCAGAGGGAGGGAGTCCTCGCCTCTGACCCCGGTGCACCCTGAGGGTTTTTTCAGGTTGGTAGGTCAGTTGCAGGGTCCAGGCCCTGAACTGGTGGAGGGGTGTGTTTCCCTTGAGGGGAGCCTGTGTGCTCCCCAGGAAGTCCTGGGTGGCCAGGCGGTTGTTCAACCCCAGGGGTTGGTCCCTGGGATGGTAAGTCAGGTCCAGGTGTTGTCTGACCTGGAGGAAGGGACAACTGTAAGCAGTGTCCCGACCATTTTGTTTCCTAAAAGCACCACTCCAGGTGGGAGGGTGCAGTATGCTGGAAGGGGGTGCAGAGGGAGGGAGTCCTCGCCTCTGACCCCAGTACCACCTGAGGGTTTTTCCAGGTTGATGGATCAGTTGCAGGGACAAGGCCCTAAACTAGTGGAAGAGTGTATTTTCCTTGGGGGGAATTGGTGTACTCCCCCAGAAGTCCTGGGTTGCCAGGCACAGGCCCAGCCTAAGGGTACAGACCCTAGGTTGGGGGGCCAGGTTCAGGGTGTCCCCCTGATCTGGAGGAAGGGGCAACTGCTAACAGTGCCCCTCCCGGTTTGTGTTATGGAGGCACCTCTCCAGGTGGGAGGGTGCCGGGCCCCAGTAAAGGGGGCGGGGAGAGGGCAGCCTCACCCCTGACCTCCGCCCAGTCTAAGGGTACAGACCCTATGCTGGGATACCAGTTGCAGGATAGAACCCCTGAACTGGTGGGCGAATTATGCAGGACACCTGCCTCAGGTGCCCTGACAATTCTGGAGGGGGTACCGCTCCAAGTGGGAGGGTACCGAGCCCCAAAGAGAAGGACCGGGTGTGGAGGAGCCCACCCCAGTCGCTGGCCCCGCCGTTGGGTACAGGCCCAGGGCTGGTGGGTCAGTGTCAGGACGCGTTGCCTGACCTGACAGGAGGGAGAGTGGACAAAAGGTGCCAGACACCTGGGGTTACTGCCCTGCACTCTCTGATGCCACACAAGTTTGAGAGCCCTGAGAGGTATAGGGCTTGGATTTTATCACTGACTACTGTCAGTGACTACTGGGGCTTGTTGTTTATCTGTTGGGACACACCTGGGGGCCAGTTAAGGTTAGATGCTGCACAGGTGGTATCCACAGGTGAGGGGAAGAGTTCCCCATTGGTTATCTTAGTGGGCCCTAGGAGTGTGGACAGAGGGATCCACCAGGGTTCAGATTGGAGTAGAGCTGCCATATGCCCCTGCAGTTGCGGGCCAGTTCCGTGTTCTATCGCTCGAAGCAGGGAAGCCCATCAAAGTAGTGATTGGTCTACCCTGCGTTTTGGCTGGAAGGGGTTGTGTTGGAAATGGCCCTTTTTGCAGGGTCACCCCTAAACTTTTTGCCTGCCTCCTGTATTTTTGCTGACCTGTTTCTGTTGGTTTTATGATTCTGGGCACTTTACCACTGCTGTTCAGTGCTAAAGTGCATATGCTCTCCCTTTGTAAATATGACTATGTGAATTGGTATATCCCTGATTGGCTTATTTGGTTTACCTGTTAGTCCCTAGTAGTGTGGCCTGTGTGTGCCCAGGGCTGGTAAACCAAATGCTGCTGGTGGGCCTGCAGCACTGATGTGTGCCACCCACAGAAGCAGCTTGTAAAGTGTGTCTCAGACCTGCCACTGCAGTGTCTGTGTGCAGTCCAGAACTGCCATCTTGGCTGTGAAGTGCACCCACTTCCCAGCCCCTGAACCTTCCCTTGGCATCTTGTAAGTCACCCCTATGGTAGGGTGCATTGTATGTGTAAGGTAGGACACGCCTTGCTGTGTGTAGCATGTCCTGGTAGTGAATTATGCCCCATTTCGTTTTTCACTACTGTAAGGCTACCTGTTCCTCATAGGCTAGAATGGGCAGTTTGACTATTACATTCTATAGTCCTAACTGACCCCAGGAACATGGTAGAAAAACGAATTTAGTATGCCTGAGCTCAGAATATTAAAATACATCTTTTAGTGAAGTTTATTTTTATATTCTGTGTTTGAAAATACCACTTTTAGAAAGTAGGTATTTTCTTGCCTAAGCCTTCCAGTGTGCTCTGCTGTTATGTGTATTGGCTGTCTGGTTTTAGAGGGGCAGGGCAGGCTGAGTCAGACCTGGGTTGAATAGAGAGATCTGCATTTAGAGTGTGGGGAGGGGTGGCTCCTTGACCTGAATAGGGCTGTGCCTGGCAAGGTGAATGCTGGCTCCACCTCCTACTGTGTGTCTGCTAGCAGACCCCTCTTTCTGAAAGGAAGAATGCAGCCTGGTAAACAAAGTGCTCCAGGCCTGAGCAGAACTGGTTCTGGCTAGGTTCAGTGACTTGTAGCTTCTGAGAACAAAGACTTTTGGGGTATAAATATCTGTGCTCAAACCCCTACAATTTGTATTGCTTTTGGATCTGGAGAGGAAACTCTGTCCGTGCCACTGGAGGAATCTGCAGGAAGTGACTGTCCTTGTGCTTGTGTGTTGTTTCTTGCACTGGCCTGCAGCAGTGACCACTGGACCTTGAAGAAGAGGAAAAGGAACTTTTGAGAGAACTTTTATTTTTGTTACAGCAATTACCCAAGGGCTAGGAAGAGAGCTAGCCTCCTGCTGGAGTCTCAGGCACATCAGACTCCACCACCAACCTCCTGCTTCCTCCCTGCGAGGATTGCTATCTGCTGATGAGGCTCCTGTGAGTTCCAGGGCCTCTAGTTTTGCTTCAGAGAAAAGAGTGCTGGAAATCGTCGCTAACGCACGTTCGCGAGCCGCTGCAGCCGAGAGCGCTGGAAAAATCATCGCGCTGCTGCCGCTGGGTGCTCGCAACACGAAACCATCGCTAACGCCCTTTGCGAGCCGCTGCAGCTGAGACGCGCTGGAAAAATCATCGCGCTGCTGTCGCCGAGCGCTCGCAACCCCTAAAGAAATCATCGCTTCAAGACATCGCTTTGCGGACGCCGTGCGTCCGCCATTTTCATCGCATTGCACCGGATTTCGTCGCTCCCTCGCGGAGCGTCATCTCTTCGCATCGCAACACAATCGCACAGCGCAACAGGATCGTCGCATCAACTTCTCCCTCGCGGCAAGAAAGTCATCGCATCGGCGGCCTAGCGTGCAGAAGTTGGTCGCAGTGTCTCCGCACGCATCACGCAGATCAGCGCATCATCCTCCCTTGCGGCAAGGATTTCAACGCATCGCCGGCCTCGCGTGCCGAGAATCATCGCTACCACTTCTTTGCGACATTTTGTTGGTTTTGCTACTAAACCCAGGTACTTTGTGAGAGAAAGGGTCGCAGAGACCACTGCTTTGAATTTGAACTTTATTTTTGCAACCTTTGAACTATTTTTTGCGGGTCCTTCAACAGCCATCCTATTTTTTGACAGTCTTATGAGAGAAAGGGTCGCAGAGACCACTGCCTTGAATTTGAACCTTATTCTTGCAACCTTTGAACTATCTTTGACAGCCCTTCAACAGCTATCCTATTTTTGACAGTAGTGTGGCTTTTACAGTTATTGGTCTTGTGATAAATCTGCCTTTATATAAAGATACTTATTTTTTATAACTACTTGTGTGGTGTCCCTCTGTAGTGTTCCTCACTGTGTTACTGTGTATGGTCATAAATGCTTCACACCCTGCCTCTGAGATAAGCCTACCTGCTCGTGGTACGTTACCACAGGGTTGAGCAGGGGTATTAAAGAGGGTAGCCCTCTCACTCTGACTTAGGAAGAATGGTCCCTACTTGGACAGTGGCCAGCCATTGCCAACTAGAGACCCCCATTTCTAACACCCTGCCTACATTACTCTCCTTTAGGAAGGAGCTCAAAACCTCGCTGTTAATCATCTAGGTCTAAGTTGTTTTTTTTCTTGCTCAGGACAGCTAGCGCCAAGACACTTAGTTCACGTGCGCTCAATAGATTGTTATAACATAACGTTGATTTAATTGACATTGCTGTGCACTTTTTGAGTTATGAGTTGTGTTCATTGACATGAATTCACACTTCCTCCCTAAGGGAGCCTTGAACTGCTCAACCATAGCTACCACTGAGAGTCAAGTGCAGAAGGGGTACGTTGCCCAGTTGCTCAAGATCCATAGTAGGCTGGGCCCCAGGACATGAGGAGTAAAAGGCCTCAACCCCCATTGTTGGGCCCAGTAATCCCTGCGTGTCCTGTGGCCCTCTGAAAGGAGTGTTTTATGTTGTTGAATATTTTTCTTTGCTAGAGTTTGCATATTGGGAGTTGATAAGCTGATACGACCAAGTAAGAAGTTTACTAGTAGGTTATTGAGAACCAGTAGTCTTGAAAAATAATTTGTTAAGGCTAATATATTTCAAAGAATTAGTCACAGTTTTGGCATAGCTGATCATATAGGTAGTAAATTGAATAGTATCAAGGCTAGAAAGGGATGTCAATCCAAATTCAATGCATATTCTGCAGCTCAGTGTTGAAGCTCTGAGGTAAAAATAGCAACAGAAACATACAATATGGGAGCGTGGCCTAGCGGTCCAACATGGCAGACACGCTTTAGGTGAGCTCCTGTAGCCCACAACAGAATCCGTCGAACATCCTGCCGCAACAGCACACATTTACACTCTGTTCTCCCTGCGTGGACCCCCTGAGCCAGCTGCCACCCATGAGGGGGTGCAGTGTCGCTGGCTGCCCGCTGTGTGAGATCAGAGCACTTCCTTGGGAGGAGATGCCCAGGGGTTGCGCGGAATCGAGGCCCGAGCGTGACCAGAGGAGGGCCGCCTCTGTGCATAGCTTGTTGTGGGGCCACGCTGGGGCTCTGGCGGTGTCCAGGGGGTGCCTGGGCGCGGGGCAGCCTGTAAAAAGACCCGACGATAGGGGCCCCGGCCACGCTGCGGCACATCAGAGGCGGTCGTGACGGTTGGAGCGGTGCCATGGAGGACCGCCCCACTGAAGTAAGGCAGCTGGCAAGACCCTGCTGGGGATCTGAGCCAGGGATTTCGGCGGCTGTGTCGAGCCGCGGTTGTGCTGTGCCCTGGAGGGGTCCGAAGGGAAGGAAGGCCCCCCAGGAGATCTGCAGAGATCAGGGTGGCATGCGCAAGGCCTGCCCGCAGAGGAGATCAACTGCCGGGGAGCTGGCCTGGGGCTTCACCGAGCCCGGGCACATATTGCTAGAGGCCTAGGAGGGACACTGATGCCGCCGGGGCTGGGCAGCCCGTGGCCGGACCACGAGGTACGAGGTGAGCAGTGCCGCAGCTGAGAAGGTGACAGAGGGCCGGTCTGCTGGGCCCTGGGAGGAAGTTGCTGGCAGGGCCTGGGACAACACCAAATTACAGTGATTTCTAGACGGTGGGCCTGAGGTGGCTTAAGGTACCCACTAGGGGGCGCGCTCGCCTGCGAAACCGATCAAGCCAGGCCTCGGTGTGGCTTCCAGGTGACGTGCTCCCCCCCAACCATTGCTTGCCATCTGGGCTCGGGCCGAACTCGGAGGATACCCTCCCCCCTGGCATGACTGCTTAGACTTAACCTTGCCTGCGGAGTTTACTCGCATCGCCCAAGGGTTCTTCCTGCCAAAAACGCCTGGTGATTGCCATATCTGTTCACCCACATACAAGCAATGACGCATGTTAAAATGTCGGGTGCCAATGCCAAGCAGAGCACAATAGACAGATTTACAGAAGCAGGAGCTCAGGCAGAGGCTCCAGGGGATCAGACCAGCGCTATGCCAGATAATGCAGCCTTAATGGCAGCTATCACACAATCAAGGGACATGCTTGATGCCAAAATTGGAGCCGCGGGCTCTGATGTCATGCTCATCCGTCAGGACCTGCGCAACGCAGTGGACAGACTCACTGAAGCCGAAACACGGATTTCAAAGGCGGAAGATACTGTCACCTCCCGTCAGAAAAAGTTATCCTCCTTGGAGCCCATCAGCAAGGGCCTGGCTGTGCGTGTGGAGGATGCAGAGGGAAGGGCCTGCAGGAACAACCTCCGCTTTGTGGGCTTCCCCGAGGGCTGCGAAGGGAGCGACATGGAGCAATTTCTAACTAAATGGCCCAAGGGCTGGTTTCCACCCACCTCCATGTCGCAATGCTTCATCATTGAGTGCGCTCACCGGGCCCTACTCCAAAAACCTCCTCCAGGCGCTAGGCCGTGACCTATCATCGCCAAATTCCTGAACTTCCATGATAGGGACAATATTCTGAAACAGGCCAGACCACAGGACTCGCTACTATACGCTTCACAAAGCATAATGATATTTTCTGACTATACTAAGCTTGTCCAGCAGCGTAGACAATCATTTATGGAGGCCAAAGCCCGCCTGCGAGACCTCAAAATTCCTTATGCTCTGCTATTCCCTGCCTGCCTGAGAGTGGCATATCAGCCGCGCTCTCATTTCTTTGAAACCCCGGAAGAAGTGTTCGCATTGACTTACAAAGCAGTGAAGGTAAAACTGCATACCCCTCCACGGCAGGACTCAGACTCGTCATCAGGGGACGCAGCCCGTAAATTGTCTAAAATCAAAGGTAAACTGAGTCATAGATCAAGGTCAGTATGCCGATCCAGGTCCCGCAGTGAATCACGACCCCTGCAATGTGGGACCCAGCGTGAGCAGACAGCATCATAACTCAATACCCAGGAGAAAATGCTGGAAGCGGACACCTCGCAGGTAGAGGCAAGAATACGAGGGCTACTCCCCCATGGGGACATCTCTCCATCCCAGAGACAAACATATGACTAAGGGAAGTTTATTGGGGATCCATTGGCTGGGGACAGTATCAGGCTCCTGTTGGGGTCTGATCCACACCCCAACCGCGACAGATACTTCAACAGTTTTGAGGTAAAAGGGAGGGTGGGTGGGAGGGGTTACAGGGCAGTCCAGTTCTGTTTGTTGTGCTATGTACATGCACTATGCATCCATATGGTACTCCCCAGGTGAATCCACACATAGGTCTACCCAAATGCATTCGACTCACCAGTCCACATGTCTTCTAACATGACAGATGTCTCAGGGAATGGGCTCCGAGTAGTCAGCTGGAATGTACGGGGTATGCTAGATAAGATTAAAAGGGCGCTATACTCCGCCAAACCAAACGCTACAAAGCGGATATCTTAATTCTACAAGAAACAGACCTCCTGAGCACCAAAACACCATGTTTCTCCCGCTTTGGGTTTATCCAGACCTTCCACTCGGGATTCACGAGAGGATCTCGAGGGATGGCGATCTTTTTTTTAAAGTTCTTTTTATTGATTACAACAAACAACAATACAGATTTCACAAGTAGTGCAGACTTTAAGTCACAGTAATCATTGACGTGGAACACATGGGCTGATTTCAATAAATAACATCTCCCTTGGTTAGATTGCTCCTGCATTTCAAAGTTCTGGTTCGTCAGGAGAAAATTGTGACGGTAATCTAGGTGGTACACAGATATCCCCCCTGTATGCATTCTATTTACCCCATATTTGCATCCATTTTCCCGGGCACTCCCTGGATACATATACTGTTTTCTCCCTAAACATGCACTAATCCATGTCGCTCTTCCAATCCAGCACTGTCGGAACATCTTGTGCCCCCCATTTCCTTGCTATGTTTCTCTTAGCGATCATCTGACCTAGCGTCACCCATGTCCTCTCTTTGCTACCCAAATCTGTTGGTTCCCATATGTTTAATAAGCAGCGTTTGGCTTCGGGTACTATTCTCTCTCCCAGTACCTCCCCCATGCACAGGACGACGTCACTCCAATACCTACTGATGTGTGGGCATTCCCATATAGTATGGAAGAATGTGCCCTCCCGGCCACACTTTCTTCTGCAACTAGGGTCTTCTCTATATCCCATCTTGACCAAGGCTGGCCCCGTGACGTAAATTCTGTGCAATATTTTCAACTGCACCAATTTAAGTTTAGAGGATATTGCTACCTCTCTTGGTGATGCCAGTGCTTCCTGCCAGTCCTCCTCCTCCAGCCCCGACAAGTCCCTTTCCCATTTGTCACGGAGCTGCGGAAGAGGATCAGTCGAATGGTTGATCAGTTTTGAGTATGTCAGGGAAATCGCCTTTCTTGGCATATATCCATCCAGAAGCCTTTCCTCAAGAGGCGAGGCCTCAGGAGGGGTCACCCCCCTCGGAATCGCTGTCTGCAAGGCATGTCGTACCTGTAGATACCGGAATCTCTCAGTTTCCACCAATTCGTGATCTTGTTGCAGAATCACGAAGGGCACCACCTCCCCCTTTTTCAAGAGGTCGCCCACCCGAGATATCTCAATGGTATCCCATTTATCGAAACCCTTTGTTCTCCAGAGGGAGCCCAATTGTTCTGTATCCCACAGCGGGGTGGCCAGTGGGATGGTTTTTGCCCATCCCATACTCCTGTGTACCGTATGCCACACCTGGACTGAGTGCTTTGTAGGGCCTGTCAGATGGAAGTTCGTGGTCCTGGAATATAACGCCCTTGTGTGATTACTCCCGGGCAAGATCCACCTATCCATAGTATACCCCGGGTCATTCTGAGGTCGGTATACGCAATGGTTGATGGCAGCTAGTTGTGCTGCCCAACAATACTTTTTAATATTCGGTAGCCCGATTCCCCCATTGTACCAGCCCTTTACTAGTTTTGGGAATTAAATTCTTGGTGGACTATTTCCCCAGAGCAATATTCTCTGTGTACTTTCCACCGCTTTAAAGTACGACGCGGGGACTGAGTCAGGGGAATTTTGAAGGACGTACAAAAAACGAGGTAACAACATCAACTTGAAGAGCGCCGCTTTGCCTAGTAGCGACAGTGGAAGAGTCTTCCAGTGCTCCACATCGTGTCTCAGCCACTGTAGCGGTGGCAACAAGTTGGACGCATAATATATTTTAGGATCTTTAGTGATGAACAGTCCAAGATATTTGAATCCGTCTGTGGCTATCGTCACCTTGCAATCTTTGGGCAGGGGAGGCGGGTTTCCATTCAACACTAATATAAGCGATTTTGACCAATTAATGGTGTATCCGGAGTAGGTACCGAAGTTATTGAATATGTTGAGAACCCTGTGCAGGAATCTCTCTGGAGAAGCCAGGTACAACAAGATGTCATCTGCATAGAGTGAGATACAATCCTCCCAGTCCTCTGCCCAATGTAGTCCCCGAATTATAGGGTCTTTTCGGATCCAGTAGGCTTGTGGCTCTAACGTTATCGCAAATAAAAGCGGGGACAAGGGGCAGCCCTGTCGTGTTCCCCTGTGAAGATGGAAGAATGCTGATTGTTTATTATTAACAACTACTTGTGCAAGGGGGTCCGCATACAGGAGTCGCACCCAGCTGATAAATTTAGGACCAAACCCAAGTTTCTCCAGGACGGCTAAGAGATATGGCCACTCTATGGTGTCAAATGCCATGGTAGCATCCAAGAAGACCACCATTGCATCTTCTCTTATGGTATTCACCCTTCCCATTACACCGTGCAGCCGTCACAAGTTTAAAGATGTATTTCTTGACGGCATAAAGCCCGATTGGTCAGGATGGAATAGTCCGGAAATAACCCGGACCAGCTGGGTTGCCAGCAATTTGGCCAAGATTTTGACATCTGCTTTCAGCAGCGATATAGGTCGGTATGAGGAGCATTTATTTTTGGGTTTTCCGTCTTTATATATCACTACCAGAGTGGCTATCCTTTGGTCTTGCAGACGGTGTCCCTTCTCAAGACTTTCCTCATACATTGTCTTAAGGTGGGGGGCATTTCTATCAGGTTGCAGCTTGTAGAGCTCGATCGGGAGACCATTTGGGCCCATCACCTTCCCTGTCTGGAGAGCACGTATAGCTTGAGCTATTTCTTCCTGTGCGAGGTCCGCATCTAACAGAGTTCTATCATCTTCCGCTAGCATTGGTAGATGCATTTCGGACAGTAACCCTTTCACTTCCCTTTCCTGCCTGGTGATCCTGGATGTATAGAGCTGCTCGTAATACTTGGCGAATTCATCCGCGATGACTTGCGTATCTGTAAGACAGTCACCCGCGTCCACTAGTAGCTCTGTGACCAGCTGGCTCGCCAATTCTCTCCTGTCTAGCCACGCCAACAGTTTCCCGGCTTTGTCCCCTAGCTCGTATATGCGCCCCAACTTGTGCCTATTCAATGTTCTCGCCATGTCTCTCACCTCTCTTCTATACTCCTCTTTCTTCAAATTAAGAATGTGAGTCTTATCCTGCTCGTCTGATGTAATGAGTTCACTCTCTAATTTCAGTATCTCTTCCTCTAACCTGAGTAACCCTGCATTCTTTTTCTTTTTTGCTCCCGCTATCTGGGACACCGCATGACCCCGTATCACCATTTTGAAGGCTTCCCAGAGGACCTGCGCCGATTCGACAGATCCTTCGTTCTCTCTAAAATAATGTACTATTTCCTGAGTGATCTTCAGTTTAATCTTCGGGTTTCGGAGGTGCCAAGGGTGTATGGGCGCTAATCTAGTACCACTACCTTTCCCAATCTCCACTTGAGCCCATACGGGGGAATGATCTGATATGCCCCTCGCTAGATGTCAGATCTCCTTAATGTTTCGTACTTGATCCGCCGAGGTAAGAATATAGTTGATCCGAGAGAGACTATTATGGGCCCCAGAGTGAAATGTAAAGTGTGTCTCAGTGGGATGGTGAACCCTCCATGCATCTACTAGTCCCATTGCGTCTATGAAGTGTGGGAGTACCAGCTGCGATGGGGCTATATCCCTGGGTGGATAACGGTCTAACCTCCCCGACATCACGGAATTAAAATCTCCCCCTATTATCAATTTCCCAATGGGGAACGTTAGCATTACATTCCCCAGATCTCTGAATGCTGCCTCCTGCAGGCCTGGCGGTGAGTACACCGATATGAGGGTTAGCACTTCGCCCTCCCAAGTCCCAGACACCGCTGCATATCTCCCCAAGTTATCGGTGCACGTACGATCTTTGGTCATGGGGAATTTCAGAATAACCACTCCCGCGACCCCGTGGTAAACCCTGAGTGTACCACCAACTGATAGCCCCATCTAGCCAAGGCCTTGCACATATTTCCTATTAAATGTGTTTCCTGGAGTAGTACCACCTCCGGGGCGTGTCATTTAAGAAACTGCAATGTGATTCCCCTTTTGAGTTTGTCCCGTAAACCCCATTTACGTTCCAGGACAGGAGCCTGAATCCTTTCTCACCTGAGGTGCCCATGGTTCTGTACACTACTCACCACCAAATATAGCGTTTCAGCCTTCTGTCCATATGGAATGCGTGCAACCAAGGGGGTTGGCTGTGGTCAATTGGTCCCACGGAACCTACCCCCCACCCATTGTCCCTCTTATGTCCCTGTCTGTAATATGTGAATCTGTAGCAGACTAACAACACAACAATAACAAAACCTCCGTTACCCCCCTCCCTGCTCCCCTGCACTCTGGGCTAAGAACTGCCCATGTCCCCAACTATGCAGAGTGCCTGTCGCTCCATGTGTAACTAACTAAAGGTAATGTTAGGGGGTGGCCCCAGTCCGCACCCCTGGTTCCCGCCCTCCAATTAATGTACTCTCATATCTCTATCACTCATCTTTACTGATTCAATGGAGTCACTTATCGTTCTCTGCTCGACTCAGTCCAACGGCGATGCCAATTCTGCCGGTCCCTCAGCCGTGTGCGCCGGTCCCCTCGGTCTCCTTTGAGGATGAATCATGCCGCCCACCTAGCTGTGTAGATTTAGTATTCGAGAAGTGTTCCTTTCCTTTTCTAGGATTGTGGTCTCTTGCCGGTCTCCATCCCTCCAGCCAGTCTGCCGCTGACTCTGGCGTTTCAAAGACCCAGGACCTTCCCTTCGCTTCGACTCTTAGCTTTGCCGGAAACAGCATCGAGTATCAAATACCTTTATCTCGCAGTTGCCTGTTGACCTCCAAAAAGTTCCTCCTTTTTTTCTGCACTGTGATCGTGAAGTCAGGGTAGAGGGTGATCTCACTATTTTCTTACATGATCGGCGGGCCGTGCGGGCAGTTTGTAAGATGATGTCTCGGTCCCTGAAATTTAAGTCTCGCCAGTAGGGGCCTAGGAATCTTGTGCACTCTTTCAACTGCAAAGAATGTTGACAAGGTCTTTGGTTTCAAATAATCGCAGATGAGGGTTTCAACAAAGAGTTCGGATGCTGGCCATTCCGCCTTCTCGGGGACCCCAAGTATTCTGATATTATTCCTTCGTGAGCAGCCTTCATAATCGTCCAATAGTCTCTCCATTTTGTTGCTGGCTACTTGGAGTTCCTTGATGTCTCGTTGCATCTGATTTTCCTCTCCACTTAGCTCTGTTGTAACCACCTCCATGTTTTTGACTTTTTCACTAATATTGTGCATGTCCGCCCTCATCAGTGTCACCTCTGCCGTTATCAAGTCCATCCTTGTTTCCAGAGATGTACGAATTCCCACTATGGTCTCCATGATATCTTTCAGCGACGGGTCTCCACTGTCTGGCCCCTGCCCTGTTTCCTCTCCCCCTTTACCAAGGGCGTCTGGCTCGGTCCGCTTTTGCATTGAAAATGTATCTAGTTTGGTCTGGAGGGTTCCCTTTGCTCCTTTACCCCCCGACATTGCGACCAGCTAGTTGGTGACCTGCTGGGGCCCTAACGGCTGTTATACTCTCTCAGGCCCGTGGCCTCGCTGTGGATTCACGCTTGTGTCCTGGATTCTGCACCAGGTAGCCTCTGTTACCTTCGGTGGCCTGTAGTTCTTGTCGTGGCCGCAGTGTCCCGTCGGGAGCCCTGGTTCTAACCAAGTCAGCGGAGCTCTTATCGGCGGTGTACTGGTCCCCCTTGTGTGTTGCCCGCGTAAGTGTTTCGGTCGCCTCGAGAGGGACCTCCTCTTCTAGTGTCTGGGCCCCGCTGGAACTCGAGCAGTGGATCTTCCTGCTTTTCTATTCACGCAGACCACCAATGTCCACTCTTCCCCTCTTCCCCTCCTCCGCAGCTTTGGGGTGCAGGCCCTGGCTCTCCTTCCCGGCTCTACTCCTGCCCTTTGCAATTATGGCCTCTGTGCAGTCGACTGCTGGGTCCAGCGGCCCCTCACCACCTTGCAGCACCTCCGCTCAGCCGGGCGATCGACCAGACACTGGGGGCTTCTGCTCTCTTGGCCTCCCACTCTGTGATGGGTTCCACTGTGCCCCGGGCCTCTGCTGATTGTTCGCTGCCCCCTACGCTTCACTTTGCCAGTGCCATCTGTGTGCCACAGGCCTCCCGCCCTTCGTTTCTCTTCGTCTGTGCCTGTTTGGGCGTTGTGTGTGCGCCCTGGCCGCTACAGCTATTGGTGGTTCAACAACCCCCGCACACACTCACTGAGGGTTGCGCGTCAAGTTGCACCGCTCCCACAGCGCTGATTTCAGTGGCGGCCGGTGTTGCTGGGCATCGCCTCATCCGCGGGTCTGCCGCAATCCTCCTGCGTCACTCACAGAATCGTTGGTTCCAGGACCCATTACTGGGTCCCGTGCTGAGTAGCACACCGTCGTGCTAGTTTAACAGTCAGCGACCGCCCGTTTCTCGCTTTCTGGGTCCCAGCGACTCTTGCCAGTACCTCCGATGTTGCCGGTCGGACTCCGCCAATAATTGAGCCCGAGGCCTCACTCCTCTCCTAGGTCGCAGCTCCCGGCTCGGGCAGGTCCCACTCTCGCTGTTCGCCGTTTTTCCCGCCGTTGCCTTCTACATGAATTCCAGTGCTTATGTGTCGTAGTCTGACATGAGATTCGGATCAATTAACGGATTAATCACGGACAGAAGCCCGGGGAGTCATGGAGCCTCACGGAGTTGCGGCCATCGGGATCGGCGCCGAAGCCACGCCCCGAGGGATGGCGATCTTGATTCATCATAGGGTTCCATTTGTTCATACCTAGTCGTGGCTCGATCCCCAAGGAAGGTACACACTTGTGTCAGGCACATTATACGGGGAACAAATTATCCTAGGTAGTATTTAAGCTCCTCCTTCCCTTACCTGGACCTTTGTAGAGCACCTGATGACGGTATGGGCGGAAATACCCGACGTATTGACAGTTGTGGGGGAGACTGGAATGACGTAGTATGCCCCACTCATGACAGGTGGCGTGCAACCGAGAATTCGATAGCGACGCAGGAATCACAAATGCAATCCTTAGTGGACGGGATGGGATGGTTGACACATGGAGGAGACTTCACCCGACCAGTCGGCATACACAAACTATTCAGGCGTACACAACTCACTTTCCCTCCTGGACTACATATTTGTGACCTCCGGCGGGGCCCACAGACTGATGACAGTAGAGATACTACCCAGGGGCTTGTCCGACGATTCGCCTGTGGAACTGCGGCTACCGATAGGCCCTGACTGCCCCACCTTCCGATGGCAACTCTCAACATGGCACCTGCAAGATCAACAATATAGGTCACACATGCATCAAGCGATTACAGACTTTCTTACACATAACGACGTAGGGACGGTGGAATTCGCAGAGACACTGTGAAAAGCTATTGAAGCCAACCATACGGGGAGTAGACATTTCAATCTGTACAGCGCAACGCAAGCAAACATTGATTCAGATTGAAGCTCAATTTATTAACCTAGAGCGGCGGGGCAGGAGGGAAAATGGGACACAGGCACGCAGCCAACTACTGTATACGCAACAATGATATGCTGGGGAACTACTAGATGAGGCCAAAGCAGCATTGTTGGCCTCCCGTAGCAGAATATATCAGTGGGGGAAGAAATCAAGCACCTTGCTACATCACCCCTGTCAACAGGTGCTACACCCTCATACTATCCCCGGCATCAGCGATCCAGATGGCAGGATACTATCCGACCCATCTCAGATTGCTGCTAGTTTCACGACTTACTATGCAGAGTTGTACATCCCAAGAGAAATCTTACCGGAAGCTACTATACAGCGTTTTCTAGATGACTTGCCCCCGAGAGCACTGCCAGATGCAGCGAGAACAGAATTAGACGCCCCACTCACGGTCGACAAGTTGAGTGCCGCTCTGGCAGATCTGCACTCCGCTAAAGCTCCCGGCCCCAACGGCTTCCCCTGCAAATTATTTAAAATATACCAATCCCAGCTCGGGGCCCATTACCTTGCAGCGATTACCATTGCCCTCGAAACAGGGTGTCTCCCGCCAGATTGGAGGCACGTCGAAGTGGTAGTATTTTTCAAGCCTGGCAGACCCCCTGAACACCATGCGTCATACCGTCTGTTCTCCCTATTGAACGTGGAGGCCAAACTACTCGCTAAAACCCTCACTAATCACATCTTGCCATATATAACCAACCTGATACACCCAGACCAGGCAGGCTTCATGCCCCGTCACGCTACACGCCATAACATACACCGCGCTCACAATGTCGTAGTAGCAGTGGATTGTTTGGATGGCCCTGTGGCTCTGATGCTGGCAGATATAAACAAAGCCTTCAATTCACTAAGCTGGACATATCTGTTCGTGCTCCTGCGACGATTGAACATTGGTCCCAGATTCCTTTCATATGTACAATTGCTATATACAGACCTTACAGCCTCGGTACGGTGGCGAGTTCAGTTTCTCATATCTTCCCCGTGGGGCGAGGCACCCGCCAAGGCTGTCTTCTAACCCCATACTTATTTGCGTTGGTGATGGAGCCGCTGGCAGCCTGGGTCAGGGTCGACGCTCAGGTCCGAGGCTTTGAATGGTCCAGGGGAATCTCGGACCGTATTGCATTATATGCGGATAACGTGCTATTCTTCATCACGGATCCAAAAAGAACGGGTCAGAGACTGCTTCGAATAATGCAAATATTTGGGGAGACCTCAGGCTTATATATGAATGCTAGTAAGTTGATCCTATGGCCACTGTGGGCGGTGGTGAACTGGGTGTCTGGTCTAGAGATGGTACAGTGGTTACGGAGGGGTTTAAATACTTGGGAGTGTTTTTGACAGCTTTCAACCCACGTCATGGGACAGGAATCTGGCTCCCTTGTGGAAGCAAGTAAAAGAAGAGACACAGTCCTGGTCCCATCTACCTTTGTCCCTATTTGGTAGATCTGCTATCTTCAAGATGACTTCCCTCTCACACCTTCTCTACCAGCTGCAGAATCACCCCTTTACTATACCAACCACATGGTTTTGACAACTAAATGCGATTTTTTGTCAATTTTTGTGGGGCAGAGGCTCTGCCCTGGTGGCCTTGAGAACATGCTTTCTTACTGTGAAGGAATAGCTACCCTAGATATCCAGGCATATCATGAAGCATCCCACCTTCTAGTACTAAATGAATGGTGGTATGGAGATAGATGAGACCCGGCACACTCGATGGAGCGCTGGTTGATGGGCGATACAACCCTTCACACTTACCTCTACGCAGGACCAGTGCTCCGGGCTGCCGCCAGCAACGAGGGTGGTGTTTGGGATCTGGAATCAGTCCCTGCGTCGAATGGGGTGGTGGGGCCGGTTGACCGGGGAGACTCCCCTGTGGCGCAATGGTCTATTGCTCCAAATATCCACACTGCCCGTGTTCAGGGGCTGGGAGAACATCAGTATTTCCACGCTGGGGGTGGTCATACATGATCAGACATTAAAATCATTCCAACAGCTCCAGAGAGAATTTGACATGCCCCACACCCAGTTTTACAAATACCTTCAATTCCACCATGGGCTGTCCCCGTACATTGCACAATTGGAGGATCAGCCGGAATGTAACCCTATAGAGGCCAAAGTCTGTATGGGAGATCTCGGGGACCACAAAATTATCAAGATTTATCAATCACTCGTTACTAATAGCCCCACTACACTAGACACACTTCGAGAGGCCTGGCAGGCAGATATAGGTCCACTGGACAGCGACGACTGGACCGATGCGCTGGCGTCCCCGCGAGGGGCGGCTATTGCATCGTGCCTGCGGCTCATACAATTTAAATATCTTCATCAAGTATACTTTACAAGATATAAATTGTGGAGGTTGGGCTTAGTGGCATCCCCTATATGTCTGCGCTGTGGCAATAGCGGTGGCACCTTTATACACACAACCTGGCAGTGTAGTGCACTCCACAAGTTCTGGAAAGGAGTGATGACATGTCTCTCCGAGGTGTAGGGGTGGGATATTCCCAGGTCACTGAGAGTGGCCCTACTACACATTATGGAAGGGATCGGGGGCAATGGCTACACGCGCCACTTACTGTTTCTAGGTCTTACATTGGCAAAGCGAGACATAGGCCTGGAAGGCTGCGTCCCCTCCCATGCTGGGGGTCTGGAAAAAGGGGTTTGGATTTCTGTATGAGGCTGGAGATACCTATATTCAAAGTGAGGGGATGCCCACAGAAGCACCCCAAAATATGGAAGTGGTGGGCAGAATTCCGAGGTCTTTATCGGGACTCCCTTACACCCATATTAACCGATCCAGGAATATAGAGGCGGAAGGGCGGTGGGTATGTAATTCAATAACGGATTTGTCAAGATGGCCAGGGGAGGCCTACACAAGTGACTGTAATACAGACGTGGCACAACAGGTTGGATTTGTAAATGTTGAGATTTTATTATCTTCTTTCTTTCTTATTCCTTTGTTTCTGTTCCAATGGGATAAAATAGATGTTGACATTATAGATGTATCACTGTACTATATTGTTTATTTTATGAAGCCCTGTCATACCAATATATGTGCGGTTGCTGACACAATAAAATGCGTCGTTAAAAACAACCATACAATATGTTTTTTTAACTTTTCAATAATTTTATAAGGAAAAACAAGCTAAAAATATAGCAGAGTAGAAGTATCTTCCGCATTTTTGGCCATCTGTGTTGGGCCTAGGGACCACCCCCCCATATTTAGTTGCAAAACAGTTAATGGTATAGTCCAGACCTATGCATCATGTTGCTAATTTAGAAACAGAGGTGCTCCACGTCAGTTATTTTTGTCAATAATAACTCCTAAGCATGGTTAATTGGTAACCTGTTCAATGGTAAGAAAGTCAATTTACCACTTCAATCCACGTTTACAGGTAAAAATGCCATTATTTTTGTTTTAGCTAAATTTATCTGGAGACTGCTCTCCATATTATAATGAGGCAGTCTATTCAATTGTCTCTGAAGGCCTATTTGTGTGATTTAATAGAATGACCAGATAGTCAGCATAGGTTAGATGGGTTAGTCTTTGTACTCCTGACTTTGGGGCTAGTGCATCCATACAAACTTGGTAGTCTGGTAAGTCGGCCATATATGACAATAATGGAGGAGCCAGGATGCATCCCTGCATGTTTTTATTTTTTTAGTAAGACTCTTTCCATCCAACAATTTCCCCTGCACCAAGGTATCTGCATGAAAAGTAATTACAAATACAGTACGATCTGATCAATACCTCTTGCCGGAATTGTGATTACAGATAGATTTGCTCAACCATATGAAAAACAGTGGAACAGACAATAAAAAAGAAGAAGAGATTATAATTACTTCATTCTAGTGCTTCCCCCCAGCATAGTTAGAGCTTGTATATTCTTGACTGTGGAAGTTAGGCCTGAACCTGTCTGAGATAATTCGATTAATACCCGTTCAGATACCCAGTATGAAAGGTTTTGTTATAACAGTTTGGCAAGTAACATGCCATAAGAAACAAGCAAAAAATCAAATGATAGCTGTATAGCTTCGGACAAAGGACCATCTTTGTAAATATGCTGTAAAATTGAGCCTTTCCAAAATATGGGAATTATCCCTAAGCATCAGGCTGAACTTGTTACTCCATTTGTTAGGATTTATTTTTAATGTATCAGCTGGAATCTCATTAGAGCCTGGAACTCATGATTACTAGGAAAACTTTAGTAAAGGTAAAATCTCATTTTTCTAGAGACTATAGTATTTGCCAAATCAATATTTAATTGCTCAAAAAATTAACTATTAACTTCTTCATAAAGGGCCCCCATATATGAACCCAACCTTTATGTGATAATTTAATGAGCTTTAATAATTTTGAGTTTGAAACCAACCAGATTTCAAAAACTGCACAAGTTCCTGGATTTGACTGTTTCAAGCCAGATGTCTTCATGTTTTAAATAAAGCAGTGCAGAAATGTTCTTTTTATATTTAGTTTCAGCTGTTTAATTAAGGAATCTCTAAGAGAAGATACATATAGTTGTCGTATTGATCTTTTATACAGCCTTTCCTCATTATGTATGCTTAAATCATTGTACAGGTTATCTTGAAGAGGAAATTGTCTGGCTTTATGACTGCAATTCAGAACTTATGACATAAAAAGCTCCAAGACTTTATTCATATTTTATGTGAATCTCTATTTTCCAATAAAGTACCAAATTCATGAACACATTTATGAGAAAACAATGTTCAAACTGTGTTGATAAAGAGTTACTTCATTGAAGCTGTTCTTAAATACATTAATGTAATCATGGGTGGTGTTAGAAATGGGGGTCTTTAATTGGCAGAGGTATGTATTCTAGTCAGGGTAAGGGGGATACACACTTTAGATAATCCTTGCTCACCCCCTTGGTAGCTTGGCACGAGCAGGCAGGCTTATCCCAAATGCAATGTGTAAAGTATTTGTTCTCAAAACACACAGTAACACAGTGAAAACACCACAAATGGGCACCACACCAGTTTAGAAAAATAAAGTATCTTTATCTCAACTAAACAATACCAAAACAGCAAAAAATCCAATCATACATATATAAAAATAGCACTTAAAAACAGTTACTTGTAGGAATAACACTTGTAGAAACAAATAGCTCCCCCTGAGGCTCTACGATGCTGTGACAAGCATAAATCCAAAGTATGATGCCAAACGCGAGGTGCGCGGCGTCGGGCACGGAGTCACATGGACCCCCAAACAACAGTACTTTGGAAAACAAAGTCTATGGACGATGCACAGCGTCGTGGAGGTGAGGCGTCAGTGCCGAGGTCGAGGCCGGTTCCATGGTTGCCACGGGAAAGGCGAGGCGTTGTGTCCGCAAAGAGGGGATGTGTCGAGTCCAGGACAGGGGAAGGCGGCGGCGGTGAGGTGTCGGTTCCGATGAGACGATGATAAGTTGAAGAGGTTGTGAAGTCACCCTCGTCGGTTATCGGCTCCACGATAACGGGATGCAGGCGGTGATGGCGTTGGTGCGAGCGCTGGTGTTGGGAAGGCCGATAACTGCAAGCATCGGCAGGTGTTGAAGACTATTGGAGATGCAGTGCAGGTGGGGTGGTGCGTCGTACACTTCTCTAAGTGCTGCCCCTGACTTCGGTGCAGGTTGCGGCGTCATTGGCGGCAGCTCTGACGGCATTGGATTTGTTTTTCTAGCTTTCTTTAGTTTCTTCTGGCTCCCAACAGCAGGAACAATCTCCAGAGGCCCAAAACTGGAATAGGCTCCTCCTGGCAGGTCAGAACTACTCCCAACAGTGGAGTTCAGTGGAGCTGGTGGTGAAGTCTTTTTGTCCCTGAGACTTCAGAACACTAGGCTAGCAGACACAAACCCTTGGAGATTCTTCTTCAAGCAGGTTCACAGCAATGTTCCAGTCTTTGTCCTCTTCCTTGGCAGAAACAGCAACTGCAGGCCAACCCAGCAAATCACACAGCAAAGGGGCAGTACTCTTTCTTACAGCTCTCCAGCTCTTCTCCTTGGCAAAATGTTCCTCTTGAGTTCAGAAATTATCTAATTCTCTGGGGTTTAAGGTCCACTACTTATACCCCATTTTTTCTTTGTTCTCTTTTGTGGCATGGGTCTCTGAGCCCAGTCCAAACCAGTTCTGTTCTCTCTAGTGCAGCATCACTAGGTGGAGACAGCATTGTGCAGAGGAGGCACTGCGTATTCAGGTGTAAGTGAAAGTCCTCCCACCACTCTAAATGCAGCCCAGGTCTTTTCAGCTTAGCTCTGAGTCACCCAGGAAATGCAGGTCACACCTCAACCTCCCCAGTGGCTATCTACAGTGAATGCACATCCCCATCGCCTGTCACTCCAAAACAAGACAGGCAATACACAAACCAGTAGAGGCACACAGAATTGTTAAATATGAAACTGCCTACTTTCTAAAAGTGGTATTTTTAAACACACAATTCAAAAACCATCTCCCTAAAATGATGTGTTATTAAATTCTGAGTTCAGAGAGCCTAAACTCCATTTCTCCATCTTGTCCCAATTGAAAGTTATATTTGTAAGATGTTACATAGTAACTTCTATGTTAGCCTATGGGGCATATAGCCTTTCAGTAGTGAAAAATGAAATACACAGTATTTCACTATCATTACATGTCACATATACATGTCCTACCTTTCACACACACTACACCCTGCCCCTGGGGGTATTTGGTCCTACCTGAGGGGTGTCTTACATGTAAGAAAAGAGAAGTGGGTTTACTTGCCAGGTCAACATGGCAGTTGAAAACTGCGCACGAAGACACTGCAGTGGCAGACCTGAGTGACGTTTGAAAGGCTACTTGTGTGGGTGACACAATCAGTGCTGCAGGCCCACTAGTAGCATTTGATTTACAAGCCCTGGGCACACTCAGTGCACTTTACTATGGGCTTACCAGTAAATCAAATATGCCAATCGTGGATAACCAATCATAATCATAATTAACACAGAAAGCATGTGCACTTTAGCATTGATTACCAGTGGTAAAGTGCCCAGAGTCCTAAAGACAACAAAATCAGGTCAGGAAAATTTTGAAATCTTTGCACAGGTAAAAGTCAATAAGATCTACTAAAGAGTACTCGAGAACCAATCTTGTGCCAGGTGAAAAAATTGGCAAAATGACCCGATCGATCAGAATAACATTTTTCATTCAAAGTACAAAGACCCAAGTCATTAAAAAAGTAATTTACCAGTTTGCATGGTTTTGATGTCTCGCCATCAGGATGTTATGATGAAATTCAGGAGTCATCAAAAACCCTGGTCTCTGGGTCGTACAGGAAGTTTGAGTTAAAATCGCCAGTAATCAGAACAGAGACTTTAGTATACCTCAATAATAATAAAAACTATCTCTTTTAGAATGGTGCGTAACATAATTCTGCACTTAAAAACTGATTTTCATAAATATACATCTGTTACAACTAGCAAACAAGGAAGACTATAACGGCCAGCCATTTAAAATAATACTGCTACAGTTGTTTCTCATTGCAACGTAGCTTAATGCTAATCATAGTTAGATGGCCCCACTATGCCTTTTTCTATTTCTTTTTGAGGCAACTGTTTAAAAAGAAATAATGTTTTTAAAAAGATAATTGGAGAACTTCTACAGCTCTTGTATACAGATAATATGAAAGATATTTAAAAAATCAATCAAGTCATTTCCCTCATACATAATCTGTTTATCAAACCCAGCAATATTCTATAAACAATTAACACATTAGATAAGGCTGTAGGCTTTGATTTAGTCACAAGGTCAAGAGCACAAACTTGATTTTGATTATAAAGGGTTTAGAATCTAGTTTCCTTCTTTTAAGCTGTTAGGTACTTGATGATGCTCAGGACAGTCTAGTCTAATATGTCTTCCAGAATGGCTACCATAGTTTAGTTTAGTCTTTTGGGTATCACCTTCATTTTAAGAATGAGCCTTAGGTACTTTAAAATTCATCATGGTGCATTCGGATGTTATTCTCATATTTTCAGATTCTTGATTCTCTTTGATAATTAAATGGGATGATTGATTTGGACATAAGATGTCAAGATATTTATTTAAATGAAGGGACACGTTTGACTAAAATACCCCACTAACATAAATCAGATTGACTTACTATTTTTTCTTATCCATGCATTATGAATCCAAGAAGTCCTGGTCGCTTCCTTCCGAGTGGGTGGGTGTTGAAAGGCCCTGCATAAATTGAACTCTAGTGAGGTCAGTTGACTTTTTTAAATCAGGAAACATTGACAACAGTTTAAATATATTATTATGGTTCAAAGTATCATATGCACCTTCTGATGTGAAGCAAATAAATTTGTATTAATTCAGGGAAGGATCTCTATGCTTCCAATAAATAATGTCTGGGTTTAGACCAGCTGATGGTCTAAAACTGGATGAAGTTGTATCAAGGCCACCAGGAATCACTTGGAGCTTAAAGGCATACGGTTTTCTTCCTATGTCAGGAGATCTCACAGCCTCTTAAAGTTAATGAACTTGTTTTAGAAGTGCTGAAACTATGTTCATAATGTTATTTAAGGTGCTATGTAATACATTATCAGCTTTATTTTCCAGGCAAACAGTTGCTTGTTGTTGTTCAATGACAGGCTGTGTAGAACTAAGACGTGGATCTAATTTAGGAGAATTACTGTCATTAGAGATAGAGTTAGTTGGCTTAGCGTGTGCCAGTGGAGGAAAAGAGGCACCATAGTTTTAGTTGGTGTATTGTTCTATAGAGAGAATTGTGCACTGGTTGGTTGTCTTAGTATTAGATGTAGCGGGAACCAGGAGTGTTTTAACATTTAATAAACAAAAGGATAAACCTTAACCTTCACGCCTAATGATATATTCTGAGAGGCAAGGGCTTTATTTTTTGTGGCATTTATCTTTAGTATCCTTAATTTGTTTAAACAACGTTTACTGATGTACAGCTGAAACCCTTCAGAGCCATCAACTATTAGTTGTCTCTCAGGGATCGAGGTGTCACTAGACTCGATTGTAGCCTTATTCATATTGGGAATGTTTGAGTTTATAATATCATTTCCAACCATACGTTCATTAGAATCAGTCGCTAATTGATGGTGACACATAGAAGTGGTTTTGGTAGTTGGGGTGCTAGAAATTATATTTGCAGATTCTGTTTGAGAAGAGAATGAAAACTATTCTTGAGTTATCAGAAGTTTTAGATAGAGTGTGTACGATAAAGACCCCCAGCATTAGGTGTTAATTGATTAGAGGAGGGCCTATGGTAACTAACACTTTTCATTCAGTGTAAGTGATTCCGGATTTTAGCTAGAGATAATTGATGGAACTTAATTAGGTTATCAACCCAAGCTGTACCATGAAATGACAAAAAGAAAGGCTTGCAAGTTTTGAGATATTTTTATAAAATGACTTGAGGAACTGATAATAGATTTTTGATACATAGAATTTTTTCTAAGGTAGGCAGAATTATGTTCTCCAATTAGCATGAACTGGTGCTCAATTGCAGTAAACATTTTTTAAAGGGTTTTTGAAATGGCTGCTGTAGCAGCTATAATTGGGTAAATAGAAGGCATGTCTTCATGACTTTACTGACAAGATTGGAGTCAGGTATATTTGCTCCTATATGATTGTCTAGACATACTTGATCTGTAGTAATGGGAGTTAAACCATCCATATCAGTCACAATTTCACAATTGTTTAGTGAATCATTAAGGTCAAGTTTAGAAAGATCTTCGGGATTATGGTGAGAGGCATTAAAAAGCTCAAACCCATAAATTGAGTCAGAATCTAAGTCAACTATAGAAGTCTCCACAGGGACAGAGTTGAACAAAGCTACTGTTTCTATTACATTACCATTCTTCACCTCAGCAGATACAGGACGCCCGTTTTTTTGTTGTCAACTGGGTTGAAGCAGGTAAGCATTGACTTCTTAGCAACTGATTTAGCAATTGTGATATTTAATCTCAGGAGAGTCATCACTCGTGAGCAGAAATGTAGAATCATCAGTTACTCTGCTAAAGTTACCAGCTAGTCTCCCAACCATCATTTGGCCACTTACCAGTTTTTGGGACCTAGTTCAGATCACAGACTGCACAATCGAATAGCTAACCCAATCCTTTCCCAATAGGATCCAGTTAGCAGCTAAACTGCAAGGACTTTGCTTCCTTCTTCCTGGAAAAGACAAAAACATTTTTAAGTGATTTGCTGACAGCAATGGAGTACCTTCTGGTTATACCACATCTCTGCCTCCCCCCCACCCTGGATCACCGAGCCCCCACATTTCACAGCCCCCCCCTCCCCAAAACAACGCCTACTGGAACATATTCAAAACCTTTGAGGAAAGCAGCATTCTCAAAATTCTTACTACACTGAAACCTTCAAACCACTTCAACGCCCTTCTACCATCGAATTTCATCAATGAGATCAAATCGTATATACTCCCACTTTGGACCAAGATAGTAAATGCCTCACTACTTCAAGACACTATTCCAGATTGCCTAAAGTCTAGGCAGGTAACCCCTATTTTGAAAAAAACAGTGGCAGATCGCACAGACCTAAACAACTACCGCCCAATCTCCAACATTCTGACCCTGGCGAAGCTCTTGCAGAAATGTGTCCACGTCCAATTATGCAACCACGTAGAACAATTCCAACTTACAGAACAATTCCAATCTGGCTTCCACCAGGGCCATAGCACTGAATCGGCTCTAACGCACATAATGATGTTGTTCTGAAAATGCTGGATCAATACGAACCATGCCTTCTAATCCTCCTTGACCCCTCATCAGCTTTCGACACTGTTAAACATGACAGCCTCCTGGACTTACTTGAAGGTAGGATGGGGCTATCAGGATCATTCTAAATTGGTTCACCTCGTTCCTCCACAACAGAACTCAAAGAATCAGTTCCTGTCCAATTCTGCACTGGTAACACTAGGGGTTCCGCAGGGATCAATGCTCTCACGCACTCTCTTTAACCTGTTCATGGAGCCTCAAACTGAAATTTTCGAACATCCACTATCACATGACTGCCGTCAACACCCAACTGTATTAGAAAATCTCTACCCCTGAAGATATCCGGTCTCTCAACATAACTCTACAAAAAACTCAAAACTGGTTGACATGCAACCACCTCAACTAAATGCTCTCAGAACGAAATTCCTCCTAATCACCCCACCCAAACAGTAACCCAATATCGAAGAATGGATTAGGCAACTAACTGTTCTTAACTGCTTACCACACATTATAGATTCCACAAGATCACTAGGAGTAACGCTAGACAAGAACTCGAACAAGCAGGTGCACATCAGTACTTCCACTAAAAGACCTAACTTCCAAATGAACGTCATAAGAAAATAAAACCCTTCCTCCCCCTCTACAACTTCAGATCAGCTGTTCAAGCCCTAGTGATTCCCAAGTTGGACTATGGAAGTGCAACCCTCTGCAGCCTACCTAGATCTAAGTAGGCTCCACTAAGGGCCTCTCCTAACTGTGCTGCAAGGCTATTAACAGGATCTAAAAGATACAACCACATCACTCCCGACCTACAATCTCTAAACTGGCTCCCATATGAAGCAAGGATGGAATTAAAAATTGTCTGCATGACCCATAAAGCTCTACACTTCAGCACCCCTATGTACCTAGCACAAAAGCTGGAGCTATCAGGCAGCTGCAGATCCTCTAGAAGCTCTAGCACCATATTGCTGATACCACACAAAACTTTTATAAAAAGAAAACGTACAACCCAGCCTTCTCGGATTATGTCCCTGAGAATTTGGAACTCCCTGCCCCTGAAATCAGACTGAGCCTCTCAATTGCATCATTTACTCGCTGGGTCCCAATAGGGCACATTGCCTACACCCATGCAATTTACTCGTCTCTTATGAACTTGTTTTATTGTGCTGGCAGTCTGGACACTGTGGTGATCTGTTCCCTCCGTTTTGGAGCAACCACATCCTGTTCCATTCTTGATTATGTTGTTGTTTGTTTTACCTGTTTATTCCTTCTTGACCCTATGTTAAGTGCTATGATAACCTCATAGGTCATGTCTGTGCTATATAAAACTTTATAAATAAAGAAATGAAGAAAATAAATAAATAAAGCATAGCACACTTTTGTCGCAGCGTGATAAGGGATTGTATGAACCTTAATTAGGCTGGCTATATTCCACGGTTAAAGTATATAAAAAACATGAGTAACACACTGGGCTTCCCTGATTTTTCTAGTTGTCCTGGGGCCGACAGCTACCCATCAGAAAATTAAAGACCTTTTCTCGAACTGGACAAGGAACTGTAGCCCTTGTACTGAATCGGATAAAAGTACAATCCATTTGTATTGTCATCTGGATACTGATCCGGTGATTGAACCCTATCTTATCTGTATACGTAATAGTTAACACTGGCCCCTATTGATCCGGTTGAGACTCAATTCACTGCATTATCTGGTGGCTTTCACTGCCCTTGATAAGTATCCCATGGCTCTCAATCGGTGTCGTTGTGGCAATTCATCTGCGCAGTCAACACTGCATTTAACGTTGTTCTGCAAATTGTATTGCCTTTATAAGAAAAATGTTTTGATCCCTCTCTTTAAGGAGAATAACATTTGTGACCGCAAGACAGTTATGTTTTATTTGCAGTCCTTGCCTTCCTTAAGCGCCTGATCCTGCATTGTTAGTTACATTCAAGGTGTTTTTAGATTCAGGAAAACTGGCGTGTGAAATAATTTTTTACTTAAATACAGCATGGCTTATTTCCTGGGTCATGCAATGAATTAATGCTTTTCTCCTTATGATGCACTGACATTTTATGTACTTGTGTTTTTATATTCGGCTGGTTATTTTTTAATGAGGATTTTTTATTGTATTTATTTTGCATGTGTTTTTTATCTGTCATATGGCTTTTTCAGCCGAATAATATGTATTTTGACTTGACTTGAAATAAAACATTAGCCAACAGTATTGAAAGTAAACAGATAGAATAATCCGGTGAGTTCAAGCAAACCAAGATTATTCATGGAGGTTTGTGCCAAGATTATTCAGGCAGAGTAGGCAGCAGTTAGAACTGAACTCTTACTACTGTGGTTGGAATAATAGCCAGTAGTCAGCCAAATGGTATCCAATTGTATCAAGTTTCACCACACAATGAAATCTCAGAAGAAGCATTTGACTGAGAGCGAAGCACAAATAGCAGACTTGCCTCAACTCCGCTCCATGTGATGCCAGCCACCGCTACAGGTGCTAATGCAAGTGTAGATGCACTTGAGTATAGCTGCTTTCTCACTTGTCACTCCTTAATTCATACACTAAATCGATAAAGATATCTGAATTAGTTGTAGTTTTGGTTATAGAAACAGAGAAGATTGCAGTAACACCAACAGTGTCTGTGCTCTCTAAAAAACAATTACTACTGCGATGGGGTCTGTGGTAAAAAATGCTGTGGATTGTAATGGGTGCTGCTGTGGTCACTTCTGTTAGAAGCTATTACGACTACTCTTTCTGTTGCCATGTTGGTACCTGTGCTTGATTCTGTCGTCCTCATCTGTGGCCATTGCTGTGTTCACTGCTGTGATCCCTGTTGTGCTTGCAACTATTGTTGCAGCTCTTGTTACAACTGTGTTAATGACTGTGCTCACAGGTCTTGTGGATAGAGTTGCGACTCCTCTCGTTGCTTCTGTGGTCGACTGTGGTTGCATCTGTTGTGGATGATGTCACTCTTATGGTCCCTGCTTTGTTGGCAGCTTTGGTCACCCCAGTGGTCCCATCTGTCTTTGCAGTTGTGGAACTGTTGTGGTCCTGCTGTGCTTATAGCTGTTGTTGATGCTGAAAATGCCCAATATCAAGTGGTTATGGGTGCCACCTGAGTAATCTTGTCCAGGAGAAAAGATTGGTTCTGGGTATTGAAAGCCACTGATAAATCCAAAAACATAAGCATTTCAGGCATACCTTTATCCATTGTATCATAGACTGAATTTTGCACATTTGGAAACAGATTTATCAACACTTTGCACAGGTGCTAATGAACCAAAAGGGAGGCAAACCAGTGCAAAGTGTTGATTATTCCTTTTTTTCCAGCACTAAAGTTTGTAGTGGAAAGTTGCATCCTAGTAACTCTCAGTAGCAATATGTGCTCCTTGGCCCTACTTTGCATCAACAGGTGTTCCCAATAGGTGCTGCATGGGTGTTACCACCCATGGTTTTTGACCCAAGCCCTATCTGCCAACAGTGGTAGACTGGGCTTTGTGGAAAATAAAAAGTAAGAGAAACGTTTTTTCTACAAACTGTTTCCACTTTGTGTGTGTTGCAGTTTACAGCACACATACAATGCGTAAAACTTGTTTTTTCTGACCATAGTACTTTGTACTTGATGAGAATCCTCCCAGAAAAAAACCTAGGCTAAACATCACACACACACCTTTTCACTATGGTGCAAAGGTGTGTACGGGGCAAAAGGCAAGCAAATTGTGTTCCAGCACTTAGGAACAGAGAAGTAGTACCATATTAGTTATCTTAGTAGATATGGCACTGTCCTTCTCTCTCATAACACAGCTCAGCAACTTTGGTTATTGTGCTGCTTGACATATTGGTAAATATGCCCCTTGTTGTTGCTGTCTCAGTGCCTATAAATGTAGAAGTGACAATTTCACAGAATAGGGTGATACTCAGTAGGGTCAAAACTTCCTAGTGCAATGTGCATATGAAAACTGCTTGTTTGACCTGTCCCTTTCTGCAGGGTTATCCCCAATCTTTGTGCCTTCCTCCACCTATTTTATTACCTTTTTGTTGGCTTTAGGACTCTGGGCACTTTACCACTGCTAACCAGTGCTAAAGAGCATGTGCTCGCTCCTCTAAACATAGTATGATTGGTTCACACCAGTTTGGCATATTTGATGTACTTTTATGTCCCTTGTAAAGCGGTATACAATATATCCAGGACCTGTAAATTAAATGCTACTAGTGAGCCTGCAGTACTACCCAAAGAAGTAGCCTTTCAAACCTGTCTCGGGCCTGCCACCGCAGGGTCTTTGTGCACAGTTTACTGCCACTTTGACTTGCCAGTTAAAAGTACCTGCCAAGCTTTAAACTTCCCTTTTATTACACATAGGTGACCCCTAAGGTAGACCCTAGGTTGCCTATGGTCAGGGTGCTGTGTAAGTAAAAGGTAGGATATTTGCTGTTATGTGTGACATGTCCTTGTAGTGACAAACAGCCTATTTCGATGTTCACTACTGTGAGGCCTAGTCCTCTCATAGGCTAGCATTGGTAGTTCCCTCATATACTTTTAAGTGGTAATTTCTGATCAGAAAGGAATGGCGTTGCCATGTTTGGTATGTTTAGAATAGTGGTGATAAATCCTGCTTACTGGTGTAGTTGGATTTTACATTACTATTTTAGAAATGCCACTTTTAGCAAGTGGGCATTTCTCTGTGCTTATGACTCTTTGTGCTTTGCATCCTGATTCCAATACACGTCCGGACTGGGTGACAGCTACACTTTGTGTTTAATGTCTAGACAGCCACAACACAGAAAGCGCTGGGTGTGACAGGCGATAATTTGCATTGATCTGCATACTGATAGTCTTCCTGGGCTGGGAAAGGGAAAGGTTGTTCACACTTTACATTTATATAGGTTGTGTCCTGCCCTCACAATCAAGGTGCTGATTTACCCCCTAGAGATTGTCTGGAGCCAGGGCTGGGCTCAAAGGGATTGTTGCACACTTCTAAGGGCTCCTTTAAAGTCACCCCTTCATCAAAGACATTTTTGAGCATACGTACTGGGGCTCTGACCCCATGTTTCTTTACACTACATGGGACTTGTAACCAAACGCTGCTGGCTCTACATGTGCACATCGCCAGAGGACTGCTGTGCTGCCAGGAGGGACCACCATTTTGCTGACTGCTTTGCTGTGTTGGCCTGCTGCCTGCTGATTGCTGGGCTGCAGGAGGGACTACCACTTTGCAACCTACTTTTATGTGCTGGCCTGCTGCACGCTCCCTGCTTGTGCCCCAAGTGTTCTCCAGGGGCTTGTTGGCTTGACCCCTCCCCCCCGTTCTTTGTCAGAGTCTTAGGGGCATCAAAGGCTCTGATCTGGCATCATTGCTGTGGGACTCTGAGTCCTTCAACTTCTAAACATCAAACCAGCCAGCACTGCTATTATCCGTCTGGGCCAGGCCTCCTGATGTTTGGAGTTGATGCTGGTGCGCCAAAGAAGTGACACTGGCCCGCCTCCCCTCGTATACTGAGGCAGACTAAGGAGCAGGTGACTCAAATTTACTAAACCAGCACCTCAGCGACGACAACTGCCTTTTGCCTTGGTTCCTGAAGATACGCTCGCACCGCACAGGCAGTGCGGGCCACCACGATGAGCCTCCTCACCAGCGGCGCTTCACCCCGGCAAGCAGGGGAGTGAGATGTCGGCTGACGTCACCACTGCGTTGACTCATCCCGCCCCCAAGAACGCGACTGAAGTGGATTCTGCGCGCCCCATTTCTGAGGCTTGCCGAAATGTCTGAGGCCGTACTACCCCAGCACTAGGTAGATGGGGTCCTCTGGTCAGCGAGTCCCCTCCAGAAAGGCCCCACTCCCACAAGAAGCACCGTGGGTGAGTCAGGGCCCGGGGGAGCAGTGCAGCCGTCCCACGCTTCCTTCATGGGCGGCTCTGGTTCTCATTATAGTTCTCTTTCTGTGGAGCCCCTGCAAAGACGCTGCCGAGGCCCTGACCTGAAGAAACCTCTGTGGCACCTGGGCCAAGGTACCGTGCAGCACAACAAAATGTATGCCAGCTGCCCTGCGCTGCGTGAGCAGTGACACATGCACTTACCTTGGGTGTCACCCGCAGTTGTGAGCAGCGACACACGAGGAGTATAGAGATCATTGTTTTCCTCACCACTCTGTAGTTCCGGAATCCTGCCGGGGATCGTTGGAATTTCCCAGAGTTACCTCACCAACCCTAATAGATGCACAGTTTCTTCTGAGTCCTGTGTTCAACTGGTGCAGTTAGTGGGACACCGTAATGGATCTAATGGAAGCACAGTCATTTCTGTGCCCCGGATTCAAATTGCGCTGATTGCATTTCTAATGTTGTGATCTTATTGTGGGTAACATGCATATCTTGAAAAGCCCTGCATTGTATCTTTCCATTGAAAAGTGATATCTCATGAATCACTAATTGGATTTTTGTCGTTTTGGTCTTATTTTATTCAGATAAATGTTGCCTTATTTTTCTAAACCTGTGTGGAGCCTCTTTTGTGGTGTATTCATTGTGTTGCTGTGTGAGTGTGTTGAACAAACGCTTTACACATTGCCTCTGGTTATAAGCCTGCCTGCTCTGAGTCAAGCTACCCAGAGGCTCACTGTCCCTATTTGCGACTGGTGCACCATTCTAACTGGCTTAGGTGCAAACCCTAGTCAACCAGAAACCTCATTTATAACACTGCTCCTTAGATTTAACATTCTTGCAAACCTAGAGCCTTAATATTTACACTGCGCAGTTTCCCTGTTTGCACCACGGCGCACCTTTTAAACAGTGCACCAGTCGCAAATAGGGACAGTGAGCCTTATGACAAAGGATGCGCTGCCCCAAGGCAGCCGCAAACTTCTGCTGCCATCAGGGCCGCGCATTTAATGGAAATATGGAGCGTCTTCTTCAAAGCAGCTCCTTGTTTAACAGTGCAGGCGGCATGCCTCCTGCACTTTGAAGAAGGGAGAGAGATCCCCTTGCAGACAGGTGCAGTTAGTGACATCTTCTGCCTGCAGGGTGATGCCTGGGAGGTCCATGGAACCCCATTTCTCCCCTCCAGAGACTTGCCTTTAGGAGGTGCATGAAAAGTGTGCCACCTTTTTGTGGCACACATTCAGTGCGCCTCCCAAGGACATGTTTGTCTCTGCGCCCGTGTCCATAATACGGCTTGGGTGCAGAAGCAAAGTGATTCACTCATTTGCATGGGGCCACAACCCCATTCATATGAGGGAACATCCTCTAATGATAGGATGGTGCTACATGTGCACCAGTGGAATATACCTCGTTATCACGCAGTCTTTTTCCCCGCAGGGAATTACAACGCGGTCGTTACAACGAACGTGTTGTAATTCCGCATACCATTACCCCGCAAGTCGTAACAACTACTTGCTGAGGGGGGGCGCTGGATGTTGGAATAGTATAATTTACTATTCCAACTCCAGTCGGTGCGGACAGTAGGGAAGGTGTTGGATTTTAAATCCAACACCTTCTCCCCCCTCCGCAAGTCGTTGTTCCGACTTGCGGAGTAATGGTATGCGGAATTACAACGCGGTCGTTGTAACGACCGCGTTGTAATTCCCTGCGGGGAAAAAGTTTCGTGGTAAACGTTGTTTACCGCACCAGTGCTATCAGTTTTACAGAAGGGGACACAAGGTCTGCAACCTCTTCTGTAGTACCATTGTGCGCTGGGGGCACATTCACCCTTTGCGTCCCCTGGGCACAATGTATAATGCTGCCCCTGATATATTTTCTGGTGCAAGTACACTGAGTTATAAGTATCTTGATTGGTGCTCTTTGTTATTATGGCATGTTGCTTACTGAAAGGGTGCTAGACACTTTTAGGGATTTTGGTGACCACCCAAAGTGGTACTCCATTCAGTGTGGTCTCTGCCTTCCCATGCCTGGGTTATGACACTACTAGCAGTTGGTTGCAGCTGATTTTAGTATTTAGGTGCTGGCCTCTTAAACTGAACCTCACTAGTAAAGTGGTGAGTAGATAAAACTGGACCCCCTCGTACCCAAAGAATGTGTGTTGATTGTACCTTTGAGTATGTAGGTGCATGTTATTTGGGAAGTCCAGGTTGGGGTAAATCTGGTGTGCATGGAAACCTCTAAGGTTGTAGGGTGCTCCACAACTTAAGTGGTAGGCAGAAATTGACCTCTCTCCTCTTCCAGCAACTTCCCTTGTGTTATTTCTTAGTATCCCTCTTCACTATGGAAAGTAAGGCCAAGTTCATTGTCTGGCTTTCAATATGCATTCCCAGGAAAGGTCTTGAGTTCTCTGGCTGAAATTCTGAACCAGTTCTAGCAGGTTACGGTGTGAAAACGGACAGAGCAACATTAAGACATATATAGACACATACTTGGCTGGGTGCCCTGGTCATCTTGCACACATCTCATAGAAAGGACTGATTTGATGCCCCAGTCTGCATCCTGTGCTCTTTACTGGAAGAAGAAACTGTCTACCTGGGTTACACAAGTGGCATGGTTGCAGGTTCTCCCTCCCAAATGGAGTCCATGAAGATGTGACAACTTGAAAGAGTAGTGCACATCTGCAAGGCTGAATCTCCCCAAAACAAATATTTTTAGGGCAAACTCTGAATGAGATAAGACTTTATGGAATACCACCAGTCCCCAACAAGGGAATATGGGAGCCCATGAGGTGAACCATCATGGTTTTGAGCCTAAAACCCAAAAGGCATAAAGCTGGTGTGTGTTCCTGCAAAACGTACCCAGGAAAGATTCCCTATCACCATTGTGACACTCTGCTTTTTCCTGCAAATGGTAGGCCATGTTTGACTCTTCGATTGGCATCTAATGTAGTTAGCCATCACACCCACTGATCAGTGCAACCTGACCTGAGTCTGTACCTTTGAGCCAGCACACTCAAAGCGATACCATCTCCCTCTAGATGCAAGAGACCATCCTTGAGGCTAGCACAACTCCAACTGCAACCTTCCTCTGTGATTACAGCCTTTTGGGACAGACTTTGTAGCATGAGCGTGTATTTTTTCTCTGCCACAAGGCAACTGACACTGCTCTGGCACTACTTCCACTGTTGAAAGACTGTGTGCTCTTGTCAAGGCTCTCTCACCTCTCCTGACCTGGTCGAACCTCAACACTGCAAAGACATTGAGGGGCTTATTTATGAGCCCCTGCATCACTTTTGTACTGCCGTTGCGTCACTTTTTGTGACGCACCGGCAGCGTAAAATATGCACCACGTTGCGCCCTTTTTACAAAGTGATGCATCAATGCAGATGCATCACTTTAAAAAGCCCTACGCCACACTATACCTGCGTCGGGTATAATGTATGCAGGGTGGGCGTTCCCCCGCAAAAAGCTTCGTAAAAGTGGCGCATTGAAAGCTATGAGATTTCAGTGCGCCACTTCTAGGACGCAATTGCGTCATAATCATCTGCCTGCCTTAGAGCAAGGGTAAGACTGACACAGTGCTATAATCATAGCCCTCCCCACTGCATTGCTGGAGTTGCGTCACGCTTCCGACAGAACTCCAGCAATGCGTCAGTTTTGCGCCGACAGATACGTCAGTAATACTGACGTATCTGTCATTCCTTGCGACATGATGCGTCATACAGTAAATAGAACGCATCCATCATGTCGCAAGAGGGGGCACTAGGAAGTGACGCATCACTGTTTTCACGCAGCGATGCGTCACTTCTCATAAATAAGGCCCAGAATCTGTGAGGGCCAGAAACTTCCACAAGTGACTACGAACATTAAAATAGGCCCCACACTAATGGACCTTTAGAAAGGCAGAGCACTTTCTTAGTCTTATGTTAAATTTATGTAATTGTAACCCTGATTCCCTGCTTACCCACCCCTCCCCTGCTTAATATGCCTGAATAGTGGCAGGAATGTATTTACTATGAATTCCCTAAGTAATTCAATGATTTTTAACTTCTTAAAGTTAATACACGTGCTTCCCTACTATATATAGGATAAAGTACCCCCTGCTGTACATTATATGGGTATTGCAAGTCACCAAGGTGGTTCTTTGACTATGTAGATTCCTTTGTAAAGTTATGGAACTCCGAGGTGACTTACAATATCTTTTAAAGTATGGCAGAGGGTATTTTATTCCTCAGAACACATGTTCATTCCATCACTCTACTCGCCAACCGCTTAAATCCTTGGTGCTTTGCTTTTTTATATGAAAGAGATAGTAAAGGTGCACATAGGGAAAAATAAAACTAGAATCTGTAGTACAAATTTAAACATACCAAAAAGCAGTAATTTCTCGCAAAAAATATTAGAATCAGTTTAATATAAATCAGATTTTAAAAAATGCTCTTGCTCAGAATGTAAAGAAACGTGCATAGATTGTCTTTCCTGTAATTATCTACAGGGTAGAAAAAATTTACGTTTTTCTATAAATATATCCTATTTGCTAATCACTGTTTATTTTAGAAAAACAGATAAAAAAAACGAACTGGGAGGGGCAGACTAAGAAAATTTCAGCTGTAGTATTTCTTTATGCTTGCTGCTTTTCTGCATTATCCAATTTAAAACGACGCCTGGACAGTCGTTGGCCCTTGGAGGATTGTCAGTTCCAGTTTTACGCGCCTACTGTATTGTCACTTAGTAGTAATACCTTGTTTTTAGCGCTTCATAAAAATGTTTTAACCATATTTGACCGCTGTAACCACCTACCCAAAACAGTGGTGTAACGCAAAATGACGGGACCCCCCCTGCAGAATGTGACGAAGGGACCCAGAGTCGCCCTTATCGGACAGATAGTGGCCTAGGACTGCCTGGATGAAGGGTTGGAGGCCGCCTGGCATACATTACGCGCCTGACCCAAAATATACCCCACTGTGAGCAGATAATCATAAGTTTGAGTGACAACAAATCCCTGCAGAAGTTCCATCCACTAGCGGTTCTCAGAGACACAAGAGACCTAGGGGCATATTATCAAGGGCTTTATCGCCGCTTTAGCTGCACTTTTTGCCGCTAAAGCGGCGATAGTTTTATCGCCCTATTAGCAAGCTGTCGCTAACAGGCGTTAGCGACAGCTTTCAGGCGTTAGAGGCCGCGTTAACCATCGCCTTGCATGTCAGCGATAATTATCGCTAATGACATGCAAGGAAGGCGTTCCCTACTAAAAGCGACTGAAAACAGTCGCTAATCCCACTACCCCCTATTAGCTAGGCAGGCGAAGCGATATAATAATTCGCGCTAAGCGCGTTTATCGCTATATTTTATCTCCTGCTAGTGAGGATGACTTACCTGTTTAAGGTATAGGAGGTGGATTCTAATGCTGAATCCACCTTAGCGATAATGCGAGAATATCGCTGCTTTTCCAGCGATATTCTCACATTTTACCGCTATCGCTGGAAATAATATCGCTATGGAGATAAACCTTACTAATAGGGTGTTATCTCAGCGATATTTTCCAGCGATAGGCGGCGTTAAGCAAAGTCGCGCTAAGCGCGGTTAGCGATAAATATCGCTATTCCTTGCTAATATGCCCCCTAGTTACCACCAGTAGGCAATGCGAGAAAAACAAGGAGTGGAAAACAATTTTACCGCTTGGAATAAAAGTGCGGTGTGAGGTCTGCCCTGTCACTTCTCCCTCCTCCCCTTTCTTTTGCTTATCCACTCAGCAGTCGTTCTCTTTTCTCCATCATCATATATCACTCTTTCACTTTTTTGGGTTAGTAGAGAACATGTGCACCATAATGCAGCTGCCCTTTGGAAAGACCGGTGATTTATTGAAGTAAACAGAATCACAAAAAACCCTTTTTTCTCCCAAAATCAACAGCTTGACTGAGCTTAAATAACTGACTTTTCATAGCCTTTCAGGGCGCACAAAGGCTTAATCCCGAGACTCCTTCAAGCCACCAATGTCGGCTGGGGCTGGGACCACCACTGAATGTGCCGTTCTCTGCTCGCCTCACACAAAACACATTTACTCGCGGCTTTATGAAGTGAAGGCGGCGAAGAAAGGGAAAATGTGAAGGAGGTGCCCGCAGCCCTTTCATGGGAAGAATGGCCGTTGCATCTGGATGCGGGGAACAAAAAAGCGCCTAAGAAGCGGAGAATAGCTGAGGTCACCCGCTTTCTGGGGTGCAGAGAACTGGAACTCCCTCCCCTTGTTCTCTTGCCACTGACCCTTGCGTTTCATTGTTCGGAGATGTCAGGGAAAGTGTGTAGACGGAATTCCAGCATGGTTCAGAAGGACAATGACTTTGTCATTTTGTGATTTCTGCAGATTGTTACATAAATTCCTGACGAACAAAGAACAAAACCCCATGCTTAGCAGTTTTACCCCTTCTGGAATATTCCTGAGAGACCTGATTCTGCTCAGTTTTGTGATGCTCTTCTTCCCCGGCATGTTTTTTTCTTCAGAAATCAAACGATGATGCCGATTGCCTCTGGTAAAGTGATGGCGTTGCTTGGTTTTGCTTTTATTTACAAAAAAACGGAACACAATATTTAATTCTCGCGCACAGGTGGCTCACAAACTTCTGTCGTCTTGCATTGTCTCCTTTTAACTCTGCTCTCTTTTGAAACAGTTTACCAGCGCCTGTACCGTTCGCCGAAAAGCAGTCCTTATGAATAGAGCTATTTAAGGATTACATTACCCCATATCTGCTTAGCCGCATAATCATGACGAACACATAAGCTGTTACTGCACATTCTTAAGTTGGGTATCTGACTCCTGTCATACGTCATGCTTCCATGCTATCGTCGAATTTACTAAAACAAGGTAATACTGCAAGCAGCACTCTAGCATGCGTTTTCTACTGCATGTTATACAGCATTCTGTGAGCCTCGTCGCCAAATATAGCGACTGCATAGAAAACCCAGCAGAGGGTCATCCCTAAAATAGTGACTGTTTTATAGAGTACGGTGACAGTGGCATTATAGAACTAAAAAGCCGAGAGCCCTCATTCTGCCTTTGTTGTTACCCGGGTCTCGCCGTGTGAAAGATGGGAGGGCGACAGGCGGGCTCCTGTTCCAAGCTCATAGCCAGCAGACTTCGCCCAAGCACAATACCACTAGCAGCATGGGACAGTTAATCACCAGATATTCTCCAGGCCTTGCTCCGCTTGTAGTCACAGCCCAATTTGTCCTTCTCAGCATGTGCGCCACAGTGCTACCATTAAGGGTTAAAAGGACTTCAAAGTCAAGATAAGAATATCATTTTAGGACAGGTCGCGCAACTATACGCGGTCGCCGAATCTTTGAGCTGGTATTGTGTACAGAGCATTAAACATACCGGCCTTTTACATTCCTGCTTCTTTAGGGCTTCTGTCTTTCTCATTGCAGGTGACTTCTCAGGAAAGCATTATATAGAGCAAACAGGCTCGGCTCATCTGGATTTTTTGTACTCTTTAAAATAAACCATAGAAATGTGGTGCATTAGTCATTAGAGCACCAGAAGGCTAGAGTTTTAGGTAACATGCACCCCATTGTTAAAACTATACATATTTTTTCGTTTCTCTTCGAAAATTGTTTGTAAGGCCGTGCTTCCCCACTCAAGAGTCAGGGCCGTTGTGGCACTCAGGCATAAGCGCCAGATTTATGTCGGATTTTCCAAATATCGACATAAAATAATTTACATGATAATCTAAAATAAATTAATTTAAACTATCAAGGGTTATCCTGAATATTTGACCTGAACCTACTTTTAACACTCCATGATTAGTGAATTCTTCTAGCACAATAGCCAAAGTTTAAGTGATTGATTGATGTCGGCGTTAAATTGCCTCTGTGAGGGCGGTCGGGGGTTTTGTATGTGATGTTTCAAGGGAACACTGGGGCATATTACCAAGGATTTGCGATAATTATCGCAAAGCGCGCTTAGCGCTGATTTTTTTATCGCCGGCTATCGCTGGATTTCATCGCGGAGATAACGCATTATTATCAACGCTTATCTCCAAGGCTATAAAAAATCCAGCGATAGCGGCGAAACCCAGCAATAGCGCGAGAAATCCAGCGATAAATTCACTGCGCTAATGAAAAGCTTGCTAATAGGCAGGTGAGGACTTAACCTTACAATCCACCTCACATTGACAAGATGGTTAAGTCAAGTTTTTAGCAGGTGTTACATTCCAGCGATAATTGCGGTTAGCGCGACTTTGTTTATCGCTTCGCGGGCATTGGTAATAGGGGGAAGTTGTGTTTGCGACTGTTTGCAGTTGCTTTTAGTTGGGAATGCCTACTTTGCATGTCATTAGCGATAATTATCGCTGACATGCAAAGCGGCAACAAAACGGCCGCTATCGCCATTAAGCTGTCGCTAACAGCTGTTAGCGACAGCTTGCTAATAGGGCGATAAAAATATCGCTGCTTTAGCGGCAAAAAGTGCCGCTAAAGCGGCGATACCGCCGTTGCTAATATGCCCCAGTGTTTCTTAAGTCCTGAGGAGAGGTCATTTCACAGTTTTTTTTGAGAAACAGATTTTTTAAAACTGTCTTGGTTTCTGTACAAATGCTTTGTTTGGAGTGGTAAAGGGCTCTTCTCTGATAGATGCATTGTGATAGTTTTCTGGACTTAGCCATCCTTGTTAGGCCCCAATCGGAAGTTGCACTGTATGAGTCACATGGGAACACTGGGGAGGAACTACTGCTTGCCTGAAATCCTGTGTTTAGAATGGGGAATACCAGAAGGGACCCAGAATTACGGGGCATTTTCCTGCATGTTTAATGCCGCTTTTTGTCATGTTTATGCTCACAAATCCCTCCTTACAGAAAATAAATTGTAAGATACAAGGCACCCAATTAAAGAGAAAAGATTCTAGACTATCTTATTGAAAATGCATTTTTGATTTAAAATTACAAATCCCTTTGTAAGCTGATCAATGCAGGAAAAACCGCTCTGATGGCCATAGCTTGTATACAATTCATAATCCTTTTTAAAAGCCCATGCTATTTTATTAATCAAGGCTAGTGATTTCATATACTTCAAAGTATCGCAAGTGCTAACAGTGATCTCTCTAGTACAGAATAGAGAACGCAGACTGGCTTAAACATAGCCAACATGTTTTACATGAGAAGGGGATATTCTGACTCGGCATCTTCTTCAGGGCACCACTGTATTGCATTGATATTCAGAAATAGACCATGCTATGTTTAGCGAGTGGTGTAGTTAGTCCTGCAGCCCAAAGTCTTGTGAGACAAGCATTGGCATAGCCAATAGGTCTCGCCTTTGGCCCTTATAAGTGTGTAGCCATGCAGCACATTATCCAGTGTAAGCGGCATATAGATGGAGTCCTCACAAGGGCCATAGAATGAAGAGAACAAGATAACGTTCGGTCCCTGCTAAAATGGGAAAATAAACTCAGGTAGTTAGTCCTGAAATCAAATAAAAAAACAGGACAAAGAACCCATACATCCCACATAGGCACAAAAACAAGCCTAGATACAGATAAAGGTATAACTACATCAGGGAAATGAGAGTTACATATGTTACTTGTCAAGGCATAGAAAGGGAAACAATAAAGGCTCTGCACTGGTTTACCTGGTTAAGGGGATTTCCAGTTGCACACACTTCTCGATAGAATACCACCTCAGCTCGGCAAACGAAACAGGCATCATTGAGTTGGTTTTATAGACAATGAAGACAGACTAAGGCTCCTCTCATGGAGTTTGCTGTTTCTTTTTTTTTTTTTTTGCTTTTGATATGTGCTCACCGCGGCAGGGTGGACAATCAACAACAGAAAATAAATAAGTAAATTAAACAGACCTCGTATAACATAATACAGTACTCATGTAGAGCACTCCTATGCCCTCTGGCAGATTTTGTGCTATATTAGTAAACATGCAAGTGAGTGGGGGGCAAGGGCAGTGCTGAAGTAGACGGTCTGAAAAACGATGCCCTCTTATGGAGTGCTACACTAGAAACTAAACAAGATTAAAGCGAAAGAAAGGTGTGCATCCTCCCAAAGTGGCCACAGTGGTGGAATAAAATGAAGCGTGCCGTCCGTGAAGCTTGTGCCGCACTGATAAAACAAACAAAACACAACATACACTCAAGGGAAGTGCTCAATTGCATTGAAGTGCGGCGGCCATGAATCGGGTGCTGCAATAAGTGGAAAGTGCTCAGTCTGAATGTAAAAAAAATGTTCCAAAGACACGAAACACAATGGCACAAGTGGAAGAGGACAAGTCCTCCGGCTATACTCCATGGGAGTTAACAATTGAGAAAAGGTGGGACAAGCAGGAACCATTATCCACTTAGAAGCAACGTTTTTTAAAGGACACTGACAAAAGCAAATCAAAAGCTGGAGGCGGGTTGTAAGATCACAGAGTGAATACTGCATGTCTTGAGAGAGAGAATGGAAGCACTGCCTAGGCTCGACCTAAAAAGCCAGAGTACTTCTTTGGATGCAGATTCAGGACACTCTGTGGATTCAAGGACAGTAAGATGAGGATTGGGTGTGAGGCATAGCTGTGATTTCTGAAAAAGTAGGGGTTTAGGGGTCAGAAGGCTAATGGAAGCAGTATGGAACCAGGGAAATATGTGGCTGTAGTGATGTCAACCTCTGCTTGAAGTTGATTTCTAGATTCCTTTGGTGATCTTGGGTACTCGAAACTCAAGGAGTGAAAGTATGTTTAAATATTGGCATTGAGGTACCCCCAGTTTCCTTTCCCAGCACCCCATTTTGGAGCCAGAGATCTTGGTGAGCCAAGCCTCCACTTCTAGGATCAACCCTAGCGCGTTCCCTATCTCTCCACTGGATAGATAATCCAAGAGGCTGGATACCTTTGGCAAGTGAATGTTGCCTTCAGCCAGCCTTCCGCTGCAGTCGATGAACACTGCATGCCTTTTGGGCCAATATTCCCATACGATCTGGGATTCAGTTGCACAAGTACTGCTTATGGTCTCGGAGGAGGCCCGAGCCATTCTTTCCAAAGCTATTGCTGATGGGAGAGATGCAGCAAAGTTCAACATACGATGTGCATTCGACACAACCAACTCTCTGGGTAGAGCGGTTTTATTGTTGGTGGCCTTGTGGCGCCACTCCTGGCTGAGAACAACAGTTTTTTCAGGGGATGTCCAAGCCTCGGTTATGGGCACGTCCTTTGATGGCTCTTGTCTTTTTGGAGAGAAGGCGGACTTAGCGCTGGAGTGCTTTAAGTATAGCAGAGCTACGGCCAGGTCCTTGGGCTTGTCTACTGCCACTCGTCACCCCCAGTCTGCATTCCACCCCTTTCGTGGCCTCGGAAGAGGTCTCCAACCGCATCCATACCATCCTAGTCACCAGGGCAAGCAGGCTTCCCAGCCTTTTTGTGGCTGAGGATACAGGTCCCATAGTCCACATGGGACAGTTAGCCAAAGGTCGAGTCAGTCTACCATCTCCCCAGCAGCCGCAGCCTCCAAACCCCTATGGTGTGTCCTCCGACCATCATGGGCATCCAGTGGGAGGCAGGATGCACCACCACCTGCACCACTGGCGGTCAGTAACATCGAACAGTTGTGTTTTGCAAATCATCCAAAGCTCCCTCCCTTTAGTGACTACCCCTCCACCTATGCCACCCACTTACGACTGGCTGATGAAGGACCACCTCTTCTTGCTCCGTCAGGAAGTGCTGGCTCTCCTGGTCCAGGGAGGCATGGAGAAGGTGCCGGCCTCAGAAGTAGGTCACAGTTGCTATTCGAGCTACAGTCGGGTGCCCATGAAGGACGGAGGCCTTCGTCCTATCGTAGACCTGCACCTTCTCAATCTCTTCCTGAAAAAGGAGAAATTGAAGATGCTTACGCTCACCCAAATCCTGTCTTCCATGGACCTGGGAGACTGGATAGTAATATTGAACTTGCAGGACGCATATTTCCACATCCCCGTCCTGCCTGCCCACAGATGTTACCTGCAGTTTACGATGTGCCAAGAGCACTTTCAGTTGCTATCCTCCCCCTTGGTCTTTTCAGCTCCCCTTAGGTGTTCACAAAAGTGATGGTGGTGGTTACAGCTCAACTGTGGAGGTTGGGGGTTCCAGCCTTCTCCTACCTCGATGATCGGCTGTTGAAGGCAGGCTCTCCCCAGGCAGTCGTCTCTCATCTCCAGACTACAGCAAACCTTCTGCTCTTGCTGCGGTTCACTTTCAACATTTTGAAGTCACACCTGACTCCCTCTCAGACGGTCCCTTTCATCTGAGGTGTTCTGGACGAATATAGCATGTTACAATGCATGCTATTACATCGCGTTCCTTTACATTGCGGTCGTTACAACAACCGCGTTGTTAGAACGCGATACCTTTACAACGCAAGTCATTAGAACGACTTGCTGTAGGGGGCGCGCTGGACTTAGGAATAGTATAATTTACTATTCCAACTCCAGCTTGCGCAACAGTAGGGAAGGTGTTGGAATAGTAAATTATACTATTCCTTAGGTTAGAGCGCCCCCTACAGCAAGTCGATTTACTGACTTGCAATGTAAAGGCATCGCGTTCTAACAATGTGGTCGTTGTAACGACCGCGTTGTAAAGGAACGTGATGTAACGACCGCGTTGTAAACGCTGTTTTCCGTTCTGGACACAGTGCACTTTCAGGTCTATCCTCCCAAGCGGTGAGTAGAGTATATTCAGGCTATGATGGCGCTGTCTCAGCCTCTATCCTGGATTTCGGTGAGACTGACCCTGAGGTTGTTGGGCCTCATGGCCTCCTGCATCCTGCTTGTCATTTATGCCCGTTGGCATAGGTGGGCTCTGGACTGCGACCTGTTCCAGTGGGGGCAGCATCAGAGTATGCTCTCCAACGTGGCCCAAATCTCGGAGGGAACTCCGAAAGATCTGCAGTGGTGGCTGACGAACCGCAATTGGGTAAGTGGCAGACCCCTCTCCCTTACCCAACCAGAGTTGACTGTGGTGACAGATCCATCACTTCTGGGATGAGGCGGCCTTCTGGGAGAGGTGGAGATCAGAGGACTCTGATCTGTGGTGGAGGCTGAGCTCCACATCAACCTGTTGGAACTTCAGGCGATCCTCATGACATTGAAAGCCTTTCTTCTTTTGATCAGATGAAGGCTGGCGCAGGTGTTCAAAGACAACACCACCGCCATGTGGTACTGCAACAAACAGGGCAGAGTGGAGTTGTGGACTCTTTGTCAAGACACTCTGTGCCACTTTTCCCTGGTGGTTCAACACCTGGCGGGCTCTATGAACGCCAGGGTGGACAAACTCAGTAGAAGATGCTGAGCGGATCATGAATGGTTTCTCCATCCGGAGGTCGTTCAAGGACTCTTTCAGCAGTGGAGAGAGCCTTCGATAGATCTGTTTGTCACAGCCAAGAACGTTTCCCTGAGATGCCTACTGTGGTCAGCACTGTCCAGTATGGGTATTGAACCATCCCTACTAGATATCTTAATCAGACTGCATGACAAGACCTTTGCCCAAGTAGTGGTGGAAGAACGGGGGAAGCTAACCAATCGTATACCCATAGTGCGTGGGGTACAACAGGGATGTGTTTTTGCCCCCACCCTGTTCTCCCTCTATATTAAGGACTTGGTGGATCACTTACTAAAAGACATCCATCACTGCCCAAAACTGGGGGGCTTCCCATACCCGCCTTATTATTTGCAGACAAAACCATGCTACTCTCCCAGACCCCAAGGGGACTGCAGAACATATTGAACAATTTTGTGGAATACTGTAGCACTAGAGGTTTGGAAGTCAACATCTCCAAAACCAAGATTATAATTTTAAATCCCCATAAACCTCTCATCCGGGGGTTCCTCATGTGTGGTACTGAACTTCAGCAGCTGGACCAATTGGATTATTTGGGGGTGAGGTTTGATAAATTCCCCAAATGCAAGGCCAACATACTAAAATCTGAACTCATCTTGCTTCATGGTGCAACTTCAGTCACCAAGCGGTTTAAAGCTTCTGCACGCAAATCTGTGTCCCCAGTTATCAAAGTCTACAGGGCTAAGTTGCAATCAGTGGCCTCATATGGTGCAGAAGTTTGGGAAGTGGAGAACACTAATGGGTTGTCTGCTAATGAAAATTGCTTCATTAAATCATTGTTGCGCCTACCAAGAAGCACCCCGTCAGTACCCCTGTTCTTCAATACTGGCCTCAAAAAATAGGGGATCTTGTAAAGCTGAGACCATTACTCTATTGGATTAGATTTGGTCCACTCTGGAATTGGCTATGTATAGGTCCACATTTGAAGAAGTATTACGCCTCGGGAACAGTACCACCATTCCATGGGTTAACTTTATAAAAACTGACTTGAATTTGTTAGGCCTGGATATGCTCTAGTCAAACCCATCACAAATCAATTCTAATTTGAAGGTAACTGTTAAAAAGAAATACTGGGCCTACATAATCAAGTTATACCATTGCAATGTAAAGGTAGTCGGTCTGATGGAGGAATTTATGATTTTTAAACCTATCCCTGCACTAGAATCAAGCATGGATGCTTTTGTACCACCGATAATGTGTTAATCAAACTTAGACGTGGTACACTGCTTGTACACAATATTACCTATAAGTGGGAACCTGCTAGACAGAAATCGCAGAATTGTCCATTCTGCATTAACTGTACCAAGGACATAGAATATCTACTTTTCTTCTGTCTGGCGTGCTCCAAACCCAGGAGGTCCTGGATAAGGCTGTAGTGCATCACACTAGGCACAAGACATTATGCTGAAGCTTACAGGATTTTAAGATGTGACTGTAGCAACCCGATGGCTCTGAGTCTTGGATGCTACCATGTAGCAGTGAGGCGTATAAGGAAAGCTATAGGAATTCCACTGCAGCTCTCATAGACGGTGCTTCGTTAGATGATTCTCAAACATATGATATTTAGTATACAATCCCTGGCTGTGATGTTCTTATATATTATTTATTGTTTGTAATGAATGTGTGTTTTTATCATTGTATGTATGCTATATGAATGATTATTAATGGTTTTTAATCCCTGTACACCCTATGATTTTTATCTGTAATTGTACTATTTCATAAGTCTTTCATGAGAGAATATCACCGACTAATTGATGTTCCATGGCCGTGGCGCTGAACAAACCTGTAATGTTTTTCTAATGGATGGTATTTATCTTTCTTTTGCACTAAGCACATGTACCCTGTTCTTTTGTATATCTGTTTTTTAATTGTGTAATCTAATGTTTTATGGGCTTGTTCCTGAAATAAACTATTTTGACTTGACTGGACTACTCCTCTATCTCTGCCACCCACTTATGACTGGCTGACGGAGGACCACCTCTCCTTGCCCCGTCAGGAAGTGCTGGCTCTCCTGGTGAAGGGAGCCATGGAGAGGGTGCCGGCATCAGAAGTAGGTCATAGTTGCTATTCCCGCTACTGTCTGGTGCCCAAGAAGAATGGAGGCCTTCGTCCTATCCTAGACCTGCACTATCTCAATCTCTTCCTGAAAAAGGAGAAATTCCAAATGCTTATGCTTGCCAAAGTCCAGTTTGTCCTCTCCGACATGGTCTAGATCTCAGAGGGAATTGTGAAAGATCTGCGGTGGTAGCTGACGAACTACAATTTGATCACTGGCTGACCCCTCTCCCTTCCCCAACCAGAGTTGACTGTGGTGACAGTTGCATCACTTCTGGGATGGGGCGGCCATCTGGGAGTGGTGGAAATCAGAGGACTCTGATCTCTGGTGGAGTCCAAGCTCCACATCAACCTGATGAAGCTTCAGGCGACCCTCTTGACATTGAAAGCCTTTCTTCCTTTAATCAGGTGAAGGCTGGTGCAGGTGTTCACGGATAACACCACAGCCATGTGGTACTGCAACAAACCAGGTGGAGTTCAGTCATGGGCCCTTTGTAAAGAGGCTCTGTGTCTCTGGACACTGCTGGAATGCCAGGGCTTTTCCCTGGTGGTTTAACACCTGGTGGGCTCTCTGAACGCCAGGGCGGACAAACTCAACCGAAGATGCATAGCAGATCACAAATGGCACCTACATCCGGAGGTGGAGCAAGGACTCTTTCAGCAGTGGAGAGAGTCTTGGTTAGACCTGTTCACCATGGCCAAGAATGTGCAATGTCAGCAGTTTTGCATGCTGGAATTTCCAAGGTGACTCTCACTCGGAGACACTTTTCATCTCAAGTGGAGCTCTGGTCTCCTGTATGCCTTTTCGCCAATGCTACTCCTGCCCAGAGTTCTCAAAAAGATCAGGAATCACCGGGCTCAAGTTATTCTTCTTATTCAAGTTATTCACCGGGCTCAAGAGATTCTGGTATCTCGAGATGTTGAGCATGACCATCAGTCCTCCAATCAGGCTGCCTCTTTGAGAGGATGTTCTGTCGCAGCAACAGGGGCGGGTTCTGCACCTGAACTGGTGCACCCTTCACCTTCATGCATGAAGATTAAGCAGTGACAGTTGCCAGCTTTTGACCTTTTGCCTGAAGTCTGTGGGGTTATTCTGGCAGTCAGGCATCCCTCCACAAAGTCAGTATATGCCTACTGATGGCATAAGTTTGTGACATGGGGTGATTCCCGCAACATCCACCCCCTTTCTGCATCTTTATCGACTGTTCTTCTGGTTCAGGGTGATGAAACCCTACTCACACAGGTACCACAGTCCTTGTCAGGGTGAAGTCACTAGCAACCCTAAATTACCCTGTGCTCACCCTATGGTAGCTTGGCACAGAGCAGTCAGGCTTAACCTAAAGGCAATGTGTAAAGTATTTGTGCAACACTTCAAATAGTAACAAAGTGAAAACACACAACATAAAGGATCCAGCACCAGATCAGAAAAAGAGAGTAATTTTTTATAAATAAAACAAGACCAAAACAACAAAAAATCCAATCTGTAGAACCAGAAATATGCAGTTTTAAAGATTTTAGTGAAAATAATGCCAAAAATCATAAAGCGCAAACTATGGTTATCTGGTCACTCCAGACCGGGCAAAGTCACAAGTTCAGGTTGACTGCTATGGAGCATGGTCGGGCTACAGGGACCCAGTTAGGCCCACTGAAGACTACCCTAATGCTCTTTTGTGGAGCATTGTGAAGTCTTGCGTCGAGGAAGCGTTGCACAGCTGAGGCGATGCGTCTGTTCGAGGAGTTGTGAGGCTTGCAATGCGAAGTCCTGCGTTGTTATCGAGGATCCCTTTGATAAGGATGTGCGATGCAAATTCCGGTGTCAAGGATTTACCGCGCAGCAGAGGAGATGCGTTGGTTCCCTAGAGTTGCAAGGCTGAAATGCAGAGGTGTCCTGTATCTCCTGCCCTGACTGCAGACTACCTACGGACTGTATGCAGACCTTTTTGTGAAGGCAAGACACAGCCTGTTTAGGTGTAAGTGAGGCTGTGCCTAGAACCACCCTTCCATCCTGCCAGAGATGGCCAATCCAGGCACACCTAAGCGCTCTATTGTGTGTGGCTGTCTAGGAGGAATACAAAAAGCCCAACTGCCAACAACACCCAGTCGTGACCAAGAGACAGGCTGCAAGCACTAAATGACTAAGGCAGGAAAATGCCAACTTTCTAAAAGTACATTAAAAAAGAGGTCCCAGCGTGCAATAGTTACAAACAGTGAAAATTACTACCAAATCTCACGAAATAACTCTAATGCACTGCAGATTATTAAGTTCAATGTTGTTTACTCACATTGAACACTCTACTGGTTAGTCAGCATATGATTCAAAGAACAATTATTCACAAAAGTGCCCCACAGCAGTGGGAGAAAGAGAAAGGGAAGTAAGAGTGCATAATGTGGGGGTAATAAAGGTGTAAGGAAAAGGTGGTGACATCGTTATTAACACAATATGAATTACAGCGACAGTGGCTTGTATTTGCCACAAGGTATCATGTTCATTTTTAACATTGCCATGCTAAAAAGTCCATACAGTATCACAGTTGAAAATCACTGTTGGTAAGGGCTGGCACAGAACAAAACAAAAGTCGACGTTTCGACCCCAATATAGTGTAGGCTGTTGTGATCCTTACAGCGGGGTCTTCTTTAGGACTAGGGAAAGCGGGGGCACCATGTACCACCCTTGGCATGAGGTGGTTCAGTTATGTGTAGGCCCGTAAGCTCACAAGGACACCGAGCGGAGGAAAGGCACTTGAATGTGGTGGAAACTGCCAGAATATATCATCATCATAGTAATTATATGGAAGACAAAGACCCGGAAGTTCATGTATCGACTCAGATCAATCTGCAGTTGGTCGAACGAGTCCGTCTCCGTGTGTCGAAACGTCGACTTTTGTTTTGTTCTGTGCCAGCCCTTACCAACAGTGATTTTCAACTGTGATACTGTATGGACTTTTAGCATGGCAATGTTAAAAATGAACATGATACCTTGTGGCAAATACAAGCCACTGTCGCTGTAATTCATATTGTGTTAATAACGATGTCACCACCTTTTCCTTACACCTTTATTACCCCCACATTATGCACTCTTACTTCCCTTTCTCTTTCTCCCACTGCTGTGGGGCACTTTTGTGAATAATTGTTCTTTGAATCATATGCTGACTAACCAGTAGAGTGTTCAATGTGATTAAACAACATTGAACTTAATAATCTGCAGTGCATTAGAGTTATTTTGTGAGATTTGGTAGTAATTTTCACTGTTTGTAACTATTGCACGCTGGGACCTCTTTTTTAATGTACTGTTACATACCCAGGTCCCAGTGACTTATTTGGGTTTACCCTTTACCTATAACCAACTTTCTAAAAGTGGCATTTCCAAAAATGTAATTGAAAATACAGCTTTACCATAAAAGAGGATTTTTCATTACAATTCCAAAGATACCAAACATGAACTGTTTACCTGTTCGCATTTGGAAGTTTCATCTTACTAAATGTATCTGAAAGAGACACGTTAGTGACAGATTCCTTACCCTAGAATATCCCCAGGCGTCAGGCTGGATCCGGAAAGTTTTTGCGTAGCAGTACCCTTGCGCGTCGGTAGGCGGCGTCGTGCGGCTCCGCATCCGTCGTTGGCGTCGTGATCGCCGGGATGACGTCGCGGGCAGTACTTAGACGCCGCCCCTGCGCGCTGACGTCAGTTCTTCTTTTTCCGCGCCAGTAAGCGCAGATCCGGGAAGAGCAGTGCCCTAGTCAATTTTTGACTAACTTTTTTGTGAATTTTTTCACTGTTTCTTTTTCGAGTCTTCACGACTCCTAGGTGTCGTAGGGATGCCCGGCTTCAAGCCATGCGGCGCCTGTGGTCGCATGATGTCGATCACGGACCCGCATCTGGAGTGTCTCTTCTGTCTCGGCCGAGACCACGACACGAAGTCGTGCCCTGACTGCCGGAAACTTCACCCGAAGGCTTTGCGAGAGCGGTCTCGAAAGCTACTCGAGGTCCGGCAGTCGGCTCTGCGCCGCACCAAGCCCCGGTCCCGGGAGAGGTCGAGGGGCCGGTCGCGGAGTCCCCGCCGGTCGTCGGAGTCCAAGTCTTCGTGCTCCTCGGGTAAGTCGAAGCACAAAAAGTCTAAGAAGCGTCATCGCTCTAAGACTTCGCCTCGCCGGTCTCGCGACTCGGCTGAGGCCCCAGTCGGCACCGTCCCTGCGGCTCCGGACATGCCTGTAGAGCCGCCCCCGCATTACCCGTCCTTTCCGGGTTCGGGGGCGACTCCGGCCGAAATACAGGAATTCCTGTCGGCCATGGCCTGCCTCTTCGGGCCTCCAGGTCCCTCCGGTGCGCCTTCGGGCCCCGCGGGCCCTGATGGGGTTGCCCCGGCATCGCCGTCGAATCCGGTCCCGGCGCCGCCTGTCCCACCAGCCTTCATCCCGGCCTCAGCTCCGGCCCCGGCCTCGATCCCGGCTCCGGTGGTACCGCAACCCCCATCGACGCCGGTTGACCTAACCACGCCTCCGCCGACGCCGATGTCCCCGGTGCCGTTCTTGACGCCGTCGGGGGCTCCGGACGGCGTCGTTCCCCGGTTCTCTCCGGCTCCGGACATGGAGCCGGACCGACGTCGCTCGACACCGGCTCCGGCGCCGATGAGACCTTGGGTCCCAAATGTCCCTCCTCCTCCATATTTTGAACAAGAGGAGGACCAGGAGAGCTGGGAGGGGTCTGAGGACCCTCTCACACAACAGTGTGAGTATGATCCGGACTGGGCTGAGGAACTTGGGGATGCCAGTGGTCTAGACACCTCCCCTGACACTGGCATGCTGTCTCCTCCCGTGGCTACGGAGGAGGGTGCTAATTTTGCAACGGTGTTGCGTAGAGCAGCTGGAGCCTTACATCTCCAATTGCCTACTGTGGCCGTCAGGACTAACCTCCTGACAGAAGTGCTTCAGCCGGCGGCTTTCTCCTCGGAGACTGTGCTGCCGTTTAATGATGCACTCACTGACGTTCTTTTGGGTGCCTGGTCCAAACCCACCACAGGGGCTCCTGTGGATAGGAACGTGGCCCGACGCCATCACACTGCTCCGGGCGACCCCTTGTTTCTCTCCCAACATCCCACCCCCGAGAGCTTGGTTGTCCAAGCCTCTGCCTCCCAAACCGCCTTCCCTACCGCCCCTCCGGATAGGGAATCCAAACGCCTGGACCAATTTGGGAAGAAGGCTTTTTCTTCCTCCAGTGCTGGCTTGCGGTCCGTCAACACCACTTGCCTTTTGTGCCAATATACCCACTCCCTGTGGGATTCGGTGGCAGCTGTTTTGCCGCAGTGTTCTGAGGAGGTCCAGACACTGCTTACCCGCACCATTGCGGAAGGGCGAGATGCGGCTAAATACACCATACGTTGTGGCCTTGATACTGCCGACTCGCTGGGCAGATCGCTTGCGACGACGGTGGCGCTACGTCGCCACGCCTGGCTGAGAACAACTGGTTTCTCGGGTGATGTCCAGAATACACTCATGGACATGCCCTTTGATGGAGTCGGTCTTTTTGGTTCAAAGGCAGACCATGCGCTGGAGCGTTTTAAGGACTCACGGGCTACTGCCAAGTCCCTGGGCCTTTCTGTTGTACGCCCTCCGCTCACCTCTGCTTTTCGCCCCTTTCGTGGCCACGGAAGGGGCGCCCAGTCACGTCAGCTGCCCAGCCACCGGCCCGCGCAGCAAGCGTCTTCGCGTGGCCGAGGACGTGGATACCGCCGTGGCGGTTCGGGCAACCAGCGTGCGGGTCAGGCCACCACCTCCAACTCGTCCGCGGCCTCCAAGCCCTCCTAGTCCCTCCTTTCCGGTGCACAGCACGCCAGTAGGGGCAGGGTCCGCCATCACCTTCACCACTGGCGTCCCATCACCTCGGACAGGTGGGTCTTGGACATTGTCCGAAGGGGCTACTCCCTCCCCTTCGAGACCACCCGCCCAGCCATGCCACCTCAATTCCACCGCATGTCAGGGGATCACTTGGTGCTTCTGCAGAAGGAAGTCACGGCCCTCTTGGCCAAGAGGGCCATCGAGCATGTTCCGACCCCAGAAGTAGGACGTGGTTGCTACTCCCACTACTTTCTGGTGCCCAAAAAGGACAAGGAGGACATGCGTCCTATCTTGGACCTCCGGAACGTCAATCGCTTCCTCCGGAAGGAGAAGTTCAAGATGCTCACCCTAGCTCAGGTCTTGACTGCCCTCGACCCTGGAGACTGGTTGGTAGCGTTGGACTTGCAGGACGCTTATTTTCACATCCTCGTCCTGCCGGCCCACCGGCGTTACCTGCGGTTCACGGTAGGCCTCGAGCATTTTCAGTTCACCGTGCTCCCCTTTGGCCTTACAAGTGCCCCTCGGGTGTTCACGAAAGTGATGGCGGTGGTCGCAGCTCATCTGCGCCGGGCAGGGGTTCCAGTCTTCCCCTACCTCGACGACTGGCTGCTGAATGCGGGCTCGTCCCAGGCAGTCGTCTCCCACCTCCAGACTACGGCCGAACTCCTGCACTCGCTGGGGTTCTCCATCAATGTGCCGAAGTCGCATCTGATTCCTTCTCCACAGCTCCTTTTCATCGGAGCAGTTCTGGACACGACGCAGTTTCGGGCCTATCCTCCTGAACGGCGAGTCCGGGATATTCAGGCTATGATTCCGATCTTTCAGCCTTTATCCTGGGTTTTGGTACGGATGACCCTGAGGCTGCTGGGCCTCATGGCCTCCTGCATCCTGCTGGTCAATCATGCCAGATGGCATATGCGGGCTCTGCAGTGGGACCTGAAGTTCCAGTGGGCGCAGCACCAGGGCAACCTGTCCGATCACGTCCAGATCTCGGAGGGGACTGCAAAACAGTTGCAGTGGTGGCTCTCGAACCGGCAATGGGTCATGGGCAGATCCCTCTCCCTTCCCCAGCCAGAGCACACAGTTGTGATGGACGCGTCCCTTCTGGGATGGGGCGGTCACATGGGAGAGGCGGAGATCAGAGGCCTCTGGTCTCCGGCGGAGTCCCGGCTCCATATCAACCTTCTGGAGCTCCGGGCGATCCGACTTGCACTCAAGGTATTCCTTCCCTCTGTCAAAGGGAAGGTAGTGCAGGTGTTCACAGACAACACCACCGCCATGTGGTATTGCAACAAACAAGGCGGGGTGGGGTTGTGGACCCTTTGTCAGGAGGCTCTGCGCCTCTGGACATGGCTGGAACATCAGGGCATGTTCCTGATGGTTCAACACCTGGCAGGTTCCCTGAACGCCAGGGCGGACGAACTAGCGCCGCAGGTGCATGATGGATCACGAAAGGCGTCTTCACTCGGAAGTGGCGCAAGGACTCTTTCTACAGTGGGGAGAGCCTTGGTTAGATCTATTCGCCACCGAAGAGAACGCGCAATGTCATCAGTTCTGCGCGTTGGAATTTCCAAGGCGGCACTCGCTCGGCGACACTTTTCGTCGCGAGTGGAGTTGCGGTCTGTTGTACGCCTTTCCGCCTATACCACTTCTACCCAAAGTGTTGAAGAATATTCGGCACGACCGGGCCCAAGTCATTCTTGTGGCTCCGGACTGGGCTCGAAGAGTTTGGTATCCCGAGCTACTCAGTATGAGCGTAGATCTCCCGATCCGTCTGCCTCTTCGGGAGGATCTTCTGTCGCAGCAGCAGGGGACGGTCCTCCACCCGAACCTGTCCAGCCTCCACCTGCTTGCGTGGAGATTGAGCGGCGGCAGTTGATTCCTTTCGACTTGCCTCCCGAAGTTTGTGATGTGATTCTGGCAGCCAGGCGTCCCTCCACTAAGGTGGTATACGCCTGCAGGTGGAACAAGTTTGTGGCATGGTGCACAGCAAAGGCTGTGAATCCCCTTTCTGCCCCTCTTTCTGAGGTTCTTCTGTTCCTTCTTTCCCTGGCCCAACAGGGTTCTGCCCTGGGTACCATCAAGGGCTATCTTTGTGCCATTTCAGCCTTCCTCAGGCTTCCTGATCAGCCCTCCCTTTTCAAGTCCCCTGTTGTTAACAGGTTTCTAAAAGGCATTACACACCTCTTCCCTCCTGTTCCGTTTGTAATGCCTCAGTGGGACTTGAACTTGGTTCTTACCTTTCTTATGTGCGCTCCCTTTGAGCCTCTACATAACTGTCCTCTTCGTCTTCTCACTCTGAAGACAGCCTTTCTGGTGGCCATCACCTCCGCTCGGCGGGTGAGTGAGCTCCAGGCTCTTTCATGCAAACCTCCCTTTCTGTCTGTCCATCCAGACAAGGTTGTTCTTAGGACGCGTCCGTCCTTCTTGCCAAAGGTGGTTACTGCCTTCCACATTGGGCAGACCATCACTTTGCCCATCTTCTTTCCGCCTCCGCATCCTTCCAGAGAGGAAGAGAGGATCCACCGTCTGGACCCAAAACGTGCGCTTTCTTTTTATATCAACCGCACACAACACTTCCGGGTGGATGACCAGCTCTTTGTTGGCTACGTGGGCGCCAAAAAAGGTTGGGCGGTGCACAAGAGAACCATCTCCAGCTGGGTAACCTTGTGTATCAAAGCCTGCTATTCTTTGGCTAAGAAGGAGCCTCCTGTTGGGCTGCGTGCCCATTCCACCAGGGCAACGACTGCTACCACGGCTTTAGGCCGCGCTGTTCCGCTGCAGGATATCTGTCAGGCAGCTACGTGGGCCTCGCTGCACACGTTTACAAAGCATTACTGCCTTGACAGTCAGGTCCGGAGGGACGGCTTCTTTGGCCGTTCTGTCCTCCGGGACTTCCTTGTCTGATCTTTGTTCGCAGACCCACCACCGGGGTTGGTATTGCTGGGGTATCTATTCTAAGGTAAGGAATCTGTCACTAACGTGTCTCTTTCAGATGCACAAGTTACTAACTTGTGTAACGATATATCTGTAAGAGACAGTAGTTAGTGACAGATTCCTTACCGCCCACCCATCCTCCCCGTTCTGCGAACTGATTTCTAGGGTTAAGGACATCCCTTTCAGGGCCCTAGTATTTTTCAGACACCTATGTCATCTTCTTGCATGGCTCTGCGTTCCTGGTGCGGAAAGTCGTGTACAGAACTGACGTCAGCGCGCAGGGGCGGCGTCTAAGTACTGCCCGCGACGTCATCCCGGCGATCACGACGCCGACGACGGACGCTGAGCCGCACGACGCCGCCTACCGACGCGCAAGGGTACTGCTACGCAAAAACTTTCCGGATCCAGCCTGACGCCTGGGGATATTCTAAGGTAAGGAATCTGTCACTAACTACTGTCTCTTACAGATATATCGTTACACAAGTTAGTAACTTGTGCATTAAGGTAACTCCAGTGTTATCCTATGGGGGAGGTAGGCCTTGCAATAGTCAAAAACTTTAAAAAATGTAAGAGTTTCTCACTATCAAGACATGTAAAGCGTAAAAGTACATATCCTACTTTTTAAATACATTGCACCGTAAACTGTGGGGTGTTTAGGGCTGACACTAGGGGTGACTGATATGAAGGAAGGTTTGGGCCTGGCAAAAGGTTTATTTTGACATGTTTAAAATGACAGTTTAAAACTGCACACACAGGCTGCAGTGGCAGGCCTGAGACATGTTTAAAGGGCTACTTAAGTGGGTGGCACAACTGATGCAACTCTTTAATCAGCAACCATAGTCTTGGCATTTTTGCCGAAGACCTCCTGCATGCTTTTTTGAGCAGGAGGGCCTGTGTAGAGCTCTGTTGCCAAGTGTTGTAGCCGGGGTTTCTTGACATGATGAGCCTAAACATACGTACTTGGGCCTATTAGATGCATGCTTTGAAAGTTAAAGGTGGGTAGGTTGAACTAGGTAGAGGTGACAGAGTATATAGACGAATGCAAATAGACCACAATAAGGCTATGTTGGTAGGTTGTGTCCAAAGAATGTCTCAAGGAAAAGGAAACCCTATAAATCTTTAAAGCACATATAAAGTCATATTTTTTTCAAACGGCTTGTGTATTTGATATAGACAGTTAGTAAGCGGTCGAGTACTGGCTGTCTCTCTTCTTGCTGTCAAACAAGGTTTTAAAAAAATAGGAAAAGCGCACGTTTTTAAAATAAGGTTTGCCGAGCATGGCAATTCAACATCAGACCTGAAAAAAGTGTGGCATATAAGCGTACTCGAAATCATTATATCTCAAAATGCACAGAAGAAACAGCCAAAAATATGTATGTTTTGGAGCACCTATGCCCACTCCTCCTATCCAATATAACTGCAAAATCACTAGGCTGTTGTGGCCAACTCACAAATGTATATATTTTATAATAAAGTGTTAACAGAGGCCAGGCACTTTTCAATGAGATCTGGCCCACGTATTGGGTGTATTTAAACTGTGTCGGCTTCAGGTGTGTGTGTTAGTGTAGATACAGTTTGTGTATATGTGCAGAGTATAGTTGTGTTGCTTGTGGCCGATAAGCGTGAGTGGTGTGTGTTATGTACACATGTCTGATTGCTGCGATTATGCTTGGTATGTCAGAATATTGTGAGTTTGAATGGAGTTTGTAAATGGGTGAGTGTGCAATGTGTGAACTGCGTGGGTGTGAATTTTGTAAATTATGAGAGTACGTTCCGTGTATAAGTGTCTCAGTGTGAAAGGTGTGCATGTGTGAATGGTCGGCGTGTTTGTGGTGATGTTCCTAACACCAATGCTAACTCGCACCAGTTCTTTATTGCTTCCGGAATGGTATCTTTCGCCAGCAATACCATGTCCGTTGTCAAAGGCTCGAGTTTTGTGAGCATCCTCCAGACGTTTCCTGTCAGTACTAAAGCGTTTCCGCAATGTCAATATCCTCTCAACATCTTTGTCTCAGTGCCATAGGAGTCCAGGGGCCCTATATCATCAAGTGCCCACTGGAAGTACTAATATAAGACAGTTCTCCGTTTGATCTTATTGGTGTCTTCAGTAGTTGAAGTGCCAGAGCAGTGGCATGTTCCCACCTTAAACAGTGGAAATTGTTGTTTAGTTAGCTGTTTTTGGCTGGAAATATAGTTGCATTTTGTGATATCTCCAAACTAAACAACAGAACTTTACACAAGAACGAACACAAAGCTACATAGCAACCCTACTAAAACATAACAGGTCTCAACACAACAAAAAAAGTTAAAGCAGAACTCAACACAACCACAGTGCAACCCAACAACTTAATGCAGTAATGCAGCAAAAAACACAGCAGCATAAATACATGCATGTCCGAAGTGGGTCTGGGTTGCTGTATGCGGGCTAGTCACAAAATGTAAATGTGCTTCTCTCTCTTTCTCCCTTTTCCCTGCTTTTGTGTCTCTCTCTCTCTCTAACTCTTTTGCTAATATCCTGCAATAAGTTGTATTCATCTGCAATTAGGAATAGTTGTTTCAGGTGCTGGCAGAGGGCAAGCCCGCAATCATCATTGAGAGTTTATGCCCATAAAGCAAACATTGATTTTTCAAAAGAAACTCCACCTGAAAATAACGTGTATCCTAATGTTTTGTGCATTTTCTAATCCGATTGCTCAAAAGGCTGAATAGGAACTTTAATTTTGCAGGCCCGATTCACAAACTGCAGTTTCTGGTACCTTAATAATACTACAGAAGTACTACTAGAGAACTACAAAATGCAATTTACAAACCTCTTTGTTGAGATTTCCGCCTCCCCTATCTTTTCTGTGTGGAGATCTCCGCACACATAGGTCTACATTTTAGTAGGAAATGTGGTCGGGACAGGGGAGTGGGTGGAAAAAGCAGAATCTAACATCTAAATGGCAGGGATTTAGGGAGGGGTAAGGAGAGGTTTAGGGAAGGACATGCAAAAATTAAGCATACACACACACAAGAGAATGCCCATTGCTAGTCATAAACGGCATTTCTAAATTTACTGTGGCCAGGTCCCAAAAGAGTTGGACATGTAATACAGCCCAGCCTTGGAGAACGTCCATCACCACATATGGCCTCTCACAGGTACTAAAACACACTCCCATAGAAAATAATGGAGCCAGGGACTTAAAATAACATCCTACAGTAAATAATATTAAATAAAATTAAAATATTTCTACAAATATATGCATTTCATTTTGAAAGCATATATGATTAATAAAAATTATTATGTTATTAAAACATTTAATAGCAAATTAATTTTAATATTAAAACTATAATGAATTTTAAAACATTTGTAAAATAATTGTTAGTATTTAAAATTATTCTACACATACATTTTATTACATGTTAAACAAAAAAATCTTTTAATGTTGGTGGGATTTTTTTAAATTATTCCTTAGGGATATTATTTTTAAACTAAATAAATCTGTTTTATATAATAAATAATTTAATAAACATTTAATTTAATATGCTGTAACATTATATTTTATTAATTCCAGATTTAAAATATCTACAATTATTTTACATAATTATTTTATAATAAAATATTGTATTTTTTTTCTGTTTAATGAATTTGAATGCATTTTCTTATACTTTACCGTACGGAGATCTACACTCTGAGGGTGGAGAACTCTGCCTGTGCGTGAAAAGTTATGAGTATTAATTTTACACTCGTACATTGAGTTTGATGAGACTCTGCCAGGGGTGGAGACATGCAAGTCTAGCCCTAGGCCTCTGCCAGGGGTGGAGACATGCAAGTCTAGCCCTAGGAATAACCTTAACCTCAGAAATGGTCAATAACAAAAAGTGTAAAGTTACTCCTAGGTGCAGGTGTAGATTTACATGTGAGTAAGCCTACATGTATAAATTTACCTTTGTGAATCAGGCCATTAGTGTTGATTATTGTTTGTATTTTAGTTTAGCTGTCAACAATGTTTTTCTGGCTGAGAACCATGCCCACTTCATTGCAGTATTAATGAGTCCTACGGCCTGATTACGACTTTGGAGGTCCTACAGCATACGGTGCAACATGCCGTCCGCTGTAGGACCGCCAAAGCCGCAGTGCTGCAGCCCGCCAGATAATAAGTTAAATCCTGGTCTGGTGGGCGGTGCTGGGGCGGTCTGACAGCGGCCGTCTGTCATGCTCATAGAAGAGCCTAACATGCAAACCGCCGCTGTCAGAGCTCTGGCTGTACCTTCCTGCATGGTGTGGCATGCATGCCACACCGTGCAGGAACTGGGGTGCAAATCCAGTGGGGCACTACGTGTGCCCCCCCAGCATGCACCCCCTGGCCCAGAGGCTTCAGTCGCCCTGTTAGGGCCCCCTTAGTTGCCTCACCACCACCCTTTTCATGGTGGGCTTACCGCCATGGAAAGGGTGGTGGTTTGGTAACTTGGAATATGCTAAGCGGTGCTGCTGCGGCACCACCAGCATATTCCTGCCTCAGACCACCACTGCCATGCCGCGGGATCCTGGATCCCGGCAGAGGCGACGGTGCTGTGGCAGTCTGACCAACACACTCAGAATGTGGTGCATGTACTGCAGTCTGGCGGGGGTCAGACTGTCACAGCGAGTGCGGCGGTCCACTTTTAATCAGGCCCCTAATCTGGCAGGCAGCAGTACCACACCTTTGGTAATCCTACAGCGGATGGCTCGTTGTACCATCCGCTGTAGGACCGCCAAACCCCAAAGTCGTAATCAGGCCCTTAGTCTTATGACTCTTAGTGCACTCCAAATGAAGCCGAAAAATTCAGCATTCCTTAAAGAAATCTTCCTTAAGTTTGCAATTTATGCTTAATTTACTTACATTGGCTACATGAGTAAGTTATGCTTCACTTTCGAATTGAACTAACAAACTGTAATTTGACTTTTTGCTGAATCTTGACTCATCCATAGAGTCTCCTGTTTTTGTACACATACGTTCTCAAGCAAGGCCGTCACAAGGGGAGGGCAGAGAAGTAGTAACCCCAGGCCCCTTCACTTTTGCTGCAAAATAATTTATAGATTTTAAAGCAAGTTTTCCTATTTATTATGAATGAAGCAGCTAAACACAGTCTTACCACTAGATGGAGCCAGGTGTTGGGGCTGCCATGATTTTTCATACGTATGGTTTGACGGTTTACTTAACAGGGCCTTACAAATTGTTTTGATCCTGGCCCCGTAAAAGCGTCTATTAGGCCTGGTCTTAAAACCAATGCTCTTTAACTATACTGTTGCTCTGATGATGATCCTTGGACTGTTTGCTGTTAGGATTAAAAGTCAATATTTTCAAGTAGATATAATAGAAAAATTGACTTTTGATAGCCAAACGTAACATAATTTGTGTTTTCCTCCTCTGCTTACATAGAAACAAATGTTACCATTTGTGTATAACTAACTGTTTTAAATCATAAAATTTGTAATTCTGAAATCAGTGCAATTACTCACCATTGACCACTGTGCCAAATTCACCTGGGTGCAGGATTGGCTTTAGAGTGTTTGCATCATTAGAAAAGTTCTCTTGGAGAAATCAACTCATTCAGACATCTCACACTCTACTGTCTTCGCATTCAAACATTTCATAATATCAATCTTAGAGGGGACCCAAAAGACAATTATAAAAATCTGTTTAAGTATGAAGTATAAGTGTCGCAATGTTTACATGTTCATGTTTTATTGATTCCTTCAAATTAACAAAATTGTAATGACAAATGTGTATGTCTTGGTTACTGTCTCTCTTAACATAATGCCTTGATGATATTATGTGCAATATTCTAGTATGAATTTAGATTGTCTTTTAGAATGTTTTCAAGCAATATGTATCTTATATAATTGTATAACTGCTTTCTTATTGATTATTTTATTAAATAGATTTTTATAATTGTCTTTTGGGTCTCCTCTAAGATTGATATTATGAAATGATTGAGTGCGAAGACAGTAGAGTGTGAGATGTCTGAATGAGTTGATTTCTCCAAGAGAACTTTTCTAATGATACATTAATTGTATAAGGTATCCTGTCTCTTGGAGTAGTGGGGCCGCTCTCCTTTTTGAGATAGTTTAAAGTGTTTGCTACACTGTGCAAAAATTCCCAGATACACCCTTTCATATCTCACTCTTTCCAGCATATTTGCAACCACTCAGCACACACAAGCAAATCTAATAACATTTTCTGCTTTTGTAAATCACATGTATCTTTCTCACCATAAATAATTTAGTTTTGAACTCATTGAAAGAGAAAATGTTTAAAGCAAAAGGTACATTACCTTGGTTAGCACATTTACAATATACACTTTTCTTTAACCCCTTCCGTGCTTCCGTCGGCCAACGGCCGTCGCGAGCACTACCTCGCTAGTGTTGTGCACGTCCGTTGGCCGACGCGGCCCCGCCCACTCTTTTAAACCGCCGCACCGCGGCGGAATTCGCGCCGCGGTTAAGCGGTTAAATAAATCGTAGATTTTAAAGGGAAATCACTAGCACACCTACTATGGAGTACACTACCAATGTTCATTCCCATTACAAGGCAATGGACATGCGTCTTCACCTTGGTTATCATCACATTTGAGTGCCTATTAATAGTAGCGTTCATTGTCTTTATGTCAGCCCTCAAGAACTGTTCCATGCAGTCCCTACCAATGCTCCACTTCAGAACCAAAACAGAGTTATCTTGAGGCATTTAAGCGTGTGCATTATTAGATTTTTGGCCAGTATTCCAAACTCACAGATCGAATATTTATGAAAAAGTAAAATCTTTTAGAGTGGTGACATTGTCCAAAAAATTTGAAATACCTTCAAGGAGAAATTATGACTGTCTAGAGCTCTGTTGGTTGACAGTGGTCACATTACCCCTTGTCTCTAGTTTCATTCTGTTGCTCACTATTTGGTTATTGATTCGGCCTTGCAGAACGGAGGCCATTTTGAGCCCCAGAAAAGATGCTGTTCACCTTTGTGGGAAACACTCAGTTTGGCCACGTACAAAACTCCACCCCAGGCACTTTCAAAACATTCCTCCTTTTCGATGATCCTTGCCTGATATCCAGGAATCTTCCCATCTCCACACACTAGTCAGAACTTCCTTTCTGATCAATCCATCCTTCAAATCAACAAGTATTGTTGCCATTTTGTCCTAACCTAACAAGGGCCCCCAACCCCCATCTGATGGAATGACAGGCCACCACCTTTCCCCCAGGACCAGTTCTTTTTTGGAATGTCACTCATGTGTAGGCATGAAGTCTTCATCTAGTTTTCACTTTGGTTTGCTGTCCCAATCTGTTAAGTGTCCCCATCAGGCCTTAGTTTAGGGCTTTCATATCTCTTTATTCATTTATAAGCATTTGTCTGCAGTGGTCTAAGGGTGCCCTCCGTAGCTTCCAATCTCTTCCCCAATTTAAGTACTAATTCAGTCATTTTGTCCAATTGGGTGCCTTTCCTGTATAATGTTTTTTTTTAGTGGAATTTCATTTTCACCTGTTTGGATGTGGAGGCTGCTTTCTTTTGGAGGCCTCTCCTGGAAGGAGAGAATTCCTCCCATCTTCTGTCACCATTCTTTTTTTTTCAATACAGGTGGCATCTTTTTAGTGACAGGGTATGATCTCCAGGACTGGTAAATGCAAGTGTCCTTAATTTTATCATTCACATTTTATGTCAAGCAGTCCTTCATGTCTCTTTTCTGACTGTCACCTTTATCAAGTAGCCCTGTTTCTCTCTCTCTCATCCGTTGCGAACAGTTCTCTCTACCTGAAAAAACGAGTTAGCTAGATATATCATAGGACCAGAGTCTTTTTAGTGGATTTTTTCTTTCACTGCCTGCTAACACAAGCTTCATCTTTGCATAAAAATCAGCATAAATGTGCTAGTTTGAGAAAAGCAGTCAACACTACTGCCTGGTGTCAGTACCACATCCATCCTTCTGTTTCACTGGAATGTTCTATGGCAACCTCTCACTTCCACCGGACTGTAATGTGACTGTCTTCCTTCTATACAGTTAATCTCTTCTCTGAAGTGGGGAGTTACTCCTGTGATCGCCGGTGCCCTCAAGCACTGCCCACAGGTATCTGTTGGACACTCTCAAGCATCTCCAATCCTGTCTGCTCCTGCTGCACCTGCACCTGCACTCACTACAACCACAACGAACGCGTACCACAGGCTTCCATCTGTGTCCAGTATTAGGACCAAGCTGCATTTAGACAACCATCCACTCAGTATGGAAGTGATAGTGCAGACCTTGTCTCAGGGCTGCTTAGACCTCAAAAGGATTGCAACGTCTTGCTCCTCTGCTAGCCACACCCAAAATGTGTGCATATAAAAAATTTAAGCAGTTCATTTTATTAACCAATTGCCAGCACGCTAAAGGATGCTATTGAGAGACAAATATGGGTCTCATTAGCAGCTTTCAGCGTGCTGATTGCTTTTACATGTTCTTTCATAAACATACACCCTAGCAATAAAATAACCAAGCTTTGATTAAATGGTTTCCTTGGATGATACGATTTTTGAAATCCCTTATTTTCTGTCACTCCAATAAAATGCTAAGGTGTTTAGCCTCTGCTTGTGTATCTAATTTTCCCGTTACAGCTGTGTTTCACAATGTGAATCCCTTCTAGATTCACATGATGTGTATTCCTCAGCAATCTGGTGGTTGGCTCTGGAAGAGAGCTTTAAAGGTTTTCCCTTTGAGCATTAACCACAGGCAGAGTCTGAATAAATCACTACAACATCAGCCAGAAGCCCACAATGCCCCAATATGAGACCTCCATTTTAAATTATTTTTCCATTGGTGGATTTGAAAGTATTTTCAACATTTGAAGAATATTGAAATCAAATTCATTAGTTATCTCGACAGGAATGAGGAAAACGTCTACTGGTAAAAAAAATACAGGTTTTTCCGGGGTCTTCCACCAAGCTGGAAGATGTGTACTTGGGAAATTGTATCCATTAGGTCTTTTTGGCACCATTTTATGAGATGCAGACTAGTATTTGAAAGACCAGAGATCATTGTCTCAACTGAGAGCATTGCTTTTTTAACTGGACAAGCATACTCACCAATTAAAATTCAATTCAGAGAATTGCTTAGTTTATTTTAAATCACTCCTTTCTTGGACATACACCACAATTCACCAATCTACACCTTGTACCCTATACTCGCACTTCACATACGGCATTGGGACAAAATATCTCTGGTAAAGAGCCCCTTTGAGGGTGCTTGTTGGTCATTGCAGCGCCAGCCTGACGAGTAGCAAGCTCTATGATGAAGCATGACACCCACATGGGTGTGTGAGGGCCCTAGTTTCTAAAGGAACCACCCCCCAACTCTGGTTCCTTCTTCTCTGACCTGATACCTTCCCTCCTTCCATTCCCAGGTACTGCATACCCTTAGCTGATAGGATTTACCTTGGAGCACGTATGCTGGACCTACATGCGCTCCTGGCCCCCTCTCTTCTTGTGATAGAGAATTAAATCAGACAAGCCATTGTTTTTATGTCCAGCATTAATGATTAAAACCTGCCATTTGTAAGTGCCACTGCACTGCAACATGGTCTCTCATTAAGGTAGAATGTACATAGCTTCATATAGAAACAGACAAACTGGAAGCATCTATTGAAGCATCTGGTTGGAAGGCCTTCTGGGAGACTTTAAAGGGATTTCCTCTTGTAGCAACTCACCTTAGCCAAAAATAAGGAACAGTAAAGTTAATAAAATAAAACAAGGCTGCCATGGTCATGACAATGTTTGTAGGATTGGTATTTCATATTCCAAGCCATATGCATGTACCTCGAGATCGACATAAGTGTAAATATATTTCAAGGCACCAAGCCAACATGCTGTGCATTGGGTTATGCCCACATTGTATTGCTTGAATTGTTGTGCTATGCATTGTATATTGGCACAGTTTTTGCTTGTAACAGAGCAAACGTGTGCCAACACAGCTTAATTTTCGATTTAGTGCTCTGCGGCTAGATGTCACAATATAGTGAACATTTGAGTATTTATAACATTTTACTTTCCGTTGCAGACTGTGCTGCAGATTATTGGCATTATAGCAGTGACAGCAGCGATTATTCCGTGGATACTCATTCCCATGGTCCCTTTAGCAATCATTTTCTACTTTCTGAGGCGATACTTCTTGGAAACATCTCGGGATATCAAACGCCTGGAATCAACCAGTAGGTACCTTTGTCCTCTGTGTGTGGGTAAATGTGTGCTAATGAACATAACATTTAGTATATTTCAGGACTGTGGATAAAATATTGTATTTCAGCTGTATTAATCTTCAAAAGAAATCATCCATGTATAAAACATTTTACGAAAATGAAAGAAGTAGAATACGCTACATGATTTGTTGTTTAATCTCCCCTGGAGATATCAAATAAAAGGACATTACTCAAACTGGTTGTATGTCAGAATATAGAGGACTGACATTTCATCCTATGAAAATATTGTAGCCAAAATATCAACAACCAAAATATTGTGAAGGTAAGTATATACCTCACTTGGTGGATCAATCCACGTTGACTGGGGGCAGCTGCCTGTCTGTCTCTCTCTCTCTCTCTCTCTCTCTCTCTCTCTCACTTGCTGCACCATTTATCCTGAGTGCTGATGCACGATTGGGCAGCCTTGCTTTTGTACCTCACTATGTCCGATGGGCCCACACTCTGGCAATGAGCACACTAGGCATGGAGTCTACCGTCTTTAAGTGTCGCAGTACCAACTGGGCCTCCGAAGGTTTTGCAGCAGTCGGGGTCTTGGCAGCAGTTATAAGTGCAGCCTTGCCTGCCTGTTCTTGCAGTGGGTAGGTAGAGCTCTGCACGGGCCAACAGATGCAGCCTTGTGCAGTTCGAGTACTCGGGGTAGATGCAACCTCGCACAGGCTGAATACTTGGGCTAATGCAGCCTCGCACAGGCTGAATACCTGGGCTAATGCAGCCTCTCAAAGGCTGAATAATTGGGGCCGATGCAGCCTCGCACAGGTCAGTTTCTTTGGGAAACGACCATGCACAGGTAGGTTTCTCTGGGCAGATATGCCCACCGCAGTTTCATTTCTCTGAGCATTTGGTCACAGCCATGCCTGGGCCTCAGCAATCGTGGGCCAGATCTTCATTGTTCCCACCTGGAACCAACACAGAGAGACTACAGGCCCACAGACACCATGGTCTACAGATCGCTCTCCTCAGTCCTTCTCTTAAGTGTGTCCTCACAGACATCTGGACACTCTGCACCTCGCTCCTCTTGAACAAACACTCCTCCTGCAGTGTTGGCAGGTTCCTTACCTCCCTCAGCAGGCAGGCAGACTTCCAGCTAGACACTTCAGGACAAGTCGACAGCTTCCTTCTGCAAGACATCCAGACATTAGGCAGTGCCCCCTCACCTCCAGGAAACTGACTGTACTGTACTCCCTTCCTTGATCACAGATGACTTGGGACTCAAACAACAAGTGGGGTAGCGAGGAGCCACTTATATACACTGAGATCAGGCAGGAGATGGGTATCCACTGTCTGCAGCTTCAGAACCAGTTTGAGGTGGCTCGCCGGTAAAGCGTCCCTTCCATCCTGCTCTCCAGACACAGCCTGTGTGTATAGTGATGCTTGTAATAGAAGTTTAGTTGCCTGCCTAGAGCACCAACAGCAGAGACACAAATAGGTGTGAGGCTTCTCACCTGTTTGTCATCAAACAGCGGAAGGAGTTAATCAGGGAAAGACAAAAGGCCTGGCCTAATCTAAAAGTTCCCTTCACCTCGCACAAGACAATCTGCAGTCCCATCCTTTAACCCTACCATGCAGTAAATGCCAGTATTCTGGAAGTTCTTTGTTAGAAAAAGACATAATCAAATTTCTAAAAGAGCCCAGCCTTCATTCCTCTCACTTCAGTGTCTAGGTCTCCTCCCTAAGGTTTCAGGAATGTCAGCAATACACTTCTACGGTCTGGAAAAATGATTTCAGCTCCATTTTGTGCAAAGGCCACACCTGGGATATTCAAAATGGATCCCTTAGGCCTTCATTACTCTGGCTCAGTCATACACGTCGTACATATACCACACAGGGAACACACATAAACATGACAAACATTCACTTGGCTGCTATGGTTATGAACTGGGTAAGTGCATGCAAGCACGAGTGGGCAGTAGGTCCCCTCCAGAGAGAAGCAAATAAAAAGGTCTGGTCACAACTATGGCCCCTCTGCACAAACTGCATTTTGTAGTACATAAAGTACTACAAAATGCTATTCACAAACTTACATGTGGAGACCTCCCCCTTTGCCACTCCTGTCTTTCCTGAGCGAAGGTCTCCACCAAGTGTACAAAGATCTCCACACACGTAAGTCTACATTTTAGTAGTCAATGTGGCGGGGATGTAGGGAGTGGATAGTAAATGGGGATTCACTTAAAACTTAGGGGCCAATTCCGATGCGGTTCGGAAATCATTCCGACCGAATCAGTTTGGGAATGGTTTCCGACCGACTCGGATCGGGAGAATCCAACCGACTGATTCCGATGCATCCGGATACTTCCAGATACGATTCGGTCGGACTTGCATTGACTTCAGTGGGAGCCTATGTTCTGACCGAATGCATAGGCTCCCATTGAAGAAAGGGGTGGCTGGGGAAAATCGGGCACCCTGTGGCAGGCACCCCTTGGTGCCTGCCACACTGTGCATGGCTGGTACGGGGGACCCATGGGTACCCCCACAAGCCTGATTGGGAAGGCTTCGGGTGCAGGGGAGCCCTTAAGGCCCCCAAAGTCTGATTCCGACTGCCCATTCGAGTCGGACGGCACAATTCGAAAAAACTGGCCGAATCCAGCATCGTAATCGGTTGTTGGGAAACGCGGCCCGTAGAGACGTACAAGTCTGCTCCGTAAGGCTCAGTCATTCCGAATGCCGTCGGGTTCGGATTAGGATATTCCTAACACCAAACTCGCATCGTAATCGGTCGGTTGGAAACCTTTCCGATTCGGTCGGAAAGACACGTTCTCAATCTGATTCGGACGGAGCAAATGCCGTTAGGAGGCCTTCCAAACCTCATCAGAATCGGCCCCTTAATGGGTGTGGTTAGGGAGTGGTAAAGACAGGTTTAGGGAGGGACATGCAAATACAAATCCCGAAAAAAAAGCTTAAACCTATTGCTATTTATAAGCTACACTTCTAAAGTTACTACAGCCCAAAAGGTCCTAAAATATGAGTAGATGTACCCCAGGCCAGCTTTGGAGAAGTCCAGCACCACATATGACCACTCACAGGTACTTCAACACACTCTCCTAGAAAGTAATGGATTTGGGAACTTAAAATAACAACCCTTAAGAAATAATCTTAACTAAATAACACTATTTTGAATTTTAAAATAAATATTTATAAATATATATATAAATGTTGTATAATGTTAAATAAATGTATATGTAGTTAATGAAAAATATATATTTTAGTAATAAACAGTTTAAATTTTAAATTAAATTCAACTTTTGAACTTTTGTTAAAAAATTTAAAATAATTGCCCATTTTATACATAATGAAGAAATATAAGGCATTTACTGCAAAGCATTTTTTATAAATTAAATAAATATATTTTAATTAATGAAGAAACATTTTATTGGTTCTAACTTTAAAATAAATATTTAAAATAATTTTCTCCAATATTTTACATTAAACTCTAGTTTTATTATTTTGTTTTTTAAAGTTTCATAAACTTTTTAATTTTCCCTGTACTTTACCAAAGGGAGACCTCTGCCACAGTGGTGAACATCCCTGCCTATGTATGAAACATTATGAGTGATAACTTAACACTCATAAATCCTGGTGAAAGAGGCTCCGCCAGGGGGTGGAAATATGCAAGTTTTCACTTCGGAGTAATTTTACACTCAGGTAAAGTTACTCCTGGGTGTAGGAGTATATATACTCGAGTAAATCTAAATGTGTATATTTACCTTTGTGAATAGGGTCATGTAGATTTACAAAACATGGTACACTGCCACCACCTCCCTATGTGCTAAACTCATGACAGAGACAGTAGTCCTCGGTCAGTAAGTGGGAACACACTTGATGCTCCCCTCCAGATCACACAACAAGTCAATCCAGAGGGCAGGCCTAGGCCTCTGCACGCATGCTTGATTAGCATGATGCCAGGGCTTAAATTCAAAACCCAGGATACAAGATACACACAGTTAGGCACTCAGGGCAATGGAATGCAACTGTATACTATGCAGGGACAGTCCTGTCCCAGTAGTGATAGTGTTAGTAGTATCAGTGGTGGCATTATTGATATTGGTGGTGGTGGTATAGTATTGGTATCGTTAGTGGTGGGAATGATAGTAGTGGTAGTTGTTTTTCTGCTCATGGTATCGGTGGTGGTATGCATAGTGGTGGTATTGGTGTTGACGATATTGGTGACTATGATGATGTTAATGGTAGTGTGGCATTGGTTATGGTATTGATGATGGTGTTGGTATTGATGGTGATATTGGTGATCGCATAGTGTAGGAATTGTGGTATTGGAGGTATTGGAGGTGGTATGGTATTGGTGGTGGTGATGTGGTAGTGTGGATAAACAAAAAGAGATTTGGAGGCCATGTTAGGGTCAGGCTTGCAAGCAAGGCATGATAAAACTGTTCAAAAATGCCTACAGCATATGATTGAATTCTGCATAAAATGTATGTATGCGATATAAAAAATGAATGTGACAAAAAGTTATTGTTGGGTGTACTTTTTCCATATAAAATAGTCCCTTATCCATTGCAGTGCGTTCACCCACCTGGTGACCGAATGTTACACTAAACAGCCAATAGCATGTTGATGAGAGAAATAGCCTAAGCTGATCCACAATGTGAATGACAATGCCCCAAGCAATGAATGAAAGTAGCTCATCCAACTAAGTTAATGGTTGAAGGAGTTTGACCCAAAGACCACTTAGCAGTGCCAATAGCAATAGTACTTCTAGAAAATTGCGCTGTCATACTAAACTTAAAAGAGACAGAAAGCCAGCTTTGACAGTGACTAACACTCAAACTGTGTGACCATTTGTCAAACATGAAGAAGTGCTTTTGGTTTGTTCTATTTCTACTGTAGGGATTCCATATATCTACAAATTACAATGTCCTGTATGGAGTAGGGACTTTATCTCTCTGCAAAGGTACATAACTTTTTATCATACAGTGTTTTTCACCAGCCGCATATGGTGTAAAGTTTTGTACAAATGCAAACATTGTAATAAATATATTTTGCACCATCTGTGCTTCCGGAATGGGATATGAATCACAGTGTATTTGCCCTAAACTAAGGATTTCCCCTAAAACAGAATAATAAAGCAAATTGATATTTTTTGCGTTCACATAAAAAATAAACAAAGAACATAGATTTTTCAATGAGCAGGCACTACCAACGGCGGACTGGAGGCGCCGCACTTCGCTGTCCCGTTTCCTCCTTATTGTAATGGTTTGTGCACAACAATTCCTGCACCTGCCATTGTTAGGTGCAACTGCAGACGCAGAACAACAATAGGAGGTTTATGGAATGGTGCACCAGTGACGATTTGTTTGTTCACTATTATAAAGATAATCAGTCCGGCAAGATATCCAATTTAGTCATCAGCTTTATTCAATAAATTCAGAATAGCATCATCTAGCCAACGCGTTTCGTTCAGATTAGTTGCTTGAACTTCATCAGGGCTAATTGTCAATAATAGGTGAATATGATATCCAATGGAGTCATAGGCCTCTTGCAATAAGAAGCCTGGTACCTATAAGGTAATCTGGTACCTCAGACAAGTCAATAAGGTATATAAATGTTGAAAGTAAATGGCCACGTAGTAAGGCCGCGGGTATAATAGCCCGTAAATATTGCCCACAGGAAACGGTCACTCGGAATTCTAGTCAGAAAGCGCAATCTTTACGGGCTATTATACCCGCTGCCTTACTATGTGGCCATTTACTATCAACATTTATATACCTTATTGACTTGCCTGAGGTACCAGATTAACTTATAGGTACCAGGCTTCTTATTGCAAGAGGCCTATGACTCCATTGGATATCATATTCAGCTATTATTGACAATTAGCCCTGATGAAGTTCAAGCAACTAATCTGAACGAAATGCGTTGGCTGGATGATGCTATTCTAAATTTATTGAATAAAGCTGATGACAAAATTGGATATCTTGCCAGACTCATTATCTTTATAATAGTGAACAAACAAATCGTCACTGGTGCACCATTCCATAAACCCCTAACATAAATTTTTCACTTCAAATGATAAAGATGGGAGGAATCTAGAGTTCAAGACGTGAGTTCCACTCCTTATTAGGTAAATAAAATAATGGCAAAGCATTTGCTCAATTGTTTTATAGCAAAGGTTAGTCATTTACCTAACATGATCTAGAAGCAGTTGCTGTGTTGTATATTTTTCCAGTTGTTTCACAATCCATTTTCTATTTTTTTCCCCTTGACCCTGCATTCTTTATGGGTTGTGAAAGGGAGCAATATTTGTTTGTTTAAATGCCCAATGGTCCTAAAGGAGCAAATGAGTCCACAATCTATTGACCCTGTTTTTTGCATCAATGCATAGTTTGCTCAGTACGTCCCCAACTGTATAAGTGAGGGGCCGATAGAGAATAACTATGAATTATAAGGGAAAAAGGACTCTTAGATACACAATTAGATGTAGCATGTCACCAGAGAAATGTGTAACCTTATAAAGGAAGTAGGCTTTTGGCCTTGTCCTTGTATGTGATATGATTTCCTTGATGACCTGCAATTTTCTTATCATGTGCAGTAGTGTGAAGCAGCCGGGGATGGGGTTTGCACCATGCAAAGCCATAGTGCAAATTCAAGTACAAGCTGCACTTGGGTGGATGGACCTTTGACTCAAATTGAGGTTTAATATCAACAGTTCAACACCAATAACAGTGAAGCACATTTTTGCCTCACAAGAATGACAGAGGGATTTTCAAACCATGAAGGTGTATTAGTAAATTAGCAAAGTTACAAACTCAAATCATTTGAATTAGTCATAAATCAACAATCATCTTGTGAGATGCAGTTAGATATAATCCAAGACATGAATCAAAATAGCAAATAAAATGTCAGGCTATGCAAGGATTGTTATATGCAAAAAGAAGAAGATTCAGTTCCCCTGAAAGGAAATTCCCTGATGCTAAAACTAAGGACTAATAGGCACATGCATCAAGGTAGGATTTTGCGAGTCCTTAATTGCGATTATTAAGGAATCGCAATTAAGGACTCGCAAAAGCCTATGCATGTAGGAATCGCTATAAAAATAGCGATTCCTACACATTCACTATTTGCGACTCGCAAATTGCGAGTCGCAAATAAGGAATGGCTTCCCATTCATTCCTATGGGCCTACAGGCCCATAGGAATGAATGAGAAAGTATATGCGCAATTTGCGAGTACCAATTGGTACTCGCAGAATTGCGCATGCACTTCAAGGTGCAAGGGTGTCAAAAGGACACCGTGTTGCACCCCTGAAATCGATCTGTGCACAAATGTTGCGCACACACATGTCCCAAGGACATGTGTGTGTGTAACTCTACAACTTTGAAAAATGCACTTTAGTGCATTTTTCAACGTTTTGCAAATTACCATCAAGTACAACTTCATGGTAATTTGCGCCCCTAGTAGCGAAATCGCTACTTCAAAGTGGTTCTTGCATTGTATTTAAGGAATCGCAAAATGCGATTCCTTAAATGCTATCGCATTTGAGAACTCGCAATTAATTGCGAATTCTCAAATTGCGAGTGCCTTGAACCTTGATGCATCGCAAATGCCATTATTGCGGGCGCTAACGGCCGATTTTTGCGAATCGCACCGTTTGCGCTCGCAAAAATGGTTGATGCATGTGCCTGTAAGCTGTTTGGGCAACTTCTTCATTTGAAATCGGTTTTTGGGCTACTTCCTCATTAGGTTCTCTACCAATCACCAGTTTCTGTTTACTGTTTGGGCTACTTCTTCAGTTGAAATGTATTTTGGGCTAGTTCCTCAGTAGGATTTCACCAGTCACTAGTTTCTGTGCCATCATTACTACTCTGTGACTTGGCGGTGATTTCTGCGTTTCTTATGCACAACAAGAATAATTCGATGCATGAATATATTTACGTCACAACTTCGTATTGTGCAACCACATTATTATCGTGTGTGTTTATTGTGTCTATATGCACATACTGTTACTTATGCCTATAAGATGATTTTGCCTACCCTACGCTAATACTGGTTCCCTGTGCATACACTGTGATTTTATGTCACTGCTAGTATCTATTGCCTACACTGTGATGTTTACCTAGTCTTCTGCGTGCCAGCAGTAGTGACCCTGTCCTGATGTTTATTAGTCTGTGTTCACGCTGATACCTAACCCATGCTGTGCATGTATATAGTGTATATACTCCTTTGTATTACGTAGGCCTCTCAGGATAACTGTGTTTAAATCCCTCTACAACCACCAGCTCTAAGATATCACGACCACTAAGAACTTGAAAAATTGAGCAGGCTTACCGGTGCTCATCAGCATTCAAGGCACCATCTACTTCACAGGAATCCTACCAAATCATCTTGGCGACCTCCCTTCTCCACGCCCTATCTCTGGCGCCCTACTCTTCCAAAGAAGTGCCATCCACTCCTCCACTGAATGACCCACTGCTGCAACAAAAGGCAATCATCTCAGAAGACACCCTCCCCCAGGAAGAGCCCCGGACTGTTGATACTACAGTAGGACCACTCACCAATGTCACACTGCAACACTGTCATGGAAAGGTTCGACCCCCAACTCATACTGCATTAAACGTCCACTAAACCTCTTCAAACAGGCCGCAAAACATTTCAAGCACAAAATTCTCAAACAACATCCAAAAACATTAACAACAGACCTCTTCTACAGTCCAACAGGCATTAAAACTGACAATCTTTTACACTAAGAAACCAGCTAAATGGAGAGAGAACTTCCAACAACACCTTCACGTAACTAATACTACCAACGTCCCCTATGGAACTAAGCTCACTATATCCCCATCTCTGAACTTTAGCGGAGAATTGTTCATAACCGTTTACAGAAATGGGAACACCCTAGTCCAAGCCTCTGAACAAAACATATCCATTTTTATCACCACTTCCCTGCGCCTCCTTACCATTCTATCCCACTTCCACTACTCTCCATCTCCCAGAGAACCAACTCCTCCACCATCTCCCAGTGAACTGATCCAGGCACCCACATCTCTGCCAGCTGAACCTTCTACTCTCAATAACCCTCACACTGTCTCCGCCTCCACCCCCCCCTACAGCCTCCTCCACTACCAGATGCCCTGACGCTATGGTTTCGCTACCAGAATTACTTTCCCCTTCTACATGACACACTCCCACTGCCCAGCTCAAGGTATCTTCTGCACCTGTAACCTCTCAGTTCATCAAGCTCAACAGGCTGGATCCCTCCTTAGCCACCACCCCAGACTCTGACAAGCTCCATCACACTCCCATCCCTTATACAGATCCAACCGGCTCTCTAATGATCCCTTTAATAGCCTGTCTAGAACTCAAAATCAACACTATTCTGGAAGACATTTTGTCACTTCGCATAGACGCAAAGATTAGCCACACTTTGCCACAACCCCATGTATCTATGATGAACACAGACCCTGCCACATATATTCACTTGTGCCCCCTGTCCCACACCCCTAGCCAAACCATCCACTACATTCATCACCACCTCAAACCTAGACACACTATGACTGGAATGTCGCAGCGGGAAGCTAAAATGCTGAGAAACACCTATGACAATGCCCCTAGTCAATCCTGCCACTGCAAGATCCCATCATCCATGGCACGGATAGGACCCTGAACCCCATCCAGGTCACCTGCTCAACTAACTACCATCCAGCCCAGTCAGCCTGAGCCGATATCTTTACCTACGCCTTGCTGCATGCTACTAAACTGTTGATCAGCAGTCAAGCATGCCACTGAAATAGCTGAAGTTATCTTACGACACAATACTGACAACTGCTTTCTAACTGAAACCTGGCTAAATGATCACTCATCCCCTTACATCAACCTCCTCACCCCATCGGGCTTCTCATTCATTCACAGTGACCGCAAGGATTGCAGGAGTGGCGGATTAGCCATCATACACAAAAACAATCTTTGCTTAACTCCCTTCTGCACTCCCAAAAACCCCACATTTGAATATTTAAGAGTTAGGTTCTCCTCTAAAGGCCCCAATCCCACAAAATTTCATGTCATCACCCTCCAGGTGACAGCTCACAATTCCTTGAAGACTTAACAGACTTAATATCACAAAATTCCCTGAAAGGTAGCACAGGCATTATACTAGGAGGCTTAAACCTGCACCTTAATAATGCTAAAGTTCCTACAGTATAAGCTCTCTACACCCTCCTGGAAGCGAACGATCTTATCCAACACTGCAATAAACAAACACACAATAAGGTCTCTATCCTTGACGCAATCATCTCTAAGTATAACACCGTATGCCTCCACTCAATCCCACCATCCGACTGGCTTTATCACCATCTAATTCTTTTCAATCTCAATATCATCCATCCAAAGTCCCACCTCCAATTTAGCTGTCCCAAGCACTGGGTGAGGAACATGCATCGAATTCCCCAAACAGAATTAGAAGCATCAGTCAGTTCCCAAATCCTACCTCCACCCGACCTCTCCTCTACCGATATTCTTACAGTCCACTACAACAGAAAAATAGCAGAACTTGTTGAAGCAGGCGCCCACCTGAAACTCAAGCAAACAAGAAGTATCCCCTCCAGATTGTTGTAGGACCTGGTTCAATAAAGACCTTAACAATGAAAGGCAAAACCTCTGATTAGCTGAAAGAAACTGCAGACAGCACCCCTTGTCAACCAATCTCTCGATCCTCCAGGCTGAACACCTCGAATACAAAAAGCACACCTTCAGAGAAAAATCCTCTTTTTTCCGAGACCAACTTTACCGGTCTACGAACAGACCCAAGACCTCTTCAACATCATCAAACAGCAAACCTCTTTTTCCCCTCAACACTCAATTAATGACTCTATCAAGAGCTGTGTAGAATGTGCAACATTTTTCTGAAAAAATATCTACCATCAAACTCTTTCTTGAGCCACCCACCTCCCCACCCTGCACCAAGGATGCCCCTTGCGAAAAGGGTCCATCCAAAGCCCTACAGCCAAAGGATGGCTGTCTCCCCCTCTCTGCAACACAGTTCACCAACTTCGACCTTGCAATTGAAAAATGATGCAACCTGGACTGAATTCAACCATATCTCTGAAGAAGAAGTTCTCAAATTACTCGCTAGCATGAAGCCGACATTGCACATCTCCGACCCCCTCCCTGCTGCGCTTGTGAAAAATCTCAGTCACATCATCTCTCCTATATGGACCAAAATCATCAACTCCTCCCTAACGAGCAACTCCATGCCAGCCCCACTCAAGCTCGGCCAAGTTATCCCCCTCTTAAAAAAACAGACGCCAACCAGAATGACCTTAATAACTACAGATCTGTAACTAACCTTTCCCTCCTTGCCTAAACCATTGAAAAATGTGTGCTTGCACAACAAAACAACCACATTGAAAAATACAACTTACACAACACCTTCCAATCTGGGTTCAGGAAAGGCTGTAGTACAGAGACTGCAATACTGAACATCATAGACGACCTGCACAGATCTCTGTATGATGGCCAGGCCTGCTTCCTAGTCCTCCTGGACCTCTCGGCCGACTTTGATACTGTCAACTATGACATCCTCCAAAACACCCTTTCGCAGCGTGCAGGCATCAATGAAACTGTCCTTCAGTGGTTCGTCTTGTTTCTGAACCAACGCTCGCAGCTAATCAAAATAAACAACTCGACCTCAAAAGCAATGCCAGTCTCACAAAGAGTCCCTAAGGGTTAATCCTATCTCCTGCCCTAATCAATCTGTATATGGAACCCCTTGAAATGATCCTGAAGCAAGCTAGAATTGCCTTTCATCTCTATGCAGATGACACCCAAATCTACATGAAAATCTTGTCAGTCAAAGACATCCAGCACCTTAATTGCACTCTCTCCATTGTTTAATCCTGGCTGACCTGCAACCATCTTAAGCTCAACCCCAACAAAACCAAACTGCTTTTTATCTACCTAAAGAAAAATCCTTTCCCATGGACATCTGGCTCGACAACCTCACTACATTAAACTGCAAACTGTCCATCTCCAACTCTGTTAAGTCCCTGGAGATTACACTTGACAGTCACTTGAACATGAAAGAGCATATTAATGCAGCTTCAAAAAGTGCCTTCTACACGCTGAAACACTTTAAAAGGTCAAACTCTTCATCCCCATCGAAGACCTAAAGACTGTGGTGCAATCCTTAGTCCTCCCTAAGCTGGACTACAGTAATGCAACGATTACGGGCACTGCAAAAACACACCTAGCCCCATTGAAAGCTACACTCCACGTAGCAGCTAGGCTACTATCGGGAGAGAGTTGCTTCGACTACATCACTCCCACTCTCAAACAGCTCAACAGGCTTCCAATTGAGGCAAGAGCTATACTCAAAACTGCTTGCATAACTGACAAAGCTCTCTACACAGAAAAACCAGTCTACCTCAAAAGTCGGTCAAAAGAGACCTCTTTGAAGCTCTAACAGACTACTCCTGATTCCACCAAAATTCAAGAAAGAGAAATCTCCCACCCGCTTCTTCTCTGGGAACGCTCCCAGAATCTGGAACTCCCTGCCCCAGACTTGCGCGACAATCAGTCATTCCCTCACTTGAAGAAGAAACTGAAGCTTCTTCTCTTCCGCAAATATCTAAACCCTCCTCCTTAAACCATATTGCTGGTCTGTTGCTCCTGTCCGCACCCTCTAAATAAATCTGTGCATCACTGCCTAGGGGAGAACTATGCCTCTTCCCACAGTTCATAAGACCCTATCCTTGCTACCTCAGAACTATATTGTCCATCTATACTACTATCCGTCTTCATTTTCCTTTATGTATTGTTATATTTATTTTTATTCACCCAACTTGTAATCTCGTGCAATTGCTGTTGTGCTCTGTAAAGGGCTATATATATACCATATTTATCCCAAGTCTGCACCGTTAACTTATCCTAATGTCTTTTGTAGACGTCGTTTACATACGGTCACCATGTATTTATATTAAATCCAAATGTAATTGCTGCCATGCAAACTCTGTGAAGCACTCTGATACCTTTGGGTCAAGTTCGTGCAATACAAATCTCCATAAATAAATAATAAATAAATCAAAAGGATTCTAATACGTTCGAGGAAGTATAAGCATCAGGTGTCAGCAAGATAACTCTCTAGAAGCAGAACCAAAAGACGGTTCATTCAGGCAAAGAAGAATAGATTTGCTCTAGAGTTAGATTCTATGAGTGAGACAAAGTAAGCATAGGGTCTCGAGAGAGCGAAAGGGCATCTGCTCTCAAAAGAGTAGATAGGGCATCTGAATTCAAAGGTAGACAGGAGCCATCTGAATCTTACTCACCAGTGCACAATTAAACATACACATTCTAAAGTGAAGTGCAACTCCCTACAGTTCCCAAGAGACGAAAACCAATCGGAGTTCAGCATTTTGTCAATAAGATGTCTTTGCTCTCCTGCCCAGGTGCCACACAAAGGAAGCTTACAGCTGCATGGCCTTCAGGAGATATCTTGTATAGGCTGATCTATCATGGTCAGGCTGTCCGAGACAAAGGTGCTAAAGACTCAGGGTCCGATTCCGATCTCGGCCGGTAGGGCTCCGAATCGGATTCGGATTTACCGGATCCGATTCGGAGCCCTGTTTCCCGACCGAATCGTACGCGGGTCCGGCCGAGCGAGTACGATGCAAGCACCCGCGAAATCGCAGACCGACTCGTACACGGCTTCAACACGCTCCGACCGACTCGCATGGACACGACTCGCACCGCGCTATGGAGACGTTTCCCGGCCGGGTAAGTACGATGCGCGCCGCAAGCAGTCCGACCGACTCGCGCCGTCCGGCTCGAAAAAGCTGTTGGAGCCGGACTTTGGGGGTCCGCGTCGGACCCCCCTGTACGTGTAGGCGCGCGAGTCGCACACTGGGGGGACCCATGGGTCCCCCTACCTGTGCATGTACGCCGCGATGCACATGGACGCGTACCCGCTGTAGGGGCGCCCTTGTTCGCCTCGCACCCATTGAGTCAATGGGAGCCCGCGTACGCGTTGTACGACCGGCTCCCATTGACTTCAATGGGAGTCCGACCGAATCGAGTCCGGGTGCATGCGTGCGCATCGTACTCGTTCGGTCGGACTGCCAGAGTCCGATTCGGTCGGAATTCTCTCCGGGTCCGGCTCGGTCGGAGAGATTTCCGGCCGGAATCGGAATCGGCCCCTCAATGTTTTATTCTAAGTGAAACTTGCAAGTATAAATAATTTACATAGAAACTAACATGATTGCTACAATTAGTTTGGTTAAGCTATTGTGATTCAGCTCCTGAAATGAGAGAAACTATGTAATAACATACCACAGCCAAAAGTACAGTTTCAGTGTTAGCAAGAATTATTCCACTAAGGCCTACGTTTACTATGGCTAACTTAGCATGAACACACTTTAACTATGGTTTCTTATAACCTGACGCTCACTATGAGCAAACTTTAACAAAAATCACACATTTATATGAATGTGTTTAATATGCATTAGTGCATGTGTAAGCAAATATGGAAAATAGTGACAGCACGTCACCAGTGGATACTATATCCCACCTGTTTCGAGAACTTTCCCATTACAGATATTAACATATCTCAATTTCACAGTTGTTTGACTTATTTCTGTTTTTGGGCACTTTTTAAAATATTAAATCAATTCACTACAAAAAAATTAAATCAATCCAATCACTTTTTAGCAGTAACACGTTTTGATGCCTACGAAACACTATGGAGGTGATAATACCTTTAATTCGACCAACACAATTGATGTACAAAAGTTAAAAATAAATGTATAAGGTAGCAAGAGCTTTCATAACCATTTCTTGGACATAAAGTCCATTCTTGAAGAAATGGAATTGCAGTACTAATTGATGTTTTGTTTTAGCCTTGCTTTATTTCAAGAAATAATCCAAAATACTGAAATGCCTGTACGACATTTATAACCAGGTATAAACAGGCTACTATATAATCTGTCATAGATCAAACCTTAAACTTTTCCCTAATTACCTCAACCCACCCACCTCTACTTATTCGGCGTCTTCATAGTCATAGATTTACCTCCCATCAAAGTCCCAATTACAGAAAATAACAAGTGATAAAACAAGATTTCTCTATGTCATCTAATGAGGTAAGAAAACTATTCCAACAAACGTACCTAAGCACCCCAAAAGTACCCTAATGCACGCACAACAATAGGTATACATCTAGCCAAATGATATTCCATATCTATATATTGAAGACTGTTAAAATGACCCTCCCATATTCAAGTATTTGCTAGGAACCAACATTCTATTAGTGCGACTGACGATCAGGCAGTTGTGTTGCAGCTTCAAAGGAAACCACCGCAGATCTTCTCAAACTACCTCCACAAAGCAAAATACACATTTTGGCGCACCCAAGACTGTTTCAGACCATCGATTGAACTGTGGAAGTTTCTTGGGCAATCTCAACGTGTCATGTAACAGTGGTCCCGGGCCTGTTAGTTCTCTAGAAATACTTAAAACCCCCTTCATCACCCTCCATACGCCTCTCAGTAATGTGCTCATACTATGAAATTCCCTTACAGTGTGTGCAATGTCACAATTAGATTGTGTGCATCTCCAGCCTTGCGAACTACTGCAGATCTTAGTCTCCTTAGCCTCAATGCATGCTAATAGTAATGGTGCAGAATCTTGTAATACTGTCATTTTAGCCTGGCTTCCCTCAAGCATTTATCATGCAATTGCAAGAGTTCCAACCAGTACTCATCTGTGTGGTCTACCTGCAACCTATGAGACCACCATTCCTTCCGTTGGGACACTAGAAAACATGAAAACGTCTCATTTGTCAAGACTTTGTACAGTCCAAAGACCACTACTTTATAGGTTCTCCACACAGTCAGATATGGCAATCGTTTAGAAATTGGTAGAATGTGTTGGTGCAGTGTGTCAACTGCCGGTATCGCCATTGTTGTGTCTCGATTTGCCAAACATTCTTTAAAGGCGTCTACTAACAATTTCACCTTCTCCACATTGTAAAGTTGATCTGCAGAAGGTTATCCACAGCAAGCTAATACCCCATAGAGGTGCTCCTACATGTAGCAGGCTTTCTGTGTGTAGGAGATGATGTGCTTTCTGGCAGGGGAAAGACATGGCATTAGGGATAGGGTGTTTGTGGAATACTCCCTTCTTATCATAGAGTTTAGAGTTCTGATGCGCCTGATTTTACCCAAAATGGTGTTTTTTATTCACATCCGCCATGGTGTATCCAGCGTACTATGCAGAAAGTAGAGGATTTGGGCCAATTGAACAGATAGCCAGTATGACTCGAAATGAGGAATTCTAAGCCCTCCTTAATCTTCAGAGACATGCAATTTGGTCATTTTCAAACAAGGCTCATTCCCGCCCCAAACATTTTTAGCATTGCGGAAAGTTCTGTCAGCATGTTTCTTGGGATCTTTAAGGGAAGCATCACAAATACATAGTTAATGCTCCATGCTTTGTTCATTTTTGTTACTTGTGTCCTTCCCATAGAGACAGATTGAGGGGCAACCATCTTCTTATATCCTGTTGTATCCTGTCTAGTGTGGTGCTCAAATTATCTTCTACCAATTTACCAAACCACTTTTAAGAAATACCACCAAGGGGGGGGTTGGTCAGGAAGGAGACCAGCCAAGCCATGTCTCCCATGAACTCAGTCTTCGAGCCCCTATCTACCCCCTAAATGCATCAAAAAAACTGCAAGATTGGTGAATTAAGGCGCCCCACCCAATCCTGCCAGCGAGAGGAACAGCTTTGGTGACTCGGAGCTGCGGCCTGACCCCGAAAACCAGCTGAGAGCTGCAGAGCACGAGGGCGGGCAACATGGCGTCCACCGCCCTTTCAGGACAGTGCTAGACTCCCAGGTCTCCTCCTTTGTTGATTGTAGCAGAGGAACGAGGGGCCACCAATGGCTGGTAGCGACTTCCTGGATTGCTGTGAAAGGAAAGGAGCGGCTGGTGAAAAGTGGAGCGAGATAGATTGGAGCACTGGGCAAGGTCCTCGGCAGGGTTGACCAGACTCTGCAGTGCCAATACAGTGGGCTCGGTGGCGGACTTGAGCGAGACCCTGGAGTTGGAGGAGGGGTGGGGTAGCCTCCATGCAGCTCTGGTCGTAGGTGGCATACTGGTTGCTGGTGGTGGGGGGCCCTATTGCTGCTAAGTTTGGGCTGCTGCCTGTGAGGTGAGTGACCTCCCAGAATGGAGGGTGGGGCTGCGTCTGCTGCCCCACTGATGGGGTTTCGCAGACTGTGGCCATCACGGGGCCGATGGACAAAAAGAGATCGCCTTTTCAACACCAGGGGAAGCAGGGACAAAATTAAGAAATAATCATGCACACTTAACTCTTGAGCAGTCAGGTGAAGCAACCTCTATGTGTCCAGTAATAAATTATCAGTCATTAAAACACTCAAGATGTGTATGTGACAGGACGTATGTAGTGTGTTGCCGTCCAATTTGTCTATTAAAGGTTTCAAGACTAGGTTCCAATCTCCTCGATTCAACACTTTAGCCCGTATATAGAAACCTGTCGAGTGCTCAAAATAAAAGACAACAGGAGCACAGACTAAGCTTAGAATGATCGTTTGACTCTGTATAGACACTTTTTCAAATACATATTGTCCCTCTGGGGCTGACCACATCTGACTAACCCATTTAGGTATTCTCTTTTGAATTAAGATGATCACCACCCTTAGCGATATGCCTTAGATTTACCTTCCCTATCGGCTGTCAGGAGTGTTTGCAGTCCTGCCCAATTCCACCCGAGTCTATCACTTTCATTTTGCAATAGATGCATCTGTTAGATAAGTGCAATGTCCGGTTTGGTCTTGCGGAGAAACAACAGTATTTTTTACATTATACATAGTGAGTAAATCTGTTGACATTGAGTGAAACAACCACTACACCAAGTGTGGGCTGAATAATAGAGGCGAGACAAAGGAGGTTTGAAATGTTATCGACTGATGTAGAGCTCAATTAAAAGGTGCTGTGCAGGATCAACCTAATGTATGCATTTGAGCAAGTGTAAGATGGGGCCAGTGCCAGTCGGTATTAAAAATTAAGCTCTGTTAATGTTGACTGCTTTGTAAATCATCAGCAGACTCCCTTAGGGTTCTGTTTCTACCACGTAGATTGAAATACAGAGATCCATAAGTCTCTCCAACATTGTAACATTTCTCTAACAAGGAAAATAAAGCAAAGTCACACAAGGACACCAAAAGGGACATCTTCCTGACTTCCATAGTCAATCTCAGATGAGACGCCATTGGAGCCAGGCAGTCATTAACAGGCAAATGGCAAAAGTTTTTCCCAGCTATTTGGGAGTCAACAGGAGACCATAAGATGGTTTTATCTCTCGTATGTGCTGCTTGGTTCAAGCACTTAGGTTTGAGTCCAGTGGCCCAAACTCCAGTGACTTCTGCCAGTATCTCTCTTTTCATTGGTGATCGTTTGCACATATTCCCATCAACATTTCTTCTTGGAGCCGATTTATCTTTTATATTATATTGTACGGGACGTGTTCATCTCCAACGAGTCTATAGTGTCCAAAAATTCTTCCATTTGTTCTGGTTCATCAAACTCTCTTGTGCGGCCATCTTTAGTGATTATCATAGTTTCCTTGGCCAGCAGTCCACAACTGATGTTCAATTATTTCAGTCGGGCCTCAGGAACAGAAAGCGTTTTCTCTTCAATATTGTCCCTTGAAAAATAATGAGTGACATGTATTTTGTAACCTTCATGCGTAAAAGGACCTCGTCTCTTAACCGTCAGTAGGGTCAGTACATCTAAAGCATGTTGTTTTTGTAAGAAATATAATCTAAGTTGCCTTGGAGCATCTTCCCTGTCCTCTTTTTGAGTTCTGATTCTGTGAGCTCTTTGCAGTTTGAAAGGTGGGTTAAATGTCAGGTTCTTCAATTCAGGGATAAATCGGAGTGTAAAGACTATTATATTATTTTTTACCATCACCTCTGGAAACCCTGAGAATCGCACTATAGATTATCTGTTTCTATATTCCAGTTCTATGAGCTTTGCTTGTATATACCTGAGATCCTGTTCTCAATCCTTTGCTCCATGGTTGTGAACCTGCATTCTTTCTCCAAAAGACTGAAATTAAAGGCTGTAAGGTCAATCAATCAAGAAATCTTTATTCGAAGCACACATGACTCCATAAAGGATACATTAACACAATATATAACAAAAACACATAATTAAAAAAAAAGATCACACATTAGATAAAATGTCAAGTATACTCAGAATTCATTACACTTCAACAGTTTTCGATCTAAGCTCAAAAACAATTAATTCTGGTATTTTTTCATAGAAAAACTCACAAGATACATTTCCTTGACCTCACGACACATATTAAAAATCTTGCTATAGAGAAACAAATGAAATGTGAATTGAGCTGCTGTATATATAACAATGACGGCCTACATTGGACAAAGGATAGGCTTTTCAACAGGTGTAAAATATACTTCTTCCTTGAAGCATGGTAAAGCCACAAAAGAATACAAGCTATAAAACTGATTGTTCAGAAAAACCGTTATATGGACACACTGGTAAGTTAAAAAGCCATTTGTCCCAACCATAAAAGCTACATACATATGAAAAGTGATTTGACCAAATCTAGTCAACAGAAATCGTTGAAATGTATTATTCACCCAGAAAAGATATTGAGTTCCAGGATCCATCAACAACATATCATGTGAACAAACAGTCCCTTTATTTATTTTGGTCTTTGCATGCTCATTCTCTCTGAACTCAAGCAAAGATTGCCGCAGATTTTTCCTCCCTATTTTCAGCAGACCTTGGGGTTCAGTTAAATAACTTAGCTTACCCAACTTCATACAGAGAGTCTTAATATATTTAAATCAAAGGATGCGGTTGACACCATCCAGAGACAAACAATATAAAACCTATCCACTGCATGTATTGTCCTTTCAAAATACAATTTCTTGACAGGTACATGATTAGACCATGGGAGTACAGAGCTCAACGTAATCCCCAAATATGAGAAATGATCTGTCTCCATAATTTTTCCTCCCTGAATAGAAAAAGACCTGGCCTTATTCTTACCATGCCCTGTTGACATAACAAAAGTTTTGCCTCTGTTGACTTTCAATCCCAAGCCTACCATGAAAGCCACAAAGCTGTCTTAGAGGGATTGAAATAAATTGCCAGTATGAGTAAAAAAAACAGCGTTGTCTGCATACAATAAAATAGGAACTGGGCGAGAGCCACTACATGGTACATCCAAAGATTTAGTTCTCAGAAATGTATCAATACCATTAATATAAAACATAAATAGGTAGATGCTCTGTGCATCCTCCATTATGGCTGTTATGTACCGAGGCTACAGTCTCTGAATAAACTGACGGCTAAAATTTAATAATTTCTGGTTCCACTCCAAGATCTAGTAATGGATCCCATAACAAAGGAACAAATGACTGAATCAAATGCGGATGAACGGTCCAAAAAAGACATATACGGGGTCTCCTGCTTGACTACCGTGTACATTCAATCATGAAAGCCAAGTTGAGACATTGTTCTGTCATCTCATTCTCCTTCCTAAAACCATACTGAGCAGTCCTGATAGCTTTATTATCCAATGCCCATGCTTCTAATCTAGCCTAAAGTATCCGACTTTCCAACTTGAGCGAGAAAGCAAGAAGCAAAATAGGCATAGAGCAAGCCTGGTCAGCTTTATTTGCATTCTTATAAATCAGGACAATGATTGACTTACTCCAGGAGGGAGGAGGACCTATTTTGGCAACAGCATTTAGAACATTAGCTAACAATGGGGCAAAGGTCAACACAATCAATGAACAGAACCAAAGGAACCCCATCCAACCCATGGGCCTCCATACTCCCAAAGAAAGGGATTAATAACTATTCTTCAAAATGTAACATTATCTCTTCGTCTACTGGCTTCCATAAGATCCCCCAATGTTTTATCTCTACGCATCTACTTCCTACATTCAAGAGATCTCTTGTAAGATGATCTACATGGGCGCTAAAGTGCCCATGGCAAGATAGCCGCACCTTAGTGCAGTTCTGCTGGCCGGGATTTCTAGTCCAACTAAAATCCTCTCATCCGGCCGCTACAACACTTCCAATTTAAGGACTGGATGCGTGGGCGGTGAAGGCGATCCACAAAACCCCAGAAAAGTGCACTCTGGTGCTCATCAGCTGACTTTAGCGGACAGCGGCCATGGGCCACGTGAAGCGCCTTCTGACGACAAAGCTGTGACTGCGTGAGGGCGGTGCCAGAGACAGGCTCGGGGGCTGCGGGACTGGAGCAGAGCCGGCTCAAGCTGCAGGGGAGAATGACTGAAGACTGCGCTCTGGTGCATAAAGCAGTGAGTGAGCATGGGTGATCCGGGAGGCTGCTGAGGAGTGGTCTGGTGACCTGTGCAGCACACTGCAGAGATGCAGCGGCTGGAGATGCGTAGTCTGTCAATGGTGTAAAATCGTGTCCGGAGCCCCTGGGACTTACCTCTACACTGACGAGCCATCCACTGGGTGAGTCGGACACGAACTGGGGTGGCGACGGTGTGCTCCTACAAGACAGATCTATACAGAAGACCTGCCTGCAGGCATAACCTTGCAGGTCGCGTCACCCCAGAGGAATATGGTACATTGCAACGCGATGTATTACATCGCATGCTTTTACAACGCAGTCTTTACAACGACCGCGTTGTTAGTATGCGATGCATTTACATCGCAAGTCATTACAACGACTTGCACTAGGGGGCGCGCTGGACTTAGGACTAGTATTAATTACTATTCCTACTCCAGTTTGCGCAACAGTAGGGAAGGTGTTGGAATTCATTTCCAATACCTCAGCGCCCCCTAGTGCAAGTCGTTGTAATGAATTGCGATGTAAATGCATTGCGTACTAACAACGCGGTCATTGTAACGACCGCGTTGTAATGGTACAGCGATGTAATGACAGCGTTGTAAACGCTGTTTCCCCCCCAGAGAGAAAGACAGCGCTCTTTACTGCATGCTGCCCTGCGCCTGTGTCATTGCTGCTGCGGCACCAGCATCACTGCTGCTGGACTCCGTGGCCTGGGCTGGTCACATGGGGCCCCCTTCGCCGGGACTACCCCCTACCGTGCCTGATGTTGTAAGGCTGTACACTTTGGCCTCCTTGCACCTGTCAAGCTATTCCCCTCATTAACTGAGAGAAAGAGTGGTGGGGAACTCTGCGATATCGCTTCGACAAAAGGCCTTTGCAGTGCTGTGTTTAAAAGAGCTCAGGCTCACAAACTTTGTGATGGGCACTGAGGACCCTGCTTGTGCTATCCTCGCTATATCACACTGTGCAAAGTTTGCCTTTTGGTTGCGCTTGTTACTCTCGCCCACTCGGTAGATCCTGTTATCCCACCTTGCCTCTGTGCTGGAACCTTCTCTCTCCCATATCTGAGTCTCTTGGGGCCACTGGGTAGTAAGGTCTTGCTCCTTTCCTTACAACCTATGTTTGTATTACTTTAAGTGGGTACATTCTCTCTTGGAACTCAGGATTGCTAGATTCCAGAGAGCGGCGGTTGGCGCCAGTCTGTTTGCCTGAAGCGGTATGGGGTACTGCTGTTGTACTGAATAAATACATTATTCTCCCACAACGTTGTCAGCCACTTACTTCACGCTGGTTACAGAACTAATAGCAAACACAAGGAGATGATGGACGCAGTGCTGAAACTTTTCAAACACTCACCCCCAGTCACAGATCTGGGTTGAATCCATCATCATTCTTTAGCTCACTTCAGTTCAGACACAGCTATATGCAAATCAGTCTTGACCCTTGTTAGATTTGGGGGTCTCTAGTTGGCACAGGTAGGTACTTGTGACAAATAGGGGCCCTCGCCTCTAGTCAGGGTAAGGGGGTACACTCCTAAAATAACCCCTGCTCACCCCCTTGGTAGCTTGGCACGAGCAGACAGGCTTATCTCAGAGGCAGTGTGTAAAGCATTTGTGAACACATACAGTAATCAAGTGACAACACTACAAATGGACACCACACAGGTTGTATATTTATAAAAATAAGTATCTTTTATATAGAGTTACCACAAGGCCATAAACGACAAAAATAATCCACAATACTATTAAAAATCAAGAGTTCTTGTTAAAAACGCTTAAATCAGAGTTCTGTGCGAGTCGGTAGCCCTGTCCGGCTACAGCGTTGATGAAATAACACAGAGTTTAACAAATCCAGCAGACCGCGTCGGTACGGGCCCACTTCAAGTGTCGACAGACTCGGTCACAGTACCTTTACTTGATGCGGCAGGCACGGGCGTGCGAGCCGGTTTCGGAGTTCGCCGCGTTGCAGAAAAGAAAGCGTTGCAGGACGCGTGGTCCCTCGATGCGGTGCAGGCAACGGCCCGTTGACAGAGTCGGTGGGTCCGAGGCGTACGTTGCAGGGCGAGACGGTGCTTCGTTGCGGTGCTTGCAGCTTGCGGTGCGGCGACAGAGCCGGATTGCGGGAGCTGGCGTCGATCAGTCCGGACAGCAGTACGAGTCGGGCGGTGCATCGCGAAGCGTGCGAGCGGTGCCCAACTCCGGTGCGTTCACAGGACTCGAAGTCAGCAACAGTGACCGTGTCGGTCAGACCAGTTCGATTCGGTGTAGCGAGGCGTTGCACGTCGCTGTGTCCCCAGGTCACGGTGCAGGCAACGGCTCGGTGATGGCGTCAGGACGGAGTCGGTGAGCTCAGAGCTTGCGTTGAGAGATGCGGACGTTGTTCGATGCAGTGCCTACAGGACACCGGGTCGGTCGTGAGAGTCGGTCACAGCTCCCTGCCTCTGTAGCCACTGAAACAGCGTTTCCAGCAGCAATCCACAAAGGCTGGTGAAGTCTACTGGTCCTGAGACTTCGGTCAGGGGGCAAGCTCTCTTCCAAGCCCTTGGAGATCTTTGCACAAGTCGATGAGGGTACACACACAGTTCTCCTCCCTCTCTCAGGCAGTAAGGCAACCACTGCAGGCCAATTCCCCCAAACAGCAACCAGGTGGGGATAGCCTCTCCTTCAGTCTTCGCGGGTTCCTTCCTCAGCAGAGGGTTCTTCTTGTCTTCCAAAGTGATCTAAAGTTCCTGGGTTTGGGTCCCAATATTTATACTCAGTTTGTCTTTGTTCTCTAAAGGCAGAGAGGCCTTTGCCTGGTCCATACCAGTTCTGGTCAGTCCTGGAGCACTCTGTTGACATGTCTCCTTCTTTCCTTTCAGAGAGCAGGGCAGAGACATCAGACACTCCACAGGGTGTGGAGCCAGTATTGTGGAGGGAAGGCACAGCCCTATTCAGGTCCCAGGTGCAACTCCTCCCACCCATCTGCATGGAGATCTCTCTATTCAGCCCTGGCTGTCTCACCCTATCTCCTGGAATTTCCCCAGCCCCTGTCACTCAAACTCCAGACAAGGAATACACAACCTAGCAGAGGCAGGCTTGGACAGTTAAGCAAGAAAATACCTACTTTCTAAAAGTGGTATTTTCAAACACAGAATGTTAAAACCAACTTTACTAAAAGATGTATTTTATCATTCTGAGTTCAGGCATACTAAACTCGAATTTCTACCATGTTCCCTGAGTCAGTTAGGATTATAAGATGTAATAATCAAAACTGCCCATTCTGGCCTATGGAGAACAGGTAGCCTTGCAATAGTGAAAAACGAAAATGGCTGTAATTCACTATTAGGACATGCCACGCACACTAGGGCTTGTCCTACCTTATCCTTACAATGCACCCTGCCCTGGGGCCTACCATAGGGGTGACTGATATGAAGCAAAGGGAAGGTTTAGGGACTGGTAAGTGGGTGTACTTACCCAGTCGACATGGCAGCGCGAGACTGCACGCAGGCTCTGCGATGGCAGACCTGAGACACACGTTTACAGGCTGCTTCTGTGGGTGGCACAACCAGTGCTGCAAGCCCACCAGCAGCATTTGACTCACAAGCCTCGGGCACCTCTTGTGCACTGTACTAGGGTCTGACAGTGAAATAAATATACCCAATCATGGAATCACGAATTCTTACAACAATTTACCATAGGGAGCACTTGCACTGTGGTACTGGACAGCAGTGGCACAGTGCCCAAAGCATCTTACACCAAAAACACATATGAGGCACAGCCAAAAAAATGGAAGGCAGACCCACGCCAATGGTGCCAGGTCTAACACGTGTTCCCTCCAGCTGAAATGTGGGGAGAACTACCCTACCTCCTGGGAGTTCTCATCACTAAGGCAGAAAAATCTGGACAGACCATCAGCATTGGCGTGTTCTGTACCAGGGCGGTGTTCCACCGTGAAATCCATCCCCTGTAGGGAAATGGACCACCTTAACAGCTTTGGATTCTCACCCCTCATCTGCATTAACCATCTGAGGGGCCTGTGGTCTGTCTGAACCCGGAAGTGAGACCCAAACAGGTATGGTCTCAACTTCTTCAGTGCTCAGACCACAGCAAAAGCCTCACGCTCAATAGCACTCCACCTCTGTTCCCGTGGAAGTAACCTCCTACTGATGAAGGCTACGGGTTGATCTAGGCCCTCCTCATTCATCTGTGACAGAACAGCCCCCACACCATGCTCTGAAGCGTCTGTTTGTACTATGAACTCTCTGGAGAAGTTGGGTGCCAGGAGCACGGGCGCCGTGCACATAGCAGTTTTCAGGGCCTCAAAAGCTTTCTGACAGGTGTCAGTTCAAATCACTTTCTTGGGCTGCTTCCTGGAAGTCAGCGCTGTCAAGGGTGCAACAATGTTGCCATATCCCTTGACAAACCTCCTGTAGTAACCCGTGAGTCCTAGAAAGGCTCTCACTTCTGTCTGGGTCTTGGGGGGTTTCCAAGTCAGGATGGTTTCGATCTTGGGTTGTAGGGGCGCCACCTGGCCGCTCCCAACCTGGTGTCCCAAGTACACCACGGAACCCTGCCCGATCTGGCACTTACTCGCCTTGATCGTGAGGCCTGCCCTCCGCAGCGCCATCAACACTTCCCAGAGGTGGCGCAGATGTTCTTCCCAACTGGCGCTGAATACTGCGAAGTCATCCATGTAGGCGGCACTGAACGAGTCCAGTCCAGTCAATACCTGGTTGACCAACCTCTGGAAGGTGGCAAGGGCATTCTTCATCCCAAAGGGCATAACCCGGAACTGATAGTGCCCATCAGGGGTGGATAATGCTGACCTCTCTCTGGCCCCATCGGTCAAGGCGATCTGCCAGTACCCAGACGTTAAGTCAAATGTACTGAGGTACCGTGCAGCCCCTAGCCGATCTATGAGCTCATCTGCTCTGGGGATGGGGTGTGCATCAGTCCTAGTGACTGCATTGAGCCCTCGGTAGTCCTCACAGAACCGGAGTTCTGGTGTGGCACCCGGTGCGGCAGCCTTTGGGACCAAGACCACTGGGCTGGCCCAAGGACTGTTAGAGGACTCAATTACCCCTAATGCAAGCATCTTGGAGACCTCCTCCTTGATGCAAGCTCTCACCCTGTCAGTCACCCTGTAGGTTTTGTGCCTCACAGGTGTACTATCCCCAGTGTCCACATCATGGACACACCAATCAGTGACACCTGGGATCAGGGAGAACAGGTCAGAAAACTGTCCCAGCAACTGGCGGCAGTCATTCTGTTGCTCAGGGGTCAGGGTGGTAGAGAGTTTGACACCATCCACTGACCCATCTTGCTCTTTCGCTGACAGGAGGTCAGGAAGAGGCTCGGTCTCCTCCTCCATTCCAGCATCTGTAGCTAGGAGCATGCCCACCTGGGACCTCTCCAGGTGGGGCTTGAGGCGGTTGACATGCAGGACCCTCAAGGGGTTCCTGGGAGACCGCAAGTCCACCAAGTAGGTAACTGGACTTTTGCGCTCCACAACCTCAAAGGGGCCGGTCCACTTATCCTGGAGCGCACAGGGCTCCACTGGGGCCATGACCCACACCTTCTGACCAGGCTGAAGCTCAACCAGAGTGGCATTCTGGTCATACCACCGCTTCATCTCCTCCTGGCTGGCTTCCAGATTCGCCTCAGCGAGTTGCCTGAATCACCTAGTCTGGTTCCTAAAGGCCAGCATGTAGCTATATACATCCTGGGGAGGTTTCCGGGGAGATTGCTCCCAGCCTTCTTTGACCAGACTTAGAGGCCCTCTCACTGGGTGTCCATAGAGAAGCTCAAAGGGGCTGAACCCTAGAGATTTCTGTGGCACCTCACAGTAAGCAAAGAGTAGGCATGGTAAGAGGACGTCCCACTTAGGCCTCATAGGTTCCTCAAGACCCATTATCATGCCTTTAAGGGTTCGGTTGAACCTTTCAACCAACCCATTTCCTTGGGGGTGGTAAGGAGTGGTGAACTTGTAGGTTACCCCACACTCCTGCCACAGGGACTTCATATACTTGGAAATGAAGTTGGTCCCCCGGTCAGACACCACCTCTCGAGGGAATCCCACTCTGGAGAAAATTCCCATCAGTGCTCGTCCCACCACGGGGGCCGTCACTGTCCTCAGAGGTATGGCTTCCGGGTACCGGGTGGCATGGTCCACCAAGACCAGGATGAACCTGTTGCCCATGGCTGTCTTGGGGTCCAGTGGCCCCACAATGTCAATACCCACCCGTTCAAAGGGGGTGCTGACCACAGGGAATGGCTGGAGAGGAGCCTTTTGCTTCCTCCCACTCTTTCCACTTGCCTGGCAAGTCTGACATGTCCTGCAGTGAGTGTCTGAACTCCTGCGCATTTGGGGCCAATAAAAGTGGGTGACAAGCCTCTCAAAGGTCTTGTCCTGCCCCAAATGTCCTGCCAATGGAACATCATGAGCCAGCCCCAGTAGGAAGGCTCTGAAGCGCTGGGGTACCACCAGCACACGGGCTGACCCAGGCTCAGCAACCTTAGGCTCTGAATACAGGAGGTCGTTCTCCCAGTAAATCCAATGTGACCCAGACTGATCACCGGCTGCCTGGTCTGCAGCCTGTTGCCGCAAACCCACGAGAGAAGGGCATTCTTTCTGCTCCTGGCAGAATTCCTCCCTGGAGGGTCCTCCTTCTTGCTGCCAATGGGTCAGCTCAGGCAGGTCCCCCAGTTCAGCTACCTGTTCCCCTGTAGGTTCCAGGGCATCCGCCTCAGGGTCGGCTCCCTCCTGGACCGTGGGAACTTTGGGGCCGGTTTCCCGCGCCCCCTGCCTCTTCTCTGCAAGGCAGGCTCCTGGGCCCCCCTCTCGGGCTCCAGGACCTCTTGAGTACCTTTACTCGCTGCCATGGACCGTGTGGTGACACACGCCCAGTCAGGCAAACCCAACATTTCTAAATGAGCACTTCGCTCCACCTTAGCCCAAGGGGAGCTCTCCAAGTCGGTCCCTAGCAAACAGTCAACAGGCATGGCGGGCCTCACAGCTACCTGAAGAGTACCAGAGACCCCCCCCCCCCCACTCAAAGGGGACCTGAGCCACTTTGCAGTGACTCTCTGTGTTGTTAGCAGCGACAACAGGATAGAATGCTCCAGGGACAACCTGCTCTTGAGACACCAGGTGACACTTGACAGCTGTCACACTGGCTCCTATATCTCTAAGAGCCTCCACTCTATGGCCATTGATGGTCATCCACTGCCTGTATTTTTTAGTGTTATCAGGCAGCTGGGTCCTGGGGACCACCTCACAGTCTCCTAATGAGACAAGGGACATCTCTGCGGGACCCCACCCACCTGGGGCACCCATCTCCTCACCCAGGGCTACACTAGCCATCTGCCGGGGGGCTGCACCAGGGGGTGCTGTTTTGCCAAACAGGCGACACGTGGGATCATTTGCCCAATGACCCAGGTCTCCACATTTGAAGCATTTCAGGGGTCCTCTTGGAACAGGTGAACCTGTCGGGGCCCCTGACGGTTTCTGGGGGGGAGGCTGAGAACCTTTCCCTTGGTTCCCTTGGGGATTACTTTGGGGCTGCCTATGGAACTCCCTCTGTTTAACCTTGTCCCCCCCACTCTTGTGCTGGGGACCCTGCCCACCTTTGGCTGAGTCTCCCACGTGACCCTTGTGTACACTGGTACTGACCCAGCGGTCCGCCTCCTCAGCAAGCTTCCTAGGATTAGTCAGCCTACTATCAATCAGTTGCTGGCGTAGCTCTGGAAAACAATTACCGGACAAGTGCTCCCATGCAATCAAATCAAGAAACCCTTGAAAATCATCAACCTTGCTACCCTTCACCCAACCATCCAATGCTCTGCAGAAGAAAGTAACATATTCCACCCAGGTACTATTCTCAATCTTCCTACAGTTCCTGAACCTCTGTCTGTACAGTTCAGGAGTCAACCCATACCTGGACATCAAGGCATCTTTCATGTGGCGGTAGGAATTATATACTTCAGAGGGCAAATCTAGCAGCGTGTCCCGCCCTTCACTAAGGAACCTCCCCCACAACCCCGCTCCCCAATCCTTCTCAGGGACCCGGTGGGAGGACATGGCTACCTCATAGGCCTTGAACCACTGCCCTATGTCATCATGCTTAACAAAGTCCTTTACCACATCCTTGGGAATATACACTCTCCCCTCCACAGGCGTTGATGGTGTGCTGCCACCAGAGGGACCAATTTCTAAGCTTATCGCTTTCAGCTCCAGCTCCCTCAAACTTTTCTCATGATCCAACTGTAGTTTTCTCTCCTCCAGGGCCAATCTCCTATTTTCCAGCTCCAGTTGTCCACCTAACTTAAGCTTGGCCAGCTCCATCTCATGCATCCTGTTTTCTTTCCTGTCTGCCAATTCTTCTGGGGACAGGCCTCGGGCAGAAACACTGCTACCCAATGGGGAGGTTGCACCCTCCCTTCTGGACCCAGTGGTCCTTCAAGCTGCTGCTCTGCATCCTCATCCCCATTCTCATTTCCAGGGGCATTCCTTGCCGCGACCCAGGCCCTCAGCGCCTTTTGGAACTGCTCCTTTTTGGAGAGTCCGGTCATGGAAATTTTAAACTTTTTGCAGAAGCTCCTGAGCTGCTTGTTGGTGTAGCTTTCTATTTTCTCTTCCTCCCAATCACAGTCAACAGATGCAATGGATGCTACCTCTTCCATGGTGGTTGAACCAGGCATTACTTTGCAAAATTAGAGATCTCTGGCAAAAATAAGTATCAAAAGTACGTGTTCACCAATCACTGTATATGAGACACAAATGCAAGTCCAGAATCCTCACCGCTGACCACCAATGTTAGATTTGGGGGTCTCTAGTTGGCACAGGTAGGTACTTGTGACAAATAGGGGCCCTCGCCTCTAGTCAGGGTAAGGGGGTACACTCCTAAAATAACCCCTGCTCACCCCCTTGGTAGCTTGGCACGAGCAGACAGGCTTATCTCAGAGGCATTGTGTAAAGCATTTGTGAACACATACAGTAATCAAGTAACAACACTACAAATGGACACCACACAGGTTGTATATTTATAAAAATAAGTATCTTTTATATAGAGTTACCACAAGGCCATAAACGACAAAAATAATCCACAATACTATTAAAAATCAAGAGTTTTTGTTAAAAACGCTTAAATCAGAGTTCTGTGCGAGTCGGTAGCCCTGTCCGGCTACAGCGTTGATGAAATAACACAGAGTTTAACAAATCCAGCAGACCGCGTCGGTACGGGCCCACTTCAAGTATCGACAGAGTCGGTCACAGTACCTTTACTTGATGCGGCAGGCACGGGCGTGCGAGCCGGTTTCGGCGTTCGTCACGTTGCAGAAAAGAAAGCGTTGCAGGACGCGTGGTCCCTCGATGCGGTGCAGGCAACGGCCCGTTGACGGAGTCGGTGGGTCCGAGGCGTACATTGCAGGGCGAGACGGTGCTTCGTTGCGGTGCTTGCAGCTTGCGGTGCGGTGACAGAGACGGATTGCGGGAGCTGGCGTCGATCAGTCCGGACAGCAGTACGAGTCGGGCGGTGCGTCGCGAAGCGTGCGATCGGTGCCCAACTCCGGTGCGTTCACAGGACTCGAAGTCAGCAACAGTGACCGTGTCGGTCAGACCAGTTCGATTCGGTGTAGCGAGGCGTTGCACGTCGCGGTGTCCCCAGGTCACGGTGCAGGCAACGGCTCGGTGGCGGCGTCAGGACGGAGTCGGTGAGCTCAGAGCTTGCGTTGAGAGATGCGGACGTTGTTCGATGCGGTGCCTACAGGACACCGGGTCGATCGTGAGAGTCGGTCACAGCTCCCTGCCTCTGTAGCCACTGAAACAGCGTTTCCAGCAGCAATCCACAAAGGCTGGTGAAGTCTACTAGTCCTGAGACTTCGGTCAGGGGGCAAGCTCTCTTCCAAGCCCTTGGAGATCTTTGCACAAGTCGATGAGGGTACACACACAGTTCTCCTCCCTCTCTCAGGCAGTAAGGCAACCACTGCAGGCCAATTCCCCCAAACAGCAACCAGGTGGGGATAGCCTCTCCTTCAGTCTTCGCGGGTTCCTTCCTCAGCAGAGGGTTCTTCTTGTCTTCCAAAGTGATCTAAAATTCCTGGGTTTGGGTCCTAATATTTATACTCAGTTTGTCTTTGTTCTCTGAAGGCAGAGAGGCCTTTTCCTGGTCCATACCAGTTCTGGTCAGTCCTGGAGCACTCTGTTGACATGTCTCCTTCTTTCCTTTCAGAGAGCAGGGCAGAGACATCAGACACTCCACAGGGGGTGGAGCCAGTATTGTGGAGGGAAGGCACAGCCCTATTCAGGTCCCAGGTGCAACTCCTCCCACCCATCTGCATGGAGATCTCTCTATTCAGCCCTGGCTGTCTCACCCTGTCTCCTGGAATTTCCCCAGCCCCTGTCACTCAAACTCCAGACAAGGAATACACAATCCATGCAGAGGCAGGCTTGGACAGTTAAGCAAGAAAATACCTACTTTCTAAAAGTGGTATTTTCAAACACAGAATGTTAAAACCAACTTTACTAAAAGATGTATTTTATCATTCTGAGTTCAGGCATACTAAACTCGAATTTCTACCATGTTCCCTGAGTCAGTTAGGATTATAAGATGTAATAATCAAAACTGCCCATTCTGGCCTATGGAGAACAGGTAGCCTTGCAATAGTGAAAAACGAAAATGGCTGTAATTCACTATTAGGACATGCCACGCACACTAGGGCTTGTCCTACCTTATCCTTACAATGCACCCTGCCCTGGGGCCTACCATAGGGGTGACTGATATGAAGCAAAGGGCAGGTTTAGGGACTGGTAAGTGGGTGCACTTACCCAGTCGACATGGCAGCGCGAGACTGCACGCAGGCTCTGCGATGGCAGACCTGAGACACACGTTTACAGGCTGCTTCTGTGGGTGGCACAACCAGTGCTGCAAGCCCACCAGCAGCATTTGACTCACAAGCCCCGGGCACCTCTTGTGCACTGTACTAGGGTCTGACAGTGAATCAAATATACCCAATCATGGAATCACGAATTTGTACAACAATTTACCATAGGGAGCAGTTGCACTGTGGCACTGGACAGCAGTGGCACAGTGCCCAAAGCATCTTACACCAGAAACACATATGAGGCACAGCCAAAAAAATGGAAGGGAGACCCACGCCAATGGTGCCAGGTCTAACAACCCTGTGCCTCATGGGAACAGTCCAGCCCGAACTGCCAAGCCATGTGTTCCCTGGACCGGAAACAAGCATCCTGGGACCAGTTTCGGGCTAACAGCCCTCTTCAGCCAGGCTAGCTTGATTCCAGTGGCAAAGTGAGCAAGGGACCCACGTCTGGGCATACCCTGCTAACTTAGGGTGAACAAAGCAAACACAAGGAGATGATGGACGGAATGCTGAAACTTTTCAAACACTCACCCCCAGTCGCAGATCTGGGTTGAATCCATCATCATTCTTTAGCTCACTTTGCCACCCTGTTAGAAATGGGATCTCTGGTTGGCTGAGGCTTGCGCCAAAGCCAGGCAGAGACCACCACTCTAGTCAGGGCAAGAGAGTTACACACCCAAGATAACCCCTGCTCACCCCCTTGGTAGCTTGGCACGAGCAGTCAGGCTTATCCCGGAGGCAATGTGTAAAGCGTTTGCGCAACACACACCCAGCAACAACATACTATGCACACCACAAAAAGGAACTCCACACAAGGGTGTATCAAAAATTGCCTTTGTATTCTCATAATACATTAGAATAGTATTCACATAATACACATGGTGCCACCTGGCACTGGGCAATATTTACAGGGGATTATGTACACATGACAGGGCCACGTGGGCCACTGTCAGAACCATCACTTAGTAAAGATAATAAATGTAGAACATATCATAAACGTACAACCAGTAATCACTGGTGACCACTGTACTCAGCATCAGCCTGTAACATAAACCACATTATGCACAGTATCACATTAGGCGCAAAATACACTATACGCCAACCTCACCAGCATAAATACATTATGCAATCATCTCATAAGTCTAAACCTATTAGACACTAACATCCTAAGCATAAATCACATTAGGCATAACCCACAGTAGAGAATAACTCACAACCTAAACGCATTAGGGAATAATAACCTCACAAGCATAACACATTATGCAAACCCTCATAATCATGAAAGTACATTAGAGGTATAAACAGGGTGCGTAAATCATAGTAAAGGCATCAAATTTCCTAGCACCACATATTAGGACACAAATCACATTAGCACATAACCTCACAGTAGAAACCATAGCGGAGGCATAAATCACATTAGGGCCTGGCGCCCTACAAACCTAACAGTCCCCCTGGCCACTGGCCATCTCAAAAAGGGGCTCAAATGCCCTATGTCCAAAAGACAGGGCGCGCTGCCAATGCAGCAGGAGTCAAGGCGCACATTTGCACAGACCTAAACGTAGCAGCTGGCATTAAGTGCTGCGCAGCTGTGAAGGTCAGGGGAAAAGGAGTGCATCGTACTCCTAACTCAAAAGGTAGGTCCCCAAAGAGAGAATGGCTTAAACGATGCAGCTGCCCACTACTTGCTGTCCAGCTGTGAAGCAATTAGAATGAGGCCTGGCACCACTGCGCCTTCTGGGCCCCCACTGGGGCTCTCTCTAAATACAATTGCCCCCAAAGCATTGCAGCTGCCCTCTGCAAGCGGGGCAGCTGAGCGAACAAAGTGGAGGGGGCCCGGGCACATCTGTGCCCTTGGGGCCCCACTGAGGCATTTTTAAACAAGGTGCCCCCACGTGGAGCGGCCCGCAACGGCGGCACAGCTGGGAGGGAAAACAAATGCGGGCACTGGCACTACGTGTGCCTACTCAACCCGGGGCCCCTATGGGTCTCATCCGGGAATGCGGGGAAGGAGACAGAGTGCCCCCAAATGAACAAAAAAAAAATGGTACTGGCACCAATTGGGCCGGGGAGGCCCCACTCCGGGACCTCTGAATCAACAATCGCCCAATCGGTGCAGCTGCCCGCTATCAATTGGGGCAGCTGGAAAAAGCAACACCGCCACGGGGGCGGGCACCGACGATGTGCCCCGACGCACCCCCCCCAACCACCAGAGGACTCAGCCCTCACTCACCGGGCTGCTGCCAGCAGACTCCTCCATGCTCGGGGACTCTGCTCTCCACACGCGGCGGGGGCAGGCACCGACAACGTGCCTTGTGCCCCCCCGCCGTTGTCTCCCAAAGGCAGCACCATGCGAGGCTCTCCCTCTTCACCCGGGCCCCCCTCCTGGGACCCGGGACTTCACCATGGAGCCTGCGAGGCTCCGGGACTTCTCTTCGGGTCTCCTCTTCCTCGGGACTCCGCCTTCTCTTGGGGAGCCCGCGAGGCTCCCCCTGCATGCTCCTTCACCCGGTCCCTCCCAGGGGGACACGGGACTTGGCAGAGGAGCCCGCCGGGCTCCAGACGACTTCTCCTTCTGCTGCGGGGCGTGCGCGGGACTTCCTCCGCAAAACCGGAAGTCCCGCCCGCCGCCAGGCACCATGTTGCCTGACTTCCGTTTTTGCCGCGGCTCGGGCCGCAGCGGTGATTCTGGTCTCGGCGGCAATGAGGGGTAGGCTCCCTCGAAATAAAAATCAGAAGCGCGGGGTGGGCACCCGCATAAAAAATAAAAATAACGCGGCCATGTGGGGTGGGCACCCATAATTGAAATAGACAGCATGGGAGCGGGGTGGGCACCCGCTCTCCAGCAATAAAATCATTCAGGCGGGGTGGGCACCCGCTCGAACGGTACCACGGGGGAATCCCTACGCTGGGGATCCCCTCCCACAGGGGCTGCAGCTTCAGCGCTGCGCAGCCCGCGCTTTTCCTCCTTGGGGAAGTAGAAATAAAGCGCTCACAAGGCGCTAGATGCAGCCAAAAGTCCTGGAGGCTGAAAAAGAAGCAAAATGGTCCCAAAGGTCCTTTCAGGCATCAAGAGACAATGCAGGGCCCAGGGAGGCAAGCCCTCATGGCAGCCCCCCCTGGGCCCCAGCAGCAGCACGCCCCGCAGGAACAGCACCAGAACTGGACAACTTTCCTGGGGTCACAGCCCCTTTTTTTATACACCATTTTCCTTTGTCTACAAAGTGCAGGGCATGGGGGAACCAGATGCAACTGGTTCAGGAGCACTTTGTTATGAGGACTCCTTCTTTCCTTTCACAGGACAGGCTAGGGACATCAGACGCACCACAGGAGGTGGAGCCAGCATTGTAGAGGGAAGGCACAGCCCTATTCAGGTCCCAGGTGCAACTCCTCCCACCCATCTACATGGAGATCTCTCCATTCAGCCCTGCGCTGACTCACCCTGCCCCTCCTGGAGCCACACACACCTCCCAGCCCCTGTCACTCACAAGCCAGACATGCAATTCACATCAGGCAGGCAGACACAGAGCACACAGAAATGCCAACTTCTAGAAGTGGCATTTCTCTACCAGTCACCATAAATCTGCGCTCACCATTGCGCAGCATTTATTCTCACGAATTCAGACATACTAGACTTGGCCATGCTGCACCTCTCATAACAGGAATTACCACTGACACACTCATCCTCAATGCATTCCTATGGGAGGGCAGGCCAGTCTGATCGCACACGCACACAGCGCGCACGCACTTTACACTGGACCACAGTGCTAAAGTGCCCAGAGACTTAAAACTACTAACACCAAGTTACATATAAGGCAAAAAGTTCAGGGGTGAACCTGCCAAAAAGGGCCAAGTCCAACACACCCCAGTTCAGACACAGCTACATGCAAATCAGTTTTGACCCTGTGCCTCATGGGAACAGTCCAGCCCGAACTGCCAAGCCATGTCTTCCCTGGACCGGAAACAAGCATCCTGGGACCGGTTTCGGGCTAAAGGCCCTCTTCAGCCAGGCTAGCTTGAATCCAGTGGCAAAGTGAGCAAGGGACCCACGTCTGGGCATACCCTGCCAACTTAGGGTGAACAAAGCACACACAAGGAGATGATGGATGGAGTGCTGAAACTTTTCAAACACTCACCCCCAGTCACAGATCTGGGTTGAATCCATCATCATTCTTTAGTTCACTTTGCCACCCCAGTTCAGACACAGCTATATGCAAATCAGTCTTGACCCTGTGCCTCATGGGAACAGTCCAGCCCGAACTGCCAAGCCATGTCTTCCCTGGACCGGAAACAAGCATCCTGGGACCGGTTTCGGGCTAACAGCCCTCTTCAGTCAGGCTAGCTTGAATCCAGTGGTTTTTACAGAACTAATAGACCTGCTCATTCAAAATTGCGATGTTGCGCTACATTGGAGAAGCTTCCTGCCTATGTTGAGCCCTGATTCACGAAACTGCGACTTGAGACAGCTGATGCGGAGTGATATGAAGTGAGACTGCTTGCCACTATGGCGAAAGTAGACCCCACCCAGTCGTGCCTAAATTGTGAATCCTGGCTCTCCACCAGCCCCCCATCAGAGGCAATGTCGGACCAGGAACAAGAGGCAAGAACACTGGGCATGACGGCCCCGGAGGCCACACTGACAGCCATGCAACACAGCCTCCAGTGCATAGATGGAAAGATAGACTCATTAAATTTGTGTCTAGACCACATGTCCACAAAATTATACAAGCAAACAGCATGCATCACAGCTGTGGAGCAGCAAATCTCCACCACGGAGGATGACCTATGGTCAGTGAGCACGAAATGCCTTAATATGGAGAAGGTCTTGGCAGTTACACAGGCCAAAAATGAAGATTTGGAAGCGCAGTCATTTAGAAACAACTTGGCATTACTGGCATTCCGGAATCTACTAATACAGGCAAAATGGAGACTTATATAGAAATGCTACTCACTATACGTTTTAGCCCTGAACAGTTATCACAGCTACTGGTGTTGGAGAGAGCTCCGGGGGCACCTCTGTGCCCAATAACAGCAAAAGTGTTACATTATTGTGATCGGGACATGGTGGTCAGACTGGCACGCAAGATGAAAGAAATTATGTATCAGGGCAATCAAATTGCTTCCTTCCCTGATTTCACAGTAGTGGTGCAGGCCACCTGCAGAGAGTTCATACCCATCAAGAAACAGTTGCAAAAGGCCGAAGTCTCTTATGCCATTCTTTACCCAGCACGCCTACCCATAGGCTATCGTGGTACACAGAAAACCTTTGAGACTCCAGGGGCAGCCAAAGAGTTTCTCAAGACCATCACCCAGAAGCGAAGAGAACAACTTGCAGAGGATATCAAGTAAGATGGCAATTGACTCTTGCCTTCAGAGATGTAACTCCGCCCTACCATGTACCTACTGTTCAAGATGGTTGAAGTGTGCGAGGGGGGGTGGGAGCCCTGACATGCCCAGCCTTGGACGTCTAGTTCAGCTATGCTGACCGGAACACTATTGTTTTCCTCCCAGCTACCTTCGGTTACCTGGAGGACTATTGGGAGTCTGGCGGCTCCCCAGAGGGAAGACCCCATATGCTGTTTACGTATTGAAAACATTTCTGACTCAGATACTGTTTGATTATTTGCTTTTGTTTATGATTTCTTAGTCTTTTGATAGTGGGACTGCCTTTAGCATGGTTAGGATGCTGAAGTGGGTGGTGGGAGGGTTGTTTTCCTGTTGTTATTGTGACTATCCTAGTGTTGCTTCTCCATATCCTACTTCTGTACATTGCACACACTCTACTCTGATCTACAATTCAATTGTTGCTAGCATGTTGTCCCTCTGGATCCGCCCCAGGGACACGTAGCCCTACTAACTTGAAATATTTGGGGGCTTAATAATCCTTGCAAAACTTTACTTTCTTATCTAGACAGGCATCATATACAGATTGCATTCTTGCAAGAAACACACCTTACATGCCACACAGAGTTAGCTATTGGGTCCCGCCGGGCTGCTTATAAACTGTCTTCTTCCTATTGTTCATACTCTAGGGACATCATGATTTTGATTAAAAAGGGAGTACCCTTCATGATAACGCAGTTTGTAGTAGATGAGCAGGGCTGATATGTAATAGCTCAGGGTAATCTCTGTGGCACACCAGTCACTTTGGTGAATACATAACCCTAATGTGGACGACCCTGGCTTTTATATGACAATATGGTGCCACATTCATACTCTCCTTCCAATGACCATTACATGGGGGGAGATTTATACACATACCTAGACCCCATGCTTGACCAGTTGGTGGTGGCAGACTGGCACGACAAACACTCTGGCGGGTTATACATGATGATATGGAGGAATATGGAGTTATGGATATATGGAGACTCCATAACCCGACTCATCGTGAGGGCACATTTGTCTCATTTGTGCATGGATTGTGTTCTCGTCTAAATTATTGGTTGGTTACCTGAGAGGTTAGTACCTGGACAAAAAAGGTTACCCATATGTCCAAAACATTATCTGATCATGCACCTGTAAAGCTAGTACTCTCACTCCCTACTCATACACCCACCCAATCTGTGTGGCGATTTCAGGCGATGGTTCTCTTGGATCCTGTGTTCCGCGAGGGACTCCTCTCCACTATTGTGGAATACTTTGAATTTTTTTTTAGCTCTTTGGAGGGAGAGGATACACTTCGGGAGGCAATTAAGGTCACAACTGGGGGATGTATCACCACGCAGGCCGGAGTGCTGCGGGCGATACACATCCAATTGCAAAACACTGAAGACAAGTTGAAATCCTGTGAACATGATTACGAAATAAATCCTTGCCCTGCCACTGTGGCTGCTATTTGAGAATACATCATCATCTTCAATGAGCTCTCTTCAGAAGAACTGCAATTCTTATCCAAGCGGCATAGAACTAGCATGTACGGAGAGCGTGGGAGCCCAGGACGTAGCTTGGCTGGAAAGCTGAGCTCACCAAAAGGGCACGCAGAAAATGCACAGATCACCACCCCAGAGAGAGTAGAACCATGATGATAGCCCCTGTATACTAAATGAATTTAGGAATTTCTATACCTACCTCTTTAGTACTCGCAATTCTGCTGCGGAAGCCGAACTGGGGGCTTACCTTGAAAATATTGCATTGGCGTGACTTTCCCTAGGACAGCGGGAATATCTGAAACAACTTATTACGTCAGAGGAGATTAAAGATGCCATTCGCTCACTCCCTAATGGTAAGGCTCCAGGCCTGAATGGCCTAATGGACGAGTTCTATAAAGAATTTGTTGATTTGCTGACGCCATTTCTACAAGCCCTCTATGAAAAGGCATCCACCAAGCAGACATTACTCTCCTCCTTACGGGAGGCACTCATTGTTGACCTGTTGAGACCAGACAAAGCATCAGAGTGCTGAAAATCGCGCAGACCACTGTCTCTAATTGATACTGATGCAAAGATACTGGCCAAGATATTGGCAACCCGGCTGCAACCACTGCTCCCTAGCCTGGTGTTGCCAGATCAATTAGTTTCATACCAGCCCGATCCACCACACAAAACTTGCACACCCTATTCGCAGTCTTACTCCAACTGAATTCCTCATTGCAGGCAGTAGCAGTCCTGCTGGATGCTGCCAATGCATTCAATTCCATCAAATGGGACTACATGTTCATGATTCTGGCCCATATGGGAAAACCTGTTGTGTATTTGCCTGCTCTACACAGACCTACTGGCCCGATTGCGTATAAATGGTAGCACATATGAGGGGTTCCTAGTCCATAGGCGCACACGACAGGGGTGCCCCCTGTCATAGTTAATATTTGCTATTGCACTGGAGCCCCTGGCTTTTCTAATCCAACAGCACCATGCCGCTTCAGCACTCCACTTTCCATTGCACCCCCTGGGTATCTCCTTATATGCAGACAATATGGTACTGTACATTAGAACCCCTGCAACACATCTATCGACAGTAATTCGGGAATATAGTCGATTTGAACGATACTCTGGCCTGAGCATTAACTGGTCAAAATCAGTGGTTTTACCCCTAATGCCAAGCACCCAAGTGTACCCACTAGACTTTCACTTGCTGTGGAGTTTGTACTTCGGACCCTGTTAAATACTTGGGAATCTGGATCCATAGTGATCCTGAACTTGTCACACACTATAACTATGGCAGGGCCATATCGCACTTGGAATATCAAGTTCAACGGTGGTCCAGGTTACCGCTAGCCTTAGCAGACAGAATAGCCATTATGAAAATGGTAGTTCTGCCCAAATTTCTTTACCTTTTTATCATAATTCACGTAGTACTACCGCAACACCTTTTTAAAACACTTTGAGCACATAAGTATTACATTGGCATCGGCAGGGAAAGAACTACAGCTACGATGGAGTGCACTCACCTGCAGTACAATCGAGGAGGCTTTAATGTACCAGATTTGCAGCTATACTATTTATGTTCACAAGCCCATTTCAGATACTACTGGTATGCTCCCATGATTATGTTCCACATTTAGCAGTAGAGCATGATGATGCATTTCCTATCCCTTTACAAGCTATACTGCCACATAAGCGAGAGGGTGTGGCACGAACAGAAATCAGCACGATCCACTCCACTACACGTGCTTGGCTGACTTTAGGGATGCAAGCCGGCAAGGTCATTTTATATCCTCCAGCTGAACTTACAACCCACCCTATCGGTCACGCAGTAGAGAAGGGCGTTGGGAGAGCTTGGTCAGGCAGGGCTAAAGACAGTGGAGGATGCCTACCCCAGCGGCACTTTCATAGCCTTGCATGACATTGTACAGCTGCAGCGCAGCACCCCACTGTTAACCTTCACATACTATTGCCTCTGAGCTGCACTTCGTGAATACTATCCTCAATTCCTCAGCAAACCCCTAACACTCTGTGCTTTAAAAACCCTGCTGACTAGTGACACACCCATGAACCTGATCACTAAATGAAATACTGGGGCACAGGCAGACAGACGGGCAGCCCCAGATCCGGTGCTGGAAAGGTGGAATGCCGTGCAAGGCCGTCCACTGGAGCCGGCGGGCTCGGCCTTCTGCTGCACCCAGCCGAGTGTACTTTACACCTAACTGTAATTTGCGCATTATGCACTTTAAGTATTTACACCATCAAATGTACTATACAACTGCCAGATTATGCAGCTATGGTTTGAGAGGGGATGCGAATTGTGTGTGCTGTAGAGCACCAGACCCGGGCTCCCTGCATCTGGCCTGACTCTGCACCACGGTCTGGCAGTTCTGGGCTCAAATCATGGAGGCCCTCTACGCTATGGTGTTGGAGACAGTGGACTGTAACCCCAAAATGTGCTTGCTGGGACTGGTTAAAGACATCCAACCGGCAAATGGTTGATTTGCAGCTGTGGCTTTACTGTTGGCAAAGCGGAGAGTTGCTCTACAATGGGCCAAACGAGCCGTACCCACCAAGCGGTAGTGGCTTTTGGACCTAGCATCCTGCAGATAACAGTTGCAATTGTATGCGGAGGAGTTACAATGGCCATCGATACCATCGAAGACATTTGAGGCCCCCTCACCGCTTACCTGCACTCGGCCCAGTAGGAAACATAGAAGGTAATAGCTACGGGCAGTAGACTTATATTTTATAAATCTTTTTATTGAAAGAAGCAAAATGAGAATCAGCAAAACGTCACAGCACATTCCAGCTTTCATTGATGTGCAAAAGGTCATACAGTACTTCCTGGTTCATCGCCCCGCCCATCCCCAGGAGATCGAGGCCCGTTGTGTGTGGGCAGCCCCAAGCCGAGGGCATTAGCATCAGGAGAGACAGGCACAGTGCACAAGCCACCTCTAAAGTCGTTCCATTTCCCCCAAACCTTGACGCATTTCCCGGAAATGTAAATTCTTTTGATATCTAAATGTGTGGAGGTGATGATGTACAGATCAAACTGCTCTATCTAATTGTCAATACACTGCTGGTTGCTATGTTGTTGTAAGTCTTGTTTGTTATAAAAAGCAAATAAAAACAAATTTTAATAATAAGATGATCTACAAAGTTTGATGACCACTGTATCTTTCAGGACTTTCTTCAGGGCACTCACGAGGGTCTTATGTGCACCCCTACAATCAATCTTTATCGAACCGGCCTGATTTGTTTTTTACACTCTCGGTGGATGCATTAGTTCTGACTTTATATGAGACGACAGGGGAACAAAAGATTGGACTATGATATTCTCAGGGGTGCTGTCATTTAGACACAACTCTGTCTGTTCTCTGTATTGACCGACCAACTCATTTAAAAAAATCGCTCTTTATTAATTAAACCCTGTTTCAGGGCCAACCCGTTCTTTTGGCTGACTACTAACTGCTCGCCCAATAAGGATTGCCCGTCTTTCTCAAATCTAATATCAGATCTTGCTTTCAGGGGATTATGGTCACTAAAACATAAAGGGTGTCCATGGCAATCCTTAGCATGGGTACTAGCATTGTGTGACATTAAAATGTAATCCATAGTGTTGGATTTTCCATGCCCAACATAAGATGGCCACCTCAATTCAATTGAGATTGAAAAATAAGAGAAAACGATAAATATACTTTATTAAGATGATATTTAAAGCCTCCTTACACCTATAATGCAAGAAATATGTAGACGACTCACCCTTATCGCCCAAGTAACAGTAGATCCTGCTAGAATGTAAACTGCAGCAATGTATGTTAAAATCCCAAAATGAAAGAATAAACAATTTGCCCGGGCATGAGTTCACAAATTTTTCCATTTCCTTATCTAGAGATGAGAGTAAGTGTACCACAGAATTGTCAAAAATATTATTATAAAAATGTATTATCAAACGTTTAAACCTCCGCATCCATTTATAACAAACCAACTGGATGTTTGGAGATTTCAGTATTAATCCTGCTTGATTTGTCTGCTGCGTTCGATACCATTTCCCATGAGATACTTTTGGCTCGAATAAAATCCAGCGGCATTTCAAACATCGTCCTGACCTGGATTAAGTCTTTCCTGAACAATCGTAGGCAAGCGGTCTCACTGGGCACCTTTCTTTCCCCTGAACGATCTATTACAGCAGGAGTACCCCAGGGCTCCTCTCTCAGCCTGCTCCTATTCAATATATATATGTCCCCTCTTATCTCTCTCATCTCGTCATTTGGGATTGAAGTAACATCGTATGCTGACGACACTCAGCTGATTCTATCCCTGGACAAAGATTCTACGTCGGCAGAAGCAAACTTCAAGCTCTGCTTCTCAGCAGTTATCCAGTGGATGAAAGATAATCATCTCCGGTGTAATACGGATAAGACAGAAATCCTCTTGATAGGGAAAGACAATCCCTTTCAACCCAGGGCCTGGTGGCCGGAGGATCTCACAGCTCCCCCCTCTACTGTCGAAGTAGCAAAAAATCTGGGAGTACTATTCGATGCTTCCCTTTCTTTCAAACCTCACGCACTAAAAGTGGCAGGGACCTGTTTTGGGTTAATCAAAACTTTAATTTTTTTTTTTGATTTGATCCCCGTAACGGCCAGGAAAACAGTGGCTGTGGCATTGATTCTTTCACGCTTAGACTATTGTAACAGCCTTCTCGCAGGGATCAATAAATCAACACTGAAGAGATTACAGGTGGTCCAGCACGCGGCAGCCCGTCTGGTCCTGAAACTCCCTCGCAGGGCCTCCGCATCGGCGGCTCTGAAATCTTACCATTGGCTCCCCTTACATAAGAGAATTTTATTCAAAATCCTCTTAATCACTTTCAGAGCAGCACACAAACAGGGTCCAACCTACCTGTCAGCAAGATTTACCCCTTACACTACAATTAGGACCCTCAGATCTTCTTCAGCACATCTTCTTAAAACCCCCTGCTATAGATATAAAACCCGGGGAGGGAAATCAGAAACAGTGTTAGGAACCAAAGCTTGGAACCTCATGCCAGTCAAACCGAGATGCCTAGAAACAGAAAAACAGTTCAGGAAGGCTTTAAAGACCTGGATCTTTGGTATACCAGATGAAGTCTGTCACTCTCTTATATAGGTTCCACCTCTCTCTTTCCTGCATGACCTTAACTGGATAGCGCCAGGATGCTCCTTTCGGAGTGACAGTACGCGCTCTATAAGTTTACTATTCAATTCAATTAAATTATAACAGACACTTCCCCGCATATTATTGGCCAGGAGAATTGCAAGACCCCCCTTCGGCCTTCTTCCTTTTAGATGACAATGCTGGAGTAAATATGGTACTGTAGCCATCCACAAAAAATTTAGACAGTGCCATGTTTCTTGCAAATAGACAATGGGAAAGCATTGGATGAAGGTATGCCATTCCTTATTCTCTAATTTGCATCTTACCCCTGCAACATTCCAATTTAAAACCATTAAATTTCCTTTTATAGGATGCAAGCTGCTCACCATATCCTCAGTTTCCCCAAAATCGTGGATTAACTCTCTGGTCTGTCCACTGATGTCCCTGATATTGCCGGCCCCAGAAGTGCCTGCCCCCGCCAATTGCTGAAATGGTCAATCCTGATCCTCCAGATTGCTTAAAGGAAGATATCGATTTTGAGTGAGGAGTCCACATGGTGGATTTGGGTTTGCTCTGATCACCCTCCCTAGAGAGGTATTAGTATTGGGAGGAGAAGAACACTGGAGACATAGCAGGATGCAGTTGAACACTGGGGGTCTGTAAAAATACCCTAAAGGAGCAACAGAAATCTTGCTATTCCCCCAAGTGATCCATCTATGCCTTGAGGGCCTTCTCAGCAAAAGAAGCTGAATTGAAATTCACCGCACCACAATCGTTTTCATCAGTCTTTGGCCCAGGCACAATCCAATCCACTCTCCTCACCATGTTAATGCCATTTGTAGCATACCGAAATCTACCAGCTCTCCTATCTTTCCTTGTTGCTCAATTCTTCCCACCCTTCATACTGTCTCTGGGCCAGAGTGAAACCCCTTTTAAAAAGAATCAGATCAATCAAACAATCAATCAACATTTTTTATACAGCACACGGCTGCTTCAGGAGAAGCGTCCGGGCGCTCAAAGCAAAGCGACTGAGAGTAAGGTCGGACAGTCAAATCTAGATTTGTTAAAAAAAGCCAGGTTTAAGGGTGTTCTAAAGGTTAGCAGTCAGTACTGAGAAAGATCTTCCACCTTGATGGACTTTGGCAAACCTGGGAATGTGCGTGAGTTGGAGGTGGTTTGATCTTAACGATCTCTCCTGTTGATACCAACTTGGTCTATTTCTCAAATATCGAGGGCCCTTGCTAGCAAGGGATCTGAATGCCAAAGTCAATACCATGAACTTGATTCTTTTTGCCACCAGAAGCCAATGTAGCTGCTTCAGATGCAGCGCGATATGATGGCGGAAAGGAACCCCTTGGACCAGCATCGCAACCGCATTCTGTTTGACCTGTGACCTGTGGATCAGAAAGGTGGGGAGACCCAAATAAAGTCAATTTGCGTAGTCCAAACATGATGCCACTAAAGTGTGGTTTACATTTGTTTGGGTCCAACTGAGTCAAGCTAGCCTTACTGATGAGGGGTGATACCCCGAAAATGGTCTTAGGATGGTTGTTACCGGTCCAGGGAGGACCTGGCTTGGCAGTTAGGGCTGGACTGTTCCCAGGAGGAGCAGGGTCAAGGCTGATTAGCATGCGGTAGGGTCCAAACTGGGGTGGTGTGGTGAGCAAAAGAACGATGGATTAAACTCAGATCTTTGTGACTGGGGTGAATGTTTGCATTGTTCAGCATTCCCTCCATCATTTGTTCTTTTTGCTAAGGTCTGGATCAACGGCAATGGCATCACATAGCTGTGGGAGACAGTTGTTGGGGTAGACCGGGCACTTATAAATTAACAAGCCGGAGAAGGAGAAAATGGAGATAAGTTTAATGCAGATGATGGGACCCTCAAAATTCCAGATTTGACCCAGTATTGAGGACAAGACCTCCACGGTATCCCTGAAAATAGTGACTAAGCCACCCCCTATCTTGTCTCCTCCCTGGTTAGCACATATGATCCAGCTAGCGTTTGCATTCAGGTGGTAGATGTAAAAAATTAATAGTAGCACCCTCCAACCTCCCCGGGATCTGAAATCCTGGATGTGAACCATATGCTTTTCCAGACCATTGAGTGGTATTATCAGTTGTACTAACCAGCACAGCTTCACAAGATATATTACAGTTCACAACTGGGCCTGTCTGAGAAACTGTTATAGACCCTCCGGAGGACCCATTAGAACTGAGCACCCCGCTCCCTTCCCTCCCGTCTAATCGGTGCAGAATTGCTGCATTAGATATCTGTTTCTTTGATGATTCCATGGAGTCTAATCTGGCTATAATATGTGTGGCCAAGTTTATTATCATGTCTTCTAGAGAACTCTGAGAATTGCTCAAGATTCTCTGAACCTGGGTCCTTAACCCACCAGCTACTCTGCCAAAACAAGTTCAAAAGTCATTGTCCTGAGCAGATTTTTTCCACTCCAAGGGACCATGAACACTTATGAGTGTCGCTAGCAGCTGTATTCATAGTTTTCTGCTATAGCCTGCCTCTCAACCCTTTCAATTTATTTGCTGGTGGTAACTCACTGTTATCAAGAAAAAGAACATGTTCAATCTCAAGGGGATCTTCCCATACACAGGGGTTAACACTTGCCTGTTGAGCGGAAGCGTAGTGTAAAAGTAAAGCATTCCCTGCTTCTCCCCTAGGGCGATTAGATCCAAAATCACTCTCATTTTCTACCCTCTCCTTTTGTTGACTAATTATCCGCCTCGCCTCCATTTTATCTATTTCTTTAATTAAAACATCCATTGCATTAGATGGGTAAGAAGCAATACTGGGAACACCTGAGTTTGCTTTCGACAGGCACTGGGTAGGAGCTTTTCTCTTCACCATGATACCAAGATCACACGTCAGTTTGCAGTGCACTTGAAGGGGGAGGCTTAGCCCAGGCTTGTCTGGACAAGGACGCTCATGGTCCGGGCATGCTCCAGGGTGCACCCAGCGCACGTCCAGCGCTGCGGGGGCCTGAGATGCCTTAAGTGCCGCCGATGGAACCGCCTTCTAGTGGGGAGAGGGTTATAGATGGAGCCAGGGGATTGTGGTCCTGCCCCTGGCTCAACACTGCCCCTATGAGCCTATGCTGTCAGGTCTTTTCTAATTGAGAGGACATCCGCCGATGTCCTAGAGGTAGTCTCTTCAATGGAGGAGACTAATGTTTGCAGGGCAGCCAATTTGAGAGGTTTCCAAGTGACCACTTCTGTGAACAGCAGTTGCCTTGCCTGCTTCGACATCGAGGCACTGCACAGGCAACCTTCTCCTTCTTTGTAACCTCTACTTACCATTCTTATCAATGCCCCCCCACAGTCAACCCATTCAAAAATTGCTTCTTAACCTGACACTTTACCACTATCCTCCTTTCTTGGAGGTTATTGTATAGGCTGAATTAACCCAACATCAAAGTTCTGATGACCTGAATTTCAATTCAAAACACAGCCATCCTTATGACCTGTATTACTGGCTCACTGTTTAAATTCCACACCCGGCATACTTAAGTTTTACTGAACTGTGAAAAACTTCTACCACTTCCTGAGAATTTGACAAAATAGAAGAACTCTTACTCTTATTGTGAGGTTTCTTGGCCCAAACCGAGTTACCTATATTGATACCTCCTTCAGCATATGCACCTGTTTCTATTACTTTCTTCCTGGTAATGTAACTCTTTATTAGACCTTCAGATACCTCACCTCTATTTCATACCTTCACCCCCACATCTTCACAAGATCCAAATCCACTTCTATCAATTAGACAACCTTTGTCATCATGTACTTTTCACTTTTAGTTCTCCATTCATCATCTGTCATCACATTACCAACACTTTTATGCATTGCACTCCACCCACCTTACTCCACCCAAGCCACTTTGCAGTTGAGCTGTCTTTGCACTTAACATCTGTCCTTTGCTTGGTCCAAAAACAATTCGTAAAAGCTTATGGTCGGGTCTCAGAACAGATCATGTGCTCTTAATGAACCATCTCTAGTATTTTATTGTTCATTCAATAACTATAATTTATTTCAGAAAATCTCAATATACTTGATCCAAACTAGGCCTCACATTTCTTGATCATATAACGGCAATAAAAGAACACAGTAGAATTTGCTAAAGATGAAACCAATCCAAATGCATATATTCAAACTGTGAAGTCTACAGGGCAGTTAATCTCTGCATACCTTGTGGGAAAGCACCACATAGACTGGCTAATTTGATGTTTTTATTGGTTATATTATGTTCTGATCACATATATGATCCAGCATAGGTCCCAATTGCTGCTGATACATTAAAGACACTTTCTTCACTTTATGACAGACCACCACAGTCCCTCCACAATGCACAATACCGTTTTGTGCACTTTCAGCTTGCCCAGTTTACCACTTTACATTGAGGGGCCGATTCCGATCTCGGCCGGTAGTGCTCCGAATCGGATTCGGATTTACCGGATCCGATTCGGAGCCCTGTTTCCCGACCGAATCGTACGCGGGTCCGGCCGAGCGAGTACGATGCAGGCACCCGCGAAAACTCCGACCGACTCGAACGCGGCTTCAACACGCTCCGACCGACTCGCATGGACACGACTCGCACCGCGCTATGGAGACGTTTCCCGGCCGGGTAAGTACAATGCGCGCCGCGAGCAGTCCGACCGACTCGCGCCGTCTGGCTCGAAAAAGTTGTCGGAGCCAGACTTTGGGGGTCCGCGTTGGACCCCCCTGTACGCGTAGGCGCGCGAGTCGCACACAGGGGGGACCCATGGGTCCCCCTACCTGTGCATGTACGCCGCGATGCGCATGGACGCGTACACGCTGTAGGGGGCGCCCTTGACCGCCTTGCACCCATTGAGTCAATGGGAGCCCGCGTACGCGTCGTACGCCAGGCTCTCATTGACTTCAATGAGAGTCCGACCGAATCGAGTCCGATGGCATGCGAACGCATCGTACTCGTTCGGTCGGACTGCTAGGGTCCGATTCGGTCGGAATTCTCTCCGGGTCCGGCTCGGTCGGAGAGAATTCCGGCCCGAATCGGAATCGGCCCCTAAGTGTTTCTAAGCCATTAAGTGAATAGTTATGTGTGTGAACGAGAAAAGTAGATACCATTCTTTTCAAAGTACTGGTTGCCTTGAGGAGAAGCCCAACAAATTAATATAACGAAAACAGTCATTATTATCCATGTCCTGGTTAACACGTACATGACCTGTACCTCCCATTCACACTGACATAATGAAGGTAGTCACTATTGTCAGCAGCTCAATTCATCTAACATAAACAGGTGCTGGTTAACAGCCACAGGAACACAAACTACTTCTCAACAGCCACAAATAGAAAGTTAGAATATGCCAAAAAGGAAAACTTCTCTATGCAGCTGATAGCTTTTCAAAAAGCACAAAGGAGATCCCTGTGCCTCCATAACTGTAGTTGCAAGCCAGTCCAACTGCCTGAAGGTGCGTGTCAGGTCCATAAGGACAGGGAAGAAAGTGATGACTGTATGCAGCTACCACTCAAAGACACAATAGTTGTGCAGTGTAGAAACTCAAACAGAGGCAAAAGGTGAGATGCTTTGTTGTGCATCCAGATGAAAACACTGGATCTTCAGAAAAAATGTCACCATACCTGGAACTCCAACAATAGGCATATCCCCTCCCCACCAGCCATATCTCATGAGGCTCACGAAGACATCACTGGGAAAAATTGTGCAGAATGCAGGGTGACCTGGCTAAAAGAGGTGAGGCCAAAATGTTGTCAATACAGGCCTTGCCACTCATGCTGTTCTCAGTCGCAACATGGGGCCTATTCACAAAGGTCTGCTTACATGTGAGTAAATTTACATGTGTAAGTTTACTCTTACCCTTTTGAGCAACTTTACTACTTTAGGCTATTCAGCATTTACAAGCGTAACGTTACTCAAAAGTGTAAACTTACATGTCTCTATCCCATGAAACATGGGGATGGAGCCAAATTTACGAGTGTATAGTTACTACAGACAAAAAGGAACAGTAATAAGTCCACCACCACACATGCCCAACTACTGATCCTGCAACACCCTCCTATAAAGAATAATAAAGGTAGGGACTTAAAATAAAAACCCATAGGAAATGTTAAATTAAAACAATTTATTTCGAAATTATTAAAATATATAACAATTTAATTACATTTTAACAACATATATATATTATAAAAATAAATATTCTTTAATTTTAGCCTATTTTAATAACTTTTTTAATTTAAAAATAAATGTAACTTTAATTTGTAAAAAATGTAAAGGAATTACAGTCAATGCTATATATGCATTTTCGTAATTTTCTATACGTAATAACTGAAAACAGACATTTTACTTCAAGGGGGATTGTTAAATAAATCTTCAAAATTATTTTTTTATTAAATGTAATATATTTTAATTAATTTAATAATTATTTTAAAAATAAATGATTAGTTTAAAGTGACTAGTGGTAACGTTTCACATGCAGGCAGGATCTTCACTCTGGGGCGGAGAGCTCCACATGGCAAAGTAGAACAATAATAAAGTTAAAGCATGAATAACTTTATTTAAAATGTAATTAATTTGATTATATTAAATTAAATTAGAATTATTTTTCTGAAATTTGTAAGACAATAAATTCCCACCTCCAGTGAAAAATATTATACTTTTTATTGTGTGTTAAATTATTGAAAATTATTAAAGGTGATGTATAGAATTAAGAGAAATATAATAATGTTTTAATAAAAAAGTTACATCAATTTTTTAATTTAAAAAGGTTTAATAAAATATGTTAAATACAAAAATGCTTTATTTTTAGGTAATTTTTTAATCTTAAATAAAATGTATTTATATTTTTAACTAGTTTGAATAATTTAATTTAATATTATTTCCTATGGGATTTATTTTAAGTTCCTGACTCTATTGTTTTATATGGGAGGGTGTTCCAGGACCACTGGTTGGCCATACATGGGGCTGAACTTATTCAAGCTCTGAGCTAGAGTACATTTACAACTGTTTTGAGTACTTTTTGGCTATAGTGATTTTCGAAGTGTAGTTTGTGAATAGGAAATAGATAACTGTTTTGTGGGTGGGTGCACGTCCCTCCCTAAACCCCTCCCTACTCCTCCTTTAATCCCTTCCATTTTGTAGGAATTATTCCCCATTTTCCAGCCACTCCCTTCTGTCCCTTCCACATTTACCACTAATATGTACACTTGTGTGTGCTGAGACTCAACAGTCAGGTCATCGATCTCCACACAGAAAAAGATAGAATAGGCAGAACCTCCGCACATAGGTTTGTGAGTAGCATTTTGTAGTATGTTAGTAGGAATATCATAGTACTACTAAATGTATTTCAAAATGCAGTTTGTGAAAAGGCACCTATGTTCCCAAAACAACTTTTCAGTGCTATGAAGATGGTGTCCCAGTGGAAGAACAATGAAGATTCGAATATTGGAATATAAGTCCATGTAAATGAAGATAAAACAAAGCAAGACTAGCATACAACCAGCAGGCCAGCATTAGGTCTCTGAGACGAAACTTCCAAAAACTCCCACTACCTCAGAATGTTTACACCTAGCAAATGCTCGGAACATACTCATCCTACATTCCAAGACAGCACTAGGCCAGACAGCAGGTTAGAGGGTCACCCTCATCAGTCTGAAACCTGGGTTCCTAGTGCAGCAGTTTTTAACCTTTTGATTTCTGTGGACAACCAGGAACTTACTACTGGAAGCCGGTGGTTCCAGCATTGCCGTTTTCTACTGTTTGAACCTCAAGACAATACACAAAAATACAGAAACAAGTATACATTGCAGTGTCGGCTCCTCTGCAATGGTGGAGGAGTGTCGCCCCACTGCCTGGCTCAGAGCCAGCAAATGAAAAATAAAGCGATGTCCTAGCATCATTTTATTTTTCATTGCCAGCTCTGAGACAGCGTTGTGGGGAGGTGCGGGGCCTAGGCATGGGAGGGGGAAGAGGAATGCTATGTGCACTCCCTAAGTGCACATATGTGTTTTGGCCGGCCGTCTCAGGCCGACCAAAACACACATGCGCACTTAGGTTTCTCCAGCCCAGCTGCATTGAGCAGCCGGGCTGGAGAAACCCCGCAGACTCCCTTACCTGAGCGCAGCGTTTTTTCAACCCGCTCAGGGAAATCCCTGCGCTGCCCTGCAGCACGGTGATTGGATGGGAGTCTGTCCCAGGGGCTGCTAAGACCAGGAAGAGGAGGCGCGACGTGACACAGGAGGAGGCTTCAGGTACGTTTTTTTATATATTAGTAATAATCCCCTCCCACGCAATGCAGCCCCTCCCGCGATGCAACCACTCCTGTGTTCCCTCCAACTGCCCCATCACCCTTGTTTGTGGCGACTGACACTGATACATTGAAAAAATTATCAAGTGCTGAAATTTAATATAATTATTTCACAATCTAAAACATTTACAAGAATCAAAATTTTAATTTTAATGAGTTGGAAAGTTGGAGCGTTTCAAAATGTTGATTTATTTCTAAAAGTCAAAGCAATATGCTAAATTCTAGGATATCACTTTGACTTTTTTCCTCCTAATGTATGCTTTTTTATCAGTGCATACCAGTTCTTCAACTTCACATTTTTTTCCATATTTACAGTGTTTTGAAATTTGCAATTTGGCATTTTTTTAATCTGTGTCCTTTGTTCTGATAATATTTAATTAAATTTTCTAACCAGTGCCACACCTCCTGAATATACATCGATGACCCCCGAGTTCCATGGATCCCAGGTCACGAACCACTGTCCTAGTGTATTGTAGTGATGTAATTGTTGCCCATTACTCATGCTGCACGTTTGAGACCCTACTCCCTATACTCAAGTGTGGAGGGGTTGAGCAGAGAATCTCTATAGATACTAGAATTTGCTTTCATAATGGACCCATAATTAGTGTGGCCTTCCGCAGCTGCACAGACAAGAGAAAGCCAGGGGGACTAATTCTACCACAGACACAACAGGGCAAGTAAAGTATATACATCGGCGGTGTTCACTGGACTTGCTACTAGTTGTCTGAGAGGAATTAGGCGATGTCCCCTTTAAAATGTGATAGCTGTCATGTTGCATTTTGTTCACACCATGTTAAGTGACAGTTATTTCCCCCATGAAAAAAGGTCTCCGATTCATAAAATATTTAAAAGAAAAAAATGGAAAAGGTACAGCAGCTTGAAAAGGCTTTAAAATGCTCCCTTTGTAAAACTGTCATTCCCGCTGATAGGCATAACCAATTCTTGGCCCTTTGTGCACAGCTTTTATGTGTGTGTGTGAACATTGCATGACATTAAGTTAAAGGGCTCAAAAGGAGCAGACAGGCTGTTAAGCGTTCGGTTCAGAGTCTGTTTTCAGGTGAGGCCCATACAGCGTTTGTCCTTTCTCTTTGCCTATTGTGCCGGCAGTCAGCAGAAGCAAGCCTTTGCGCTCCGGGGTATTTATTTCCTGCGGGTTTGCCAGATAACTCATGCTGCAATAATGCTGAATTTCCTGCAAATGTACAGTTCTGTGGTAGAGAAACTTGTCTTATTAAAGAAAGAATACCACAGTAAGTCAAAGAGTACGTGCCAATGGTACACCTGTTAACAAAAACCATACCAATAAAAATATATTTTTCCATGAAACATTAGATTTGAAAATATGCCAGTAATTCTGACTTTTATGGCCTATGAAAAATTTCAGTGCAAGTGTTTTGTTGATGCATTCATAGACACAAGGAAGGGAAACTAGATAGCCTTCATGGCCATTTGAGCTTCCCTTTCACTGGGTTTTCAAGGGAAAACATCCTATGTGACGGTTGCGTTCTCTGTTTTGTAGATCAGCAATTGGTCATAGCATTAATACCTTCCAAAACAAGTGTGCCGAGTTCATAACGAATGCTCAAAGGTAACCTGAGTTAGTATGTAGTTGTGGGGAGAGAGGGAAGAGTCAAAGGTGGAATTCTGTCCAGAAGCCTTTGAGAGAGAGCTTTTTTGTCACCTATTTGTAGGTCACCTAAGGTACCATGCAGCACATATAACAGCCATTAGAGAGTCTATCCAAATTTGGTTTCAAATATGCAAAAGTATCTGTATTGCTCATAGAGCCATAATTAACAAGGGCCCTGTAAAGTTCAGAGAGTTGGTAACCACTTATGTTCCAACTAGACACCTGAGATCCTTACATCTTCATTTCCTCAGTACATCCAGGGTAAAAAGGATGAGATGGGGAGGAAGATTGTTTGCACACGTAGTACCGAAGTTGTGGAACGATCTTCCACCCAGTCTCAGAGCACTGGAAAATGAACTTTCCTTCAGGAAGAAACTTAAGACATGGCTGTTTCCCCATTAATGTACCAGAGGCCCCCTACTCTCAGCACAGTACTCCCCAGCGCAGGGAAGCCTTCGGGTAGCCTTGCACTTTACAAAACATAAACATAGTGTGCATTATCCTTAACCAAATCTGCTAACAATCAAAGATTATCCAGATAATTGTTTACAAGGCCAGCTTGAACAGTAATTAGGTGTTCTCCATTGGACTTTGCTCACTTTCTTGTTCGGTTGAGATTTTGCCCCAGCCTACAGCGATCTGACAAATAGTGGAAAGCACAGTAGTTGGTTTTAAAATTTAGAAATTTGTAACATAGAAACCTAGTGTGATCACCACATCTTCTTTCAGCACTTGGGGTAATGCTATTTTTGGAAAACATTTTCTTTATCTGTTTGCTTGATGACTGGCTCTCCTCTGTATTCTTGATTATCAAATTTGTCCTGCTAGTATCTAGTTCTAGGTAATTTGGGTACCAACAGACTGGTTTTACACCAGTAATGTCTGTTGTTTTGGTCCTTTGGACCTTTCATATTAACCCCTGGTGTCCTCTAACTCCATAGACATTTGAGTGAAAAAGGTTGGTAGTATGGAGCACGTTCAGTACCATAGCGGTATTAATGTAATGCGGCAATCCTATATTTAGCTCAAGAATTATCACTCAACTAGGAATAACTCAAAGAAATTTGAAAGAGTGCTTCAAGAGTAAATTAATTGAAAGTAAGCCCTGCCCTTTCCTATTTGGGTATTTACATACTCTTGCAGTTTCTCAACTTTATACAACTTCTCAAGAGCATCAATGGAGTACTCTAGAATCGATTCCCTCAATTTAAGGTGACAGCTGAACTGGTACACCCTTAGAGCTGCTTGTTATTGCAAGAAATAACACTAATCTTGGAAAAAGTATGAATACCTAAGTTCCTTATTCTTAGTTTCACACATATTGTACTTCCACCGCACCACAGGGAACATTCTGAGATTCACCGAAAGGGAAGAAGAGGTTGTGTTGTTGGGAATTTACCAGCTAATGCAATAATCCAGAAAAAAATGTGCAACCTCTAAGTATGTTATTTATTTTTCTATTGGCTACTTTGTCATGCAGATGTCATGCCTTACAACATTCTCCAGGTGCAGCTTTTTTTTTTTTTTCTTCCACTTTAAGTCATATTTATTTTTCGTGACTATAGGAATATTAAGTAATTCGTCCACAATCACAGGCTATTAAGCTTAAGCACAATCAGACATTAAAACCTAGTTTCCAAACTCGTACGTTGGCAGTTTTGCCCTTTAAACAACATCCCCTCCCCATGTGTACGGTTTATGTGCTCTGTGTTAGGCAGGCTAAAAAAACAAGCATTTGCAATGCAAATTGGTCTCGCATTTGTGAGAGTTAGAGTTATTGGGATTATTAATGACAATGTTTTTTACCTAAGTGTTTTGGATTGGAGTGGATGTATGTGGTGTGTAGTGGAATTATGTGGATTGGAATTATTAGTTGTGAAATTGTATGTGGTGGAATTGTGTTGTATGGAGGTGATTTGTGTAGTGGAATTATGTGGCATGGTGTGCAGTGGAATTATGTGAATAGTAATTATGTGGTATTGAGTGTAGTGGAATTATGTGGAGTGTGATTGTGTGATATGGAGTGTACTTATGTGGAATTGTATTTTGTGTAGTGGAGTTTATTTATTTTTAATAAATTTGATTATTGAGCAGCTTGCAGCAGCAATACACAAGCCCCACTGCATAGTTCAATACAAGCCATTTTAGTTCCAAAAGTTGCATCAGTAGTTATAATACAAAACATAGAACAAACAACTCCTGAAAGAGCAAGAGAACCCTCCCCTCCCCCACCCTCCCCCTGGCACTTTAGGTGATGTTACATAGTATAGTTGTTGGATCCTAATCACTGTAGACACACATGTGAGATAGCTCGTATAAGTAGTTCCAATTGCATTAATTCCCAATAAGGCACAAAAAAGAATGCAACACCCATTACAAATCAGGATGACTCAATAAATACACTGTCAGCGGGGCCCAGAAGTCTTTGGGCTGTGATGTCTCAGGCAGGTCCTCCGCATAGGCCTCCAGCTGTTCCCTACAATAAGTTAAGTCTCGGATCCATTTCCGGACCGTGGGTGTACTCTTCGCGCTCCAACATTGTGCTACAGCTCGCTTGGCCACTAGTGTCGAGACAGCAACCAATCGCCGATTGCAAGGTTTCAGATACTTCACGTTACCCAGCAGGCATACCTCTGGTACACATCGCACTCGTTGCAACACAACATCCGTCAGCACGCTCGCAACCCTGGCCCAAAAGGCAGCTATCCCCGCACACTGCCACGCTAGGTGCAAAAAATCGGCGTCAGTCTGTCCGCACCGCTCACAACAAGACGTGTCACGCAGTCCGAATTTCCGCAGTTGAATTGGAGTGTAGTATAACTGGTGTAAAAATTTAAAATGAATTATACGGAGATGTAGTTTGCCAGTTAACGCACAGCAGAATTTCCAATGATCTGGTGACAAGGTGGACCCCAGCGCTGCATTCCATTTGAGATATGAAGGGTGTTCATCCGGCTCCCTCTCATGTAGTGACGCATCATATAACTTAGTAATCAGACCCTTACGCTCCTCTCCAGCTAGCACCGCCTGCAGTGCTCGCAATGTCTGTGGCTCAGCTGGATAATTAGGGTAGATAGCTCTGACCGCTTGTCGCACCCTCACGTATGTAAAACCCAGCATCAAGCCATGAGTCCGACCCGCCTGTACGTCTTGCAACGAGCGGAACTGGCCCTGTTTGTACAGGTTACCCATCTGCGTAACCCCGACAGCCTTCAGCGCGCATAGAGCGGAATGCTCCTGTGCCGCCGAGATGTCTGGATGCGCCGCTATTGGTAACGTCGGGGCATATAGGTAATCCAGCTGTGCCCTCCGAGCAAGGGCCTGCCAGGCCCAGGCAGTACACTGCACAGGGTTAATTTCTGTCCTGGGGCCCCGCCTCCACCTGAAAGGGCAGCCACCACAAGTGGCAGCGGGAGTATTGCATCGGACTCAATCGCCGTATGGGGCAGAAACCGTTGCGGAAAGAACCAATAATGCGCAAATTGCGCCTGTGCGCACAGATAATATAAACGCATATCGGGTGCCTTGAAGCCACCACGGTCAAATGGCTGTACGAGAATATTCCAACTGCATCGAGGCTTCTTACCCCCCCAAACAAACGACAGTAGGGCTGATTGTAGCGTCTTAAAGAGAGAGATATTCAGACGATGGGAATATTCACAAACAAATATAGTAATTTGGGTAAGATAGACATTTTTGTCACCGCAATGCGATCAGCAAGGGACAGGGGTAGCCGGGCCCACCGTTCAGCCTTGTCTGTAATCTGTGTGATTGCACGACCATAGTTCATAGAAATTACCTGATCAGGGTCTCTATGCAGCCATATTCCCAGGTATTTCACCAAGTCCCGGGTCCACGTCAGAGGGAAGTCCAGGTCAATCTCACAAGTGCCCGCCGTCAGTGGAAACACCGTCGACTTAGCCCAGTTGATCCCTAGTCCGGAGTAGCCCTCAAATTTAACATATTCGCGGAGCAACTCCGGAAGGTAGGTTGCAGGCTCACGAACATATAGTAGCGTGTCGTCGGCATACAGCGAGACCACGAGCGGTCGCTGCCTGAAGCGCAGTGCAGCTGATGCATGCCGTTGGCGAAGTTTGCAAGCAAGAGGCTCCAATGCCAGCGCAAAAAGCATCAGTGACAGGGGGCAGCCCTGCCGTGTGCCCCTGCCGATAGGGAAAGCCGACGACACCCAGCCATTGACACGAACTCTGGCCACGGGCTCGGTATACAGAACCCTGATCCACTGGAGGAAGAACTGGGGAAGGCCCATTCTTGTGAGTACAGTGAACATATAATCCCACTGAAGGGAATCAAATGCTTTAGCTGCATCAAGCAGCACCGCTACTGCCTGAAAATCTGAGTCAAAATAATGTAGGGTGGCGAAAAGCATGCGCAGATTATGCGTGGTTGACCTGGCAGGCACAAACTCTGATTGGTCAGGGAGCACCAGGAAGGGGACAAGAGGCTGTAGCATGAGAGCGATCATCTTTGCTAATATCTTAGCATCGATATTAATAATTGAGAGAGGCCTATAGGAATCACAACGATTAACAGCCTTATCAGGCTTTAACAGCATAACCAGGAGGGCTTCCTTCAAAGAAGGCGGGAGACGTCCAGTGTCATACGCCTCCGCATAAACCTCCAGAAGTCTGGGGGCCAGATCATCTGAAGTACTGGGTTTTATTGGACCCAGCGGTGCCAGGGAACACACCCAATGACCTCGAGTTCTTCCTGTCTCAGACTACAGAAACACAGAGTCTTCTTGGTGGCTTCAAAGATCAATTTATTGGCTGCAGCCAGCAACAGGTATCCTAGAAGTACAACACAGTGTATGTTCTCAGGAGACTGCCCTTTTTCATGGAAACCAGCTATCTCTTTTATACAGAATATTATGCTTTAGGCAAACATTCCTTATTTTTACAGTGGGTCATTCACATATTTCTTACAACAAAACAAAGACAGATTCATGATGACAAGCCCATTTTCAGTTTGTCCAGCCCACAACCAAATACCCAGTGAGGCCCAACACCTGCAACAGATATAATCTGGACCCCTAATAAAATCGGGCACCTCCTCCTCGTAAAGCAGGTCATAAAGAAAGAGCAGTGACAGGTGTGGATAAGATTTAGATATAGATGTGTGCAATGAAGGGTTTATGGCATGCTGCACCTGGGCCCCTAATCTCGATCGGCCACTGGGAACTAAAACTGGCCGAACAGGTTCTGGCTCTGGACAGTGGAGTCAGCTTGCCCAGGTCACTGAAAGTGTACGTGTCCCCTAAGGCGCGTTTTGGCTTTAGTCATTGCCTTATGTGAGGGCAACCACAAAATGGCTGCCGTACACAAAATGGAACCCGAGGGTTCACAAGGGAATCGTTAATATTAGAGTGATCCCGTCACTCGAATATGACGCAAATACTCAGATATAGCATACCTGTCATTACCGGTCTGCTGATACCAAAATCGTCATGTTACAATGATGTTAATGACACAGGTCCAGAATTTTCAGTACCACAGACCCTCCTTTTGCCCTTACATAGGCAATTTACTTACACTCATGCTCATCTGAGTCTAGGTCTATGTTCATGAATTCATTGAGATGTTGCTGTAGCATCATCCTATTACTTAGCTCGTCCCTTGATACAGGTTTCCTTACACATGATGTAACACATAGGCCGCATATGGCAGGAACACACTGTATGCACAGACAAAACAGGAAAAGGATGGCTAGAAGTATCCCAATGACCATCAGAACTTTCCATCCCCAGGTGGATAACAGTTCCCGGAACCATCCCATCAACGACCAGTCTCCTTCATCTACATGGATGGATTCAGAGATCCTATGTAGTTTGGAGATGGCCTGGTACACTGTTGGAGCGTTATCTGGAATGAAAATGCAACAACTGGATTGGATCACTCTACATACCCCACCACGGTCTGCAAGTATGATGTCTAACGCGACCCTGTTCTGCAGGGTCATAAGGCGGTCCGACTGGAGCTCAGCAGTCAAATTATTAAGGGCACCGACAGTTTCGACTATGGTGGATTCAACCACTCGCGTCAATTGCCTCACATTCCTGTTGTTAGCCATAGGTCCCCAGAACGGCAGAAAACCCCTAAAGAAGTCTCCCGCTTCTTGTCCTGCAGTGTCTTCCTTGCTGAAGACACCCCTAATTCTTCTTATCTTATGGTAATCTGCCGCAGCTGTGTAGGTGGGAGGCAACAGGAATGAAACGAAGCATGTGCCCGAGAAGTCAGGGGGCAACCACGTGTAGGCCCTATCATGGCAGATAAAGTAGGTACCCCTAGCTGCTAAGAACAAAGGGGAAGTCTGAGACGCAAAAATATACGTTTCAGTGCAGATACTCTTCTCTAACTGAGCTCTTGGATTCTTGCCATTACCTTGCAGACATAGATGACCCTGATGGGGTACAATCCAAATTGGAGCGGATCTTTTTGCTTGCTGGTTCTCGCTCAGACTCGCTCCATATCCAGTCACGTTCCATCCAATATACGCTAGTGTCTCATCTTCCGGGATAGTTTCGTAGGAACTAGTTCCCCTTATCATGTCGACTATCCCCTTAACTAGAGCACTATTCTTTGGGTTGTCTTTGACGGAACGTAGGGGGTGGATTTCGCGAGCATAGATGAACATCGTTCGGTATGCCCACACAGAACCATTGTAGCTGAATGGCAGCACTAGGTAGGGAATACCTTTCTCAGTAGTATGAGGCATAAGGCCACACACCCAACAGTTGGTTCTGTTCACTACTAGCTGGTGTTGGTGTAAGAGCTGAACAAAGGAGTTGTTCATAAACTCTAATCTTCTAACGGACTCGTGTTCAGGTAGAGGGTGAAAAGAATGTGAGGAGATAGTAGAGGAAGGCATGGGCTGTACAGTGGGTGCAGATGTCACTTGAAAAGAGAATATGATATACCCCACTAAAGACATCATTAGACTAAGTAAAATACAAAGACACATAATTAAAAAACATTTTCTGCTCATGGTTGCACATATTTTCCTCTTGAAACTTATTCTTTCAACAGGTCTCTCCATCTGAAAAGGCTCCATCCTCTAACGTGCTGTTCGCGGCGGTTGGTTTTCTTCACTTGAGAGTGTTTCTGAATGTCCCAGGGAACGCCCTAGAGCAAACCAGACCCGTAGACCTTGTGTCCGCAGGCTACACACTCAAGTCTTTTCACCACGACCCTACAGCTGAACCCGGATGGTGGTTCAAAAACAGGTTTTCGGATGGGAGGACCAAAATTTCATTTTATTTGTCCATGACTCTCGGTCGCAAGTTATAACGGCTTTTTCCAGGCAATGTCTGGTCGCAAAACAAAAGTTCAGGCTCAGTAGTGTCCAATCGAAGTGGTGATGGTATTGCTCTTTGGAGAAGATCGTCACTTTCTCGCTCAGAATTTGTCCCTGTGACGCGTGCGTCACTAAAAGGCAGAAAACGAGGCACTGTTTCAGTTTCCGAGTCAGCAATTCCCTCCTGGACCCACCGGTCATATGGTAGAGGCAAAGGGACCCTCTTACAGTGTACGCCGTGGATCCAGTTTTTCTTCCCTTGTACTCGCACTGCAGATCTTGTGGACAAAATCACCAAATAGGGGCCAATCCAGCGGGGCTGATCGTTCTTTGTCCGCTGAAAGTTCTTGATTAACACCCACGATCCGGGATTGATTGCATGCCCTGGATCTTTAGAAGCCTGAGGCAGTGTATTATGAACCTGTTGGTGTAAAACACGCAATTTAGCCGTCAAATCATGCAAGTAATCAAGCAGTACAGGGTGTTCAATCTCGCTGAATTTCGTTGGCCTTGGCACTCCCCATATGTTAGCCGGGCGACCAAACACTATCTCATGAGGACTAAGTCCTACTCGGGAATGTACGGTCATCCTAGTTGACAATAGTGCTAATGGCAACGCATCAGGCCATTTAAGGCCAGAGCTTGCTTGTATCTTGGCCAGTTTTAGTTTAAGAGTGCCATTATAGCACTCAACTAATCCAGCTGATTGGGGATGATTTGCAGCGTGAAATTTCTGCCGGATTCCTAAACCTTCACACACTCGTTTCATCACTTGACCCACAAATTCACCCCCATTATCACTCCACACCATTCTCGGCAAACCAAACCTAGGGAAGAACTCTTTGAGAAGGGCTTTCGCTGTGGACAAGGCAGTATTATCTTTCAGAGGATATGCCTCTACCCATCTTGAAAAGGCACAAACAACAACGAGTACGTATTTCAAATTGTTGCACCTCTCCATGTGGATGAAATCTAGCTGCAAAACCTCGAACGGATACGTTGGAGGCGCAAAATGACCAGCTGGAGTTGGGGTTCCCTTACCAGGATTGTATTTCAAACAAACCATACAATTTTTGACCACATTCTCTGCACATTTGGGAATTCCAGCATTTTGCCACACTGGAGCCAATAACTTACAGATTCCTTTCACACTGATGTGGGCCATCCCATGTGCCATTGTAACCACTGCAAGCACATATGTATCGGGTAACAACCATCGCTGATGCTCTGACAATTCAACCCAACAACCATTTGCATCCAATTTACCCGTACTCTCTCTCCACGTACTTAATTCCTTCTCCGTAGCTTCAGCTTGGATGGACTTCACACTCTCTATCGTATCTTCACACATTCCAACGTCACCAATCCATCTTGCAGGGCCCGCAACATACATTCGACTCATCACATCTCTTGCTGTTTCTTTCGCAACTTCATCAGCAAACATATTACCGCGACCAACGTCGTTAGTGACCTTCTTATGTGCACTGCATTTCACAATCGCGACTTGCAATGGCAAAGTAAGTGACTCCAGGAGCTCATTCACCAATTGACCATGCTGTATTTTCGTACCGTGAGACGTGAGGAACCCACGTTCCTTCCACAAGCGTCCAAAACTATGGGCCACACCAAACGCATACTGGCTATCGGTATATATGGTCACTTTCATTCCTTTTGATAATACACACGCTCTCATAAGTGCAGTCAACTCTGCTGCTTGAGCTGAATTATGTGGGATACGTGCAGTTTCAACAATCGTATGTAAAGTCGTGACAGCATATGCCGCAGTCGTATCACCATTCGGAAGCTTGAAGCATGACCCATCCACCCATAAGGTACCATCACACTTTACAAGAGGAGTGTCCCTAAGATCTACTCTCCCTTTCGTTTCTTCTTCTGTCCTAAGAAAGCAATCATGCTGTTCCGGAACATCTGTCTTTGTTATAATTGGCAACAATGTAGCTGGGTTCAGCGTGTTGCATTTTCTTATGTGCACATGGCTCGCTAAAAGTGTCAACTCGTAACCTGACAATCGAGCACTAGTTAAGTGCTGTGTCTTGGTCCTGTTTAACAAAATATCCACTGCATGTGGGACCATCACGACCAGCGTATTATTCATCACCAAACCAGCAGACTGTCGAATAGAAACAAGCTGCTGCCGCTGTGGCTCTCAAACAACTCGGCAACGCTCTAGCTACCGGGTCCAAAATCGACGAGAAATATGCACATGGACGTTGCTTGTCCCCAAAAGACTGTGTTAACACTGACAATGCACATCCTTCTCTCTCATGGACATACAGCGTAAAGGACTTGCTGTAGTCGGGGGTACCCAACACAGGAGCCGAACACAATGCATCACGCAATTCGGAAAAACTTTTCTGACAATCTTCGGACCAAGGAAGGGGATTCGGCGTGTCTTTATAGGTCAATGCTACCAAAGGTTTAGCCATCAATGAAAAATTCGGTATCCATTGTCTGCAATAGGATGTAATACCTAAGAAAGCACGCACTTCTCTCTGTGTCATTGGCACACTTAATTTTGCAATTGCCTGAATTCTTTCTGGGGTCAATCTTCTTCCCTCTTTCGATAAGAGGTGACCTAAATAGGTCACTTCTTGTCGACAATACTGTAACTTGGAAAGAGACACTTTGTGGTGTAAATCAGACAAATGACGCAACAATGACAAAGTGGCTTCTTTACAAATCTCCTTAGTATCTGCAGCAATTAACAAATCATCGACGTACTGTAGAAGGGTAGCGCCATCAGGTAACACAAGAGTGTCAAGCTGAGACTTCAGAGCCTGACTATAGATAGAAGGACTTTCACAAAAACCTTGAGGAGCTCTCTGAAATCGGAAGCTTCGGCCTCCTAAACAGAATCCAAAAATATCCCTGCTCTCTACGGCAATCGGGATGCTGAAGAAAGCATTCTTCAAGTCAATCACCGAGAACCAAGTGGCTGAGGCTGGAATCATTGTCAGTAAAGCAGTGATATCGGGAACGACTGGAAACTGTGGCACAACTATCTTGTTTACCTCTCTAAGATCAATCACAAACCTGTAAACAGGTGGCTGAGAAGAGTCAGTACGCTTCAAGACAGGTAAAACAGGACTATTGCAAACATTACCTCTTGTCTCTTCAATTACATTTTTCTCAATCAAATCATAAATGATCGCTAGCAACGCTTTTTCACCTTCATTAGAGATCTTGTATTGGGGAATGCGCGGCATTTTAACATTGGCTTTCAACGTTACAACATATGGCGGTATTTCCAAAAGACCTACATCATTGGGACCAGTAGCCCAAAGAATATCAGGGAGAAACGACAATTCTGTTGGAAGTTTGTCCTTTGACAAATATATTGGTGAAACCACTGTCTTACCCAATGTGAGTTGTACTCCCGAAGGAGAACAATACAATGTCGCATACAATCTTTTCAGCAGATCCAATCCTAACAAGTTCTCACCACAACCTGTCGTTAGAATAAGTGGTGCTTCGATTTCACAAGGTCCAACAGAAAGAGACATAGGGCTAGAAATCGGGTTCCTAACCGGGGCGCCAGAAAAACCTACTGAAACATTAGTTTCGCCAGACAAAGGTGCGCCAGGGAATTTAGAGTGCATAATAGAACTCTTTGTAGGCACCAGTATCCAACAGAAAAGGCTCTGACACACCTGATGTAATCACCTCAATATAAGGTCCACTCTGATCTACTGGAACTGAAACAACTCCCTCTCTTTGTCTATGGCTGTCCTAGCAATCATCACCTTCCATACTCTCACCTTCTGCATAGTAGTCATCAGCATAGTACTGAGTCGTCCTACCAGACGCGTTATTCTGCTGATCAAAACTATTCATTGAATTTTGAGGAGGAAATGGGCGCGCGTTCTGGGTGAAATTTCCGCGTCCTCTAGCTCTAGGTGCTTGTGGAACACCTCGACCTCTTGCACCAGAAATACCATTCATACGCTGCAACAAAATAGGGCAATTATATTTAAAATGACCTTCTTCCTTACAATATGAACATTGGTTAGGGCCTATCAGAGCACGTTGTTGAGGATACTCAAACCTTTGCGAATTCCTCTGATACTGTTGAGGTTGCTGATAGTCACGCTGATTACTACGAGGCGGATACGCTTGTTGTAAAAGAACCTTTGTTTTTAACTCTTTAGTTTTCTTGTCTGCTCTATCTTTCTCATCTTTATCTCTATTTTCGTAGTATTGTGCAGTAGCCAATATCTGTGCTGAAGAGGAAACGGCCCAAGAACTCTCTGAATCTTTCAATTTTTTACACAATTCGGGAAGCAAATTATGCACAAACTTGTCAACAAACAACCTTTGACCACCTTCTGTACTCATATCCTGACCACTGTGGTCGATAAATGTCTCTTCAAACCTAGTGAAGAAGTCAGATACACTTTCCTCCTTCTTCTGCTTGCATGCAGACAATTTATCCCAATTTACACGCATTGCAGGCATCAAAGTCTTCATGTAAGTAACGATCCTACCAGGGAGGTCTGCTACTAAAGGCTCTGGTTTAGCACCGCCTACTTGTCTGTCATTTGCCGCATTGATATTAATCCATGTGTCCCCTAACTCCGGCGCATGATCCGTGTGACGGATCACTCTCCATAAAGGCTGTGGGACCACATTTCCAAACAACATGTCTATATCAGCTAAATTCATAACACAGGAGTCTGCAGTCTGTGATAATTCCTTATAATAACCTGCAGGGTTTTTACGGGGGTCGGGTAGAGTCTGCTTAAGAGCCAGGACTTCAGTTCGCTTCCATGGAACATGTACCCACACACGTTGAAAATGAGGCTGAATAGGTGGAACAGCATTTAGGTCTCCTTCTTTCCAAACTGGGGGAACTTCTCTCATGGGATACTGTCTGACCTTCCTTTTAACAGAGGGTTCTGGCTCAAACAACAGTCGAGAAATATCCTCACTCCTAAATGATAATAATGTCGCAACTGCTTTCTCAATATCGGAACCCACAATCGTGCCTTTGGAAAACTCAAACCGTACACGACACAACTCAGGCGGATTGGCCTCCATATCACAATCTTTTAATCTTTCAAGAAGAACTTCGCACATTTTGTCAAAAACATATCTCTGTTTCGGTGCTTGCCATTGGTGGAAGACATCCATAACAGACTCTAACTCATATCTTGTAGGGTCAGTGACCCATTTATGCGCCAAATGATCCAATACTCCCTTCTCTCTAGAATCGGGCAATTGGCTACGCAATTGTTTACGCTCTAAAACGGGGGTCGTAGTCGGTGACCCAAAGAAAGGAGACAAAATACTAGTAACAGTGTTTGTCATTCTCTGTCGGACAGAAGGAGAAGTTGACAAATGAACAGGAGGAAAAACAGGAGGAGACAAAGCAAATGCAGAGGCAGTGTCAGAAGGGATAGTGTGGAGGGAAATAGATGCAGGGGGCAAAGGCATAGGAAGTAAAGATGGAACAGGTAGTAAAGGTGGCAGCCCTTGAGGGGGCTGCGCCATAGTAGTAGGTGCCAACTGAAAAACGCTGGTGGTTGTGGAAGAACCGGAGGTACAACAACTGGGGGTTGTACAACTAAAGGTTGCGGAGGTGCTGTAGCACTCTGCGCATAAGGAGGTGGTGAATTCAACAAATGAGACATTAAAGGATCTTTCTCAAGTTCCTTCACTGTATCTTGCTGAAGAGGTGGCAAAACTGGATAACATTTATCAATTGCCAATTTACGTTGCCTGTGCAGCTGTTCACTCGCTTGTTCCTCTTCATCATCCTTATACTGCATAGCAGCTTGCATTATTGAAATACCCTTTTCTCTTTTATTCCTCTTTACTAATTTAATTTCTTTCTGTTTGGCTTTTTTCGCCATAGGCGGAAAGAGTCAAACATCGCCGGCCGGGCTTTCTTCTTAAAAAGTCTAACCTCTAAATTATCCAGAATTTCGGTGTCAAAACTACCATATTGGGGCCACTTTAGGACACCATCTTTCCTTGTGTACCTAACCCATACGTTATTATACGTGATAGGGCCCACTCCATGCTTCACGTAGAGCTCATAGGTTGGAGTTCCAATTGGAGGAACCGGACACGAGTCCTCCAATCGGGAATCCCTATTACAACCAAGACAAAACAAATTTCCAAGTCTGCTAAGACCAGGCATCTTCGCTCACTAGTCTAGCTTCAAACTTCAAAGGATTATCGAATACAACAGTCTCGTGAATACACGAGTCCTTCGGCTTTGGTACTTGCAAGTTCCAAATCAAAAAAAAAAAAAGATCCTAACAAATCAAAGATCCCATGGGATACCCAAAACTAAGAACCAAGACTAAGGACTGGGAGACGCTCCACTTATACTTAACTGAGGTATCGATGACGTCACCAGAAGACTCGTCTATTGTCTCGCTCTACAAATCATAAAAGGGTCCAAGACAGGGCGATAGTCAGGGCAGCAGTCCTTCGTAGCCGTCGGGACGCGGGGAACCTCGCAGCAAAGACTTTCGGACCACGAACGACATACAGGGGTCGATGAAGTGGTTGGCCTTCCTCCAGAATTTTACACGAAGCTCCTCACGACCTCTGGCTTGGACCGGTACCGCTGAAATCGTCCCACGTTGGGCGCCAATTGAAGTACTGGGTTTTATTGGACCCAGCGGTGCCAGGGAACACACCCAATGACCTCGAGTTCTTCCTGTCTCAGACTACAGAAACACAGAGTCTTCTTGGTGGCTTCAAAGATCAATTTATTGGCTGCAGCCAGCAACAGGTATCCTAGAAGTACAACACGGTGTATATTCTCAGGAGACTGCCCTTTTTCATGGAAACCAGCTATCTCTTTTATACAGAATATTATGCTTTAGGCAAACATTCCTTATTTTTACAGTGGGTCATTCACATATTTCTTACAACAAAACAAAGACAGATTCATGATGACAAGCCCATTTTCAGTTTGTCCAGCCCACAACCAAATACCCAGTGAGGCCCAACACCTGCAACAGATATAATCTGGACCCCTAATAAAATCGGGCACCTCCTCCTCGTAAAGCAGGTCATAAAGAAAGAGCAGTGACAGGTGTGGATAAGATTTAGATATAGATGTGTGCAATGAAGGGTTTATGGCATGCTGCACCTGGGCCCCTAATCTCGATCGGCCACTGGGAACTAAAACTGGCCGAACAGGTTCTGGCTCTGGACAGTGGAGTCAGCTTGCCCAGGTCACTGAAAGTGTACGTGTCCCCTAAGGCGCGTTTTGGCTTTAGTCATTGCCTTATGTGAGGGCAACCACAAAATGGCTGCCGTACACAAAATGGAACCCGAGGGTTCACAAGGGAATCGTTAATATTAGAGTGATCCCGTCACTCGAATATGACGCAAATACTCAGATATAGCATACCTGTCATTACCGGTCTGCTGATACCAAAATCGTCATGTTACAATGATGTTAATGACACAGGTCCAGAATTTTCAGTACCACACATCCACATAGGTCTTATAAAACTCACTAGGGAGCCCGTCCAATCCCGCAGCCTTACATGTGGGGAGGGACATAATAGCAAGCTTTACGTCCTCCACATCAAATGGTTGTGTAAGATATTCCCTATGATCCAAGGACAGCCAGCCAAGCACGATGTCATCCAGATAGGAGTGTATGTCCTCTGGCTGTACCATGGCCTTGTTTTCGTAGAGTCTGGCGTAGAAATCAAGTATGGTCCCACTAATCGCGGGTGTGGTGTAATGGGCCGCCCCCGCATCATCAAGCATCACCGTGATATAGTCCTGACTACGTGGAGCAGCTAACTTCTGTGCAAGCGAGCGGCTGGGCCTGCCCCCCTCCCCATAATATCTAGCCTTACTGCGTCTGGGCCTATGAACCAACTCTTGATCGACAGTGTCATTATGTTCAGTCACTAACTCCCGGATCGCGGACAATGTCGCTGTGGAAGGGTCTTTCTCATAGGCGCGTTCTAAGGTGGAGATTTCCGCAGCTAATTTATGAATCCTACGTCTCAGATCTCTCAAGACACCTGCCTGCGCCCCCATACAGACACCCCTAATAGTCACCTTAAATGCTTCCCACAGGACACCAGCGCTGTCAACCGAGCCCTCATTCTCTCTAAAAAAAATTTGAATGGCCTCCCCAACAGTGTGCCTGAAAACTGAGTCAGTCAATGAGGATGGCTGCAATCGCCATGTAAACGGAGGTCTCTCGCATGCGGGTACCTGCAGCTCTAGAAGCACAGGAGAGTGATCCGAAAGCGTCCGGCCATATGGCTAACCTTAACCGCCCAAGTACAAGCAGCCTCAGTAACAAGCCAGAAATCCAGGCGGGACCACGTCCCATGTACAGAGGAGACAAAAGTACTCTCACGCACCCCAGGATGCTGCAATCGCCAAACATCATGTAAACTTCCTGCGTCCATCAGTCCCAGCAACATCTCAGAAGTCTGCTTAGGCTGTGTCATCCCACTACCCAAACGGTCCACAGCAACATCCAGGCATACATTAAAATCACCACCCAAGAGTATCTCCACAGCGGGAAACCCCGAGATGCGGCGCCAGACATCCTTAAAGAAGGCAGGATCATCAATATTCGGTCCATACACATTCACCAAAAGCACACTCGCTCCACCCAGCTGGCCATGCACAAGTGCCATTCGGCCTAGGTCATCTGTTTTGGCTCGAGTGCCCGTAAATGGAACCCCCTGTTTAACCAGGATCATCACTCCCCATGCATAGCTGGAATAGGAGGACGCTATTCGCACCGCTGCCCACCGACCACCCACATTTGTCTCCGACAATTTTGTGAGGTGTGTTTCCTGTAAGAAGGCTATCTGGACGTCCATCCTGTCCAGATAAGCCATTACAGACCGAATCTTTTTGGGAGTGTTCAAACCGCGAACATTCCAGGTTAGGAACTTCACTTTACCACTCATTGCATTGATATAACATTAAATACGTTACAGTTGGATATATCAGAGACATGTGTCCACAATCACCAGAAGAAAGAGGAATGCCATTGTACCACAGCAAAAAAGTGCCGGACTTCCCACCCTCACCCTCCACCCCCCAGTCCCCCACCCACTTCAGCGTCCCCAACTGGCTAAAGCCATCCCAACCCTGTCTAACCCAACCCCAACAAGGAAAAAACAAAGCAAAGCATAGATGGGGTACTCCCATTTGGGGGGGCGTCAGAGTGCTACTAGCCTCCCATCGAGTAGGGGGTGGCTGAGCAAAACTAGTATCTGTGCCTGGTACAATAGATACAATCAAGTAGATTGCATTACAAAGTATGCGTGCATACGTAAGAAGGCTCGACAGGGTCCACCTGCAAAAAAGGAAGACATGTAAGAGTCATAGCATTGCACAGATCGAGGAAAGTTAAACCTAGAAAAACCTTATAGCGGGTCATATTACATGAGATTGTCCCACAATACTACTGTTCCTCATTGTCCAAAGGAGTCCGGGATTCGCGCCGACTCCTCTTCAGATGTTTAGCATGCTCCAGAGCCGCCTTGGGATTGGTAAAAAATTTAGAATCTCCATCAGGGCCTATCCGCAGGCGGGCAGGATATAACATCGCGTAAGGAACCCCTTCGGATTGTAAAAACTTTTTGACAGCCCCGAACTCCCTCCGCGCAGCCTGAACAGTGACAGTAAAATCAGGGAAGAACGAGAGTGAGTTGCCCTGGTGTACAATAGTGCCCTTGTCTCTAGCCATGCGCAAAATAACATCCCGGTCCCTATAATTCAACAATCGCGCAATGATCGGGTGGGGTGGGGCGCCCGGGACCGGCCTCGCTGCAAGGGAGCGGTGAGCTCTCTCAATAATAAAAATGGTGGAAAGCTGGTCAGCACCAAAAATGTCCTTAATCAAATTTTCCATGAATGTCTCCATTTTGCCCACATTCGTTGATTCTAGCAGCCATGTAATTCGAATATTATTACGCCAGGAGCGGGCTTCTAAGTCCTCATTCTTGGCTTGAATAAGAGATAGGACCTTCTCCATATTAAGTGTCTTCCCAGTAACATCGCTCAAACCATCCTCCGCCGCAGACACCCGCTGCTCAACTTCTCCCATGCGGGTGTTTTGCTTCTCGAGCTGCGCAGACATGTGATCTAGGCAGTGACTCACAGCCGCCATCGTACCCTCTATAGATTGGAGGCTACGTTGCATGGCCAATAGTGTTGTCTCGATAGTGGAGGGCCCCCCATCCTGGGCGTCCGCCTCTGAATCAGAGGCTGCCTTTTGTAGAGTTTTGGTGGATTTGCGTACCTCAAACGTGAGGCGAGGTTGAGACTTATCAGCCCTCCCCATATTATCCGCAGCTGGAGCCAGGCAATCTAATAGGGAGTGGAGATGAAGAGGACACCCCTCAGACATGCACTACCCAGGCCTCGGGATCAGTATGTATAGGGCACTTGCAGCAACCAGCACAGTGGATCCACTGGCACGCAAATAGAAGAAGAGCCAACCACCTGCACACCACACCAGGAGGACTAGGAGAGTGAGAGCACCACTGCAGTTCGAGGTACCAACTGTAGCCCACCTATGCTAAAGCGGCACGTGGCGCAGGGCCTCCAACAGTCACAATAAAGCAAAGGAATAGGGGCCTCCCAGTTCCAGGAGCGTAGAGCGAAGCAGTGCACTAGGGACCAGCAACAAAAGTAATCCAGCAGATAACTGCGCAGCAAGGCCCAGGCCCGGACAATCCCAACACAGCAGAGCACAGCACAGGTACCAACGCGCCAAAGTATATAAAAGGCAGGCCCAACAGTCTCAGGGTGCACGTTATCAGCTTAGTGCCTCTTGTTCGTGGAGTGGTTTGCGTGTACAAAACAAGGCACCAAGCATATAAGTAGAAGGGATCCAACAAGACGCCCAACAGACTGCCAGGTAGCTCCCCGAGACAGCACACATAGGGGAGAGAGCAGCCCAGGCAGCAACAGAGGGCAGTGGTAATCACACCTCGTTCTTGTAGTAGGCAGCAAGCACAATGCAGGCAGAGGCAGAGGTGAGCTGGCACGCAGCAGTAGGGCCCACATGCAGTTTCAGGCCCCCAGGCGATGAACGGTTGCACCGGGGCAGCAGTGTATTAGGGACAGTCTAAGGCAACCGGCCGCAGTGTGGGGCAAAGCCAATGGAGCTGGATTGCCACAGGTACACCAACAGGACATCAGCAGCAGAGGCAGGTATTCCCACGTTGCAGTGCAGCAGCACCCCAGACAAATGCGGCCCGCGACCCCCCGCGCGCACCAGCACCCAGCGGCGGCTCACAGGCCGCAGCCCACACCAGGCCCGCACCCGCCTCCGCAGAAACAGGCCCGAACCGGGCCGCGCCCCACTCACCACCAACAGCACCGGGCGCACAGGAATCACCGCCGGGCACCTCCGCCGCTCACACAGGCCAGTCCGGACCGAAAGGCCCCCTCCACCGCCTCCGGCCGCGGCTCTTCTCCTGACGACAGGGGCTCAGCACTTATCCACCGCTTGACAGCCACAAGGATCGGGGGAAAACCTGCAAACTCCGGTAGTGCGTCGCCCACCGCTTCAGCTCCGCAGGCAGCAGGTGAACACCCGCCGATTGCAGGGGATGCAAACCTCAGGATTCAAACGCCGACCTCAGGGCCTCGCGGGCGCTGCCATTTTTGCAGGTGCGCGGCCAGGACCGATCACGCTAGAGTTGCGGTAGTTGCAGCGGTCTCAGGCAGTCAAAACCTTCCCCAATGCAGGCAGGATATCTTTACACGCAGGATGCGTTCGTCGTAACGCCTAGATGTCGTTATTAACAGGCGGATAATGGACGGATCTGTGCTCAGCCGGGCAGAGCCTCACTAGGGTGCGGCCATTTTGCCGTGTGCCCTCTAGCGCCCCCCCCTCCAGGTGCAGCTTTGACTCCTGAGAGAAGGACTTGTTAAAAAAACAACACAACACACCAAGAAGCTTAAAGTCCAACTAGAGTTTAATACAAAGTAGCAGGCTGCAAAGCATAGTATCCAGACACAATTTTCATTTCATCTGACCAGGGCGCTTGCTGGAAACTGCTCAAATTGGAGCTATGAGCTAAAAAAACATGTAAAATTGACCTAGTGGACACACAGTTTCTCTCCATTCAAGTCAATGTAGCATGACCATGTAATAGGAATTTGTTGTTCTCAGAAGAAACTTAGCTAGTGGTCAGGTGCCAGGATCTGACCCTCATGGAAGCACGGGATGGCCATGAAGGGGTGATATTTATATCCAAAAGTACTGGATCCATTCTTCTCACAGAATTCTGCTTCCCTTTGCCAGGTTTGAAAATGAGGTTATGCTTGCTTAAAATGTGCAATATACAGCATAGGGCATTATGGCTCCTGGGACCACCAAGGCTATTGAAAGCTTTCGGCTAATTCAATACTATGGGGCCGATTCTGATGCGGGTTGGAAAAGCTTCCCGACCGAGGGCCTGATTCTGATGCGGTTAGGAAGGCCTCCTAACGGCATTTGCTCCTTCCAAATCGGATCGGGAACGTGTCTTCCCGACCGAGGGCCCAATTCTGATGCGGTTAGGAACAAATGTTCCCATTGAAGTCAATGGGAGTTCAACCAAATCGTATCTGGAAGCATCCGGATGCATCCTACTCCGCCGGTCGGACTTTCCCGATCCGAGTGGGTCGGAAACCATTTCCCAACCGATTCGGTCGGGAAGCTTTTCCAACCCGCATCAGAATCGGCCCCTATGTGTGACTTCAAACAAATAGAAAATAGTATTCATATTTGATTAACAGTGAATACATTCCAAGGATATCAGTGGTTGTGATGTTGTTACTTCAAATTCCAATTTACAGATAGCATGGGAATTGATGATTACAAGGTGTAACATTACCAGACCATTATGAGTGTTTTACCCTTACATGGGGGATAACTTTGTGACTTTTTGCTTTAACAGATATTCCCCAGGTTTCCCCAAATTTCTGGACATTTTTTCAGCCTGATCTTTCTCCAGGATTTCCCTAGTGAAATGTCCAGGTGAAATAAATCATGATTTGGAATTTTCCACGTAACTCATAATCTCGATTAGCGCAGCAACCTTTGTTTTGGCCAAATTTAGATGAGTCCGTATCTTGTAATGAGAGACATGGTCTGTTTCTTCTCATTTGATTCTCTGGAGCCTACAATCAGCTAAATGCTGCGGTGCAAACGTCCTTTAGCCTGCTGTATTTAAGATAGACCTGACAGAGACTGTGAGAAAGCTTAAGATGGCTGCCACTCAATAAGGTTCTGACCGACTCCGCCACTCATCCACTTCCATTCATTGCTGTGGGTGACAATTCATGCCTGCAGCAATGGCAGACTGAAGGGGAGGTGATTGTAGCTGAATGCCAGCGTTCCAAACGTATAGGATTTACCTACATCATGCTTGAGGTATAGTGGAGTAAACCCCTCAAACCCCACTTTTGCTTGTTGATTCATCTAACTTGGACCTGAGTCATGAAAGCATGTAGCAGCGCCTAACAGCATACCCATCCAGATTGGTGTTACCTGCCCAATAGATCATCCTAGACATCTGTATTCGGAGGAGACAACAATTGTTTCGACGGTATGGACCTCACTTGTAGTCTGCTCTATTTCAGAGAGTGTCAGTGGAGACATAAGGAGGTGCTCCTGCCCACCTCTAGACAGTAGCACAGTCCTGCAACAAATGAGTCCCCGATTCACCAAGCCTTGATGAAGCGATGAAAAGGGCGGGGAACAAGTATACAACTACACACCAACTCGCAAGGGACTGTGTAGCACTGGGACAACAAGGACAGCCTGTGCCCCGCCTCTTGATACTGTAAAGAGCATTAAACATACAAACCTCTGCAAGACATGAAACACCACCTCTGGGGCAGATACAATAAATGATAGAGTGCATCAGATTAAGATCTGATTACTGCTGACTCTAGGGACCTTTTTCTTTTTCATTAGTTGAGAACCTAGGGCCTGCAACAGCCATGTTTACTAATCCTGAATTACTATGGCCAGTGAGTGGTGTCCTATCCTAGAACCACAGCTTTCTTCCTTTGGTCTAAATCAGATTTGGGCTGAGAATAGAAAGATCCCAGCACCTGCTACATGTCTGAGGCACCACCCATTATACCAACAGGTTTGACTTCCCGATTCAGGAACCAGGCAGAAAATGAGTTCTCATTCCACTGTTGCTACTTCTGTTCATAACTGTGGGTGACATTGTGCCCCATTGCTTGGTTCTTTGATGCAGCGCCCTCTTTTTAATCCTCTCCAATGATGTGGGAGACAGAAGACCCTCCTTGTATGACTATCTGAGACCACACCTGCCCATAAGGAGATCACTACCGGCGGGTGCGCTCCCTGGACTGGAGGCAGGGTGATCAACTGACTAAACCCCACTGTACCTCCTAATGTCCTGTCAGAAACCCCAAAGGCAACTACGTTTTGTGGTAAAGGTCTCCGGCAAACCAAGAAGAAACCTGGAGTCTTCATAGCCTTTCACCACGACAGATGACACTATAGACTTGATCCTACAGGAACTCACCTTCATCAGAGTATCATTAATGGCCGTCCAAGGGAGTACAGCAGATAAGAATGCAGAGATCAAGTCTACCCACAATGAAATTGCCAAACCAGACTAGACTCTCTGAAAAGATGTTTGGATGCTCCAGGGAACAATCATACCAAAATAGCAGAATGCCTAATCTGGGCGAGGAGTTGTGGACACTCCAAAGGATTTGAGCAGATGTAAGAATGTTGAAGTGAGAAGCTTCCCTGGTATATGATGTCCACTAATGTTAGTGGGTACCCTGCACCAGTCCAGACTACCCTTATGGTGATTTAAGAGGTCTTAGACAACCTTAGAAAGCTCTCTAAGTGGTAGCTGTGGAGAGCAGCCTTCAGGCTTAGTCCAGAAGGAGTGTAAAGCAGCTTTTTTTTTAAGTTTAAAAGTAAGTTTATTAGATATAAAATTTTGAATTAACATCAATACAATATGACATCTGAATATAATGTAATACAAATGAAATCGTATAGGGGAAGGGGGGGACGGAGAGAAAAAGAATGGGAGGGGAGATTGCATCAGGTAATAACACTGATCATATACATAAAATGCAAAAAACGACATATATTAATTTCTATAGTTGTATAACACGTTTCAACCAAAATCCAAAATAGATTAGACACTTAATAATAACCATTAACTTCAAGGTGGCTTGGGTACTTCTTCAATCCTGGGATTATGTAAAGGCATGGTTTGAGCAGAAGCATTTAAAAAGTTGGTGATAGGTAACCACAGTAAATCACGTTTGATGGCAAGTGTAATGGGATGAACATATGCCCTATCCAACCTATGGTTATAACATACACCATACCACCATGCTTGAAAGGAAACATTCAAGGCTTGTTTCCATGACTTTGTAATTTGTTGAAATGCAACTGCAATAAGTAGATCTACAATCGAAACATTAGTAATTGAAGTCGGCCATATCTCTGAGACACTACCTAGAAAAATATATGAATAAGAAAAGGGAATATGGGTAGAGAAAATTTTGTTAATTTGTTTCCATACTCTAATCCAGAAATGATAAATGGGTGGACAAGTAAATAACATATGCTTAAGATCAGCTACAGGGGCTTGGCAAGACCAACAAATAGAGGGGGTAGAGGGGTCTATGTGATGCAATTTAGCTGGAGTGATCAGAAGTCTATTATATATGAGAAATAGAGTTTGTGTAGTATTGGCTGCTCTAGAAGACTTCCTTATTTTGGTCCAAATTTTGGTCCATTGAAGGAGAGAAAAAGATTCGCCTAAGTCAGACTCCCAGTCACACTCTATTTTAGATTTATCACGAGTAACTGAGGGTTCTCTTAACTTATTATAAATTTGAGAGGCAGAAGAAGAGGTGCATAGGGAAGAAAGAATAGTCGAAGAAGATTTGACAGGTGCGGGGGAGGGCCCAAAAACATCATAAGAGGATTGAGCAGCTTCAATTAGCGATACATATTTGGAGTGGTAGGAAAGAGGCAGAGAAAAACGGGATTGGGCTATGGAAAAGGGAATACAAGAATCTCCCTGGAAGAGTTGATGAGTCCATTTAAGTCCTAAGACTAACCAATCCTTCCAAAAAAGGGTTCTATTCTTAATTTTAATCAGCTTGTTATACCAAATTGGGGATTGCAAAAAACGGGTACGTTCATCAAGGCCTTTGATTAATAAAGGATGAAAAACTTTACGGGAATTCTTAAGGATGGGAAGAGACATTCTTGTTGGAACTTGAGATATAGATATCACTTCTTCGAAGGTAAAAGGGTAAAAGAAAGAAGTTTCTATGTCTACCCATAGGGGTTGAGAAATGGGGTCAGTCATATTCTGAGATAACAAATGAGAAGAGTATTTAAGAAAAAATGAAGTATGATAGGCAGAAAAATCTGGAAAATTGACTCCACCCAAATGTTTAGGTTGTTGAAGTTTGGCAAAAGACATCCTAGCTTTTTTGTTTTGCCATAAAAATTTTGATAAAATATTATAGATTTTCTTATAGCAAGATTTGGGGACATTGATTGGAAGGTTAGATAAGAAAAATAAAATTATTGGTACTAACATCATTTTTATAGAATCTAATCTACCCCACCAGGATAAAAATAAAGGATGCCAACGTGAGGTGGAGTCAGTTAAAGTCTGTTGTAAATTTTTTAAATTTAATGCTACAGTATCTTTAATAGAAGGTGTGAACCATAAGCCTAGGTATTTGATCTTTGTTGGGCTCCAGTGAAAAGAAGATGTCAGGAAGTCAGCATGGAAGCAGTGCCTATTTAAAGGGAGAATTTCACATTTGTCCGTGTTGAGTTTGTATCCAGAGACCAGAGCAAAGTCATTGACTTCAGAGAGAAACGATGGTATAGAGGATTGAGGGTTAGAGATAAATAAAAGGATGTCATCCGCATAAGCGGAAAGCTTTAGTTGTTTATCGCCATATGGAAAACCTGTGATGTTCCTATTCAAACAGATTTTTATTAGAAAGGGTTCTAACGCCAGGATAAATAAAAGTGGAGAAAGTGGACAACCTTGGCGGACACCTCTATATAAAGGAAAAGAAGAAGAAACAAGGCCATTAGCTAAAATAAAGGATCTAGGGAAAGAGTAAAGTAATGAAACATAGGAAAGAAATTTAGGACCAAAACCGAACCAAGTAAGTGTGGAAAAGATAAACTGCCAATTAACCCTGTCAAATGCTTTTTCAGCATCCAGCGCAACGGCCGCCAATGACTGTTTATGGGAATGAGACTTGCTAAGGACATCAAAGAAAAGCCGAGTGTTGTCAGACAAATGTCGACCTTTAACAAAGCCACTTTGTTCTTTACCGATTATCTTAGGCAAAATAATATCTAATCGGAGTGCAAGGATTTTCGCAAATATTTTGTAATCAACATTAATCAAAGAAATGGGTCTATAATTTTTGCACAATGTATGGTCTTTATTATCTTTGGGAAGAAGACATATTAACGCTTCTTGAAATGAGCCTTCCGACTTTTGGGATGTTATGAAATATAAAAATAACTGATGAAGCTTGGGAATAAGAAGATTAGAAAAGTGAGCGTAAAATTCTATTGTGAAACCATCGGGCCCTGGAGCTTTCCCTTCTTAAGTGATTGAATAGCTTTAAGGATTTCATTAGTATGTATATCCGCTTCGGCGGAGGAGAAATCTACACCGGGAAAAGAGGGAGCGGGAATAGAAGATAAGTATTGTGAAATGTCAGTTAATTGAGGTGAAGATTCAGGAGTATACAACTTTTGATAGAAATTGACAAATTCTGAGAGAATATCATCATCTTTATGGATTATATTATTCGATAAAGTTTTAATAGATTCAATTTTTGTACGTTCCTTCTTAATTTTGAGATAATTGGCAAGAATATTACCAGATTTATTCTGGGCACTATAGTATTTAGCACTGGATTTGAGTAAGTATAAGTTTGCGGATGCAGTAGATAATTTATTAAAAGAGAGTTTGGCTTTAATAAGTTCGTTCAAATCAGACTGGGACTTTGTTAAATAATAAGCGTATTCCAGTTTTTTAATTTGTGTATTAAGTGATTGAGCAGAGTGAGAGGATGCTTTTCGTTTTCGTGATACAAATGAAATAATGAAGTCTCTAGAGGCAGCTTTGAAAGTGTCCCAAATAAGTTGAGGGGATAATTGAGGGGATTCATTTTCTACAAAAAATAAGGTTGCAAAATCAAGAAATTTTGATGTAAATAAGGGGTCCATTAATAGAGAATTATTAAATCGCCACCGCTTCGTACCTTTGAATGGAGGCAGCAAATCCAAACTCAAAGAAACTGGAGCGTGGTCTGAGATTAAGATAGAGCCTATGTCTGATTGGGAAATATGTTGAATTAGAGCTTTGGAGATAAAGAGATAATCTATCCGGGATTGAGAGGAGTGAGCAGGTGAGTAATAAGTGTATTCTTGCAATGTGGGATGACAAAGTCTCCAGGAGTCTACAAGAGATCGTTGGGAGATAGTAGAGGTAAATTGAGCATGCATGGAAGATGGTGAAAATCGTGATTTAGACCTTCTATCTATAAAGGGATCTACGACCATGTTGCAATCCCCACCCAAAATTAGATATTCGTCAGTATATTGCATCAAGGAGGAGAGGAACTGGGGCCAGAACAATTTATCGTGAGTAGTGGGGGCATAAACATTAACAACAGTTAAAGGAATGTTGTTAATCAATAAAGTGACTGCAACCCATCTACCATCGGAGTCATTATCTTGACTTATAAGGTGAACATTTAAACGTTTATGGCAGAGAATAGCAACACCATTATGCTTTCCCGAACCTGGTGATGCGAAAACTTGTCCCACCCATTGACGTCTTAATTTGGCTATCTCAGTAACAGTTACATGAATTTCCTGCAGTAAAGCATATCACCTTTTAGGCTTGCAATATGTGATAAAACTCGTTGACGTTTAATTGGAGAACCCAAACCTTTAACATTCCAGGATATTATATTCAACGACATCTAAATATATGCATTAAAAGTAATAGATTTAGATCTAATAATACAACATATTTTAACCTAGTAATAAGTATAATTGTCATAGGAGAATAATAAATATGAAGAAGAAAAGATATGAGACAGAGGAAGAAGCAAAGATAAGAAAAGAGAGAGAATATGTTAGAAGGATGTATAAAGGACCAGTAATTGAAGAAAAATGAAAGATTAGGACTAAGAAGGAGAAAAAAGATACAAAACAAAAACAAAAGGAAAAATAAAGAGAACAGGTAGGATACATGTTGAAGATGTTGAAATGTAAGATAATAAAAGAACATACCACACAAAAACACAGAAACATGGGGATGGTGAAGTCACATAAGGAAAAGGCAGAACATCCGGGCGGGAAAACTCCACAACGGAACGGAGAAGGAAGACTTCCTCCAGGCGGACAAGGTGGGATCACATACCAAGGACCACAATAAATTGCGTCTAATAAAAGACAAAAAGAGAAAAACGGATTATATGAAATACATTAAATACATAATAACATGCAATATAAAACCTTATAAAACAATATAATATAAGACGGGGGGTATGAAAAATATTTTCTTAACAAAACATCAACATAACATCAAAACGACGAGGTGTGAGGAACTTCCATGTTGTCATCTTTGCAAGAGTCCAAAAAGAGTTGCAGACGTGCTGGATCTTCATAAGTCGCAGTTTTATTGTTGAAAGTCACTTTCATGAGGCAGGGATGAAACAGGCCATAACGAGCATTCAGATTACGAAGAGCTGGTCTCATATCTAGGAACTTCTTCCGTCGGTCAGCTGTTGCTTTTGCGTAATCTTGAGCAAAAAGAGATTATTTCCTTGCCAAGAAATTTTTCCCTTATTTTTGGCTGCATGAAGGACTCTAAGTAAATCTGTGTATTCTAAAAAATATAGAATAACGCCTCTTGGTTTGATGTTTGAAGACATTGATTTTGAAACCTGACCCAAGCGATGTGCTCTTTGGATATTTAATTTTGGAGATTCAGGAAAATCCAAAAGAGATGGGAGAAACGATTGAAAAAGGGGAGAGGATCCGAACCTTCAATTCCTTCCACAAGACCATAAATGCGCAAGTTATTGCGCCTATTTCTGTTTTCCAAATTTTCAACTTGTTGTTTTAGATGGGAAACTTCCAATTGTAGAGGAGGGATTTGGTTGGTAATAGCTTGGACGGCGTCAACACGTTGCGTTACGTGAAGAGCTTGACTTTCCATCTGAGACCATTTATCCTCAAGGTTTTGGAGACGACAATTTGTCTCTTCCATGTGAGGTTTAAGAGCCCGGATTTCCTGAAGTAATAACTCCATAGATAACGAGACATTGGATTCCGTAGGTGAAGGTGGGTCTTTTTTGAGACGTTTGGAAACAACAGCAACTGTAGTAGAAGGAATTTTAGATGGTTGCTTGGGGTTACCGCGAGGTATACTGGATGTTATTTGGCCCGTATGAGACTGTCCCGAATCTGCGTCATCAATACTTTCTTGTAAGACACTGAAAGGATTATAGTCAGGTACTAAAGAATTTTCCATTGACTGAGAGCCGCTGCGGGATGGACGAGCCTTCGCCATATTTCCACACTCTTTAATTGCAGACCCACTAGGGAAACAATGAAGCCAACCGAATGTTGTTTCTTGAAGGAGAGATATCCTTAATTCCCTCGCCTGGGCACGTCACCAAAAGATTAATGTAACTTAGAAAATAACCCCCAAGTGGCAAAAATAGAACAGGCAGGCAACAGTCATTGTTCAGGCAACATGAAGTCCATTCAGGAGTTAAGCCTGTGAGGAAGATGCAAAAACAAAATGGCGGCCGCGAAAAAACGGGCGGCAAAAAACAGCATAAACGCTCACCGTGGATGGCGCAAAGTAGCTTATTCGGTAGCGCTAGGCTTCATGACCGTTTGCCGGTATTTGTGGGTCCGGGGGAGCTGAACTGATGCCAGGAGGAGACTCGGCTCCTCACGTCGTTCCGGAGCTCCGCGCCCGAGCGGCCATTTTCCTTGGCTTCCGAAGCCACGCCCCGAGTGTAAAGCAGCTTGTTTTACCAGAATGCAATCTTATAGTATAGATTAAGTGAAAAAGAACCACACAAGGTATTTATAAAAAATATGTATTTGGGACTAATAAGGGTAACCCAGTATCCAATCTGGGATGTACCTAATACTGAGCATAACAATTTGAGGGAGAAAGCAGGTAGACTGGGGCCCTGATTAGCAGGATCCCAGTCAGACTAGTCAAAAACAGCTTAGCATCAGGCAAAAAGTGGGGGTAACCATGCAGAAGGATCCTACCTTCCTACAGTCGTGATTTCTTGAGAAAGTTGTATTCAGTGATATTATGTATTTATTGTGCAAATGTGGTTCCTTACTGTGTGGGTCCTCTTCCCTAAGCCCTCTACTGTGATTCATCCCCTTGATTTTTGAGTAAGAGCCGGAGTGATTGTCCCTGAGTGTTCAACTCATCTGTCTAAAGTTATAATTAAAGGGATTTACTCTGATGTTTTTTAGAATTGTATTTTTTTTTTAGGACCGTTACTCTCTGTCGAATGAGTGTTCTCATCTGTCAGCAGTCACCTCGCATTGTCAGTCTCTTGAGTGGAGTAGTTTCCCTATTTCCCTTTTACCCCATTTCCCATCTTATCTTACTTACTTTCCTCGTTGTCTTTCAATGATCACTGTCCGTCTGTCCCTTTTGCCCATTGCTGCTGCAAATGCCTCTTCTGCACATGAAATTCCCAGTACCCCAAGCTGTCTGGACTGCTCAGTGCCGTAATACCTAGAGAGATCTCCTGCTTGGTTCTCCTGGAGTGGAGTCCCATCTCGCACTCTGAGCCCAGAGATTCTTATCAGATGGCCCACACTGGGCATTCACTCTCCACAGAAATACTGTAATTGCTAACCCATGCACCTGTCTCACAGAGATGAATGCAACTCTCTAAATGTCAACTGACTCGCTACATCAAATGTAAAATACTCTCTTGCACCTCTCTTACTGTGCCCTTCTGAGGCAGCTAAACTCACGATGAATGGGTGGGCAAATCACTCTGTGCCTGCAATGAAGAGAGTCCCGATCATGGGTCATCAACTTCTGCTAATTATAAAAATGGTTGGGGGGCTATTTTAATCACAAAATCATTACCTGAAACTGTTCAGAGGGTCTGTATGGTCAGTAAGATCTGCTATGTGTTTGACAAAACGCTCTGTGCATGGTTGAGTCTTGAGAGTGGGCTCTATATGCTCTCCTAATGACCACAAAATACCCTTCTTCTTGCTCTTGTCCAGGAAACTTTCAGAGTTTGACAGAAACACAACGATTGTGGGTGGCAACTGGAAGATGACTACTGATCTAGTCCTGAACAGGTCAAGTAAAACACACATGGGCCGCTCTATGGATCAGGGCCTTCTACTTGAGGACCATTCACTCAAAGATGTGTGGAGGCACCTACATTCCCATGATAGGGATTACGGATTTGTATTGTGTCAATGGTGCTTGCATCCACAATGATTGACAGCTTAAACCATACCCCCACGAAGATAGTATCATGTCTAATTTTGAGGGCAGTATATCAAACCATAATTAAGTCCTTTTACAATTTGACCTTGATTATGTAGTGCCCCCTGCACGACATGGTGTATGAACATGTATACATATATGTTACCAGAGAAAACCGCATGCATATCTTGCATACTTTCTTCTGGATAACGAAGGGTATGTACTTTTTGACTAAATGCTGTGGGCAGCTACCAATGTCTAAATTAGAGGTGTGTGAAAATTTCAGAATTTAGCGTAATTATGTGAAAATACGGCACAATACACAGAATTACACGTAGTTATGCAGAATGCATATCCGTCATGTCACAGTATATTTTAAAGGAGGATAATAGCTTCTTTATTGAGTACTAGAAGACCAATAAACCCAAAATCTTGCAGTTATTGTGCAAAGTGTTCCTGAATGCTGAACATTTTGGACATTTGTGCACAGACTTCAACCTGGTAGATCCTAAGTTAATAATATGAGGACTCTCTTCTATCTTCTGTGGGAAGTCTAGAAAGACCTTGACAAGAAGGTAGCCCTTTCTCTTGAAAGACCATGACAAGAAGGTAGCCCTTTCTCTTGATGCTGAAAAAGTGTTTGATCAATCAGAGTGCAGCTACATTTTCAGGCCCCTAGAGAACTTAATAGTAACATACACTGACTATACAAGACCCCCTTGACCCAGATTGCCTTAAATGGCTTTCTTGTTGATACACTCCCTGGCTGTAGGGGTATATGCAAGGGATGCCCTCTATCACTGCTTGTTTCTTTTGGCCCTTAAAAAATTGCTGCCAAGATCTGCTGTTACTGACATTGCTTCGCAAGGTCCTCTGAAGATTTTCTTGTACTTGGACAACATTTTGCTGACTCTTTCTGATCCAAAAATGTTTATCCTTCACATCTTGTCTTTGAACAAGAAGTTCTCCCTTATCTTGGGATTTCAAATTAACTGTTTCAAAAGTGAAGCACTGTCAGTGTCCAGATCTACAACTAGAACAGTCCTGGACTACCACCCATTTTGATGGATGCCATTCAGTCTGCAAATTTTAATCAACCAAAGCCTGAAAAACAAGGTGCTGGACAAAATCTAACCTCTGTTGACTAAGACGTCGGCAGACTTCGAAAAACGGTTGAGTCTACAGATAACTTTATGGGGTAAGGTGCAAGTTGTCAATATGAGTGTGGCACCAAGGTTTCAGCATACGTCGTCTGAAGGAACTGGAGAGAGAACCATCTATTACTCTAAGACACATGGCCTCTTCATCATTGAACTTGCAATGCTTGTTGAGCGAATCAAGTCTTTCTACAAACTCATTCATTGTTTCACCAGCTTTCTGCCTTTCTTGGTTGAAAATATACCTTTCATAGTTAACATTTGGCATTGAATTAAACATGGTGTTTAGGTCCTCTTTGATCTGATGGTATGTCACTTCACCGCCATGTGGTATATTTTTATCACTTCTTTTACTCCTTCACCTGCCAAATTCTTCAAATACTTAATGATCTTTTTGTCAATTACTTCTTCCAGTGCAACAATGAAATCATTGAAGGTTTCGACCCAGGTTGTCCATCTGTCTCCAATATTTTGCTTTTAGGCAGTATCGAAGGGAGGGAGGGGTGGTTTCAAGAAGGCGGTGGCGCTGTATTTGACTCTTTTCAGAAGCCATTAGAAAAAACATTTCACTATTCCGACCGTCACTCACGGCCTTTCAGTCGGACCGACATGATTCACCAGCCTTGCAAGCACAACCCATGTGCTTTTGCTTGAGTTGTGGTGCCTGGTGCTTAGGTCGGATGGCTCTCTTTGCTCAGGTTCTAGTAAGTGTGATCGTATTCTCTATATATCGGGTTGTTGACGCCTCTAATATTTCTCTGCATTTATCTGCTTCTACTCATAGCATTCCCTTGCACCTGGCGGGTGCCGCTCGTTGCACTTTCCATACCTGGCTGTCACTGCCTTTAGCATTTCTTTGTGTTAGAAATGTTTTCTGCTTTTAGTGCTTCTTTGCACTCGGCAATCACTGAATTTGGTGCTTCTCTGTAACTGGTTGTTGCTGCCTTTAGTGTTGCCGTACTGTATGAATGGCGGCTCTGTGTTAGGCTGTGGCACAGTGTCTCTTGTCTTGACTTTACTAGAACATTTCTAGCCGACAACAAACAAACTTTCTGTAAGGCCTTCACTTTCTTCACAGGCCTAGCACTAACTGGAATGGCGCTTTGACTCCACATATGTCAAACGTCGATTTTCACTTTGACTGCGGCACACGTGGCGCTCACAAGCTGTTTGCTGGAACAAGGGAACATTTCAGGTAGAGCTCTGATATGCTGGTTTAATTCTATACCCATAGCCAATTTGTGTTTGCTAGGCATACTGTTAAAATTTTGTAAAAAATACCGCTTCCAGCTCTCAAGTCCATTGCTGTTTGAGTTAAACATCTTCTGTTGGTGCCATATTTAGGGGAATTTTTTACAGCTGTGAGGATCTGCACCATCATTGTCCCCCAGGCTTTAACATGACATAGTCAGTACAGGAAGTGTGCAAGTGGATCCATGACAGATATGCTTCATGAGCACGAATGGGTTTCCGTAAACATGCCGAAAACTATTAGGAGGAATCATTTAAATCAAATCTCTGAAACAGAAATAAGAAAAGTCATCCATGCTTGTTAAACATTAGGAGCACAGGCAGCTCTAACTATTCTTGGTGCATGTCATGGTGGTCAGCTCCAAGAGTCTGTTGTATATCACTTGGCCCAAACTCAAGGGCATAGCTTGCATTATTGCAGTAACCATATTGTCTCCAGCTCAGGGGATGAGGGCCCAAGACACCCCAATTATAGCTCTTTTTTTACTACCCATCCAGAGATCATGGGGAACCCATCCTTCCCTTAATGTCCATGGCCCAGCTATGCCACTACACACACTAGAAACACTCACAGGTTTCTGAGAATTCAGAATGTACTGGAGAGAAAGTAGTTACTGAGGGTCCAGCAGATGTATGTAACACCCTTTCTGCAGAAGTGGTAAAAAACTTTTATTTGAGGTCAGTGAAGTGTGCAAAAAGTACAGATAATTTTTCGCAGTGACAAAGCAAGGAATAGACTGGAGTCACAATAGAATCTGTTGTTGCGAAGTCAGAAAAATGGACTGACCGTGCATCTGCGCCCTCATTACAGGTAGCCCGTTAATTCCAGTGAACCCGGTAAACAACTGGTAAACAGCTGTTAGCCGGCCTATTGGAATTATGAGTTCAGCAACACCCAGTGCTAGCTTTAAAGGCGGTGCAATCAGTGCACGTGCACCTGGCGCCAACCATGGGGTAGGGCGCTCTGTGTGTAGAACTTAAACTTTTAGAAGCGCCTGCGGCACAGTTCCATGTGTGTCCAGCAGATCTTGGGCAATAGTAAAAATGTCAAGATAAGCAGGTGATCAATGTTCCTGCTGGAGAGAGATCAGTTTTGTCCAGTGGTAGTTTTAACTCATCATTAGGTAGTGCAGAAGGTTGGTATGCCTCCTGCAAAGAACTTGTACAATGCAGATCACAGAATTGTATTTATGTGGCTAGCACAGTGGGTTACTGCTTTTGTCACAGACATCCTTTTGTTACTTGCATATCATAAGTTACAATCCTGATATAGAACAGTGACCTATGAACTGTCATCAAAGAGTTGCATGGTATAGGTTAGAACGTTATGTTTTTTTCCCCACAATTATCCTAATGTTGCTTAAGAGGGTTTTTGGGGTAGAAATAAATTCTTATTAGCTAAGCCAACCCCAACCAATGTGGTACCTTTTGTGCTTCTCCAGACCAAACTCTCTTAAAAAATACTGCCTACAGGTGTGGATGACCTGATTCCTACACCTTATAATCCTCATTCTTTTATGTAACATTTTCTATAGATTGATTTACACTTGTATGATTCTTTGTCTCTGAATAAGGTGTTTGATATAAAGTGCTCCAACACCCTACACTGGTATGAGTAGCGCTACAAAACACATGAAGTGCATGTCAGAGAGGGGTTATGGAGAAATAAGGGGCACTATTGGAGTCTAGTAAGGAGGGAATTAGTGAAGAAGGAGGTAATGGGGGGGCGCTCAAAAAGATTCTCGTACCAGGCGCCATCAGTGCTAGAGCCAGCCCTGAAAGCAAATCTTATGCTTAGTGTTATTCCACCTGGTGAGTTAGCCTCATTCACACACGTAATGTCTGAGTGGAATGCAGAGGAGAACATGTGGAAATCACTATGGTAAGGCCGATTTCTTCCTGGTAAGTCACAGTTCAGCATGCACGGGCGTAGCTACAGGGTGGGTGTTTGGGGTGTTACAGCCCCCAATAAATGTAATAGTTAATAAATAGTTGGGCACAGCTTTCAGTCGGGTATGATAAGGTCTCTGTCGGATTTCACCTGGGATTTTCAAACAGTCAGACAAAAACACACACACATAAACTCTCGTCTCTGTTTTGAAAGTCTTCAAACATGGTTATTTTACAAAATACTGTGGGGCATATGTACAAGCTCCTATCGCCACCACAACATCACTTTTACCGAAGTTGTGGTGGCGATAGGGGCTGCGCCTTATGTACAAAGCAGCGCTAAGCCACTTAACGTGGCTTAACGCTGCCTTGTACCTAAGGCCCCCCTTTCACGCTATGGTTAGCGTGAAAGAGGTGGGCAGTGGGTGTTGCGGTGGGCGTTCCACCGCAACACCCATTCATTTTGACGCTGCCCCCTATGTACAAGGGTGGCGCACATAGGAGGGAGCGCCAAAATTAAGACCAGGTAAATCCTGGTCTTAAGTTGGCGAAACAAGGAGAAATGCATTATTTCTCCTCGTTTTTGCTTTTTTTCATGTGTGCTGCCTTGTGCAGCACACATGGAAAAAGCAAAATGCCATGGTTTGTATATGTACAGGAAGGTGTCCCTTCCTGTACATAAACAAACCTTTCAAAAAAATGCCATTTTGTCACTTTCATGTGTGCTGCATGAAGCAGCACACATGAAAGTGACAGAATGGCATTTTGGGATTGTTTATGTGCAGGAAGGGACACCTTCCTACACATAAACAATCCTCCTCTGCACGCAGACACCCTTGCACTATGGTGCAAGGGTGCCTGCGTTGACGCTAAGTTGCTAAACATATTCGTGTAAATATGGTGCAGCCCTGCGTTCCTGAAGTGGCGGAGCGCGGCATTAAGCCAAGGAGGCTAACGCTGTGCTCCGCCACTTCCTTTTACATATCCCCCTGTATTTTAAGTACCTCTCACAATCCGCACTCCTTTCCTTCCCACTGGCCCACAAGCCCCCCTCATGCGCTGCTTCCCATGTAAAAATTGACAAGATATGCTAGCGTGATTGTCGGAAAATCTGAAACCCCCCACCCAAGTCTTACTGACCAAGCTACTCCCCTGTCTGCATGTTATTGTCCCAAAAACTCATATTCCCTCCTGTTATCTCCCCCTCTTAAATTAATGGGACCCCCGGTAACAATAAATCCAGTTGAGGGAATTAACGGACATTTATTTTGAGGCCTGTCGTAATAAGGACCTTGCAGTCCAAATTGCCAGCTGTGTCTGTGTTTGTGTAGATTCACATACTATATTTATTCATTACTGAGTGGACCCCTTTTTAGAAGCTCACAAACCCTCATCTCATGCGTGCTATAAATAATTGTCGAGCATTTTACGATCTGAACGATTAATTTGCGTCTTTTTAACGGTAAGTAGTCTGTGTACGAAGGCTTGTACAAATGTTATGTGGCATTTATGATAAAAAATACGTGTATTAGTGCAGGCAAAGTATGTTTCGCTTCTTTACCCTGCAGTCATTCTCGTGTTTTCTTTGCAGCCCGAAGCCCGGTCTTCTCCCACTTGTCTTCCTCACTTCAAGGGCTCTGGACAATCCGGGCCTTCAAATCCGAGCAGAGATTCCAGGAGCTGTTCGATGCTCAGCAGGACCTTCACTCAGGTGTGTGACACGTGGAACCCCTGTGCATTCTAGTTGTCCATGTGTGTGTTTTTTTAAAAATTGAGAATAAGACCAAAGTAATCAACTTATTGAGAAGAAACTGACAACCAGAGCAACGTGCAGTGCTAAGATGACCAACAAGCAAATTAACTCCGTTCCGGTGGCAAAATTCAACGGACACCGATCATATAAAAAACAAAAATAAATACTGCAGGCCGCTCACTATTATGAATGTAAAAAACTACTCTGCAGTGTTCTCTTGTGAGTCCTCAAAAGGGACTGGATAATTTGTTCCAAGCTCTTCCATAAGAGGAATCGGGTATCAGAGCGCTTTACATGAGCACGAGTTTCGTTACAGACGGACACATTCATTTTTGTTAGGCACCGGGAGATTAAGTGATTTGCCCAGAATCACAGAATGTTGAGCATCGTTGCCGAGACACGAACCCAGTTCTAGCGATATCTGTGTGCTTAACTATGGTGAAGGAATCATCTAAGAGCAGAGATGTAAGGTGAAGGTAGAGAAGAAGGCCCAGATTTACTAAGATTTTGTGTTCAATTCAATATAAACTTTCATCGGCTTTAGAAATAAAAATCCATAAAGGTGCAACAAATCATTATATATACATCAGTTAAAAAGCCGACCTCAAAATGTTACAATAAATGTTGTTTAGTAAATAGATAAAAACAAATATTTTTTAAAACCACCTATACAATTATGAAGACAATTCCAAAAAAAGGCATTACAGAAACAAGGAGTTGACCTATACACCCAAGACTATTAATCACAACTATTTCTAAGCCTAACTGCAGCTTTTAAAAAACAAAGAACATTCAGTACAATGTCTCCCGAAAGCATTTGTAAGTAAATAAGGGCTGGGCAGACCTGACTAAAATTAGCCCTTTTTAAGATGAGAAGGATATATTGCTTCCTGGGTACCACATAAGAACTGCATAACATTATAAAATGTAACATGTCCTGTAGAGACTTTCTATCATTGCCACAGGGCAAAAGATTATGGCCCCTGTTTACCCCTCGAGGGAAAGATTTTGTGTTATTTTGGCATTTAATCAGCCACTCAAAGTCGATTTGCACGGCTTTGCGTGGTTTAGTAAATACAAAGTAACGCATGACCTGCATAGTGAAGGCATTACGTGTGTAGAGCAAGTGCATCTCCGTGCATCCACCCATGTATTTTGACACATACTCAGATTCACAAAGACTTGGAAAACTGTGTTACGCCTAAATGGTGCGCCTTCCCAACAGGCTTAATAAGGAGAAATATCTTCTTTGCTCTTCTTTACTTCCTGCAGCACACATAGAAAGAGGAATATGCCTCGAAGGACTGTTTTTGAGCAGGAAAGTATTCCTTAATGAACAAAAACAATCCTGCCCATAACACAGGCACCCTTGCACCATAGTGCAAATGTGCCTGTGTTAGCGCTAGGTAGACAGAAGTGCGCCAGCGCATAGAGGGAGCTGAACAGTGCCATATCTTGGTAAATATGGTGCTGTTCAGCTCTCTCCCATCCACGCAGCGGCTTGCCTTGCTGGACTGCGTTGCACAAGCTATTAGTAAATATGCCCTGAAGTGTCTAGAAATGGCATGGCCACAAGGGAGGGCAGAGCATGTTGCAGTGGTACTCCTAGGATAGAACGGGAATGGATAAAGACTGGGAGGGATAAGGAAAGGTTTGGAGAGGGTCATCAACCCGCATACAAAAGAGGAGGCCCATTCTTATTTGCAAGCAGCAATTCTAAAACAGCTGCCACCAAAAAGTTCCCAAAAGAGTCCTAAATGTACTCCAGCTCAGACATAGAGTAGGTCCAGCACCACACACGGCCACACATGGCCAACCATTGGTACCTCAACATCCTGCCATAGTACATAATTGAAGCAGGGACCTAAAATATGTCCCTATAGGAAATAATTTTTAAATCCTCTTGGGGAGAGGATGTAGCCTTACAGCTAAAGTGGTCAACCTCGAAGCTGGGGAACCGGGTTCAAATCCCAGCAACGACGCTCAACGTCCTGTGATTCTGGGCAAATCACTTAATCTCCCCGTGCCTAACAAAAATGAATGTGTCCATCTGTAACGAAACTGGTGCTAATGTAAAGCACTCTGATACCCGATGTCTCGGGTCTAGTTCGCACTATATAAAACTCTAAAAATAAATAAAATAATTTAAATTATTTTGACTTTTTAAAAATGCACATACTTTTAGTTTAGCATGTAAACAAAATATATCAATAACAAAACAATATTATACAATATTTAATCACTTTTTTCAATTTAACAATAAATGTAAATTCATTTTTTAAATAATGAAAAGAATTTAAATTAATTTAGACTTAACTTTTAGTGATTTGAATACATAATAAATGAATATAAATATTTTATTTTTGGTGGGAACTTTTTAAATAAATCTTATAAATATAATTTTAATTTAATTTATTTAAATTAATTAAGTTTTTAATTCAAAATTAGGTTAGCAGTGCTGCAGCTTTTTACTTTAGTTCTACATTTAAAATAAATATATACAATAAGTTTGCATTACTTTTTAACATAAAATATTTTTACTATATGTTTTTTTAAAGTGTAATAAACTTTAAAACAATTCTCTATACATTACGTAGAGAGATCTGTGCCTCAATGGAGGAGACCTGCAACTACGTGTGGAAAGTTACTAGTAGTACATTTACACTTGTGAATTTGGCTTCAGCCACTGTTTCACTGGGTGGGAACATGTAAGTCTACACTTTGTAGTAAATATACACTTAGAAATGTTATATAGCAAACCGTAGTACATTTACTACAAAGTTTGAGAGTAAATTTATATTTGTAGATTTACTCTTGTGTAAATTTACCTTTCTAAATAGGTCTCTAGAACTATGACTGAGAAGTTGGCCAACTTGCAACTGTGTTATTTTATTTTAATGTTCACAAGCTTTGCAAAATGCAAAGCGTGAAAAGTTTAAAAAAAAGATGGCAGCGTTAGTAGTCTTTCAAAGAAGCAGGAACTCCTGCTCTGAGCTGCTCCATCTGGCAAGTGAAGTGGTGCATCTTGGCAGTTGTCCCCTGCTTAGAACCCTTCGGTAAATCCAAGGGACCCCTTGCCCTGTTTCCTCCCCATGCAAGATGCCTCTGTCCAAAGCTCTGCAGCAGCTTCACACTTTCCTCTCCTCTTGCACCACTCCACACCTAAGCACTGCCCCTTCTCAGACATCCTCCAATGCCCATTTGCATCGTTCTCTATCCATCTCCTGTATTCTGGAGCTTTACCATTTGAATCTTAGAAAGCTAACATAACATCCCTTTATTCGACTGAACAATTACATTTATACCCTTTGCTGGTAGTGAAATGGTGACCCTCATCTATGATGAGGCAGCAATTATTGCTGAGGGTGTTTTTTCCTTAATATGTAACGAAAAATTCTGAACACGCCTCTAGACATAGAAAACATATTTAGGTAATCCAGGCTGATGGTAATGTCTTTAAGGCTCTTGCTACTGCTGAGTACTTTTATCTCAAACAGTATTTAGTCAGTGATGTCAATGCTGCAAGTAGTAATAGTTGGAGCAATTTAATCGTCTGGAGACAGCCCCAGTCTAGGAAACCAGCTTGAAGTCAGACAAAACAAAGGACAAGAACTCAATCTTCAGTTGTAGCATCAACCGCCTCATTGGATATGAGCTTTTGTAAACTCTTTACAGATTGTGACAGCAGGAGAAGGATGATTGTATCGAATTCTACACGGAGTGAAGGAGAATGACCACTAGCCAGTGGGTCCCACAGATAATGAAAAATAGTTGCTTTTTAATCTTTGAAAATCTTTCTGACAAACTGTCTTCTACTCCCAAATACCAGAACATATTAACCCAGTTAAAAACCTGTAGAAGAAGTTTCTAAAATGCTGTACAAAAAGACATAGAGAATGTGTCAAGAGAGAACGGGATTCTTCTTCATATTCTTTACTGCTAAGGAGTCTCAACAAGTATATGAGATGGGAAAAGTTCAGGATAATTTCTTTGGCACTAAATCTCGTGGTGTTAAAAAATGACCATTGGATGGTATTTTGGGATATGCAGCACACATTTTCCACATGCCTTTTCTTACAGCACACAGGCAATACTTGTGCTTTGTAGCAGAATGTAGGCAGTGCCCATTCAATGCATCTTTTTCCAATCACATTGTCAATTCAGGTGTTCATGAGGATTTGCGAGGTGGTGGCTTCTCCTCATTGTTGCAGGGAGTGCAGTTGTTCCCTCACATGGCTGATAAGCACCCAAACTGTTAGCCAGGAAGGGCTGCTTGTTTTTATTTTAGACAATGATGAGTTTGGCCAAAAGATTATATTATCTCTGAACCTTCAAAAATCAAAACTGGTACTAACCAAGGGTACGTAACTATTTGGAGTTGTGATGGACACTTCATTGATGACAGCATCTTTTTATCTTATGGGTTGTGTGCATCACATAGCAGAGATGCTTAATTTGTTCAGGCAAGCGGAGACAGTTCAAAAGGTTCTGATTTTGAGGATGTCATCCATTTGTACAGAAAGTGACTTCACCGGACTTCCTGAAGTAACATCACTGGTTTCCAGCCAAAACTCTCTTTAAAAGAAGAAGCCAAGCAAGAGGACTTCATTTCCCGTCATCCATCTGCACAGGAAGTACCAACACTGGACTTCCCATCATCCACCTGCACAGGAAGTGACATCACTGGTGTCCCTCCAAAACTCTCTTTAAAAAAAGAAGCCAAGCAAGAGGACGCCATTTCCCATCATCCATCTGCACAGGAAGGAACATAACTGGACTTCTCATCATCCATCTGCACAGGAAGTGACATCACTGGATCTCCCATCATCAATCTGCACAGGAAGTCGCATCACTGGTTTCCAGCTAAAACCCTCTTTAAAAGAAGAAGCCAAGCAAGAGAACTTCATTTCCCATCATCAATCTGCACAGGAAATGACATCACTGGATTTCCCAACATCCATTCGGCACAGCAAGTGACATCACTGGTTTCCCACCCACCATACCCTAAACTCCTCCCTCCTCTCAGGACCTATTTATTGGCAGCTGCAGTGCGAAGGCACACCAAAGATTGGTCTGCCTGTGCCCGCCCACACCTGGACCACACCCAGTGCCAGGAACCCTGGTTCTCTCCCTACCCACTGATACCGTTCTGCACTCCTCCATGCTCTTAAACCCAGCGGCAGCTCGCTGCACTGCTGCCATACCACACCACAGAACATGGAAGGAGTGTTCACTTATGCGTCCTGCAGGTTCTCATGCACTCTCCCACACCCTGCACCCACCACTCACATGCCAACACCTTACATTCAGGATACATGCCACAGCCAACTTTTCCCTGGGCGGAACCCTCATATAGAGATCATCTGGACTCCCCACCAATTTCATAGCGACATCATGGACTTTGTTGCACCCCTCATCATCAAATCCAGCACCTTCACCCTCCTCAGACACCTTAACGTTCACCTAGTAGACTGCACCAACCAAAACTCTGCTGCCCTTCTGGAAAATCTCATAAACTGTGGCCTCACAACAGCATGTTACCAAACCCACCCACACCACCAGACACTTATTGGACCTGATTTTCTCCTCAGTCGGCAACATCACTGTCAAAAATCCAGCAACTATGACCTGGACTGACCATGCAATTGTCAATTTCAGTATACACATTCTGCACCATCACAGACTACCACACATGAACCGCTCCACGGAGCTGGAAAATCTTCTCAGATGAGGAGGGGGCTTCAGCTTCTCTGAGCATCAGCACGAGCCCACCAGCAACTTGCTGAAAGCCATAGAAAAAAACTTCAGCAGCTGGATCACCGCATACACCAACACCTTGGCTCCCATCAAGCAAAGCTCAAAGGCAAGAGCCCGACCACAGGCCGGCTGGAACCACACAGGCTGACAAAACTCCAGTGCAAGCACCTGGAGCAAAACTGGAGAACAAGTCAAGACACCACAGATAAAGACATCTTCAAATTAGCCCTAAGACGCTACCACGAGCAGATGCAAACCATCAAGCGCACAGCTCTTGCAGATCACATCAACGCCAGTACTAACAGCAGCAAGGAAATCTGCACCATCATCAAAGATTTCACCACGCCTCCTGCTGCCTCCAGCAACATCACCTCCTCACAAGACCTTTGCAACAAGCTCTCAGAATTATTTTGAAACAAAATCACCTCCATATACAGCAAATTTAACTCTCAGCAGGACCCCTTTACCGTTGCAACTCAACTTCCCATCACAGTTGATGAACAAAGCCTGATCTCATGGCCTGCCATTAACCACTGTTGAAATTGCTACTACAATTAAGGCAATCCACTCAGCGGCTCCATCTGTCCCTTGCCCCCACTACGCCTTTACCAAACGACACCAATCAGTGAAGCACTAACACCTGTCATCAATGCCTCCATTGACTTAGCCACATTCCTAGACACCTGGAAACATGCCAACATCATGCCCCTGCTCAAGAAACCATACGCTGACACAGCCACGCTTTACAGCTACAGATCCATCTCCCTCCTACCATACTGGCAAAGGTCTTAGAGAGTATAAATGGGAGGGGTAACATTTTCACCCCAAAACCAGTTGCACAGCCAGAAGTGTAAGTACACGACGTTTTTAATTTAATCCATTGATCACCAAATTATCAATCCTTTAAGTCCTCTTAGAATGCTTGACCAAGCTTGATCCACACTGGAGTATTATGCAAGTTTCCAAGTTTCTTGTGCTCCTGATGTGACCATCCGGACCTCTATCAATAACATGACCAACGCATAATTCATCCCAGGCATGTTCTTTATTGAAACCCAATGCATTTCGGACTACATAAGTCCTTCTTCGGGGGTAACTACAAGGTAAAACATTTTATAATTACAGATCAGCTTATACATAACCAAAAATGCATGTTCAATATAAACGAAACTGCTCAAAACCGCTATAGTTACTAAAAAGTGCTACTGTACATTAACATGAGCTTACTCCCTTCAACCCCATAAAGCTTCATGACTCTCATGTTTAAACCCGCTCTCAACTTACACTTTATGTAATTCACCAACCTTAAACACGCTCGTGAGCCCTATATCCAATCTACCGCATTTCCCCTTCTCGCACCCAGACACGTTACCTGACCCTGTATTGTCATTCTTAAGCGTATCTGCCTAGCACCCCGGTCAACTGTATGGAACTCGTACTATCCTTGCCACATTTGTACCACCCCAGTCCCTCTTAACACATCAAGGTTTAACCCCCTGTTACTAACTCTCAACTCTTTCAACAATTACACATACCTGCCAGGATGATTTTAACCGCTCCGTATTCCCATCACATTAGAAAGAAGTATAACCTCCCCCACAGTGCTGCTCCGTTTTTAAATTCAAACGCGCTAATTGGAATCACTCCCACATGTGTTGATGAGTTTGGTCAGTCACCTGATCTAACCCCTCCTACCTTAAAACTACCCACAAACCCACAACAACTGCAACTCCCATAATGCATGAATTTATGTTCACCCGAATGTATGTACAAAAAAAGGACGGACATGTTGTAAACAAACACAAAACTTCAAAGCTGTAAGGCTATCGTGAATTATTTGACCTATCGCTTGACACGTGCGGTGATTCAACAAAATAAAAATGCCACCTCGTATTCAATTACGTTACGGTAACCCCTAAAACAAATTTAAAAGAACAAGATCTTAACGCCATTAGTGTGGAAAATGTCAAAAGAAACCATTTAATCGATTTTAGTCCATCTTAACGCTGGGTGCTACCCCATGTAGGGCAATAAATCATGTGTATATTAGAAAGAGCTGGGATGCACACCGTTATTTTCTCAATTTGTACGTTTCCAGAAATCATCAAAGAATGCGTGCATACTGGTATGTGCCTTGCCCTGGTGGCACATAAATAGTTAGTATAAATGGGAGGGGTGACATTTTCACCCCAAAACCAGTTGCACAGCCAGAAGTGTAAGTACACGACGTTTTTAATTTAATCCATTGATCACCAAATTATCAATCCTTTAAGTTCTCTTAGAATGCTTGACCAAGCTTGATCCACACTGGAGTATTATGCAAGTTTCCAAGTTTGATGATTTCTGGAAACGTACAAATTGAGAAAATAACGGTGTGCATCCCGGCTCTTTCTAATATACACACAAAGGTCTTAGAGAAACACATTCACTGACACCTCACAGACAATCTCAGCAACCACCAGCTCCTTGATACCATGTAGACTGGATTCAGGCCCAACCACAGTACAGAAACAGCACTCTTGCCACCGCAGACGACATCCGCATGATCCTTGACAGAGGAGACACTGCAGCCCTCATTCCCCTGGACCCCTCAGCGGCATTTCACACGGTCTCACACCCCATTTTCATCAGGTGCCTTCATGAGCTTGCATCCAAGGACCCACTCCCAGCTGAATCTGCTACTTAATGGATAGAACTCAAGCTATCAGCTTGACATCTCACTCCTTGGAAGCCTGCAAACTCATCTGCGGAGTTCCTCAAGGTTCATCGCTCGGGCCCATCCTCTTCAATGCATACATAATCTCTCTGGGCAATGTCATCAGCGCATACAACATCAACACCCTCACCAACGCAGATGACACGAAATTCATATGCTCCGTCTCGCACAAGACCCCCTACACAACAAACAAGTCCACCGCCAAGTCACTAACTGGATGAAGCCAACTGGCTCCAGCTCAACACTGACAAGACAGAAGTAGTGACCTTTGGCAAGAACACCTCTCCATGGGATTCCAACTGGTGACCATTCGGTCTTGGACCCACACAACAACCTATTCCAGGAACCTCTGAATAATCATCAATTGCAAACTAGACATGAATGCACAAGTAAACACCGTTACTGCATTCTGCTTCCACACCCTGAAGATCTTTAAATGGCCCCCAAGCAACACAAGAAAAACTCACTCACGCCCTAGTCACCAGGAGGTTGGACTTTGGGAACAGTCTCTACGCCGGGATCATCCAAGCAACCCACTAGAAGACTACAGACTGCCCAGAATTCAGCTACCAGACTCTTCCTCAACCACCCACACAGAACACAAATTGCACCACACCTCAGGGAACTAAACTGGCTTCTAATACATAAACACTCTCAATTCAAACTCCTCACACACACATTCAAGACACTTCACAACTCCAGCCCCACTTACCTGAACAGTCACATCTCCTTTCACCAATCATCCAGACACCTCCACTTCACAAGACTCCTACTCACCAACATCTCACTCATACTCAGAACCAGATCCGGAGGATGAGCATTCTCTTACACCGCCCCTAAAGCCTGGAAGGACTTCCCTCGCCACATCAGAGCCTCCACCTCTCTTCTTGAATTCCGCCAGAAGCTGAAGCCCTGGCTTTTCAATTAACCAACATACCATAGGTAGGGCTGGGCACACACACCTGCCCAGCGCTAGGATACTCTCACAGGTGATAGTGCAGTTTACGAATACACATAACATGCTGTCCTGGATTCTAGTAAGGTTGCTTCAGTGGTCATTGAGGACTCAGTTGTCAGAATGTTGTGAACTGTACAAGTCTACTACAGATGAAGGTGAGTGTTTTCCCGAGGTCTTGTATTGGGGTTCATAGTAAGATAAGTTGTTCAGGTATCTAGTTCTTCTAGATGGTTGGCCTCATGTGGTGATGTATGTTTGTCTGACAGGTTTGAGTGTGCATCTGGAGAACCTGGATGTGAGTTATGTTTTTTGACAGCGTTAGCTCCATTTCCTTATCAGTCTGTTGTAGGTAAGGGCTACCGGTTTGGGTTTGCGTCTGTATGTTTTGGTACTGCCATCGAAAACTACTGCAAAGCATTAGATAAACAAATGTGCAGGTGTAGGATCTCCTAAGTTTGTCAAAGAGGCCATAATGCATTGGTATGGGGTCATCTCCATGGGTATCTTATGTTGAGCCTGTTTATTTGGTAGGAGAGTGCAGCGCTGAAGCAAAAGCTCTCAATATGATTCATTTTTATACAATCATAGTTGCCATTTTGATAAAGTTCATATCTTTTTTAGATGGGATGTGCTCCCAAAGACCTCTAAAGACCTCATTGGAATTCCCTTAGTTTTGGTCTTCCGAATTTGCATAAAAGGGTGCTATTGAAGATGCAGTGCTGATTCCCTAAATCTACAATCTGGTATTTGCTTTCCCATGTTTTCCTATTATTTAGATTGTCTTCAACAGATTCGGGAGGTTTCAGACAATAATGATCAGGAGCCTGTTATTGGGATCTCTGACTTCTCAGCAAGTGGAGGTTAATTAGGCTTTTTGCCTTTCCATCAGAATTTCACAGGAAAGGGAAATGTTGTTTTATCCATAACAAACAGCCTACAGTCATCTACATGCTCCTGAAAGGCTAAACATTTCTTTTCTTGATTTCTTTTATGAGGCGCTGAATGTGATGGTGGATGTCAGACAGAAGAGTGCCATGCATCCTTATAAAAGTAGATGGATGAAGATGGTTGAAACTCTTACTGGTATGATCAAAGGCATGCGATTTCAGTTTGTACTTCATCATCTGAAGTGCTGAATTTTCCTTTGCACAGCCTAATGAGAAATTAAGAGGAGAGTTGTATACACATTCCATTTTTAACCTGGAATAATCTTTCGCTTTTTGAGATCCATATGGTATTTTAGTTTCTGAAAAGGTTTGCAACATTACCTCTTTGTTGTACCTCATCAACTCTGTGTTGGCTCAGTTAATAGATATACCGTGATGTCAAATACCTTGCACAGGATGGCAAAGTTCGGTAGGATAGTCAGTGAGTTCTAGGCTTGCCAGCAGATATAGCTTATATTGTCTTTTTTCAAAGGTCACGGTGACTTTGAGATTGAAACCATCCTTGCTTACTATTGTGGGGATGTTATCAGTATTAGATGAATCTGTTAAATTGTAATCCTTCTTTCTGGTGCTTCACTCCTTTGAGATGGTCAAGTAGGTACATTGAGTATGCCTAAGAGGAAATAGATTCCATACGCCTCTAGGTTTGTGGCTATTGAATAGAAAGATATCTTTTGTCATCAAGCGGTGCGCTGCCAAGTGCATGGTTGTTATGAAACAGACATTTTGTAGATTAATAGTAGCTCAATACGTTGAGTTGTAGTTCCCTGTTACCATTTTTATATCCCTTCTGAAATATCGCCTGTGTATTAAGCCCTGTCAGGGGAAAGATGTGACATCTATTAGGAACCCAGTAATGCTTCTGTACATAAATAATGAATGACTGCTCAACATGCGGTACTGGTACATCCTCCACTGCCTGGCAAGATATATGTTTGCTGCTACAGTACTTGGCTCAAGACTCACACCCATTCTATTATTATTTTGCTTTCTGGTTTATCACTTCTTTAGATTCTTAAGATGATGCCCAACACATTGCTCTTTTAGTAAGGGGGAGTATTAAAATTGAATCAAGGTTACATTAAGTAGTTTTATTATATCCACCAAATGCTGAGGATGAGATGTGATGTGTTGACAATACTATTTTACTATTGATATGTTCCAAATTTGAATATTAGTGTATCTAATATACGTGTATGTCTTTTTTCTCAGAGGCATGGTTCTTATTTTTAACTACCACGCGGTGGCTTGCTGTGCGCCTGGATGCCATCTGTGCAATATTTGTTGTCATCACCGCCTTTGGTTCCCTACTGCTTGCAAATAGTAAGTGCAAATGTTAAAATGTATGCCCATTGATCTCTATCAGTTCATGAGTGGGTTTCAATTTTTGAGGGCTCAGTTTCTGTCATTTGTTGTTCTATGGGTTAATCTACTGAGGATGAGTTAGTATGTGTTAAGTGCGTGTTGTTTCAACTCACGTCTTTGCATTCACTGTGGTAGTGTATTATTTGTTTCAAATATATCTTTATTAGATTTATAGTGAAAACAAAATTCAAATGCAAAGATATCATGTAACAACACTATTTTCAGTGCGAAATCACCACAGTAATACACAAGCACCTCCTCAGCTCTGTTTGTGGAAGTTGTGTCTTCTCTCCTTTTCTTCTGACTCTATATTAGATGTCCACTGACTAAAGGGGCTTGAATACTCTTCTCTTTACTGTAGGGCTCTGACGTGCGATATGAATGTATCTCTATACATAAAAAACTTTAACATGGAATGACAAGCACACAAAAACTGTTACCATCATTGTCAGGAGGCATGCTGTAGGCCAAACTGAAACACACTGCTTTCAGGTCACTGCAGTTTTGGTTGCTCCATTCTGGTACTCATGTAGAAATGGCTAAGCTTCCTTTCCCTTCCTGAAAATGTAGTGATTCTCATTTTAACTCATAGGATGGAAAATTATCCCAACTTTAATTCTGAAAGCCGTGAACACCTTCCTCAGTGACTCTAAAACCATTCTCTTATCTCAGCATAGCTACACACCTCAAGAAATATCTAGAGATGGGAACCTCCTGGAAAATGTTCCCTTAGTTCCTGTTTTGTCTTGGTCAATCTCATCTTTCAGATGGAGAACAATTGTAAGCCTCGGATCATCGTGAGCTGGTCCCTGTTTGTTCTGCTACAGTAGCATTCAACACCCTTAATTGGGTGGTGGCTCTCTTGCTGTAAAGTGTACCTATCTTCCAACAAAGTTTCCAGAAATCATTGGATGTCTGATTCCTCCACTCCCAATGTGAAGCGCAGACTTCATAAAATTCTCCATCCTCTCCATATGACCCCTCAAGGATCTGTTCTTCTTTATAAGAGCAGCATTCAGAGTGCTAATCTCTCAAACTTCAGCAGCAACATCCCAAGATCTAACATGGTACTGTCAAACACTGACCTTAAGCTCATGCGCTCTCAGTTTTCAAGATTGCAACATAAGTATGCCCAATTTGACATTAATTCCAATAGTAATTCTTTTCTATTCTCTGCAGTATTTTTAGAAGAACAGATTTGTCGATGAGATGAACTAGTGTCTTCTGCTTCTATGGAATCCCATCTGCGTTGATCACTCATTAAAAAAAAAAGTCAGAACTTCCTTTATGCTCAATGTTCATAGTGCTTTTTTCCGACTAGGGGCGATCAACAAGGACTAGACATAAAGACTACCAGAGTAGAAATACCTGCCCTAAATTTCAAGAATAGACCAGAATTCACCATATAAGGGATGCCCCCTTTACACCATTGTTTTGTGAGGGAACATGTCCTATTTCCCTCTATTCTTAAGTCTGACTTAATCTTCTGCACCCACTTCAAAATGGCTGCTACATGTGCTCTTGGGCCAAAACGCTTAATCCCAAGATGGTGTGTGCTCAGTGTTCTAAACTTCCCTACCCCCTGTCATGGAATGATTGGCACTAACACCTCTGACAATCAAGATACAGTCCTGGTACCCACCAACATCCATGGAGGTATCATGAAGTATGGATCCAACTGGCAGCTCTCTGGCATGAAGGTGTACTGAGCCACAACAAAACAGGGCAGAGTTGCAGAGTCCCATAAGTACCCATTCACATTAGGGCTGCACAGACCTTCAAGCAGGGTCTGACTCTGCAAAATTCTTCAGTGCAGTTGGGGTGTGTTGGTATTAATCTCTGGACTTACAGTCCAGTTAACTAGACCCAAAAAAACAATTTATTCTGTCTTGGGTTCAGGAGTTACTGGGATAATGGTCATCCTACTCCGTCTCTAGCAATGCCTCCCATCAAAATCAATTTGTGATAATGAAATAAAACCCCAAAATAGACAGGTCATATTATTTTGTTTATTTTAGCATCTTAAGCATTTGTTATAGATTAGCATATTCAAGTTTTATCATCATAATACATAGATCAGGGCCTTATATTTTAGCAAGTAAGACACCTTGACCCTATATACTTTGAGACTACTTCTGTCATGATCTTTCTATATTATTCCTAGGCAGTTCAATAGGAACGTAATTCGTACCTGACCATGAGACTTGAACATCAGGTACATGCTCCTTTTCTTTGCCAATTAAAGGTTTCAGCAAATTGACAGGCCGTCTTCTTTATTGGTACATGCAAATAGGTACCTATAAGAGAAGGATCTCCGGAGAAGGGAACCGACCACAACCCGTGTGGTAGTGGCTCAGACTGAGGAATGCTTGATGTTGAAGAAATCTCAGGGATGCTGAGGGCAGAGCAGCCACAGTGGCACAGTAGAGCTCTGCACGATTAAAATCACTGACCAAACAGATCATTGACTATGATAAGAGATCACCTGAGATTGACTCTTCTATAGAGAACTTCAGGGTAGGCTCGCCCCTCACCCTTCATATCACTCTATTGCCATTGGATGAGCTCATCTGAAATGCACATGCCTACGAGATGCTCAGGTATTATATCACTATCCTGTCCCCACAACAACAATCTACTTGTATAAACAGCCATACTCGTTAGGGAAGTTGCAAGCTAAATTTTCAGCAAGTAGGGCCTGTTTCTCTTTTCAGATACACCATCTTCCACTTCTGTCTCTGAATCTCTACTTTATAAGCATGAATACTGAGATAGACCCGTTTAGTAATCTTGCTAGCTATTTTTCTAATAAGTGCTGATCCCTCCTCCACACTTTTCTTCCTCCTTTTCTTTGCTACTCTCAGTTCTTTGTTAATATGTACTAAACTGTAGGAAATGTTGGGTGAAGCTAATAAAAACATTGCTCAGGGAGGGTATAATATGACAGTTTCTGGTCCTAACTGCAAAACATGGCTAGAATGATCCAATGATTCTAAACACTTAGTGGAGACAATGCAGCTTGAGCACAGATCACAGGACCTACTCTGTCACTCAGGGAAATGAAGACTTCACATTGATGGGTACCACTTTAATGAAATACAGATGTCCTGAGGTACTGTAGGAGTGAACATCACCGCAACACAAACAGGGCACTTAATACAAGTTTATAATTTGAAAAGTAAGAGAAATGGCAAGTTTACACCTATATTTGACAGAAATGGGTGCATTTTGTGAGAAATACATCTAAGTGATGGGGGGGGGTCTCTGAAACTCAAGTAAAAAGGGAAGAGGCTAAAGTTTTGCTCCTTTCATAGTGGGTTGCTCACATGGGTCAAGCCTCGGGTTCCCTAATGTTTCACCAATGCAGGTGTAGACCAGGAAGGCAGATATGATAATGGGTATGTTAGATGGTGACCTGCTAACACTCATGTGTGAATATCAAGGACCCCCTGTATATATGAATATACTATTCCTAGGACAGGGTAAACAACCGGGAGAAAATATCGTTCCTAGGTAATAGAAAAACAAGATCACATTGAGTGTAATTAACAATAGAAAGACAATGAGGACAGAAGGTGGCAAAGTTGGATAAAAACTGTGATTATTTATTTAATTAATATTCATATATATGAAACAAAATTAACAAGAATAAAAAACAAATTATAAATAACATATACAATCATGTAACATAATATATTAATGAAAATGCAAATCGAGTTTGATAAAATACAAGGTACATATAAAAATTCAGAGTGGCAACAAATAGATCTTCATAAAAATTCAGAGTGGCAACAAATAGATCTTCGACGCGTGTTTCGGCGCACGTAGCGCCTTCATCAGGAAAAGCCACAACAACTTGAGAACTGATACGACTTGATAAAGATAGACGAGGCTTAGTCACTCGTTATTTTGTTATGCGATGAAACAACATCAATGAGTTAAAGCGCATGAGAACCGATCAGTACTCTAAGATGTAAGCGTACAGGACGATACTCTTAGGATATTGGTTGAGTTGTGTAGATATTTTTTTTAAAAGAAAATGAGCGGACCTTACTTTGTATCAATATGGACAATGGTCACGTCTTGTATTTAAAGCGATACTTTTACTTGCCAGTTTTGTATAAAGATGCCGCCGCGCGGAATACGTCCAGCGTTATGTCGAGCGTGATTCGCTCGACATAACGCTGGACGTATTCCGCGCGGCGCAACTCAACCAATATCCTAAGAGTATCGTCCTGTACGCTTACATCTTAGAGTACTGATCGGTTCTCATGCGCTTTAACTCATTGATGTTGTTTCATCGCATAACAAAATAACGAGTGACTAAGCCTCGTCTATCTTTATCAAGTCGTATCAGTTCTCAAGTTGTTGTGGCTTTTCCTGACGAAGGCGCTACGTGCGCCGAAACACGCGTCGAAGATCTATTTGGTGCCACTCTGAATTTTTATGAAGATCTATTTGTTGCCACTCTGAATTTTTATATGTACCTTGTATTTTATCAAACTCGATTTGCATTTTCATTAATATATTATGTTACATGATTGTATATGTTATTTATAATTTGTTTTTTATTCTTGTTAATTTTGTTTCATATATATGAATATTAATTAAATAAATAATCACAGTTTTTATCCAACTTTGCCACCTTCTGTCCTCATTGTCTTTCTATTGTTAATTACACTCAATGTGATCTTGTTTTTCTATTACCTAGGAACGATATTTTCTCCCGACCTGCTAACACTCTGCATTAAATGTCATGCCAGTGAATATGTTGACTAAACCTTTAACTACTCTATCGCTTGAAACGTTGACACCCGCAATATGGGAAGTTGGCTTTCATTGTACCACTGATGGTGCATTGGACAGGTCCCTTCACCGACTTCCAGGGTCACCTGAAGTCAAAATGGTACACAATTTTAGGAAGTGAATGAGTAAATGGGAGCTACTTGATATTTTGAAGGACTCTACTCCTGTGCATAAAAAGTTATCTTTCTGGTCACCTTATGTCATCTCCACTCTAAACTAGACTACTTTTTCCATAAACCAGCAAATGGGGAGTTTCTGTAATGTGGAATATCTGGTATGATCCTATTTGGTCACTTCGCCAGATCTTCTGCTTGTAGCATCAAAGAAATTGCTACCCATAAGGCTAAAAGACCCAGCTTTGAAAGCACTATTCGTGACACCATAGTAGCTTATGCTGAGAAAAATGCTAATGCTGTCTTGATAGAAGACATAGGGGCTCGAATTGGATTCCTTCCAAGTTATAATTAGGGAAATGTACATCAAGACGGTATGTACAGTAGGACCAACCTTGATGAAAGTGATCTTGGCACAGGAAAAGATCCTAAGAGACCTTGAGACTAGACTGATCCATAACCAGACCCTAACAATAGCTCTTATGGAGCACAGGGAGGAACATGCTTAATTTGTAGAAAAGATGAGATGTTTTGACTTTAGGGAATGCATGGCTAGGACATATGAAAAAGGACAATAATCATTCCTATTGTTAGCTTGACTTATGACAGCAGAATCGCAAACACAGATACTGACAGCTTTAAGGGTTGTGCCCTTTGGCTCTGCCTAGATATATCCTATGGACTTTACAGCCCTTCAGAAGAAAGCTGTGTGCCTCAAGCAGAAGTATCAAATGTGATTATGTATTTGTCTGGAGGTAATACCTTATGAAGTGATGGCCTCTCATCAGAGTTTAACTACACATTTACAAGCTTTATTGTAAAATATTTGTGGCTTGGTGACCCCAGGATGCAATTGAGCACTTTGCACTCGGTCAGCTCAGGGGGAACTCAACTGGAGTAGGTTGTCCCAATTTCAAAATTTCAGATGGTTCTTTCTGGTAAATGTTCTCTATGAAAAGGACGGAAGAGTGATTTTGGCAAGGCTGTGAAGGGGAGCCAGGGGTGGGGGAAGGGGGACCGACTGCGGTTCTAGAAAATACGACTGCATCGTCGGCATACAGGATAGCCAGAATGCCCAATCGAAAAGTTCTCTGAATAATCATAAGAAAATGTTACTCTCAATTCAAGATGTCCACTGATTGGCACCTGTTGGAAGTGGGGGTCCTTATCCCTCACCGCCGCCACCAAATGCTGGAGGTGGGAGTCCCTGTCCCACACCGCTGTTGCCAGGTGCAAGATCCGGACCCCTCGTTTCAACATTAGGCTAAGTAAGGACACCGTCTGAGATAGCCCTGCTCACCCCCTTAGTAGCTTGGGACGAGCAGCCAGGCTTATCTCCAAGGCACGAGTGTACAGTATGTGCAACCACACTCACAGCAACCCAATGATGTCACCACAAATAGACTCCACACGAGATTTTATAAAACGAGTATAATCTTTATACAAGAAGATATACGATATGACCACACGATACAAAACCAACCTATAATAATGGGTAGTATTTCTTACGGTGGATTGGTAGGTTCTAATCCCAAACACCGCTTCTAAGCAACAGTTAAGCTGACTTCTAACCGTTTCCAAAAGGTTAGGTAGGTCGTATTGCTAGAATTACACACGTTGCAAAAGAAATGAAATACTGCAATGCGTAACAATATACTCCTGAACTGTGCAATAGAGAAACAATGCCATACGTAGCGCCACAGTCATGTACTTTGCAATAGAAGGAATAATAAAATGCGTATCACCACCAGCATGCCCTGTGCAAGGAAGAAACAAAGCAATGGGTCACGCTACAACCATGTACTGTGCACTGAAGAAATAATGCAATGCGCCACGTTATAATCAGGTACTGTGCGATGAAGAAATAATGCAATGCGCCACGCTTACAATCATGTACTCTGCAAGGGAAAATAACGCAGTGCGTAGCGCACCCAGCATGTAGTTCGTCAGGCACAAATAGAGCCAGGCGTCATACGACAGTTCGATAGTTTGTTAGCAGCAATAATGCAAAGTGTAATACGACAGTCTAGGTGCTCCGTTAACAGTTGCCCCCGACATGGATCAATGATGACACAAAAGTACTGCTTCTCACTCCGGCCCCAGTACTGCCCCTCCTTGGGCCAGCACGGGCCTCGATCCGAGCCGAAGCACCAGGCTCACGCAGCTGCCAGGAGCGAGAGGCCGAGAGAGTGTCCCTCCGAGCCCGCACCCCACCCCAGGTGGTGATCCACGTTACCTGGGGGGGCGCGACCCCACTCTCCTCCCCTCCTTCAGCGACTTGGGCCTTGATCCAGAACTCCGTCAATGGGCACGGCGAGCTTGGGCCGGCGACTCCGCTCCTCCGGTCCGGGCCGCTACTGTTGCACTCCGAGGGCCCAATGACCTGGCCCTCCTTCCGGCGGTCTCAGTGGACAACGAGACCCGCCCTCAGCACTTGTGGAGACTTACTTCGATTTCGGTGCACACGCTACCCAGGCACTCCTCACCAGCGCCTCTGGTTGCACCGCGACACGCACTCTGCGCGTCCGAGACTCGCCTCTTCTCTGGTGCACACGATGACCACGCGATCGTCACCACACCTCGGCTTGCACCTCGACTCGCACCCTGCGCGTCCGAGTCTCACCTCTTCTCCCGGTGCACACAACCATCAGGCACTCTTCATCAACGCCTCGGCTTGCACCACGACACGCACCCTGCGCGTCCGAGTCTCACCTCTTTTCCCGGTGCACACAACGACCAGGCGCTCTTCACCAACGCCTCGGCTTGCACCACGACACGCACCCTGCACGTCCGAGTCTCACCTTGTCTCCCGGTGCACACAACGACCAGGCGCTCCTCACCAACGCCTCGGCTTGCACCACGACACGCACCCTGCGCGTCCAAGACTCAGTTTACTCCTGCGTGCCCACGATCACAAGGCACAACTTCTGAGGGTCTCAAGCTGCAAAAGCACGCGCACACCGCGTTGCTTGGGACTTCTCCAGAAACTTTTATGTTCCTGTGATTCCAAACAGGGAGCCAGCTCACCTCGGGCCCTTGGGGTTCAGGACACAGCACAAAGCACAGTCCTGTTCAAGAAGGGGGGACACCACTCACTGCAATGTCCCTTCAGTCTCTTCCTTAGTAAAAGCTACAAACTGCAGGCCAGCCCCAGATCACGAAGCAAGGGTCAGTCCTATCCAGCAGTCTCTTCAGCAACTTCTTCCTTGGCAGAGGTTCTTCTTGACCACGAAAGAGGTCAAAGCCTTTGCAGACTCGACCTGTCCATTTCGCCATTCAAAATTATACCAAATTCTAGGTGTTTCAGTTCTCTTAGTTATACCCCTTCATGTCTTTGAAGTTCGTTGCGCTCAGGGGTTCCTGACCCCTGCCTAAATCAGTTCTGGGTGTCTCCCTCCCAGTGTCACCTTTCTCCCTTTGATACTGGGGGTCTGGACCCTTAATCACTCAGCAGGAGATGGGTCAATTGTTTTATAGCTGCAACCCAGGCCTCTTCACCTCCCGGGGTTTCTCCTCGCATACTCTCCAGATGCAGGTCAGCCAGGGGCCATCTCACCCCCTCCCATCTCAGATCCACACAGTCAATCCACATTCAGCAGAGACACACAGAAATGCTTAAAGCACAAAACTCAGCCACTTTCTGAAAGAGTGGTTTCTGAACACACAGTGACAAAACCACTTTCATAGAAAGATGTGTTATGACACTGTGAGTTCATACATACTAAACTTCACCTCTCCATTATAAACTTATAGGAAACTAGGCTAACAAAACACCATACCCAGCCTCCCCCATTCTGTCCTATGGGCAGAATGGCCTTTCACCAGTGAAAACGAAATGGAGTGTTTTTTCACTGTCAGGACATAGCACACACCTCAGTATATGTCCTGCCTTTTAACTACACTGCACCCTGCCCACGGTACTTACCACAGGGGTGCCCACAGTGTACGCAAAAGGGAAAGTAAGGCCTGACAAGTGGTTGCACTTGTCAGGACAACATGCTAACTTAGCAAACTGCGCGCAGGCCCTACACTGAAGGCCTGAGTTCCCTTCGCTGCGCGCCCTTGCATTACTAGCCCTTGCACACACAGTGCACATCACTAGGGACTTTTACTAGTAAGGCAAACATACCAATCATGGCCAACCAATTACCATTGTACTTTACATAGGGAACCCTTGTACTTTGACACTGATCAGCAGTGGCAAAGTACCCAAAGCATTTAAAAACCAAGGAGATAGAGGCAAAAAGTCAGGGGTAATCACGCCCAGATATGCCAGGTCTAACACGCGTCCCCTCCAGCCGAAAAGTGGGGGGAACTACCCACCCTCATGGGAGTTCTCATCACTAAGGCGGAAAAATCTGGACAGACCATCAGCATTGGCGTGTTCTGTTCCCGGACGGTGTTCCACCGTGAAGTCCATCCCCTGTAGGGAGATGGACCACCTCAACAGTTTTGGGTTCTCACCCCTCATCTGCATCAACCATCTGAGGGGCCTGTGGTCGGTCTGAACCAGGAAGTGAGTCCCAAACAAGTAGGGCCTCAAATTCTTCAGCGCCCAGACCACAGCAAAAGCTTCCCGTTCAATTGCACTCCACCTCTGTTCCCTGGGAAGTAGCCTTCTGCTAATGAAAGCTACGGGTTGGTCCAAGCCCTCGTTGTTCAGTTGTGAGAGTACTGCTCCCACCCCATGCTCTGAAGCATCTGTCTGCACTATAAACTCTCTGGAGAAATCCGGCGCCCGTAACACGGGTGCTGTGCACATGGCAGTCTTCAGGGCATCAAAGGCGGTCTGGCAGGCATCCGTCCAGACCACCTTTTTGGGCTGTTTCTTGGACGTCAGTTCCGTCAAGGGGGCAACGAGGGTGCCATACCCCTTCACGAACCGTCTGTAATACCCAGTGAGTCCTAGAAAGGCCCTCCCTCCTGTCTGGGTCTCGGGGGGTTCCCAAGCCAGGATGGTATAAAATTTTGCCTGTAGGGGCGCCACCTGGCCGCTCCCCACCAGGTGTCCCAAGTACACCACGGAACCCTGCCCGATCTGGCACTTACTCGCCTTGATCGTGAGGCCTGCCCTCCGCAGCGCCATCAACACTTCCCAGAGGTGGCGCAGATGTTCTTCCCAACTGGCGCTGAATACTGCGAAGTCATCCAGGTAGGCGGCACTGAACGAGTCCCAAGTACACCACGGAACCCTGCCCTATCTGGCACTTACTTGCCTTGATAGTTAGGCCCGCCCTCTGCAAGGCCTTTAATACTTCACAGAGATGTTGCAAATGTTCCTCCCAACTGGAGCTGAACACTGCAATGTTGTCCAGGTAAGCGGCACTGAATTCCTCCAGCCCACTTAGCACCTGGTTAACCAATCTCTGGAAGGTGGCAGGGGTGTTCTTCAACCCAAAGGGCATAACTCTGAACTGGTAGTGCCCCTCTGGCATTGAGAACGCTGACCTCTCCTTGGCCCCCTCGGTCAAGGCAATCTGCCAGTACCCCGATGTCAAATCAAATGTACTGAGGTACCGGGCAGCGCCCAGCCGATCCACGAGCTCATCAGCTCTGGGGATGGGGTGTGCATCAGTCTTAGTGACCGCATTGAGCTCACGGTAATCCACACAGAACCGAAGTTCGGGAGTGGCACCCGGCGCAGCAGCTTTTGGCACAAGGACCACTGGACTGGCCCAGGGGCTGCTGGATGGCTCAATCACCCCTAGCGCGAGCATCTTCGAAACCTCCTCCTTGATGCTGGCCCTGACCTTATCAGCTACCCTGTAAAATTTCAGTTTTACAGGCAGACTGTCTCCAGTGTCCACATCATGGATGCACCATTTGGTGACTCCTGGGGTCAGGGAAAACAGGGAGGCGAACTGACCCAGTACCTGGCGACAGTCCCTCCGCTGTTCCGGGGTCAGGGTAGGCGAAAGGTACACCCCATCCACTGACCCATCCTTCTCCTTGGCTGACAGGAGGTCCGGAAGGGTTCACTCTCCTCTTCCGCCCCGTCATCTGTAGCCAAGAGCATGGTCACCTCAGACCTCTCAAAGTGTGGTTTGAGGCGGTTCACATGGAGAACCCTCAAAGGATTCCTAGGAGACTGTAAGTCCACCAGGTAGGTCACTTCGCTCCGGCGCTCCACCACCTCATAAGGCCCAGTCCACTTGTCCTGAAGTGCACAAGGCTCCACTGGCGCCATTACCCACACTTTCCGCCCAGTTGAAACTCGACCAGAGTGGCATTCTGGTCGTACCATCGTTTCATATCCTCCTGGCTGGCTTCCAGGTTCGCCTGAGCGAGCTGCCTGAAACGCCTAGTTTGGTTCCTGAAGGCCAGCATGTAACTGTATACATCCTGGGGGGGTTTATTAGGAGCCTTCTCCCAGCACTCCTTCACCAAACTCAAGGGTCCTCTGACCGGGTGCCCATACAGGAGCTCAAAGGGACTGAACCCCAATGACTTCTGTGGCACCTCCCTATAGGCAAACAGCAGGCATGGCAAGAGGACGTCCCACTTACGCCTCATGGGTTCCTCCAGACCCATAATCATGCCCTTCAAGGTCCGGTTAAACCTCTCAACCAAACCATTACCCTGGGGGTGGTAAGGGGTGGTAAACTTGTAAGTTACCCCGCACTCCTTCCACAGAGATTTCATATACAGCGATATGAAATTAGTACCCCTGTCAGACACCACCTCTCTGGGGAACCCCACACGGGAGAAAATCCCCATCAGTGCACGGCCCACCACGGGGGCCGTCACTGTCCGGAGAGGGATGGCTTCCGGGTACCGGGTGGCATGGTCCACCAAGACCAGGATGAACCTGTTGCCCATGGCTGTCTTGGGATCCAGAGGCCCCACAATGTCAATGCCCACCCTCTCAAAGGGTGTGCTGACCACAGGGAAAGGTTGGAGGGGAGCCTTTCGCTTCCTTCCACTCTTACCATTTGCCTGACAAGTCTGACAGGTCCTGCAATGAGTATCAGAACTCTTCCGCATCTGGGGCCAGTAGAAGTGGGTGACAAGCCGCTCAAAGGTCTTGTCCTGCCCCAAATGTCCCGCCAAAGGTACATCATGAGCCAACCCTAATATGAAGGCTCTGAAGCGCTGGTGTACCACCAGCGCCCGGGCTGACCCAGACTCAGCCACCTTTGGCTCACTATACAGGAGATCATTTTCCCAGTAAATCAAGTGTGATCCCGGCGGATCACCTGCTGCCTGGTTTGCTGCCTGCTGCCGCAAACCAACAAGAGAAGGGCACTTCTTCTGCTCCTCACAGAATTCCTCCCTGGAGGGCCCCCCTTCCTGCTGCCATTCGGTCAGCCCGGGTAGGTCCCCCAGTTCAGCCACTTGTTCCTCCATAGGCTCCAGGGCATCCCCCTCAAAGGGTGCCTCCTCCTGGACCGTGGGAACTGTGGGGACCGGTTTCCCATGCCCCCTGCCTCTTCTCTTACTGGCAGGCACCTGGGCCACTGTTTCAGGCTCCAGGTTCCCATGATTACCTTTACTGGCTACCATAGACTGAGTGGTCACACAAGCCCACTCAGGTAGACCCAACATCTCCAAATGTGCCTGGCGCTCCACCTCCTTCCAGGGGGAACTCTCCAGGGCATTGCCTAGCAGACAGTCTACAGGCATGGACGGACTTACAACAACCTTCAAAGAACCTGAGACCCCTCCCCATTCAAAGGGAACCAGCGCCACCTTGCAGAGGTGCACTGAATTGCCTGCTGACATTACAGGGTGAAGCACATCGGGAATTACTTGCTCGTCAGACACCCACTGACACCTGACAGATGTCAAACTGGCTCCGGTGTCCCTCAGAGCCTCCACCCTCCGTCCATTGATGGTCACCCACTGCCTGTATTTTCTAGTGTTCTCAGGCAGAGGGATTTCCTGAATGATCTCTCGATCTCCTAAGGAGACCAGGGTCATAATTGCTTGCTCCTCCCCATTCCAAGGACTCATTTCCTCCCCCAACGCTACACTCACTAAACCAGGTGTTGGAGAACCAGTGGGTGCAGATGACTTTTTGGGGCATTTAGGGGAAATATGACCCACTTCTTTACAGAAGTAACACGTAGGAGGACCTCGGGGCTCCTTCTTGCCCTTGGAGGCCCAGGCCCTCTTGGCCTTGGGAGACTGGGACCCTTTCTTGTGGGAACTACCTTGGGGCCCTTTAGGGGACTCCTTGTGGTTACCCTTGTCCTCCCCCACCCTCGGCGGGGGACCCTGCACACCCTTAGCAGGGGCACTCCCAATCCCCTTGTGGACCCGGGTACTAGTCCAGCGGTCCGCCTCCTCAGCAAGCTTACTGGGATCAGTCAGCTTACTATCCAATAGATGCTGGTGCAGCTCTGGAACACACAGACTACTCAAGTGCTCCCAACTGATTAAATCGCATAAGCCTTTAAAATCATTGACCTTGCTGCCCAGCATCCAACCATCCAGTGCACGGGTGTACTCATTTACACATTCTACCCAAGTACGGGATTCTAGTTTCTTGGAGGTCCTGAACTTCTGTCCGTATTGTTCAGGAGTGAGCCCATACCGGAGGCATAAAGCCTCCCTCATGTTGGCGTAGGTCAGGGTTCCCGCCTTCTCAAAGGGTGATAGAACGTCCCTCCCCGAAGCCTCAAAGTGTTTCCATAGGCCCGCCCCCCAATGCTTTTCAGGCACCTCATTCATCCTCAGTGCGATCTCATATGCCGTGAACCACGCATAAATGTCATCACCCCTCTGGTAATCTCGCACTAAACACACCTTCCCTCCTGGCACTGGTGGTGCGCTGCCACCATTCGAACTGGACTCTGTTTGTTTACCCTTAATGTCCAGTTCCCTCATGCTTAACTCATGAGCGGAGAGAATCCGTTTCTCTTCCAACGCGAGAGCGTTCCTGCTCTCCTCTGCTTGAGTTTTAAGTTTTAACACCTCCAACTCATGCAGTCTGACCCTTTGGTTTTCTTCCAACTCCTCTGGTGAAAAACTCCTCCCTGAATGGCTACTACCAGCCCCTGCAGCTGGTCTCTCCACTGGCAAATCCTGTGGACCAAATCCATTCCCTGGGTCATCCTCATCCACCTCAACATCCCCCGTCTCCTGAGCCTCTTTGGCTTCCCACCAGGCCCTCAAGGCCATTTGCAGCTCCTCCTTCTTGGCGCTACCCTTTATGGGACATCCCAAAGCTCTGCAGAATTTCCTCAACTGATCAACCTTGTAGGAAAACAGTGCCTCAATGTTAAACTCTAATTCTGCAGCCTCAGCCTCACCGGCTATCTGGCTCTCTCCCTGAGACATGATTTGTGGTTTAAAGGTTACTCAACAATAGAACCAACAATTCCAAAAACACAATATGTGGTTGCGTCGTGGTCTGCGATCAATTTATGATGAACACCAATTACTGAGAGTGATTTTGCACATACACGTTTAATTTACATTAGGATCGAATCCCACCGCTCTGCCGCCAAATGTTGGAAGTGGGGGTCCTTATCCCTCACCGCCGCCACCAAATGCTGGAGGCGGGAGTTCCTGTCCCACACCGCTGTTGCCAGATGCGAGATCCGGACCCCTCGTTTCAACGTTAGGCTAAGTAAGGACACCGTCTGAGATAGCCCTGCTCACCCCCTTAGTAGCTTGGCACGAGCAGCCAGGCTTATCTCCAAGGCACGAGTGTACAGTATGTGCAACCACACTCACAGCAACCCAATGATGTCACATAGACTCCACACAAGTTTTTATAAAACGAGTATAATCTTTATACAAGAAGATATACAATATGACCACACAATACAAAACCAACCTATAATAATGGGTAGTATTTCTTCCGGTGGATTGGTAGGTTCTAATCCCAACCACCGCTTCTAACCAACAGTTAAGCTGACTTCTAACCATTTCCAAAAGGTTAGGTAGGTCGTATTGCTAGAATCACACACGTTGCAAAAGAAACGAAATACTGCAATGCGTAACGATATACTCCTGAACTGTGCAAAAGAGAAACAATGCCATACATAGCGCCACAGTCATGTACTTTGCAATAGAATGAATAATGCAATGCTTATCACCACCAGCATGCCCTGTGCAAGGAAGAAACAAAGCAATGCGTCACGCTACAATTATGTACTGTGCACTGAAGAAATAATGCAATGCGCCACGTTATAATCAGGTACTGTGCGATGAAGAAATAATGCAATGCGCCACGCTTACAATCATGTACTCTGCAAGGGAAAATAACGCAGTGCGTAGCGCACCCAGCATGTAGTTCGTCAGGCACAAATAGAGTCAGGCGTCATACGACAGTTTGATAGTTCGTTAGCAGCAATAATGCAAAGTGTAATACGACAGTCTAGGTGCTCCGTTAACAGTTGCCCCCGACATGGATCAATGATGACACAAAAGTACCGCTTCTCACTCCGGCCCCAGTACTGCCCCTCCTTGGGCCAGCAAGGGCCTCGATCCGAGCCGAAGCACCAGGCTCACGCAGCAGCCAGGAGCGAGAGGCCGAGAGAGTGTCCCTCCGAGCCCGCACCCCACCCCAGGTGGTGATCCACGTTACCTGGGGGGGCGCGACCCCACTCTCCTCCCCTCCTTCAGCGACTTGGGACTTGATCCAGAACTCCGTCAATGGGCACGGCAAGCCCGGGCCGGCGACTCCGCTCCTCCGGGACTGCCGGTCCGGGCCGCTACTGTTGCACTCCGAGGGCCCAATGACCTGGCCCTCCTTCCGGCAGTCTCAGTGGACACCGAGCCCCGCCCTCAGCACTTGTGGAGACTTACTTCGATTTCGGTGCACACGCTACCCAGGCACTCCTCACCAGCGCCTCTGGTTGCACCGCGACACGCACTCTGCGCGTCCGAGACTCGCCTCTTCTCTGGTGCACACGATGACCAGGCAATCGTCACCACGCCCCGGCTTGCACCTCGACACGCACCCTGCGCGTCCGAGCCTCACCTCTTCTCCCGGTGCACACAACGGCCAGGCGCTCTTCACCAACGCCTCGGCTTGCACCACGACTTGCACCCTGTGCGTCCGAGTCTCACCTCTTCTCCCGGTGCACACAACGACCAGGCGCTCTTCACCAACGCCTTGGCTTGCACCACGACATGCACCCTGCGCATCCTAGACTCACTTCTTTTCCCGGTGCACACAACGACCAAGCGCTCCTCACCAACACCTCAGCTTGCACCACGACATGCACCCTGCGCGTCCGAGTCTCACCTCGTCTCCCGGTGCACACAACGACCAGGCGCTCCTCACCAACGCCTCGGCTTGCACCACGATACGCACCCTGTGCGTCCGAGACTCAGTTTACTCCTGCGTGCCCACGATCACAAGGCACAACTTCTGAGGGTCTCAAGCTGCAAAAGCACGTGCACACCGCGTTGCTTGGGACTTCTCCGGAAACTTTTATGTTGCTGTGTTTCCAAACAGGGAGCCAGCTCACCTCGGACCCTTGGGGTTCAGGACACAGCACAAAGCACAGTCCTGTTCAAGAAGGGGGGGCACCACCCACTGCAATGTCCCTAAAGTCTCTTCCTTAGTAAAAGCTACAAACCGCAGGCCAGCCCCAGATCACGAAGCAAGGGTCAGTCCTATCCAGCAGTCTCTTCAGCAACTTCTTCCTTGGCAGAGGTTCTTCTTGACCACGAAAGAGGTCAAAGCCTTTGCAGACTCGATCTGTCCATTTCGCCATTCAAAATTACACCAAATTCTAGGGGTTTCAGTTCTCTTAGTTATACCCCTTCATGTCTTTGAAGTTCGTTGCACTCAGGGGTCCCTGACCCCTGCCTAAATCAGTTCTGGGTGTCTCCCTCCCAGTGTCACCTTTCTCCCTCTGATACTGGGGGTCTGGACCCTTAATCACTCAGCAGGAGATGGGTCAATTGTTTTATAGCTGCAACCCAGGCCTCTTCACCTCCCGGGGTTTCTCCTCGCATACTCTCCAGATGCAGGTCAGCCAGGGCCCATCTCACCCCCTCCCATCTCAGATCCAGACAGTCAATCCACATTCAGCAGAGACACACAGAAATGCTTAGAGCACAAAACTCGGCCACTTTCTAAAAGAGTGGTTTCTGAACACACAGTGACAAAACCACTTTCATAGAAAGATGTGTTATGACACTGTGAGTTCATACATACTAAACTTCACCTCTCCATTATAAACTTATAGGAAACTAGGCTAACAAAACACCATACTCAGGCTCCCCCATTCTGTCCTATGGGCAGAATGGCCTTTCACCAGTGACAACGAAATGGAGTGTTTTTTCACTGTCAGGACATAGCACACACCTCAGTATATGTCCTGCCTTTTACCTACACTGCACCCTGCCCAGGGGTTACCCGGGACCTACCACAGCTGTGCCCACAGTGTATGCAAAAGGGAAAGAAAGGCCTGACAAGTGGTTGCACTTGTCAGGACAACATGCTAACTTAGCAAACTGCGCGCAGGCCCTACACTGAAGGCCTGAGTTCCCTTTGCTGCGCGCCCTTGCATTACTAGCCCTTACACACCTAGTGCACATCACTAGGGACTTTTACTAGTAAGGCAAACATACCAATCATGGCCAACCAATTACCATTGTACTTTACATAGGGAACCCTTGTACTTTGACACTGATCAGCAGTGGCAAAGTACCCAAAGCATCTAAAAACCAAGGAGATAGAGGCAAAAAGTCAGGGGTAATCACGCCCAGATATGCCAGGTCTAACAGCACCCATGCCTGACAATAAAGAGCCCAGTGCTTGAGCCCAGTCTGCCGAGTGACAAGTATATGCTGAGAACTGTATTCTATAAGCCAGTGTTGTGGTTGTAGGGAAGTATGCAGACTAGGACCACATAAAGAGAGATTTTTTCTAGTGTAAGGAAAGGCCTCTTTTGGTATGGTCACACCCAAGTTTTTGACTGACGCTGTTGGTGTTTTGCCTATCAGAGTGCACTGAGGCTGCTAACCAGACCTCAGTGCCAGTGCCCTGACCCTAAAGTGTATGTCCAATTGGCTATTCCCAATTGGAAGTGGCTAACTTACCTATAAGTCCCTAGTAAATGGTACCCTGATACCCAGGGCATGTAAGTTAGAGGGGTACCCCAGGGCTTGCTGCACTGATTGTGCTCTTGAGGTCTCCCAAGTAAAACTAGTACCCCAGTCCGCCACAGCAAACTGGTAGAGCAGTCGTAAACTGCTAGCCCGACTTTGCCATTGAAACCAATTCCGAAGCCACTACTTCCCCTGGACGTGTTTGTAAGTCACCCCTCTGGCAGTCCTGCCGACCCCTAAAGGCAGGGTGCAACATATGACACAGGCAGGACACCTACTTTACATGTGCTCACAATAAAACATGCAAAACTACAGGTTTTACTGTGGAAATGCTTGGTTGTCCAATTGGCAAGTACAGGGTTACACGCTGACCCCTCAGCTGTGTAACTCCTGAACGGTGCGACCAAAGTGGTCACTCTAAGATATCAAACCGCTTGTTACATTAAGCCCGACTATCTCAAGTCTAAATTAATGTAACTTGTTGCAGTGTGCAGCTTTAACAAAGTTGCCACTTTATTGCTTTTAAAACTCCTGCGCCTACCCATGCACACATGGAGTCTGCTCCACAAGACAGCTTTATGTCCTCCTGAATGGATGTGTCAACATCTCTCAGGAAGGAGAGCAATGAGGAATTGCAGGCCATGGAGGTATCACCTTCCTCCTGCAGGATTCCACTTGGGTATTAGACCCAAGATGCGGGAATTAAAGGTGAAGCTGCCCTTGAAGGGCAAACGTGCAACTCCAGGTTGGAGGGCTGCCCCATTGTTGAGGTAGACAGGCTGGCACGAGAAGCAGAGAGGGGAAATCAGTTGCCAAACCAGCTTCCCTTGGGACGTGTAGCCCTTAGGTAGCCACCTGTGAGTGGGCTAGGGAGGTCTGAACACCAAGAGAGGTGTCTCACCATCTTGGGAGTGGTCAGACTGGTGCATCCTGGGATAGCCAGATGCCACGCTCCACAGGAAGTGGTCACCAGATGGGAGGGATCCTGGAAGCCCATTGGCTACCAACCACATCCTGCCCTAAGGGCACCTTCCAAGAATAAAGGGGCCACCCCTGGCACCCAGACCTCAGCTCTTAACCGACTTGGAAGAAGGACCATAGGAGGACTGCCCTGCTGCACCGAGGGACCAGCAAAGAGAGGCCTACACTGACGAGGACTGCACCTGGTGGCTAGCAAAGAGAGGGACTGTGCCTGCCCTGTCCTTTTCTGCTCAAGGAGAAGTCGCCTCCAAGTGCCCGGTCAAGCTAGAAAACTCCATGGGCCAGCTGGTAGGTCTCCTGTTCGCAGCAAAGGGTCACAACAGCTGAAGAAGGCTGCTGGGGCAAGTTGATAGCCCAAAGTCTTTAAGCCACTACCACCGCCGCCGTGCAGCACTGAGGACCAAGACCCAACGCACAGGGTTGCACTTGAGTTTGCTGAGCCTGAGAGTGCTGCCGGAGAGTTGCTTTGACTCTCAGAAGGTGAGTTGTCAACCCAGGAAGGATTGGCCTGTGACCGCAACACCGGACGACAGGTAGTCCAGTGGTGACTGGTGACTGGACTTCGGCAAGACCAGAGAAAACCTTGTGGGATGTTGACCCTGCCCCCAGGACCCCCTCACCATCTTCATGTACCGAGGAATCCCTGCAGGAAGACCCCATCAACCGCATCGCATCTACAGCATCCATAGAGCATCTTCAGCATCTTTCCTCCCTTGGATCAGGACCACTCCATAGGAATCCATTGCAACATGGATAAAGTGTCTGAAGCTGCTGAAGGACTGCTTCTTCTGTGAAGGTAACTGTTCTTGAGGATATTGCTCCCTGTTGGAGTTGGTCACCCGAAGTGTTTCTAGCCGACCGCTTTGACACTTACCTACGGTTTCTTTGAAAAAGTTTGAGTCCAATTCTTTGACTTGCCAAGCCTTGTTCAAGGTTGAATGAAATTGCTTTGATTTGTTATTGCTTGTAAAATATATATCTCAGTAACCGTCAATTGGATCATTTTTGTTCAAGAGTTTGAATTCTTATAAAAATGTTATCTATTTTTATAAATTGGTGTTGGATTTCTTGAGTGTCATGTCGATTTCTTCTTCAATTATTTTGGTGCTGTTTAAATGCTTTACACTTGTTCCTCTGTGTAAGCCTTGTTCCTCTGTGTAAGCCTTGCTCCTCAGTGCCACAGATACCCAGGGTTGAGCTGAGGGTTTTCCAGACGAAACCTACTGGACTTAAAGGGGTTGGTAGGTGTATTACACGATGAGGTCGCACAATTATACCATATAATACACCCAATTTCCTCACATCTATATATAACCAGTAGGCAGACATATGCATTTCTTTTTATAATAAGTGAAGAGTGCTTCCAGGGTGAGTCAACACAATGCAGTAGGAAGCCAAGTGTTTTATCCTAGTTTACCAGGTGATTGTGGAGAGCTGAATACGTTTTGCAGAATGTTTGCAGTTTAAGGGGGTACAAACACTACTTTGTCTAAATGAGGAGACAAAACAACATTTGCTGTGACTTTGGTGCTATTCAAATAAATTTCTGGTGCTACTCAATATTGTTCCTGGTGCTACTACTCAGTCCTGCCTGTGGTTTGGCTAGATTATGCCAGTGTTGGTGCAGTGCAATTATGCCCACAATGTGTACCATATTATGTTAGTGGAGCTACTTCATTAAGACAGTTATTCTGTTCAATTATGCTAGCGCTGCTGCAAAATAGTAATACAGATGCTGCTCAATTAAGCTAATAGTGTTCATTTATATTACCCTTTAATTGTTAGTCAGTTATTCACATCGTGTGGTTGCTCAGTTATACATTATAGGGCTTCAGTTGAACTATGAGTATGATAGTGCTGATTATGTTTGTCCATAGTGCTGCTCATTTGTGCCTCTGATGCGGTTCAGTTTTGTTCCTGGTTCTGTTCAAGTATTCCTTTGTTGCTGCTTAGGTCTGGCTGTGGTGCTACTAAATTAGACTAGTAATGTAGCCCAAGTATACTGTTGGTGCTTTTTCATGCTAGATGCCTCACACAATTCTAGCTTTGTTCTTGGCCTCTATGTTACGAGCAGTGTTGCTGTTGATTTTGTCTTTGGTGCCACTGATAACATTTGCCCAAGCTGCACTTCAGTTATGCCTATAGTCGTTCTAATTTGTACCTTTGAAACGTCTCACAGGCGGCTGTGGTGTTGCCTAAATATTTCTGTAATGCTACAAAATTACTGTTAGAAATGGGGGTCTCTAGTTGGCAATGGTTTGCACTTTTGTCCAAATAGGGACCCTTCCTTCTAGTCAGGGTAAGGGGGATGCACTTCTAAAATAACCCCTGCTCACCCCCTTGGTAGCTTGGCACAAGCAGACAGGCTTATCTCAGAGGCATTGTGTAAAGCATTTGTGCATGCATACAGTAACACAATGAAAACACTACAAATGGACACCACAGCAGTTTAGAAAAATAAGCAAATCTTTATCTAAACCACACAAGACCAAATACGACAAAAATCCACAATACAATTCTGAAAAATATGCAGTTTGAAAACCTTCAAATTGTAGAAAATATCCACAAAACACAGTTCTTCCGAGTCGGTAGCTCCACCCGAGTCTAACAATTCCAGCCATTGACAGACTCGTGAACAGTACCTTTCTCGTTGCAACCGACACGTTGGTGCAAGTCGGTCAGAGCAACCGTCGCGGTTGCATTGCAAAATGGAAGCGTTGGAGGGTGCGGTGCCCTCGTGATGCGGTGCAGGCAGCGACTCGGTGACGATCGTCCAGACAGCATAGGTGAGACCAAGGCTTATGATGCAGGGTGAGGCGGTGCTCGATGCAGTGCTGGCAAGTTGTGGTGCAGGCAACGGATTCGGTCGATGTTTGGATCGGGCAGCGACAGTGCCAGTGACGTCCAGGCAGAGTGAAGCGAGGCAGTGTGAAGTGCGGTGCCCACAGGATGCGGTGCAAGCAACGGCTCGGTGATGATTGTCCAGACGGCGTTGGTGAGACCAAGGCATATGATGCAGGGTGAGGGGGTGCCTTCTGCGGGGCCTGCGACGGACTCAGTGACAGAGTCGGTTGCCCTTTTCTTCTGCGGCTACTGAAACCTGCCGTTCCAGAGACAGTGCCCAGAAGGATGGTGAGGTCTTTGCTGTTCCTGAGACCTCTTGAACAGGGGGCAAGCTCCACTTCCAAGCCCTTGGAGATACTTTCTCAAGCAAGATACACACACAGTTCTTCTCCTTGGCAGAAACAGCTACTGCAGGCCAACCCCAGACAGCACACAGCAAAGGGGCAGTAATCCTCCTCCAGTTTCTTGACCTCTTCTCCTTGGCAGAGGTTCCTCTTGAAGTCCACAAGTGATCTAAAGTTCAGGGGTCTGGGCCCCAACATTTATAGTCCATTTCTCTATGTTCTCTGGTGTCAGAGAGGCTCTGTGCTCAGTCCAAACCAGTTCTGTCTTCTCTGGTGCAGCTTCCCGGCAGAAGGTGGAGACACCTGTTAGGCAGACCAGGCCCATATAGGTGAAAGGAAATCTCCTCCCCCTACTCTAAATGCAGCCCAGGTCTATTCAGCCCAGCCCTGACTCATCCAGGAAAGGCAGGACACACCTTAACCCCCCCCTGTGGCTGACTACAGTGAATGCACATACCCAGCCACTCCGAAGCTAGACAGTCAATACACAAACCAGCAGAGGCACACAGGATGGCTAAGCAAGAAAATACCTACTTTCTAAAAATTGTATTTTCAAACACAGAATGTAAAAATCATCCTTACTAAAAGATGCATCTTTAGATTCTGAGTTCAGGCATACTAAACGTTATCTTCCTATCTTCTCCCAATGAAAAGTTATATTTATAAGATGTTATAAATAATCTCCCATTCTATCCTATGGGACAGATAGGCTTTCAATAGTGAAAAACAAAATTGGCAGTATTTCACTATCAGGACATGCTACACACATCAGGACATGTCCTACCTTTCACATATACTGCACCCTGCCCACAGGGGTACCTTGGGCCTATCTTAGGGGTGACTCACATGTAAGAAAATGGAAGGTTAGGGCCTGGCAAGTGGGTGCACTTGCCAGGTCGACATGGCAGTACTAGACTGCACACAGACACTGCAGTGGGAGGTCTGAGACCCCTTTGAAAGGCTGCTTGTGTAGGTGGCACAATCAGTGCTGCAGGCCCACTAGCAGCATTTGACTTACAGGCCCTGGGCTCACACACTGCACTGTACTAGGGACTTAGTAATAAATCAAATTAGCCAATCATGGAAACACTAATCCAAAACAACAATTTACAGGGAGAGCATATGCACTTTAGCACTGATCAGCAGTGGTAAAGTGCCCAGAGGCATAAAACCAACACAAACAGGGTCTAAAACAGGAGGCCAAAAAGCAAAAAGTCTGGGGATAAACCCCCTGGACAAGCCAGGTCTAACACAACCCCCTCCCAGCCTAACAATTACCTTTATGTTCTTGCTCAATATTTCCTTTGCTGCTGCTAGTTATGCATGTGGTGCTGCTTTATTATGCTGTTAGTGATTTTAAATTATGGCAGTTGACCTATTTACCTATGCTGGCCACTTAATTATGTCTGTGATACTAAATCTCGATTTATTTACGGAGCATTTTCATATAGCATGTACATGACCTTAGGGTATGAGAGCGCTGTACAATATACAAAGAATGTTCACCTGTACAAAGCTGTTTTTTACATAGATCTTGTTTTTACAGATATATGCATGTTAGCGAGATCCCTATATTCATTCACCCATTCCTGGGTTGTTGCGTATGAGGTTTTTATAGTCTTGTCTACAGTGGTTAATTTGTAAAAACCATAAGTGCCTGGGCTCTCGTGAAGAGGCAGCTTGCACCGGCCCAGTTCACCTGTTAGCACCGCCTAAAACAAAACCAACTACTAAGCATGAAAGTGGGGAGAGAATGTGGCGTAATGGGCAGAGCTGCCGACTTTAGAGCTAGGGAACCAGGTTTGAGTCTCAGCGTCAGCTCAACATCCTGTGATTCCCGGCAAATCACTTAGTCTCCCCATAAATGAATGTGTCCTTAACTGGTGCTCATGAAAAGCGTTGATGTTGATGATTAAGTGCTGGTGCTGAGCACCGGAAACCACTGGCTCAAATTAAGCACTGGTTGTCTAGTCTTTGTGGTGTAGACGGTGTGATATACATGTACAAAGTTCTGTATATGTGTAGGCCCAATATTACTGGATTGGTAAGAAGGTGCCTGTTGGTTATCAGTTCTTCGTTTGGTTGGAGAGCTTCTTAGTAAAAGGGTGTTTTAGGTGGTGATATTTGTTTCTCGTTTGTGCTTTTTTTCGAATGGTGTGGTGGGATTTTGCGTTGGAGTCCTTGAGGATCCAGGGGACTTGTGATGGCTAGACTCTTATTTCTTCATGTGCTCAAGTACTTCATTCTTTTCTTGAAGTAAACTGTAGAAAGGTTTGCGCAATTCCGATTAATTATACTAGTGCTTCCACTCATTTGTACCCATGACATTTACGGGTTAATCATGCTCCTCACATTCCTGGTTCCAGCTCGCCTACAGGACTCCCAGTCGGGCTAGTAGAGGAAAGAGTAAGTAATCAGATTACTGTCCTTTTCAGACGCAGCCTGCCCCAACAGCTGTACGGCTTCTGTAACTTTCACTACTTTCCTCAAGGAGGAGAGTGAATATTGCAGTCTTGCCTTCAAAGCACCAAATAAGAGTCTGCTGCAATATATTCCAAGTAGTTGGGTACAGTCAGCACCTATAGAAAGCCCTGAGCATAGTCTGGCAGATGTGATTGAGTTTGCTGGGGACTACCTCAGTAGCTCCATGCTCTTGGAGGCACTTAAACTGCTGGTATATCCCAAGTGGGTGTGGTGGCCTAGCCCACCCACATTAATAGAATTTAAACTGATAGAGGCATATGGTCGATGTCTGATTGCAATTATCCTACAAGGACACTTGACAGCCTGCCAAAGTGTCCATTTAATTCCTGCTTCAAAGACTTGGACTCTGCCTCCTGCTATGAGGATGTAGCCTTACGGCTAGAGCGGTCGACCTCGAAGCGGGGGAACCGGGTTCGAGTCTCGGCAACGGCGCTCAACATCTTGTGATTCTGGGCAAATCACTTAATCTCCCCGTGCCTAACAAAAATTCATGTGTTCTTCTGTAACGAAACTGGTGCTCATGTAAAGCGCTCTGATACCCTTTGTCTCGGGTCTAGTTCGCGCTATAAAAGCTCTAAAAAAAAAAAAAATACACATTTTCCTTTTGGCAGAGCAAATACAAAAGTGACTCAACTGGAGACCCCTTTACAATAGTGAAATCTCAGGCTTTTTTAAATGTTTCTATTACAATTCTATGGGCTAATTCAGTGAATGGTCAGAACATAAACTAAGAAATGGCTCTTTTCAGTGCTAGAGCTGAACATTTTGTTCAACAAAGATGGTGCTTTTGAATGTGTGAACAGACTTTCATTTACTGCAATCGGCAAAACTCCAGCTTCAAATAGTGACACTGCAACTGCCTTTGTGCTTTTTATAGGCAGACATTCCTATTCGAAGGTCAAGGTTTGTTCCTCTCTACTGTAAACATCATAATTTTGGGATTATTGCGCCATTTATTAGTTCTTTTAAATATTATTGTCTGCAGACCCACTCCCAATCCCTCTTAAATAGACGAATACAAGTCTCAGATGAGTCTTTGCTTTGGCCGTCCATACTACTCTGTATTTGAAATTTATGTATTTTTTGCAGATGGTGTCAAGATTCTTAGAACTCAACATTTACTATATAAGTGTGGCAAAAGAACACAACAAGCAGTTCTAGACGGATAACACTTCAGGAAAGCACCACAGTTCTGTGGTGTATTGTTACTTAGCAACCAGACTCACATATGTTTTGGTGTAATCCGAGCCAGGATGTGTTCTGTTTTGTAGAGCCACCTACTTAATCAAAGCCTTCAAGGCTACCAGTCTCTAGTCATCGGGAGACACACTCAATGATCCATGTCCTTGGCCTACCACATCTAAGACCCAATAGGAAAGATGTACAGAGATGCTTATTATGTGGTCTGCCCATTATAGGTGACTGCATTGATCAAGGATGCGGATGGTATCTGGATCGCTAGTGAATTGAAATGCTGCACTGTCTGACTTTTTGCTGCAGCCAAGTTCTTGAGGAAGGCTTCCACGGTGACTATTGTAACCCAGCTTGGTCAGACCTTTGTTTTTGGGTGAAACGGATAAGTTCTTCAAATATTTGGAGCTGAAACTTAAAGCCACAGCCTTTTGAGAGATAGTGTATTGCATATAGATGACTTCTAGTAGCTAATCATCGTGGCAGCAGGATGCAGTCTGTTTTCATCCATTTCTCCACTCTCCATATACAAAGCATCACTGCCTCTGCGTAAATCAGATTTGGCTTTGTAAGCATAGTTTTACATTTCTGAATGATACAGATGTTGGTGTTCAATTAGTTGGCCTCAACATGTCAGAAAAAATAATTTATGATTGTGCAGAATAGGGTAAAGTAAAGTTTTAAACATTTGCTTTTCACATATGAGGTGTAGGAGGAAGCTAGTAAGCTTACTGCTATACTTGAATAAATTAGAAAAAGGGAAAACACTATGAACGTTTCTGTTATGGTGGAGACCAGTAATTGATGGAGATCAAAGAGATAGCATGTGCACTTTGGATACCATAAAGAAAAAGTCACCTTGGGCCAGATGTATCAAACAGTTTTACCCATTCTGTGTCTATGGGAAAATGTGTTCATACATCTGGGCCCTTGTTTGTTAGACGAAGTTTTGTTATAATTTTTTGCATTTTGAGAAATCTGTTTAGACTGTTGGTGTTTTTCGATTTTCTATCTATCTGTGCTTGTTTTATGAATCAAAGGGTCTAATAAATTACTTTAAGTTGAAACAAGATATGCTGTGTAAATTCAAACTTCAAACTCTGGATATCCTACTCAAAAACAGCAAGTAGGTTCAGTGCAGAGAAAGGACAGCAGAAACTTGCTACATTAATCCACACATTTCCACCCACTGGATGAGGAAATGTGTTTTCTCTGTGTGTTCTGTGCTTTGGCTAGTATATCTCTGATGGATATTGCTCTGTGGTGTACGTTTAGTAAGAGTGCTTTTTGGATACCATTATTATGCTGTTCCCTGTGTCCTTAAATTAGGTTCTCACAAGTCCATGGAAATCTCTTGTGATTTCTTGTTCCATGGAGTCCATTTTCTTTGGCCATTTTAAAGTCTCTAATTGAACTCTATTTAAAGATATTTTATTGTGATGCATGGTAGGTGCGCTTTAGTACTTGTATTATTAATGTGTTGGGATTAATGCACATTTTTATTATTTATCTCTTTACTCTCTCCACAACTCCTTTATCTTCCATTCATGTATGGACCCTCTTGGTGTCTTTTTTTTATTACAACAGCATTTGCATCAGTGACACAAGACTGGTATGGGGGATTGCCCCCTCAGCTGGGTACTGAGGAGCATTAAACTTTGTTTGTCCTGCACACATATTTTATGCATAGCCACACTACTGTCCATGTGGTGATGCTCAGGCCTGTATACACATCCTAATGCCACTCTTTTTCTTTATTGTCACAGTTTAGTCATGATCATTGCTGTACTTGACAAAGTGATTGGTCTCAGAATGATGAGATAAAGGATTCAGTACCTAATTTAAATTTGGCTAATTTATCATTGGTTCCACTGCAATACCATGGATTTTCTCCAGTTTCTGCTAAGCCTCAAGTTTTCTAACTTCGTCTCATAGGGAATTTGATTGCTCAATACCAATTGAACCTGACACTATCATTCCGTTTAGATATATTTATTTTTTGGCTGAGAAAGAGAAGGAGCCCATGAAGTCTTATTTACAAGAGAATTGGCAAAATGATTTAATGGGTCCATCTTCATTAAATGTTGGAGCATCTTTGTGTTTTGTACACAAAAAATAACAAGATCTTCAACCTTGCATTGATTATAGAGGTTTAAATCAGATCATGATCAAGGACAGCTATCCTTTACCACTTCTAAAGTATATTTTGCAGTCAGTTCATAGTGCACAAGCTGTTGCAAAGCTTCACTTACAAGATGCTTTTCATCTGCATCGCATAAAGAAAGGCGATGTGTGAAAAACGACTTTTCGCACCCAGCTTGGGCATTTTGAATTCCATGTCATGAAATTTGGGTTGTGAGATGCTCCAGCCATTTTTTCTGATATGTGATTCAGTTTGTACTTCTTTAGATATTATAGCTGACTTTTGCAGAACATCAAGAACATGTGAATCTAGACATTTCTTTCTTTTGCTTCAGCAACATAATTTGACATTTTATCTAACTAAATCTCAGAATGGGACTTTGTCACTTTCTGAATGAAAACAATCAACTTTTTAATGTTTTTTTCTAAAAAAAAGTGAAAAAGTCCCATTCTGAAATCAGATGTATAAAACAATTCAGGAGTTTTTACCAAAAAGTGGCAAAGTCCAATTTCAACTTTTTTCCTAAAAAAGTGAGCAAAAGATGACAGACAAGAACATCTTGCCTTTTATTTATCTCATGTTTCCTCACAATCTGAACAAATGTTTTCAGTACTTTAAAGAAAACTTGTAGGCATGAAGGGGACTTGCACTGATTTGAAGTACCTCGTGATGGGCATTATTTAGCTCTTTGAAATGTGAACAAAGCATCAAAATTTATAGTGTTTGAGAAATCTGCAATGGAAGAATAGTCATCAAACTAGGTGGACTTTTTTTGTACAATTTGATTTCAGTATCATGTGTATTCCTAGTTCAAAGAATGTGTTAGCTGATGAACTATCACAAGGATATCCTGAGTCATCGCTTACATATGATCAACCTATGAGTCCCTCTCAACATGTGGTTGGAATTGTTGAGTAATTTTGGACAAGGTAAAATTGGCTGAAAAACAGATTAATCTAAGAGAGATGGAAAAACTTAATCTAATGACATCCAGTTCGATGAAATGAACTGTATTTCAACCAATAAGCTGTATTTGTTCCTGCTAAGGAATTATAAATAGATGTGATAAATGTGCGTCATGAATGATTCAGTTACTTCTGATTATAGTGGAGTTAAGTCTACTTTAGATTTAGTTTTACAATTTTTGACTGCCAACATTTCATTCTGAAGCCCAGAAATATGTTTTTGTCTGTGCTATTTGTGCCAAGCATAGATCTCCACAAACTAAGCCATTTTTTCTCCTTTGCCCAATTTACCAACAGCTGAAGATTTGGTCCTGTGTTTTTTGACTGGTAGTTTTCACCTTCATGGATTTCCTCCTACTATAATTTCTAATAGATGTATCTTTCACGTTCTTGAAGGCTTTGTGTGGGCTATGTGTATTGACCAAGTTTTTTCTTCTGGCTAGCATCCTCAGTCCAATGGGTAAACACAGAGAACTGATTAAAGTTTAGAGCTACTGTCATGCAACTCAAGATAATTGGGCTTTCTATTTACTTTTTAAAAAAAATAATTTTTTATTGAGTTTTAGATGACGAGAAACCAACAATTTCCAATAGTATGGGGATGAAAATACATAACTTATCCAGCAAATGAGATGAGGAAAAGAGCAAACATAAAAGCAAAATGATACTAACAAACCAATGAAAGTATAGCAGACATAACGGTTGCATTAAAATAACAGTTTTCACATAGTTAAGAGACAAGCAAAAAATAAAAACAATCACGACAAAAACAGTCTAATACCTAAAGAAACATAGGCGGAGTAGAGCACTGTGGAAAACAAATAGAATCAATAACCTAGACTAGGCAAAGCAGTCCTAAGAGGCAGCCACCTCGGCCAGCCAGCCCCAAACGGGGTCCCAAATCCAACTGAGTTTTTTCCTCAGAGAATCATTCTCGATTAGCACCATCTCCAGCCTACTTATATGCAGAAATTTCTGCCACCAAATCCATGGATTGTGTGGCTCACTTGCGAGCCAGAATCATGCCAGAACCAGTGTAGCTAATGCAATAGAAAATGAAAATAAACCAGATAGGTAGGAGGGAATAGCTGGTGAATGACCCAACATAACCACCTTCTGATCTGCCATGACCGCCAGATTAGAAATGACACATAATTTGTTGAAGACAAATTGCCAATACAAGCATAACACGGAGCAAAATGCAAACACATGAACTGCATTTCCTCCTGCTATCCCACAGTGGAAGCACTGATCATCTGGCCGCAGCTTCATAATAAAGAGACTATGCGGGGTATAATACCAATCATTAATACATTGAGATGATGTACCTTGATACGAGATACGTTCAGAGCTGAATGAAACAACACATTGCTACACCGGAGATCAGCAACTGTAACTTCTGTTCTAAGCTGCAAATTCCACTTGTTCAAACAGGTCATCCACATGGTTGTGAGATGACGAGTAGATTGACTTGTAGACCAGCCCAATATTTCTCTTAAGTGCCATTTTCCTAATAAGGTCCCAGCAGGGGTGATCAGTACAGTTCAGGTCCTCTTCCTTATGGCGGAAGATAAAATGCTGCCTCTGCAAATATCTAAAAAAAAACATAGATGGAAGAGGAACCTGTTGCTGTTAGTTGCCGACAGAGGAAAAGACATCACCCTCGAAAAGTTGTCCTAAAGTCAGGAGATTAACCTTTCCCCAGATCTCCCGGAAACTGTCATGGATACCATAGGGAAGTTGGGATTATAACCTAGATATGCAAGCTGATTGAACGGGGTGATGCCAGAAAATAATCTCTATAAGGAACATCAGATATAATGAAAGACTTTTTACATCTTAAAGAGAGTACGCTTAAAATACATTGTCAACAATGCCCGAATCGGGCACTATCGATTCACCCAGCAGAAGAAAATCTGTAAACATGCAACCCAGTGGCCACGACCCCCACCCCAATACCAGCTGGAGTCATGAGAAGAATGATGCAAGATAATAGAACCTGAGAATCGGAAGCAGGACTCCCCCACCTTCCTTAAACTGCTGTAAAAACTGGATCTTACACCGAGGTTTACGATAGGACCAGATGAACTTCTGCCGTAGTGCCTCAACTCTAATAAAATAACAGCCACTGAAAGAAAAAGTGGGATACAGGGGAAAAGATAAAGATACCTAGGGAGAATAATCCTCTTAATAAGATTGCAGCAACCTATAAGCCCCAGATGCAGACAGCTCCACTTAAGAAAAACCTCCGCTGAGTGTTGATACAACTTCCCATAGTTTTTCTCCATAATCTCAGAAATATTGATTGTTAAGATGACCCCTGAGATAAACCAAGGACTGCACCCACCCATGATCCTGGCCATTAGGAGCCACATTAGATAAGATCTGAGTCTTATCCGAATTTAGCTGGTAACCGGCGACTTCCCCAAATGATTGCACTGCTGCCACAACAGCTCGTAGACCTCTAATCGGAGCAGGGGTCAGGACAGCGATGTCATCTGCGTACGCAAGGATTTTTACTTCATAGTGGTGCAGTCTCAGAGATTGTATCTCATTGTTCTGTTTAAAAGATTGGATGAATGATTTGATATAGAGAGTGAATAACTGAGGGGCGAGAGGGCACCCCTGACGGGTACCGGGGAGAATAGAAATAGGGTCAGATAATAGGCCTGCATTGCGTATCCTTGCCATAAGGCCAGAGTAAAGGCGCCTGACCCTAGAGACAAAGACGGAACCTAACCCAGAGGACTCCATGAACCCCCAGGGAGCCCCAGGGGACCCTATTGAAGGCCTTCCTAGCATCCAAACAGATCATATCAACTGGACTGCCTCCAGCAGAGGCCACCTCCAAGGCCGTGATTGCTGTATTAACATGCAATGTTGTATCCCAGCCAGGGATGAAGCTGTGCTGTTTAGGGTCCACCAATTCCAAAATAATTACAGACTGCCGATAAGCAAGAATACGCATAAAATTTTTACAATCAGCGTTAATTAAGGAAATTGAGCAGTATGACCCGCAAAGTGTAGGATCTTTCCCCTTTTTTGGAAAGATGACAATATTTGTCTCCCTCCAAGACTCACGGACACTATTCGACAGATCAAAAGAATTAAAGAGATCCCTTAGCACCAGAGCTAGAGTCTGCGAGAAGGTGACGTAAAAGTCTAATGGTATCTGGTCGGGACCCGCAGCCTTCTCATTGGCCAGGGAACTAATGGCATCTTTAACCTCAGAAAGAGTAATAGCTGCCTCCAGCTTATACCGCTGAGTAAGAGTCACCTTATGATCTAGATCCTGGCGAATAAATAAAGAAATGTCCTCGGTGGAAGAAAAACAGTCCTCACAGACTGAGGCTGTATTGGCACTTGAAGACCCATTCTCATCCCTGATCTGCTGGATACTAATCGAGCTAGATCTGTCTCTTACCCTGAATGATAAGATTCCTCCCATATCCTCACTATCCTCAAAGTAAGTCATCTGTCAGAACCTTCCATTTTTGACCGCCCTCTCACAGATTAGTTTTTTTAGGGAGGCACTAAGAACGGTTGACTGCTACAAGATCAGGTTGGCCTGAGGCCCATCCTTCACCATAGAGCAATATTCCAGATCGGATTCTAAGGAACTGCGAGTCCGTCGGGTCACAGTTTCGTCCACCAGTGCCATCCTCCATTGACGAGAGGCAAATTGGAGAGTCTGTCCTCAGCACAAGGCTTTAAGGGTATCCCAGACCCCCGGAAGTGATGCTGACCTGATCTTAAATTCAAGAAACTCCCTTATGTGAACATTCATAGAGCTGACGCAGCCATCTTCCAACAGTAACCTGCGTTCAAATGACTCCTGGGGCCTGATGCCTGAATAGACTCGGCAAGCTGAATAAACAGTGACAAGGCATTATGATCTGACGGGACCCTCAAGTTACGTGTGACCCTAGAAGAGGAAGCCAAATATTACTAACCAGAAACATGTCTAACCTTGACATAACCTTATGGGGAGCAGAATAAAACGTATATCCCAATTCCCTAGGGTGCTTAAAATGCCAAAGATCAACTAGAACATATGAGGAAATTAACTGATGAACAGCCCCCCGAAGCCGGTGCTTGCCCCAGTGAGCTAGGTCATTAGAAGGCTTGTCTAAGGACACAAGCTGGGATACTGAATCGTTTTTAGGACACAGCGTCACATTAAAATCGCCACACAGGATTTAGGGTGGGACCCAAAGATGCAACTCCGATAAAAGAAAATCCAGGACCTTCGGGTCATCCATATTCTGCCCGTATAGGACACAGATAGTAAAGCGGTCCCTGTCCTTCTGAAAAGTTGCCACCACCCAGCCCCCCCCCCCCGGATTTGCCATTTGACGCAGAACCTCCCACCGACTATCCCGTGCCATAAGTGCAACCTCCCCCTCTTGGCAGAAGTGTAACAAGAAAGGGATAAAGTCTGATATCCAAGTTCTTTTAACAATGAACCCTCGGTCTGAGTAAAATGAGTCTCCTGGAGACATAGGATTTGTGGCCTAAGAGTGTTCAGTTCTTCCCTTACAAGTTTACGCTTATGTGGCAGCTTAACCCCATTGATGTTCCATAATAGAATATGCAGCTGAGGACCAGGACCGCTGCCATAACTAGCTGTTACCATTACACCACGAAGTCCACAGGTTTCTTCTCCATCTAGCAAATTGAAATATACCATATCCTTAAATGTTTGCCAAACCAAGAAATATAAATGTATCTTTCACCATGAGCAAACTTGCTGCAAGTCAAATTGCCTGAGAAAATGCCCCAAATGCTCTGAAAGACAAGCAATTAATCCCCATCCCCCATCCCTGTTGCCCCTGACCCACTCAAACACCAACCCCTGTCTCCCATACGGGCGAGCCGACCCACCCTCCTCATGCTGTACCCCACACACCTAGGGCCCACACTCCTTCTCCTTGGGTTGTTTATCAATGTGGCCGACTGCTGACTTTGCCCAAGGCCCGTCCCCCCAGCCACCCAATAGAGTCCAAGAAGGAAACTAACAAAGAGACAGCCACCCCAAACTACTACAATCAACAAAAGGAAAAGAGAAAAAGGAAAAAAAGGACAAACCAAGAAAAAGTTTAAATAAAGCCTACAAAGAGAAGAGAAACCAACCCATCAGACCGACAACCCCACCACAAATGCATTTAACCTTCCAAACAACAAGCAGAAACGATCCACCCCTGGAACCACCATGACTGATTTCTCCCAACCCAGATTAGAGACCAGGTTGAATGAAAAGATAGGAAACCACTTTGACCTAGCACACACATGAATCAGCAATAAAACATCATCAGCCCCCTGGTTGCCACTTAGCTAACAGTTCCTGAACTTTTTGACCATCATAGCAGTAGAGAGTCTGGCCATCCTTACGAATCAGCAAGGTTGCAGGCTCCATAAAGGAAACAGAAGCACCAAGCTTTTAGAGTGCTGGAATATGCTCCCACAGCTGCCAGCATCGCACGACTGTTTGATGACAAAAGTCTGAGTGAACAAAGAAGTCAATGCCGATTGCTTTAGCCGGCAGCTTAGGGATTGCAGCTTCGAAGATCTCTTGTCGAAGAATGACATTTCCAATATAGATCAATATAGCCCGAGGGTAACAGGAAGGTTTGCTAGAAGGACGAAAAGGAAAACGATGTGCACGCTCTATCATAGAGTCCATCTCCAAGTCACTCAGAGCTGGGAAGGCCTCTATAACAGGCGAACAACAAAGCCAGGAGGATCACCATCTTCCGCCCCTTACGGGACCCCCAAGACCTGCAGATTATTCCAACGTGACCTGTTCTCCAGGTCTTCCACCCTTGACGACAGGATGGTAATCTACCACTCGTGCTGAGCAATCCCTGAACTATTTGATTCCTTTGCCTTTCGGAGTGCCGCTTGAGAAGCCTCCACTACTCCCAGTCATGACTAAACAATATCCATATTTTTTGACAGCTTGCAGTACCAATTGGGTCTTGAGATGGGCAGCTTTTAGTGCCAGTCTGTCGTTACAGTAGTCCTCTCTATGCTGCAGAAGATGATGATAAATAGCCCCTAGCGTGGGGGAATCCTGTGCTGGACTAGCGGGTAAAGTTCCAGAGCGGGATGGGGGGTCTCTCCCCACAGCCTGTTCATTAGAAAAAGATGGTGCAGCTAAGGATGGCTCTCCCAAGGGAGAGTCGTTCGTTAGTGTTAGCGCAGTTCCATCAGGATCCTATAAGAGCTCATCCTCAACCTCCAGTGAGGCAACAGGGTCAATTGGACGTTGATCGAAGGCTGACGGCATGAGGCCTTCTACTTCATTCAGTGCCAGACCTCCACACTTACTCCTCCATTGAGATGGAAAAGTGGAGAGAACGGAGCACCCGGATGTCTTCCTGGAGGGTCAGTGCGGGCATTAGAGGCCAACACTGAATATGTCGCCTGATCCAGGCCCTCATCCAAATCACTATCAGAAAGATCTGAAAAAGAGAAAAAGGCCTCTTGCCCCCCCCCCCCATTGCAGCTGGCTCCAACCTACCTGGACACAAAAGCTGAGAAGCCGGGAGAGATTGTGGCGTTGTCAGTGGGATCCGGTGATCCACTGGAGGCCCTATTTCTTGGGCCACAGGGACCTCAGGAAGATCCAGTTGGGGTGATGAGATGTAGATTGAGGGAGACAGCCCCTCACTGACAGATGTAACTTCTATTGGGCACAGGGGAGGAGAGGTAGCTGCTGGTGGATCCATCTGCCCCTTATCCTGACCTGGCTCAATAGTCGCAGCAGACAAAGGTGGGCCCAAAGTCAGAAAGGCATCCATTGTGCGTTCAGTACGGTGTAACAAATGAACCCTTCCCAGACCAGCCGGACCTGATGAGGTCATGTCCCCAGATGCCTTCTAAATCGGGGTTGTTTCCAAGGTGGATGACACAGGGGAGTCCTCTGCCTTCTCATGGACATTTGGGGACAGATGATGACTTTCTCACCCTTTAGCCCACTATGGGAACTCATGCTACCATGAACCACCTTGACGGGCAGCAGATGCTTTTTTTCCACCTTTGGGGCGGTATGGGACGTGTCTGCTCCTGGTCGTCGTCCCCCCCCTCTTTGATCCACCCCTCACAGGCATCCTGACCTGAATCCTTCTTGTGGCTCTAGAAGCACCCGACCATGGACCCAGAGCCTTCCCCCTCCTCAATGCAGACTCTGCCTTGGCCACCTGCAGGCTGTGAGCTTGTCTTCCTGCCCGCGACAATGTATCCAACAGGGCAATTGCCCTGCAGCAGAGATGAAACAGAGGTGCCGAAAAAAAAAAACAGCAACAAAGTAGCACCAGTTGCCAGCGGGTGCTCTCCTCCACACCCCAGATTGACCAGGACAGCATTCGTGAGTCCGCCAGCATCTGGCCGGGGTCCCATGTTCCCTCCACAGCCAGTACACAAGGCAGAACTGCCAGTCGTGGCCACCACAGGCCACTAGCATCCAATGAAACCCCTCCACACTCTGCCGGCCGGAACGCCAGCTGCAGCCAGTCATCGCGTCCGTTGCTGAAGGCTCCTTCCCTCCAAGCTGGCGGCTAGACTAAAGACCGGGAAGCTGCCGTGAACAGCTGAACCAACGACGGGCCGCATGAGACAGGGTAAGTAGGCATGGGGCGGTCTAGGAGCGCCTTTCCAGACTAGACCAGACTAGGTGGACTTAAGGACTCAGGGTAGCCAGACCTCAGCACCGACTCAAAGCGAACCGCCATCTTGCTTATGTTGCGAGATTCAGCGGGCTTTCTATTTGCTAACCAAGAAATTGTCCTTATAACAGCACAACTAAGGGCCAGATGTATCAAGCCTTTTTCCCGTTCGCAAACGGGCTGATTCTCAGAATCGGCCCGTTTGCGAACGGGAAAAAGCCTTTTGGGATGTATCATCCCGAAAGGCCATTGCAAGATAAGGAATCGCAAAATTTGCGATTCCCTATTTTGTGAATGAATTTAAGGAATCGCAAATTGCGATTCCTTAAATGCAATTCTGGAAACACAGAAAAATTGCGAATTGGCCTTAAGGAATCGCAAATTACCACCAACTGCAAGTTGGTGGTAATTTGCGATTTGCTTGAAAAATTCACTTTTTTGCATTTTTCAAAGTGCCATGTGGCGCACATACATGCCCTTAGGGCATGTATGTGCGCCACATGTGCACCCATGCATATTTCAGAGGTGCAACAGGGTGTCCTTTTGACACCCTTGCACCCTTGGAATTGCATTTGCAATTTGCGAGTACCTAATGGGTACTCGCAAATTGCGAATGTCTTCCCATTCGTTCCTTTGGGCCTCTAGGCCCATAGGAATGAATGGGAAGGTATTCCTTAATTGCGAATCGCAATTTGCGATTCGCAATTAAGGAATACTTAGGAATCGCAATTAATATTGTGAAACCTACATACATTTCATTTTGCGAGTCCTTAATAGCGATTCGCTAAAATTCGCTATTAAGGACTCGCAAAACGATTTTTTGATACATATATCCCTTAGAGTGCTATCAATGTTTTACGTTTTTATGTATACAAAGGTTTCATTAAAGAGTTTTCGTATTTTCTCCTCATATTGATCCTTTGCTTCCAACGACTGTTGATTATTTAAATCAGTTACAGAAGCATCTGCAGCTTGTTTCTAAAAGCTTATGCCTCGTAAAGGTCAATGTGATGGTTTATGCTACTAGAACAAGATCAAATTCTGCTTCTTTTGCTCCAGAGAAAAGGTTTGGTTGTGTTGTTTTCCTCTTTTACATACCTTGCCAGTTAAATTTCAAGCACAATTTGTGCTCCTTTTGTGGTAATTCATCAGATTAATCCTGTAAACTTTCACTTGAAATTGCCTCATACTTTGAAGATTCATTCTGTTTTTCATGCATTTCAATTGAAATCATGTGTTCCTGATCTTTTCATTTGGTCTCTGTCTGAACCTTCACCACTTATGGTACAAGCCAACCTGAAAACAAGTTCCAAAAAATGTGTGATTCTCTGATGTTTTAAGGTCACTCTAAATTACTTATCCACTGGAAAGATTATCCTTCAAATAGCAGTTTTAGGCAGATGCTTCTTCAGTTCATACTCCCTTGTTAGTCCACTGACTCTTTCAATGGCACCCAAATAAGCACAAGCTTTAACAGTAAAGCATAGGGTTATATCTGTGCCAAGGACTGAACAGAGAGCTTACCGGAAGCCCTGCACTGGCTGAAGAGGAAGGATCCCTGACCATATAATCAGGCAGTCTGGTCTGAGATGCCATGTTCAATGCATGGCTGAGCGCTTGTGTCACTGGAACCACCTTGGTGTCTCCACACTTGCGTCCGGCTACAGTGGTGTTTCATGTGCTACCTGAACTATTGGACATACATGGCAGTGGTGAGATCATGAAATGCAGTGCTGGTTGAAATATGTTAACCTTGATCTTATAATAATTATCACTCTTTATGCAAGGCGGCTCGTGCCGAACACGCCAATCATACCATCCTACTCTCACAAAACTGCCCCAAAGTCCTGTTTAAAGTAGTGAAAGAATTATCAGGTGCAAATTGCCGACCTGAGCCACCGGTTCTCGACTCGAAACAATGCGACGACCTGGCGGAGTTCTTTGTTGCCAAAATTGAGGAAATCTACCTGGACTTTGACAAACAACCACCAGCTAACCCGCATATCAATGACCCACTGACACCGTGCCCCTCCCTAAAAGTTGGACAAGGGAACATTAACACTCCGCTAGATAAATCGTCTCCCCTTGATATGCCCACCTTTTATTACATTCTTTCGAGTATCAAATCTGGTTCTCCCAATGATCCTCTCCCTCCCTCCATCCTTCTGAAACTAGACTCCTCTATCCTTAATATCATTATGGAGCTCCTTAATGCATCACTACTTGAAGCTAAAGTTCCTGCGGCCTGGAAACATGCGATGGTGCTTCCACTACCAAAAAAATCCGATTCAGACCCAAGATCCTTTCCAATTTTTGTCCCATTTCCTTACTTCCTGTGTTCTCCAAGATCCTTGAAAAACACACTAATTCCCAGTTGACGAAATATGTTGAATCTCAAAACATTCTTCACCCGTCGCAGTCAGGATTTAGAGCAGGACTCTCCACAGAGTCGACTCTCCTGGGAGTCACTGAGAATATCCGCCAACAGGTCGATAAAGGAGATACTGTGGCACTCATTCTTCTTGATTTGAGTGCCGCTTTCGACACTGTCTCCCATACTACACTTTTAAAAACCCTTCATTCTAAAGGCATCTGCGGCACGGCACTTGAATGGTTGTCCAGCTTCCTGTCCAATAGGACCTTCCAGGTCTTCTCTTCCGCAGCTCAGTCCAAAACAGTGATCTCCTCGTATGGAGTCCCCCAGGGCTCCATTCTAAGCCCACTGCTCTTCAACATCTACGTCAGTCCACTAGCTACGCTAGCAGAGCAAGCTGGGCTAACAATCTATTTGTACGCGGACGATACCCAACTTATCTTCTCGCTTTCTTCGAAGGAGACCACCAAAGCATCCTCTCTTCAGATGGGGCTAAAAAGATTGCTGACTGGATGCACTTCAATAAATTAAAACTCAACGGGGAAACGGAACTCATCATTTTTGGGAACAATAAAAAGCTTTGGGGCCCCCAGCATTGGCCATCGCAAATGGGCGACCTCCCTCTCCCATCTCAATCAGCCCGCAATCTGGGCGTCATTGTTGACGACCAATTATCCATGCGGCAGCAAATAGTTAAGGTAGCCTCCACCTGCTTTGTCATCTTAAAATGGCTTAGAAAAATTCTCTGGATGCTTCCCACCACTACACAGAGAACCGTCATTCAGGCCTTGATAATGTCCAGGCTGGACTATGGCAACGTGCTCTACCTGGGTGCCAGCAAAGAAAACCTTCGCAAACTTCAGGTGATCCAAAATTCTGCAGCACGATTACTATGCCAACTTCCCAGAACAGCCCCCGCATCAGGAGCGCTTCGCAAACTGCACTGGCTGCATATTGACAATCGAGCCAAGTTTAAAGCCCTCTGCTATATGCACAAAATAAATGAAGGATTAGCCCCCCACTATTTAAATGCCCTAGTGCAACACTACCGCCCCTCACGTCTACTTCGCTCTTCGACTCAATTAAAATTTCAAGTACCCAGGATCAAACGAGCCAGAATGGGAGGACGATCCTTTGCCTATCTGGCTCCCTCCCTTTGGAACTCCCTTCCAATGCATCTCCGCACGGAAAAACACCATCTTAAATTTCGCAAACAACTGAAAACCTGGCTCTTTAATCAATAGATTCTGTCTCGCGTGCTCCTCTCGTTACGTCGTGTCCATAGGCGCCGGGAAACCTCCGGGTAGCTGTGCGCCATATATAAATTTAAATAAATAAATAAATAAAATTGTGAATGCAATGATTTCAGAAAAGCCTTGTGAGTGACCTTTATAATATGCCTGGGCGGAGTTTGCGGAGTTCTGTTGCGCTTAACTCCACGAAGTGACAAAAAACTCCAGCGCGCCACGCGGAGTTCCGCAAGCGGCGGAATGCATTATGTTGCACAAGTGGCGGCTCGCAGTGGGAGTGCTGCGGGGTGGTGCGGCGGGGCAGGGGAGGGGAGGGGCAGGGTGGGGGGGTAGTGGACTCAGACATACGACGGAGCGGAGTAAACTAAGTAAATAAATAAATAAAACTATTTACCTTGCGCGTGCTGCATCGCCGAGTTTGCGATGCAGCGTGCGCAAGGTAAATAGTTTTATTTATTTATTTACTTAGTTTACTCCGTTCCGTCGTATGTCTGAGTCCACTACCCCCCACCCTGCCCCTCCCCCGCCCTGCAGCACTCTCTCTGTGAGCCGCCACTGTGTTGCACCTTTCGTGCTGATTTTTAGCGCCGGGTGTTTGTCCCGCACTGTAAAATTAGTGCAAACAACACCACTTGCAGTGCAAGAGGGTGGTGTTTCTTTCTGTCGCTTGAGTAGAAGTTCTACTTGAGTGGCAGCTTCCTCAACACGAGCGGAAGGTTTCTCAACACAAGTGGTAGCGAGTCTCCGCAGCCGCCCGTATTGAGAAATCTCGCTAGAGGGTGGTCTAGTGTTGGATTTTCCTCGCTCGGCAACTTAACATTGGCGAGCACGCATGAGGAAAAAACTCTGCTCCACACCGCGTTGTCTGCGGAGTGCAGAAAACTCCGCAAATGTAGCGGAGTTCACCTCCCAAGCCTACTTTATAACTTTTCCGCTCCAAAATGGTTGGTTTGCTCATAGGATGTTAGGAGATTCCCAATCCAAGATTAGGCAGAGTCTTTTCATGTGATGTCAGTTCATGTTATATATAAAGAGACATTTTCAAGTGAAGGGTGTTTTTTGCACCCATCCCCTGTTTGCTACCATTTTTGGACCAGATTTGTATTTGTTGCATTTGAAACTTTCCTCTGGATGCTACGGCTGGGTACAATTGTCTGACTATTTTCACCTTCCTGATGTCAGGAGGAGTTTGGTTCCTTGTTAATCATTTCATTACTAATCATCTTTCATCAAGACTTAAAATATTGCCAATGATGTTTTTTAGCCTTTGTGGTTTATCCCTCGTAACTCAGACCCTTTTGAGGATTCACTTGTCACCTTTCACTTATAGTTGATATACTAACCTGCACAGCATGACACTGTTGCAATTAGAGGGAGTGCCCTTTCTCAGGCATGGGCATGTCCAGAGCATACACTTTGATCATAAACTTTTGTGGTTAAAGCAAATAGAAAATAAATGTTCCATTATGACACAAAATGTAAATTTGGTTTTGTGCTGTAGGAGGAACATTGGAGACCACTCTATAAAGTCAGTCATTGAAATTCAGTATGGTCACTCAACAGATATCCTTAACATCCAGTCCAGCATCCAGATGTGAAGCTGCCTTTCTGGGATATATCATCTGTGAAATATTTCACATAGTAGAATCACACCTCTGTTTGAGCGGTTACTTTTATATCTGTTAACTAGTTTTGATCCCAGTGATCTTTGCTCATAGTTATGATTAGGTCCAGTTACCTCTTTAATTTAAGAACATTAGTTTTCTTTCTAGTTTTCCATTTAGCAATGCTCAATAAATTATGTAATAAGGATTCTTTTTTTATTTATGTCAAGTCAACCCTCAAACATATTATTAACTAACCCCTTTAATATTTGTTCTCTATAGCATTTTTTTGAGTATTATTTCATATAAGAATGTGTTGTGTAGATAGAAATTCCTTCGTAGCAAATTATAACGTGTACGTTCTGAAAGACTGCCAATATTAAGCTTGTGAGCATTTTGCCCCTTTCCCCATCACAAAAATCAAGGCTGAACGAACTTTACTGGAGTGCAAAAATCTTGGCAGCTACACACCCACAATCTCAAAATCTGCTGGCTCACTTAACTTTAGTGTGGATTCTCGCCTATCTGTGACCCCTCTCAGCCATAAAATAGTTACCATGCCACTTTCTCTTTTGATGCCTTCAAAAAGGTGAAACTTCTCTTTTAAAATGAACACCTAAAAATGGCACTGTATGTATTGGTGATCTCCAGACTCGATTTTGGGAACTCCATCCAAGGCATTATCTTTCAGTCATCTCTGCTCAAAGCCATCTTCCTACCTACATCCAGGATGCCTGTATGTGATACCTCATGCCCCCAGCATGCACAATGTTGTCATAAATTATGTAATTTCATATGCCATCAGTGATGTTATGAATGCTGTCATTGAACATGTAATGAGTGATGTACTATATGAGGGTATAAGCAATGCATAGCTATGGTGAGAGTTATAGTTACTTCAGGGCTCGAGGTATAGTTAACTCCAGTTAACTATAACTGGTGAATGTCAGTGTTTTTTTAGTGTAAAATGTTATGTTGAGACTGACATTGTCACCTAACTATAACATCACTTTAACCTCTGATTTTCAAGCAAATTGTTAAGGTTTTTTCAATACCTAACTATACCTGTCATTTTAACCTTTGTTTTCTTTCAGTGAATTTCTTTTTTAGTGTAAGTCACTGTCAATATATAAAAGGCAAACATTGGTTTTGTCAAGGGGTTGTTGCAATGTCTGTCAATAAACATTTAAATAAAGCATGGACAATTTTTTTTTTGGTGGGGGCTCATGCCTCCATTCCCCTCCAAAAACTGAAATGAAATGGACCCCGGGAATAGGGTCCTCAAGGCTTTCGAAAGGCTCAGGGAGGGGGCCTGCACGCCCCCAGTCCCCGAAAACATAATATCGGCCACAGGAAATGGGGTGTCCGGTTGGTGTAATTCCTGTTTTGGCTGTAGCTATGTCTAAATATCAAATGGAAAATTGCTTGAGGAAAACATGTTAAGGGACAGCCCCCCCTCCTTTTTCTCGGGCCCGCTTGATAGAACACCCTGAAACTTGCCAGAAAGGCGCTAAGGTGGATTGGACCTTTTTTTGGACAGTTTCATGGAAAGCCGTCAAACGAGGCCAAAGTTATTAGCAAATTAAAAATCAATTACTTTTTGAAACATGGTTCTAACTAGAACTACCCAGTGGCGGATGCCACTGGATAATTTACAACAACGACAGGTGGTTGTTGTTGCAATTACTTCACAGGAATGGTTCCCGCAAGATGCTGTCACTGACGAGACTTGCAGTGCGTCACTGTGTTGTATGTATATATATATTATCTACTGGCGGTCGCCAGTAGATAGTTATAGTTAAAACCTATTATCCATAGGAAATCCGCGACATTCTATTTGAAATAACGTTGGCGCCGGTTGACGAATCTTCGCGAAAGTTTCCAACTTGTTGGGGCGCTCCGGTCCGCTCCTATCCTGAAAGTCTCGGGGTGATACGTCAAGCGGGGCCGAGAAAAAAGGGGGGTCCCAAAACGCGTTTTCCCCATTCATTTTTCCATAGGAACCTTTAGTCGCAGCTACAGCCCGAACTGCTGAACGAAATTACACCAAATTTGGCAAAGAGGTAGCCCTTGGTTCAGTGTCGTGCCCTTTGCTTAAATGGTGTAAATCCGTTCAGTAGTTCCTGAGAAAATCAAAAGTAAAGTCACATATATATCTGGGCGGAGCCTAACCACACATGTCATCGTGAGATCTGATTGGCTGTCAGCACTTCATCCTGGAATTGCTGGCAGCCATCTTGGGACCAATATAAATGATAGTACCTCATTGAAATGCATTGTAGTGAATAGAAGATTTTGAGGGTCACCAAAAGGAGAACTATAAAGGGTGATAACAGGCTTTAGTTACATTAGAATTTATTTGTTGATGGTACCATACTAATTTTAGGAATTGTGGTGTATTCTAAGGTGATTTTACCATGTGAAAAACCTTCTGCTGGGATATCATGAATCATGTTTGAGAGAACACTATTTTCTCATGCTTGTCCCATGGAGGTTTGGAAGGTGCTCCAGAAGCTAAAATGAGAGCATATTTTCTGTAAATTCACATTATCTTTCTCACTCATGTGAGAATGAAGTCTGACATTCTCAGTAAAACATGTACATCCAACAAGGGCAGAGACTGTCAGTTGATTCCTTTGTGTTCTACTGCAGCTTCCCAGAGTGTTCTAAAGAACAACTAGAGTGCTAACAGCCTTACTTATGACAAAAGTATGGCACACCTGAAGCCATCTTGTTTGGAATAAACTGGTAACACTTAAAACATTTAATTTAAAAAGGAACAAAATGATGGGGTTCATTTTGTCATAGTAATTATGGTTAGTGCTGTAGAAAGAAAAATTAGGACATGTTTCAAGTGTGATCTCAAATATCTTCCTGTTATATTTCAACAGGAGCAGCCTGCCAGTTGATGCCTTTGTGTTCTACTGCAGCTTCCCAGAGTGTTCTAAAGAACAACTAGAGTGCTAACAGCCTTACTTATGACAAAAGTATGGCACACTTGAAGCCATCTTGATTGGAATAAACTGGTAACACTTAAAACATTTAATTTAAAAAGGAACAAAATGATGGGGTTCATTTTGTCATAGAAATTATGGTTAGTGCTGTAGAAAGAAAAATTAGGACATATTTCAAGTGTGATCTCAAATATCTTCCTGTTATATTTCAACAGGAGCAGCCTGCCAGTTGATGCCTTTGTGTTCTACTGCAGCTTCCCAGAGTGTTCTAAAGAACAACTAGAGCGCTAACAGCCTTACTTATGACAAAAGTATGGCACACCTGAAGCCATCTTGATTGGAATAAACCGGTAACACTTAAAACATTTAATTTAAAAAGGAACAAAATGAGGGGTTCTTTTTGAAATAGAAATTATGGTTAGTGCTGCAGAAAGAAAAATTAGGGCATGTTTTAAGTGAGATCTCAAATACTCTTCTATTTCATTAGAAAATTCTGACATGCAGACTGAAACAATCACTTTCAATACCAGCAGCAGACTACCAGTTAACTCCCTGGTGAGCAGTAGCTTTACTCCAGTGATCTAATGAGCAACTAGAGTGCTAACATTCTGAATTTATGGCAGATGTGAGACACATCTGAATGCCTTCTTGATGGAATCAAAGTAAAAAACTGAAAGCATTTCCTACTGAGGAGACTGCAGTAAATGAAGAAATTAGGAAACTTCATAACAAAGAAGTCTTCCAAGATGGCCACCAGTGAAAAAAGAGCCCAAATGTAGCACAAATATTACCCAGATGTAGCCCACATATAGCCCAATGACAAAAGTGTGCAAAACACTTTTTATTTTTAGTTTTTTGCAGTTTTATGTAGTGCAGACTGGTCAGTATTGGAGCATTGCATCTTAAAACATGACCCCCTACACTACAAAAACACCACTGCACTACCTTAAACCCTAAAACACTACCCCCAGCACGACCCCTACACTACACAAGCACCACTGCACTATCCTAAACCCTAAAACACTACCCCCAGCACGACCCCCTACACTACCCAAACACCACTGCACTACCCTAAAACATGACCCCCTATACTACACAAACACCACTGCACTACCCTAAACCCTTAAACACTACCCCCAGCACGACCCCCTACACTACACAAGCACCACTGCACTACCCTAAACCCTAAAACACTACCCCAGCACGACCCCCTACACTACACAAACACCCTGCACTACCATAAACCCTAAAACACTACCCCCAGCACGACCCCCTACACTACCCAAACACCACTGCACTAACCTAAATCCTAAAACACTACCCCCAGCACGACCCCCTACACTACCAAAACACCACTGCACTACCCTAAAACATGACCCCCTACACTACACAAACACCACTGCACTACCCTAAACCCTAAAACACTACCCCCAGCACGACCCCCTACACTACACAAGCACCATTGCACTACCCTAAACCCTAAAACCCTACCCCCAGCACGACCCCCTACACTGCCCGAACACCACTGCACTGCCCTAAACCCTGAAACACCAGCCCCTGCATGACCCCCTACACTGCCCGAACACCACTGCACTGCCCTAAACCCTGAAACACCACCCCTAGCACGACCCCCTACACTGCCTGAACACCACTGCACTGCCCTAAACCCTGAAACACCACCCCCTTCACGACCCCCAACACTGCCCGAACACCACTGCACTGCCCTAAACCCTGAAATTCCACCCCCAGCATGACCCCCTACACTGCCCGAACACCACTGCACTGCCATAAACCCTGAAACACTACCCCCAGCAAGACCCCCTACACTGCCCGAACACCACTGCACTGCCCTAAACACTGAAACATCACCCCCAGCAAGACCCCCTACACTGCCCGAACACCACTGACCTAAACCCTGAAACACCACCCCCAGCACGACCCCCTACACTGCCCGAACACCACTGCACTGCCCTAAACCCTGAAACACTACCCCCAGCATGACCCCCTACACTGCCCGAACACCACTGCTCTGCCCAAAACCCTGAAACACCAGCCCCAGCACGACCCCCTACACTGCCCGAACACCACTGCACTGCCCTAAACCTTGAAACACCAGCCCCTGCACGACCCCCTACACTGCCCGAACACCACTGCACTACCCTAAACCCTGAAACATCACCCCCAGCACGACCCGCTACACTGGCCTAGCACCACTGCACTGCCCTAAACCCTGAAACACCAGCCCCAGCATGACCCCCTACACTGCCCGAACACCACTGCACTGCCCTAAACCCTGAAACACCAGCCCCAGCACGACCGCCTACACTGCCCGAACACCACTGCACTGCCCTAAACCCTGAAACACCAGCCCCAGCACGACCCCCTACAATGCCCGAACACCACTGCACTGCCCTAAACCGTGAAACACCAGCCTCAGCACGACCCCCTACACTGCCTGAACACCACTGCACTGCCCTGAACCCTGAAACACCAGCCCCAGCACAACACCCTACACTGCCCGAACACCACTGCACTGCCCTAAACCCTGAAACACCACCCCGTGCATGACCCCCTACACTGCCCGAACACCACTGCACTGCCCTAAACCCTGAAACACCACCCCCAGCGCGACCCCCTACACTGCCCGAACACCACTGCACTGCCCTAAACCCTGAAACACCACCCCCTGCACAACCCCTACACTGCTCGAACACTACTGCACTGCCCTAAACCCAGAAACACCATCCCCAGCACGACCCCCTATACTGCACGAACACCACTGCACTGCCCTAAACCCTGAAACACTACCCCCAGCAAGACCCCCTACACTGCCCGAACACCACTGCACTGCCCTAAACCCTGAAACATCACCCCCAGCAAGACCCCCTACACTGCCCGAACACCACTGCCCTAAACCCTGAAACACCACCCCCAGCAAGACCCCCTACACTGCCCGAACACCACTGCACTGCCCTAAACCCTGAAACACCAGCCCCAGCACGACTCCCTACACTGCCAGAACACCACTGCCCTAAACCCTGAAACACCACCCCCTGCACGACCCCCTACACTGCCCGAACACTACTGCACTGCCCTAAACCCTGAAACACCACCCCCAGCACGACCCCCTACACTGCCCGAACACCACTGCACTGCCCTAAACCCTGAAACATCACCCCCAGCAAGACCCCCTACACTGCCCGAACACCACTGCCCTAAACCCTGAAACACCACCCCCAGCAAGACCCCCTACACTGCCCGAACACCACTGCACTGCCCTAAACCCTGAAACACCACCCCAGCAAGACCCCCTACACTGCCCGAACACCAATGCACTGCCCTAAACCCTGAAACACCACCCCCAGCACGACCCCCTATACTGCCCGAACACCACTGCTCTGCCCAAAACCCTGAAACACCAGCCCCAGCACGACCCCTACACTGCCCAAACACCACTGCACTGCCCTAAACCCTGAAACACCAGCCCCAGCACGACCCCCTACATTGCCCGAACACCACTGCACTGCCCTAAACCCTGAAACACCACCCCCAGCACGACCCCCTACACTGCCCGAACACCACTGCACTGCCCTAAACCCTGAAACACCAGCCCCAGCACAACCCCGTACACTGCCCGCACACCACTGCACTGCCCTAAACCCTTAAACACCAGCCCCAGCACAACCCCGTACACTGCCCAAACACCACTGCACTGCCCTATACCCTGAAACACCAGCCCCGGCACGACCGCCTACACTGCCCGAAAACTACTGCTCTGCCCTAAACCCTGAAACACCAACCCCAGCAAGACTACCTACACTGGCCGAACACCACTGCACTGCCCTAAACCCTGAAACACCACCCCCTGCACGACCCCCTACACTGCCCAAACACTACTGCACTGCCCTAAACCCTGAAACACCACCCCTCAGCACGACACCCTACACTGCCCGAACACCACTACACTGCCCTAAACCCTGAAACACCACCCCAGCACGACCCCCTACACTGCCCGAACACCACTGCACTAAACCCTGAAACACCACCACCTGCACGACCCCCTACACTGCCGGAACACCACTGCACTGCCCTAAACCCTGAAACACCACCCCCAGCACGACCCCCTACACTGCCCTAACACCACTGCACTGCCCTAAACCCTGAAACATCACCCCCAGCACAACCCCCTACACTGCCTGAGCACCATTGCTCTGCCCTAAACCCTGAAACACTAGCCCCAGCACGACCCCCTACACTGCCCGAACACCACTGCACTGCCCTAAACCCTGAAACACCAGCCCCAGCAAGACCCCCTACACTGCCCGAACACCACTGCATTGCCCTAGACTCTGAAACACCAGCCCCAGCAAGACCCCCTACACTGCCCGAACACCACTGCACTGCCCTAAACCCTGAAACACCAGCCCCAGCATGACCCCCTACACTGCCCGAACACCACTGCACTGCCCTAAACCCTGAAACACCAGCCCCAGCACGACCCCCTACACTGCCCGAACACCACTGCACTGCCCTAAACCCTGAAACACCAGCCCCAGCACGACCCCCTACACTGCCCGAACACCACTGCACTGCCCTAAACCCTGAAACACCAGCCCCAGCACCACCCCCTACAATGCCCGAACACCACTGTACTGCCCTAAACCCTGAAACACCACCCCTGCACCGCCCCCTACACTGCCCGAACACCACTGCACTGCCCTAAACCCTGAAACACCACCCCCTGCACGACCCCCTACACTGCCCGAACACCACTGCACTGCCCTAAACCCTGAAACACCACCCTCTGCACCACCCCCTACACTGCCCGAACACCACTGCACTGCCCTAAACCCTGAAACACCAACCCCTGCACTGCCCCCTACACTGCCTGAACACCACTGCACTGCCCTAAACCCTGAAACACCACCGCCAGCATGACCCCCTTTACTGCTCGAACACCACTGCACTGCCCCAAACCCTGAAACACCACCCCCAGCATGACCCCCTACACTGCCCAAACACCACTGCCCTAAACCCAGAAACACCACCCCTGCACGACCCCCTACAGTGCCCGAACACCACTGCACTGCCCTAAACCCTGAAACACCACTCCCTGCACGACCCCCTACACTGCCCGAACACCACTGCACTGCCCTAAACCCTGAAACACCACCCCCAGCACGACCCCCTACACTACCCGAACACCACTGCACTGCCCTAAACCCTAAAACACCACCCCCAGCACGACCCTCTACACTGCCCGAACACCACTGCACTGCCCTAAACCCTAGAACACTACCCTCAGCATGACCCCCTACACTACCCGAACACCACTGCACTACCCTAAACCCTAAAATACTCCCCCAGCACGACCCCCTACACTACCTGAACACGACTGCACTGCCCTAAACCCTAAAACACTCCCCGCAGCACGACCCCCTACACTACCCGAACACCACTGCACTGCCCTAAACCCTAAAACACTACCCCCCGCATGACCCCCTACACTACCCCAATACCAATGCACTACCCTAATCCCTAAAACACTACCCCCGCACAACCCCCTACACTACCCAAAGACCACTGCACTACCCTAAACTCTAAAACAATACCCCCGCACGACTCCCTACACTACCCAAAGACCACTGCACTACCCTAAACCCTAAAACACGACCTCCTACACTACACAAACACCACTGCACTACCCTAAACCCTAAAAAACTACCCCCAGCACGAACCCCTACACTACCCAAACACCACTGCACTACCCTAAACCATAAAACACTACCCCCAGCAGTAGCCCCTACTCTACCCAAACACCACTGCACTACCCTAAACCCTAAAACACTACCCCCAGCAGTACCCCCTACACTACCCAAACACCATTGCACTACCCTAAACCCTAAAACACTACCCCCAGCAGTATCCCCTACACTACCCAAACACCACTGCACTACCCTAAACCCTAAAACCCTAAAACACTAACCCCAGCACGACCCCCTACACTACCCAAACACCACTGTACTACCCTAAACCCTAAAACACTCTCCCCAGCACGACTCCCTACACTACCCAAACACCACTGCACTACCCTAAACCCTAAATCTACCCCCAGAATGACCACCTACACTACACAAACACCACTGCACTACCCTAAACCCTAAAACACTACCCCCAGCATGACCCTCTTCACTACCTAAACACAACTGCACAATTTGTTACAGGCGTTGCAACGCAGGCCTGTGGTGCTTACTTGAAGTACCTGGTTGGCTAGTTGGGCCCCAGGGACTCTCAGGATTCAAGGTGACCTACTCCCCCAACTTAAAACGCGCCACGGGGCGCGTTTGCACAGTGGTGAAGGGAGGGGCGGGGCCTCAGGTGACATGTGCGCAAACACGCCCTGTGGTGCGTTTTAAGTTGGGGAGTTAATTCCCTTTGAATCCTGGGGGCCAACTAGCCCACCAGGTACCTTCAGTAAGCACAACAGAGTTGCGTTGCAGAGAGGTGAAAAAGGTGCGTGGCCTCGGAACGCCTCTCTGCAACTCAGCTCTGTGGTCCTAACTGTAGGTACCTGGGGGCTAGTTGGGCCCCAGGGACCCTCAGGATTCAAGGGGACTTAATCCCGCAACTTAAAACGCGCCACGGGCGCGTTTGCACACATGTCACCTCAGGCCCCCCTCCCTTCACCACTGTGCAAACGCGCACTGGCTCTGGTTAGTCAGAGTCAGTTACCACCAGTACCCGTCTGAAAAAGTTGTGGGCACAGGATGATTTTGCAACAAGGCCTCTTTCTGCTCCTCTGTTGGTTCTTTCTGCACATCTTTTGCTTCTTTCTGTGCGTTTTTTCTTCTTTCTTCACATGTCCTACCTCTGTTGGCATAGTTAGAAACTAGCATTTAAAAAACCTTTGAAATTCACTTAAAAAATCATAGGTTTCAGGCACGTTATAGTTAGAAATTAGCATTTAAAAAACCTTTGAAATTCACTGAAAAAACCATAGGTTTCAGGCACGTTATAGTTAGAAATTAGCATTTAAAAAACCTTTGAAATTCACTGAAAAAACCATAGGTTTCAGGCACGTTATAGCTAGAAATTAGCATTTAAAAAACATTTGAAATTCACTGAAAAAACCATAGGTTTCAGACACGTTATAGTTAGAAATTAGCATTTAAAAAACCTTTGAAATTCACTGAAAAAACCATTAGTTTTAGGGACAGTTATAGTTAGTTGGACATTGCACTCGTACAAAACCCGTGAAATTCCCCTGTTATAGTTAGTTCAGCTAACTATAACTCGCGCCCCGCAATGCACTGCTGATGACGTCACATATTACATCACTCATCACATGGTCAGTGACATCACTGATGACATCACTGATGACATCTCAAATGACATCACTGATGACATCATCCATGTGATAATTTCATGCATCTTCTCACACCCTAATATAACTTTTGATACACCCACTCTAAATTACAGACTGCCATTCTCAAAACCATAGACACTCCAACACCAAAAACTACATACCCACTCACTGATTCTTAGGTCTACACACACATCCACTCACTCACCTGTACAGTCACTCATACTTACAGTCACTCAGTACAGGACTATCATATGCACTCATACACCTATATAAACACTCACACACCGCCACTCATCCATAGAGGTACTCACACACCTAGTCAGTCATGCAAAAAATTAATCACACACCCATTTACTCACCTATACAGTTATACACACACCAGCTCACTTACTCATACAAATACTAGCACATTCTTACGCTCTTATACAATAACTGATACAAGCACACACGCATCCATACAGCCACTCTCACAATAACACACTCTCACTTATAGCCATTTAAATACTCTAACACACATATATACTGCCTTTTACATATGTAGTTACTCGCACATGTACCACTGAGATATACATTCACTCACTAACACACCCATACACACACTCACCCACCCAAGCAGTCCATCACAGATGCACTCTTGAAATCATGCACCCAGTGAATCACCCACTCACACATCTATGTATAGAGTCACACACACCCCACCCACACAAACACTCAGGCAGCCATACAGACACTCAGAGAACCAATCAATAACCCATATAGACACTCATGTAGCTATTCGCAAATCCATGCATCCACTTACACACCAACAAACAGACGGATACAGACATTCACACAGTTTAGTCACTAACCCATGCATTCAGTAAGATACGTTTAATCACTCACTTGTAGAGTCAGTCACTCACGTACTAAATCATCCATTCAGACACTTATACACCCACTCATTCTTCAATACGCCTTTCCCTATATATATTAAACATATTTAAACTTTACAGAAACACACAGTCACTGGATGATGTCATCAGTGATGTCATCAGTGATGTCATTTGAGATGTCATCAGTGATGTCATCAGTGATGTCACTGACCATGTGATGAGTGATGTAATATGTGACGTCATCAGCAGTGCATTGCGGGGCGCGAGTTATAGTTAGCTGAACTAACTATAACAGGGGAATTTCACGGGTTTTGTACGAGTGCAATGTCCAACTAACTATAACTGTCCCTAAAACTAATGGTTTTTTCAGTGAATATATATATATATATATATATATATAAACCGAGTCACAAGAAAACAGTAAAAAAAGGATAAAAAACAAGAAAAGGGGGCAGGGTAGAAACACCCTGACCCCCGAGGCCTGCTCAGGGGGTCCCAAAAGGACACCCAGGGCCAAAAAAAGCATTTTTTTTTGTATTTTCGGCCGAATTCGCGATGGGTGAGCAAATCCGGCCAAAATTCTTTTTAAAAAAACAAAGCACGGGCTTCCGCGCTTTGTTTCTTTAAGTCCCCGGGTGGGCCAGGTCCCGGGGGCAATGTTTCATTAATGTGCGGGGGCCTTGTGGGCCTCCGCTGCCCCGGGGACCGCCACCTCCCCAGGGCTTTCATCATTAATGGGGGGTTCCTCGCGGGCCTCCCCAAGCCCCGGGGACCGCCACCTCCCCGGGGCTTCAAAAAATTATCAAAAGTGTGGGAGGGGGCTCCTGCCCCTCCCCTCACTGCCCCGGGGACCACCACCGCCCTGGGGCTATTTACACATTGGGAGGGGGCCGCCCGGCCCCCCTCCTGGAGCCCTCTATGGCCCTGGAGACCGCCACCCCCAGGGCCGGCTCTGGCAATGTCCCGGGGTGCTCACCCCCGGGACATTGCTGTTTGCAATGGCAGGGCGGGAGCATGGCTCCCGCCCTGTCATTGCAAACTTCTGCTCTGCTTTGTGGAAGCGAGAGCAGGAAACCTGCTCTCGCTTCCACGAAGCAAACCAGAATTGCTTTTGGACAAGGGGAGCTGCATGTCAGCAGCTCCTCTTGTCCAAAAGCAATGCCGGCTCCCGCAGGAGGTGGGGAGCCGGCTGGGGCCAGAAGTGGTCCAGGGGAGGGGGGGCCATGCGGCCCCCCTCCCAGGAAAAATGTTTAAAAAAAATTAAAAACAAGGCCAGGCCCTGGGGGATGGGGTCCCCGGGGCCAATAGTGGCCATGGGGAGGGGGGCCACGCGGCCCCCCTCCCGGGGAAAATGTTAAAAAAAAATTAAAAAACGAGACCAGGCCCTGGGGGATGGGGTCCCCGGGGCCAATAGTGGCCCAGGGAAGAGGGGCCACGTGGCCCCCTTCCCGTTTTTTTTAAACAAAAAAATGCGCAGGTCCTGGGGGATGGGGTCCCCAGGGCCCAAAAAATACTAAAAGAAGGGGGGCCACACACCCCACCTTCTAAAAATATTTTTTTTAAAGAAAAGCCGGCATCTCGCCGTAGGCCCCGCCCTCTCCCTGCACCACTCTGCAGATGCACCTCCTGGCGCGTTCTGGGTTGGGGGATTAAGTCCCCTTCAATCCTAAGGGTCCTTAGGGGCCAACTAGACCACCAGGTACCTCCAGTAATCCCCACACAGTGGGATTGCTGAGAGGTGGTCCGAGGCCACGCCCCTTTTTACTCCACTCTGCAAACGCGCCCCTTGGCGCACTGCTGGTGGGCTGATGAGTTCCTCTTGTGTCCTGAGGACCTCAGGACTAAAGCGGACTTCATCCCCCGAGCAGCAATGCGCCAGGAGGCGCGTTTGCAGAGTGGTGTAAAAAGGGGGCGTGGCCTCAGACCACTCTAAGCAATCCAGCTGTGTGGGGCTTACTAGAGATAACAGGAGGGCTAGTTGGCCCCCAAGGACCCTCAGGAGGCAAGTGGACTTCATCTCCCAACCAAGAGCGCGCCAGGAGGCACGTTTGCAGAGTGGTGGAGAAAGGGGGCGTGGTCTGTGTTCACCTCTCAGCAATCCGACTGTGTGAGGCTTACTGCAGGTAACAGGTAGGCTAGTTGGCCCCTAAGGGCACCCACAAGCGAAGGGGACTTCATCCCCCAACCAAGAGCGTGCCAAGAGACGCTTTTGCAGTGTGGTGGGCAAAGGGGGCGTGGCCTGCTATGAGAACTTAGCAATCCTGTTGTGTGGGACTTACTGGAGATAATAGGAGGGGTAGTTGGCCCCCAAAGATGTCCTTGGGGGCCAACTTCCCCTCCTGTTACCTCCAGTAAGTCCCACACAGTGGGATTGCTAAGAGGTCTTTGGAGGCCATGCCCCCCTTTCTCCACCACTCTGCAAACACGCCTCCTGGCACACTACGGGTTGGGTGATGAAGTCCACTTTACTCCTGTGGGACTTTGGGGGCCAAGAAGCCCTCCTGGTACCTCCTGTAAGTCCTACGCAGCAGAATTCCTGAGTGTTGGTCGGAGGCCCAGCACCCTTTCTCCACCACTCTGCAAACGCGACTAGTTAAAGAAGCATTTGCAATGTAATAGGTTTCACATTTGCGGGAGTTAGAGCTATTGGCATTGTAAATGGAAAAGTTTTTTACTAATGTTTTTTGGAGTGGAGTGGATGTACGTTGTGTGTAATGGAATTATGTGGTATGTTGTGCAGTGAAATTATGTGGATAGAAAGTACGTGGTATTTAGTGTATAAGAATTATGTAGAGTGGGATTATGTGTTATAGAGAGTAATTATGTGGTATGGTAGTCTGTGTTGTGGAGTGGTAACCTCAGGTTTAGTCTTCCTCGTTTCCATAGAAGCTAAACTATGAACTCAATCAGACAAAAAAAAGAAGGAATCCCTGAGGAGCACTTCTGGACTTAGTCGGAGGTATGAGCAGGGCCACTGGAATTATGCGACTGTTTGGCTGCACCGACTTTCGCACAATTATACATTTTCCGCATTAGCCACATAATCCATTATCTGCTGCCTAATCTGCAGATTTGAACAAATAAGCCTTGTTTCTAGCTCAAACGGCTCAAACGTTACCAGAAATGCAGCGTCAAGTGTTACAGCGTGGTGGAAGGTCCTTTGTAGACCTAGAATAGTCACCTGTTACTTATTGCTAAATGTGGGTGTTAAATTGGTACTAATGGTGTGCAAGCCACTCTTGCTTCTTTCCGTGCCTCTCTTGCCTCTTTCTGCAGTTTACTTGTCTACTTTTGCACCTCTGTTGGTTCTTTCTGCAACTCTCTTGCCTCTGTCTGCACCCCTGTTCCCTCTTTCTGCACCTCTTTTGCCTGTTTATGTAACTCTCTTGCCTCTTTCTGCACATTTCTTGCCTTTTTATGCACCTCTGTTGCTTCCTTCTGCACTTCTCTTGCCTCTTTCTGCACCCCTCTTGCCTCTTTCTGCACGTCTGTTGCTTCTTTCTGCACTTCTCTTGCTTCTTTCTACACCTCTCTTGCTTCTTTCTGCACTTCTCTTGCTTCTTTCTACACCTCTCCTGCTTCTTTCTGCACCCCTCTTGCCTCTTTCTGCACCCTTCTTCCCTCATTGTGCACCTCTCTTGCCTCTTTCTGCAACTCTCTTGCCTCTTTCTTCAGTTCTCTTGCCTCCTTCTGCACCTCTGTTGCTTCTTTCTGAACTTCTCTTGCCTCTTCCTGCACCCCTCTTGTCTGTTTCTGCACCTCTGTTGGTTCTTTCTACACTGCTCTTGCTTCTTTTTGCACCTCACTTGAAAGTTTTGGCACCACTCTTACCTCTTTCGGCACCCCTCTTGCCTCCTTCAGCACCTCTGTTGGTTCTTTCTGTACTTCTCTTGCTTCTTTCTCTACCCCTCTTGCCTCTTTCTGCACCCCTCTTCCCTCTGTACCTCTCTTGCCTCTTTTTGCACCTCTGTTGCTTCTTTCTGCACTTCTCTTGACTCTTTCTGTACCCCTCTTGCCTCTTTCTGTACCTCTGTAACTTCTTTCTGCACTTCTCTTGCTTCTTTTTGCACTTTTGTTGCTTCTTTCTGCACCCCTCTTGCCTCTTCCTGCACCCTTCTTCCTTCTTTCTGCACCTCTCGCCTCTTTCTGCACCCCTGTTCCCTTTTTCTGCACCTCTCTTGCCTGTTTCTGCAACTCTCTTGCCTCTTTCTGCAGTTCTCTTGTCTCCTTCTGCACCTCTGTTGCTTCTTTACGTACCTCTCGTGCCTCTTTCTGTACTTCTCTTGCCTGTTTCTGTACTTCTCTTGCCTCTTTCAGCTCCCCTCTTGCCTCTTTCTTCACTTCTCTTGCCTCTTTCTACACTTCCCTTGCCTCTTTCTGCACCCTTCTTCCCGCTTTCTGCACCTCTCTTGCCTCTTTCTGCACCCCTGTTCCCTTTTTCTGCACCTCTCTTGCCTGTTTCTGCACTCCTCTTGCCTCCTTCTGCACCTCTGTTGGTTCTTTCTGCACTTCTCTTGCATCTTTCTGCACCTCTCTTTCAAATGTCTGCACCCCACGTGCCTCTGTGTGCACCTCGCTTGCCTCTTTCTGCTCCTCTCTTGCTTCTTTCTGCACCCCTCTTGCCTCTTTCTACACCTCATTTGCTTTTTTCTGCACTTCTCTTGCCTCTTTCTGCACCCCTCTTGCCTCTTTCTGCACCTCTGTTGGTTCTTTCTGCACCTCTCTTTGCCTATGTCTGCACCCCTGTTCCCTCTTTCTGCACCTCTTTTGCCTGTTTATGTAACTCTCTTCCCTCTTTCTGAAATTTTCTTGCTTTTTTCTGCACTTCTCCTGCCTCTTTCTACACCCCTCTTGCCTCTTTCTGCACCTCTGTTGCTTCTTTCTGCACTTCTCTTGCTTCTTTCTACACCCCTCTTGCCCCTTTCTGCACCCCTCTTGCCCATTTCTGCACCCTTCTTCCCTCTTTCTGCACTTCTCTTGCCTCTTTCTGCACTTCTCTTGCCTCTTGCTACACTTCCTTTTACTCTTTCTGCACCCTTCTTCCCTCTTTCTGCACCTCCCTTGCCTCTTTCTGCACCCCTGTTCTCTTTTTCTGCACCTCTCTTGCCTGTTTCTGCACCCCTCTTGCCTCCTTCTGCACCTCTGTTGGTTCTTTCTGCACTTCTCTTGCTTCTGTCTGCTACTCTCTTGCACATTTCTGCACCCCTCTTGCCGCTTTCTGCACCCCTCTTCCCTCTGTCTGTACCTCTCTTGCCTCTTTCTGCACCTCTGTTGCTTCTTTCTGCACTTCTCTTGCCTCTTTCTGTACCTCTCTTGCCTCTTTATGCACCTCTCTTGCCTCTTTATGCACCTCATTTGCTTCTTTCTGCACTCCTCTTCCCTATTTCTGTACCTCTCTTGCCTCTGTCTGCACCCCTTTTCCCTTTTTCTGCACCTCTCTTGTCTGTTTCTGCAACTCTCTTGCCTCTTTCTGCAGTTCTCTTGTCTCCTTCTGCACCTCTGTTGCTTCTTTCCGTACCTCTCTTGCCTCTTTCTGCACTTCTCTTGCCTCTTTCTGCACTTCTCTTGCCTCTTTCAGCTCCTCTCTTGCCTCTTTCTTCACTTCCCTTGCCTCTTTCTACACTTCCCTTGCCTCTTTCTGCACCCTTCTTCCCTATTTCTGCACCTCTCTTGCCTCTTTCTGCACCCCTGTTCCCTTTTTCTGCACCTCTCTTGCCTGTTTCTGTACTCCTCTTGCCTCCTTCTGCACCTCTGTTGGTTCTTTCTGCATTTCTCTTGCATCTTTCTGCACCTCTCTTTCAAATGTCTGCATCCCACGTGCCTCTGTGTGCACCTCGCTTGCCTCTTTCTGCTCCTCTCTTGCTTCTTTCTGCACCCCTCTTGCCTCTTTCTACACCTCAATTGCTTTTTTCTGCACTTCTCTTGCCTCTTTCTGCACCTCTGTTGGTTCTTTCGGCACTGCTCTTGCTTCTGTCTGCTACTCTCTTGCACATTCCTGAACCCCTCTTGCCTCTTTCTGCACCTCTGTTGGTTCTTTCTGCACCTCTCTTGCCTCTGTCTGCACCCCTGTTCCCTCTTTCTGCACCTCTTTTGCATGTTTATGTAACTCTCTTGCCGCTTTCTGCACATTTCTTGCCTTTTTATGCACCTCTGTTGCTTCCTTCTGCACTTCTCTTGCCTCTTTCTGCACCTCTGTTGGTTCTTTCGGCACTGCTCTTGCTTTTGTCTGCTACTCTCTTGCACATTTCTGAACCCCTCTTGCCTCTTTCTGCACCTCTGTTGGTTCTTTCTGCACCTCTCTTGCCTCTGTCTGCACCCCTGTTCCCTCTTTCTGCACCTCTTTTGCCTGTTTATGTAACTCTCTTGCCTCTTTCTGTACTTTTCTTGCTTTTTTATGCACCTCTGTTGCTTCCTTCTGCACTTCTCCTGCCTCTTTCTACACCCCACTTGCCTCTTTCTGCACCTCTGTTGCTTCTTTCTGCACTTCTCTTGCTTCTTTCTACACCTCTCTTGCTTCTTTCTGCACCCCTCTTGCCCATTTCTGCATCCTTCTTCCCTCTTTCTGCACTTCTCTTGCCTCTTTCTGCACTTCTCTTGCCTCTTTCTACACTTCCCTTGACTCTTTCTGCACCCTTCTTCCCTCTTTCTGCACCTCTCTTGCCCCTTTCTGCACCCCTGTTCTCTTTTTCTGCACCTCTCTTGCCTGTTTCTGCACCCCTCTTGCCTCCTTCTGCACCTCTGTTGGTTCTTTCTGCACTTCTCTTGCTTCTGTCTGCTACTCTCTTGCACATTTCTGCCGCCCTCTTGCCTCTTTCTGCACCCCTCTTCCCTCTGTCTGTACCTCTCTTGCCTCTTTCTGCACCTCTGTTGCTTCTTTCTGCACTTCTCTTGCCTCTTTCTGTACCCCTCTTGCCTCTTTCTGCACCTCTGTTGCTTCTTTCTGCACTTATTTTGCTTCTTTCTGCACCCTTCTTCCCTCTTTCTGCACCTCTCTTGACTCTTTCTGCACCCCTGTCCCCTTTCTCTGCACCTCTCTTGCCTGTTTCTGCAACTCTCTTGCCTCTTTCTGCAGTTCTCTTGTCTGTTTCTGCACCTCTGTTGGTTCTTTCTACACTGCTCTTGCTTCTTTTTGCACCTCACTTGAAAGTTTTGGCACCACTCTTACCTCTTTCGGCACCCCTCTTGCCTCCTTCAGCACCTCTATTGGTTCTTTCTGTACTTCTCTTGCTTCTTTCTCTACCCCTCTTGCCTCTTTCTGCACCCCTCTTCCCTCTGTACCTCTCTTGCCTCTTTTTGCACCTCTGTTGCTTCTTTCTGCACTTCTCTTGACTCTTTCTGTACCACTCTTGCCTCTTTCTGTACCTCTGTAACTTCTTTCTGCACTTCTCTTGCTTATTTTTGCACTTTTGTTGCTTCTTTCTGCACCCCTCTTGCCTCTTTCTGCACCCTTCTTCCTTCTTTCTGCACCTCTCGCCTCTTTCTGCACCCCTGTTCCCTTTTTCTGCACCTCTCTTGCCTGTTTCTGCAACTCTCTTGCCTCTTTCTGCAGTTCTCTTGTCTCCTTCTGCACCTCTGTTGCTTCTTTACATACCTCTCTTGCCTCTTTCTGTACTTCTCTTGCCTGTTTCTGTACTTCTCTTGCCTCTTTCAGCTCCTCTCTTGCCTCTTTCTTCACTTCTCTTGCCTCTTTCTACACTTCCCTTGCCTCTTTCTGCACCCTTCTTCCCTCTTTCTGCACCTCTCTTGCCTCTTTCTGCACCCCTGTTCCCTTTTTCTGCACCTCTCTTGCCTGTTTCTGCACTCCTCTTGCCTCCTTCTGCACCTCTGTTGGTTCTTTCTGCACTTCTCTTGCATCTTTCTGCACCTCTCTTTCAAATGTCTGCACCCCACGTGCCTCTGTTTGCACCTCGCTTGCCTCTTTCTGCTCCTCTCTTGCTTCTTTCTGCACCCCTCTTGCCTCTTTCTACACCTCATTTGCTTTTTTCTGCACTTCTCTTGCCTCTTTCTGCACCCCTCTTGCCTCTTTCTGCACCTCTGTTGGTTCTTTCTGCACCTCTCTTTGCCTATGTCTGCACCCCTGTTCCCTCTTTCTGCACCTCTTTTGCCTGTTTATGTAACTCTCTTCCCTCTTTCTGAAATTTTCTTGCTTTTTCTGCACTTCTCCTGCCTCTTTCTACACCCCTCTTGCCTCTTTCTGCACCTCTGTTGCTTCTTTCTGCACTTCTCTTGCTTCTTTCTACACCCCTCTTGCCCCTTTCTGCACCCCTCTTGCCCATTTCTGCACCCTCCTTCCCTCTTTCTGCACTTCTCTTGCCTCTTTCTGCACTTCTCTTGCCTCTTGCTACACTTCCTTTTACTCTTTCTGCACCCTTCTTCCCTCTTTCTGCACCTCCCTTGCCTCTTTCTGCACCCCTGTTCTCTTTTTCTGCACCTCTCTTGCCTGTTTCTGCACCCCTCTTGCCTCCTTCTGCACCTCTGTTGGTTCTTTCTGCACTTCTCTTGCTTCTGTCTGCTACTCTCTTGCACATTTCTGCACCCCTCTTGCCGCTTTCTGCACCCCTCTTCCCTCTGTCTGTACCCCTCTTCCCTCTGTCTGTACCTCTCTTGCCTCTTTCTGCACCTCTGTTGCTTCTTTCTGCACTTCTCTTGCCTCTTTCTGTACCCCTCTTGCCTCTTTCTGCACCTCTGTTGCTTCTTTCTGCACTTCACTTGCTTCTTTCTGCACCCTTCTTCCCTCTTTCTGCACCTCTCTTGCCTCTTTCTGCACCCCTGTTCCCTTTTTCTGCACCTCTCTTGCCTGTTTCTGCAACTCTCTTGCCTCTTTCTGCAGTTCTCTTGTCTCCTTCTGCACCTCTGTTGCTTCTTTCCGTACCTCTCTTGCCTCTTTCTGCACTTCTCTTGCCTCTTTCTGCACTTCTCTTGCCTCTTTCAGCTCCTCTCTTGCCTCTTTCTTCACTTCCCTTGCCTCTTTCTACACTTCCCTTGCCTCTTTCTGCACCCTTCTTCCCTCTTTCTGCACCTCTCTTGCCTCTTTCTGCACCCCTGTTCCCTTTTTCTGCACCTCTCTTGCCTGTTTCTGTACTCCTCTTGCCTCCTTCTGCACCTCTGTTGGTTCTTTCTGCATTTCTCTTGCATCTTTCTGCACCTCTCTTTCAAATGTCTGCATCCCACGTGCCTCTGTGTGCACCTCGCTTGCCTCTTTCTGCTCCTCTCTTGCTTCTTTCTGCACCCCTCTTGCCTCTTTCTACACCTCAATTGCTTTTTTCTGCACTTCTCTTGCCTCTTTCTGCACCCCTCTTGCCTCTTTCTGCACCTCTGTTGGTTCTTTCGGCACTGCTCTTGCTTCTGTCTGCTACTCTCTTGCACATTCCTGAACCCCTCTTGCCTCTTTCTGCACCTCTGTTGGTTCTTTCTGCACCTCTCTTGCCTCTGTCTGCACCCCTGTTCCCTCTTTCTGCACCTCTTTTGCCTGTTTATGTAACTCTCTTGCCGCTTTCTGCACATTTCTTGCCTTTTTATGCACCTCTGTTGCTTCCTTCTGCACTTCTCTTGCCTCTTTCTGCACCTCTGTTGGTTCTTTCGGCACTGCTCTTGCTTTTGTCTGCTACTCTCTTGCACATTTCTGAACCCCTCTTGCCTCTTTCTGCACCTCTGTTGGTTCTTTCTGCACCTCTCTTGCCTCTGTCTGCACCCCTGTTCCCTCTTTCTGCACCTCTTTTGCCTGTTTATGTAACTCTCTTGCCTCTTTCTGTACTTTTCTTGCTTTTTTATGCACCTCTGTTGCTTCCTTCTGCACTTCTCCTGCCTCTTTCTACACCCCACTTGCCTCTTTCTGCACCTCTGTTGCTTCTTTCTGCACTTCTCTTGCTTCTTTCTACACCTCTCTTGCTTCTTTCTGCACCCCTCTTGCCCATTTCTGCAACCTTCTTCCCTCTTTCTGCACTTCTCTTGCCTCTTTCTGCACTTCTCTTGCCTCTTTCTACACTTCCCTTGACTCTTTCTGCACCCTTCTTCCCTCTTTCTGCACCTCTCTTGCCCCTTTCTGCACCCCTGTTCTCTTTTTCTGCACCTCTCTTGCCTGTTTCTGCACCCCTCTTGCCTCCTTCTGCACCTCTGTTGGTTCTTTCTGCACTTCTCTTGCTTCTGTCTGCTACTCTCTTGCACATTTCTGCCGCCCTCTTGCCTCTTTCTGCACCCCTCTTCCCTCTGTCTGTACCTCTCTTGCCTCTTTCTGAACCTCTGTTGCTTCTTTCTGCACTTCTCTTGCCTCTTTCTGTACCCCTCTTGCCTCTTTCTGCACCTCTGTTGCTTCTTTCTGCACTTATTTTGCTTCTTTCTGCACCCTTCTTCCCTCTTTCTGCACCTCTCTTGCCTCTTTCTGCACCCCTGTCCCCTTTCTCTGCACCTCTCTTGCCTGTTTCTGCAACTCTCTTGCCTCTTTCTGCAGTTCTCTTGTCTCCTTCTGCACCTCTGTTGCTTCTTTCTGTACCTCTCTTGCCTCTTTCTGCACTTCTCTTGCCTTTTTCTGTACTTCTCGTGCCTCTTTCTGCACCTCACTTACCTCTTTCTGCTCCTCTCTTGCCTCTTTCTGCTCCTCTCTTGCCTCTTTCTGCACTTCTCTTGCCTCTTTCTACACTTCCCTTGCATCTTTCTGCAACCTTCTTCCCTCTTTCTGCACCTCTCTTGCCTCTTTCTGCACCCTTGTTCCCTTTTTCTGCACCTCTCTTACCTGTTTCTACACCCCTCTTGCCTCCTTCTGCACCTCTGTTGGTTCTTTCTGAACTTCTCTTGCTTCTTTCTGCACCTCTCTTGTAAATTTCTGCACCCCACATGCCTCTGTGTACACCTCGCTTGCCTCTCTCTGCTCCTCTCTTGCCTTTTTCTGCACCCCTCTTGCCTCTTTCTATACCTCATTTGCTTTTTTCTGCACTTCTCTTGCCTCTTTCTGTACCCTTCTTCCCTCTTTCTGTAGCTCTCTTGCCTCTTTCTGTACCCCTGTTCCCTTTTCTGCACCTCTCTTGCCTGTTTCTGCAACTCTCTTGCCTCTTTCTGCAGTTCTCTTGTCTCCTTCTGCACCTCTGTTACTTCTTTCTGTACCTCTCTTGCCTCTTTCTGCACTTCTCTTGCCTCTTTCTGCACCTCACTTACGTCTTTCTGCTACTCTCTTGCCTCTTTCTGCTCCTCTCGTGCCTCTTTCTGCACTTTTCTTGCCTCTTTCTGCACCCCTGTTCCCTTTTTCTGCACCTCTCTTTCCTGTTTCTGCATCCCTGTTGCCTCCTTCCGCACCTCTGTTAGTTCTTTCTGCACTTCTCTTGCATCTTTCTGCACCTCTCTTGCAAATTTCTGCACCCCACGTGCTTCTGTGTGCACCTCTCTTGCCTCTTTCTGCTCCCCTCTTGCCTCTTTCTGCACCCCTCTTGCCTCTTTCTGCACCTCTGTTGGTTCTTTCTGCACTGCTCTTGCTTCTGTCTGCTACTCTCTTGCACATTTCTGCACCCCACGTGCCTCTGTGTGCACCTCTCTTGCCTCTTTCTGCTCCCCTCTTGCCTCTTTCTGCACCCCTCTTGCCTCTTTCTGCACCTCTGTTGGTTCTTTCTGCACCTCTCTTGCCTTTGTCTGCACCCCTGTTCCCACTTTCTGCACCTCTTTTGCCTGTTTATGTAACTCTCTTGCCTCTTTCTGCACTTTTCTTGCTTTTTTCTGCACCTCTGTTGCTTCTTTCTGCACTTCTCCTGCCTCTTTCTACACCTCTCTTGCCCCTTTCTGCACCTCTGTTGGTTCTTTCTGCACTTCTGTTGCTTCTTTCTGCACCTCTCTTGCTTCTTTCTGCACCCCTCTTGCCTCTTTCTGCACCCTTCTTCCCTCTTTCTGCACTTCTCTTGCCTCTTTTTGCACTTCTCTTGCCTCTTTCTAAACTTCCCTTGACTCTTTCTGCACCTCTCTTGCCTCTTTCTGCACCCTTGTTCCCTTTTTCTGCACCTCTCTTGCCTGTTTCTGCACCCCTCTTGCCTCCTTCTGCACCTCTGTTGGTTCTTTCTGCACTTCTCTTGATTCTGTCTGCTACTCCCTTGCACATTTCTGCACCCCTCGTTCCTCTTTCTGCTTCCCTCTTCCCTCTGTCTGTACCTCTTTTGCCTCTTTCTGCACCTCTGTTTCTTCTTTCTGCACTTCTCTTGCCTCTTTCTGTACCCATCATGCCTCTTTCTGCACCTCTGTTCCTTCTTTCTGCACTTCTCTTGCTTCTTTCTGTACTTCTGTTGCTTCTTTCTGCACCCCTCTTGCCTCTTTCTACACTCTTCTTCCCTCTTTCTGCACCTCTCTTGCCTCTTTCTGCACCCCTGTTCCCTTTCTCTGCACCTCTCTTGCCTGTTTCTGCAACTCTCTTGCCTCTTTCTGCAGTTCTCGTGTCTCCTGCACCTCTGTTGCTTCTTTACGTACCTCTCTTGCCTCTTTCTGCACTTCTCTTGCCTCTTTCTGCACCTCACTTACTTCTTTCTGCTCCTCTTGCCTCTTTCTGCTCCTCTCTTGCCTCTTTCTGCACTTCTCTTGCCTCTTTCTACACTTCCCTTGCCTCTTTCTGCACCCTTCTTCCCGCTTTCTGCACCTCTCTTGCCTGTTTCTGCACCCCTGTTCCCTTTTTCTGCACCTCTTTTGCCTGTTTCCGCACCCCTCTTGCCTCCTTCTGCACCTCTGTTGGTTCTTTCTGCACTTCTCTTGCTTCTTTCTGCACCTCTCTTGCAAAGTTCTGCACCCCACTTGCCTCTGTGTGCACCTCGCTTGCCTCTTTCTGCTCCTCTCTTACCTCTTTCTGCACCCCTCTTGCCTCTTTCTACACCTCGTTTGCTTTTTTCTACACTTCCCTTGCCTCTTTCTGCACCCTTCTTGCCTCTTTCTGCACCTCTGTTGGTTCTTTCTGCACTGCTCTTGTTTCTGTCTGCTACTCTCTTGCACATTTCTGCACCCCTCTTGCCTCTTTCTGCACCTCTGTTGCTTCCTTCTGCACCTCAGCTGCCTCTTTCTGCACCCTTCTTGCCTCTTTCTTCAGTTCTCTTGCCTCCTTCTGCACCTCTGTTGGTTCTTTCTGCACTTTTCTTGCTTCTTTCCGCACCTCTCTTGCAAATTTCTGCACCCCACATGCCTATGTGTGTACCTCGCTTGCCTCTTTCTACTCCTCTCTTGCCTATTTCTGCACCCCTCTTGCCTCTTTCTACACCTCATAATAGGAGGGGTAGTTGGCCCCCAAAGATGTCCTTGGGGGCCAACTTCCCCTCCTGTTACCTCCAGTAAGTCCCACACAGTGGGATTGCTAAGAGGTCTTTGGAGGCCATGCCCCCCTTTCTCCACCACTATGCAAACACGCCTCCTGGCACACTACGGGTTGGGTGATGAAGTCCACTTTACTCCTGAGGGACTTTGGGGGCCAAGAAGCCCTCCTGGTACCTCCTGTAAGTCCTACGCAGCAGAATTCCTGAGCGCTGGTCGGAGGCCCAGCACCCTTTCTCCACCACTCTGCAAACGCGACTACTAGTTAAAGAAGCATTTGCAATGTAATAGGTTTCGCATTTGCGGGAGTTAGAGCTATTGGCATTGTAAATGTAAAAGTTTTTTACTAATGTTTTTTGGAGTAGATGTACGTTGTGTGTAGTGGAATTATGTGGTATGTTGTGCAGTGAAATTAGGTGGATAGAAAGTACGTGGTATTTAGTGTTTAGGAATTATGTAGAGTGGGATTATGTGTTATAGAGAGTAATTATGTAGTATGGTAGTCTGTGTTGTGGAGTGGTAACCTCAGGTTTAGTCTTCCTCGTTTCCATAGAAGCTAAACTATGAACTCAATGAGACAAAAAAAAGAAGGAATCCCTGAGGAGCACTTCTGGACCTAGTCAGAGGTATGAGCAGGGCCACTGGAATTATGCGACTGTTTGGCTGCACCGACTTTCGCACAATTATACATTTTCCTCATTAGCCACATAATCCATTATCTGCTGCCTAATCTGCAGATTTGAACAAAAAAAGCCTTGTTTCTAGCTCAAACGGCTCAAACACTACCAAAAATGCAGCGTCAAGTGTTACAGCGTGGTGGAAGGTCCTTTGTAAACCTAGAATAGTCACCTGTTACTTATTGCTAAATGTGGGTGTTAAATTGGTACTAATGGTGTGCAAGCCACTCTTGCTTCTTTCCGCTCCTCTCTTGCCTCTTTCTGCAGTTCTCTTGTCTACTTCTGCACCTCTGTTGGTTCTTTCTGCACCTCTCTTGCCTCTGTCTGCACTTATCTTGCCTCTTTCTGTGCCTCACTTACCTCTCTCTGCTCCTCTCTTGCCTCTTTATGTTCCTCTCTTGCCTCTTTCTGCACTTCTCTTGCCTCTTTCTACACTTCCCTTGCCTCTTTCTGCACTTCTCTTGCCTCTTTCTGCACATTTCTTACTCTTTCTGCACCTCTCTTGTTTTTTCTGCAATTCTCTTGCTCCTTTCTGTGCTTCTCTTGCCTGTTTCTATATTCAAATGTGAAGTGCAAGCTTTCAAGTTTAAAGGTCTGCGTGCTCTCGTGACTGAGGTATATGTCTACTTGCACATGTATTCTCACATGTGTTATGCATCTGAAGATGGTAGCTTAAAAAGCGGGTAGCTTCTCCTATAGGTGGTCAAATCTTCTTAGTATTGCTCTGTCATTCGGTTGCATAGGCAGACATGTCTTATGTATATATGTGTTATACAGCCCCTCAAATATACTATTGAATACCCATGTGCCCTGTATTGTGAGCAGAAAGAAATGCATACACCTTTTTTTACACAAATTTACAGAGTATGCTGTTTGAAACACATGTATTCAAATGTTTATTTTCATTTAACATGTCACTAGGTAAAAGCATAGACACGCATACATACCTTCACAAACTTGGTCAGACTTACAACAGTGATATGCTAAGGATTGCTGTTTTATACTTGGTAAGCCTAACATTCTGAGCAGTCGATTAATAGTGAACCCTCAAGAGAAAAGTGAGGTTTAAGACATCTTCGGAGAAAGATTAGTGAATAGGGTACTTTGTATGAGTCTGGTACAGTCAAAGTAGGCCTCTTTCTGCACCTCTGTTGGTTCTTTCTGCACATCTCTTGCTTCTTTCTTCACCTTTCTTCCTCTTTCTGGACTTCTGTTGCCTCTTTCTGCATTTCTCTTGCTTCTTTCTGCACTTTTCTTCCTCTTTCTGCATCTCTCTTGCCTCTTTCTGCACTTCTCTTGCTTCTTTCTGCGCCTTTCTTCCTCTTTCTGCACATGTCCTACCTATGTAGGCATAGTTAGAAATTAGCATTTAAAAAACCTTAGAAATTCACTGAAAAAACCATAGATTTCAGGGACGGTATAGTTAGAAATTATCATTTAAAAAACCATAGAAATTCACTGAAAAAACCATAGGTTTCAGGGACGTTATAGTTAGAAATTAGCATTTATAAAACCATAGAAATTCCCTGAAAAACCAAAGGTTTCAGGGACTTTATAGTTAGTTGGACATTTCACTCGTACAAAACCAGAGAAATTCGGCTGTTATAGTTAGTTGAGCTAACTATAACTCGCACCCCCGCAATGCACTGCTGATGACATCACATATTACATCACTCATGACATGGTCAGTGACATCACTGATGACATCTCAAATGACATCACTGATGACATCACTGATGACATCATCCACGTGATAATTTGATGCACCTCCTCACAGGCTAATATAACCTTTGATACACCCACTCTAAAATACAGATTGCCATTCTCGAAACCATAGACACACCAATGCCAGTTACTACATACCCACTCACTGATTCCTAGGTGTACACACCCATCCACTCCCTCATCCATACAGTCACTCATACATGCAGTCACTCATCAATGCAGCCACTATCATATGCACTCATACACCCATACAGACACTCACACACCGCCACTCACCCATAGAGTTACTCACACAGCTGGTCAGTCATGCAAAGAATCAATCACAGTCCCATTTACTCACCTACACAGTTATACACACACCACCTCACTTATTTATACAGATACTAACACATACTTACTCTCTTATACAATCACTGACACAAGCACACACTCATCCATACAGCCACTCTCACAATCACTCACTCTCACATATAATCATTTATATACTCCAACACTCACATATACTGCCTTTCACATATGTAGTTAATCACACATGTACCACTGAGACATCCATTCACTCACAAACACAGCCATACACACACTCACCCACCCATACAGCCCCTCACAGACGCACTCTTGAGCCCATACACCCAGTGAATCACCCACTCACACATCCATGCAGGGAGTCACACACACCCCACACACCCACACAGACACTCAGGCACCTATTCAGGTACTCAGACAACCAATCAAAAACCCAGATAGATACTCATGTAGCTACTCACCAACCCAAGCAGCCACTTACACACCAACTGACAGACTGATACAGACATTCATACAGATTAGTCAGTCACCCATGTATTGGTAAGACACTTTTAATCACTCACTTATACAGTCAGTCATGCACCTATTAAATCATCCATTCAGACACTCATACACCCACTCATTCTTCAATACACCTTGGCATATATATATATATAGATTATGAGGAGAAAAAATATCTTACTACCGAACATCCAATAACTGCAACAATTTATTTTCTCCCAAAGATACACAAACACCCCACAAGACCTCCTGGGAGACCAATCATTTCCGCAAAGGGGTCATTATTAGAGCCAATTGCAAACTTTGTGGATAATTATCTGTTTCCATATGTAAAGGAACTGACATCATACTTACGAGATACCAATGACCTATTAAGAATTGTGCAAGAAATCACTTGGGAACCAACATACAAGTTAATCTCAATGGATGTAATCTCGCTATACACTAACATCCACAATACAATTGGTATGGCAGCGTGCAAGTACTTCTTAAAGGAACGGAACATACACTTTGCAAATCACAACGCAATGATAATGGAAATGATTGAGTTATGTTTGACCCAAAATGTGTTCATGTTTGGAGATGAAATTTATTTACAAAAGGATGGAACAGCGATGGGATTTTCTTTCAGTCCTAGTTATGCGTGCCTCACAATGGGTTGGTGGGAGCAAAAGGTGGCCTGGAATGCAGACAACGACCAATATGTGGAGAAGATAATATCTTGGATAAGATACATAGATGATCTTCTCATAATCTGGGATGGGTCTGAAGAAGAGTTTGACTCATATTTTAACATCTTAAACAATACCAACACCAACCTACATTTTACTTACAATATAAGCGACAACCGAGTGGTATTCTTGGACACGGAGATTTACATTATGGAAAATATGGTACAATCTACACTACACCGCAAGAGTACAGCAAGTAATGCGACGTTACATGTGGAGAGTTTCCATCAAGCCACGTTAGTCAACAACATCCCATATGGTGAACTATTGAGGATACAACGGATTTGCTCGGAGGAACATGAATGGCAAAAACACAGTAAACAATCAATGATGAGATTCAGAAAAAGAAAATATAACAAAAATGTTTTAACATCCTGTCTGGAAAGAACTGAAACACAGTCAAGAATTGACATTATAAAAAACAAAAAGCCACAGCAAGACAAAGAGGAAGATGCAATCCGACTGATCACAACTCTTTCCACAGAATCAAAACAAATTGAAAAAATTCTACGTAAAAACTGGAATATATTGTGCTTAGATCCGACTATGGTTAAAATTGTGGGAAACCACCCGAAGATCACATATAGGAGAGCAAAAAACCTCAAAGATGAACTAGTACACAGTCACTTTGAAATTAAAAAACAGAAGACATGGCTAGATGTGAAGGGTTTTTACAGATGTTCCACTTGTAAAGTCTGTCAAATTGCGCAAAACATGAAGGAAATCACAATGGCAAACCAAAAGAAGTGGAAAATTAATCAACTCATCAACGGTAAAAGCCAATTTGTCGTCTATATAATTGAGTGTCCCTGCAAACTCAAATATGTGGGGAGTACGGTGTGCGAATTAAAAAAGCGCATTCTTGAGCATGTGAGGGCAACAGCAAACAGGGACCGGAGTTATGCTGTTGCAGAACATATGGAAAAGTGCCATGAAAGTGACTGGAAGAAACTAAGGTTCTATGCTGTGGAGATGGTTGATCGTCATGTGAGAGGTGGCAATCGTGAAAAGACTTTGAGACAGAAGGAATCGCGTCACATACTGTCTTTTAGAACTTTAGCGCCCTACGGTCTCAATAAGGATGAGGAGATGTACTCACACCTGTAGGGAGTGTACAAATCAACAGCCCCAACGAACTGTATTAACACCATGTTATATAAATATGATACCTCACACAATTGTATAGTTTACCCGAACTTGTATTAGTTTTGAATCAGTCTCTCTTTTCCATATAGGAATCTGGTAGTTACATACAAAGAATTAGAGTGTAATCCCGAAATGTAACTGATGAAATATATGATTTTAAACACACGTCACAAATTAGATTTTTTAGTTCACCTAAATAATATCGGTTAAATTGGTCAAAGGCTTTAACAATTGGTATAAAGGGCCCACTAGGGGGCAAGTATTGTGAAAGGATAAATAAGAAAAAAGAAAAAAATAATGTTCAGTGTATTGTGACTTAGTAATTAAATTATCAACACCATGACCCAATAGAGAGGAGGGATGGTATAAGGAAATATGATGAAATACAATCTAAATCAAACAGGGAAACCTGACAATGGGTTGGATAATTGTGGAAGACGGCCCACTAGAGGGCATGCATTGCAAAATGTAAAACAAAATGAAAGAAAGATTAATCTTTACTGAATTGCAAATGCACAATGTGAGACCCATTGGAGGGGGAATGTACAACGAAATATGTGGATACGTAATAGATAGAATCTTTTTTCCCCCTCCTATCCCCCATTTTCTAATAATAATTTTTAATATAGTCTAAATATATTTTTCCATATATATTTTTCTAATGAATTTATTTTTCTATTTTTCTATCTATCGTGATGGTTCTATTTATCGTAAATTGAAAGGTGAACAAAAATCACACTGCACCACTATAGTATAAATTGTATATTTTTATATTCACTATTGTCACTGTTTATTTGATTGCACAATAATCACTGCACTACAAATACCAGAATGCAAAGCGATACTTAATCAGGAAGTGATGTAACATCATGTGATATATTCAAATAGAAGTAATGTTTGAAACGTTTTGCTACCCGTGAGCAAGGTCTGTGGACAGACTGAAACGCGTAGGGTTTTTGGACTTGTCGGAACAATGCTGCTGCCTAAATAAAAACTGAGATTGCAACAAATACTTACCAGTGAGTGCGTGTGGAACATTTCTGTGAAGGAATATTGGATACAATTGAATAACGGCTGGCTCCGCCGTTTCCACTGTTCGCACCATCAAAGAGCACCGAATGCCGAGAAAAGAGCCGTTTTTGTGAAACATATATATATATATATAACATATTTAAACTTTTTAAAAACACTAAGTCATTAGATGATGTCATCAGTGATGTCATCAGTGATGTCACTGACCATGTCATGAGTGATGTAATATGTGATGTAATATGTGATGTCATCAGCAGTGCATTGCGGGGGCACGAGTTATAGTTAGCTTAACTAACTATAACGGCCGAATTTCTCTGGTTTTGTACGAGTGAAATGTCCAACTAACTATAACGTCCTAAAACCTATGGTTTTTCAGTGAATATATATAGATATTACCTATTTGTAGATAGTTATAGTTAGGACCAAAGTTCCCATAGGAAAAGCGTTTTTTGTTTTACCAAGAACTTTGGCACCGCTTGATAAATCTCCACAAAATTTTCACAAAACTTCTCCTTTTTGGTTCAGCTGCTGTGTTGAAAGTTTCGGGGTGACCCGTCAAGCAGGAGCTGAGAAAAAGGGGGGTCCCCAAATGTGTTTTCTCCATGTTAAGTCTATGGGGATTTTTCATTTTTTGAACACAACTCCAGCCCGATCTGCTGAATGGAATTACACCAAATTTGGCAGAAAGCTAGATGTTGGTCCAGAAAGCGTACTTCTTTTGATTTGGGGTAAATCTGTGCAGTAGTTTTTTAGATGTCTATCTTTAAAAAATATAGATATCTGGGGACACATGCCCTTGCAGTGGACTTGCGAATCCTACTAAAATTTGATTGGCTGTCAACACTTCAACCAGGAAGTGTTGGCAGCCATCTTGGGACTCGGCTTGAAGCCAAGTCCCAGAAAAAAAGTTTAGAAAAAAGAAAAGGGGCAGGGTAGGAAAAAGCTTTTTTTTTCTGCCGTAGACTCGCGGGTGGATCCGCAATTCCGCAGCAATTTAAAAAAAAAAAAAAACAAGCTTCAAAATAACCCCCAGGTGGACCATGTCCTGAAGGCATATGGTAAATTTAGGAGGGCGGTGCACTGGGCCTCCCTCCTAGGGCTTATCATAGCCCCGGGGATAGCCACCTTGCCGGGGCACTTTTCATGAATGAGGACGGGCCCACTGGACCCGCCCGCAGCCCCAGGGACCACCACTTCCCCAGGGCTAATTAAAACAATATGGGTGGGCCACGCGGACCCCCCCTGCCCTGGGGACCGCCACCTCCCCGGAGCTAATTTAAATAATAAAGGGGTGGACCCCCACTGTCCCGGGGACCACCATTTCACCGGGCACAGTTATTTTTTTTAAAGTAATGCAGAGGAGGTCACAGGGCCTCCTTGCAGCCCCAAGGACCTCCACCTCCCCGGTGTACAAATGCAATAATTAAGGCCGTCTGTTGCGGATCCCTGGGGACCACCACCTCCCTGAGGCAAATGTGAACAAAGGAGGGGGGCAGCACGGCCCCCCGCCAGTAGCCCTACATGGCCCTCTGGAATTCCATATCCCAGGGCCGGCTCCAGCAATGTCCCAGGGTGCCCACCCCCAGGGTATTGCAGTTTGCAATGGCATGGCGAGAGCAGTGCTCTCGCCATGCCATAGCAAACAGTGTGCTCTGCTTTGAGCAAGCAAGAACATTTTGCTCTCGCTTGCTCAAAGTGGAGCACTTTGCTTTTCCACATGTCAGCAGCTCCCTGTGTGTAAAAGCAATGCCGGCTCCCAAAGGAGTCAGGGAGCCGGCAGGGACTGCAGGGGCCTTCAGGCTCCCCCGCGGTCCCCAACGAAGTGGCCTTGCCCCGGGGGATGGGATCCCTGGGACCGAAAATGGCCCGGGAGGGGGGACGCTTGGCCCCCCTCCCTTTAAAGAAAAAAAAAGAAAAGGCCGGGCCCCAGGGGCCAACAAGGCCTCCTGTTACCTCCAGTAAGCCCCATACAGTGGGATTGTTGAGAGGTGGTCAGAGACCACGCCCCCTTTCTCCACCACTCTGCAAATGCACCTCTCAGCGCACAGCTGGTGGGAGGATGAGGTCCCCTTGCCTCCTGAGAGCCTCAGGACTAAAGTGGACATTTGCAAAGTAGTAGAGAAAGGGTGGGACTTACCGGAGGTAATAGGATGGGTAGTTGGCCCGCAAGAACGTCCTTTGGGGCCAACTACCACTCCTGTTGTCTCCAATAAGTCTCACACAGAGGGATGGCTAAGTTGTCTTTGGAGGCCACGCCCTCTTTCTCCACCACTCTGCAAACGTGGCTTGTGGTGCACTACTGGTTGGAGGATGAAGTCCACTTTACTCCTGTGGGACCTTGGGGGCCAAGAAGCCCTCCTGGTACCTCCTGTAAGTCCTACACTGCAAGATTCCTGAGAGCTGGTCGGAGGCCAAGCCAAGGTTACACAGATGTTATAGTTAGCAGTTCTAGTTAGCTGGGCTAACTATAACTCGCGTCCCTGCAATGCACTGCTTATGACCTCACATTTATTTTATTTATTTTATGGGGCATAGGAGGAAGAGGGGTATGGAAAAAAGGGTGGGTATGTGGTTGGGATTAGGCGGATGGCAGGGGTGAAAGAACTTAAACCAAAAAGTAAGGGTGAGAGTCAACGAACCGGATGAGAACCAGTAATCGAAACGTCCAGAGTCGGGCTCACTCGCTGCATCAGAAGTTCTAGGACATGAAAAAACGGGTTGAGTGGGGGGGGCAAAAAAACGCAGTCCAGGGGCATGCATCGACCAATAAATCCATCAGAGCCAGGAAATCCCTCGAAGCCGCCATGTTGTCGGATCAGGTTAGAGACCCGGTAACATCACAGCAAAATGGCGGTGTAAAAACCAAGGCCAAAACCAAGAGCGTTGATTCCACGGAGAGGAGCTGGAGATAACCGAACCTCAACAGGCCGTCCACGAGCACAGGTTCAGGGCTGCGGGGGCAGCGAAGTCAACGAACTGTATGCTGCAGGTCAAGGGAAGTCTGTGTTGGTGCCAAGGCAGTAGTCCCAGCGAACGGGAGGCAGCAGCGTGGACCAGGAGGGCGCGCCTCTCAGGCTCGGAAAGGAGAGACCATCTCAGGGGCACCGTACCGCAGTGCCAAGATTCTCACCGCCTCTACACCACCAGATTTGGCAAACAAGACTTACGCGTCCCAGTCGTCAATTACGGAAGGCGAAGCAGGAGGGATGGCCGTGGGGCAAGAATCAGCAGTCGAAACCGGCAGGCAGGGGGACGGTCAGGAGGGGTGAACCTCAGCCCAGCTCCTCGACCGCAATGCGGAGAACTCCACCTGGAATCCGCATCGCTGAGATTGGCTCCGTCGACAGCAGGACATCCGTAGTTTGCGGGAAGGCGGGGGAGGAGCGGAGACAGCAGTGGAGAGAAGAGGAGAACAGTGCCCGATGTCCGGCTGGGTAGGTGACGGCCGGGGTGAGGGACCAGGGCCAATCTCCTCTATAGCTGTACGATGCAGCTCCACCGGACATCGGCCATGTTGCTCAGTCTCCGCGTTCAAAACAATGATCCCGTTTTCATCAGAGGATCTCGGGCCCAGAATACGGGAGATCGGAGAGACAAGGACCGTCGTCTAGGTATGACCAGGTGAGTAACAGGGTCCAAGGAGGGGGGTGAAAATGAGGGGATTTGGGCCAAAAAGGTAATCCCTGGCCGGGAGCTCCCGGCCGGAGCTCCTCACCTGTCAGCCATCTTGTCTATACCCTTCCATATTATATCACATATTATATCACTCATGATATGGTCAGTGACATCACTGATGACATCACTGATGACATCTCAAATGACATCACTAATGATGATATACATATACACACACTTACCTCATTAATGTGTACCTTGTCAATGTTTTGGTACTAAATATTTTGCTCGTAATATTATGGTAGGACAATATTTTGTAGACAGAATTCTGGTGAAATAATTGCATGCCTGGATAGAATACGACTGGGACTACATTTAGCAGGTTGTGGCTTTCTAAATGGTGAGAGAGCCATTGAGCAAATATTTGTCTGCCAGGTTAGCAATTACTGGGAGCAAAGAGATTAGTCAATAATTGCTCTCCACCCAGGGATCGAGACTACGCTTCTTCACCTTATTAAGTGTCCCTCTAGGACAGGGGTACTCAAAGTACGGCCCGTGAGCCACCTGCAGCCTGCCAAGCCTTTCCATGCGGCCCCAGTGGGAAACAACAGCTGTCAAGGATTCAGAGCCATTGCCATTTCTGCCTGTTGCGATTCCTCGGGGCGGCATTCGCCGGAAAAGCATCAAAGGGGCATGCTCAGGCAATGAGTTTCACATGCTCACCTGCGTCCTCCACCCTCATCGGCCTCTGTGAGTGACATCACTTGCTCACTTGAGAGAGAGAGGCTTTTAAAAGGGGCACGCAGGTAGCTGGCTTTCTTTTCCACCACCATTTCCTGTCCTCAGCCTCACCTCAACTCGTCATTGCCAGCTGTGCCTTGACTCGCCGCACTGAGCCCCTCTGATGCCACGCAGGTTGCTGGCTTTCTTTTCCGCAAGTACCTGCCCTCAGCCCCACCTCATCTGTGTCATTGCCAGCTGTGCCTTGCTTAGCCGCACTGAGCCCCTCTGATGCCACGCAGGTTGCTGGCTTTCTTTTCCGCAAATACCTGCCCTCAGCCTCACCTCATCCACGTCATTGCCAGCTGTGCCTCGCATCGCTTGCAGACCCCGTTGCCTCACTGAGTTGCTCTGATATCAAGCTGCCTATAGAAGGGCATTTAAAAAAAAAGGCAGCTCGCACCTAGGATCTACAGCCCGAGTTTCACTTTAGTAAGTCAGCTTGCCAGGGGATGGGAGGCCACGGGTAACAGTGAGGGGGGGGGGGAGGGTTTGGTAAAGTGCTGAAGCTCCCTGTATCTAGGAGTGTAACATTTTCCCTGCAGCAAATACTGTGAAGTTGTAGTTTTGGGGATCAGCACCATCTCTTATAAGTTTTAAAATGCTGATCTGGTATTAAGACAGTTTCTGTAGCCATGGTACGTACTCTATACATACATAGTACAGTTCCATGATTGAGTTTTAAAGGGACCTTGACGGAGCCAGCATTGCTAGGGTTTGTTTTTTGAGGAGAGTTTGTACACATCAGGTTTCACTGCCTGCAAACACGGTATCTCTTTGCTCGACTATATGACACTTATTATATTGTTGAAAAGTGTGATTAGGTTTCGGGGACCAGTAGTCCAGTATTGTGACTTGCTTCATTCACTGCAGCACCAATAGTTTCCTTGAGGGGTGTTTAAGTGAACCTTAAGGACTCAGGTCCTTCATGATCTGTTTCCTAGTGACAGATGTATGAAACCCAATGTAGGCAGGGGGCTTCCTGGTTTGCTGGTAAGGCAAAGAGACCATTGTTCAGTCTTGGTTGTGCTCCATCATGAGCAGTACCTATTCTTCATTATCACCCTGTGGTGGAAGCTTCAGGGGTTCAAAACACAAACAGTAGGAAGCCTGGTCTTCTACATATGCTGACCTTTTGTAGGCTAAACTAGAACTTTGTCTTGGCAAAGACAAGCGTCAGCACAGACCCGGGCCCAACGGGGAAACCCTGAGGATGTTGAGAACTTACTAGTCTGCATGTCTTCACTGAATCTATTCATGTGTGATATGAAGGAACTACTTATACCTCAGCTGCTTTTCGTTTTTGAATATTAATTTGATTGAAGTTTCTCCAACATTGCCAGTGATACCTCAAAATCAGAATGCATAAGTACCTAATCGGAATTATACTATTTTATCGGAATAAAGATATTTTAAAAAGTGTTGGGGTGAATGTACTTTCAATTGACAGAGCTTATCATTCTTACATCAATGTGCGTGATTTATACCACAAGGGGCACATTTTCTATGAGTTACTTGAACATCCTTTGGAATTGTTACATTTCAGACCTATCCACGTTTGTTTGACAATGCAGCATTCTCTCAATCTTTGTAATGTTTGTGAGTACCAGTGCTCTAGGATGAGATAGATCATTATTAAAAAAAAGAAAATGTTCTCTATTATTTGCTTTAAAGGCTTGTCATTGCTATTAATTCAGCATTTTATTGAGGAACAGTTTGATTTGTTGTATTTTGGTTGTATTTCCAACAGACTCGAGTAGGCCATTTGATATAAGACCAAATTACAGAGTCTATACCTGTGCCTCAATAAATGGCAAAAGACTCACTACTAATTTGAACTGGAACATATAAGCTTTATACTGAAATGGTGTGGGGACAACCCTACCACATCTGGAGGAACATGTGAAGTAAAACAAACTGAGTCGAGAACTTGTGAAAATGCTGTGTTTCTTTTCAGATATCTGTAACTCTAGACATGTGAACTGTGCTTGGAGGAACTACAATGTACTGTGAAACGTTTCAAAATCAATAAAAAGTTTTTGACATAATTTGAACTGGCTGCACTAATACAAGAGCCCCAGTATTTCATTTTGAACTTAAGATAATCTAATTGACTGGCAGCCCTTCCTTGGAATGTTCTCAAACGACAGGCAAAGACATTGGAGCGTTTCCATTTACCTCCATTTTGTGGAATTTGGAGGATTGCATTTGTTTAAACCATTCTCTCCTTATTAAATGATATCTAACACCACCCGATCCTGTACAAAAAGAAAGAGTTCATGCTAAATAAAGGCTATGTAGACATATGAATGAGATATGACAAAGGCATTCTTCTGATTGTTTGCCCCTGTTGGGGAAAAATGGAAACTAAGGAGGTATTTAAATCACCTTTAATCTCAAATAATGTATCTGTAATACCTTTGAGAACAGTTGTCTAATTTCATTGTATGTTGACACCCAAATAGACATCAACATTATGATAATTACTGCCTTGTCCATTTACAACTTCTGCTCCAGTCTTCCCTTTACAATGCCTCAACCTGTGGCATTGTTCAATATGTAGGAAGACATTGAATGTAAAGGTCAATAATGATCTGTTCACAGTATCAGTAAGCCATCAGTTTGTAGCAAAAGCTCTATTTCACCTTAAGCTAAGGTGATCCCCTTAATATTGAGAGGTACTCATGCCATGTATACAGTGGATGAAATTAAGAAAATTAATAAAAAAGCGGAGACAATGATTGCTTATATGGAAACTTCTGAATCTGATTAATTGGTTGATGATAAATCATGTTGATCCAGGTTAAAGAGTTGACTATGAAATCATCTGCTCAAGCGTCTCCACATAAAAGTCCAGCTTATCGGGTCATAGACTTTCTTTATCGCATGCAATAGACCATCTTCAGCTTTCATACCTATAATATTGCAGAAGGTTGTGTGATACTGACTTTCCTTATTAAAGCTAGTCGGGTTTGTTGTATTCGTTGTAGGAAAAAGACATCAAAACCATGCACTTGAGTCCTACTGAGAACATCAGAATCAAAAGACCATTTTGTTGAAAATATGTGAACATTGTAGAATAATGTTATAGGGCTCAAATCATCTGAACAATATTACTTCCCATCACAGAAAAATCTCATTTTATTCAATTATTCTTCTTGTTTCCCTCTTCTTTCCGAGTTCCCTGAGCAGTAATCTTGGGCATCTCGCATTCATACTTACTTGTCAGCCATATACATTCTTGCTTCTCTGTGTATCAACGAATTTAAGATCCTCAATAACATTTTGCAAGGTTTCATCCCTTTGATCATTAAATACAATGATTGATATTACCACTAAATGGACCTTAAAATCCTCACTGTTAATAGCAAGTGACAAAGTCCTCAGAAAAATTCTACAAAATGTTTCCATGTGTGACTTTAAGTGGATAGTGGTATAAAGTTGCCGAGCGCATTTCCAAACTTTCTCTGCAGTGTCAGTGGAGTAAAGTGAGTTATTCTCGCTTTCAGTGAGTAGGCACTGCTTGAAACGCTTGCCACCCCCCTTGCATATATATGAAAGAGTGTATAAAAGGGTAATGCATTTTTGGTATCATGTTAATGCTGCGTAGAGAAAAAATAGTCGGTAACGTCAGGGCTTTAAGTGGGAAAAAAAAACTGGGGGTGCTCTAAAAGGGGCGTGGCACATTTCTTAAAGGGGTGTGGCCTATCCGAGTAGGGGCGTGGTCTAAATCAAGATAACTAGCATTGTGTGCTTAAGAAAATCATGAAGTTGCATCCAGCAAAGGATAATAAAATAGGCAAAAAGGTATATTTATTAAGTATAAGCCATAAAATACCAAACACTTTAAAAAACATGTAAAAATTATTTACATTACTTAGAAATCTATTGAAGGATTTCCCAAAACTCTTGAAGATATTCACTGTCTATTTTGCTGGGGTTTCTCACAACAATTTTCTTTCGCAGACCTTCTACCTTTTGCCAGCCAACTCTTTACATACAGCTTTGCGTCAAATGTTTCAAATGGAGGACCATTGAGTTTTACCCATAAGCATGAAGAAATGGTCTCTACAAGAAGAGAGGCCCTTGTTGGACTAGCAATTAAGTTCATTGCGCTGAAACCTCTCTCGCAATCCGCATTACTTGCTGGCAGGGTTTCCATGCAAACTACTAACTTTTTTAATGCTTCAGGAGTTTTCTTTCCACCAAAATCTTTGAAAAGTCTAAAAGCTTGGATAGTATCTCTTGCTGGCAGCTGAAACTCTGAACACAGTTTCTGGATATCTGTTTCACCATAAAGAATGCATTCATCACACTGAAGCTGGCTATAAGTTCTTTCTCAGAATCCGGGGCACATCGTTTATTGATATTTACAGACAGACTTTGGTAAAACTGATTTTGATTAAAGGCAACAGAGTTACTTCTACCATGGAAAAGAGGAACATTCTTGAATTTGCCCTCGTCAACTGCTCTCTGAGCTGCAGAAGCAAACTCCTGGTGAGTCCTTCATTGCTCTAAATATACGTACTTGACTAACCAAAAGGAGAGTGATACGTCTTTGAGCTCTTGAAGTGCATCACACATTACCCCCAAATCTCTGATAAAAGAATAGGATGTAAGCTTCTTCAAGAGACCTTCATACTTACTCCGGTCTCTTATGGGTCTGGATGGGTCTTTAGAAGCATTCTCAAAATGTTTGCACAAGGCAGGAAGCAGTTCCAAACAGCTTTCACAGATCTGTAACTGGATGCTACCCATCTAGTATCAAGCATTTTCCCTATCTTCTGAAGCTGTACACATAGCTCGCTGGCGGCCAGATTTAGCTCTCTCTGGTTTTTTGGTGACATGCTGTATGTGGCATACAATGAGTCCATGAAAATCTTGAAGTGATTGACCCCGGCAACCTCATCAACTGTATCTGCCACAGCAAGTTCTAGTCTGTGAGCCAAACAGTGCCATGTCAGTACAAGATTTGGAAATTCTGATTTCAGCAATGCTACTACTCCTTTTTTACCAAACATTACTGCTGCTCCATCTGAACATACTGCAATCAAGATATCATGTAGCAGACTTTTTGTGAGTCCAACTTTTTCGAAGTAGCTTAGGAGAGCTGTCTTTACGCCAAGGGCATTTGTTTCTGCCAGCTCCAGAAGGCCGAAAGAGATGGTAACTGGGGTACTTTCATTTCCAAAAATGCCACGGAGGTAGATGATTAAGGTAGAAGCATTGCTAATAGAAGTGCTTTCATCAATTAATACTGTGATCTTTGGTTTGTGTTGTCTGATATAACAGACCAATCTTTGTTGCATTTCCAGTGCAATGTGTTTTATTATTTCAGTTGCAGTCACATTGCTGTGCAAAACACGGCCCATTGCACTGCCATTCTTTGCCTGAAGGAGAATTAGATCAGGGTGGTCAGTGAAAGGGCAGGTATGTATCTAGAGAAATCAGACAGGTTTTTGAGGCATAGAGATGACGGGCCGACAGGGGCAGGCCTGCACTGGTAGTGGTAGTGTCACTGCTGCTGGTTTCTGTTGTAGACCCTCGTCCCTCGCTTGCTTTAAGGCAGAGCAGGGTCACACTGGTTGCTGGAGAAATCTTGCTGCAGGCCGTAAAAGCAGGGTCGTGCCGGTTCTAATCACCTGTTGCTGTGCCGATGGCTGGCACGATGATGTAGGTGGCGCTGCGTGTTCAAAGAGAAGGGAAATCCCGAGAGAAAGTGTCTCTCTTCAAAGGATTTCCCTTCCTGCTACAATGACGTCACGCCTTAAGCAGTGCGCGCGCATGCTCACCCGAAACACCAAACAAAAACCGGGACGTCTGGTCACCCTACCTTTGACCTTTGAGGCCCGAAAATAGAGCCCCCTAGAGACCCCTTTTGAGGCCCCCCAAAAACTGGGGGTGCTCAGACCCCCACAGACCCCCACTTAAAGCCCTGGGTAACGTGTTTTTACCAGGCATTTTTACGGCTCTGCGGCACTCCTGTCCGGTTCCTAACGGACCCGTTTGTTCTCGTAGTAAGAGGTGCATTATCGGTTGAGAAATGACCGTCTGCCGCTGTTTCACTGGTATTTTTCACTTCCATATTTTATTAATTTGAGCTAGCTTTAAATGAGGGCAGTGCTAAATATTTCATTTGTTTCTTCTAAGTTATTAGTGAAAACAAAAGTCCCTCACAAATTAAAACAACAGAGCACACTTAATCCCCAGCATACTGGAAGAACAGCTTCAGAAGTAGCAGATGGGCATTGCTTGCTGAAACTGTAGATTCACAAAATTAACCCTGCATCCGAGAAAAACGAGTACTTTGTGTGTGAACATAATGGTGCATCATATTTCAACAGCAGAACAACATATAAGTAGATAGCTTCCCAAATGAAAAAAACAGACGGTCGTATCTCTTGATTGTAGCAAATATTATCCTTTTATTCAAAACACTTCATTCCTTAAAATGCACGACAAAATTGCTTGCTATCTACTTATATGTTGTTCTGCTGTTGAAATATGATGCACCATTATATTCACACACAAAGTACTCGTTTTTCTCGGGTGCAGGGTTAATTTTGTGCTTTTGGTAGTGGTGGTTTTATACCACACTTTTGGGATGTATGTGGGTCACATCCTAGACCCAATGCACCGAGTTATAGTGAAGAACTAATAGGCCATTACAAGTCTGGTGCTGGATTTTTAAGCTTTGACCCCTTTCTTTGTTTGTATACTGAAACTGTAGATTGCAGGCTCGCGACAGATATTTTGATTGAGACAGACCATACAACTAAACTTTATTTTTACTAAGGAATTCCAAATGTTTGTTCTCGCTTTGCAGGTCTGGATGCTGGGCAGGTCGGCCTGGCGTTGTCGTATGCAGTCACTCTAATGGGGACCTTCCAGTGGGGAGTGAGGCAGACTGCTGAAGTGGAAAATCTGGTAACATTTATGTGTAAATGTTTCATCTTTTAAAATTCTCGCTGGCTAATAACATGAAAGCAAATCTAGTTGTAAACATTATGGCTGCTGTTTTGCATTGTGCGTAATTAATCTTTCAGACCGAATGTATTGATGTTGGTACTGTGCTAAGCATGTTTCTCAAATCTTCCTCAATGTGGTTGACTTATTTTTAGTTGTCTTCCCTTTGTTCACAAAGGTGAAGACTGAAAACATGCGCACGAGGTGAGTTTCCATAGATTAAAACACGACCCACCAAACTGCTGTCCTTCAAACACTTCAGACATGCTTTGTGATTAATTCTGAGTATGTTTATGTGCTTTATGTGTGCATCAAGGGGAAGAAGTGTTATTTCTTTTGTCTTATTGTAAAGCAAAGCATGCCACCATTCACCTGCCTTGGCAGGAGGGGAGCGTGAGGACAGGAGGCTGGACAGTAGACTAAGTGGTTGGAGGGATCTGGGGATAGGTCAGATCTGGGGATAGGTCAGCAGGGCTCCTCACCGACGCAATGGGTTGCTTTCTGCTGGCTACCCCATCCTCTGGTAGTGTACCTGTGGAAAGATCTTGGTGTCAAGAGCCCCAGCACCCTAAAAGTGCTATGGTCTTGAATGTCTCTCTGACAAGATGAGCAGTGATTATGTCAAAACCAACAATGCCTAGAGTGGCACCAAGTCATAGGTTATTACAGCCGCGGCCCGTGCAGGTAAGAGAGGTGGGGCAGTGGGGCTCGTGGTCGTCTGTCGAATCCCCCCCAACCCGGCCCCACCGCTCTTACCTGCATGTGCCACGTACAGGATATTCTGAAAAGGTGTATCTTCAGTACTCAACAGAACCTCAGGCAGTTCCCCCTGAGCTTTAAGTGGGTCAGGAATGAATTCCAGAGGATGGAGCCTTGTGCATGAGAAACTCAGCCTACAGACCTTTTGCATTGAGCCTGATTTATGGTGAATAGCTTCAGATTGGCAATCCATAGAATGCTGGTAGGTTGCTAGAGATGGAAGCCCTTGATCTTCTAGTATAGGCATGCAGTGCCTTTTGGATTGGCAAGAGGGTCTTGAAATGCAATCATATTTTCACTGAAAGAAGTCAGTGTAGAGTCTTCAGTGTTGGAGTGGTGTGCAACTGTGTCTCAGTCCAAAAATTAGTCAGGCTGCATGAGTGAAATTGTTGTAATGTTGGCAACCCGGTGTGGATGCTATTGAATAGGCCCGGTGTAACGTTAATGCTGCCAAGACTAGCAATTTTTAAGACACATGCAGGAGTGAAAGGGTTCGTCTTAGCAGTCATAAGTGGTGAAATATCTTCTGGACAGAAAATTACGTAGGGCGTAAATCAGAGGCCACTGTTGTTCAGAACATCCAAGTTCAGAATTTTCCTTAAATGTGTTGAATGAATTGAATCAGGTCAGACGAGTGAGGTGATGAGTCCAGTGGGCCCATGACCAAGAACACTGCTTTTTATCCAAACAGCCAATGCCAGTTCAGTTGAATCCACACACAATAGAACGTGTTTAGGGTGGGCAGTTGGTCACTGAGTTTGGATCTCTTCCTTCATCTTCCAGTTGTTGTCTTCATGCGTGTAGTAGTTGATCCTGTGTATTTTGAGACTGCATGTCTTTAGGGTCTTTAGGGCTTATCAACATTGAAAAGTGTCAGCAGAAGGGATGTTCTTTGTGGTACCTTGAAGATGAAGGATGAGGCGCTCAATGGGAATGATGTCAATGCTTGCCTAACCAAGGTGTTTGCCTGGTTTAGTCAAAATCAATTACTTTGCAACTCCGACAAGTCTGAAATCATTTTCTTTGGACATACTCCAGGTGACGAATGGCGTCAATGGTGGCCACAAAATGTATCCCCCCCAGTAAGCCCAGTTTCCACCGTAAGAAACTTAGGGGTGAAACTTGACTCTGACATGTCCATGAAGTCCCAGGTCCAATCGGTAGCCGGCACCTGTTTTGGGCTACTAAAAATGATGAGTAATTTCCTCCCCCTGCTCCCTACCTCACACAGGAAAACTGTGGTCCAAGCACTGATCACGTCAAGGCTGGACTACGTAAATGTGTTGTATCTGGGCCTTCCGGACTACTTATTGAGCCGCCTCCAAGTAGTTCAAAATGCGGCGGCAAGGGCCGTGCTTATGGTCGGACCCAGGTCACACATGTCTCTTCACCTTAAATCCCTGCACTGGCTTTCAGTGAAAAAAAGGGTCAGTTTCAAAGCCCTGGTGCTGACTTTTAAGGCCCTAAATAACATCGGGGCCCCATACATCAGGAATAGAATTCAGCCCTATAAACCGTCCAGAACCCTGCGGTCATCGACCCAGCAACTGACAATTGTGCCAAAGTTCTGCCGTTCACGTAAAGGAGGACGCTCCTTTCAGGTAGCAGCCGCGAAATTATGGAACAGTCTGCCACTATCCCTTAGACAAGAACGTGATCTCCTCAGCTTTAGGCGAATCTTAAAAACCTGGCTCTTCCAACAGTAAAGGAGCTGTTTCGTTGCTAGGTCTCTCATATGCTCTGTCTTGGGGTCAAGACAGCGCCGGGACACTCCCTGGAGTAGCCGCGCGCTCTACAAATACCCCATAACATAACATAACATGTGTATAATTATGGACAGTGTGGATTTCAGTTTGATTTGATGGCTCATTTTGCATGATTTTGCACAATGGAGGTGAACTTAGATAATAAACTTAAATAATGCTTTTCCTCCAAAACCTGGTGAAGTAGCCAGGTAATACTGCAGTGTTACAGAGTTTGCCTGGCTTTTCTGTCAGTCTTGTGATGCCAGTTGGGCCAGCTTAAAAGGCCATGTGTTTTGGCTGTTTTTTTTTGGTCCTGCCACAGATGCTTTCAGCTAGCCCATCAGACAGTGTCAGAATGTCAGATTGCCGGACTGCCGAAAGGCCAGTCCAGAAATGGAGTAGTATGATTAATGGTGTCAAAAGCTAGTAGGAAGTCCTTTAACAATTAGTGTGCATGTGTTATCATGGTATCAGACAATGACCAACCAGTTCTCCTTATACTGCTTTTTCATTCCCCTTCCTATTTGAAATCTGGCTTTAAAGGGGCTACTACATTGTTTGACTCGAGGAGGGGGAAGAGTTGGATTGTAACCACTTTTTCCAGTGTCACTGCACTAGAAGGTTGATATTGGTGCGTTCACGGATCAGAAGTAGATGTACTGTTTTCAGGTTCCCCTGTTCCTTGCACATTTGGAAGAGTTCCCTGAAAGAGTCTCTTTAATGCAAATATTGTTTTTTTCGATGGTGCGGACTATCTTGTAAATCTTGGAGTGTATGCAACACTCACTGTGATACACAGGTATCTGTATTCTGACCCACTTTTTCGGGCCCTAAGTTTCCGTTTGCTTTGAAAACTATACCCTTGGAGAACTAATTGCTTTGCTTCTTGTTGCTTTCTTGAATTGGATATAGAATTGTGTCTTAGACTAGGCTTCATTATCAACTGACTGCAGTGAAGGACTCAAACACCCATAGGAAAGATTCACATGAGTAGTATGATTACTCACTTTATTCTTTTCAGTTTCTACTAATGACCAGAGCACACATCTCTTATGTACTTCAGGAAGTGAAGTGCTTGACATCAGACTGAAGCTGGATGCTTTGTATGACATAGTCCAAAGTCTGCTAACTACCCTGTCCAACTCTCTCCCACAAGCACTCCCCTCCCAGGGACAGCTCTCCTTCCTCCCACTTATAGCTCACTTGACATACCTCCTCCTGGATAGCCTAGCATGAACACCAACCCTAGTGCTTTAGAGCATTCCTCCATGTACAATACCTCTAATATGCCTCACAATCCTGAATACTGTGTGATCATGAGCCACAACACATTCTATAACCATCATCCACAGACCTAGATGTCCTCAACACAAGCAAAGATGAATCTGCCCAAGGAAAACCATAAGAATTACTTTCGCTCAACACTGTAGCTCATCTCATACACATCACATCAGAGATGCCTTCCTGGCTGTAGGCCTGTGGTCTCTAGTGTAACTTTCATATCTACCCTCATCCACGACTCTAACCCGGATGCTGTTGCACTCACAGAATCTTGGTTCTGCTTATCCTCCATACGACTACCACACACCCCACCTCAAGAGAACGTAAATAACATATTTAATGGTTTCCTTTATCTGCAAAGAGTTTCTCAAGCGGTCAGTTATTAAATTAATAAACTTCTTGTCATTTCACAGCCCCAATGTGGAGACTATAAACTTGACACCAAACCACTGAGGCTGAACATTGTTTGTTGCCCTCCTAGCAAAAATAGTTTTATCTCCTAATCATCTGGTGCTTTTACCATGCAGTACTGCAAGTTGGTAGAATAACAAAAACGGGCAGAGATATAGAAGGTGCAGAAAGATACAGGTTTCACAGAGACACAACACAAATAGCCACAGTGCATTTGTGAATAGCTGTGAATAAATGTATAATCACATTAAAGTTAGACCTTTTATTCAGTGTAATCGCTCTGCCCACTAGGTAAAAGCTGTGCCTTGGCATTCTCCAGCCCCCCTTCTGATTTTTGTTGTATGCCTAGAAAGGATTCCATGTTTTTTTCAAAAAGGTGCATCTTATCTGTTCCAATCCCTGTCAGTTTTTTCATTGAATAGTTGTGACAGACTTTAGTTCACCATATGCCCATTGGGGTGGTTTGCTTCCAACCTCGAGCAAGGGTTAGCCTACCTGTCAATAAAAAGTGTGTGATCAGTATTCCCATGTGAATGTACATAGGGTAAGCGCTATCTTCAGACGGGCGATCTAGCAGTTTCACAATAGGGTCCACTGGTAGGGATGTACCTGTAATGAAGTTGATGAGGATGCCAGGGATGCCCAAGAGGGCTGGATCTGGGGACAGGGCCAACAAAGATACCCCAGAGTGCAATTGATTTGGCAATCTCTCCTTTGCCTATCAGAATCTCCAAACATGGCCTTGAATCTGGCCGAGTTTGGGGACCACCTGTTCAGAACCTTGCCGGCATTCTCCTTATACTTGGTGCAAATTGAGATTTTAGCTGCTCTTGACTACTACTGCTCTTGGCCTCTAAGGCTTCCTCCTCCAGGCTCTTTTCAAGCTGGTTACCATTTTGCCAGATAGCTGTGTTGAGTTGGTGTAAGTGCCATATTTAGTGTCAGATACAAATGGCCTTTCCAGGTTGAAGCCTGCACATAAATAGATTCCAGTGGGGTCAGCTTTTGCCCCATGAAGCAGTTTCTTTCTGTTTTTGGGGGGGGGAGTTTTATATAGCGCAAACTAGACCCAAAGGTATCAGAGCGGTTTACATGAGCACCAGTTATGTTACAGATGGACACATTCATTGTTGTTAGGTACGGGAAGATTAAGTGATTTGCCCAGAATCACAGAATGTTGAGAGTCCCTGCCGAGACTCAAACCTGGTTCCCCAGCTCTGAGGTCGACCGCCCTAGCCGTTAGGCCACATTCTCTCCCCTTTCTTGCCCATACCAGCCCAGCTTGAATCTGGATCACTGGTAAATCTAGTATAACTCCTCTCATTGCTCAGTGGTTTTAAGGTCCCCATCCTCAAAGAAAATGTTCAACGTTTGCGTATTTATGTTTCCCTCTTGTAGGAAATGTGGATCATGCAGGTCTGACGGGAAGTCTGGGTAATACGAAAGGGGATACAGGGGTGGCCACAATGTATATACCTTCTTGTTCCCTACAAAGTTCTTTGTAGGGAACATTTTATAGTACATTAATGGTATGTGGGAGTGTATCTGTGTTGGGCCTATGTTGCATGGGTAGCCATATAAATTGCTGCAGAGGGTTAAGGGAGATAACTTCCTCTATCGCTATCCAGGGTTTTGTACTGTCTGGTCCCATCCATTCAAGTGCTGGGCACATTTGAGTGGACAAGAAATATCGGGGTAAGTCTGAGAGTCCAAGTCCTCCGTCTGATTGCTCTTTGGAAAGGGTCGTCTTGAAGACCCGGGGGTGCTTGCTGTCCGTTACAAAATGTTGCAAACGGGATTGTGTTTCACTTAACATGTGTTTAAGAAATTTAAAAGAAAGAGTTTGAGCTACATATAGAAAGTGCGGGAAAAAATAATTTTCATACAATTCATTTGACTGATTAGGGAATATAATTCTTTGAACAGGGTGTCCAACAGGGCGGGTATATTGCTGACATACGGAGCGCTACATTCAACCGTTTTATGGACTCCTAGGTAACGGTGAGTAGATGAATCGGTTATTCAACAAATGGTGACTTGTATTGTTGGTAGGCTCTGCTACCCTCATTCCTGTGTAATTGACTCATGATCCTGATACATTTGAGAAGAACGCCAGCCCTTCTTTTAAGGCTGGGATGGAAGTTGTGGTATTTGTTAGGAAACAGGAAATTGTTTACAAAGAGAGCAACTTTGCACATTTTGCCTTTAACCTCGTTGCTCATTATTGCTTGGTTATTATTGCTCTTTTCTGTGAGGGGTTCTACTGCAAGGTAAACAATGAGGGGGGGGGAAGTCTACCTCTGTTTCCCCCTCCTCAAGAGACAGATAGATGGGTGTGAGGGTTCCTCAGTAATTTTAATGCTGCAGGCTGATGGGTCCGCATATCTGGGATAAATAAGCTCATCCTTGGGAGCGACGGGTTTTGGATAGCACTGTGAATATTAGTTGTCATCCGTCCCTGTAGCGGTACTTCTCCACATCAAATGAGAGAAGGGCCCATTGGGGTTTTGCTTTTGATACTAGGTCAGTTATATTTACCACCAGCCTCGTATTGTCATATGTGTGTCTGGATTGGTGATTCCATGATTGGCATATTTGATTTACTAGTCAGTCCCTTGTACAGTGCATTGTGTGTGCCCAGGGCCTGTAAATCAAATGCTGCTAGTGGGCTGCAGCACTGATTGTGCCACCCACATAAGCAGCCTGTAAATGTAACTCAGGCCTTCCATTGCAGATCCTGTGTGCAGTCTGGCACTTCCATGTCGACCTGGCAAGTGCACCCACTTGTCAGGCCCTAGCCTTCCCTTTTCTTACATGTTAGTCACCCCTAAGGTAAGCCCAAAGTACCCCTGTGGGCAGGGTGCAGTGTATGTGAAAGGTAGGACATGCCCTGGTGTGTGTGGCATGTCCTGATAGTGAAATAATACCAATTTCGTTTTTTCAATATTGCAAGCTACCTGTTCTCATAGGATAGAATAGGGAGTTTGCTTATAACATCTTATAAATATAACTACCCCTGGGAACAAGGTAGGAAAATACAGTTTAGTACACCTGAACACAGAATGTTAAAATGCATCTTTTAGTGAGGATGATTTTTACATTCTGTGTTTGAAAATACCACTGTTAGAAAGTAGGTATTTTCTTGCTTAGCCGTCCAGTGTGCCTCTGCCAGGATGTGTATTGACTGTCTGGCTTTGGAGTGACAGGGGCTGGGGATGTGCAGTGGCTCCAGAGAGTCTGGATGTGTCAGAGCTGGGCTGAATAGACCTGGGCTGCATTTAGAGTTGGGGGAGGAGGTTTCCTTTCACCTGAACGGGCCTGGTCTGCCTTCCACAAAGATATCTCCACCTCCTGCCAGGAAGCTACACCAGAGAGGACAGGACTGGTTTTGGCTGGGCAAAGACCTTCTCTGCCACAGAGAACAAAGGATTTTACTGTATAAAAAGAGGGTCCCAGACCCCAGACTTTTAAATCACTTCTGTGAATCAAGAGGAACCTTTGCCAAGGAGAAGAGCTGGAGAAACTGAGTAGGAATACTTCCCCTGTGCTGTTTTCTGTCTGAGGTTGGCCTGCAGTGGCTACTTTCTGGCAAGGAAAGGGTAAAGGACTTTGCTGTTTGCTGTGTCCCCTGCTTGAGGAACATCTCCAAGGGCTTAAAGAAGAGCTTGCCCCCTGTTCTGAAGTCTCAGGGAGACAAAGACTTCACCCCCAGCTCCCCTGAACTTTCTTCCTGGGAGTTCTGACCTGCCAAGAGGTGCCTGTAGCTGTTCTGGACCTCTGGAGGTTGTTCTGGCTGTTGGGAGCTGGAAAAGCAATTCAACAACGAGAAGCATGACTCATCCGCACCTGTTTCAGAGGCATCGCCGAAGAAACCATCGCAGCGCCTGCCCGCAGCTCGATAAATAGCCGCACGCCGCATCGAGTGCAACGATCTCCGAAGTCTGAGATCACCACACCGATTCCGATGCAAGCCCTGCTGTGCGGCTGCAAGAACCCACGCATCATCCCGGATCATCGCATTGCATCAAGGCGCCAAGACTGTCGCAGTACGAAACCGACGCATCACCTCCTCTCCGGTAAGGAACCGCCGCATCACCTCTCCTGCGCAGCAGTAAGGAACCGACGCATCACCTTCCCTGCGTGTAAGGAACCGTCGCATCACCTTCCCTGCGACTCTTTTTGTTTGTGTGCGGGACGCATCCTAGGTACTTTGTGTGAAAAGTGTCGCACCTGCAATTTGTTTTGAACTGAACTATTGCTATCGTTTGAAAGTCATATTTTTATTACTGTATTGTGGATTTTTGTCGTTTTGGTCTTGTTTGGTTTAGATTAAGATTACTTATTTTTCTAAACTGGTGTGGTGTCTATTTGCAGTGTTTTCACTGTATTACTGTATGTGTTCACAAATGCTTTACACACGGCCTCTGAGATAAGCCTGTCTGCTCATGCCAAGCTATCAAGGGGGTGAGCAAGGCTATTTTAGAAGTATATCCCCCTTACCCTGACTAGAAGCAAGGGTCCCTATTTGGACAAAGGTACCTACCTCTGCCAACTAGAGACCCCCATTTCTAAGAATCATGTACTAAATCCCGCTTCTGAGGCTGCTCCAGCAAAAAAATAGTCTTTGTGGTCAATGTCCTCCAGTAAGCATATACAAGTGAAGCCAACTTGACCTAATTTCACCACTCTCTATCAAAAGAGAAGTTGAGGGCAGAAAAGTGCCAATTGAGCACGCTCCCTATCTTCAACTAAGAAGCCAATCTCATAGTTGATCTCAATTCGCCGAGTTCCCCATGCCATCAACGAAACCACATCAGGTCAAGGTTTTTAAGGAGATCATGCTTCGTATCCTTGATACATTTCCAGCTCCTGCACCTTTGGGCCCCAGGGATCCTGATGGGCCCTTAGTTGGATTACCACCAACGGATCCATCATTGGCACCTACTAAACCCCTAGTATCTGTCACTGGTTCAGCACTGACTCTGGTGCAGACTTCCACCAAGATTTGGGGATCTGCGTTGGTCTGTCCTTCATCTTTGCCAATGCCAGTGGAGAACCTAGTAATGACTCCAATGTCTGACCCCGAACTCACATTGGCTCTAGTCTGCCCAAGGTGACTCTCCAAATCTACTACAGCAAAAGTAGCCCCCATGCACCCTGAAAATGATACCGTGTTTCCACAAACGCAGAGGCGCCCTTACAGGCTCCATTGTTTTTTTGGCTACAATTCTGACCAGAATTTGCCACCACCCAGAGAGGACAATGGTGGAGATGTGGATGAATTAACTTTCCATTATGATGTTGACAGTCTTTACATGAACTTTACAGGATGCTAGTAAGCTTGACATTTCCACTGATGCAAGGCTGAATTTGCTTCTTGGGCCCCCAACAGAAGGGAGTGCTTCATTTGCTGTGGTAAGTCGACGAGCGGTTGAGGTTATGGATCTACAACAGCCCTCAGTGGAATTCAAGACAAATATCCTTACAGTTGTAGGAAGGTGGAATCTGACTATATGGTTGCCCCCACTTTTTTTTATGGTGTTTTGCTGGTTTATGACTTAGTTGGACTGGGATCCTGCTATTCAGGGCCCCAGTCTATCTGCTTTCTCTGTAAAAAGGTTTCCATGTGCCTTAGGCACATCTCTGATTGGAATTTGGAGTGCCCTTATAAGTCCCTAGTATATGGTATACTATGTACCAAGGGCATAGGTACCTCAGAGGCCTACCAGGGGCTGCAGCATGTATTGTGCCACCCCTGGAAGTACATCCAAACTGACACCACAGGTCTGCTACTGCAGCCTGGGTAAGGTGGTGCATGCACCCCTTACTGTGATATAGGTTACCTATATCACTACATACATACACACATATAAACCTATAAGTCACTCCTATGGCAGGCCTTATCAATCCTGAAGGCAGAGTGCGTGGTTCCTATGTGAGGAGGTGCCCCTGCATGAGCAGGGCCCTCTGCAGCGTTCGGAGACCCTTCTCTGATGCTGTTTGTAGTGCAACCTGACCATATACTCTTAAGCGCATTATAACCTCGCGTTAAATGCTAACTTTGGAATGGCTGCACCTAAACATGTCGTGTTTGGTGTCAAACATCTTGGAATACTACCCCCCCGCCAATTCTGGCGGCGGGGTAGCATTCCACCCTTCTAGAGGGAAAGACATGTTAACTCTGGCTAGCCCGGTAACTTCTTTCCAAAGCCCTGGCATCACAAAATGGATGCTGCTGCCATAGACACGAGTCTGGCCTCCTGCTGCTGGGACGAAACTCCGGCAGGGGAGGCCTGGACAATAGGTTTCCTGTCCCAGGGAGGTGTGACCACCTCCCCAGACAGGATAATGTGTATTGGGGCTGGGCGGGAGCACTTTCGGGTGCTTTGAAGTCCTGCACTGGGGGCACACTTGGTGTCCCTGTGCATACCCCAGTTCAAACCGGATCAGGGGCTTGCAGCCCCTGCTTTGGCGCGAACTGGACAAAGGAAAGGGTGTAGCCACCCCTCTGCCCTGACCCACCCATAGGTGGGGCCACAGAGTAGTCCAACCCTAAACTTGGTATAAGTATAGGAACCCAGTCCTTAGGACTTTAGATTATCCCTGGACGAAACTCTGAAACAGAATCCTGGACCTTCGACGCTCTACTCACGATTAGAGGACAGAAGAATCTCCCTTGGGGTCAAGGAGTGACTCCCCTGCTTGGCAGGCACCAAAGAAGCATCTGTCCGGTTCGCATTTCTGAAGCTCCCGTCGGACGCCGAAGTCATCGCATCACCAGAGGTGGATTCTCAGACTTCCCCGAGGCTACCCTGAGTGCCCAGCAAAGCTGAGGCCCGTAGCTATCGTGGGTGACTTGAGACCGTGACCCCTGGACACTGAGCACATTTGCAAGTACATCCTCTTCTGGGTCTCCCACGAAGTCGTGCTTTGGGCTCCGAGTAGCCCTAGCCTCCAGCACCAACTGCACCGAAGATCACTGGCCTCCACTCCACGAGTGTCCTGTGAGCCAGATCCACGTGCGACGTCTCGAGGCTCCTTCACGGTCGCTAGCCCGTTGGCTAGTAGCCCTTAACGAAGGCCAATCTTTTTCTTACTTGACATCCTGGTTGCTCCAGGCCTGCCCTCACTTACCCTTGCTGGGTGAGTTCCCCAGACCTTGCTGGTTTGCACCATCAACGATCTTCCTCTGCATAGAGACTTGCCGTTGCCAAGGCTTGTTGGGTCCAATCCGGTCGCCGACACCTCAGCACTCGACAGACATCCTGTACCAGCCCGAATCCTGCTCCTGGTCGCCGACAATGCCTCCTGGACCTCGTGGCTGAAGAGTCAAGACGACCATCAACACACCTGAAGCACTCGACATCGGTGGGCATCTGTCCATCGCCTTCCTGGTCACTGGCTAGTGACCCAGACTCTGTCCCCTCTGCTTTCAGGTTCTTCAGATCTCCGATCCACTCTTGGATCCACCCGGACACTTTCCACTTGGTCGCCAGCAGCACTTTGCAGCAGATCGCCATTCAAATCGACGACGAAACCCGACCCCGAAAGACACCTATGCACCCGGCTTCCTGGGTGAGGTAACACGAGTACTCCGGTGTTCCCGTGGGTAGAGACTCTTCAAAGTACTAGATCTCAAAGGGTTTGCTCCAAGTCCTCCTTTAAGTGTCCCTTTCTTTAATTTCCTGATCGCGACTTTCTCCATAGAAGTCAACAGCGTATCGCGGTTGTGTATTTACACTGCACGCGTCCCCGTGGGTCCCCTGTGTCACTACCTTGGGTGGTTCCTTGTGGTCCAAGCACTTCTAGAGGCTCTAGGCCTAGTGTCTAGTTCAGTCGTGGTTCTTATACCACTTTATTGGTATATGGTTTGGTACGCCCCTAGGGCCCAAACGTGTATTTGTGCTATTACTGTGTTTAAATAACTTCTAACTTATGTACTTCGAACTCTAGCCTCATAAAGAGACTAGAGGGGTGTGTTTAGCAATAAATACATATAGTTTGAATATATACCTGGTGTGGTGCTCTTTCATTTGATCACTCAAGAGATTATAGACTGGTAAAACAAGCTGCTTTACATTCCTTCAAGACTTAGCCTGAAGGCTGCTCTCCATAGCTACCACTAGGATAGCTTTCAATAAGGTTGTCTTTAACCTATCTCCAATAAGGGGTTGTTTGGACTGGTGCAAGGTGCCCGCTATAATTAGTGGACAGCATATACCAGGCCAATCTCTCACATTGGTGTGCAGCGTGTGGGATTCCAGCTTGCTATTGTTTTACCAGATAATCTCAATTGAATTGATCAACTGAAAACCACTAAAGGTACCTAAGGTACATATAATTTAAGCTTAGAATACAGTAAGTTCTACTGAACTTAGAGTTGTGTGTTAAGGGATAGCACAACCCTTTCTACAACTCAAGAGAGTTTAGTAGGCCACATTAGAGTAGGTAGTGCATACACCACACCACACTAGTAATGTCTTTAAGGGTAGGATCTAAAGAATCCTTGCAGGAAGCCACTGAGCTTCCACCCTCCAAGTATGATACACTCCCATTCTTGGAATTGAGAGCTTTATGCAACTTGAGAAAAATAAGGACAGGCCAAAGTCCCACCACCCAACACCTTAAAGTGTTGTTGGTGGCTTATGACCTCAGTAAGCCCTTGGGGACTGAAGGGGTAGGAGCTGAGGGTGGGGCAGAAGAGGAGGAAGGGGCCAGGGGTACCAATACCCCCAGCCCCCCCTCTGAAACTGGCCAGGAGGGCGACAATGGCCCTGACCTGGATAATCCAATCCCTCCTGAGGAAGATGAAGAGGATGATCAGGATGATCCCCACTTTGTCCCCCAGGAAGGATTATGAGTGTGCCCAGAAAGTCTAGATCTCCTTCTCAGGAGTCTAACCACTCTGGCACCTCAATAGGGAGCTCTGTCTCATCTCATAGGAGGGAATCCTCTCATGAGAGAAGAAAGAGGCTGGTTCAATATGAGGAAGCTCAGCTTGAAATCAGAAAACAGCAACTAGCTATAGACAGGGAGTCCCTAGATCTCTTTAGAGAGAGAAGAAAGTTGGGACTAGAGTCCCATGGTGGCAACAATATCCTAGAGATAGGGAAAGGTCTTATGACCATAGAAACCTAAACAAGATTGTCCCTCCCTACCAGAGTGGGGATGACATCCACAAATGGATAACTGCACTGGAGAGGGCCTGTAAAGTTCAGAAGATCCCCCAGAGGCAGTGGGCAGCAATCTTGTGGCTCTCCTTTGCAGACAAAGGTAGAGACAAGCTCCTCACTGTAAGAGAAGAGGATGCTGACAATTACACAGTCTTGAAGAGTGCTCTGATAGATGGGTTTGGCCTAACCACTGAACAGTATAGGTTGAAGTTCAGAGACACCCAAAAGCTCAGACTCAAGACTGGGTTGATTTTGTAGATTGTGCTACAAAGGCTCTGGAAGGTTGGATACATGGCAACAAAGTGCATGACTTTTTAGGATTGTACAATTTGATTATGAGGGAGCAGATCCTTAATAATTGTCAAAACCAGCTTTTGCACCAGTATCTGGTGGACTCTGATCTGACCTCTCCCCAAGAATTGGGAAAGAAGGCAGACAAATGGGTCAGAACCAGAGTAAAAACTAGAAATCAGGGTGGTGACCAGAAGAAAGATTCTACTAAGTCCCAAGAGAAAGGTGGGGATAAATCTAAGGATAAGTCCACTACAGGGCCCCAAAATTCCTCTTCTGGGGGTGGGTCCCAAACTCCTTCCTCTCCTGAAAAGAAACCATATTGCCATGTCTGTAAAAGCCTGGGCACTGGAAATCTGATCCCAGTTGCCCCAGGATTGGCAATAAAGAAAATGTTCCCCCAGCAACTACTACCCCCCCTCCTGGTACTACCAGTAGTAATCCTCCAGTTGGGAGTAGTGCACCCAAAAAGTTAGGTGCTTTTGCAACAGGAACAGAGGTGGGCCCTGGTTCAGACAGGGACCCCTCAACAGACTCCTCTGACTCTGTTGGTGGTGTAGGACTTGCCACCTTTACCATGGGTCCCACAGCAATGGGCAGGTACAGACTGGAGCCAATGATTAATGGTCAGAAAGCTGTGGCATTTAGGGACACAGGGGCTAGTGTCACCATGGTGGCAGGAAACTAGTCCCCCTCACCAGCTTTTACCTGAGTTTAAATACCAGGTGACCAACATTGATGGTGTCAGAACAGATCACCCCATGGCCATAGTCAATCTCAGCTGGGAGGGGGTCACAGGCCCAAAGAGAGTGGCAGTGTCCCCCACCTTACCTGTAGATTGCCTGATGGGCAATGATTTGGAAATTTCAGCCTGGGCTGAAGTTGAACACCAAACCCATCTTAGGATGTTGGGCGTCCCTGTAAAGGTTAGTGGGGCTGTGATGGCCACAGCCCCAGCCCAAGAATTTGGAGAGATGGAGCCTGAAAGAATGGCCCACTCTCCCCCAAAAGAGAGCACAAGGGTTGAAGAAAAGTCTTCTTCCCTATAGACAGTAGGTAAGGGTCAGCCTCCTCAGGGAACTGACCCTACCCCTAGTGAAGGAACTGCCCCAAAGGTAGTCAGGCCTGGCCTGGCCACACCCCTGATGGCAGAGGACCCTTCCAAGGTGGTACCCAGTCTGGAGCAGGTAACCTGCCCCTCTCTACCCTGCCTCAGCCAGCCCAGGGCTGCAGAGGTCAGGGAGGTCAGTGGACCCCCAGGGCCCCCTGTCCAGAGGAACCCCCATCAGCAGATTAGGGGCACCCAGTCTAGTAGCCCTAGCCAGGTGAAAACTCCTCTACACACTGAGGATCCCCCATGCCTTTATGTAGGGACCTCCCCCAGAAGGACTCTGGTAGGCAAGGGCAAACCTGGGATCTGAAGGTTCCAAACCTGCCCTGTCCCTCCAGTAGTCCATCCAAAGGGACCCAACCCCCAGCTGTAGGCAGCCAAAGGTTGACCCTTAGAGCAAAGTGCAACTCAGTCATGGAAAGACAGGCATACATGGTGACCAGTGATCTGAGGAAGCTGAGGCCAACATTCCTAGGGCCTCACTTCCCTACTCAGACACCTCACCAGCCTTGTACTTTACCTAAGCACACCACAGGTAGTGATTCCCCATGGTGGAGACCCTCTCATACCCTTAGGGTGAGGGATTGCTTAGTGGACCATAAGACAGGGGGCAACCATGCTAGTGCAGGTGCTTCCTTATATGACCACTTAGTCAATGAAGGCTCAACTGGCCAAGGTTAGCCTTATCTCCTTTCGTTTGGGGGTGGTTATGTAGGAAGGTGGAATCTGACTATATGGTTGCCCCCACTTTTTTTATGGTGTTTTGCTGGTTTATGACTTAGTTGGACTGGGATCCTGCTATTCAGGGCCCCAGTCTATCTGCTTTCTCTGTAAAAAGGTTTCCATGTGCCTTAGGCACATCTCTGATTGGAATCTGGAGTGCCCTTATAAGTCCCTAGTATATGGTATACTATGTACCAAGGGCATAGGTACCTCAGAGGCCTACCAGGGGCTGCAGCATGTATTGTGCCACCCCTGGAAGGTCATCCAAACTGACACCACAGGTCTGCTACTGCAGCCTGGGTAAGGTGGTGCATGCACCCCTTACTGTGATATAGGTTACCTATATCACTACATACATACACACATATAAACCTATAAGTCACTCCTATGGCAGGCCTTATCAATCCTGAAGGCAGAGTGCGTGGTTCCTATGTGAGGGGGTGCCCCTGCATGAGCAGGGCCCCTCTGCAGCGTTCAGAGACCCTTCTCTGATGCTGTTTGTAGTGCAGCCTGACCATATACTCAAGCGCATTATAACCTCGCGTTAAATGCTAACTTTGGAATGGCTGCACCTAAACATGTCGTGTTTGGGGTCAAACATCTTGGAATACTACCCCCCCGCCAATTCTGGCGGCAGGGGTAGCATTCCACCCTTCTAGAGGAAAGACATGTTAACTCTGGCTAGCCCGGTAACTTCTTTCCAAAGCCCTGGCATCACAAAATGGATGCTGCTGCCACAGACACGAGTCTGGCCTCCTGCTGCTGGACGAAACTCCGGCAAGGGAGGCCTGGACAATAGGTTTCCTGTCCCAGGGAGGTGTGACCACCTCCCCTGACAGGATAATGTGTATTGGGGCTGGGCGGGAGCACTTTCGGGTGCTTTGAAGTCCTGCACTGGGGCACACTTGGTGTCCCTGTGCATACCCCAGTTCAAACCGGATCAGGGGCTTGCAGTCCCTGCTTTGGCGCGAACTGGACAAAGGAAAGGGTGTAGCCACCCCTCTGCCCTGACCCACCCATAGGTGGGGCCACAGAGTAGTCCAACCCCTAAACTTGGTATAAGTATAGGAACCCAGTCCTTAGGACTTTAGATTATCCCTGGACGAAACTCTGAAACAGAATCCTGGACCTTCGACGCTCTACTCACGATTAGAGGACAGAAGAATCTCCCTTGGGGTCAAGGAGTGACTCCCCTGCTTGGCAGGCACCAAAGAAGCATCTGTCCGGTTCGCATTTCTGAAGCTCCCGTCGGACGCCGAAGTCATCGCATCACCAGAGGTAGATTCTCAGACTTCCCGAGGCTACCCTGAGTGCCCAGCAAAGCTGAGGCCCGTAGCTATCGTGGGTGACTTGAGACCGTGACCCCTGGACACCGAGCACATTTGCAAGTGCATCCTCTTCTGGGTCTCCCACGAAGTCGTGCTTTGGGCTCCGAGTAGCCCTAGCCTCCAGCACCAACTGCACCGAAGATCACTGGCTTCCACTCCACGAGTGTCCTGTGAGCCAGATCCACGTGCGACGTCTCGAGGCTCCTTCACGGTTGCTAGCCCGTTGGCTAGTAGCCCTTAACGAAGGCCAATCTTTTTCTTACTTGGCATCCTGGTTGCTCCAGGACTGCCCTCACTTACCTTCGCTGGGTGAGTTCCCCAGACCTTGCTGGTCTGCACCATCGACGATCTTCCTCTGCATAGAGACTTGCCCTTGCCAAGGCTTGTTGGGTCCAATCCGGTCGCCGACACCTCAGCACTCGACAGACATCGTGTACCAGCCCGAATCCTGCTCCTGGTCGCCGACAACGCCTCCTGGACCTCGTGGCTGAAGAGTCAAGACGACCATCAACACACCTGAAGCACTCGACATCGGTGGGCATCTGTCCATCGCCTTCCTGGTCACTGGCTAGTGACCCAGACTCTGTCCCCTCTGCTTTCAGGTTCTTCAGATCTCCGATCCACTCTTGGATCCACCCGGACACTTTCCACTTGGTCGCCAGCAGCACTTTGCAGCAGATCGCCATTCAAATCGACGACGAAACCCGACCCCGAAAGACACCTATGCACCCGGCTTCCCTGGGTGAGGTAACACGAGTACTCCGGTGCTCCCGTGGGTAGAGACTCTTCAAAGTACTAGATCTCAAAGGGTTTGCTCCAAGTCCTCCTTTAAGTGTCCCTTTTCTTTCATTTCCTGATCGCGACTTTCTCCATAGAAGTCAACGGCGTATCGCGGTTGTGTATTTACACTGCACGCGTCCCCGTGGGTCCCCTGTGTCACTACCTTGGGTGGTTCCTTGTGGTCCAAGCACTTCTAGAGGCTCTAGGCCTAGTGTCTAGTTCAGTCGTGGTTCTTATACCACTTTATTGGTATATGGTTTGAGTACGCCCTAGGGCCCAAACGTGTATTTGTGCTATTACTGTGTTTAAATAACTTCTAACTTATGTACTTCGAACTCTAGCCTCATAAAGAGACTAGAGGGTGTGTTTAGCAATAAATACATATATTTTGAATATATACCTGGTGTGGTGCTCTTTCATTTGATCACTCAAGAGATTATAGACTGGTAAAACAAGCTGCTTTACATTCCTTCAAGACTTAGCCTGAAGGCTGCTCTCCATAGCTACCACTAGGATAGCTTTCAATAAGGTTGTCTTTAACCTATCTCCAATAAGGGGTTGTTTGGACTGGTGCAAGGTGCCCGCTATAATTAGTGGACAGCATATACCAGGCCAATCTCTCACAACAGTAGTATTGCGACTAGCATCCTCCTCATCTGAGCCCCTGCTTCCGTTCAGTAATGTCCTTACTGACACCTATATGTGCACTTGGTCTAAGCCCTGTTCTTACCTGCCAGTGAATGGGTAGCTGGCCAGACACCATAGATCGGTTCCTGTCAACCCTGATTTCCTTACACAGAATCCATTTCGTGGTCGTCTAGGCTTCCACCATCAAGGTGAACCCCAATGTTTTCACTATGACTGCCCTTTCCCCTCTGTACAGGGAGCCAAAGGGGATTTATAAATTTGAAAAATGAATGTTTTCTTCGGCTAGCCTAGCATTGAGATGTGTAAATGCTCTTTGTTTATTGGGCATGTGTACGCCTTCTTGCCTCAGGCCATTCAAGATGGTCAGGATGCAGCCAAATATATCATTCATGCAGGCCTTGATACTGCTCATTGTCTGGAGTGAGCTGTTGGCACCAGTGTGGGGCTCTATCGCCGTACGTGAATGCAATCCACTGGTTTGTCGGGGGACATACACGCCTCTCATATGTATATGATTTTTGATTTTTTTTCACGTCTGTATGGAGAAAAAGCTGATTCTGCTGGAGAACACTTTAAGTAGAGGAGGGCTAGGACATGCTCCTTAAATAATATCTAATAAAAAGAATATAGATCCTAGCATCTTCCCAGGCTGGGTACCCGCCAATGACCATGCCACACACATAGCTTATTATAACACATCTTTATTCTGCTGCATATAACTGCAAACTCAAAATTCTAAATCAAGTTTTCAAGGCATTGCCTTCTGACACCGATGTCACAGCTGTACGGAGTCCGTTAAGGGCCAAAAGGGTTCCATCATAAAATATCGCAAGACACTACATCCCCCTCTCTGTGAAATAAAAAAGTTAGAAATTTTACAAATCAGCAAATATATATATATATTTATATATGTGATCAAGACCACAGGCTTGTGGTCGAAACGCGTCATCCTGACATGCTAAGACAATAAATTCTCTTTATTGCATCTTCAACTGGAGTCTGTGCCCTTGTTTGGCCCACCGCGGTCGTTCTTTGGGATCCTGGTTTCATATGTGTATATATATATATATATATATATACACAATTACATTTATTCAATCAACCTTCTTGGCGCTTAAATTATTCAACCTGATCTAGTTACTGGAAGCTTGGAGCTGTCATCTTCACTGTCAGAGATTTTTGAAGATGGTGAAGAAATAACATTAGTCACTGTTACTCCGTTTCAGTCTTTCTTTCCCCATCTTGATCAGAAGGCCGATAAATCAAATGCCGAAAGGGAGAAGAGTCTCTGGTAACAGACTCCCCAGGATGCTGGGCAGTCACCATATGTCCCTTGGTGGACAGAACGTGGAAAGGTGCAGCATCATTTGGAGTATCAGATTTTCTCCTTTGCAGTTGGCAGGCGATTACTAGATCTCCTGTCCTAAACTCAGTGTTCTTTGCATGTCGCTTCGTGTCGGCATAGGCTTTCTTCTTTTCATCCTGAGTTGTATTCTCACTTCCTTCTCTTTTGTTGGTCCGTTGAGGTAACTTGGTTGTCATTGCTCTCCCGAACATCAGTCGCAGGACTTTTGCCTGTGTTTGAGTGAGGTATTGATTGATAGGTTTGTAGAGTGGAATTCAAATCAGTTTTTAAACTGAGGCTCTCAAGAATTGTATGCTGTACTGCTTTCTTTAGCGCACTCATAAAATGCTCAAAAGTCTGTTGGCCTGCAGCCACAAAGGTGTACTCTTCTGATGTTCAGATGCTCCAGGAAATCATTGAATTCTCAACTGTTGAACGACAGGCCATTACCAGACTTCAAAATGGCTGGAACGCCCTATGTTGCAAAAACGCAGTTGAGTCTCTCAATGACTCTCTCATGAGTTGTGGATGAGCGATCCTCTATTGACAGAAAATGGAAATAGTGTAGGAAGCTGGCTCTGTATATACTATACCAAAGTGAGGTATAGTGTGCACAGAGTCCAGTGAAACCCCAAAGGTAGGCAGAGGTAAAAGTAGATAGCACCTTACTCTCTATTTGTGGTAGTGTGGTCGAGCAGTAAGGCTGTACCAGAGGGTAGTGTTAAGCATTTGTTGTACACACTCAATCAGCAAATGATATCACACACTCAAAGACTGAACTGCAAACCAATTGGTTTTGTATAAAAAAATATTCTTTTAGTTATTTTATTTTCTAGAACCAACCAAGCCTGGCACAGGTAAGCAATAAATACTTTACAGTAGTAATGCAGTTTGTAAATAGTTTGAATTGCAATTGTATATGCTCTTTGATTTGATTACAGTAGAGCTACTAGTAATGCAATGCTTTTGATATACTGTACATATACTTTGTATTGGCTTTTTAGTAGAATGTCAAGTAGATTACTTTACAGATTACTTTTCTTACAGAGTGCAGTATACCTGGATACTGCACTGGGACATTTCCTGTAAACAGGTAAGTTAAAGCGTTTTTGTTATTTAGTTACAGTTTTAAAGGGTTTCTTAGATTTTCCAACTCCACACTTAGAAACTTTTCACAGAAAAACAGTCAATGTTATCCTATGGAGGAAAATAGGGTTATCGGTTCAAAGGTAAGTATTCGGTTGTGGAGTTGGTATTCTGGGGGTAGACTCAGGGGTCCCCCAGGGTCAAGGATGCACTCTTGTTACACCCTCAGCGGCACTAGGGCGGCTGGGTGCACAGTGCTGAGGCCCAATGTTATCCAATGGTGGATAGGGGACCTCCGGTTGGTGGCTGCTTACGAGCAGGCCACTGGGTTGTGGGAGCAAAGCTCCTGGACTTAAGCTCAGGGCAAATGGGGGTTCAAGCCAGCACAAAAGGTGCACCCTCAGCGGCACTGGGGCGGCCTGCTGCAGAGTGCTGTTTTGGCGTCGGGCGCCCTATAGTTTTCAATGGGGAGTCTCCGGTTTGCAAACACACTGGCGGCTCGGGGACGAAGTACTTCTGGGTGCGACCACCACTTGGAGAGGTAAGTTGGGATGCTGGGGGTTGGTTAGGCACTGTCGGTTAGGCCACCCAAGGCCGTGGGGCGTCGGGTGCAGGGGTGCCTTTTAGGGTCGGATCTTCTTACCAGCTCCTGGTCGCGGTTGGGGGTACCTTCCGGTTTGAGGCTGCAGGCGTTGGCTGGAGGCTTGAGGCAGGTCAGGGGTCACCAGATCTTGGGTCAGGATCGCCGGGGAGACCTTCTCTTGGTGTTGGGCCACTCGAACTCGGGATGCGGGCGTCGGGTGCAGAGTGGTGCAGACTCGCGGACTTTGCCGGACCTGGAGTCTGTGGGTGAACAAATCCGGTGTTCACGGGAGACATAGTCTTTTCTTTTGAAGGCAGGGCAGGTCCTTGGCGTTCTTGAGGCTGCTGGCTGCAGGACACATCGGAGTTTCGCTTCTGCAGGTTCGAGGTGGGGACAGGCCGGTAGGGCTGGGGCCAAGTCAGTGGGCGTCCTCCTCTTGTTAGCTTCGGCACGGCTGTTCGGTCCTTCTTCTTCTTTTCTTCTTCTGGTTTCTTGTCTGATGAAGCAAGGTTCAGGGGTGCCCCTAAATACTAGATTTAGGGGCGTTACAGGTAGGTAAAAGGTTGGGACCAATGGGTCCCTTCCCTGGGGTGGATACACCCCCTATTATGCCACCCTCCAGTGGGAGGGGGGCATAAGCCTCACCCTGGTTGGCTGGGTCCCCCATCTGCAAGATGGCGGGGACTGAGAGTTGTGCTTCACCTTGCCTCCCCACCTGAGGGTGGGGTTGGCAGAGGTGGGCACACCTCCCTTCCTCACTTGGTTTTCCCGCCGGTTCTCCCGCCCAAAGTGGGGGTCAGAACCAGTGGGGACCAGTTGCTGGAAGCAGCAAGTGGCCTGGGGAATCTCACAAAGGCGGCAAGCCTTTGAAGCTTCCCCTTCGTGGACCCTGCCCATCCTGGGAGAGGAGGCTTGGCACCTCGTCCCAGGATGTGCATTGTTTCAGGCCCAGAGAGAAGCAGGCTCTCGACCCAGGGGTCCAGAAACATGTCTGGTGGTGGCAGCTGAAAGCAGCCACTCAGCCTGGACACTAGTGGTAGGTCGTTTTTCAGGGGGCATCTATAAGATGCCCTCTGTGTGCATTTTTCATTAAATCCCACACTGGCATCAGTGTGGGTTTAATGTGCTGAGAAGTTTGATACCAAACTTCTCAGTTTTCAGTGTAGCCATTATGGTGCTGTGGAGTTTGTGATGACAAACTCCCAGCACCATATACTCTTAATGCAGCACTGCACTTACAATGTCTAAGAATGGACTTAGACACTGTAGGGGTACAGGGCTCATGCACCTGTACCCTCACCACTGGTATAGGGCACCCAGGTAGAGGGGTGAATGATCTATACCAGAGCAGTGGGTTGTAGGCATGGCCCACAGGGATGTGTGCCATGTTGACTCTTCACTTTGTTCTGCTCCAAGACACACAGCCTGCAAAGGCAGTGTGTGAGTGTAAAGGTACAGGACCTCTAAGGGTGGCACAATAAGTGCTGCAGCCCTTAGAGGCATTCCCTGGTCACAGTGCCCTGGGTACCTGTGGCACCATTTACCAGGGGCTGACCTGTGGCCAGAGATGCCAATTGGGTTTGGGTTTCAATGCAGTTTTAGGGAAAGAACATAGGCCCTGGGTACCTGATTAGCAGGAGCCCAGGGCACACTCAGTCAAAGCACATCAGCAGTTCAGCAAAAAGTGGGGGCAACCATGCAGAAGGAGGGCACTTTCTCACACATAGTCATCCACAATTACCATCAAATGATGTCCATTATTGGGTGGACCAAAGAAATCGATGGCTATTCTCTCCCAGGCATGCTTAGGGAGTTTCGACATGGTAAGAGTATGTTGAGTAATGTTTGTAGAAAGGCAGCTACATAGATGACAGGCCTTGAGTTCCTTTTCAATCCTCTCATCTAAATATAGAAGCCATACGCGATCTCTGAGAGTCTCTTGGTGGCAACAATGCCACAATGTCCTTCGTGAGCTACTTCAATTATTTTCTGTCTCAAACTCTCCAGAATTCGGATTCTTGATCCTCGCAGTATAACCCCTTCCTGAGTTATGGACAGTTTATCTTTAACATTTCTGTACTTTTGGTATTCACCATCACTGGTGAGAGACTGGCTGTGTCGGTTCCATGACTGATGTGTAAATATATCTTTCAACTTGAGCATTTCACTATCATGGCTCGTGGAAGTGATAGTCTGGGCTAACGATATGGCAGCTGGCGTATTTGACCTGACAATAAGATTAATGTAGGCTTCAGCCGTCTTAGATAGAGTACCTTGACCTTATATAGGAACTCTGGAAAAGTAGTCATCAGAGTTTTGATTCATCCCTGGACGATGCACAATGGTATAATCATATTCTTGTAATTGGAGTCACCACCGTTCAATTCGAGGAGGCATCTTAGCTTTTGGATTGACAAAGACAGTCAATAAATCTTGATGATCAGTTACCAGCGTAAAAGGCTTTCCATACAGGAATACATGTAAATGTTCACAAGCCCATACCACAACCCAACTTCGTTTCTCAGGTTGTGAGTAAGCAAATTCTATCTGGGACAAACTTCTACTGGCATATGTCACGATATGCCTTGGAGCATGGGGGTGTCGGCTGTGCTGTGTCAGGATAGCGCCTAACCCGACTGGGCTAGCATCAACAACAGCCTCTGTTTGAAGCTTTGGATTAAAATAGGCCATTTCAGTAGAAGTTTCAATGGCTTGTTTGATTTTCTTAAAATTTCTCTCACATTTTTGTGACCACTTGAATGAAACATTTTTCATTGTTAGCTCTTGTAAGGAAGCACTTATTGTAGCAAAGTCTCGTATGTAACAGTAACTGCCCATGCCAAGAAATAAACGTGTCATAGAGACATCTTGTGGGGATCAACATTTGACAGGACTTGTACTTTAGTAGGATCCAGTGTCATAGCCTAATCTCAAACGATATGACCAAAGAATTTTAGCTTTGTCTTGTGAAACTCGCACTTGTCTGCATTCAAAGTCAGGCCTGCGTCAGTCAGTAAAAAACATACTTGGGTGAGAGCTTTATCATGGTCCTTCTGTGTAGCTCTGAAAATCTATATGTCATCGCTATAATTGAATGCATTCACAACCGCCTGGATGACACGTCGAATGACTTCTTGAAAAAGTTCTGCAGCAGATGACACACCTAAACTGAGTTTCTTATATCGAAACCAACCGGCATGTGTAGAAAAGGTTGTAAAGTACCTGCAGCCTTCTTTGAGTACCAACTGATGATAACTTTTATTTAAATCAAGGCAAGAGAAGACCTTTGCACCATTTAATTGTGTTATCATGTCAGCAATGTGTGAACCTGGATGTTGTTCTCGCTCAATTGCCTTGTGTGCTTGGCGCATATCAACGCATATGTGTACAGCTCCTTCAGTGTCCTTTTTGGTCACTACCACTATGAGAGAAACCCATGGCATTGGACCAGTTGAATGCTCAATAATGTCATGCTTAAGTAGCGATTCAAGTTCTTTTTCAACAGCATTTCAATGATTGAAACTGACTTACTATTTCATGTTGAGCATTCATATTGTAATTCACATAAATCAGTCCCATATCAGCAGCAGTACTGAAACTGAGCAAACAGGCACTTGCCGCTATACCTTGAAGCACATGGATGGGTGCTTGCACCTTCATTTTCTTGTGTTTCAGTGTCGCTACAAATGAACCTCGACTTTTTATGGGCGTCAATGCAGCCCAGATGTACACTTTGGTTTTCAAAGGCGTAAGTCGAGGCAATGGAAACAATTAATTGTATTTCTCTCCAGGCATTATGTTTATTAATGTACCACTGTCGATGAGCAAAAAGTATTGAGCAATCATTCATTTTCAATGTAATTTTCGGACAATTTTTGTATGACTTTGGTGCTTTGGCATGTTGACTTTTCTTTGACTGACATTTTTCCTCACATGCAGCCAGTCCGACATGCACACGTTTCTCTGAGGTAAGCATTGACATGGCGCAGTGGTCTTCCTCGCTTTCATTTGATATTGAGGAGGAAAAACTGTTTGACGATGATTTATATGACAGTCGACTTCCTTCAGTATCAGTTTGCCTCTATTGATTTCGGTGCTTGACCTTGTGGGGGTGCGTCGAACGTTGCCTCTGGAATGTTCTTGCGGCCATTTTGTCTTCGTGCTGTGACGCACGTACTTTTTCCTTCGCTTTACAAACCGTCACAAAATGGTTCTCTTTCCCACAGCCTTTACATATCTGTCCAATGGCAGGGGATTTACCTTTGTGTGGAAATGAAAATCCACATCCAAAACACAACTTCTTTTTGCGTGTAATCATCACTTTGTATCCTTCAGTCTTTTGCTTTGGCTTACTTTTTATACTCATGACTGATTCACTCTGGGCTCCTCTAATCTCCATGTCAGCGGCTTGTCTTTCAGCACGCTTCTTATGTCTGTCAGCCATCAACAATCTCCAGCTAGGAGTTTCTCTCAGCATGTGTAATCTGAAGGAATCTGACAAGAATCCATCAATAACACTAAGTCGCAAAAATTCCTCATTATAAAATTCATTGAACCTACAGTTTTTGATGAGCGTATCAAGTCTCTCCCCAAATTCTTCAATGGTTTCACCAACTTTTCAGTGTTCTTGACTGAAAATGTATCTTTCCTAATCAACGTTTGGTACTGGATTGAACTTGAGATTCAGCATTTCTTTAATCTGCCAATATGTAATTTCTTTGTCAGTTCGCAGCATTTTCTTTATGACTTCTTTCACACCATCAAGATTTTCTAGATACTTAATGATCTTTTTATCAGTCTCTTCAAGTGCATCAATGAAATCATCAGATGCTCTATCCACACAGTCCATCTATCACCAATATTTTGGTTTTTGGCGGTATCGAAAGGTGATGGTTTCAAAACGGTGGCAGCATGGTAACTAGTTATAGGAGTTGCTGACCTTGAGGGTGGTGCTCTTTCTGCTCCTGTCGGCTGCCCTTTTGAGCGTGCGTCATTCGTTCTATTTCTGAGGCCCTGCAATGGACCGGCCTCAGAGTCGTCATGGATAATAAGGGAACCAGTGACTTTCTCCTTAGTCTCCATTGGAGCCCTTCACTTGTTGGAGACCTCTGGAGTTGTTCTGAGGCATCAACTGGCAGCTTTCGTGGTGGGCCACTTCAGCTATCGGACAGCTAAGTAAGCACAACCTTTGTGCTTCTTCTTGGGTCTCCTCGCCCAGTACTGAGGTCTTAAAGCTCTGCTTATCGAGGCTCTGGTAAGTGCTATGATAATATACACCTTTCTTACTTATTCTGTCAGTCAGCAATTTTTCCTGTAGCAGTACATAACCACCTTTTGCAGTATCGCTCCGTATAGTGTACAACTTTATCTTGGGTGGCAGCGCTGTACTGTTATATGGCTTGGCCAGCAGGTTCTCGACTATCAACGTGTAGATTCTTGGCAATGCTTTCATTGTCTTAACTTGCTTTACAGTGACTGGAGTTGCGCCTTGACTCAACGTGCAGAAAGAGTCGATTCTATTCTTCTACAGTGGCACATGTGGCACGGACGAGAAGTTTGCTTGGACCATGGCAAACTCTCCGGGAGAGTACGGTCGCTCTTCGGGCTACTTATGCCTTACCTTTCCGCCATTTGTAGCGTCTTCCCAGCCTGTATACCGGCCAATGCCCACACCACACACAGATCTTAGTATTACATGTCCTTATTCTGCTGTGTGTAACTGCGAACTCAACATTCTAAAACAAGCTTTCATGGCATTTTGCTCTGACACCTACGCCACAGCTCTACAGAGTCCGTTAGGAGCCAAAAGGGTGCCGTCATAAAATGTTGTATGACACTACAAACATTACAATAATTTTGCGATTTAAAATTAACATTGGAATAAAAAAAAATATTGTAAACCAAAATATAAAGTAACAAATAATGTGATACAGTTAAAGATATCATTTAAAAATATTTAATGAATTTATTGAAACATATACATCTTATAACAGTACCCACATGTAACGCCACCTTTCGACACGCAGGGGTACTGCTGACGAAAATTTCTCTGGATCCAGTCTGACGCCTGGGGGTAATTCTAAGATGAGGAATCTATAACTAATCTATGTCTCTTACAGATATATCGTTACCGATGGTAAGTAACTTGTTCATTGAAACATATACATCTTATAACAGTACCCACATGTAACCCCTATAAAACCCAATAGCTCGAAACATAAACAAAATAAAACATATATATATTTATAATAATTAATAAAAAAGTAAAAATATTACAAATTTAGTTTATATTAAATTTGAAAACTGCAAAAACATTATTTTAAAACACTTCCTACCCAAACCTTCATAAAACTCAACATCCTGAAAAATAAATAACATTAAACTTAAAACTATATGTATATATATTTAAAACCTAACCTTAAAAATTCAAGAATATAAAAATATTAAATATTTGGAATAAATTAACAATATTCAAACATTAATTTAAACCACTATCGACCCAAAACCCTTATATGAACACAAAAAAATGGCATTAAGAAATTTACTGAAAAAAAGAAAATTAAAAAATTAATAATGGCATTAAAATGCACAATAAATTAAAGAACAGTTAGAAAAACAACAATCAAATAAATTTAAATTATTAAGATAAACACCTTCAATCATTATTTAAAAACCACAATGTTAAAGTAATAGATATATAAAATTTAAATATTATTGCTCCTAATTAAAAATGAAACATTTACAATTGATATACAAAACTTGAATATAATGGTACCCATGATATTATGACTTTGATATTAAGTAAAGTTGATATTCTGCCATCACTATTAAAGATGCACACCGCTTAACTTGTGCCTTCTTAAGTACAGCCCTTGATATTGTATAGCCTTGATACGCAGTGTAAGTCAGCTCAGATTCTGTTGAAATTGTAAACTTTCAAATGCTTTTTGAACTGTGAATCTGTGATCAGAATTGACCCAAACTTTTCAAATGCATTCACCAATAACTTTGGATAATGCTAAATCCATGAATCACGAAGCTGTAAATTCTGTTTGTTAGGTAACATTTGTGAAGATCAGCAGACACCGATCTATGGATGATATTTGTTGGTCTTGACCCTCTCTGCTGGGTCATCCCTAAACTTTTTGCCTTCAACCTCCTGTTTTCTGAACCTGTTCCTGTTAGCTTTTAGGACTCTGCATACTTTACCACTGCTGACCAGTGCTAACATGCTTGTACTCTATCCTTTAAACATGGTGAAACTGGCTAACACCAAATTGGCATATTTCATTTACTTGTAAGTCCCTAGTAAAGTAGTACTAGAGGTACCCAGGGCCTGTGAATCAAATACTACTGGTGGGTCTGCAGCACTGATTGTGCCACCCACTTAAGTAGCCTTTTTAAACATGTCTCAGGCCTGCCATTGCAGACTGTGCTTGCACTGCCATTTAGAACTGGTAAGTTAAACCTCTTTCCAGGCCTAAACCTTCCTTTTCAATGCATATGTCACCCCTAGTGTAAGCTCTATATAGCTTAGAGGGCAGGGTGCAGTGCATTTCAAATGTTGAACATGTACTTTTAAGTTTTACATGTTTTGGTAGTGAAAAACTCTTAAATTAGTTTTTCACTTCTGCAAGTCCCTCATCTCCCATATGATAACACTGCATTGCCTTGATGCATTAAAAGTGTAAACTTTCAATTGGGAGTGAGTAGAATTGTTAAATTTGGTGTCTAAAGAATTGTAATTTAAAACCATCTTTAATTGTAAAGTAGTCACAATTCTGAAAATGCCACTTTGAGACAGTTGTCATTTTCTTTTCCCAAGTATTTAGTGCCTGAAGCCTGTATTCAGGGTCACATACCACCTTGAACCCAAACCTGGACTCTTCTTATTGTGAGTCGTGCCCCCCACGTGGTGGCACTCCAGTCCTGGACACTTGGAAGTGGGCCTGAAGGCGATCTGCAATCTCAGCCGTTGTTGCTTAGGTAGAACCAGCACAGCGCATTGCCTTGAAATGCCACAGTGAGGCGCATCCCCAACGCAGGGCCCTGCAGCTCCTCGGAACTGCATGATGATACATCCTCGACGCAGGACCTTGCAGCCACTGCTGTTCAACACATCCTCGTCGCTTGATTTTGCAACGCTCTCCAACGATGACTTAAAATACTTTTTCCAGCTGGCCTAACTTGGGGCCTGATTACAATGACGGTGAAAGCACCACAGACAGCCCATCGGTGGCGGTCCCACCGCCATCGTAAAAATGTTTTCCGCCCGCCATATTAGGATGGCGGGGGGATGGGTGGCGGTCGGAGAGACCAACCGCCATGGATCCGACTGGCTCAAGGAGCTCGTTGGACCATCGGAGAGGAATCCAATCCTTTCAGTGGTGGTGCTGCCTGCCAGGCACTGCCATAGGTATTATGATGTCCCTACCCACCAGCCATTTCATGGCGGTTTACACGCCGTGAAAAGGCTGGCAGAAAGGGACATTGGGTGCTCATAGCGGGCCCCCCTTACACCCTGGCCCTCAGCTGTGAGTTATGGGGGGCACATATCCCTGCCACGTAGCGCAGGGATATGTAAAGTGTCCCCTTTTTGTACTGCGGTGTGTGCTGCAGCCAGCAGCCCCCACTGCAATACAAAACATAGGCATTGTGACCGCTGTGGTGGCGGTCGCATCCTAATACCTATGGCGGGACCACCAAGTCTGTTGGGTGGTCCCCTTTACGAAAGGATGGCGGTCGCGCGAAATTCCGACCGCCATCCTAATCAGCCCCTAGGTCCCTGTATCCGGTCAGTGCTCCATCATGGTCAACCTCAACTTGTGACTTTGTCCTGGCCCGGTGCAACCAAATTCCCACATTTGGCACTTTGTGCTTTTATGCAGTATTTTCACCTAAATCTTTAAAATTGCATTTCCTTGGTTCTCCTGATTGGAATTTTGTTGTTTTGGTTTCAAATAATTTATTACATTACACTTTATTTTTCTACGTTTGTGTGGTATTTTTCTTGTGTTGTGTTTTCACATTATTACTGTTTAAAGTGCTGCATAAATATTTTACACATTGCTTTTAAGTTACGCCTGACTGCTTTTGTGCCAAACTACCAGAGGGTTAAGTACAGGACATTTTGGGGTTTGCTTGTGTTTCACTCTGACAAGAATTGTGGTTGCACCCCCCTCAAACAGGGACCCAATTTTCTACAGTATTCACACTAGGCAAAATCACAATAAATGCATGAATACATTAACCCACACATTTGTAATATTTACATATACAAACCATCTTTGTGTATCACTTTAGGCTTGCCCTCTGCCAGCCTTTGAGTACAGTTCTGAGATCTTCCACCCATTATACTTTGATCATGAATTAAAACTAGCATTTAATTAATACATTGTGCTTAATAGTGTTTTGTAATCAATTCCTTGCAGATGATATCAGTAGAAAGAGTGCTGGAGTATACACAACTGGATAAAGAAGCTGCATGGGAATCCAAAAAGCGCCCTCCACCAGACTGGCCAAGCAAAGGGGTGATTGCCTTCGAAAATGTAAATTTTGCTTACAGTTTGGATGGACCTTTGGTGTTAAAGCACCTGACTGCTTTGATTAGATCAAAGGAAAAGGTAAGTTTGTGCACATATTATAGGTTTTTTCACCGAGCATTTTTTATATTTTGGCTGTGCCTTCTATCTCTTGTCTTCACAATACAGTTTTCTGTTCAATCATGCTGCATTCTTGGAGTAGTTGTAAGGTATAGCTGTTCACAGAAATAGTTTTTGGAACATCAAAGCCCGAACACCCTCATGGGTAGCCAAGCCCGGTGTACTCTTGGCCTTCGGCCATGCGTAGCAGGGTGATGGCTTCCTTCCAGGCGCTGCACCTAACTCCTAGTCAGAGCGGCCAACCCTCTGCTGCGCATGGCATTCAGCCATGTGCAGCGGGGTGTAGCCGCACAGCCTGGCCTCTGGCCAGGACCTCCGCACAACCCCCCATGAGCAGCCGACCCCTCACTGTGCCTAATCCCCGTGGATGCCTATCCCCCTGTGGATACCCAGCTTGCATTTTGTTTTTATTTTTTGGCCAAATTCTGTGCTCAACTTCCTCCGGCCAGGCCATGCCTCGTGGGGTTGGCACAGGGCCTGCACCCAACTCCTCCGCCCAATGACAGCCAACCCCTGGCTGTGTACAGGCCTTTGGCTGTGCACTGCATTTGATTGTGCACAGCCTTTGGCCGTGTACCGTGGGGGTTGGCTGCAGGGAATTGGCCTCTGGTCAACCTCTGCACCCTACCCCCATGAGCAACCAAACCCTTGTGGGTGTCCAACTCCCCGCTATGCATGGCCTAGGCATGGCCTTCAGGCAGGCCCAAGCCTCTACTGACACCCAGCACCTTGCAGATACCCAACTCAGACTTTGTTTTTAATTTTTGGCTCTGCGTCCAACCTTCCACAGACTACTGACTACCCTTGGTTGGCCAACTCCTGCTGCGTACGGCTTTTGACCATTCATGGCAGGGCATTGGCTGCAAGGCCAGACTTTTGGACAAGCTCTGATCCCAACATCCTGCAGATGCCCTGAAAAATATGCAATTCACATTTTGCATCCATTTTTTGTTGGTACCGAAGTGCTCTCACTTTATTTCGATGCTCAAGCTTCACCAACATAGTACTGCGGTACAATGCAAGATTCCCTAGGTGAAGCTACCATGGTACAATTGGATGAAGCTTGACTGCCTTTCTGGTGGGAGTACTATAGTACCTCACGGTAGGGTCGCGCTAGGTCCCACAGCAGTATTGTGGTCCTGACGGTCTGCAAAAAATGCTTTTTACTTTTGGTCCCAGTGGGTGGGGGTGTCCCTCTTGGTCCCCCTCGCTAGTGCCTCGGGGTCCAGGTATTACTGCTCTGCTCCTATACTATTTTTTAAAAATGTTTCCAGAATAGGGGGACCAAATCCCAGAGTCCTGAGATGACCATCGCATGATTTTCTTCCAACTTACAGCTGCACAATCAGATTACACAGGATACTGCAGGACCGATATCAGTCCTGCGGTACCGAAGAGGTTGCCAGGAGAAAAAACCTCACTCGACCAATGAGAGGGGCGCATTTGTTTAAGTTGTCTTACTATGGGACTCCCACTGTACCAACCATCTAGATATATTCATCATTTTAACCTCTTCGTGACCACGAGCACTGCTTTTAAAGCAGATTTCTCTGAAACTGCAAAATGGATTTACACCAAATAACAAAAAGTATGCTTTCTGAGAAAAGTTCTAACTTTTTGACAAATTTGGTGTCATTTTGTTCAGCCATTTTTGTCTGTATTATAGAGCAAAATTTCTTATGGAAATTAACACAGAAAAAAAATCTTTTGGGCACCTCCCTTTTTATTTGCCCCCACTTAATGGATCACCCCAAACCTTTCCTTGACAAGGTCGAGGTGGTTGAAATTTCTTGTTGGAAAGTTTTGTGAAGATTTGTCAAACGGTGCCAAAGTTATGAGCAAAACAAAACATTTTCTTGCTGTGGAAACTCTGACCTAGCTATAACTACACAGTGTCAACTACCACTGTGTACTATATATATCACCACTAGGTAGTTATAGTTAGGTCTGCTTTTCCATAGCCGGAGCGCTTTTTGGTTTGCTAATAACTTTAGCCACGTTTGACGAATTTTCACAAAACGTTCCAAAAACAAAGTTCACCTACCACAGCTCCTTTCTGGGTGGGTGAGTGGCTGTATGGGTGACCAAGGGACTGTGTGAGTGGCTGTTTGAGTGACTGACTGAGTGTGTAAGTTGCTGTATGGGTGAGTGAGTGGCTGTTTGAGTAGGTGTTTGGTTAAGTGAGTTTGTGTGTGAGTAGCTGTATTGGAGAGTATTTGTCTATGCAAGTGGCTGTACGGGTGAGTGAGTAGATGTGTGAGTGGTTGTATGGATGTGTGAATGGGTATGTAAATGGTTGTGTGGGTGTGTGAGTGGTTGTATGTGTGAGAGAGTGGCTGTGTTGAGAGGCTGCATGAGTCGGTGAGGGGATATGTGATTGGGTGTATAGGTAAATAAGTGGGTGTCTGAGTAGCTGTATGGGTGACTTACTGTGCGAGTGGGGGTATGGGTGAGTTAGTGGTTGTGTAAGTGGATGTATGAATGAGTGAGTGGGTGTGTGAGTGGTTCTATGGATGAGTGTGTGTGTGTAAGTAGTTGTATGGGTCTGTGAATGGGTATGTGAATGGTTATGTGGGTATATGAGTGGGTGTATGAGAGGCTGTATGGGGTATAAGTGTGTGTGATAGGTTCTGTGGATGATGTTATCTGAGATGACATTAGTGATGTCTCTGGCCATGTCATGAGTAATGCAAAATGTTAGGTCATAAGCAGTGCATTTCAGGGGCGTAGAGTTAGCTCAGGTAACTATAACTGTTGAATTTCATTAGTTTTATATGAGTTAAACCTGAGCCTAGGCATAACGTCCCTGTAACCTTTCGTTTTTTTTCTAGTGAATTTCTATGTTTTTTAGAATGTTATATCCTAACTGTAACCTGTCACTTTTGAGAGTGGGTGCATGAGTGGCTGTATAGGTCTGTGAGTGTTTTGGTGGGTGTGTGAGTGGCTGTATGGGTCGGTGAGTGGATGTGTGAGTGGCTGTATGGGTTTGTGAGTGGGTGTGTGAGTGTCTTAGTGTGTGTGTATCTGTGTCTGTGAGTTTGTGTGTGAGTGCCTGTGTGGGTCTGTGCGTGGGTCTTTGAATGCCAGAGGGTCTGTGAGTACCTTGTGAGTGTGCGAGTGGGTCTGTCAGTACCTGTATAGGTCTGTGAGTGGGTGTGTGTGAGTGCCTGTGTGAGTGGGTCTTTGAGTACCTGTATAGGTCTGTGAGTGGGTGTGTGTGAGTGCCTGTGTGAGTAGGTCTGTGATTACCTGTATAGGTCTGTGAGTGGGTGTGTGTGAGTGCCTGTGTGAGTAGGTCTGTGAGTACCTGTATAGGTCTGTGAGTGGGTGTGTGTGAGTGCCTGTGTATGTCTGTAAGTGGGTGTGAGAGTGGTGCTTTTGATTTTGGGCATTTGCATACTTAGGGTATTTAAAAACGAGAACCATGGACTCTGAGCTCACCAGGAGATGACTAGAAAGAAATAACTCATCACAGTCACTACAGCTCAATGATAAATTCACTTCCACTAAGGATTTCATATTGTTTTTCAACGTAGAAAACGAGAGAAAAGACCCTTGCTTTCCTTTTGCGAAGCTCAAGAAGTTAGGATCATTTGTGCTTTACAGAAGTGGAGCTTCAACTGGGGCACCCGCTATGTTTGTATTTGTAAATGCTTCCCGTTGAGGTTTAATTTCTGTGAAATGAGCATGAGGGCCATAAAGGAACCTCATTTTTTCCAAGAAGAGTCCACAGTTTTCCTGAAAATGCCTACCCAATTGGAGTACTTTCTACTGGTTAATTAGTAATTGCTACCATGTTGGGCAAATGCCTAGTGCATATTCTACACTACAGCTGCGTAAAGGACCACGAGGTAATGTCTCCAGTGACCTTGTGTGCATGTAATTTAGACAATGTGATTGTTCCGGCAGCATGTTCATCCACAAGTCTGTGATAACACGAATCCTTGTCAACCAGACTGCAAAGAGTTGAATCTCCACTAAACAAGGGTACTTCCTCCTAAATATATGAAGAAAGTGCTTGTTTGTTTGGTGGAGATAGCCTTGTATTCCTCTGCATCAAAAATGCGCCACCAAAATTGACAGAAAATGCACTCAGAGGCCTTTGGTAAGCTGTGTGGGAAAAGATGGGAAGATTTTTTCTTACTTGTAAGGAAGAGAGGGCGAGGCCGAATGTGCAGAGCTTGCAGATGATTTTCTGCATTTGCATACTCAGAGTAATTCAATGGAGGAACCCACCCCCCGGGGCATGGCCTTTTCATTCTGGGTGCCCTGGAGCCCACCCAGGGCACCTAGTCTCCAGTGTTAGGGACCATGTGGGGAGACTTAGTATCCCTATGGTCCCTGCCAGCTCCTTGCCTCCAGTGGGAGCCAGCATTGCTCCCACACGTTGGGAGCAGCGAAAACATATGCTCCCTGCTTGTGGGATCAATTCTTCCATATGTTTTCAGATGAAAAATCTGCTCCCAGCGAGAGGGAGCAGTTTTTCTGCTCCCGCCCGCTAGAAGCTGAGTTACTGTTTGTTCGCCCTTGCTGGGAGCTGTCAAAGCTCCCACCAAGCGAGAGCAGACTGCTAAGTCCCAGGGGTGGGCATCCTGGGACATAGGGAGCCAGCCCTGAGGGGTGGCAATCCCCAGGGTCATTAATGGCTCCACGAGGGGGCTGTGCAGCCCCCCTCCTTTGTTCTTCTAGGGCCTGCTCCGGGAAGGTGGTGGTCCCCGGGCCCGAATTTGGCTCAGGAGAGGGGCCATGTGGCCCTTCTCTAATTTTTTTCTTTACTTCTGGCCCCGGGGAAGTGGTTGTCCCCAGGGCCCTACGTGACCAAGGAGGGGGGAGTCCAAGTGGCTCCCCTCAAATTAGGTAATAGAACCCCGGGGTGGTGATCCCCAGGGCTCCCTTGAGGCTTAGGAGAGGGGTTAGCAGGCCCCTCCATTATATTTGTAAAGCCACGGGAGGTGATGGTATCTGGGGGCCCTTAAGAGCCTCAGAAGGGGGGGCCATGCACCCCCTCCAATTAAATTAAGATGTAGCCTGCTGTGGGGAGGTAGCGGTCCCCGGGGCCATGGCCAAGGGGATTGGCCATGGGGAGGGGGCCTTATGCACCCCCTTGCCATATTATTTATAATAAAAAAAGACCCTGTAACCTGGCCCACCTGGGGGTTCAACTAGGAATAAGCGCAGGAGACCGCGCTTGGTTGTTTTTTCAATTTTGCCACGAATTTGTGAATCTGCTGCAAAATCACTGCAACATTTAAAAAAAAAATGATTTTTTGCCCTGGTGGGCTGGTAAGGGTATTCCTACCCTGCCCCTTCTCTTTTTTTAGCTTTGTGTTTGGGACTCAGCTGAGACCTAGTCCCAAATTGGCTGCCAGCACTTCCTGGTTGAAGTGTTGGCAGCCAATCAGATCTCTGCACGAAATTGGGATGATTCGTGGAGGGTTTGCACCTTTAAATGTACAGATTTGATTTTTCTTTAATATCTTCAAAACTACTGAATGGATTTACACCAAATAACAAAAAGGATGCTTTCTGAACCAAGACCTACCTTTTTGCCAAATTTGGTGTTATTCCGTTCAGCAGTTCGGGCTGTAGTGTTCAAAATTCCTATAGAAATTAACATGGGAAATTTACTTTTTTTGACCCCCCTCCCTTTTTATCAGCCCCAGCTTAACAGATCCCCTTGAAACTTTTCATGCACAATAAGACAGCAGTGCATGTTTTCGGGAAAACTTTGTGAAGATTCGTTAAACACCGCCAAAGTTATAGGCAAGTCAAAAAATGCTTCTCCTATGGAAGATAGGTCCTAACTAAAACTACCTACTGGTGACCGCCAGTAATATGTAGTTATAGTTAGGGCCAAATTTTCCATAGGAAAAGCGTTTTTTGTTTTGCCAATAACTTTGGCGCCGCTTGATGAATGTTCACAAAATTTTCAAAAAACTTTACCTTTTTGGTTCAGCTGCTATGTTGAAAGTTTCGGGGAGATCCGTCAAGCAGGGGCCGGGAACAAAAAGGGGTCCCAAAATCCATTTTCCCCATGTTATGTCTATAAAGGATTTTTCATTTTTTTAACACGACTACAGCCCGAACCACTGAACGGAATTACATTAAATTTGGCAGAAATCTAGATGTTGGTCCAGAAAGCATGCTTTTTGTGATTTGGTGTAAATTCTTTCAGTAGTTTCATTGATATTTAAGTTTAAAACATATAGATATCTGAGGATGCAAGTCCTTGCAGTGGACTTGTGGAGCCTACTGAAATTTGATTGGCTGCCAACACTTCAACCAGTAAGTGTTGCTAACCATCTTGGGACTTGGCCACAAAAAAAGTAAAAAATGAAGAAAAGGGGGCAGGGTAGGACTACCCTGACCCCCCAGATATGGTGCAGGCTCCCCACAAGGACCCCTCCATGCATTAAAAAGAGGTTTTTTTCAATTTTGCCTCTGATTCACAGGTGGAGCAACAGATTTATGGCAAAATTGAAAGAAAAAAAAGTGCGGGCTCCCGTGCTTCTATTAAACGAATCCCTCGGGTAGGGTAAATCCTGGGGGCATATGAAAAATAAAGGAGGGGGGCGCATGGGGCCCCATGGAGCCCCCTTCCTAGGGTTTAATCAAACCCCGGAGACCACCACCTCCCCTAGGTTTTTGATTTAAATTATGCAGGGTGCGCCCGCATCACACTCCCCTGCCCCGGGCACCACCACCACCCGCTGTGTCTTTAATTATTAAATAGGGGGCCTCTCGGACCCCCAGCTCCGGGGACTGCCACCTCCCCAGGGCTTTACAAGTATAAATGCCCCAGGGCTGTACCTTTCATTAATGGGGGGGGGGGTGCACAGATGCCCCCGGCCCCGGGGACCGCCACCTCCCTGGGTCTTGACCTGTAATTAATGTGGGGGGGCGCGGCCTCCCCCGCAGCCCTGGGGACTGCCACCTCCCCGGGGCTTTTAACAAATTGAAGGCGGGGGTCCACGCAGCCGCCCCACAGTCACGGGGACCACTTCCTCCCTGCGCAAATTCAAAGAAAGGAGGGGGGGCGTGCGCCCTCCACAAAGCCATAGATGGCCCTGGGGATCATCACCTGCAGGGCCAGCTCCTGCTATGCTCTAGTGTGCCCATCCCGGGACAAAGCTGTTTGCTATGGCTTGGCAGGAGCCTTGGGTAAGAAAATATTTTCTTCTGCCAGCCTGGCTTCGCAGTCTGTGAACACAGCGTGCCTTTTGGGCCGTTACTCCCTTAACATTTGGGATTCAGTCACACAGGTGCTGCGGATTGTCCTGGAGGAGGCCTGGCCATACTCTCCCAATCTATGGCTGATGGGAGAGAAGCAGCTGACACGACTGACTCGCTAGGCAGAGCGGTTTCATCATCGGTGGCCTTATAGTGCCACACCTGGCTGAGGAAAACTGGATTTTTAGTGGATGTTCAAGTTTCACTAGTAGACATGCCTTTTGATGGCTCCCGTCTCATGGGAGGCAGAGCTACGGCCAGGTCCTTGGGCCTTTCCATGCCCCAGTCAACCCCATTCTGCCTTTCACTTGTTAAATGGCCAAGGAAAGGAATTCCAGCCACATCTCTACCCTCCCAGCCACCTTGGCCCGCAAGTTTCGCAGCCTCTGCGTGGTCGAGGTCACTGTTAGAAATGAGGGTCTCTAGTTGGCAGAGGTAGGTACCTTTGTCCAAATAGGTACCCTTGCTTCTAGTCAGTGTAAGGGGGATACACTCCTCAAATAACCCCTGCTCACCCCCTTGGTAGCTTGGCACGAGCAGACAGGCTTATCTCAGAGGCAGTGTGTAAAGCATTTGTGAACACATACAGTAACACAGTGAAAACACTACAAATGGACACCACACCAGTTAAGAAAAATAAGTAATCTTTATCTAAACCAAAACAAGACCAAACGACAAAAATCCACAATACAGTATTAAAAATAAGGCTTTCAAATGGTAGAAATAGTTCAGTTCAATGCAAGTTGTAAATGCGACCCTTTTCTCAAAAGTACCTTAGATGCGTCACACAAAGCAAACAAAATGGCTGCAGGGAAGGTGATGCGTCTGTTCCTTACTGCAGCGCAGGGGAGGTGATGCGTCGATTCCTTACTGTGTGGGGAGTTGATGCGCCTGTTTCTTACTCGGGGCCCCCAACGATGCGACAGACTTGGCGCCTCGATGCGATGCATTGATCTGGTACGATGCGTGGTTTCGTGCAGCCGCACAGCAGGCTTGCATCGGAATCGGTGCGGCGATCTTGGACTTCGGAGATCGTTACACCTGATGCGTCGTGCGGCGATTTCTCGAGCCGCGGCAGGCGCTGCGACGGTTTCTTCGGCGATGCGTCGGAAAACAAATGCGGATGCGACACGCTTCTTCGGTGTTGCATCGATTTTCCAGCTCCCAGCAACAAACAGTCTCCAGAGGCCCTAAACAGCAGCAGGCACCTCTTTGCAGGTTGGAATTCCCAGCAAGGGAATCCAGGGGAGCTGGGGGTGAAGTCTTTGTGTCCCTGAGACTTCAGAACAGGAGGCAAGCTCAGTTTGAAGCCCTTGGAGATCTTCCTCAAGATGGCAAAGCAAACAGCAAAGTCCTTTTCTCCTTTCCTTGGCAGCAAGCAGCCACTGCAGGCCAACCCCAGACAGCAAACAGCACAGGGGCAGTATTCCTCCTCAGCTTATCCGGCTCTTCTCCTTGGCAAAGGTTTCTCTTGATTCCCAGAAGTGATCTAAAAGTCTTGGGTCTGGGCCCCTCTTTTTATACCCAAACATTATTTGTTCTCTGAAGGCAGAGAGTGTCTGTACCCAGCCAAAACCAGTTCTGTGGGGCACTTTGCAAGTGCACAACAACCTCCATTGTCAGTGTGAGCCCTGGCTCCAGACACACCACAGGGGGCCAGAGCCGTCATTGTGGAAGGCAGGCACAGCCCTATTCAGGTGCAGGTGCTACTCCTCCCACCACTCCAAATGCAGACCAAGCCTGTTCAGCCCAGCCCTGACTCATCAGACTTTTGGAACCACTGCCCTGCTCCAGCCCCTGACATCCAAAAGTCAGACATGCAATCCACAAACCTAGCAGAGGCACACTGGATGGTTAGGCAAGAAAATTCCTACTTTCTAAAAGTGGTATTTTCAAACACAGAATGTAAAAATCACCCTCACTAAAAGATGCACTTTAACATTCTGAGTTCAGGCATACTAAACTTTATTTTCCTATCTTGTTCCCAGGGTCAGTTATGTTTATAAGATGTTATAAACAAACTCCCCATTCTGGCCTATGGGAACAGACAGCCGTGCAATAGTGAAAAACGAAATTGGCAGTATTTCACTATCAGGACATGCCACACACATCACGGCATGTCCTACCTTTCACATACAATGCACCCTGCCCACAGGGGTACCTTGGGCCTACCTTAGGGGTGACTAACATGTAGAAAAGGGAAGGTTTAGGGACTGGCAAGTGTGTGCACTTGCCAAGTCGACATGGCAGTCCCAGACTGCACACAGGCTCTGCAATGGCAGGCCTGAGTCACATTTTACAAGCTGCTTCTGTGGGTGGCACAATCAGTGCTGCAAGCCCACCAGCAGCATTTGATTTACAGGCCCTGGGCACACGTAGTGCACTGTACTATGGTCTGACAAGTAAATCAAATGAGCCAATCATGGAATCACTAATCCATAACAATAATTTACAAGGAGAGCATATGCAGTTTACCACTGATCAGCAGTGGTAAAGTGCCCAGAGTCATAAAACCACCAACAACAGGTCAGAAAAAATACAGGAGGGAGGAAAAAAGTTCTGGGATGACCCTGAAAAAAGTGCCAAGTCCAACAGACACTATACCCACAAACCCTGTGGGTCAGGCAGCCAGAGGTCAGCCCAGTCCACCACCTCCCTGGCAGCCGGAGCCTCCAAGCCTCTTTAGTTTGCTTTCCAACCTTCATGGGCAACCAGTGGGTGGCAGGATACGCCATCACCTGCACCACTGGAAGTCAATAACATCAGACAGCTGGGTTCTCCAGATTTTCTGAGGGGGCTACTCCCCCCCCCATTTGTGACTATCCCTCCACCCATGCCACGCACTTATGACAGGCTCACGGAGGGCCATCTCTCTTTACTCAACCAGGAAGTGGTGGCTCTCTTGGCCAAGGGAGCCATAGAGACGATGCCAGCATCAGAAGTAGGTTGTGGTTGCTATTCCCACTACATTCTGGTGCCTAAAAAGGACAGAGGCCTTTGTCCTAGCCTACAACTGCTCCCTCTCAATTCCTTCTTGAAAAAGGTGAAATTCAAAATACTCATGTTTACACAATTCCTGTCTACCCGGGACCTGGGAGACTGGATGGTGGCATTGGACTTGCAGGACACTCATTTTTACATCCCCATCTTGCCTGCCCACAGACGCTACCTGCGGTTCACGGTAGGTCATGCGCACTTTCAGTTTGCCGTGCTACCCTTTGGCCTTACCAGCACCCCTCGGGTGTTCACCAAGGTGATGGCAGTGGTTGCAGCTCATCTGCGGGAATCAGGGGTGCCAGTCTTCCCCTATCTCAACGACTGGGTGTTGAAGGCTGGCTTGCCCCAGGCAGTTGTCTCCCACCACCAGACTATGGCGGGCCTCTCTGCACTCACTGGGGTTCACTATCAACATGCGGAAGTCACACCTGATCACCCTCAGATGCTCCCTTTCATCAGAGCTGTTCTAGACAGAGTGCAGTTTCTGGCTTATCCTCCCGAATGGCGCGTCCAGGATATTCAGGCTATTATACTGATGTGTCAGTCTCTATCCTGGGTTTCAGTGAGACCGACTCAGAGGCTCCTGGGCCTCATGGCCTCTTGTATTCTGCTTGTGACACATGCTTGCTGTCTTATGTGGGCTCTGCAGTGGGACCTGAAGTTCCAGTGGATGCAGCATCAGGGAAATCTCTCCAACATGGTCCAGATCTCGGAGGGCACTGCAAAAGAAGTGCAGTGGTGGTTACCAAACCACGATTGGGCCAGCAGCAGGCACCTATCCATTTTCCAACCAGATCTGTCAGTAGTGACAGATGCATCACTCCTGGGAAGGGGCTGCCATCTGAGAGAGGTGGAGATCAGAGGCCTCTGGTCTACGGCAGAATCCGGACTCCGCATCAACCTGTTGGATCTCCGAGCAATCCGGATGTCATTGAAAGTCTTTCTACCCTCCATCAAGGGGAGGCTCGTGCAGGTGTTTACTTATGACACCACTGCCATGTGGTACTGCAACAAACAGGGTAGAGTGGGGTCATGGACCCTTTGTCAAGCACTCTGGACATGGCTAGAACATCAGGGCATTTCCCTGGTGGTTCAACACGTGGTGGGATCTCTGAACACCAGAGCGGACAAACTCAGTCGAAGATGCATAGTGGATCATGAATTGTGTCTCCATCTGGAGGTGGTGCAATGTCTTTCAGCAGTGGGAAGAGACTTGGTTGGATCTGTTCGCCACTCCCGAGAATGTGCAATGTCAGCATTTTTGCTTGCTGGAGTTTCCAAGGCAGCTCTTGCTTTGAGACACTCTTCATCTCGAGTGGAGCCGAGGCCTCCTGTACGTCTTTCCGCCCATACAACTCCTGCCCAGAGTTCTCAAGTAGATCAGGAACGACCAGGCCCAAGTCATCCTTGTGGCGGCTCTGGACTGGATTTGTAAAAATTTGTATGCCAAGATGTTGTGCATGACCATCGGTCCTCTGATCAGGCTGCCTCTTATGGAGGATCTGACGCAGCAGTAGGGTTGGGTTCTCCACCCAGACTTGTCAACGCTCCTCCTTCATTCTTGGAGTTTGAGCGGCAACAGTTGACAGCTTTCGACCTTCCGCCTGATGTCTGCAATGTTATCTTGGCAGCCCGGCATCCCTCCACCAAAAGGGTATACACAGGCCATTGAAATAAATTTGTGGCATGGTGTGCTGAGAAACAGATTGATCCCTTATCTGCTCCCCTTACCCAGGTTCTTTTGTTTATCCTTACCCTAGCCCAGCAGGGCTCTGCATTGGGCAATTTGAAGGGTTATTTATCTGCCATCTCGGCCTTTCTGTGGCTGCCAGATCAGCCCTCTCTCTTCAAGTACTCTATTGTAAATAGGTGCCGTAAAGGTCTACAACACGTTTCCCCCCAGCTCCCTTTGTTTTGCCTCACTGGGGCCTTAACTTGGTTCTTACTTTCTTAACGTGCACTCCCTTTCAGCTGCTTCACTCTTTCCTGTTAAGCTCCTCACCATCAAGGCGACCTTTCTGGTGGCAATGACATCTACCCGGAGAGTCAGTGGGCTACAGGCACTGTCCTTTCTGCCTCCCTACATCTCCTTTTCCCCCGACAAACTGGTCCTTCCGACTCGAGCATCTTTGTTGAAGGTAGTCAGCCCATTGCACATAGGCCAGTCCACCACTTTGCCTTCCTTTTACGCTCTGCCTCATCAGTCTAAGGAAGAAGAGAGACTCCTCCGGCTGGACCCAAAGAGTGCATTGTTGTTCTACCTTGACTGCACAAGACCGATCCAGGTCGACAATGAACTTTTCGTAAGATATGTCGGGGCCAAGAAATGTACCATTTCCCAATGGATCATGCTGTACATTGAAATCTGCTACGCACTAACCAAAAAGCAACACCCTGAGGGTTTGCATGCTCATTCCTCCAGAGTCAAGGCTGCTACCATCGCGTTAGCACACAGAGTTACGGTCCTGGACATCTGTCAGGCAGCAACATGAGCATCTCTGCACACGTTTTCCAAGCACTACTGCCTGGACAGTCAGTTCTGTATGGATGGGCACTTTGCCCATTCGGTCCTTCAGGACTTTTTAGTGTGAAATTGTTTTACAGACCCACATCTGAGGAGGTATTGCTTGGGTATCTATTATAAGGTGAGGAATCTGCAGCTAGAAGTCTATCAGATGAACAAGTTACTTACCTTTGGTAATGCCTTATCTGGCAGAGACTCTATCTAGCCTTAAATCCTTACCAACCCACCTACCCTCCGGCTCTGCAAATAGATTTTTAAGGTCAAGGCTGTCCCCTTTCAGGGCCCTAGTTTTCCACACCAGTGGTCAGTTTTCTTCGTGGTCCATGCTCCTGGTGTGGAAAGTCGCAAATTGAAACTGATGTCAATGCGGTGGGGTGGCGCCTATATATAGGCACTGCATACGTCATGCCCAGCATGGACGACACCACGCAAATTCGAATGATGCCACCATCAGCGCACAAGGGTGCTGCTCACGAAAAGTTTCTGGATCCAGTCTGAGACCTTGGGATAATTCTAAGGTGAGGAATCTGCAGCTAGATAGAGTCTCTACTAGATAAGGCGTTAGCAATAGTAAGTAACTTGTTCATTAGTACTGTTGAAGCAAATAAGGTGTTATTAGGCCACATTTATTTTCACTGTCTTCTCATAAATATATATACAGCTTCAGTATGGCTTTAGATGGGCAGTTGAGGACAATGATATTTGATTTTGTCACTTCACATTTAATTATGTCCTCTTGAAGTGCACAGCAATATCATCATGTGATGATCTACTTAACTTGAGTTAAGCTCGTGTTGTTTCAATTAAAACCTTCCATATCTTTTCAAACTTCTTTAAATGTCAGCTATATTTATATCATTGTTTGTTATGGATCATATATACTCTTTTCCATTCCTCCACTGTTGGTGGATACCTAGGGGCATATTCTCAAGGAGCTATCGCCGAGTTATCGGCACTTTAACGCATCCAAAGTCCGGCTAAATTTATCGCCCCATTCACAAGCTGGTGCTAACAGCCCATAACCCCAGTTTTCCTGTGAAAGCAGTCGCAAAAAACATCGCCACAGATGACCCCGGCAACTAACGCTAATGACATGCAGAGTAGGCGTTCCCGAGCAAAAAGCAGCGACAACACCACAACGAAACATTCTCAACGACCAGCCACATCGGCGATAGGAACACAAAACAGGCGATACGGCGCGTTACCAGCAGGAAATTAACACCTGCTCTGACCTGGTGCAAAGTCGGACGTCAACCTGCACAAGAAAAGGGAGCCCAGCCCACAGCCACACCTGAAGAACAACAGATGCCATGGAGCCACTCACCATGCACCCCGGAGCCCCCAGAGGGCAACAACACCCACCGCCACCACCCCCAGGACCGCCACCCCCCCCAACGGACCCCCCCCCGGACCACCACAGAGGCAGCGCAGACAAAGACAGCGGACCTTCAGGAAATGTACCAGCCCCACAGACCTAACACCAGACAATGCCAATGCCCACTACAGGTCCAAAAGGACAACCATCATCCGCATCCTGAACATCATTGCCCACAGGCTGACGGTACCAACACAGCGGACAACCAACATCCCTCCGCAGACAAAGCTGCTAGCTGTGCTGCACCTGTTGGCCTCTGGTATCCTCCCAAACAACAACCGCCCAAGTCGGAGGAGTCTCACAGCCAGCCCCATCCAAGTTCCTCACACCTGTCCCGGATGCCCTCACCAGCTAGGGACCCCAGCACCCATACATCCCCCACAATGCGCAGGAACAGCTGGAGACCAAGCAAGGACTATACGCCATAGCTGGATCCCCGCATGTGTCGGGGGCAATCGACTGCACACTTGTCCCACTTGTGCCCCCTGCCAACACCGCACACAATACCCCAACAGAAAGCACACGCATCCCATCAACGTGCAGGCAATAGTGGACCACAGGGGACTCCTCACCAATGTCATGGCCAACTACCCAGGCAGTGTGCATGATCCCTTCATCTTCCGACAGTCCAACATCAATCAGCGCTTCCAGGATGGCACCCATGGGAATGCACTGCCCGTTGGCAAGTACCAAATGAACACACCACACACCTCAACCCCACAATCATGCAACTCACAACTCTGGCACTGCACACGTCACAAAATCACATACAACATGCCAAACAACATGCCCCCCCACCAGACACGACAGCACAACTTACTGTGGCAACCTTGGTCAGCCATGTACATGAGATATCGACGGCATGGCACCTCAGCCACACAATACCAGAATGTGGGGAGAGGTGGGAACCAGGCATGTGCGAAGGAGGCAAGTGACCCATGAATGAGTATGTACACAATGCCAAGTGTGGCGGAGAAATGCTGGACAGACTGCAGTATGCAGACCACAGACACAGCCATGTCTACATGCACTGCTGGTGTTTGGAGTGTCGTGGACAGTGGACGCAACCATGTCACCCCAGCCAGTGGGGAAGATCGCGGAAATGTAGCTTGTGACGTCCCCCGTAAGCGTGTGTGGAGTGGGCTGGCCCGGCGTACGCCAGGCCAGCGCAGAGGTGTGAATAAAAAGCACGTAGCACTTGGCGTGGTTCTCTTCCGGAATGTCCAACGCGTCTGCCAGGGCGGCGCCTCCCACCCCGCCACGAGGCTGACGCCGTCGCCATGAGCGGTGTTGCCTGCGATCCTGTGTGCCGCTGGTCCCCGGATCCGTCATGCCCGCCCCTGCGTAGCCAGGCCTCACTGCTCACCTGCCGACACCGGCGTGTGTCAAAGAGGTGCCACCACGTGCCGGTGCAAGCTCCAAGCCTGAGGCCCGCGACCTTCGCAGCCTCCTCAGACCATCACGGCCTCCGCGACACAGGCCCGCTTTATTCCTTTTTCGTTGACGTACTCCACCGCATCCTCGGGCCTACACTACGCTCAAGTAGGTCACACATTTGGAACTGAGTCTTGATTATGCTATGGCAGAGTACACCCTTTATGGCTGAGTTTCTATCACTATACTCCCTTCGATGTGGTGACACAAAGTATGTGCATGGCATCCCAACCACACGTGTCTGTGGGCCCTTGATGACTGCGCCTTCGAACTACACTGCGGTTCTGCAGGCCCCACACAAATCCATGCCAGTCCGTACCAGGCAGGACACGGCATCGTCACTGGCCAAACACCCGCTCAGCTCTGTCGCTACTGCCTCGGTCAACCACGAGTCATCCCCACATGCCATTTCAACGCTGTGTATCAGTGTTCCAGGAGGAGCTTGCTGAACAGCGGTTGGCCCGCGCTGGCCGCTGCCTCCGGACTACACATCGGTCGAGTAGGGCACACATTGGGAACTCAGTGATGATTCATTTACGGCAGACCTGATATCATTGTACTGGCCTCGTCGCAGACTGCATCCCCTTTCAGCTCCGGTGCCACTAAGTCTGTTCCCCGACAACCATGGACACTTTCTTCTTGAGATTTGTTGGCGACTGAGTCCATGGACTGGGGGTTGTCTTCATCATCATGTCGGTGATACTGACTATGTGGCCAAAACGAGGCTGGAGCATTCCACTCCTCCATTTGCCGCTTCCGCCCGGCTCCTGCCCTCTGCATCATGCCCTGGAGGACACCTTCCACTGTCCCCCGCAAACCTCCGCTACATTCACCTTCGACATCGACGAGGACCCGCTCACCTTGTGTGGCCCTATCTCACTGCATCTCACTGCACCGCAAGTCACCGTCCCGTGGCGGTGTGCCTGTGCCGGCCGCAGTGCATCCGGGGCCACTAACTCTGTGCAGCTCAAACCATGGCCCCAGTCTGATGGCATGTTGGATGGCCTCTGGGTCGATGGTCTGGGGGTCATCAACGCCATGTGTCTGTGGCCCTGCGCTGTCCGCTGCCTCCGGCCTCAACTGCGGTCCACCTTGGCTCACACATCAAATCGAGTCCTGACCTGCCCGGACGTCACATCACCGCAGGATGCACACGCCACCAGGACCGACTCCAAACGACAGGTGCCAGAGTCGGAAGTGTCTTACTGCCAGACTGTCAGAGTTGCTCACACCTGTCGTGGGGGCCATCATCAGCTTGATACCCTGCTCAGCTCTTCAGGTGCCACTAACTAAGGAAGTCCTCATCCTGGGCTCATCACCCTCCGCCTGGGACGACTCCTGGTGGCCCCCGGCCCTGGGCACCGTGCCCAAGCCAACGGACCACGCACGCAACCTGGGCTTCATCCTGGACTCCTCCCTGTCGATGACCAGACAAGTCAACGCCGTCTCATCCTCGTGCTTCAACACCCTGCGCATGCTCCGCAAGATCTTCAAATGGATCCCCACTGAAACCAGGAAGACCGTCACCCAGGCACTCGTCACCAGCCGACTGGACTATGGGAACACCCTCTACGCCGGAACCACAGCCAAACTTCAAAAAAGACTCCAGCGCATCCAGAACGCCTCCGCACGACTCATCCTGGACATCCCCGACACAGCCACATCACCGGACACCTGAAAGACCTGCACTGGCTCCCCGTCAGCAAGAGAATCACGTTCAGACTCCTCACCCACGCACACAAGGCCCTCCACGACCTGGGCCCAAAGTACCTCAACAACCGCATGACCTTCTACACGCCCACCCGCCAGCTACGATCAACCAGCCACGCCCTCGCCACCGTACCACGCATCCGCAGAACCACCGCCGGAGGAAGATCCTTCTCCTACCTGGCAGCCAAGACCTGGAACTCCCTCCCAACTCACCTTCGGCGAACCCAGGACCATCTCTCCTTCAGGAAGCAGCTCAAGACCTGGCTGTTCGAGCAGTAACTTACCCCCTCCCCCAGCGCCTTGAGACCCTCCCGGGTGAGTAGCGCGCTCTATAAATGCCGTGATTGATTGATTGATTGATTGATTAACTCAGTGCACCACAAATCAAGGAACATTCTGCTTGCATGTTGGGTGAACACTGTACTCCCTTCGGCTACCACCATGATGCTTCACAGTTGTTTCTGTTGTGCTGGTGTTTTATGTTTCTGCTTCAATTGTGATCACTGTTCAAGTTGTTGCCAGCACCAACGACTCCATGAGGGCTGGCTTACACTCACCCCACACACATCCAGCACATGCGTTACTGTACATGTGACCATGCCAATAAAGGTGTCGAGCGCACGTACCCGTGGCCAGTTCAACGAACTATCTGTGTGTGTTCGTGTGCTCATGATGTATGCATTTGTGCCCCGGGCACTACAACATTACATTGTGCCGTGTACAGAGGACGCAGCCATGTCACCGCAGGCAGCGGGTGGGACATTGCACATGTAGCTTTGTCATCCCCCACTCAATACGTAAAAGGAGTGAACTGGGCCGGCGAACGCCAGTCCGGCGTGGGTGTGTGGATGATCATCCCGTGACTCTGGGTGTGGTTCAGTACTGGAAATGTGCAAAGGCATGTGTCTCTGTCGCAGTGTGGGTCTCCGTTGGGGAGTGTTGGTGGGCCCTGATGGGACTTAGACACCCACGTATGTGATCTGGTTCGGCTTCCATGAGGTAGTAGCCCACCCGCACATGTTCAGCCACCCCCTTCTGGCAGTCTGACACCTGGCCTTGGAATGCAATGTGTGCTTGGGTGGGCTGCTGGGAGCCAGCCGGGGTGGTGGGTGCGTCCAGCTGTGTTGTCTGTGCAGGGGGTGGGGTGTCCTCGATGCAGCGGTGCTGCCCTGCTCCTGGAGGCCGATTGCCTTAGATGTCCATGGACTGTTGTGGGGCGTAGGTGTCGGAAGTGTGGTGGTCCTCTTCAGCATCACTGTAGAGTTGTCTGGTCTGCTCTGCTGGGGTGTTGTTTGTCCCTCTGCAATGTGGGGGGAGATGCTTGTTGACATTGTGTTGGCATGTATGTTGCCGCATTGTTCAACTTTACATTCAGACTTCATGACAATGTACATTGTGACTGTTTGGGAGGGGCGGACTATTTGATGCGGGACAGTGGACATTTGGACTACATGACGTAGGTGAGGTTGTACACATACATTTGCATCTCACATTTTCCTGCTATGTCAGATGTGATTGGCCATTTTCTACGCACAGGCGGACCCAGATGTGTCCTCTGTTCTGCAGTGTAGGTGTTGGGCTGTGTGCCACATTGTCGTCCATGTGGGTGTGCTGTAACTGCTATGTGTGTGTGCTGCTTTGTGTGGGAGTCGCACCTGCAGCTGTGATTTTGCTGCCCCTTATCCCTTGGAGGCGGTGTGCCTTTGGCTTTTGTGCTTTTGAGGTGCTGTGATGTTGGCGACTTGGGTCATTTGTGCTCTTGGACGGTTTTTGTACTCTTGTGCATTGTTTGTCTGCAGATGTGTTGTTGACGTCAGTGGTTGTTTGTGCAGGTGGATGTGTCAGAGTGTGACCTGCTCCTTCCCGGATGTGGTCCACACTCAGCCACCTCAGTCTCGTGGCGTGCACAGTGTCATGGTGATTGTACTCCAGCCTTGCTGCTGGTCATGTGGTGTCACTTGCATTGTCAGTGTGGCTCTCACATATGCATCTTTGCTGTGTTTCGCACGGGTGCATGTGTGTGTTGTGTAATTGGTGATGTGTGGGGTGGGACCCCTTTGGGCACATGGTGAACGGGGGCCTACTTGATGTTTGTATGTGTGCTGCAGTGTGCCATGGGGATCAGGGACATGACCCAGGGTTATTGTGGGTGTGCGGCGTGCTACACGTCGTTGTGCATGTGTGCCATTGTGCCCCCCCCCGTCCCCACAGTCCCTTTTCGTTACTCACCCTGTTGCTGTTGTCAGGTCATGTCGACCAGTGTCCGGACTCCCGACTCCTTGCACCATTTGCTCCAGCTCCTCCTGTGGCGCATGACTCCCACCTCCATTCGCCGTTGCTGCCTTCCTGTTGGCAGCGGGTTTCTGCTTGGTTTGGCTTTTGACATCGTGCCAGCGCATCTTGGCCTCCTCGGCACTCCGACTGCATTCACGATGGGATGCCATTTTTCCGTCTGTATTGCCAATGACACGGTGGTGGTGACGGACAGTTGTTGTTGGTGCTCTGTCACCTCCGTGACGACGATCGGGTTTTCCTGCGGACTGTACCCCGTCTTCCTCTTCCTCTTCTCCTTGGCCTTCCCCGACCCCGAGGTTCATTGCTGGTGGTCTGTGGGGCTTGTGGGGTTCGCGTTTACCTGGGCACTCGTTCCGGGTGCATCCATGTTGCTGCGCAGTTTGATTTGTTTATGGTGTGTTTTTCTTGTTCCGCTTTTATGGTGCATTTTCCCGCCAGACGCGTGGGGATTGCAGGCCTATCGCTGGTTGTCGCTGTTTTTTTTTTCGTGGTTGGCCTCATCGCAACTTTATTTGCGTTGGTGTTTCGCATTTTTTCGGCGTCACGTTGTTTTTAACGCGGTCATTTGACGCGTTATTGTGGGACTATCGCATGGTGACAGCAGGTTGAGAATGCTACGTTAACACGGCGTTGTTTTCCCACGATGGACTGCGATGTGAGAAGTTGCGTTAAGCTAAACTTGCGGTGGTTATCACACGTTCTTGTGAATATGCCCCCTTGTTTCTCCCCTTTGTTGTTATCCCTAACGTTGTTTTCATCATGGTTTATTTTAGTATTCCTTGCGTAGCCCATCTACTAGGGCTACTATTATTGTTTTAACTGGCACTCACTCCATTTCTTTCCGTTCCAACGGCCTCTGCAGCTTTCCCTGCACCTTAATCCTGCGTAGCTCCCTTACAAACAACACACACATCAGAAAGTAGAATACTGATTCATCTTTTCCGAAAATTCAACAGCAATACCCACTTTTTTTTCTATGCTTTGAAAATAACTTGATATTCATATTCATTTAATCATTATATTTTGGGTGATCGTACATGCATTTTTTGTTACTACTTGTTTTGTTAATTAAATGATATCACATCCTAGCTCCCTCCCTTTGATAGACTTCTAACTATTTGCCTCTTTTTGAATATGATAGATTTTTATTTCACTTTTCTTCATTAAATAATGAACACGTGTTACATTTTTCAGGTTGGAATTGTGGGAAGAACAGGCGCTGGTAAAAGCTCCCTGATTTCGGCGCTTTTTCGACTTGCTGAACCTGAAGGGAAAATTTGGATAGATAAAGTTCTGATATCAGAACTTGGACTTCATGACTTGCGGAAAAAAATGTCGATCATACCTCAGGTAATAAGTCAGTTTATTTACTTGCCTTCATACGTTTGTACTGTTTTCTGCAATGTTGTTCTTAGACTTTTTCTTCAGTAGTTTGATGTGTGATTTAAAAGTTCAATGCCACTTTTACAAAAAGTTAACCACAGATAACACATTACAGGGTTGCCCTATGCCGGAGCAAGAACCTACTAGTTTGTTTTTTCCCACCCGATTCCCCATCAGTTTCATATGCCCCTAAAATTGTCCGCTCACATGTCTATCTAAAACTCTAAGCAAAAAGGAAAAGCCAGAAATGGATGGAGGTGTTGAGGTTCAAAGAGGGGTTGTCATCAGTTGAGTTACTACAGCCTTCTTTAGACGTGAATGCTGCTCCCTCTCAAAACTAGCTTTCAAAAGATATTGAGTCGGATCACAAATAGTTTTTAAAGGGCTCTAAAACATGCCCATGGTGGTAAGTAATGCAGTGCTTGGTACAAGCAGATTATACCGCTGTTTCATAAAAGCAGATTCCTGGAAGTGGTAATGAGCCGCAAGAATGTTTCTCCATGTTTTAGTGGTGATGCATTCTGTTGTTTTTTTGTGTTGTTTTATGATGCATTGCTGTAATGTGATGTTGCATTTTACTGTGGTTTTTGTGTTGCATTCTGTTTTCAATGTTTTGTTGTGTTGTCTCTGTTATGGTTACACTCTGTTATGTTGATTTATGTATATTATTATGCTATACTCCGTCTTTGACTTAAAAGATGTCAACAAATTGCTGGTACATTTCCTGCAAAACACAGCACATGCCTTTAAGTATGTAAGTGAGTTCTCAAAGTCTTCTCCCCCCCATCATAAATCACAGAGTTGATTTTTCCCAATATAAACACTTTGGGTGTTATAAATTGATTGTTCTCAGTACAGCAGAGAGCAGTGGAATTGCACAATGGCCATAGTTATATAACAACCTAGTTACAGAGACTTAACTCAACCTTGTGTTTGAGACAGGTCATGGACTGGAAAATAAATGAACTTCACGTATGCATGTGATTTGACAACATCTAAATACTGCACCGTCATTGAACAGCAGCATTTTTATGCACAGATTAGGCATATAGGATTTTTAACATTCGCATTTGCTGCAATTATCTTAATACCTGTGATATTAAATTTTGATTCTGCACAAAAAGCAGCTTTAATTAAAACTTAAGAATGACAGTGTTATATTATGTTAAAATAATTTGTAAAGTTCTTTTACGCTGTAGGTTTCTTGGTGTGAGCAAAGCAGTAGAGAATGGTAGGCCCAAGAAAAGGAAAAACTACTAAGCAGGAATCAAAAATTAGCAAAAGAGCCAGGTCCTGAGCGAGCGTCTAAATGCAGTCTTGATCTCTTGTGTGTGTGCACTTACAGTGAAAAGTTTCCAGCAGTCACAACAATAAACCAAAACGCCTGACTTTTTCTGTTAAGTGTGTTAGACCTGGCCCTTTTTGCAGGTTTATCCCCAAACTTTTTGCCTTTTGTTTCCTATTTTTCTGACCCTGTTCTTGTTGGCTATAGAACTCTGGGCACTTTACAACTGCTGATCAGTGCTAAAGTGCATATGCTCTCTGTTTGAATTGTGATTGTTATCATGTATCCATGATTGGCATATTTGATTTACTGGTAAGTCCCTAGTAAAGTGCACTAAGTGTGCCAGGGCATGTAAATCAAATGCTACTAATGGGTTGCAGCACTGGTTGTGCCACGCACATGAGTAGCCCTGTAAATGTGTCTCAGACCTGCCACTGCAGTGTCTGCGCACACAGTTTTAAACTGCCATGTGGACCTGGCAAGTGCACCCACTTGCTAGGCCCTAACCTTCCCTTTTCTTACATGCAAGCAACTCTCAGGTAGGCCCAAGGTACCCCCATGGGCAGGGTGCAGTGAATGTGAAAGTTAAGACATGTGAGGGTGTGTTGTACATGTCCTGATAGTGAAATACTGTGCATTTCATGTTTTCACTATTAAAAGGCTATCTGTCCCATAGGTTAACATGGGAGCTGCCTTGTAAAATCTTACAAGTGTAACTTTCCAATGGGACATGATAGATAAATGGAATTTAGGCTACCTGAACTCAGAATTCAATAACAAACCTTTTAGTAAAGGTGGTTTTAAATTGTGTGTTTGAAAATGCCACTTTTAGAAAGTGGGCATTTTCTTGCTTTGCCATTCTATTTGCCTGTGCCTGTTTGTGTATTCACTGTCTGGTTTTGGAGTGACAGGAGCTGGGGATGTGCATTCTCTCTAGACAGTCACAAGGGATGTTGAGGTGTGTCCTGCCTTTCCTGGGTGACTCATAGCCAGGCTGAATAGATCTTTCTGCATTTAGAGTGGTGGGAGAAGTTTTCACTAGCACCTGAATAGGATGTGTCTCATTTGCACAATGCTGTCTAAATCCCTTGTGGTGAAGCTGGACCAGGGAGGACAGAACTGGTTTGTGCTGAGCTCAGGGACTCTGAAACAAAGACTACAATGAGAAATTGGGATATAAGTATTGGACCTAAAATCCCAGAACTTGAGATCACTTCTAGATACAAGAGGACCCTGCCAGGAAGAGCTGAAGAATTGTGAGGAGTGCTGCCTTTTCTGTGTGAGGGGTGGGTTAGCCTGTAGTTGCTGCTTCTATCTTTGGGCAGAGGAAAAGGACTGACTATATTTGCCCTGCTGTGGTATCCTGCTAGAGAAGATCTCCAAGGGCTTGTGTGTGCTTGCCTCCTGTTGGAAGTCTCAATGAAATCAAATACTTCAAAGGATCCTTACTGGATCAAAAGGAACCTGCCTGGAAGAAGAGCTGAAGAGCTGTGTGATGAGTGCTGCCCCTCGATGTGTGGGGTGGATTGGCCTACAGTTGCTGCTTCTGTCTGGCACAGAGAAAGGACTGGACTGTCCTTCCCAACTGTGCCTAACAGCGCCTGGTGAGAGCTGTATTCCAGGGGACAGTGCATGGCGAGCAATCCTCTTTTCAGCCAGCATTTGGGGAAAGGACTCTCTCGTGCCCAGGAGTTCAGTGCAAGTTGGGTACTCCATTCTGGGCCATCTAGAAGTAGAGGCACCCTCCCGGATAGGTTAACCGCCAGCGTGTGATGGGTGCTTTGTTCCCTGCAAGGAGAAGAGCGTGTGGAGCGCTTGGTTCCGGGAGAAAGAGCAGTGCATGGTAAACGTGCTGCTCCGTGCAAACCTAACAGTGGCTGCCAGTTGGTACTACTACGGCCTGAAGCACGGCGCTTATTTCCACCTCCTCCTTCCGTCCGGAGTATCGTCAGTGTATCACCGTATGTGATCTAGAACTAGCCTGTCGCACGCCGGCCTGAGCACGGCGCCTCCGGCTGGGAAAAAGCGAGTCTCTGGAGCTGGCGACCTCGTTGCCTGTGCAACATCAAGGAGTCTGTGGAAGGTAGCCCTCAGAATGGCAAAGCCACAGCCAAAGTAACCAGCCCCACCTCTATAGGGAAGGACTCCCTTTCCAAGGATCCCCCGTCCTGGGTCAATGCCCCGATCGGAAGGGACCTCAGGAGCGGCCTGGCTCTTACTAGGGGCTGTGTCTCAGCAGTCCCACCGCGCGTTGCAGGCGGCTGCCTAGTTGCAAGTCTATACACGGTGAACCAAGGGGGTTCCCCAGTTTTGAGACATACCTGGGGGCAATTTTCATGCTTCCCCATGACGGGTAAGTCCTCGATTGAGGTCCCGGAACAAGTGCATTAATTACCATATTGCCTGTTGAAGGTGGGCAGGTGGCCCAGTAGCCTATGTGTAGGGAACAGGAGTACAGTATGCCATGTATTAGGAGTGCAGTTGCTGCTCCTTGTGTATTTATGGCATGGCTTTGTCATTTCTACACTAAGGGAGATATATGGTAACTTGCGTGTTTTTCTTAACTGGCATTCCTTGATCTAAGTATTTACTGATCTAAGTATTTACTGTAAGCTTCTGAGGTGCTTAGGGTGATCTGTTGATGATTCATGTGTTTGCTCTCCCACACCTAACTACTTTATATTCATGCCCTGATGTGAAGATTATGTCGTTTTATGTCCTGTAATGACAGGATAACGACTATCATTTCAGAATCTGCATATTATGTACAGTAATTGAGTTTTCATGACGTGTGCAACCTATAAGTATTTACTTTATTGAACTAACTGTGATGTTATGACAATTACCTAATTGGCAAAGTGATTTATGATTTATGTGATTGTGGTCTATGTGTTATATACAATATCTGAGATATTTTTATATACTACCTTGTGGAGTCTCTTTTGTGGTGTATTTGTTGTTTTGCTGGTGTGTGTGTGTGTGTGTTGCGCAAACACTTTGCATATTGCCTCTGGAATAAGTCTGACTTCTTGTGCCAAGCTGCCAAGGGGGTGAGCAGGGTTTATCTTGGATGTGTAACTCCCTTACCCTGACTAGAGTGGTGGGTTCTGCCTGGCTTAGGTGCATACCCTAGCCCACCAGAAACCCCATATCTAACAGTGCCTATCAACCATTCTCCCCAGGTTAAGTTGAGAGAGATGCAAGGCCATAAATTATCCATTCTCCCCACTGAAGCTGGTAAGCTGGTACACACTTGTGCTTGCCTAAAGACCAGGAGATATCTGCTGGATCATGATCATAGGAAGTCCTTGATAACATAACATTACAAAGCCCAAAAATCCTACCTTGCAAAGCAGGTTGAGGTCTCCTTAAGTAAGAAGGTAAATACTTTATTTGGGTCCAGAGACCATTAAAGTGCAATTGCAGTAAATACATCATGATGGCAAAAAAACATAATAACAATAATAGCAGAGAGAAGAAGAAAAAATACATAAAAACATTCTAATAACATTGAATCCATAGGATGGGCATGATGGGGAACCTCAGGGAAAACAATTACCACTATCAACATAAACCTCCATAATGGCCTAATTTCATGCCAATATGTGGTCCGCCTTGCTGGATGGCACAGTCTACCCTATCTGGAATAAATAACAAAAATATTCTGCTATTCATACTAGTCGACACCAGTAAGTATCCTATTCTAGGGTAAAAGTGTTAAAAGGTAGTAAAGAAAATATCATACAGTACGAACAACTTAGAAACAATTCATGGGACAATTTTGGCTGATGAGGCTGTGTTCATGAGACCATGGCTTATATTTACATAATTACAAGTTCGCAGAAAATAAACTTTTCATACGTATTGTCCAGGCCCCCCATAAAAAGCGAGCAACCACAAATACTAAAGGCTCGTTCGTGTCACTTTTCAGAATACGCATTGCCTCCCAATAGTGCCTTACACCCTTAAGCTTGCACCATGCTAAAATCCATTTTTTCCGTAGGATGGGATATCTGGGGCAAAATAGCAGGAAATGGACCTCTATTTCCTTTAGGAGCCGGCAGAAGGGGCAACTCTCCCGATCACCATCCATTTTACACCATCTAGATGTAAAGCTTCTTAGGGGTAGGATACCGAGTCGGAACTGTATATATACCCATTTCACCCCTGTTGGATATATCCTGTCCATGTAGGGCTCAAAGCAAGGCGAGCATTTATGAAGTGGAAATTGGTCTGTAATTGAGCTCTCCCTATGCTCAGCCCAGATTCTGGTCAGGTCAGGTTCCCAGTAGGTTTTGTTTTATAGCAGCTTATCACCTTTGATAACTTCCTCTGGTGTAGCCCACAAGTTTGCTAAATTGAGTGATTCGAGCCGCTTTTTAACGTGTTTTAACCAGGGGGTGCGAATGGTTGTGTTACAGTTCATCAAATCCCTAAGTGCCTCTCTATAGATGGTTAATTCCGGGGTGGTCCATATCCTCACCCAAAATAGCAGTGGTTTTAAAGAGGATATCAGATTAATTGGATTGAGGGCTAGATCAAATCTTAGCTGAACCAATGGTACAATTTTCGGAAGATTGAGGAGGCCGTTAATAAATGTATTCTCCTCGGTGGTTAATATATATGCATCTGTGTACCCTCAGATCTCTGCTCCATATAGGGCAGCCGACGCTGCTGTGGCTAAATAGAGTTTTATGGCCGGTGACACAGCCCCACCAGCAGTCGACTTGTATTTCCTACTAATTAAAAGTGCACGCTGATGGAGACAGCCCTTGCTTTTGTCAATTTGCTTCCCCCATTTTAGAGAGCCTGACTCCTAATGCCCAGATAATCAAATTGAGTTGTCTGTTCTATCAATGCACCTTCTATTCTCATTTTGCCTCTGAAGGTTCTATGGGGGTTAATTCCCATACATTTCGATTTATTGGGGTTTCTTTCTAGGCCTCTATTTTTACAGAAGGCTGCAAATGAGTCCAGTTCCTTCTGAAGGCCCATCAGGGTTCTGGAGATGAGTAAGGTGTCATCTGCGAACATTAAAATTGGGACCGGTGTGCCAGCGAGTTTTGGGGCGTCATGTTCAATTGCGGAGACCCAGTAAACAGCACCATTGATAAACATACTGAATAGGGTTGGGGCAAGCACACAGCCCTGTTTAATGCCCCTTTTAATGGGAATCTTATCTGTAAGATAACTGATGTTGTTCCACCTTACTTGTGCATAAGTATTAGTATGTAATACTTTAAGTTGGGCAAACCTAACGAGGCACTTGATAAAAAAGACAAAGTAGATCCTTAGGCATCCCATAATTACCCAAGACCCTCCATAGCAGATCCTTAGGGTCTAGATCGAAGGCTGATTGAAGGTCGATGAAAGCAACATATAGATGTTATTTCTTTAAAATTACGTACTTTCAACACAGCACGTTAAAATGGAAGGTCTGCTCTATGGTGCTTGTTTTTTTCCGGAACCCTGCCTGGGCCCCTTCAAGGACGTGATTATAAGCAAGCCATGTATGTAGCCTAGCTAGTATCTCTCTGGAGAATATCTTTTGGCTTGTGTCCAGTAAGCTGATAGGCCTAAAGTTTGATGGTTTGTCCCTGGCCCCATTTTTTTAAATTGGAACAATGGTGGCGCCCTGTCATGGCGGTGGAATTTTATTACCATCCATAATGGCATTACGTAATTGATTAAGATAGGGGACCCAGACCTCGGCTTTAGATATAAACAAATCTCCCGGAATACCATCCGGGCCCGGTGCCTTACCTTTTTTAATTTGTCTAAGGGCGTGCTCTGTTTCTCTTAGGGAAAAGTAGGGCGAATCCCTAGGTGAACGGGCCTCTCTTAATGCGTGGGTACGAAGTTCAATGTCTATAGAGTCATCTGCAGATTCATATGGCCTATCAATATGTACATCTTGTGCCTGCTTCCTATATAGTGTCTTACTACAGCCTCCAAGTGGTCATCAATAATGTGTGTGCCTTCTGCAACTAGTATCCAGAATAACCTAAAGTCTTTTTTATCAAGTGCCTCGTTAGGTTTGCCCATTGTCCCCACTCCTAGCTCCTTTTAGCTGCCAAGGTACACTTATAATTCTTCCTGGCCAGAGATATCTCTTGTTTGTTGCCTATTTTTAAAGTGTCTAACAAAGCCTTTTTCTCCCCTTTACAGCTCTTATTAAACCAAGGCAATCTTTTCTTTAAGGTGCCTCCCCTGCTTCTTACCTTTAGGAAAAAGGGCTTTATACGATCCAGGAATTGGCAGTGTGCAGTAACAAAGTTGCACTGCACTTGAGCAGTGTTGAACGCACTGCAAGCCGAGAGTACATGAATATGGGCCTCGTAGATTTGCTTCTGGAACACTACGTTAGATGCTACTTCCGCCCACTTTACATTACGCCTATTATTAACTGTCTCAATGGCACTTGAGAAGGTTAGAGGCGCCAAATGTTTACTCATGAATACGACCAGTTTTAAACTGGCACATAGCACCTGATGATCACTATCTGGCCTTGGAATAATGGCCATGTCCACTAGCACTGGCCAAAGCGCCCGGCTAATAAATATATAGTCAATGTGACTAATTGAAGTGCCTTTTTTAAAAGTCGGGTGGGGAGGATAGTCAGAGCGGGTGTTGCCACTGGAAATGTTTGCAAAATTCGACAACCAATTCTTCTAGTTGCGAGGCAACAGCTGTCTGCTTCAGTGCCACTTGGTCCCTGATTCCCCTTGTAACTGCTAACTCATCTGGTTCTATGGCCCCTACCATGTTCGGCCCACCCTGTGAAAGTCTGGTATCAACTGCATTTATTTTTAGTATACCCGGATTGAGTTGGAACAGCATATCCTTAAGGTAACCAACTGTTGGGGATAGCGAATTAGGGGGGACTGACCTAATGTACATGTTTCCTATAAATAGTTGTCTCTCCCCCTGTGACATTTTTACTGTTAATTTCAGGCCTAATATATCATTGCTATTGCCTGGGATCAGCTTGATTCTTGGGAATAAATCCAACCTTAGCCATATTAGCAGACCCCCTGAGGCTCTACCAGAAATAAATGGGACCGCATTAACAGAATAATTACAGAACCCACTCTAAATATTGGGTCCTCTGCCTAAGTCTCCTGTAGAAGAACAATGTGGTGTTGATCTATAAATGCACCCCATTCAGGGTCAGAAAGTTTGGCTCTAATGCCTGCAATGTTCCAGGATATGAGGCTAATAAACACATCCCTTTCCTCATTGTCTTCTCCAATCAGCCCTGTTGTAGGTAGATGCCCAGTACTTTCATCAGAGTCGCCTGTGGGGTAGCTCTGGAACCTCGCCCCCTCTCTATTCGTACTCCCTGCTGTGTTAGACTTACTTATATGAGAAGATTTTACACCCCTGTAGGGGATCCCTATCATGTTAGGCTTACTTATGTTTGTGTGCTTTGAGATGTTACATATGTTTGCCACACTCCGCTCACCACCCCCTTGTTGTAGTTGATGTCAATCAGTCTGTGAGAGGTTAGAAGTCTCTATTGCTGGCATCATTGTATTCGGGCGCTCTTATCTTCCCTGCGGTGTTAAAGGTGAAAGTACTGAATAGCTATGGGGGCTATTGTATTTGAGGTAAATTTGTGATTTATTCCGTGGCCTAAATCTTAACTCAAATGATATCAATTCATTGGCTAGAGAATTAGACTTTAGCCTGAGGCCTATACTGTTGCAGCGACTCTGATTCGAACAGATATGTGTCGCTTGTAAAATGTCTTCTCTGATAATCGACCTACAACCCCTCGCATGTCTCAGCCAGTGGACCACTTTATTGATTCTAGAGTCAGATGATTCATACGGACCTTTCAGGAGTTTGGGCACATTTGTTAAGTAGATATCATGAGGCCTAATAGTATTAGTGATGGCATTACTCAGCGCTCTGTCGGTTATGGGGTTTTGCAAGGCACCATGCATAGTACTTGGCAATCTATGTCTGTCAGAGTAGTCATTTCTGGTTGGCATAGAGGTATCACCCTGGAGATCCCCTATTACCCTGTTGTTACATGATGGGTTTAGTGGCCTTAAATATGGAGTCTTGGGGTGAGTGTGACTCAATACTAGAGACCTGTTGATTGGTTGATATCTCAACTAGTTTGGTTTTCCTTACATTAACAAAATTAGTTAGGTTGGTGGCTAAGCCAGCCAGCTTATCCATTTTCTCTGATAGGACCTTAGAGAACTTTTCCAGCATCCCCCTCAAACTGTCAATTTCTCCCCTTAATTAGTAGATTTGAGTTGGGGAGCTTGCCTCGATCTTATCATTCAGCGACGGGGGGTGGAGACATGGTTGGCTAGGACCTGGTTCTATTGTCATTTCCGCCAAAACGGCAAATCTGTTTGTGCACTCAACATTCACTACCAAAGTTGGCACACTGTGTGCTTGGTTCATATGCGGTGCCTGAGTTGGTGACAGGGAGTTGGTGACAGGGCAGAGGAGATAATTGGGAGCTCCAGACGAGAAGTTGGATTGTCACTGTTTTTTTGCATACCCCCCTGATCTACGGGCACTTTAGCTTTCCCAAAATATAGGCCAATACTCCTTTGGGGCCGCCCCTTCCCTCTTTTCCCTGTTGTGCTAATCAGGTTACTTGGGTCCTTAGTAGCCAACAGGCCTTCCACCTCGTCTATCAGATCATCAATCTCACTTAGGGTATAGTTTTCTGTGGAATGTCTGAGTGCCTTGCTCACACCTTCTGCTCCAGCCAGTTTGTCAACTGCTTTCCGCTTACCCATAACACACCTCACCCGGTCCCACCATGAAAGGAGATTAATTGATGAATAAGTGAGTGGGCACCCCAGCACAGATTCTTCTTGCTTCCACCCCCAAACAAGAGAGGAACGGTTTAGGGTTTAAGCACAAGCATTTACAAAAATTGCAGGCAAATAAAGAAAAGGAGCTCAATCCTGGCCCCCAGATTTGTCCTTACAATTCTCGGGGAAATAATAAGATCAGTCAGGCTCGTGCAGTAAGTGCTTCAATAGCGGCATTCGCACAATGGGGGAGCCAGGCCAGTAGTGGAGCAGGACCAATAAAATTCCCTCCAGTGTGAGCTAGATGGCCAGATTTAGAAAGTAGTCTTGAGCTAAGGAGACAAGTCAGCAAATAGCAAGGACAGGAGAAAAAAAATCTGTGCCCAAGAGGAACTGTGGCACCCTGGGACAAGGAGTCCCACCAGGGTGATCACAGGGTAGGAGGGCAGAAACATGGCACAAGTGAAGAGTGTCCCCGGAGTATTCAACTCAGGGCCAGTCCATCCAGGGAGATCCCCCCTGGAATCTGTTAGTCAGTGGAGACTCCCACAACATTGATCTGCCTCCAGGGCCAAGGAGGATGGGCTACAGTGTTCTCCCATCACCAAAGATCCCACCTGTCTGCAGGCTGCACTAGCAGAGTGGTGAGCTCCTCTGCATGTTGCCAGGCTGTGCCCCACATCCAGTGCTTTCCTCACGTCATGCGACCCGTCCGATGAAGACCCCGGGAGATTCTACAAGTCACAGATGTGAGGGAACAGACCGCGGCTGCCCCCCTGCGCGGCAGGCAGACCTGAAGCCAGCAGTTGAAGAACAGTGTCGGAGCCGGTCTCAGGTCGGGCAGGCTTCCAGGTGCTTTGTGGCAGCAACTCAGGCCCAGCAATCCAGGCAGGGGGGAACAGTTTTCCCCAAGCATCACCGTCGAGGCTCACCCACGTCAGAGCTCGAGGCCCGGGCCAGTTCCAACAGCACACAGGGGCACTCAGTCAGGAGACGCCACGGGCTGAAGCACATCTTAGGAGAGGCGGGTGAAGGCAACAAGCCCACCCGATCCATCACAGCCCCCCCGCCCCGACCCCCGGGAGGTCCCCAAGTACATCAGCAGTGGGGGATGTCCGTCAGGGCCGGTAGCCACAGGATAGCAGGAGAACCGAAGGATTTTTCATTGGCTGGCCACGGAGCTCCTTAATGCACTTCTAGTGCAGCCGTAGTCGTACATAGTGGCTCAGAGTTGAGGCGCTACAAAATGGCATGTGCAAACCAGCAAAGAAGGGAAACCTTCCTGCACAAAAACAATCACGAGAGGCTTTTTCCTCTTTCTTTGTGTCTATGTTTCTATGTGTGCTGCAGAATAAATATGCCAGTGGCACATTGCGCCACCGGAAGGTCAAAAAAGTGACGTTCCAGCGGCGCAATAGTGCTGGTAGGTGTTTCACATTTCCAAACAAGACTGGAGATGGCTAGACCCATATATTTAAATCTTTCAGGGCAAAAAAAGCATGACCACTCCATAACCTGAAGAATTGTTTAAAATAAGCCTCCATTGAGTGTAACACTTTATATCCAAACTTTTTCAGAAGCTTAGCAATTTTCAAAAAAGTCAGGAAACTAATTTCGGATTCTTTCTACATTTGAATCAATAAAAAATTATCCAGAGGTTCCATTGCTTGCATGGTTCTTACGAGAGAGTCTAAAAGAGATGCCTGATAGTAAACCTGTAGATGGGGTAGGGACAAACCGCCCTGATCGTGATCTAATTGTAAAACTGGAAGGAGGACTCTAAAAGTGAACCAGCTGCCTTAAAGTAACAGCAATTGATTTTTATTGGGACGTTAGCAAAAAGAAATAAGAACAATGGTAAAATCAGCATTTTAATTAAAGAGATACTCCCAATGATGTTTAATGGAAGCAAATTCCATCTATTTAACAACTCTTTTAGTTTCTTTAATGTAACTAAATAATTAAGATGAAACAAATCCGCAAAGTTGGATGTTACAACAATCCCCAGGTAACAAACTGGACGTTAGAGGACTAATGGTTGTTCTGTCTCTGCATTAAATAATCAGAGCTCTATTGTTTCATTTTATAGTCCCCCTACCCCAACCAAGGTGATTTCTTGAATTTAATCCAGTGCTCCTTGAATATTTGCTTTTTTCGGCTTTCAAATACAAGATAATGTCATTGGCAAAACGTTTTTTTTTTGGGCAGCCCCTCTAGTGGTGGAGCTACTGAAGCCTTAATATAAAGTCTGACTGCTAAAGGTTCAATAGGAAAAGTGACAAATAAATCGGATATATAGGGCAGCCCTGACGCATGCCCCTTTTAATTATGACTGAACCGATCTCTTTCAAGTTTATCATTATTCTAGTGTCAGCACCATGATACATATTCTGAAGCATTCTTAAAAATTGGTCAGGAAACCCAAATGTTGCCAAAATAAAAAATAAAGCCTCCCAGTTCACTAAATCATAAGCCTTCTTGGCATTGATCATCAACATAGCCACTTTTAGCTGATGCAGCCATCGATCTCGATGGTAAAAAGCCACTCTGATCGTTATAGATAATTTCTTGCACAACTGGCATTATTTGTGCAGGCAAAACGTTAGTCAACAATTTATAATCTGCATTTAACAAGCTTATTGGTTGATAAGAGTTGGCATTAGAGATTGGTGTGTCTTTCATAGGAAAATCCACTACAACTGATTCTTCAAAATAGTGGGCGATGCCAATTCCTAACAAAATTTAGTTAAACAAGTCAGTTAAAAATAGAAGTAGTTCAGCTGCAAATTCTTCATACACCTTAAACGGAATGACATTATTTCCGGATGCTTTTGCATTATACCTATCTTTTAGAGACTTCTCTACCTCTAAAGTTGTGATTTTTGCCAGCAAACTATTTTTTTGACTCTCCATCAAACTGATTAGATCAAATGAGCTAAAATATTGCTAAAGCTTAGCAGGAAAAACATCATCTCTTTTCTCATACATATCTTTAAAATGATATGAGAAGATCCCAACAATTTCATTTCTTTTAGATGTTCAAGCTTTAGTAACTGGGTTAAAACTCTCGCAAATTACATTATTGTTCTTTCTAATCTTGGAGGACCAAGCAAGAAGGTTATCAATCTGTTGGCTCTCCTCAAATGTTTTTTGCTGAAACGTTTTTGGTTACAAATTTCTTCAACCAAAAAGAAATCCCTAAGATTTTGTGTTGCTTCAGCTGGCTCATCCTTTTTTCCCCTAATTTGATCATTTTAATTAGGATCTAAAGCCCCAGTGGCTGCTGTAGCCATATCCGGCGCCATCTGCAACCCCTCTCTTCTTAAGGAGTGTGCCCTATTTAATTTGAATTTATAGGCAATCGCCTGCCCCCTAAATGTAGCTTTAAAAACTACAAAATCAGGGACTGAGTTCTCAATTAATTGAAAACATTCTTTAATAAAGCCTCTTGTTTCCTATAACTCGGTCTGCTCAGCTAATAATACTTTGCCGAATTGCAATCTGCACCTATCTCTCAGCTGAACATCTAATTTAACTTCCACCGAGACAATGGAGTGATCTGTGAAGGGATTAACCCAAATAGCCATTGAGCATTTACTAATCGATTGCGAAACCAAAAAATTATCTGTTTGTAATGCAGAATTGAATCCACATGAAAAACAGGTAAATTGTAAAAAAACAGGATGATATAAATGCCAGGGATCTACTAATGCAGAGTTCTGCTGGCTAATTGCCCTTCAGTCTTGGGCTTCAGCTGTCTTTTTTGTTCTGCTCGAAGTGTCCAGTTTTAAATTTTGTAGAATATTAAAGTCGCCACCAATAATCAAGGGTCCCACTGAGTCCATAGAGACTTCATAAAGTTGTTTAAGGGCCTCTATCTCATCCTCAATGGGACTATAATAATTGATCAAATTAAAAATATACCCCTCTACAGAAACTTTAAGCCATTCCATCTACCCTGATGATCTCTCTTGCCATGTAGAATATGCCAACTGATATTAGATGATAAATGAAGTGAGACCCCGTTACTGCAGCCCCTGATGATGAATAAAACATGTGAGAAAATGTTCTAGGAATCTTTATGTTAGAATTATTAGACTTAAAATGGGTCTCCTGAAAAAAATATCCTCAGCTCTAAGCGAGGACAGTCAATTCATCATTAAACTATAGTTGCGCCCATTCAATAGGTCATTGGTATTGCACATGATAATTTTAATTAATTGCACCATTGTAAAAGATCATTTATAGCAGATATCTAACTTTAAAGCAGCTGTTGACCCCTAACCCCATTACCACTTCGAGGGCTAGAAATAGAATAAAACACTACCACTACTCACTTACCTTAATCTGTGTGCCCTGTGTACTATCTAACCTACTATCATTTACTACACTGCTCATTGTTTGCTTCTGCCAAACCCCCTGTGACCCCTGCCCCCAGCTCCAAGTGTCTCTTTACCCACTCAAACCCCTGTAGGTGGACTGCCCATCTTACTCCCTACACCAACCCTGGCTTTACCTGGTGCCATGTCATAGCACCTAGCGTCACTCCTCTCTCTCCAAAATGGGATACAGCCCTTCCCCTCACTCCCGAACCAACAACCCAATGTGGAAGTAATCATCACAATATAAGAAGCCGTAGAAAACAAAGGCCCATGAACCAGCCCCAGATGAATAGTAACACTCAAATTAACCCAAAGAAACAGAGCCATATGAACCATATAAACAAGATCTTCATCAATTGAATCAAATGAGGTACTGTACATCTAAATACCACCACCGCACTTTGGATTTTTGATAGCAAATCCTTGGCTTCTCTTACAGATGAAAGGAGATGAAACTTCCCTTTTAACAAGTACTTTAAGCTTTGACTGTTGGGCTAAGGAAGCCTGCCGATTTAAATGGTACTGCAAAGCCTTGAAAGTCCTTTTGACATTTTGCTGCTAAAATTCACATATCAGAGTAAATACGAAACTGCTGATTCTCTGAAATTGGAATTGATGTCTCTTAATCGATGTAGGGAGGATCTGCTACTTAATTCTAAAGACTGCAAAATTTACAAGAATTGTACGTGGGTATTTTCAATTAGGAACAAGCTGTGCAGGAATCCTATGTGCCCTCATGATTGACAAATTACTCGAAAAGCCTGGGAGGATGCGTGACTTAACCAAATCTTTATTCAGCTGAGCTGGGTTTTTAATTCTCTTGATTTTCATGCCTTCCGGAATGTCCACAAATTGTAAATTTGCACGCCTAGGAAGGTTTTCCAAATCCTCAATTTTACCCAATAGAAAGCCAAGATTCTTTTGGATACCCAGTGTGTCTTTATTCAGAGAAACAAACTGATCCTCCAAATCAGATGTTTGCTGTTTAGCTTCCTGGTATCTGAAATATATCTGAGCCACAATTTCCTAAAGTTTGACCAATTTCCTGTGTACAGCCACAATTTCCAGTTACCAGGACTGATTCAAATCCTTAATCTCTGTCAAAATAGTCTCCAACAAATGAATGAATTACTTGGATCGCCTACCTACTTGTTCTATTGCTTCATTGGATCATCCTAGCTGTGAGGCCTCTCCATCCTAGCTGTGAGGCATCTCCATATCCCAATATTGTGAATGATCTGCCAGATGTTTCTAATGGAGAGCTTAGGCCATCCAAAGGTTTAACCGGGCACTGTACAGATCTATTTCCTCAGTTTACAAAAGAGGCAATTGTCTAATTCTGCAATTATAGCTGGATTAATTGAATTAGTACCAGATGTAGGATGATTTCATTTTGCGACTCACAAATTGCAATTTGTAGTGACTCGCAATCAGCGAGTCGCAAAATGAAATGTACCAATGTGTCTCAGACACATTTAGCAATTCCCAATGGGGTTTCAAATGACCTACCTCATTTATATTCATCAGGTAAGTCACAATTTGCGACCCATTGCGAATGGCCTGTATTCACAGGGATTGTGGCCTGTTGGGGTCAGCAGACCACCATGTCTGTGATTTCTTTTTAAATAAAGGATTTTTTTTCTGAAATGCAGCCCGTTTTCCTTAAAGGAAAATGAGATGCATTTAAAGAAGAAAAACAAAAAGTTTTCTTTTCATTTTTAGGTCGAGCCTCGAGTAGCGCGCAAGCGCTGCTCTGCGAGACTTTATGTAAGGGGCTTTTGAAAGCTGACCACACGCTCGTGCACAATGGCCTTTTCCGTGCGGTTACCCGTACGTTTCAGGCACGATGCACGAGCGTGTGGTCAGCTCAGCACGCTGCTGCGCTCGCTTGCCCCCGCTCCTCTCTGATCCGGCACCGGTCAGTGCCACGCTGTGCTGCGTGTACAAAGGCTGCTTGTTTAAGTACGGGGCGAGCTCAGCAAGTACGCTATCGGGTATCTATTCCCGCGGCCCTATAACAAAGACAAGCAGAAGGCAGGCCCGAGCTATCTGTTGCCGTGCCCGATTGTCCCTGACTTCAGAGGACAGCGTTTCCTCGTCCGTAAAATCGGTGCCGTAAACACCGCTTGACTCGCGAATTCCTGTTGTTTGGCAACACCCCATGTGACAGGATATTTTCTTATCACCAAGAGGCCACATCGTTCCAAAGATTCCCATAAACCTTCAAAAGCGAGGCAAGGGGGATGGCTGCAGAGGTGGTTTAGCTGGGACTCTTGAAGCCGGACTGGTGAACAAACACTTCTGTATTTATGGGAACTAATTTATGAAATAGTTATCATGAAGGCCTTCCTGTTGGCGCTCTTCCTGTGCTTGCAGCAGCCTGCACTTCAGCTGGGTAAGTGCCCCCGACTTTCCCAAATGTTGTACGCACCAGGAAAGGTGCTATTCTAAATTTACAGCCTCGCCTGAAAATGTGACCTTAAGGTTAAAGTCTCCATCAGGTGAATGATGCTACAATATGTCTCAACTCCCGAGCAGATGTCGTCTTACAAAAGAACCTTCCAGAGTGACTTTTGTTGGTGATTGTTAGTGATGGACGACTGGAGAGAGAGGCCCTTTAATTGCCTCAGATAGTTAGCATTAGTGTTTATTTTGTACCTACCATTATGTTTGTTTACCCGTTGAATGTACTTTGATACTAACGCAGCACTGATTGTAACATATTATTTTAGTGGTACTACTCTGTTTTTAGTTACTATGCACGAGTTGCTTTTTTGAGTTACATCTCGCCTTTCCAAAATATGCATTAACTCTAGCCAAAAGGTCGCTGTTAACATGGGTGGAGGATTGTCTTCTTGTGGCAGGGAACTGCATTTGCTGAAGACCCCACGCCAATAAAAGATAATCAATATTCATTCTGAACGCTTGCCTAGCGAGAATTATTGGGAAGTTTCCAAGAATAACAAGTTCCACTTGTTTACCAGGAGATGGCGCTGTAGATTATGATGTGCATAACATATACCTACCAAGAAGGAAAGAGAACAAGGGGGTGGGGAAAGGGGGAAACAGAAAGGGAGGGAGTGACTGGTAGGAGAGAGAGAGAAAATAACTTGTGAAAGTCAAGGATAGATGGGTAAAAAGGAAGAAAGAGATAGAACAAAAAAGGAGCGAGTGTGCCAGATAGGCAGGCAAGTGGTTAGTTGAGGGATAGAAAAAATATGGCAGACAAAAAACAAGAGTTAGAGAATGAGAGGAGAGGGAGTTGAGAATGAGAGAAAATAAAAGACAACTGCGTAGAATCGCGACCCTTAATACCGATTTAAGAATAATGTACACTGATTCATAAGGTTGAACAGACTGTTCCTGAATAACACTAACTATAGCCCATGACTCATCAAATAACGCGTGTACAATAAAACAATAAACGAGATTGGTTTGGAACGTGGTTATTTGAAGTAGTAAGAGCAGCTGCAGTGAAGAGCAGAGCAAATAAGTCCAGTTTCCCAGGAGCTGTCAAGTGTTTCCAAAAATACTAAACACGGAATCAACTATTCCTGCATTGGACACATTTAAAGCATGGATTCCTTCTGCTGATCTGTTGCTGGTTCAAAATGTGGAAACAGGTCAAAAGCCGAAATCTGTAACATAATAAATAGTATATAGATTGAGGCCTCCAAGTTTCTATCAAATCATGTTCTAATATTGTAACCCTCCTGCAAGCCTCAGATCAGATTTTGTCAGCCTTCCCTTTACACACAGATCCTGCGCTCTTAAGCAGCCTTCCCGCATCTCATTCACTTTCACAGTCTAACAGATGCCACCAAAAACAGTTTAGCTGGTGTGGGTGGATTCTTGGCCTCAGGAGTTGCACAAGTAACTATTACCCAATGCCACGGTTCTGATGTCAGTACTGTAGCAGACAAAGTAGGATTATTGAGTGTTATCAGTGGAGGTGAGCCGCACAGTGTCTACCTGCACTGATTGTTCAGGGGCACAGTGACATATCTGCTCTTCCCTGTGCACTTCATGACACCCTGCTGGGACGTTGTCATCAGCATGGATGCCATCTGGAGCCATGTTATGAGGAGCTCGCCCTGGATTTTCAGACGACAGCACCAGGCGCGCTGTAAATTAATAGATTTACCCTTCCTGTTAAAAGGCCCCGGCATGCATGGTGGATAAAAAGCATGACTGGCAGAAAATTACTCTTGTGACATTGGAGCCAGGTGACAGCTGTCTACCAAACGAAAATATTTGAATGTTTGACTTAAAGATGCAAAATGATACCAGATGATCAAGTGCCATGTATTGGTGTAGGGTGAGGGAGGCTTAGAATCATTTGAGACTAACCCCCTCCGACAGGTTTAGCGCAGGCCCGTTTTATATGCTATAATCTGAACAAGCATTGGCGAAGCCGAAAGATATTGCTGTAATGTGGTAATACATGCAAAAAGGGAATGCACAAGTGCCCACAGGTTATTTATCTACGTCTTTGCCAATGCTTGTTGTCAATGTTTGAAATAACATTTCTTTCTCTGGTTTAGCGTCAAGAAGTTCTGTTAAGGTCCCTGTTTTCAAAGGAATGAAAACGCGGTATAACTTATCCAATTTGAGAGGGCTATTGATTTGCTTGTGGTATTTCTATATGAACACCAGGGCTAGGATAGAACCCTTATTACGGGTAAGAAGGACACGGTGTTGTAGTAGGTTGTCCATTAGGATGTGTTTGAAGAGGATTGTGAGCATCTGTATTTTGGAAACTCAATTCTCCAAGGACAATCTGATCACCGGAGGATGTGAGTTGATCAGTGCTGTTATGATGCAAACTATCTAGAAAACTCATTTTGCTGCCCGATGGCAGCTTAAAATGTTCAGAATCGGTGTTCTATGAGTTGTCTTTGTAATATCCATACCGAAATGAGAAGGCATTTATTTCACGAATCTGTTTGCATTTAAGATACTCTTTGTGTACAAAGGCAATACCTCACATTTCTTTTCTGAACTATCAGGGTCGACAATGTTCTATCCTAGTGTACGATAGGGTTATGAAGGATGAGCAGATCCCATTTCCTGTAAGTGCAGAAGCATCATGGCCACAATATTAATGAGGGGAGCTATGAAAGTTGCATTAGAGACCCCAGGTGTCAATTCAGGAGGGCACCTCTAAGTTGATGTGTAGGACATGGGTCTCTGGTTTGAGAGCCGGTGATTCACCTGAGATTTCTTGTGCACATTGTCCTTTGTGTGTTAAGATGACTAGCTGAGGAGATTGCAGTGATAGGAACACGATGTGTTGTGGGATCTATAATCACATAGTATCCAGGTATGCAGTGTGTGTTGGAGATAGGGTGAGCAGAAGCCTGCTCTGACCCATCAGGTGTGGGGTGCATGCTGGGCTCTTCGGGGGTAGGTCTGTTTTGTGAGCTGTGATCGAGAGCTTTAAGCGAGCCGTCCATGGGAGGAGCGTGCTTGCAGAAGAGAGATGGAGAGTGTGGTTTGCAGACTTGCATCATCAAATGCAGGTGATCCAAACTGCTTTTGATGCCATGGAGTTTCTTTTTGGGAGTGGATAAGGGATTTGCTGTCTGGTCAGTTGTAAGGGAATGTAATTAAATATGAGATGTATACTTAAACCCCTCTGATGTGAATCATTCCTATGAGAGTTGCGTCCTCTGCGTAGATTAAGTTTGTGTGATGCATTGTTTGGTGCACTGCAATTGGACCTGGAGTTTTGTTGACACAAGCTGCATCGAGGAGGTAGTTGTAGGTTCTAGGAGGACTGTGGGTTTGGCCCTTGAGGCTACCATTATTGTCTCTGGTCTCACTCCATGAGTGTGGCTGAAACGTGGGAAATGGGGTTGTGGAGGAAAGAGAGCTTGTGGCACAGTGAGCAATCAAGATGGTAGATGTGGTATCAGTGTCAATTTTTCTAGCAATTGTATAAGTTTTTAGGGCCTTCAGGGTATCAATAGGGTGGAGATATGGAGATGCAAAGCTAAAGATTGGATAACCGCTGCCCCATTTTCATTCGGGGTGATGTAAAAGTTACATTTCTAGTTATGGTAACCTGAGATAATATGTTTTTCTGTAAGGGAGTTTTGTGTTTTTGAGGCCAATAAGGAACAAAATAGTGTATCCTTCCAGGAAGGTATGTCCTCGAGTAAAAAGGCTGGGTCCAAACTGGAATGGCATGGTGAGCAAAAAACAATGGATTTAGGCCCATATCTCTGTACTGGGGTGAATGTATGACATTGTTCTGCATTCTGTCCATCAATTGTACTTTTTGCATTTGTCACCCCAAGTGGGACGGGTATGCCCAGACGTGGGTCCCGTGTTCTCCATGCCACTGGAATAAAGCTATCCTGGCTGAAGAGGGGTGAAACCCCGAAACCGGTCCTAGGATGCTTGTTTCCAGTCCAGGGAGGACCTGGCCTGGCAGTTTGAGCTGGACTGTTCCCATTGGGCGCAGGGTCAAGACTGATTTGCATATGGCTGGGTCCAAACTGGAATGGCATGGTGAGCAAAAAAACGATGGATTTAGGCCCAGATCTCTGTACTGGGGTGAATGTATGACATTGTTCTGCATTCTGTCCATCAATTGTTCTTTTTGCAGCAGGCACATTAGTAGCATTTAATTTACAGGCCCTGGGCCATGTAGTGCACTTTACTTGGGATTTATAAGTAAATTAAATATGCCAGTTGGGTATGAGCCAATATTACCATGTTTAGAGGAGAGAACACAAGCACTTTAGCACTGCTAGGCAGTGATAAAGTGCACAGAGTCCTAGTACCAGCAAAAATGAGGTCAGAAAAGTGGAGGAGGAAGGCGAAAATTTGGGGGAAGACCACCCTAAGGCTCTCAGATCTAACACAAGGCACCTGGTGATTTAATGGCATCTAGGAGCGTTGGCTGTGCAAGCACAAATCACATCAAGGTGCAGGATAGCGTTTAGCTGCAAATTCACTTTTGGATGTAAAATCACTAATATTGCAAGCAGCATTATGGTATCACATTTAGAAGCAAAATCAGACCTGTAGGAGAGTAGGATCTGCTTCACATGGGTACCCCCACTTTTTGCTGATGCTTCACTGGTTTTCGACATTAGTCTGGCTGGGGCCCTGCTATTCAGAACCCCAGCCTAGCTGTTTCCTCTTTAAAAGGGTCTCCATGTGCCTTAGGCACATCACTGATTGGGATCTGGAGTGCCCTTATAAGTCCCTAGTATATGGTATACTATGTACCAAGGGCATAGGTACCTCAGAGGCCTGCCAGGGGCTGCAGCATATATTATGCCACCCCTGGAAGGCCATCCAAACTGACACCACAGGTCTGCTACTGCAGCCTGGGTAAGGTGGTGCATGCACTCCTTACTGTGGTATAGGTTACCTATATCACTAAAAGCATACACACATATAAACCTATAAGTCACTCCTAAGGCAGGCCTTATCAATCCTAAAGGCAGAGTGCATGGTTCCTATGTGAGAGGGTGCCCCTGCATGAGCAGGGCCCCTCTGCAGCGTTCGGAGACCATCTCTGATGCTGTTTGTAGTGCAGCCTGACCATATACTCTTAAGCGCATTATATCCTCGCGGTAAAATGCTAACTTTGGAATGGCTGCACCTAAACATGTCGTGTTTGGTGTCAAACATCTTGGAATACTACCCCCGCCAATCCTGGCGGCGGGGGTAGCATTCCACCCTTCTAGAGGGAAAGGCATGTTAACTCTGACGAGTCCGGTAACTTCTTTCCAGAGCCCTGGCATCACAAAATGGATGCTGCTGCCACAGACACGAGTCTGGCCTCCTGCTGCTGGACGAAACTCCGGCAGGGGAGGCCTGGACAATAGGTTTCCTGTCCCAGGGAGGTGTGACCACCTCCCCAGACAGGACAATGTGTATTGGGGCTGGGCGGGAGCACTTTCGGGTGCTTTGAAGTCCTGCACTGGGGGCACATTTGGTGTCCCTGTGCATACCCCAGTTCAAACCGGATCAGGGGCTCGCAGCCCCTGCTTTGGCGCGAACTGGACAAAGGGAAAGGGGTGTAGCCACCCTCTGCCCTGACCCACCCATAGGTGGGGCCACAGAGTAGTCCATCCCCTATTTTTAGAATAAAGGTAGGAACCCAGTCCTTAGGACTTTAGATTATACCTGGACGAAACTCTGACACTGAATCCTGGACCTTCGACGCTCTACGACAAGATTAGAGGACTGAAGAATCTCCCTTGGGGTCAAGGAGTGACTCCCCTGCTTGGCAGGCACCAAAGAAGCATCTGTCCGGTTCGCATCACTGAAGCTCCCGTCGGACGCCGAAGTCATCGCATCACCAGAGGTGGATTCTCAGTCTTCCCCGAGGCTACCCTGAGTCCCCAGCAAAGCTGAGGCCCGTGGCTATCGTGGGTGACTTGAGACCGTGACCCCTGGACACCGAGCACACTTGCAAGTGCACCATCTTCTGGGTCTCCCAAGAAGTCGTGCTTTGGGCTCCGAGTAGCCCTAGCCTCCAGCACCCCCTGCACCGAAGATCACTGGCCCCCACTCCACGAGTGTCCTGTAAGCCAGCTCCACGTGCGGCGTCACGAGGCTCCTTCGCGGTCGCTAGCCCGTTGGCTAGTAGCCCTTAACGAAGGCCAATCTTTTCTTTACTTGGCATCCTGGTTGCTCCAGGCCTGCCCTCACTTACCCTCGCTGGGTGAGTTCCCCAGACCTTGCTGGTCTGCATCATCGACGATCTACATCTTACTCGAGACTTGCCATTGCCAAGGCTTGTTGGGTCCAATCCGGTCGCCGACACCTCAGCACTCGACAGACATCGAGCACCAGCCCGAATCCTGCTCCTGGTCGCCGACAACGCCTCCCGGACCTCGTGGCTGAAGAGTCAAGATGACCATCAACGCACCTGAAGCACTCGACATCGGTGGGCATCTGTCCATCGCCTTCCTGGTCACTGGCTAGTGACCCAGACTCTGTCCCCTCTGCTTTCAGGTTCACCAGAACTCCGATCCACTCTTGGATCCACCCGGACACTTTTCCCTTGGCCGCCAGCAGCACTTTGCAGCAGATCGCCATTCGAATCGACGACGAAACCCGACCCCGAAAGGCACCTATGCACCCGGCTTCCCTGGGTGAGGTAACACGAGTACTCCGGTGCTCCCGTGGGTAGAGACTCTTCAAAGTCCTAGATCTCAAAGGGTTTTGTCCTAGTCCTCTTCTAAGTGTCCCTTTCCTCTATTTTCCCGATCCCGACTTTCTCCATAGAAGTTAACGGCGTATCGCGGTTGTGTATTTACACTGCACGCGTCTCCCGTGGGTCCCCTGTGTCACTACCTTGGGTGGTTCCTTGTGGTCCAAGCACTTCTAGAGGCTCTAGGCCTAGTGTCTAGTTCAGTCGTGGTTCGCATACCATTTTATTGGTATATGGTTTGGTACGCCCCTAGGGCCCAAACGTGTATTTGTGCTATTACTGTGATTTAAGATCTTATAACCTATGTACTTCGAACTCTAGCCTCATAAAGAGACTAGAGGGGTGTGTTTAGTAATAAATACATATATTTTGAATATATACCTGGTGTGGTGCTCTTTCATTTGGTCACTCAAGAGATTATAGACTGGTAAAACAAGCTGCTTTACATTCCTTCAAGACTTAGCCTGAAGGCTGCTCTCCATAGCTACCACTAGGATAGCTTTCAATAAGGTTGTCTTTAACCTACCTACCATAAGAGTCGATTTGGACTGGTGCAAGGTGCCCACTATAATTAGTGGACAGCATATGCCAGGCCAACTTCTCACATTGGTGTGCAGCGTGTGGGATTCCAGCTTGCTATTGTTTTACCAGATAATCTCAATTGAATTGATCAACTGAAAACCACTAAAGGTACCTAAGGTACATATAATTTAAGCTTAGAATAACAGTAAGTTCTACTGAACTTAGAGTTGTGTGTTAAGGGATAGCACAACCCTTTCTACAACTCAAGAGAGTTTAGTAGGCCACACTAGAGTAGGTAGTGCATACACCACACCACACTAGTAATGTCTTTAAAAGCAGGATCCAAAGATTCCTTGCAGGAAGCCATTGAGCTTCCACCCTCCAAGTATGATACACTCCAATTCTTGGAATTGAGAGCTTTATGTAACGTGAGGAAATTAAGGACAGGACAAAGTCCCACCACCCAACACCTCAAGGAGTTGTTGGTGGCTTATGATCTTAGTAAGTCCTCAGAGACTGAAGGGGTAGGAGCAGAGGGTGGGCCAGCAGATGAGGAAGGGGCCAGGGGTACCACTACCCCCAGCCCCCCTCTGAAACTGACCAGGAGGGTGACAATGACCCTGACCTGGAAAACCCAATCCCTTCTGGGGAAGATGAAGATGAGGATCTGGAGAACCACACCTTTGTCCCCCAGGAAGGATTATGAGTGTGCTCAGAAAGTCTAGGTCTCCTTCTCAGGAGTCTAACCACTCTGGCACCTCCATAGGGAGCTCTGTTTCTTCTCACAGGAGGGAATCCTCTCATGAGAGAAGAAAGAGACTGGTCCAGTATGAGGAAACTCAACTAGAGATCAGGAAGAAGCAATTAGCTTTAGATAGAGAATCCCTAGATCTCCTTAGAGAGAGAAGAAAGTTGGGACTAGAGTCCCATGGTGGCAGCCATGTCCCTAGAGATAGGGAAAGGTCCTATGACCATAGGAACCTGAGCAAGATTGTCCCTCCCTACCAGAGTGGGGATGATATCCACAAATGGATAACTGCTTTAGAGAGGGCCTGTAAAGTACAGAAGGTCCCTCAGGAGCAGTGGGCAGCAATCTTGTGGCTCTCCTTTGCTGACAAAGGTAGAGACAAGCTCCTCACTGTTAGAGAGGAGGATGCTGACAATTACAAGGTCTTGAAGAGTGCTCTTATTGATGGGTTTGGCCTAACCACTGAACAGTACAGGTTGAAGTTCAGAGACACCCAAAAGCACAGACTCAAGACTGGGTAGACTATGTGGATTGTTCTGCCAAGGCTCTGGAAGGCTGGTTGATGGGCAGTAAGGTGTGTGACTTCTCAGGATTGTATAATCTGATAATGAGGGAGCAGATTCTTAATAACTGTCAAAATCAGCTGTTGCATCAATACCTGGTTGACTCTGATCTGACCTCTCCCCAAGAATTGGGAAAGAAGGCAGACAAATGGGTCAGAACCAGGGTGAAGCAGAAGGTACAGAACCAAGGTGGGGAAACCAAGAAGCAAGATGCTAAGAACTCTGACAAGGGTGGGGAGAAGGGTAAAGATCAAAAGTCTTCATCAGGCCCCCAAAAATCTTCTTCTGGTGGGGATTCCCAGTCTACCAAGGGTAAAGGCCAAAGAAAACCATGGTGCAAGGTCTGTAAGCAAAAGACCCACTGGACCAGTGATTGCACCAAGTCCAAAGACTCCAGTCCAGCACCCACCAATGCCCCTAAGGCACCTGTTCCCCCTAGTACAGTTGGTGGAAGTGCTCCAGCAAAGGGTTTAGTAGGGTTCACCCTGGGAACTGAGTTGGGCTCTGACTTAGTCAGAGAACTGACTCAGGCTGTGTTAGTCTGTGATGGAGGCATGGATGTGACCTCCACTGTGAGTCCCAGTAATCTGGGCAAGTACAGACAACAGCCTTTAATCAATGGACGTGAGGCTTTGGCATTTAGGGACACAGGGGCAAGTGTCACAATGGTGACACAAGACCTTGTGCTACCTGGGCAAGTTATGCTTGGTGAAATGTACCAAGTGACCAATGCTAGCAATGTCAGAACAGACCATACTCTGGCAGTTGTTAACTTCTCCTGGGGAGGGGTAACTGGCCTTAAGAAGGTTGTGGTAAGTGCAAACCTACCAGTCGAATGCTTGCTTGGCAATGACTTAGAGACTTCTGCTTGGGCAGAAGTGGAGCTCAGGACCCATGCAGAAATGCTGGGGATCCCTGCAGATGTGTTTGCTGTGACCAGGTCACAAGCCAAAATGTCTAGCACTGAACAGGCCTTGGATTCTGGAAGAATGGACCAAGTGCCTTCCAAGAGGAGGAGTAGTAGTGTGGAAAATTAATTTGTATCGATAAACATTGTCTGCGCCATCTTGCCCTTTTTCCCAATGCCACACTTTTGTCGTCCGCGGCGGCCATTTTAGCTACCTTGATCAGACCCACTCTCTGCACACCGCTAATCCCCAGCGCGGCTCCACATCCTCGCAAGCCCCCCCGCACTGGTCACCCTCTCTCTCTCTCTCTCATGCACGGGCCATTAACCCCTCCAACTGCGCTGCACTTCCCTGGGAATCTCACCCCGGGCCTGCCCGACACCTCCCTTTCCTCCTATACACTATCACACCCTCTGACACCCCTCTTCCTCCGTATCCGATTGTCCAGGCCGGTCCCAGGCTATCACCTAGCCCTGCGGATACAGTTTATGGCCCCGACTGTAAGGAATCGCCCCTCTTCAAAGGAGTTACAGTAGATCAAGGCCCCCACCCCATGAGATCCGTCACACCACATGCATTCCGGGAACCGGCGGAATGCCCTGCTGATCCTGCCGTCTGATGACGATTCTGTATGGTGAATGGGGAGGGGATTCTCACTGTAAGGGTGCGTGGGAACGGGTCTGAAGCAGAAGATCCCAGGGATGTCTTTCATACTTCAAAGTATCTTTACTGTAATAAAGAATGTCTTCCTGCCATAAATGCGTGTATAAGAGGCCAGGCCTCAGAGATGCAGGAGAGCACCTCGTGAAGATTCCCTGTTGGTCTGATCTGACGTGTTCTCCTCCGGAGAGAATAAACCTTTGTTTCCTGCCTTCCAGTCTCCAGCGCCTGCCTCTTCATTGATTCATATTTTGGGGAATAGAGGCGACATCGCCGGGCAATACTTAAGGTTATTCCATTCGTCGATTGCCTTCCTGTTTTACAATTGGCGTCCCAAGCGTGGGGCCCATCAGCGACACGTGGATCCAGTGGGAGAGGTCCTGACGACAGAGTGAACGACTGCAACGATCGGGAGAGCTCCTGTCCGATAGACCCTCGTCTGACAGCCGATCATCCGAACTTCACTGGTTCCGAACAGACCTCTCTCGAGTGATCTACGGTCCTGACTGGGAACCATCAGGAGTGCCGCGATAGAAGATAGAGGACGATCGGGCGCTGGATTCGGAGGACAGGAAACAGTCCATGCGGTCCGGGTAAGGTCGTACAAAACGACAAATTGTGAAACGATAACGGTTCTTTGAGACATTTGCTGCTTACAAACGAGGAAGAGTACAAATACTCTATCTTCCTTTGTGAACAGTGAAGGGTGGGTAACGCGGACCTTTGTCCCCTTTGTAATCTGTCGTACCTATCTTTTCTCCCCACTGATTGTTTGTTTGATTGATTGTCAAGGGTAGCTCCCTTTTTCTTTGAGTATCAGAGTAGCTCCTTTTGAGGCATTCCCTGTCTACAAACGGCGAGGGATAGGAATATTCTCTCCCCTTTACAGATAGTGAAGGATGGGTAACGCGGACCTTTGTCCCCCTTTGTAATCTGTCGTGCCTATCTTCTCCCCACTGATTATTTATTTGGATCTAGTTCTCTTGAAACATTCATTGTCTGCAAACAACCTGGAATAGCAATATTCTGCCTAGTCTTTTGCAGGTAGTGAAGGGTAGGTAACGCGGACTTTTGTCCCCCTTTGTAATCTGTCATGCCTATCTTCTCCCACTGAGTGGTAGCTGGTTCAGCTCGGACCGCTTGTTAGAGGTGGATCATCCAGTCCCACTGGAAGGCACCCCTAACAAAGACATGTTCACAAAGCATGGACTAGTCGCTATAGCATATTGCAAATTATGGCACAGGTATACGAAGAAGGAACCCCAGAGTCAGTGGCCACTGATAGGATCCTTTGAAGAAAGCAAACTAGATGCACTAGATGAAGCCCTAAAAACTCGTAGAACGACACCGACCATGCTAGACAGCGTTGGCCTGTGGCGCAAAGAAACTGTACAGCGAAAGAAGAAAGAGGAAGCTAGGTTAGACAAAGAGCTACGTAAAGCAGCCCACCTAGCTGCAAAGAAACTAGAGGAAGAAATAAAGAAGAGAGAGGAGGCTAAGCGAAAACAAGAGATCGAAACACCGAGCCAGTGTCCTGTTAGAACACCCTCTGCGCTCTACCCTGAATTACCTTCGAAACAGCGAACCAACGATGATCTCTTATTAGGTCCTCCGATCATCTACATGCCCCCTCCATATGCCCCTTCCCAACCTTCAGCGCAACACTCGCGACCCCCAAGCACAGACGAGAGTAGCACCAGGGCCTCGGCCCCCAAGGCCTCCGCACCGGTGGAATCCTCGCACCAGATACAAAACAAGCAGCAATATTAGATGACCATGAGGCCCGAAACACAGAACCCACAAGGACGAACAGGTTGGGCAAAAACGAGCAAGAGAGGATTGACAAGGTAGTCAGGACACTAGTAGAACATAAGGAGAAGGAGGAACACGTTATGGATATATTCAACTCATATGCGGGAAGCCACAGACGACACTTTGTCGTACGATTATGTTATCATGTCCTAAATGCTTATGAGGACCGATATCGAGATAGAGGTCCCGAGAGCCTAACGACTCTGTATAGAAAAATTGATATCGGGGATGAGGGCGAGTGTGACGTGACGGACCTCCTTGCGCGTACACTTAGGGTTTTCTGCCACCTCACTGAATCAGAGGTGGAAGCTAAACCTACGACATCCGTAGCGGCCGAACCACGAATAGAGCAACCTAGCACCATGATGCCGATAAGAGAGGCCGCCCCTATTGGGTCCCCCACGAGGTCAGGGAACACACGATGATGTTAACCATACGGATGCAAAAGGGAGGATAGTGTACAACTGGGTCTACCAACCATGGGATCGACAGGATATTCTGACGTTCCGAAAATCTCTGCCCGATTTACGAAAAACCCCACCGCCTTCTACACTGAACTAGGTACAGCCTTAGGTTCCACTATCATGACCCTAACGGACCTCGATTTGTTCTTCGGGTTATGTCTGCCAGCTGATGTGTGGAAGCAGATCCGCAAGGTCGACCACCTTGAGCTGTTCGGACATACCTGGAAACAACTCGATGAGTTCGACAAGCAGCGAGGAGCCGGGCAGAAACCCGTAACGGCCATCCTTGAACTCCCGGACAAGATCGTCCAGAAACTCAAGACCCTGATTCCCGAGAAGAAAATAGACTGGTCAATAGTGACGGCCTGTAGACAGAAACCACAAGAAGACGCTTCGAATACTTCTCTAGGTTCGAAACGGTGTTCTCCGACTACAGCGGCCAAGATATGGCCATTGCAACCGGACACCACTTGTTCGCTCAGAATTTCGTGAAAGGCCTGGTGCAAGAAGTTTCTCAAAAATTGCAGGCGAGCGAAAGCAGTTGGGCAGCCTCTAAACCCACGGCTATCCTCCAGATGGCCCAATACTATGAACATCAGAAGAATGAGAATGATAGGGCATCCGAACGTAAAAAGAAGGAGTTGAAAGAGCGGGTCATGATAGCTCAACTGCAGGGGGTGACGATAGGTAGGGAACCCTCCAAGGGGAACTACCAGCCGACAGCCCCTAAAAATACACCCTCCAGAGAACGAATGCCCGTACCCTATACAAGCCGAAGGGACTTAGATGAAAACCAATGCGCGTTTTGTAAAGGATACGGTCACTGGAAGTCGCAGTGCCCGGTCCTTCATGAAGCAAACAAGAACCGAGAGGCTAGGGATGGGACAAACGGACAAAAGAACAGGGACCAGGGACGGGGACACACCAATGATGCTAACTATGACAGACCAAGCCGACCTAACACATTTGACCGCCCACGACAGAATCAGTATCAGCAGTCCGATTGCGAGAACGTCCGCGATTTCGCATAGGACAGCCAGGGACAAGGGAGGGATCCAGTCGAGATTTGTGTTGACCAGCAAGGTCCTTATGTCACTGCTAAGGTCCTGGGTACGAAGTCCCCATTTTTGGTGGACACTGGGGCAACACGTAGTGCATTATCCAAACGACTGATTCCAAGGGCACCCTTGTCTGGCTCACACGTGACATCAATAGGCTTTGATGGAACGCCTCTACTAATCCCTTATCTACACCGATTCCCTTTGACTTAGAGAACAACATCACGGACACGACCTTCCTGCTATCTTCCAACACCCCGACGCCATTATGGGTCTTGACCTCCTGAAGCACTTTCGAGCCACCATTCGATGTTCCCCAGACGGAGTACGAGTCATACTGTACGATAACCAGAATCTGTTCAGACCTTGTCCCACCGACGCATGTTTTCCATCACTGACGCTGACTTGTCCTTACTAGACACTTTACCCCCGTACCTTTGGGCCAAGACCGACTCAGACGTAGGACGCATGATGATAGACCCTGTGCACATCACTGTACGGTCAGACGCTATGCTCCCAAAGCTCCCACAGTATCGGATATCGCCCGAGGGCGAGAAGGCATTGGTAGGAATCATTCAGTCCTTAGTCGATGCAGGAGTGGTAGAGGAAGTAGTCAGTAATATCTGTAACAGCCCTATCCTACCCATTGTCAAGAAGCAAGGCGAGGAGATGAGAAGGCTTATCGCTTCATCATTGACCTCCGCTAAGTAAACAAAGTAGTCGTACCTCAGTACCCAGTAGTCTCTGACATCACCACCATCTTGACCCTGATCCCCTCCACTGCCACTGTTTTCACCGTCATAGATCTCAAAAATGCTTTCTTTTCTATCCCCATCCATCCAGACAGCCGATACCTCTTCGGCTTCACCCTAAAAGCCCGTTCATATAGATTCTGTAGAGCACCCCAGGGCTACACTGAGAGCCCCAGCATCTACAGCCAGGCTCTCAAGAGACAGCTGGACGCAGTCCAGCTCCCGGACGGAGTGGTGTTAATCCAGTATGTCGACGACATTCTCCTGGCTGCCGACACTACGCCACTTGCCACCACAGCCACCATCCAACTCCTGCACTTCCTCGCGGAGAATGGTCACAAGGTCTCCAAGAAGAAGCTGCAGTTCTGCCAACCACAGGTGACATACTTAGGCCACCTCCTGTCCAAGGACGGGAGAAAGCTCACACCCGATCGGATCCGGACCATCCTAGAGACCCCCGTTCCCAAGACTCAAAAGCAGGTTCGCTCCTTAGTAGGCCTCACGTCCTTCTGTCGGCAGTGGTTGCCAAACCTTAGTCTCATAGTCAGACCTCTACTCTCTCTGTTAGCGAAAGACGTTCCCTTCCCACTCCCTTGGACCCCTGAATGCCAATCCTCCTTTCAAGAACTACGAGATGCCCTCTGCTCAGCCCCTGTTCTAGGGACCCCTGACTACACCAAGCCCTTCTCCCTCTTCACCCACGAGAGGGAGGGGTGCGCTTTGTCTGTCCTAACGCAACCCATAGGTCCCAAACAACGCCCTTGTGCCTACTTTTCTGCCACTCTTGACCCTGTAGCCAGAGCTCTGCCCGCCTGCCTTCGAGCGGTAGCTGCCGCTGCCGTCTCTATCTGACAAAGTGAGGGATCGTACTTTCGAATTCCCTCACTGTGCTGGTCCCCCATGCTGTCGACACACTCCTGAACCAGACCAAGACTCAGCACCTGACTAGCGCACGACTGACTGGTTACGAGTTAACTCTGCTTACACCCCACATCACGTTGAAACGATGTACCACTCTGAACCCTGCCACTCTGTTGCCCCTCCCGATGACGACCCCAATGTGTCCCCTATGCATGACTGTGTGACCCTCACGGACGAGCAAACTAGAAGTAGAGCTGACCTCCGTGACACTGCCATCCCAGACCCTGATGGAGAGCTATGGGTAGACGGCTCGTGCATTAAACTCCCGACGGCACGACCTCGGCTGCCTATGCAGTCACCACAGCCCGGACGGTAGTTGAGACGGCCCGCATCACCCAACAGTCCGCACAAGCGGCAGAACTAATTGCCCTCACACGTGCATGCGTCCTAGCAACAGGCAAAGTGGCAAACATCTACACCGACAGCCAGTATGCCTTCGGGGTGGTTCATCATTTTGGGCTCTTATGGAAGGAAAGGGGATTCCTGACTTCGCATGGTACACCCATCCTTCACGGAGATCTAGTCTCTACCTTGACCGAAGCAGTCCTCCTCCCCGAACGACTTGCAGTCATCAAATGCCAGGCACACAAGAAAGTGACAGACATCATTGGACAAGGAAATGCACTAGCCGACATCACTGCTCGAACCACAGCTGAGAATAGGACGACGACACGCATGTACGTGACTAGGTCACAGACGGAAAAATGGAAGGACGCTAGAGAGCACATTAGAGACATACAAATGGCCTGCTCCCCCAAGAACTGACTGAATGGGCACGGGTGGGACTGAAAGATGATGAAGGCTGCTGGTTGACAAAAGACACGAACAAATGGCTGCTACCCAATTCCTACTTGATCCCCATACTGACTATGGCACACTCCCCAGCACACATAGGATCTGCCCCCATGATTGAACTCATCACCCGAGTCTGGCACAACGACAAGATTCCCGACTCTGCTAGACGCCTAGTTCAACAATGCTTAATCTGCTTGCAACACAACCCAGGGAAAGGAACTGTTGTCCCTCGGGTGGGTTCGGGGTCCCCGACCATCCCTTTGAAGTCCTACAGATGGATTACATTCAGCTAGACCGTTGCCTGGGTTTGAAGTACGTCCCTGTTGTCGTGTGCGCCTTCAGCAAATGGGTGGAGGCCTATCCCACACGCGACAACACTGCCATGACCACTGCCAAAGTCCTGTTAAAAGAGTTTTTCCCCCGATATGGCCTTTGTCGGATTTTATGGAGTGACAACGGCCCCCACTTCATAGCTGAAGTCATCCAACTTATCTTAAAGGGATTGGGTGTAAAACAGAAATTTCACGCAGTCTTCCACCCCCAATCTGCAGGCCTGGTCGAGCGACACAACGCCACACTCAAGCTAAAAATCTCTAAGATTGTTGCCTCCACTGGACTGAAGTGGCCTGATGCCCTCCCATTGGCATTGCTATCAATGCGCTCCACCCCCACTAAGCACCACTTGACCCCTTACGAAGTAGTATTCGGGCGGCCAATGAATATTTGGGCCGCGCCTAGGCCAATCTCGATCCATGACGTCCCAGACGTCCTAATGTCTGACTATCTGTGCACCCTCACTAAAACCTTAACTGTCATCCATCAACAGGTGCTGCAAGCCATCCCAGACGCTTCCAGGGGCCCAGGACACGACATTCACCCAGGGGATCACGTCTTGATCCGCAACTTCCAGCGTGCCAAAAGCTTGGAACCTCGGTGGACGGGCCCCTGGCAAGTCCTGATCACTACACGGACGGCCCTTCGAGTGGAAGGCAAGCGTCACTGGGTGCATGCGCACCATTGTAAACGCGCCCCCAACTCTGACGACGGAAGAAGACATCGCGACTCAGGAAGAGCTCCTGACAAAAGACAAACCATCGTTGAGCTGTCACACCGACACAGAAACGCTCGAACTGGCAGAGTTTCCCGATCCCACCGTACCGTCCAGGGAAGGGTACAACCTACGTAAAAGGGAGGAGCTTCGGCAAAGCAGACCACTGACTGGGTAAAATCTCAGAACGGTAGCCTAACACACTCAAGGTTGCCCGAAGAGAAGTCAGAGAAAGTCGGTGGTTCTGCCCGCTACCGAGCACTCTGAAGATGATGGAAGCGCCCGACTCCCCAATGATGGAAGCAACTGGATATCCGAAGAGGACCTACCGAAACCCAAAGACCAACAAACTGCACAGCTCAAAGACTATAGCTGTTTTCATTACCCTTCTCTTTTGCCTCCTCCTCATGACAACCTTCTGGATCATCGAAGAAAGCACACCCGCTCACAAAACATTGCTCCCCACTGAACTGCCGATAACTACCAAGGAACACTTCCTGATTGCCCTTTCTCCACCGCTCCGAGAGAGACGCAGGGAGTTCTGGAATAACTCTTTTGTGCAACTGCTGCACCAACACAACCTTGCCGCTAATGCCACTAATTGCTGGATCTGCGGGCTGCTGCCCCATGCAGCCGGACACTCCATCCCGTTCATTCCTTCGCCTCTTTTCCATCCACGGCTCCTGTCTTGCCTGGCTGATTCTTCTGCAAGAAAGCTTTAAAGACAATGCCACATCAGAAAGAACTGTTTCGCATTTCTACCACGAGGCATGGCTGAATAAGACTGGGCGAACCGCTACTCCTTTTACCCTCTGACCTCTGGTACCTCTATTCACATGGACATCCCTGCCAAAGAACGAGTGGAAATGCAAGTTTTCCATAACCCAGCCAGACCCACTTTCTCCTACCTCCGGAAACGAACAGCCACCACTCTGACAGTGGCCTTGTCTGTTGTCAACGTCTCGGGCCTTGTGTGCATCGAAGGCCTGGGGACGCAACTGGTGGGCCGCAGCGCCTGCGTCATCACCAGAACACTGGATTCATCCGACCCTCCCTCCTTTGTTGCTTCTCCAAATATGTACTTTGTTTGTGGCACCAAAGCATACACCTGGCTCCCCAAAGGTTGGGGGCACATGCTACATTGCCTTCATCCTCCCACCTACGTATGTGGCCCCAGCAAGCCATCACCGGCAAAAGCGTGCAAGGGACATCGACCAGGCCGACTCGACAGGAGCACAGTTCTTGGATGCCGCGAAAGGACTTGTGCCATTCTGGGGTCCGATGACGAACAGCCGCGCCATCCGACACTTGACCCAGGCAGTTGAAACCACCATGAACATCACAGCTGGCATCTTGACCAATAACACCGCAGAGCTTCAGGCAGTCCGCCTGGTGGCTCTGCAGAACCGCCTTGTTCTAGACGTGGTTCTGGCAGACCGAGGAGGAGCATGCCGCATCATTGGGTCCAGCTGTTGCACCTACGTGCCAGACAATTCACCTTCTGTTTACAAAGCCATCGAACACCTCCATAGACTGTCCTCTGAAGTACACCGGGAGCAAGAAGGATGGTCGCTTGGGAGCTGGTTCTGGGACTTACTGAAAGCCTGGGGGTGGAGGTTGTTCACATTCATTCTGATTCCGATTGTGGTGCTATGCGGGTGTTGCTTAAGTATCCAATGTCTGCCTCCTCTGTGTTCATTATTTTCAAATTGCATTTGCCCAAAGACTTTGGACTTACAGGCTGAACACATGAAAACTTTGTATGAGACAGAAATACGTGGCATTATGGGGATCGACCCGAATTAACAAGTTGGCGAGAAATGTTAAAAGGGGGACTGTGGAAAATTAATTTGTATCGATAAACATTGTCTGCGCCATCTTGCCCTTTTTCCCAATGCCACACTTTCGTCGTCCGCGGCGGCCATTTTAGCTACCTTGATCAGACCCACTCTCTGCACACCGCTAATCCCCAGCGCGGCTCCACATCCTCGCAAGCCCCCCCGCACTGGTCACCCCTCTCTCTCTCTCTCTCTCATGCACGGGCCATTAACCCCTCCAACTGCGCTGCACTTCCCTGGGAATCTCACCCCGGGCCTGCCCGACACCTCCCTTTCCTCCTATACACTATCACACCCTCTGACACCCCTCTTCCTCCGTATCCGATTGTCCAGGCCGGTCCCAGGCTATCACCTAGCCCTGCGGATACAGTTTATGGCCCCGACTGTAAGGAATCGCCCCTCTTCAAAGGAGTTACAGTAGATCAAGGCCCCCACCCCATGAGATCCGTCACACCACATGCATTCCGGGAACCGGCGGAATGCCCTGCTGATCCTGCCGTCTGATGACGATTCTGTATGGTGAATGGGGAGGGATTCTCACTGTAAGGGTGCGTGGGAACGGGTCTGAAGCAGAAGATCCCAGGGATGTCTTTCATACTTCAAAGTATCTTTACTGTAATAAAGAATGTCTTCCTGCCATAAATGCGTGTATAAGAGGCCAGGCCTCAGAGATGCAGGAGAGCACCTCGTGAAGATTCCCTGTTGGTCTGATCTGACGTGTTCTCCTCCGGAGAGAATAAACCTTTGTTTCCTGCCTTCCAGTCTCCAGCGCCTGCCTCTTCATTGATTCATATTTTGGGGAATAGAGGCGACATCGCCGGGCAATACTTAAGGTTATTCCATTCGTCGATTGCCTTCCTGTTTTACAGTAGGGTTAAGGCAGTGCCTTCCCCCTTGGCTCAGGAGGAAGATCAGTCCCTTGAGGGGGATGATCTCAGCCCTGAAGAAGGAACTGTCCCAGAGGAACTTGAACCTGACCAGGTTGAGTTCTTGGGGACAGGGGGACCTTCTAGGGCAGATCTGAGCCAGGAGCAGCAGAGCTGCCCTCCCTTGAACCCCTCAGACAGCAAGCTGCTGCTGAGGCTGCTGGGAAAGCTAGTGGTCCCCATACAGTGTATTGGGATGATGGACTCCTGTACTCAGAGAGTAGAGACCCCAAGCCTGGTGCTACCAGGAGGTTGGTAATACCTTTGAAGTTCAGGGGCTTCCTATTGACCCTAGCCCATGATATTCCCTTAGCAGGACACCTGGGCCAGAACAAGACTTGGGACCGAATTGTCCCTCACTTTCACTGGCCCCACATGTCTGAAGACAGTAAGGAGTTTTGTCGCTCCTGTGTAACCTGCCAAGCCAGTGGCAAAGCAGGTGGCACTACAAAGGCCCCCTGATACCACTACCTGTGGTGGGGGTGCCCTTTGAGAGGGTAGGGATTGACATTGTTGGTCCCATGGATCCCCAAACAGCCTCTGGGAACAGGTTTATCCTGGTGGTAGTGGATCATGCCACCAGGTACCCAGAAGCTATTCCCCTCAGGACCACTACAGCACCTGTGGTGGCAAGGGCCCTCATGGGAATCTTCTCAAGAGTGGGCTTTCCTAAGGAGGTAGTATCAGACAGGGGTGCTAACTTCATGTCTGGGTACTTAAAAGCAATGTGGAAGGAGTGTGGAGTGACTTATAAGTTCACCACACCCTATCACCCACAATGCAATGGTTTAGTTGAGAGATTCAACAAAACCTTGAAGGGCATGATTAAAGGGCTCCCAGAAAAGCTTAGGCGTAGATGGGACATACTCTTGCCCTGCCTTTTATTCGCATATAGGAGGTGCCTCAGAAGGGGGTTGGTTACAGCCCTTTTGAACTTCTGTTTGGCCACCCTGTGAGGGGTCCACTGTGCTTGGTAAAGGAAGGATGGGAGTTACCTCTCAAGCCCCCAAAGCAAGATATAGTGGACTATGTACTTGGTCTCCGCTCCAGGATGGCTGAGTACATGAAAAAGGCAACCAAAAACCTTGAGGCTAGCCAGGAACTTCAGAAGGCCTGGCATGACCAAAAGGCTGTTCTGACTGTGTACCAGCCAGGACAGAAGGTGTGGGTGTTGGAGCCAGTGGCCCCAGCAGCTCTCCAAGACAAATGGAGTGGACCCCACACTATTGTTGAGCAGAAGGGTGAGGTCACTTACTTAGTGGACCTGGGAACACCCAGGAGTCCCCAAAGGGTTCTCCATGTCAACAGACTAAAGCCATATGTGGACAGGGCAGACATGGGCTTGCTCATGGCTACTGATGAAGGGCAGGAGGAAGAGAGTGACCCACTCCCTGACCTGCTCTCACAGAACCCTGACGATGGGTCAGTTGATGGTGTAGCCTTGGCAGGCAGCCTCACTACCCAGCAACAAACTGATTGCAGGCAAGTCCTCAATCAGTTTAGACATATGTTTTCACTGACACCCAGTCAGACCACCTGGTGCACTCATGAAGTGGACACTGGGGACAGTCTGCCTATTAAAAACAAGATTTATAGGCAACCTGACCATGTCAGGGACTGTATCAGGACTGAAGTCCAGAAAATGTTGGAGTTGGGAGTAATTGAACCCTCAGATAGCCCTTGGGCTAGTCCAGTAGTCCTGGTACCGAAACCTCACACCAGTGGTGGGAAAAGAGAGATGAGGTTTTGTGTAGACTACAGGGGTCTCAATGCAGTCACTAGGACTGATGCCCATCCCATTCCCAGGGCAGATGAGCTCATAGATACTTTGGCCTCTGCCAAATATCTCAGCACATTTGACCTAACAGCTGGCTACTGGCAGATCAGACTAGCTGATACTGCAAAGCCCAAGACAGCATTCTCAACCCCTAGTGGGCATTATCAATTTGTGGTAATGCCCTTTGGTCTGAAGAATGCACCTGCCACTTTCCAGAGGTTGGTGAATACAGTTCTCACAGGACTGGAAGCCTATAGTGCAGCTTATCTAGATGATATTGCTGTCTTTAGCTCCACCTGGGAGGATCACCTGGTCCACCTCAGGAATGTTTTACAGGCCCTGCAAAAGGCAGGCCTGACTATCAAGGCCACTAAGTGCCAGATAGGGCAGAGTCAGGTTGTGTACCTGGGCCACCTTGTGGGTGGAGGCCAGGTTCAACCTTTGCAGAGCAAGATCCAGACCATCATGGACTGGACTGCTCCCACTACCCAGACTCAGGTGAGAGCCTTCTTAGGCCTGACTGGGTACTATAGGAGATTTGTCAAGGGGTATGGATCAATAGTGACACCCTTGAATGACTTAACTTCTAAGAAAATGCCCAAAAAGGTTCAGTGGACAGTTAGCTGTCAAAAGGCATTTGATGACCTCAAGCAGGCCATGTGCACTGCTCCAATTCTGCAGAGTCCTGATTACTCCAAGAAGTTCATTGTTCAAACTGATGCATCTGAATTGGGGGTAGGGGCTGTACTGTCACAATTGAATGAAGAAGGTCAGGATCAGCCAGTAGCTTTTATTAGCAGAAGGCTGACCCCTAGAGAGAAACGTTGGTCAGCCATAGAGAGGGAGGCCTTTGCTGTGGTCTGGGCTCTGAAGAAGTTGAGGCCATACTTGTTTGGTACACACTTCCTGGTTCAGACAGACCATAAGCCCCTCTTATGGCTAAAACAAATGAAGGGTGAAAACCCCAAACTGCTTAGGTGGTCCATTTCCCTACAGGGGATGGACTTTACAGTGGAACATAGGCCTGGGAGTAACCATGCGAATGCAGATGGACTCTCTAGGTATTTCCACTTAGAACATGAAGACTTAACTGGGCAAGGTTAGTTTAATGTCCCTACGTTTGGGGGGGTTGTGTAGGAGAGTAGGATCTGCTTCACATGGGTACCCCCACTTTTTGCTGATGCTTCACTGGTTTTCAACATTAGTCTGGCTGGGGCCCTGCTATTCAGAACCCCAGCCTAGCTGTTTCCTCTTTAAAAGGGTCTCCATGTGCCTTAGGCACATCACTGATTGGGATCTGGAGTGCCCTTATAAGTCCCTAGTATATGGTATACTATGTACCAAGGGCATAGGTACCTCAGAGGCCTGCCAGGGGCTGCAGCATATATTATGCCACCCCTGGAAGGCCATCCAAACTGACACCACAGGTCTGCTACTGCAGCCTGGGTAAGGTGGTGCATGCACCCCTTACTGTGGTATAGGTTACCTATATCACTAAAAGCATACACACATATAAACCTATAAGTCACTCCTAAGGCAGGCCTTATCAATCCTAAAGGCAGAGTGCATGGTTCCTATGTGAGAGGGTGCCCCTGCATGAGCAGGGCCCCTCTGCAGCGTTCGGAGACCATCTCTGATGCTGTTTGTAGTGCAGCCTGACCATATACTCTTAAGCGCATTATATCCTCGCGGTAAAATGCTAACTTTGGAATGGCTGCACCTAAACATGTCGTGTTTGGTGTCAAACATCTTGGAATACTACCCCCCGCCAATCCTGGCGGCGGGGGTAGCATTCCACCCTTCTAGAGGGAAAGGCATGTTAACTCTGACGAGTCCGGTAACTTCTTTCCAGAGCCCTGGCATCACAAAATGGATGCTGCTGCCACAGACACGAGTCTGGCCTCCTGCTGCTGGACGAAACTCCGGCAGGGGAGGCCTGGACAATAGGTTTCCTGTCCCAGGGAGGTGTGACCACCTCCCCAGACAGGACAATGTGTATTGGGGCTGGGCGGGAGCACTTTCGGGTGCTTTGAAGTCCTGCACTGGGGGCACATTTGGTGTCCCTGTGCATACCCCAGTTCAAACCGGATCAGGGGCTCGCAGCCCCTGCTTTGGCGCGAACTGGACAAAGGGAAAGGGTGTAGCCACCCCTCTGCCCTGACCCACCCATAGGTGGGGCCACAGAGTAGTCCATCCCCTATTTTTAGAATAAAGGTAGGAACCCAGTCCTTAGGACTTTAGATTATACCTGGACGAAACTCTGACACTGAATCCTGGACCTTCGACGCTCTACGACAAGATTAGAGGACTGAAGAATCTCCCTTGGGGTCAAGGAGTGACTCCACTGCTTGGCAGGCACCAAAGAAGCATCTATCCGGTTCGCATCACTGAAGCTCCCGTCGGACGCCGAAGTCATTGCATCACCAGAGGTGGATTCTCAGACTTCCCGAGGCTACTCCTGAGTCCCCAGCAAAGCTGAGGCCCGTGGCTATCGTGGGTGACTTGAGACCGTGACCCCTGGACACCGAGCACACTTGCAAGTGCACCATCTTCTGGGTCTCCCAAGAAGTCGTGCTTTGGGCTCCGAGTAGCCCTAGCCTCCAGCACCCCCTGCACCGAAGATCACTGGCCCCCACTCCACGAGTGTCCTGTAAGCCAGCTCCACGTGTGGCGTCACGAGGCTCCTTCGCGGTCGCTAGCCCGTTGGCTAGTAGCCCTTAACGAAGGCCAATCTTTTCTTTACTTGGCATCCTAGTTGCTCCAGGCCTGCCCTCACTTACCCTCGCTGGGTGAGTTCCCCAGACCTTGCTGGTCTGCATCATCGACGATCTACATCTTACTCGAGACTTGCCGTTGCCAAGGCTTGTTGGGTCCAATCCGGTCGCCGACACCTCAGCACTCGACAGACATCGAGCACCAGCCCGAATCCTGCTCCTGGTCGCCGACAACGCCTCCCGGACCTCGTGGCTGAAGAGTCAAGACGACCGTCAACGCACCTGAAGCACTCGACATCGGTGGGCATCTGTCCATCGCCTTCCTGGTCACTGGCTAGTGACCCAGACTCTATCCCCTCTGCTTTCAGGTTCACCAGAACTCCGATCCACTCTTGGATCCACCCGGACACTTTTCCCTTGGCCGCCAGCAGCACTTTGCAGCAGATCGCCATTCGAATCGACGACGAAACCCGACCCCGAAAGGCACCTATGCACCCGGCTTCCCTGGGTGAGGTAACACGAGTACTCCGGTGCTCCCGTGGGTAGAGACTCTTCAAAGTCCTAGATCTCAAAGGGTTTTGTCCTAGTCCTCTTCTAAGTGTCCCTTTCCTCTATTTTCCCGATCCCGACTTTCTCCATAGAAGTTAACGGCGTATCGCGGTTGTGTATTTACACTGCACGCGTCTCCCGTGGGTCCCCTGTGTCACTACCTTGGGTGGTTCCTTGTGGTCCAAGCACTTCTAGAGGCTCTAGGCCTAGTGTCTAGTTCAGTCGTGGTTCGCATACCATTTTATTGGTATATGGTTTGGTACGCCCTAGGGCCCAAACGTGTATTTGTGCTATTACTGTGATTTAAGATCTTATAACCTATGTACTTCGAACTCTAGCCTCATAAAGAGACTAGAGGGGTGTGTTTAGTAATAAATACATATATTTTGAATATATACCTGGTGTGGTGCTCTTTCATTTGGTCACTCAAGAGATTATAGACTGGTAAAACAAGCTGCTTTACATTCCTTCAAGATTTAGCCTGAAGGCTGCTCTCCATAGCTACCACTAGGATAGCTTTCAATAAGGTTGTCTTTAACCTACCTACCATAAGAGTCGATTTGGACTGGTGCAAGGTGCCCACTATAATTAGTGGACAGCATATGCCAGGCCAACTTCTCACAAGACCCACGTGTTAAATCACAGTAATGCGCCAAATCACTTTTGGTAAAACATCAGCAGGAACTTGGAAACACTGTTAAGGAGCACAGATCATATTCAGGAGAAGAAGCACATTTTAGTGCAAATTCACATTTAGGTGCAAAATTGTCATTGGTGTGCAGCATTAAAAAGAGTGTGCAGAGATATCAGGAGGAAAAACGTGACACCGGCCCTGCACGGCTATGGGTAGCACTCTTTGAGCAGGTAACTAACACATCTAATAGTCAGTAGCTAATGGTGAAACTAAAATGCTGCCTTGACCTGATCCAAAATGGGAACAAATGAGAGTGACACTTCCTTCAAGCAACAACAACAAGCATTGGCATAGCCAATAGGTCTCGCCTTTGGGACCTTATAAGTGTTTGGTTATCCAGCACAATATCCTTGGTGCAACAACATCAACTGTTGCATGGCTAAACACTTATAAGGTCCCAAAGGCGAGACCTATTGGCTATGCCAATGCTTGTTTAAGAGTAGGCAGTGGTGTGTGGGCCCACGTCTGCTTTTAAAAAATGTTGGCACGCACATTCACAAAGGGGAAGGGGTCCCTTGATGACCCCTTCCTGTTTGCAAATGGGTTACCACTTCCTTCAGAGAGTCTGTAAAATATGAATGTTTTGCAACCACATTCCGGTCGCAAAACATTCATACATGCCACTGTGACTCACTATTAGGAAGTGGGGGTGGGTGAAGAATTTTGCCCTGCCCGCGGTTCGCAGAGTTTTTCCTCTTGAGCGGCTCGCCAGCGTTTAGTTGGTGAGCGCTCACGAGAAAAAATTGCATGCTAGACCTCCTCCCAGCGAGATTTCTCAATGTGGGTGGTCACAGCAGGTCGCGACCCCACGTGTTGAGAAATCTACCGCTCGAGTAGAATGTCTACTCGAGCTGCAGAAAGCAGCAGTGCTCTCTGGCGCGACGTGTAGTGCTGTTTGCGCTGACAAACTCCCGGTGCAAAAATCAGTGCGAGCAGCGCCACATAACAGACTATATCGCTGGCGGAACTATGCGGAGCACGGCAGAGTTTTTCCAGCACTTCACGAAGTTCTGCGGAGTATAACTCCGCCCAGGCCTATTAGGAAGGGACGCCCTTGAAATGCCCCTGAAATGCCCTTCCTAATAGCGACTCACAAACCCTAATTTGCGAATCGGTAATAGGTTACCGACTCGCAGAATAGGATTGATACATGCTGACAGCCGTTTTAGCTGTCACAAATGGCCCGATACTCCTTTTGCGACCACTAAAAACGATTGTGCATCTGGCCCTTAGTCTCTCCCAGGTCGTTGATCACTGCCTGGCTAGCCGCTTGTACCTCTTTTTTATAGTCTAGTTTTAGCCGTCTTGATAAATAATGGATAAGGTCAGTATCACAATTCTGATCCAATAACAGCTGGTTTGAGCGGGTTGATAAGCCAATTATTGGGTCACCCGCTGGATCAGAATCATTATTTCCATGCTCAAACCCTACCAGCACAGGGTCCAAGATTTGAACAGGCAAATATTTCAATGACAAATTGGGCTCCATGTCTCCACCTGTGGATTAATGAGATCTGTTCTCAATAAAGCAATTTTTTGTAGCGCTATATTCAATAAAGTGGATTTTTCCTATCTCGCTGCTGCTGCCAACTGCCCATGAATAGCATGCTTTTTCTCTTTCTGAGTAGGGACCGCAGCACCACTGTTACCAAGGGACTCTCTTGAGTGCTTCTGTCTTATTTTGTCTATCAGGGCTCAGTCCAGTAGATGGAATAAAATAGGGGGTTAGCATATATCCATATGAACCCCCACGAACCACAAAGCCCTGGGGGGATGGCCACCAAAACCAACTCCTTGCAGCAAGTACTCACTCACCTCTGGATTCTTAAATCATTCTCAAAAAAGCTCCAACGTTGCTCCAACATTGCTGGCAGAGCGTGTTTATATCAAATGCAAGAGGCTGACAGCCCCATAACTCTCGGTGCCCTGAAGAATCCCTGGCTCGCAAAGCCAACAAGTTGAAGAAAAAAACATTGGCCTCACAGACCTCATTGACCTCAGGGAATCCTCACTTTCAGCAGAAACAGGCATGAAGGGTGAGTTGTGAGCAAAATACCAGGAAAACACCATTAAAGTCTGAGCTCCAACAAGCTACAGACCAGGTAATCATGGCTCACCTATAATACTAAATTTCCTTGACTCAAGCAGAGTGGAAAGTCATCTCTGGCATCAACTTTCTCCCAGGATGCCCCTTCTCGAGAGCAGCTCAGCAGCCGGCAGCCAAAACTCGCACCTTCCTGAAGTGTAAAGGAGAGAGACCATTGGAGGAGTGACCTAGTGGCAGTGCATGCAGGCTCCGTCTGCTGCACCAATTTCACAGCAAATATAGCTTCTGATGAATACCTGCAACTGTAGGTTCCTCACCTTTAGATTTTTCCCCAGGTGCCAGACTAGAGCCAGAAACTTTCATAGTAGGGCTCCTACACGGCAATAGGTGGCAGTGTGCTCTCTACGTGGTCTTCATCCTTCCCCAGAAGTGACAGAAAAGAGGTGCATTTAAGCTGTGTCTCCTCCTAAAACTACAGGCTTCAGACCATGTTCTAACTGCTGAAAACACGTGTTGGCCACGAACACGAGAAACTGATTCTGCCTTACAATTCTTTAAGGAGAGTTAGGCCATGGTACACTGTCTGGGTCCTTCGACCCCGCCCAGACATTTCCCTTACCAGTTCAAGATTTTCTGAAGCTACTCCATCGGTTTGGCATACATGCAATGCCAGTCTCACCCCTCATCCTCTACAGTCACCTCAGCCCTTGTGTAGCCAGCGACGTGGATTTGACAGCCAGCATGCAGATCATCTGAGGCATCAATCTTCCCAGTCCCCCTCTACTGCAGCAAAAGCCTCCAAGGCGCTTTAGCTTGCCTTTAGCTGCTCAAAACCACCCTGGGAGAGAGAGAATTCAGTCCTGTCTCCTAGGGTGGTGATCCATCGAATCTGACAGATAGGCCCTCCAAATCGTTCTGCATGGTTATGTCCTACTGTTTCTTTTTGCTCCAATATACCTCTATTCCACTCTACATTGGCTTTTGGTAGAGCACCTGTCCATTCTTTTTTTTTTTTATTTTTTTTTTATTTAAAGAGAGTATATCAATAGAAAAAATCATTTACACTTCATAAACCTTAAAATACATTTAGCTAATATCATGTAGCACAAGAGCAAATTCATATACATTAACACAACAGATCAATCAGAATGGGGAGAGAGGAATCATAAGAAGAAGAGAGCCAAGAACAGAGAAGAAATGAGTAGATGCATAGGTAATAATTCATTTCAAAAGGTCTTTAACCAAAGGAGAAACATAGGTCATAATTCGCCCTATCTCTTTTAAAGAACATTTTGCTTTATAATCCAGTTTTTCATAGGGGCCCAGATTGCCCTACCCCGTCTTTTTGCGCTATGGCCTTTGCACTTGTATAGGACTTCCTCCAGATGGTAAATTGCCAGCAAGCGACCCAGCCAAGCCTGAAATTGAGGGGGGTCTGCATCTTTCCAATGTGTGGCAATAAGGAGACGGATTACCGCTATTGAGACAAAGACGAACTTGTCCTTGTGGCGATCACTTTGCACCTTTTCATCACATCCCAACAACATTAGGGTTGGGGTTATATTAACACTTGTGTCGATTGCTGATGACAAAAATTCCCCTATCTACTTAATCAATGGACCCAGTTTCTCACAGCCATAGAACATATGCACTATATCTGCTGGCCCTTGATCACATCGCGGGCATTTATCGTCCTCTCTTTTCCCCCACCGATGTAATTTCGCAGGGGTAAAATAGAGGTCATATCATATACCGTATAGTAGTGTTGAGCTTTCAAATTAGCTGCGAGGAACGTCCCTTTGGCTAAGGCTAATGAGTTATACACATCGACGTCAGTACTCCTATTTTAGTAACCCATTTGGTTTCTACTGCCTCGAGGTCGTCTGAAAGGGTATCTATCAAGATTTTATAGAAATTTTTGATTTTTGCTTGCGGTAGGGACATAGTTTCTATTAGCGGATTCCTGCCTAGAGAAATTCTTTCTTCGTTGATTTGATTCAAGAAGCAAGTAATCTGTCTATATTTAAAGTATGTTCCAGCCGCAATGCCAAACCTTTGCTGCAATTCAAAGAACGACAGCTGTTGTTCGTTAAAATAGATATCTCCCAGCTTCAATATACCTTTTTCTTCCCATTGCTTGGCCAGATTATCGTACATAAATGCAGGAAAAAGGGGGATCGCCACAATGGCGTATACCTGTTATAGTTCGGTATCTTCGTGAGCTCTACCATTCTTTTCCATATATTCCAGATTGCAATTATAATCTTAAATTTAGTTTTCTTATAGTAACTGGGCTCTAATTGGCGTAGAAGTACTCCTTGTGCGTTTCTTCCTATTGCCAACTAATAGATCGAAGGGAGGTCCCTGTTTATAACACATTGGCTACTACTCACACCAGGTAAAATCACTAGAGCCATTTGTTGTAAAAAAGTTGCATAATAATAAAATCTAAGGTTAGGAACAGACCACGCACCTCGATCTTGTGGTAGTGCTAGGAATTTAAGGGAGCGCCGAATTTTTGAGTACTTCTATACAAAATTACTAAATATGCCATCTACTTTCTTTAAAAGTGAATCTTCAATTGCTAATGGGATCGATCTAAACATATAAAGAACCTTAGGAAGCATAACCATCTTAAGTATGTTACATCTTCCTATAAGAGTTAGGTGTAATCTATCTAGGTTACGCAAATCTGTACTGATCTTATCAATCATAGGGGTCATGTTTATGTTCCAGATTGCTTCTATTTTACTACTAATTTTAATACCCAGATAGATTACCTCATCGAATCTTCGAGAGTCATTACACAAGGTATTAGAATTGCATAGAATCTGGGTTTTCCCTGCGTTTAGTAGATAGCCAGATTTACGGCCATATTCATAAGCTAGATTCTGAATGCGGCTGATTGCATTTACCGGGTCTGTAGTGACCACTGCCAAATCGTCGGCATAGGCCATAATCTTTGTTTCAGATCCATTGCTCTTGACTGGTGTAATTGCTTGATCTTGAAGTATTTGCTCTATGAAAATGTCAATATAAAGAGCAAATAAAATTGGGGAACAGGGACAGCCTTGCCTTGTCCCTCTTGCGATGTCTATAGCTTTTGATTCCTGCCCCATTATGTTTAGCCTGGCATATGGCCTGTGGTACATTGCTTTAATTACTGTCATAAAACCAGACCCAAATCCTCTCTCTACCATGGTTGTCCAAAGATATTGCCATGAAACGCGATCAAATGCCTTCTCGGCATCCAGGAGGATCATAGCCATCCCTTCACTCGTGGTCTCAGTTATGTTAAACAAGGCAATAGCACGTCTAATATGGTCCGTAGTGCTTCTTGTTGGTATGAAGCCGTGCTGCCACGGTGAAACAAGGTCGGCTATGATCCCCCCTAGTCGAGACGCAAGGATTTTTGAGTAGAGTTTGGCATCTGTGTTCATAAGGGATATGGGCCTGTATGATGCGGGGTTGTCAGCTGGTTTCCCCTTTTTAAAAAAAAACACTATGTCGGCTCCCTGCCAAGACTCCGGGGGGATCCCACTGTATTGTATTCCAAGGAACAAATCTAGGAGAATCGGAGTCATTTCCGCTTGAATTAATTTATATAACTCGAGTGGAATCCTATCGGGCCCTCCCGCTTTCCCTGAGGCCATTGAATTCAAAGCTACTAAAACCTCCTCCATCGTAATTTCTTTTTCAAGCACTTGTCGTTGTACTTCACTGAGCCTACGGTGGTTTCCTAAAATTAGCTCGGTTTCATTAAAGAGCATGAGGTCAAGGTTATCCTGTTGATACAGATCTTGATAAAAAATTTCGAAAACCTTAGTGATATCCTTTAATTTAGTGTGACATTTGCCATCTTGGGATCTTATATCAGTGATGTTGATTCTGGCTGTTCTTTGCTTGGTCCGTAAAGCAAGTATCTTACCAATGGTCTCGCCGTATTCGTATCTTTCATTTTTATGTGTCTGATAGCAGGCTGCCCCCTTTCTAATATAATAACTATTTATTTCTGCTTTTATAATCATTATTTTTTGTCGCAATGCTAATTCTCCCCCCTCTTGTTTTTGTTTAATTGCCTTAGTATGTTCCTCTTCTAATTGTCCCAGTGTAGTTATCAGATCAGCTATCTCTTTCTTTTCTTGCTTTATCCTCTTTCCCACAAAACTTATTGTTTCCCCTCGGAGGCCTGCCTTGAAGCTATCCCAAACTATGCCCCTCGAGGAGCTAAATCGGTTCATTTCATAATATTGTATGGCCCATTGTTTAATATGTTTACGGTATTCATCATTGGTTAATAAAGATCTATCAAACGTCCACTTTGCCTGTGGTTGGTCTTCTTTCTGAAATGCTAGGTCTATAAGAAGAGGATTATGATCTGACATTAGCCTAGGCAGTTTCTTTATCCCAGCGGTCGTAATCAGAGGGGGTGGCCCAAAAAGTAATCCAGCCTTACATACTTCTTGTGGGGATTTGAAAAGTAGGTATACCCACACATCCCTCAAGTCGTAAGTAGCCCGCAGAGCCGAAAGGGCCCGATGAACCTGGGGTTTCCTGCCTTGGTACTTCTGAATTCCCCCACACCCAGTATCATAATGGATGTTCAGGTCCCTGCAGATCACTAATGGGCCTGACCATGATGTTAACTCAATTTCTAAGTCATTAAAGATTTGCGGGTCATCTTCATTAGAACCGTATATTGTGCAAATAATCAATCCCATATGGAGCTGTACGATAGCCCATCTTCCCCACTTATCTTCCAATACCCGTTTAGCGGGGCCAATGCAGTTCTTTGCATGAATTGTTACTCCCCTGAAAGTTGAAGTTTGGATGGAGCAGGCGAGGAGGTTATAACCCCTTATAGCTAGCATGTCTCTTTTCCCCCAGGGGATATGTGTTTCTTGTTGGCATATTATATCGGTTTTTAAGCCTCTTAATATTTCACCAACTCTGAAACGTTTTTGTTTATCGTTAAGGCCACCAACATTAACTGAGCAAATGGTTATTCTACCCATCTGGATCATTTGGTTTTTGCTGAATTAGATGCTCTTGCATTTTTAAGGTTATTATCTCAATCCCTTTTGTTATACCCTCTCCATTTATTTCTTTTCTCCACCCTGTGACCAAACCCCCTCCCCCCTCTCCAACCCCATCCTCTGCCCTTCCCTCACCCCCCGTGCCCTTGAACCCTGCCACCACCCCATCCCCTGTATAAAGGCATCCAGACTAAACAGTCTGTTGTGTTGAGTGCTGCCCCCCAACCCAGCGTTAATTTCCCGGCAGCTAGCTATCTCAAATCTTAAGATAAACAAAAGCCAGAAAAAAAGGAAAAAAAATCAAAAATCTTTCCACTCCCCAACCCTCCCCAAGCATACTGAAAACATAATCCCACTAAAGTATTATTGGCTGCTTTTATGCTGGGAATAGAAAGAGAGAGAGAGTTAGAAAAAACAAGAAAGAGAGCGAGGGAGAACTCAACAGATTCGGATGTTCAATCACTGAAAAATAGTCTAGTTCTTATAGTCCCAGGCTTCCAGATATTCCTTAACTTTAATTTCAGAAGTAAAGATCCCGGTGTGATCGCCCTTGATCACTTTCAGACGCGCCGGATGCAACAGGTATGCCTGCCCCCCCGATCCTGTATTGGCTTGACCATCTGCCGAAGACGCCATCGTCTCTCCACTGTGAAGTGGCAAAAGTCTGGTTGAACAAAAAATGAATAGTCTCCTCCATTGCGCTTCGATGTTGGCTTTGCTTTATCGTATATTGCCTGTCGGAGTAGAAAATTGCCAAAATAGACAAGCATCGCCCGGGGCTTTGTATCAGGTTTCACTGGGTGCTTAAGATTAAACGGGACCCGATGAGCTCTCTGTACCTCTAATGACCACTTCCACCCCTCGAGATCCGGAAAAGCCTTCGATAACATGTCGACCATATATGCCCGCGCATCAGACCCTTCTTTTCCCTCTGGTACACCTAGCACCCGCAGATTGTTTTGGCGCTGTCGATTTTCATGGTCCTCTAGTTTCCATTGTATATTGACTATTTGGGCATCATGAGCATTAGTGCTTGTGCACGCAGCTGCTAAGTCATTCTCTAAGGTTTCTGTTCGAGTTTCCAGAGTAATCAGGCGTTCTTTAATATCAGCACATGACTTCGCCACCTTCCTTACGGCCCCTTGAATCTTACGCATAGCCGTCTGTGCGCGTTTACTATCTTGGCGCGTTTCATCGCGATAGGAAAGAATGCATTGAAGAACCGTGTCTAGCGTAGGGGGTACTGAGGGTACTGTATTATCGTTTTTAGGGAGTGATGTTATACAGGTACTGAGTAAATCTGCGCCTGAATGGTCCCATCTTAAACTTTTCTTATGCAGACTAGGATGAGTTGTCTTCCTTACTGCCTTACGTATTGTGGCTGTGGTCTCTTTTTTACCGCTTCCAGAAACCTCCTCACTGGAATCTTCCAATGAATCAGACCCCGATCCAGAGCCTGACACAGACCAAATTCCGTCTGAGAGTGAAAAAAAACAGTCCATATCTTGTTCACTGTGATTTGACGAAGCAGCAGGGTTTGTCACCATAGCCTCTATGAGCGGGGAGTTAAACATATTAGTGTCCGATATAATGGTTGATGTTTGCCCACCGGCTACATCTAGATTGCTTCCATCTATGCAGTTTTTTAAGTCCAATTGTAGGCAGGGAGTGGAAGCAGTAAGGGAGAGCGCCAGGGGGGGGGGTGATCTGACGGATTTGGCATATTGGGCTGGCTATCCTTGGTCGCATCCGCCGCCAACGTAATAGTCATAGATACGGGTTCTTGCATGACAACATGGTCCTCCCCATCAGCCTCCCCAGCCACCTCATTGCCATCTTTGCCTCTCCCCCCCTGTAGCTGCTCACCTTCTTGCACTTGCAGATTCTTTGAGCCGGGCGCTGCACGCAAGAGATCCAACACAGAAGGCTCATTGGTAGGTGGCAATGCGGTGCGATTTTTCTTCTCCTCCGTCTTGTCATTCCTAGATACCACAGTCCCCACAGTTAGTTTTTTCACCCCTCCTTGTCGCGGATGGGGGTCCGAGTTTGTTGCTTTGGGAGACAAACCGGCGATTGCAACCACTCCAGACCTCGTTTTCCCTTTAACAGTAGTAGCCACGGGGATCTTTGGAGCCATGGTTTCACTACAGCACACCGGGGAGAGGCCCGAGCAAAACCGGCAGCACTTCCCTTGTTCCCCGTCGGCCGTCAATACACGCAGAGAAACAAGGAGCGCCCTTGCCAACTACGCACAGCACAGCTCGGCTTCCCACTGATTGAAACCGTCGCAGAGTCTCAGGTGAGTGAGAAGCGATCCCGTTCCATCTAATTCCCGCATTCCGGTCCGTTTTTTTCCCTTTTCTCTCCTGTTCCTCCACTTGTAAGAATTACGTATTACTTTATCGAATTTTCTTTAGATAACTGGCGTTCTCATCCAATATACATTCTTCCTTGATTTGTGATTCTTTTGCGATCCTATTACTGCCGGTTACTGCCAATTACTGCCATTTTTCAGTTCCAAGGTCGAGTCATGGTTAGGGGCAGCCGAACGACCGACTCACTCAGTCGCCATCTTGCCTTCCTCTGACTGCACCTGTCCACTGTAATGCAGGATATGCAAGCTTTACTTGCCAAAGGAGCCATCAAGAGGTTCCGGGCCCGGAAAAGGGATAGGTTATTACTCTTGCTATTTCCTGTTGCTGAAAAAGGATGGAGGGCTTCGGCCAATCTTATATCTTCACCTTCTGAGTGCCTTCTTATGGAAGGATAAATTCAAAATGCTCACGTTGGCCCAGTTTCAGTCTGTCCTGGATCCGAATTACCTTGAACTTGTAGGATGCACATTTTCATATACCCGTCCTGTAGTCCCACAGATGTTATCTGCGGTTTAAAGTTGGCCAAGAGTGTTTTCATTTTGCTCTTCTCCCATTTGGCCTTAGCAGTGCCCCTCAGGTGTTCACGAAAGTGATGACGGTGGTTGCCGCCCATCTTCAAAGGTCTACTAGTTTTCCTATAACTCGATGACTAGTTGTTGAAGGTGGGCCATTGTTCTGGTGCTGAAGGCCTTCCTGTCATCCATCAGGGGCAGGCTGATACAGGTTTTCACAGACCAGCCCACTGCCATTTGATACTACAACATGGGTGGAGTGGAGTTCTGTTTGTAGTGGCAAGTCTTTACACCTCTAGAGGTGGCTAGAGTGTCAAGGCATATCCCTGATCATGAACTACCTGGTGGGGTCATTAAATTCCAGGGTGGATGAGCTCAGCTGGTGGCACCTAGTAGGCCATGTATGACATCTGTATCCTGAGGTGGCACTGGGCATCTTCTGACAGTAAGGAGAAGCTTGGCTTGATCTTTTTGCCACTGTAAAAATACATCAATGTCAAAACTTTTGTGCATTAGATTTCCTCAGGGAGGAGGGAAGGGGTTCACAAGTTGTCCTTCAGGGTGAATCAGGTGCTCCTGATTTACTCTGGATGCGCTGCAAGTGAATAGCCCCACACCGCATTCTCGGATTCATTCCTGATGGGCAGGCTTTCTTTTATATCTCTAATCTTTACCATATATGAACAGTCCCTTTACCATTGGCCCCGTGAATAAAGTTTTTCCTAGGTTCACTGTCGCACCCTGAAGGACAAATTGTGGACCCCTTCCCTCCTCCCTGGTGACCAGCGGCACTGGCCCAGCTCTTGACAAATTTGCTGTGCAGTTTCTCCAACGTGCCTTGGATTCTCTTCAGGCAGCAATCTCCTTCTGTGTGTTCCCTAGTCCTGATAATGACCTCAGATTATGAAGGTCGAAACGTCGTTGACTTGCATCAGCCTAATTGAGATTGTTAATTATGTCATGATTGTTTCCATTGTTGGATTATAAAGTAAATATTCATGCATAGTATTTGTTTCAAATACTTCCCAAAGAAAACGCTGATTTCTATTCCTTATGTGTTTCACTTGTGCCTTTTAAAACACTTTTTCCACTTGCACAATGTGTTCACCCTGCACCTAAGTACACAACTTTAAAAGCTTGTTTGCTGCTGCTTCTTATCGTTGCCTTTCTTCTTTTTTCTTAATTCAATTATGCTGAAACTTAAAAGTGGGACCGCGTTTTTTTGTGTAATTAGTTTATTTTCTAAATTGTACTTTCTCATTCACTCTCATTGAGACATTGTTGTATGACATTATACTCACCCAGGTCTCAACTGGGGTTACGGGTTTCTCCTGTTGTTTGTTAATACTATCTGAGGCAAGTAGCAGAGAGGCATCAGTATGGAGGTGAAATACTGAATGGAATAAAATATTGACTTTCTATAAAAAGGTAGCAAGCAGCGCAAGATTCTGCCTCACTCTACAAAATACTTGATAGGGTTACCTTACCCACTTAATGCTGAGTAACATGTATCCGGCCAGGTTGCAAGGATGACCGGAGTGCCACTGTGATGCTGCGGCTTTGCTCCATACATGCAGTGGTAGGGGAATGCTGGAAACAGGTAACAGGCTGCAAGAGGAGGGAGGCAGGGAATAGTTGGTGGCTTAAGAGGTACATATGTCTAAGGTAAGAAAGGATGATAGACTGCTGGTAAATATCCGAGATTGGTGGGAGACGGTGGCTGTGCTGACCAGTGGTGAGGTGGAGACGATCAGGGATGCTCTGTCTGACGAGGAGACTCACATGGGTGCGGGTTTGGGAGAACTGTGCTGAATAATACATGTGCACTGACACTTACATGCAGTCCCCTGCGCTGATTTGATGCCTGATCTGGAAACTGTACTATGATGCTGACTCCGTATGTTTCATATTTTTCCAGTGCTCTTGCGCTTGCATATTTAGTTGCCTGCCTGTCCTTAAGAAATTATAAATTAAATAGATTTTTTTAAATAAAATAAATAGCAGTGGACACTGGGTGGCATTTGAAAATAAATCCAGCCTGAGCGTGAAAGAGGAATGAAGGAGGTGGATGATGAGATTAGAGGACCCGGTAGTAATTAAAAAGTGACCATTAAAGGGGTCCCTTTCGGGCCCTCTATTCATGTCCTTAACTTTTCAGGCAAAAACACTCATTAGTTCTGAACAATGAGTGTATATAATGTTAAAATAACCCGTGTCTTTCCTGCTTATATTTCATATGCTTTACTTAATCTTGCATTCTCTGTGAGTGTTTGCTTTTGTTCAGGATATTGTTATTGTTTTTCAGGCAGCATATTACTCTTGCCTAGTGCATAATTTGAATTGAAACGCATCCAGGTGTTTACAACGAGGCGTGGTTGAGTCGGGCCTGGAAGCAGTGCGAGTTTTTCTCGGTGTCTGTCAGCGAGGTAAAAAAAGGTGTTCAGAATACGTAGTCATTCAATCCTTGGCCTTTCTGCAAAGCGCACAGAACGATGATCATGTATGCCAGTTGCAGCTGGGATTCTATGCAAATATGTGGGTAGGGTGGCACTCTCTGGGAATTTTAGTTTGTGTTTAAGCCACGGTCATAGTTATATAGGACCTGCCCAACTTTTTCAACCCATGCAAAGCCCTGGATATAAAATGTCATTGCATTCCATTAATCCAGTGCCTAATTTTTGCCCGTGTTTGCCGGTGCTCACCACCGGCACTTATTGTCAACGCCGACAGCGCTGGGGAATATTCATCTGTTCAGCTCTGATGATTTGGCGTGCTATGCATGGCTCACCTCTAGCTCACAATAATATCTTCCAAGGAACTAGAGACCCATCCAGCAACATCAAGGGGCGTAAGAGACTGCTATTGACCGAAATATTAATAAAATTGCATTAGTGCTTGTTACACAATGCGATCACTAAGGCACTTTTTCAATAATCTTGGCTACCAACAGAAACGACGTGTCAAGAGAAGGTTATGCTAACAGCTTGTACCTTTGTCCTCCCCGATTCGTATTACGCAAATTACAACGGATTCAAAAGACCTAGCCGGATTATTACTTTACCTCCACCGAAAGCAGTGCTGTAAATGGAAATATCGAAATGCAGGTACTCATTTTGTAGAGTACCTGTTTGCTCCTGAGAAGTGCTGGTACTCTCCCATTAAATATATTGCAGCAGTACTGGGAAGAGCAGGTACTCTTCCTTTCAAATTAAAGAAGTGTAGGTACTCAGGAGCAGATTTATAAGCCCCTTACGAAACTTTTGCACTGCCGTTGCGTCACTTTTCTGACGCAGCGGCGGCGTAAACAATGCGGCCAATTTACAACGTGACGCATCTAGGGAGATGTGTCACGTTGTAAAGCCCTGCATCACATTATACCTGCGTCAGGTATAATGTATGCAGGGTCGGTGTTCCCATGCAGGAAAGCATCGTAAAAGTGACACAGTGATATCTATAAGATTTCACTGCGCCACTTCTAGGACGCATCTGCGTCAAAACCTTACGCCTGCTTGAAGCAGGCGTAACGAGTGACGCAGTACAATAAGTTTAGGCCTCAACCTGCATTGCTGGAGTTGTGTCGTACTTGCGACACAACTCCAGCAATGCGTGACTTTTGGGCCAACAGATGCGTCAGAATTTCTGACACATCTGTCAATCCTTGCGACATGGTGCACCGTATTGTAAATACGGCGCATCCATGGTGGCGCAAGGGTATCGGAGGCTGGCGCAGGGAAACTGAAGCATCTCTACAGATGCATCACTTTCTTGTAAATCTGCCCCTCAGTACCTGGCAGTAGCTGCGCAATTAAAGCTCCGACCTAAAGGAACATATGACAGCAGTAGTCCATGCATTACCTTGGCTGCAGAGGACAGGTGCTCACAAATGCCGGCTAAGTGTAATCATAACTTGTGTGTCTATCTTTCACACTTCACCCACAATCACATCGCTAAACCCTGCGACCCAAGACAAGATAAAAGCGCTTCTGTTGACGCTCAGGTACAACACAAATGCAACACTCTTTTAACTGGGTGTTCCCCGCTGTGAAGCATGCTAAACGCCAGAAAATGCACTTCGAAATACATATATATTTTCGAATTAATTTCTAATAATTGTAGTGTTTCAACTATTTTAGAAACTTTCACCTCTTCCACGATTTTAACGGTATAACTTTTTTTCACCTCGAGCCAATTTACTGTTACTTAATGTTTTGTTGTTTGTTTATATATTGGTTCATTATTTTGTCTTATATATATTTTTCGAGGCGCGAGCCTGAACTATATTTGCCGATTTATCGATGCTTGGGAGTGATTTACCCCCGAGATGGAGAAGGGTGATTACTTCACAGTATACTGTAACAAAAAAGAGCCCTCCTCTTTTAATTAATTTAGTGCGACTAAAATTAAAGAAGTACGATCATAAAATCCCGTGTTGTGTCGAAAAACGTTAGTAGCAGGCCCATAGTGGCTTTTCTATGTAGCCTACGTTTTACTCTGCAGGACCGAAATGTGATATGCTCATTTAATAGCAGCAATTTCCCTTTAAGCCCTCTCTTTATTACCCTGTGCTTTTTCCTTTTCAGGAACATTAGTCAGCGAGAAGGAACTAGGTATGCGATTACTAGAAAAGAAATACAATTGGAGTGCAGCCTAATGCAGGCCGCCTTTTGTTTCTGCACACTGGCGGCTTCATTAAGGCACACTGGCTCCACTCACTGGAGTTAGTGGCCTTCTCGTATCCAAAGCGGATTTTACATGGACTTCAATTCTTTTCCCTTTGTTGAAGCACAATGCTCTTTTCTGCGGCGGCGGGATGATGAGCAGTTCATGGCAGGGCTATGTGGTTTAAGATCCGCCCTTCCAGCCCCCACCTCTGCACCCCAGTGCAAAGACAAAGCCAGGTGATTTCCAGAATTGGATAAACTGGTGATGCCTCCGTAACACAATGCAGGCCCGAGACATTCGAGAGGAGCGTTTGCCCAGCAAAACGCGATGATTGCACACTGAATACCACAGATACCATGGCCTCTTTCAGGATGTTATTCCTGTGAACGTTTCCGGGTCTCAAATTAAAAAAAATAAGTTGCCAGCCTGTGCACCACAACAGAAACCTGCTAAGTATGCCTTCCTTTGTGAAAGCTGCATTATGCTCCCTGTGGGTTTTAAGTATCTGGAAGTTGGTAGGTTGCATTTCTTTCGCAGATAATGGGAGGCTTGTTTTCCATTGGTTTGTGTGTTTTGCAGTCCTGCCTCGCATCAGTGACATGAAGTCTTCATGTTACTCTGCTAAACAGCGTTATTAATATGCTTTTTGCACTGTTCTGTCGCTGGAGTAAGCATAATTTTGTAATCGTTGTCAATGCAATAAGTGAGCCAATAGTGGCCTTTTAAGTTCAGCGCCAACAGGTAGTGTTTGTATGCAGTGGCGGCTCCTCCGCTAAGGCGGAGGAGCATCGCCCCACTGCCATGAGCAGCAAAGAAAGGAAAATAAAATGATAATAACAGAATGTTATCATCATTTAATTTTTTCCTCCTGCTGCAGCAGTGCGTGCGGGGGCGAAGCTGCAGGGGAGGAGTGGTAGACACACCTGTGCGCAATTATTGTTTGGTAGGCCTCTCCGGCCGCCCAAAACAGTCATGCACACTGCCCTGTTCTCCATGCAGGCTGCATTACAGCCTGCAGAACATGTCCACCCCTACAGCCCCTGGCTGAATGCCGTGTCACGGCGCTCAGACCAATCACAACGTTCCATTGGAGCATTGTGATTGGCTTAGGGGTGGGAGCCTGGCTGCCTGCTTCCTGTTCCGACCTGGAGTTGGACACAGGCGAGCAGGAAGGAAGATGCGGGACCCGGCAGCGGCAAGGTAATTTAAATTTTTTTTTTTTTTAAGCAGCCCGCAAACCTCCCCGCGGCGAGCCCCCCGCCCGCGAGCCTTGCTGGCCGCTCCTGTTTTAGTGCTGTTTCCAGTATGGGGCTATGCCCAATCAGAACACTTTGAAATATTATGTTTAAATACATTTTGGATAGTAATAGAATACACCATGTCAAGTGACAGAAAATTATATTTATTACTGCACCGAACTTCCTAGAGAATACCGCTTTAAACGTTATAATATCCCACAGAGGTCCCCCTTTGGCATTTATACCTTCATGCGTCCTGCATACGTTTTGTATCTGTTTACCTGTGTTTTCCTCAAATCTCCCCTGAAGGTATGATCACACATGCACGAGCCAATATGAAGGCCTGCTCTCCCTTGGAGATTTTGTAGGGGTGAAAATGTTATGAACTCATCAGACTGCCTGAATGTCAGTCATGGAGCAGGGTTATATCAGCATGAAAGGCAAACAGTTCAAAATGTTCAGTCTGCAATGGAGTTTCTATAAGAAATCAGGCCTCAATGAAGAGGAGCAATGTTAGGGTTATATTCATGGGTGAATCAAGTACTCAAGATTTCACAGACTAACTGGCAAATCATTACACGGCCAAAGCAGACACGCTGGACTCATATAAAACAAAGACAAAGCACCAGCACCGACCGTTTTTACAAAACAGCAATCCAAGAATACTCTAACCCAGCCTCTCCGCTCCTTCCAACACATTTCACATGATGAATTTATGGATCTAGTCAAAGGCAGCCCTTCTGACCCATGTCCACTGCAAACCTTCAAAACAATCGTACTAGCAGCCTCTGCTGCCACACCAGTAAGAAGAATCATCAACAATTCCTTAACTACCAGTATATTTCTAGAAGAACTCAAAAAGTCATACATAAGTCCATTACTGAAGAAAACATACGTGCACCCGCTCAACCCTGACAACTACAGACCGATTACAAATGGACCTTTGCTGGGCAAACTGACAGAAAGAGCAGCATTCGCCCAGATGTCACAATTCATTGACAAAAATGCCATATTTTCAGACTTCCAAACGGGATTCCATCCAGGAAGAGGAACAGAATCTGCTATCGTTGCCATCTGGGATGACCTGAAGAACACAGGTGACAGCAACGGGTTGCTGCACTACTTCTCTTGGACCTCTCCGCTGCCTTTGACATGGTTGAACATGATACTCTGATACAAAGACTCTACGAAGCCAGCATAGAGGGGACTGCTCTAGACTGGATCACATCCTACCTTCGCAACAGAACAAATTTCATTCATACCCCCCCTTTCTCGTCCACACCGTACTTCACAAAAGCAGAGATCCCTCAAGGCTCTATCATCCCGCCCATGCTTTTCAACATCTACATGAAGTTATTACTGGCACTGATCAATCAATTCCACCTCAGGTGCTATAACTACGCAGAAGACACGCAAATACTCCTTCAACTGGAATGCCCCAAAGACATTGGAAACTTGCCATTTTTCAGTTGTCTTAGAGCCATGTGGATCATGTGGAGCCATCTCAAATTGAATGCTTCCAAAACAGAAATACTATGACCCACTCGCTACCTGGCCTGATGATCTGAAAACACCGCCTAAAGTATCGAAGGAAGTAAGAAACCTCGGAATGACCATGGACTCTAAGCTATAAATGAATGCCCAAGTGGACAAACTAGCCAGATCAAGCTTTGTTACTATAAAAAACTCCATGACGAATCTTCCCCCATCTGGGATTTCATCACAAGGTCCAGGCTTCCATCTCTCTTGTTCTGTCCAAACTCGATTACGCCAATAGCCTCTACCACAGATCAACTTTAACGACTATTAAAGGACTACAACGGATTCAGAACTTGGCTGCCAGACTACTTTTACATATAAAGTCGCAGGACCACATATCCCCTGCCTTGAAAACCCTGCATGGGTTACCGGTTGCCAGAAGATCCACGTTCAAGCTGCTTTGTATCACCCACAAAGTGATACATGAAACAGGACCGCTCTTCATCAGGAATAAAATTACCAAACACATTCAACAAAGGAACCTCTGCTCTAGAGTGGCGCCTCTCCTAAAAATCCCAACGTACAAGAAAAAAAACATGGGTGGCATATCCTTCTCTATTCAAGCAGCCAAACTATGGAACCCTTTACCCCCCAAACATAAGATACACGGATAACCACCTTATCTTCAGAAGACTACTCAAGAATTGGCTCTTCCCCACATAACCACCATACTCAAACATAAATAAACAGCATATCCCTCTGTATATAAGCATTAATTTGGACTATAGATATGTACCTAAATGTGTGTATTGCTTTGTATAAACGTGTGTAATAATTATGTTTTTAAAAATATAGATAATCATTAGTTCTGCTTAACTAATGTACATATTATTGATAGTTACATTATTCTATGTTTTTAATCAATCAGGGATTTGTGAAGTGCGCTACTCACCCGTGAGGGTCTCAAGGCGCTAGGGGGCGGGGAGGTCGTGCAGCTCCGAATCAGCCGAAGAGCCAGGTCTTGAGGCTTTTCCTGAAGGTGTGCAGAGTGGGGGAACGTCTGATGTTGAGTGGGAGATCGTTCCAGGTCTTTGCCGCGATGTAGGAGTAGGCTCTTCCGCCCGTTCTGGCTCTGCAGATGCGCGGGGTTGCGGCGAGGGCGGGGGACTGGGGACTGGAGGTTTCTCTTGGGTGCGTGGCAGGAGACTGTTTCATTGAGGTATTGGGGTCCGGTGTTGTCGAGGGATTTATAGGCGTGAGTGAGTAGCTTGAAGGCGACTCTCTTCTCATCGAGGAGCCAGTGGAGGTCTCGCAGGTGCTGGGTGATGTGCTCGTGTCGTGGGATGCAGAGGATGAGCCTGGCATCGGTGTTCTGGATGGTCTGGAGTTTCCGGAGCAGGGATTTGTTGATTCCGGCGTAGAGGGCGTTTCCGTAATCCAGTCTGCTGGTTATGAGTGCGTGGGTAACGGTCTTTCTGGATTCGGGGGGGATACACTTGAAAGTCTTGCAAAGGATGCGGAGGGCGTTGAAGCACGAGGAGACGGCGTTGATCTGTCGGGTCATGGTGAGGGAGGAGTCGAGTATGATGCCGAGGTTCCGGGTGTGGTCCCTGGAGGTGGGGGGGCTGCCGAAGGCGGAGGGCCATCAGGCGTTGTCCCATGCTGAGGGGGTGGGTCCGAGGACGAGGACTTCTGTCTTCTCCGAGTTGAGCTTCAGACAGCTGCTGCTCTTCCAGGATGCGATGTCTCTCATTCCTTCCTGGAAGCTGAGTTTGGTGGTTTCGGGTTGCCTCGTGAGGGAGAGGATGAGCTGGGTGTCGTCGGCGTAGGATACTATGCTGAGTCCATGCTGTCTGACGATTTTAGCATGTATATAAGTGACTGCATAAATAAGTAAATCTTTTATCATAACTATTTATCTATAATTGCTTCACTATTGAATTACAAACAAAAAAAAATAATAATAATTTAAAGTACAAAAACACTTGAAAGCCGGAGCTTATTAAATGCATCTTTAATCTACATATACTACCTTCCTTATTCATATATATACCTTCCATGTACTTAGAAATCTATATATTTATTACTTTTCTTCTAATGCAGCATATCCAATGCACTAATTCTACTACTCTTTTCAATGCACTACCCTGTTTCTCACCCTATACCTCTATCAATATATCCTCTACCTTCACTCACTCATTCATCCCAATCCCCATACCACTACTATGATCCCCAAAATAATCCTCTCTAGACTCTTCCCTACTCTACCCCTCCTTGCATCATCTCATACCTCTTTTACTATTCAGATCTCCCAAACAAGCCTTTCTAAACCTTTCCCTCTGACTCTCCCCCCTCCACCTCCCTTTTACTCATCCCAAGCCTCCTCCTACTGGTATAAACTCAACCCCTCCCCCCCAAAAAAGAATTAGAAATCCTTCCCTCTTCTATCCCTCCACTATCCTTTTCAATTCAAATAATAGACTAACATGTTCACCACTCAAATTAAGTTAATATTTCACTATACCAATTCACTACTAATCCTTTATGGGTTCCGGAGTAGCGTGCTACTTGCCAAAAAAGCGCTTCAACACCTAATCAGGGGTAGCAAGCGCTATATAAATGCAAACCTTTTTCCCTCTTCTATCCCTCCACTATCATTCTCAATCAAAATAACTGACTAGAATATCCACCACTCAAATTACTTTCATATTTCACTATACTTCCACACACAATAGAGGTCATACGTTAGATAATATTTTTACAAACTGCACAGAGACAGTTGCTGTTTCGCCGGTACCTGTAGCCTGGTCAGACCACTACCTATTGCCTTTTAGTATACTGACACCAGGTCAGGCCCTCCACTCGCATGGTAGCTGTTCCAAGCCCATATTGGTCCGGAAATGGGCCTCATTAACCCAGGATGCCTTTGAAGAGGCACTGGCTGGCAGTCCTCCTGAGTTAGGGGACAACGTCCAGAGAGCCGATAACTTAATATCAAGTTGGATGATGGAGGCTGTGGACTCCCTGATACCACTGAAACAATGCAAAAGTGGCCGTATGTCTGCCTCTGCGAAGTGGTTTTCGGGAGAACTGGCGCAAATGAAATCCAGCTGTAAGCATCTTGAGCGACAGTGGAGGAAGAGCTATCGGGATGAAAATAGACAGAAATATTTAGAGGCTCTGAAGCTCTACCATCGACAGATCAGGAGAGTGCGGAGGGAATACTATACAGGGCAAATTGAGCTAGCGAAAAATTCTACTAAGACCATCTTTCAGGTAGTGAAACAACTATCCTCTCTGGAACGGGTGTCAGCTGCGCTCCCTGCTTCTACGGATTATTGTAATAAGGTCGCTGCCTATTTCATTGATAAGATTGATAAGATATATGCCACCTTTCCAGAAAGCAGTAGGAGACATGTTCCTGTGCCTAGTATGGAGGCAGCGTGGACCAAGGACAAGTTTGCCCTTTGTCCTCTGGTGGAAAACGAGGTTCTTGGGCTGATGGAGGCTGTGAAATCTGGGTCACCTATGGACCCGGCCCCTCCAAAATTTCTGCTACTAGGGAAGAAAATTATTGCCCCTGTTCTCACCTCATTACTGAACCTGCCTAGCACGGGGCAGGTTCCCAATAATTGGAAACATGCCATGGTGGTCCCACTGTTGAAGAAACCTTCACTGGACCCCGCTCTTCCTGAAAACCTAAGACCCATATCTCTACTTCCCTTTGTAGCAAAAATTGCAGAGAAACATCTGAATGGCCAACTTTCGAGGTTTTTGGAAGAGAGGCGGGTTCTGCACGATACCCAGTCCTGCTTTAGGCCTGGGCGTGGTACGGAGTCCGCTCTACTCCTGGCAGCCGAAGTGTTGAGGATTGCGGCAGATGAAGGTAGGACCACTGCCTTGATTCTGTTAGACCGAAGTGCTGCGTTCGACACTGTGTCCCACGGCCTCCTACTTGAAAGGTTACGGGAGGTCGGGGTCAGTGGTGTCACGTGGATCTGGTTGAAGAACTTTCTGGAGAATAGATCCTTCCAGGTCCTGCAACACCCTTTTAGCTCCAGAGTCTGTCCTTTGAACCAGGGGGTGCCACAGGGATCAGCTCTCAGCCCCACCCTGTTTAATATTTACATGCGCCCGATGCAAATATTATTTTGAGACATGGAATTAAGCTGGTGTCATACGCTGATGACACTCAGCTGGTTGTGACCCGGGAACAAAAGGAATCGGGAAGGGCAGCAGATTTCAAAACTTGCCTGGGGGAGCCTATGGACTGGATGAGACTGAGTTGCCTCCAGCTTAATGCAGGGAAGACAGAGGTGATGGTTGTTGGAAAACAGCCCTCTCTCTGGTCGCAGCATTGGTGGCCGGAGGAACTAGGACCTAGTCCAGTACCGAAAGCCAAGGTGAAAAATCTGGCAGTGTGGTTCGATGAAAATCTCTCCTTCTCTGAGCAAATTTCTGCTGTGGCCGGTACATGTTTCGGCATTCTTAAAATGCTACGTAAGATTCTGGACCTTCTCCCCTGGATGCTAAAAGAACTATTGTACAGGCTCTGGTCACGTCTCGCCTGGATTATTGCAATGTTCTGTATCTAGGGGTGACTGCAAAAACTTGAACATCTTGCAGAAGGTCCAAAATGCACGCAGCCCGGCTTATCTTGAACATCCAGATGAGGGCCTCGGTTGGAGATGCTTTGAAGGAACTGCATTGGCTCCCAATTCAGGCCAGAGTCACCTTTAAGGCTTTATGCTTCAGTCATAGGATCCTCAGGAAAAGGGGGCCGCGTTTTTTACTCCCCCTTCTGACGGTCTACCAGCCCCCCCGAGATTTGAGTTCATTCGGCAGTGCTAGAATGACTGTGCCCAGGGTGCGGAAGGCTAGGGTTGGCGGGAGATCTTTTGGTTTCCTGGCAGCCAAGGCTTGGAATGAGCTCCCTGTGGATCTGAGGACATCTGAGTCGGAGTCCCTGTTCCGCAAGAAACTGAAAACCTGGCTCTTCCGTCACCCTCCGGGAGGTCTAAAGAAATTGTGTAGAGGTCTGCGTAGGAAGTTGGTTGGCATGGGAGGGCTGCTGGGTTTTCATCTTTGTCCTAGCGCGGGGACACTCCGTTCGGAGTAACCATAGCGCTTTACAAGCTTCCTAATAATAATACTAATTCACCAATAATCCTGTATGGGTTCCGGAGTAGCATGCTACTCGCTGAAAAAGTGTTTCAACACCCCATCAGGGGTAGCAAGCGCTATATAAATGCAAACCTTTTTCCCTCTACTATCCCTCCACTATCCTTCTCAATCCAAATAACTGACTAGCATATCCACCACTCAAATTACTTTCATATTTCACTATACTAATTCACCACTGATCCTTTATGGGTTCCAGAGTAGCGTGCTGCTTGCCGAAAAAGCGCTTTGATGCCTTGTCAGGGGTAGTAATCGCTATATAAATGCGATTACAATACAATGGGCCATGATGACCTTGATTGATCCCCTGCTGGACTAGTATAAGGAGGTGCCAGTGTGCCTGCAGTCTCACCCTCAAATCCACCCCCCCCCCATAAATTTTCAAGAACATTTAATCAAGTCTGATTGCAATTTCAGCAACAAATATTTCTTTAACCACAGGCATGTTACCAGCAGAACTCAACACATCTTTATAAGACCACCCCTTAAGAAAAATAATTTAGAACCAGTAGACAGACCCAAAAGACTACAGACCAATCTCAAAAAGTCTATTCCTAGGAAAACCAATAGGAAGAGAAGTTCTCTCCGTAGATCTAAAACTTTATGGAAAAGAATGTGCTATTATCCAACCAACAATCAGGGCTCCATTCCGGGAACAGTACTGAATCTGCCCTGATCTCAAACTGGGATGACCTAAAAACTACAGTGTACAAAACAAGGTGGTAGTAGTACTCCTTTTCGGCCTATCAGCAGCCTTTGACACAGTTTATGATGAAACTCTACTACATAGACTAAAATAAACTGGCATAGAAGGAACATTGTTTCCTCTCTAAAATATACAGTAATTTTGGCAAGATTACTTCAAGGATCAATCATCTTGCTACTACTGTTCAATGTTTATGTCAGCTCTGCTCCCTGAGCTCATCATATTGTTTCATCTCACATGTTGCCTCTGGCGATAATACGCAGGTAATATTTAAATAGGATAAACCAAGTGACCTTGAAGTCTTAAAATTAAGTAATTCAGTAGGAGCCGTTGACCAGTGGATGCTAACAGACCAACGTAAACTCAATGCATCAAAACAAAGAGATTCTAACATACAGAGCCTGGGAAATCTATACACCATTGACAGCAAGGCCTTTAAAAATATGAGCACCATCAACAAGTTTTAAAGATATGAAAACCTTGGAATTATCACAGACTTAGCCCTCTCTATGAGCGTTCAAGTTAATAAAGTAAGAAAATCTACATTTCATACTTTGTGGGCACCACAGCAAATTTTCCCACATCAGTGATTTACACAGAAGATCAAGGCAACTACTTCCCTCACCATATCACAACTGGATTATGGCAATTGCGTGTACCATGGTGAATTAACATCAGTTATGCAACTCCAAAGATTTCAGAACGCAACTGCAACACTAACTCTACATATAAAGCTACAAAACCATACTCCCCTGCTTTGAAGGCTCCTTGACACCCAGTCACTAGCAGATGACTGCTAGTGACTGCTAGTGAATACTCTGTGTTACACATAAGACAATAAATGAAGTGTTGGGACTGGAATGTCCCCTGCATGCTAAATGGTTGTATACCCCCGCGTTGACTGCATGTGAAACTAGTACCCTAACTTTTTGTCTGCCCTGTCGTCATGCTAGTTTAGCATGTCACCAGAGGCCTGACCCTGGTAATGCGAGGTCTAGAAGATGGTCTATGACCTGAAGGGGAGCACCAAACATTCCCTGTTAGTGGACTTTCGACTACTATTTCTGCCTTGAGTGAATCACATAAATGTTGGTGGCAGCTGTTAGACCTGACAGCTCTTAGAGTGGTTTTCCCCTAAACCTTTTGCCTACTCACATCCTGTTTCTAAAATTAGTTTTTGTTGGCTTTAGGACTCCATGAACTTTACTACTGCTAACCAGTGCTAAAGTGCTTTTGCTCACTCCTTAAAACATGGTAAATTAACATACACTTGATTAGCACATTTAATTTACTTATAAGTCCCTTGTAAAGTGATACAACATGTACATAGGGCCTGTAAGTATAGTGCTACTATTGGACCTGCAGCAATTATTGTTCCACCCACTTAAGTAGCCTTTTAAAACATGTCTCAGGCCTGCCATTTCAACCTGTGTGCAGTTTTTAAACTGCCAATTCGACCTGTCAAAATAAACCTTTTGGAAGGCTTAAACCTAAATTTTTAATACATATAAGTCACCTCTAAGTTAGGCCCTAAGCAGGTCATGGGGCAAGGTCCATTGTAATTAAAAGGTTGGATGTGTACTTTTAAGGTTTACATGTCCTGGTAGTGAAAAACTCCCAAATTCGTTTTTTGATTACTGTGAGGCCTATTCCTCTCAAAGGATAACATTGAATTAACTTATTACATTTAATAAGTGATAACTTTTGTTTGGGAACAGGTAGAAATATCATGTTTGGTCTCACAAGAATTGTAATTTCAAATGTTCTTTAATGGTAAAGTTAAATTGTAAGTCCCATTTCCGAAAATGGCACTTTTAGAAAGTTTGTATTTTCTTGTCCTAACCATTTGGTGCCTGCAGCCTGTATCCTGGGTCACATGACTGTGAATAGAGTGGCAATTGGCCTTTGTGTATTCCTCCAAGACAGTGAGACAAAGGGGAGCTAGGTATTTGCAGGATGAGCCATCATGTCAAGATGGGAGGGGTAGAGCTGTTGCCTGCCACGCTTACATTTCAAAGGGGCTGTCTTAGCACACTCTCAAAAAACGTGACACCAGTCCTTTCCCACCCTAGACCTGTTGGAGCCTGGGCAGGGGAGGAAGACAATTCCAGAACCAGATGTGGGGGGAAGTCTAGAAGTTTCTTCAACTGTATAGGCTGGCACCAGATATAAATATTGGACCATCAGTCCAACTCTTCAGTACACTCCTGGACCTGTAGACATTACAGAAAAAGGACTGCCTTGTTCCCCAGAGGACTGCCTTGCTGCTTGAGGCCTGACTAGTTCTTTAGGGACTACCCTGCTCCACCAGAGGACGGCCCAGCTGGTTGTGGCCTGCCTTTTTCCCCAGAAGAGTGCCCTGATGCTTGAGTCCTGCCTTGTTCTCCAGAGGACTGCCCTGCTGCTTGAGACCTGCCCTTCTCTCTGAGGAGGAAGACTAGACCTGCATCTTTCATCCCAGGCTAACTTGGGTGACTTCTAGGGTCAGTTGGCTGACCTCCTGTTCTGAGCTACAGGGATACAACATGCTCAAGATGCCTCCTTGCAACTGTCTAGCTGACCTGCTGCAACTGGCTCTGCCTTAACCTGCAACTGGAACTGGCTGAGCCCTGCTGGCCTCTGCTGGGGTGAGTTCCTGACCCCCAACATGTGCCTCCCCAGGTCCTGGACCCTTGGCTTCCGTCAGTTGAGGTCAGTGGCAGTCGGTGCAGGTAAGCGTGGTGGGCGGGCGGGGGGATGTCAAGAGACAACGGAATAGGATGTATTTATTTATTTAATTTTCCCTATTTCATCGTCTGTCGACATCCCCCCGCCCGCTGGCCCACTGCGCTTACCTGCACCAACCGCTGCTGGTTGAGATCTTCCTGTGAAATCCTGAAGTTCTGAACTCTGTGCGCCATACTTTGCGAAGGTAACTTTTTCAGGGGGACTAACCCGGTCCATGTATCCAGCCGACAAACCATAGCGGTCTGCCAGAACTTGACGTTTGCTGGTCTAGCATGACCAGGTACCCATAGTTAGCACTTTCTGCATCTTGGCACTATTTTTATTTATCCCTTTAAAATTGCATGTCGGTGGCCAAGATGGCGGATGGGTAGGACGCACTCTCTTGTCCCTCCATTCCCACCGCTTCGTGGCCTCACTGACTGCTGGCACCAACCTGCCTAAAGCCCCAAAGCCCCTGTCAGAGAAGTGTGGTACACGACTGCTGGTGGTGCTGCGTACAGCTACCCCACCAGAAGACGAGGTGAGTGTGAGGGGCGCTGCATGGATGAGCGATGCACAAGCTGGCAACTTTGAGAGTGGCACGTGACCGAACGCCAGGCCGTCTGGACTACCCGCTTTCTGGACCAGCTATGTCAAGCAGTGGTGTACGCCGTGAGGCTGAAAGCCCAGTGAGGCACCTATCCTCCAGCACACTCCTGAGCATGGTACTCGTAGACTGCGGGGGGAGCAGTGAACAAGGTGAAGCTTCCCCTGGCACTACAGAGGCCCTCGTGGTGAACCCCACTATAGCCTGTGCCCTAAGGATAGCAGATGTTGTGGTAACACATTGAGCCGTAGCTGACCACAACAGCCAAGATAGTGGCGGCCATGCAACGGAAATAGTGGCGAAGCAAAGAGTGGAATGGAGAGCCTGCTCCGGTGGCATATAGGTGAGGAGTAGCAATGGACGGCACCGGGGTGAATGGGAGGCAGGCCCAGCTGACCTCAGAAGCGTGGCAAACACTCACTTAGATACAGAGCCGGGGATCCCCCTTGCTCGCCACTGAGACACACGGGGTAGTGGCGTCAGTGGCCTTCCACCAAGACAGTGGATGCAAACCCTGGGACAGCCATGGCACCCGCCCCGGCTGAAAGAGATGCTGACCAAACCAACTGGGAGCCACACAGGAGACAAACTCCTCCCGCCTGCACGGAGCACCATACCGACAGCGACAACAATGAGGGCCCGGTTAACCGCGCCTTTCTGGAGGCCTTGTTCGCTTCTCTATGGGAAGATCTTCAAACCATTACAAAGGACCTATCCCAAGACCTGAAAGAGATCCGTCGGAAGCTGACGGAGGTGTGAGATAGGGTCTCCACGCTGGAAGACCTCGAATTTAGCTGTGATGAGTAAATCGAGCAACTTAAGCAAGAGGTCATCAGGCTCCAGGAACAGCACATTGACTTACAAACGCAGGTGGAAGACCTCGAAAAATGATTGAGGTGCAATGATATACAGATTCGGGGGCCCCAACCAAATGCTAATGGAGCTGACATAGAGAAATATGTGCAGGCCCTCTTCACTCAAATCCGGGGAGCCTTCGCTTGACCAAGAGATACAGCTTGACAGAGACGATAGAGTGGGTCCATCCTGGTTTGCATCCCTGATTTCAGCTTAAGGAACAGATCCTACATAAAGCTAGAAACCTACATCCCTTGCAGTTCCAAGGGCACACACTGGTGCTGTATCAGGACCTGTCCGCTTTCACCTTACAGTAGAGACGCACCTTCTGGCTTGTCACTGCTTACCTCTGGGTGAAAGGAGTGACCTACTCCTGTGGACATCCCTTCCGCATTGTCTTATGCTGGGAGGGGAGACGTTGCCAGATCCGCTCCCTGACAGAGGCATGCAAACTCCTGCAGATCGATGAGTCCTCTAACAGCAAGCAGAGGTCCACCCCTCAAGCACGGAAGCCCCGGAAGCACCTCCGATGGCAAGGGGGGGATTCAGAGACGATTGCTATGGAAAGCAGAGCAGTGTTGGATATACTATCCGGAGAGACAGAAGAGTACTTGAAGATGGCTGGGACTCTTGTCTTCTGGACAATGCCAGTGAGGTGGGGGCCAGTGGGGTGGGGGGAGGGCCGGGGCATGGGAGAGAGAGGTGTATGAGATGCCACGGAATCTTGCACCCAGATACTCTATGGGACAGTAGTGGACATGCCGACCGCCTTTACGTAGTTGATCTCTTGTTTTGATTATTGTTTACTATTATGTTGTTTGGGGAGTGATCCTTGCGCCTTAGGCCTCTGCAGTACACTATAGACGCTTACTACCGCAGGGTTCGCCACATACAGTGTTGTGTCTGGGATTGTATAGCTAGACTCTTGATTGGACTAAACGCATGGCTGATTGTAGGAAGGTGGAATCTGACTATATGGTTGCCCCCACTTTTTTTATGGTGTTTTGCTGGTTTATGACTTAGTTGGACTGGGATCCTGCTATTCAGGGCCCCAGTCTATCTGCTTTCTCTGTAAAATGGATTCCATGTGCCTTAGGCACATCTCTGATTGGGATCTGGAGTGCCCTTATAAGTCCCTAGTATATGGTATACTATGTACCAAGGGCATAGGTACCTCAGAGGCCTGCCAGGGGCTGCAGCATGTATTATGCCACCCCTGGAAGGCCATCCAAACTGACACCACAGGTCTGCTACTGCAGCCTGGGTAAGGTGGTGCATGCACCCCTTACTGTGATATAGGTTACCTATATCACGAAATACATACACACCTAGAAACCTATAAGTCACTCCTAAGGCAGGCCTTATCAATCCTAAAGGCAGAGTGCATGGTTCCTATGTGAGAGGGTGCCCCTGCATGAGCAGGGCCCCTCTGCAGCGTTCGGAGACCATCTCTGATGCTGTTTGTAGTGCAGCCTGACCATATACTCTTAAGCGCATTATATCCTCGCGGTAAAATGCTAACTTTGGAATGGCTGCACCTAAACATGTCGTGTTTGGTGTCAAACATCTTGGAATACTACCCCCCGCCAATCCTGGCGGCGGGGGTAGCATTCCACCCTTCTAGAGGGAAAGACATGTTAACTCTGGCTTACCCGGTAACTTCTTTCTGAAGCCCTGGCATCACAAAATGGATGCTGCTGCCACAGACACAAGTCTGGCCTCCTGCTGCTGGACGAAACTCCGGCAGGGGAGGCCTGGACAATAGGTTTCCTGTTGCAGGGAGGTGTGACCACCTCCCCAGACAGGATAATGTGTATTGGGGCTGGGTGGGTGCACTCTTAGAGTGCTTTGAAGTCCTGCACTGGGGGAGCAAAGGCTCCTCTGTGCATATGCCAGTTCAAACCAGCTCAGGGGCTACCTGCCCCTGCTCTGGCAGGAAACTGGACAAAGGGAAGTGGGTGTAGCCACCCCTCCCTTGACCCTCCCATAGGTGGGGTCATAGAGTTAGTCCCTCCCTGTTTTACTAGTTAAAATGGGGAACCCTTGCCACAGCAAGATTAGATATCCCTGGACTAAACTTTGAAACTGAATCCTGGACCTTCGACGCTCTACATCACGATTAGAGGACTGAAGAATCTCCCTTGGGGTCAAGGAGTGACTCCCCTGCTTGGCAGGCACCAAAAACGATAACGACGGTCGCAAACTACGCCGCTCCCGCCGGAGTCCGAAGTCCCTGCAGCCCAAGAAGTGGATTTCCTGACTTCTCCAAGGCCATCGTGAGTCCCCAGCGAAGCTGAGGCAAGTGGACCCCACGAGTGACGAGGAACCGCGACCCCTGGGTACCGTGCACTATTATCGAGTGCAACCCCTTCACAACGTTCTACGAACCTGTGCTTTGGACCACGTGTGGTCCCAACCTCCAGCAGGAATCCCTCCGAAGATCAGAGGCCTACACCGTCCTGAGTGACCGTGGGCCCCTGTTGAGTGATTCCGCCCGAGGTGTCTTCGCGATCCCTTGCCAGCCGGCTCGTGGGTCCCCAGAAGACTTTCTAAAGAAACCAAAGGGCTCCCCTGGTTGCTCCAGGCCTGCCCTGACTTACCCTCGCTGGGTGAGTTCCCCAGACCTTGCTGGTCTGCACCATCGACGATCTTCAGCTACATCGAGACTTGCCGTTGCCAAGGCTTGTTGGGTCCAATCTGGTCGCCGACACCGCAGCACTCGACAGACATCGTGTACCAGCCCGAATCCTGCTCCTGGTCGCCGACAACGCCTCCTGGACCTCGTGGCTGCAGAAACGAGACGACTGTCAACGCACCTGAAGCACTCGACATCGGTGGGCATCTGTCCATCGCCTCCCTGGTCACTGGCTAGTGACCCAGACTCTGTCCCCTCTGCTTTCAGGTTCTTCAGAACTCCGATCCACTCTTGGATCCACCCGGACACTTTTCTCCTGGTCGCCAGCAGCACTTTGCAGCAGATCGCCATAAGAACCGACGACGAAACCCGACCCCGAAAGGCACCTATGCACCCGGCTTCCCTGGGTGAGGTAACACGAGTACTCCGGTGCTCCCGTGGGTAGAGACTCTTCAAAGTCCTAGATCTCAAAGGGTTTTGTCCTAGTCCTCTTTAAAGTGTCCCTTTCCTCTATTTTCCCGATCCCGACTTTCTCCATAGAAGTTAACGGCGTATCGCGGTTGTGTATTTACACTGCACGCGTCTCCCGTGGGTCCCCTGTGTCACTACCTTGGGTGGTTCCTTGTGGTCCAAGCACTTCTAGAGGCTCTAGGCCTAGTGTCTAGTTCAGTCGTGGTTCGCATACCACTTTATTGGTATATGGTTTGGTACGCCCCTAGGGCCCAAACGTGTATTTGTGCTATTACTGTGATTTAAGATCTTATAACCTATGTACTTCGAACTCTAGCCTCATAAAGAGACTAGAGGGGTGTGTTTAGTAATAAATACATATATTTTGAATATATACCTGGTGTGGTGCTCTTTCATTTGGTCACTCAAGAGATTATAGACTGGTAAAACAAGCTGCTTTACATTCCTTCAAGACTTAGCCTGAAGGCTGCTCTCCACAGCTACCACTAGGATAGCTTTCAATAAGGTTGTCTTTAACCTACCTACCATAAGAGTCGATTTGGACTGGTGCAAGGTGCCCACTATAATTAGTGGACAGCATATGCCAGGCCAACTTCTCACATTGGTGTGCAGCGTGTGGGATTCCAGCTTGCTATTGTTTTACCAGATAATCTCAATTGAATTGATCAACTGAAAACCACTAAAGGTACCTAAGGTACATATAATTTAAGCTTAGAATATCAGTAAGTTCTACTGAACTTAGAGTTGTGTGTTAAGGGATAGCACAACCCTTTCTACAACTCAAGAGAGTTTAGTAGGCCACACTAGAGTAGGTAGTGCATACACCACACCACACTAGTAATGTCTTTAAAAGCAGGATCTAGAGATGCCCTGCAGGAAGCCATTGAGCTTCCCCCTCCAAGTATGACACACTCCCATTCTTGGAACTGAGAGCTTTGTGTAACGTGAGGAAATTAAGGACAGGCCAAAGTCCCACCACCCAACACCTCCAGGAGTTGTTGGTGGCTTATGATCTTAGTAAGTCTTCAGAGACTGAAGGGGTAGGAGCAGAGGGTGGGCCAGCAGATGAGGAAGGGGCCAGGGGTACTACTACCCCCAGCCCCCTCTGAAACTGACCAGGAGGGTGACAATGACCCTGACCTGGAAAACCCAATCCCTTCTGGGGAAGATGAAGATGAGGATCTAGAGAACCACACCTTTGTCCCCCAGGAAGGATTATGAGTGTGCTCAGAAAGTCTAGGTCTCCTTCTCAGGAGTCTAACCACTCTGGCACCTCAATAGGGAGCTCTGTTTCTTCTCACAGGAGGGAATCCTCTCATGAGAGAAGAAAGAGACTGGTCCAGTATGAGGAAACTCAACTAGAGATCAGGAAGAAGCAATTGGCTTTAGATAGAGAATCCCTAGATCTCCTTAGAGAGAGAAGAAAGTTGGGACTAGAGTCCCATGGTGGCAACAATATCCTAGAGATAGGGACAGGTCTTATGACCATAGAAACCTAAACAAGATTGTCCCTCCCTACCAGAGTGGGGATGACATCCACAAATGGATAACTGCACTGGAGAGGGCCTGTAAAGTTCAGAAGGTCCCCCAGAGGCAGTGGGCAGCAATCTTGTGGCTCTCCTTTGCAGACAAAGGTAGAGACAAGCTCCTCACTGTAAGAGAAGAGGATGCTGACAATTACACAGTCTTGAAGAGTGCTCTGATAGATGGGTTTGGCCTAACCACTGAACAGTATAGGTTGAAGTTCAGAGACACCCAAAAGCTCAGACTCAAGACTGGGTTGATTTTGTAGATTGTGCTACAAAGGCTCTGGAAGGTTGGATACATGGCAACAAAGTGCATGACTTTTTAGGATTGTACAATTTGATTATGAGGGAGCAGATCCTTAATAATTGTCAAAACCAGCTTTTGCACCAGTATCTGGTGGACTCTGATCTGACCTCTCCCCAAGAATTGGGAAAGAAGGCAGACAAATGGGTCAGAACCAGAGTAAAAACTAGAAATCAGGGTGGTGACCAGAAGAAAGATTCTACTAAGTCCCAAGAGAAAGGTGGGGATAAATCTAAGGATAAGTCCCCTACAGGGCCCCAAAATTCCTCTTCTGGGGGTGGGTCCCAAACTCCTTCCTCTCCTGAAAAGAAACCATATTGCCATGTCTGTAAAAAGCCTGGGCACTGGAAAACTGATCCCAGTTGCCCCAGGATTGGCAATAAAGAAAATGTTCCTCCCACAACTACTACCACCCCTCCTGGTACTACCAGTAGTAATCCTCCAGTTGGGAGTAGTGCACCCAAAAAGTTGGGTGCTTTTGCAAGAAGGAACAGAGGTGGGCCCTAGTTTAGACAGGGACCCCTCAACAGACTCCTCTGACTCTGATGGTGGTATAGGATTTGCCACCTTTACCATGGGTCCCATAGCATTGGGCAGGTACAGACTGGAGCCAATGATTAATGGTCAGAAAGCTGTGGCATTTAGGGACACAGGGGCTAGTGTCACCATGGTGGCAGGGAAACTAGTCCCCCCTCACCAGCTTTTACCTGAGTTTAAATACCAGGTGACCAACATTGATGGTGTCAGAACAGATCACCCCATGGCCATAGTCAATCTCAGCTGGGAGGGGGTCACAGGCCCAAAAGAGTGGCAGTGTCCCCAACCCTACCTGTAGATTGCCTGATGGGCAATGATTTGGAAATTTCAGCCTGGGCTGAAGTTGAACACCAAACCCATCTTAGGATGTTGGGCGTCCCTGCAAAGGTTAGTGGGGCTGTGATGGCCACAGCCCCAGCCCAAGACTTTGGAGAGATGGAGCCTGAAAGAATGGCCCACTCTCCCCCAAAAGAGAGCAAAAGGGTTGAAGAAAAGTCTTCTTCCCCCAGACAGTAGGTAAGGGTCAGCCTCCTCAGGGAACTGACCCTACCCCTAGTGAAGGAACTGCCACAGAGGTAGTCAGGCCTGGCCTGGCCACACCCCTGATGGCAGAGGACCCTTCCACGGTGGTACCCAGTCTGGAGCAGGTAACCTGCCCCTCTCTACCCTGCCTCAGTCAGCCCAGGGCTGCAGAGGTCAGGGAGGTCAGTGGACCCCCGGGCCCCCTGTCCAGAGGAAGCCCCCATCAGCAGATTAGGGGCAGCCAGTCTAGTAGCCCTAGCCAGGTGAAAATTCCTCTACACACTGAGGGATCCCCCATACCTTTATGTAGGGACCTCCCCCAGAAGGACTCTGGTAGGCAAGGGCAAACCTGGGACCAGAAGGTTCCAAACCTGCCATGTCCCTCCAGTGTTCCATCCAAAGGGACCCAACCCCCAGCTGTAGGCAGCCAAAGGTTGACCCTTAGAGCAAAGTGCAACTCAGTCATGGAAAGACAGGCATACATGGTGACCAGTGATCTGAGGAAACTGAGGCCAACATTCCTAGGGCCTCACTTCCCTACTCAGACACCTCACCAGCCTTGTACTTTACCTAAGCACACCAGAGGTAGTGATTCCCCATGGTGGAGACCCTCTCATACCCTTAGGGTGAGGGATTGCTTAGTGGACCATAACATAGGGGGCAACCATGCTAGTGCAGGTGCTTCCTTATATGGCCACTTAGTCAATATAGGCTCAACTGGCCAAGGTTAGCCTTATCTCCTTTCGTTTGGGGGGGTTATGTAGGAAGGTGGAATCTGACTATATGGTTGCCCCCACTTTTTTATGGTGTTTTGCTGGTTTATGACTTAGTTGGACTGGGATCCTGCTATTCAGGGCCCCAGTCTATCTGCTTTCTCTGTAAAATGGATTCCATGTGCCTTAGGCACATCTCTGATTGGGATCTGGAGTGCCCTTATAAGTCCCTAGTATATGGTATACTATGTACCAAGGGCATAGGTACCTCAGAGGCCTGCCAGGGGCTGCAGCATGTATTATGCCACCCCTGGAAGGCCATCCAAACTGACACCACAGGTCTGCTACTGCAGCCTGGGTAAGGTGGTGCATGCACCCCTTACTGTGATATAGGTTACCTATATCACGAAATACATACACACCTAGAAACCTATAAGTCACTCCTAAGGCAGGCCTTATCAATCCTAAAGGCAGAGTGCATGGTTCCTATGTGAGAGGGTGCCCCTGCATGAGCAGGGCCCCTCTGCAGCGTTCGGAGACCATCTCTGATGCTGTTTGTAGTGCAGCCTGACCATATACTCTTAAGCGCATTATATCCTCGCGGTAAAATGCTAACTTTGGAATGGCTGCACCTAAACATGTCGTGTTTGGTGTCAAACATCTTGGAATACTACCCCCCGCCAATCCTGGCGGCGGGAGTAGCATTCCACCCTTCTAGAGGGAAAGACATGTTAACTCTGGCTTACCCGGTAACTTCTTTCTGAAGCCCTGGCATCACAAAATGGATGCTGCTGCCACAGACACAAGTCTGGCCTCCTGCTGCTGGACGAAACTCCGGCAGGGGAGGCCTGGACAATAGGTTTCCTGTTGCAGGGAGGTGTGACCACCTCCCCAGACAGGATAATGTGTATTGGGGCTGGGTGGGTGCACTCTTAGAGTGCTTTGAAGTCCTGCACTGGGGGAGCAAAGGCTCCTCTGTGCATATGCCAGTTCAAACCAGCTCAGGGGCTACCTGCCCCTGCTCTGGCAGGAAACTGGACAAAGGGAAGTGGGTGTAGCCACCCCCTCCCTTGACCCTCCCATAGGTGGGGTCATAGAGTTAGTCCCTCCCTGTTTTACTAGTTAAAATGGGGAACCCTTGCCACAGCAAGATTAGATATCCCTGGACTAAACTTTGAAACTGAATCCTGGACCTTCGACGCTCTACATCACGATTAGAGGACTGAAGAATCTCCCTTGGGGTCAAGGAGTGACTCCCCTGCTTGGCAGGCACCAAAAACGATAACGACGGTCGCAAACTACGCCGCTCCCGCCGGAGTCCGAAGTCCCTGCAGCCCAAGAAGTGGATTTCCTGACTTCTCCAAGGCCATCGTGAGTCCCCAGCGAAGCTGAGGCAAGTGGACCCCACGAGTGACGAGGAACCGCGACCCCTGGGTACCGTGCACTATTATCGAGTGCAACCCCTTCACAACGTTCTACGAACCTGTGCTTTGGACCACGTGTGGTCCCAACCTCCAACAGGAATCCCTCCGAAGATCAGAGGCCTACACCGTCCTGAGTGACCGTGGGCCCCTGTTGAGTGATTCCGCCCGAGGTGTCTTTGCGATCCCTTGCCAGCCGGCTCGTGGGTCCCCAGAAGACTTTCTAAAGAAACCAAAGGGCTCCCCTGGTTGCTCCAGGCCTGCCCTGACTTACCCTCGCTGGGTGAGTTCCCCAGACCTTGCTGGTCTGCACCATCGACGATCTTCAGCTACATCGAGACTTGCCGTTGCCAAGGCTTGTTGGGTCCAATCTGGTCGCCGACACCGCAGCACTCGACAGACATCGTGTACCAGCCCGAATCCTGCTCCTGGTCGCCGACAACGCCTCCTGGACCTCGTGGCTGCAGAAACGAGACGACCGTCAACGCACCTGAAGCACTCGACATCGGTGGGCATCTGTCCATCGCCTCCCTGGTCACTGGCTAGTGACCCAGACTCTGTCCCCTCTGCTTTCAGGTTCTTCAGAACTCCGATCCACTCTTGGATCCACCCGGACACTTTTCTCCTGGTCGCCAGCAGCACTTTGCAGCAGATCGCCATAAGAACCGACGAGCGAAACCCGACCCCGAAAGGCACCTATGCACCCGGCTTCCCTGGGTGAGGTAACACGAGTACTCCGGTGCTCCCGTGGGTAGAGACTCTTCAAAGTCCTAGATCTCAAAGGGTTTTGTCCTAGTCCTCTTTAAAGTGTCCCTTTCCTCTATTTTCCCGATCCCGACTTTCTCCATAGAAGTTAACGGCGTATCGCGGTTGTGTATTTACACTGCACGCGTCTCCCGTGGGTCCCCTGTGTCACTACCTTGGGTGGTTCCTTGTGGTCCAAGCACTTCTAGAGGCTCTAGGCCTAGTGTCTAGTTCAGTCGTGGTTCGCATACCACTTTATTGGTATATGGTTTGAGTACGCCCCTAGGGCCCAAACGTGTATTTGTGCTATTACTGTGATTTAAGATCTTATAACCTATGTACTTGAACTCTAGCCTCATAAAGAGACTAGAGGGTGTGTTTAGTAATAAATACATATATTTTGAATATATACCTGGTGTGGTGCTCTTTCATTTGGTCACTCAAGAGATTATAGACTGGTAAAACAAGCTGCTTTACATTCCTTCAAGACTTAGCCTGAAGGCTGCTCTCCACAGCTACCACTAGGATAGCTTTCAATAAGGTTGTCTTTAACCTACCTACCATAAGAGTCGATTTGGACTGGTGCAAGGTGCCCACTATAATTAGTGGACAGCATATGCCAGGCCAACTTCTCACACTGATGTTTTACACTATACTCACCACATGATAGGTTTAAAGTCCTCATCCTTAATGTGTAGTGGCTTAACAGCCCTGTCAAGCGGCAGCCTGTTATCTCATTCCTCAAACAGTTGGGGGCAGATCTATGTCTTTTACAGGAGACCCATCTGGTTACGCGGGCTTGTCACAGGTTCAAGTCCCAGGCCTTTCCACAACAGTTTTTCTCCTCAGCGACGAATAAAACAGCGGGAGTTGCTCTTCTGTTCTCTTGCTCCTTTCGAGGGAAGATGGGCGACAAGCTGGTGGAAGTTATGGGAATATGGGAAGATGTGGGGGATCACAAGTTTGTGGTGGGCTCCCTTTATGCCCCTAATGATGGCCAAGAGCGCTTCCTTAGGCAGGCAAAAGTTATGTCCTCTCATGACAAGCATGTGATGCTGGGGGGAACTGAATCTGGTGTTTGACAGCGGCCTCAATAGGTCCACGCCCTATAATGGAGGCTCCAGGGCGATTTCCCAGGAACGCATGCAATGGCTACGGGAGATTGGGCTGAGAAACCTTTGGAGGGAACGTCATCCCCAGACTAGGGATACACCTTTTATTCTCATGCATACAAACCCTATACCCACCTTGATCGCTTCCTCGGCACCAAAAAGCTACAGAGATTGAGATAGAGTTCAGTTCCCTTTCAGACCACGCAGGTGTCTCTCTCACAATAACACTCCCGCCCTCACCACAAACACCTCGTCTGTGGAGGCAAAGGGAAACTCTACTGCAGAGACCAAAAGTAGTAGAGTAGATCAACAGTGCGCTTACTGGTTACCTTGATGTCAACGACATGGCTGACACCCCGATTTCTCTCCTCAGGGAGATTTTAAAAGCCGTCATCCAGGAGGAGTCCATAGCCATATCAGCGGCGGACAATAAAATACAATGCGAAAAGAGGGAACTCCTAACTCACAAGGTGCAAGAGCTTGAGCGTATACATACGTGCACTGGCGTTCCACGAGTATGGTGGAAACTGGAAGCCGCAAGGGTCCAACTGGCGGGACTGAACCTGGACAAGGCTGAATACGCGCTGCTTCGACTCCAGCATTCTTTATACGTCGGGGTGACAGATGTGGGTGTTTGCTTGCCCACTGCATGAGGGCGCAGCAGCAAGCTACTGGAATAGAGTCCCTTCGGTCGCATAACGGCGCAGAGATCGAGGGAGATGTGGCCATTGCATTTGCCTTCGTGATTTTTATGTGGACCTTTAATCGCGGCAAAGCCCCCCGGCTGAGGAATCAGATCTTTACCTGAGAGAGAACAACACACATCGTGGCTGACAGTGGCCCAGCCAATACGCTGAACCGCAAGATTCTCATTGAGGAGGTGATCTCTGCCATCGCAAGACAGAAGCTCCTTAAATCGGCAGGCCGCTTGGACTTCTGGCACTGTTTTATAAAACCTTCTGTACGAAATTGGCTCAGATTCTGACCCGGCTATTTAACGAAATGACGGCCCAATACAGTCCCGCCCTCCATGATGAACGCCTTCATAGTTGTCATTCCCAAACCAGGAAAGGACCCCAAACAGTGCAGCTCGTACCTTCCATTATCCCTCCTAAATGTGGATATCAAACTATTTACCAGTATCTTAGCAGCACGCCTCAACATGCTTATGCAAGGGCTTATAGATCCCGATCAGGCGGGATTTGTCCCACATAGACAATGCAGCTTCAATACCAAGTGAAATCTACATCTGCTTGACAAGGCTGTGCGCTCCAAACGGAAGATTATGCTTTTGGCCATAGATGCCGAAAACTTGTTCAACCAGGTGCACTGGCCGTATCTGGCGGTGACACTTGAGCACTTCGGCTTTGAGCCCCGGTTTTGCACATGGCTACTTTGCAACTATGACCAACCTCGGGCAATGGTACGAGTGAATGGTCAGCACTCTGCCCCATTTCCTATTTGTTGGGGGATAAGGCAGGGGTGTCCGCTCTCACCCCTACTCTCTGACCTGTACCTGGAACCCTTTGCTTAAAGAGTGCATGACAATCCCTGCATCACAGGGATTGTCTTTAGTGGGGAAGAACACACGATCAGCCTCTACGCCGATGATGTCATAGTGGCACTGAATCACCCAGGGAGGCTCTCCCGGCTTTCGTTGTGGAGATGGAGGCCTTCAGTGGGGTGGGGGGATTTCGGGTAAACATCCAGAAAAGCAGGCTCTGAACCTCTTGGTCCCAAAAGAGACAGAGGCTCTCCTGGCCTGACAATACCCAAATTAATGGCAATACACCTCTATCCCCTAAATAGGTATCCAGTTAGCCCCATCTGTTCAGGAGACAGTGAACATGAACTACCAACTCCACCGTCGGCAAATTGGAAGCTATGCCGGCTCTCCTGGCTCCGCCGGGTAGCAGCGCTGAAGACGACAGTTCTCCTGAGAATACTCTTCCTCCCCCAGGCACTTCCACTAGAGCCCCTCACCAGCATGATACAGGCCCTGCCGGGAGAATTGAATCATTTTGTCTGGGCAGAGGGGTGGCTTTGTATGAGCAGAAATCTGAGCTATCACCCCTTGGTAGAGGGGGTCTGGAAATCCCCGACCTCATGCAGTATTACCAAGCAGCACAGCTGTGATATATGGTTGAATGCGAGAGGAATCTGAGAAACCATGGCTATTCATGGATAGGGCGGTAGCGGGAACTTCTCTATGGAAAGTTCCCTTCTTGCCTCGCCTGCAGAGAGCGTGAGCGCTTTATTCCTCCCCTGTCACGAAATCCATCCTACATGTGTGGGACCGAGTCGCCACCCGTAGGGATCTGATGGAATTTCCCTCCCCACTCACACCAGTGATAGGCAATAGGGACTTCATGCTTGGCCTTGACTAGGCTGCTTTTCAGGTCTGGCAGAGCGCCGGCTGCCGCTCTTTTGGCCACTTCTTCGATGCAGAGGGTCCCTTTCCCTTTGAGCAACTCCAGGCAGACTACAGCATTCCTAAAACGGAGCAGCAGTGATACTTGCAGGTTAGGCATTGGGTAATGCATCCCATGGTGTGCCCCGGAGCGCAGGGGCCTCGTACCACATTTGAGAGATGGTTAATCATTGAAACCACAGACAAGTGCCTCATTACTTACCTATACAGCCTTGTGCAGCAGGCAACACTGGCGACTAAGTCCCCTGGGCAGAAATGCTGGGAGCGAGAACTGGTACGGCACCTAACGACAAAGGAATGTGAAGAGACATTCTACAGGTCCCGCCATGCAGCATGTAACTTGGCCAGCATTAAGATGGCTACAAAAATAGCCATGTATTGGTATCTCACGCCGGTGCAACTGCATAGGGGCAACCCCTCACGCAGCACTGACTGCTGGAGACACTGTGGGTCCCTGGGAACACTTATACACCTGCTGTGGGAATACCCCAAACTCCAACAATATTGGGACTGGATCCTGAACAATATTTATATCCACCTTGACACTCAGCTACTGTGCTTGCCTGTATACATTGTCTTAGACCTCTCTAATGCGCTTACATTTCCACTCATCTCGTAAGGGACGACAGATAGGTTTGGCGCTGGTAGCGGCTCTACAGAATATTCTTATTCATTGGGGTACAGATAAAATTCCGACACACCTTGGGCGGCTCCATAGGTTGTGGCATGTGTTAGGGATGGAGAAACTTACTCTGGTTATCACGGCTCAGTAGACGCCTATAGAGACCTTTGGCGCCCATACATAGCGCTCCTCTCGGCCGAGTTCCATGAATCGACCTGTCTCAGATACCTGCGCCTTCTTCATCTGAGTAGTGTTGGTGGCCCTCCATAGACTGTTAGTATCATCCTGACTTACCCATGTTGATTGAGTAGTGCCTTCTGCCATCAGTGCCTATGATTTGACCCTACTGGGTTTGGTGGTGGGGGGAGGGGGAAGCATAGGGTTTTTCATTGTCACTGTTTTGTTGACTATTTTTCAAGTGCTGCAATGCCCATGTCTGATGTTTTGTCTCTATGATTACTTGCAAAATCCTAATGAAGAAATTTGAACCATAAAATAGCATGTCTCCAGTTCTACTGATTGGATTTCATTAGTTTTGGTATCATCTTATTTATTTGTTACATGTTATTCTATTTTTCTAAATTGGTACTGTGTTTTGTCAATCTTTAGTGTGAGTAAACCTTTTTCTCTTTGTAGGAGAGACTGTAAAGCTCTACTTTTATGTGAACCCCAGAACCTTGCACCAGCATCCTGTGTACATGTTGTGTGTATGCTGTGAGTGTATAGCACATGCATTGTAGTAGGACACTGTGAATGGTCGGAGTTCTGGAGCCAGTGTGATCCATTTTGAATGCCTCTGGTTTAGAATGGCACATGTTGGAGGATGAGGACAGCTTCCCTGGACTATGGATGTCTATTTTCCTACATTCCTGTGACTGGTGGGTGGAGACCCAGACACTGAAGTGAGGGAGGATGGAGAGAGGGATTCCCTTAGAACGTCTACAAGAGCCTTATTATCCAAAGCTGTTGATTAGTTCTTTCTGAGCACTGCATTTGGAAGATTTTAGGGGTGAGGGGTGGAATTGCAGTTTCTTTTGGTTATTATGAGAACGTTTTTAGGCAGGCCTATCCCTTTTGTCTGTCCCTGGTTGTGGATCAGGAGGCTGAAGACAGCCAGGTGCAGAGATTTCGGACTTCATGAGGCACTTGTTTTGGGATACTTCTGCTTAGAGCCAGCCTCATTGTCACCTTTTGTGAAAGCCAGCACCCTGCACAAAGGCTGTGTCTGTAGTACAGCCAGAAAATGAAATTTAAAGGAAAATCAACCCAAAATTGAAGCATTAGACTTTGGACCCACATCCCCTCTCTTGAAATGTGTGTGAAAGTGGAATCAAAACCACCCCACTTTGCTACTTTTCCAAGTTCTCTTGCTTGTCACCCTCCATTTGTCTGTGTTGTCCCCTCCTCAAAAAAACCCGCTATGATGTGGCCAGCATTGGACTGTTATAGCACTTTTCCATGCTACACAGCAGCTCCGCTGCTCTACAACATGACTAAAAGACATTGGCAAAACCATTAGCTCTCGTATAGGAGAGACCTATTGGCTTTGCCAATGCTTGTTTCCTACCTGAATCTGTTGGAGACAACAGACCAGTATTGTGATGCTGCTCCCTCTAGCAAGATAGGATCAGTAGAATCCTATTTAGAACAAGCAAAACACTGAATCCTTAGACTGAAGCCCAAATGCCTGCCTTCCATCACCAAAAAAACAAGATGGAAGAGACTACAAGAATCTCATTGTCAACTGAAATGTCAACCATAGCAAAAACAGTTGAAATACCTCCAACTCTCAACAACAGGCACAAGTAAATGACAGCAAAAATGATATGTCTTCATGAGTTTGTGCCTGAGCGTACTACAGTTTAATTTGAAGAAAGAAAATCTTACTCCCATCTGGGAAATTGAAATATTATTGCATAATGGTATTCTTTGCGTAACCCTCGCGTCTCTACTATAAATGGAATCCCGCTAGAATTCAATAATTTGCTGCCCAATCAAGCACAAAACTATACTATCACATTAAGTGTCTACACTCTTCAGGCTAAGTGGAACTGTATGTTCTATATTTGATAATCTGCTCAACGAGTGCTGTTAGAAGAAATGTGCACAAATGGAATGACAACTGGATCACATAAACATAATTCCTATCTAACACATGCACAATGTTACTAATTGTGTGAAGTATCCCACTAACTTGATTACATGAAGGAATCATCTCATATGGGATTTGCACTATCTTGCAACAATATACATGGGGAGGATATTACTAATTGCATGGCTTGAATAGAAACAGCATGACTGACTATAACCCTTATGTCTGTCTCAATCAATGACAATGGACTCTATGGACTATCGTGTTACCTGTCCACAAAGGACTGCAGTGCCTCGTTACGGGTCGTAAACTCTGTACACCATACCATAGTTTTAGCTCATTTCCTACCACCCTCCTTCGCGGACAGATGATTGCAGCAGTGAGGCGAATGATTGGTCTACCCTCAGTTACTTGTGTTGCAACAAATCATTGGGTGGTTTACTGTGGTTTCTGTTCAATGGGTTTGTTGTGTGCAAAGACTGATTTTCTTTGGAAATCCGCACAAGTCACCTTATTAAATTCTGTCAGCATAGAGATTAACGTGCAACAGGTAACACAATGTATGGCTCATGTGCACAGATCAACAGCTGGGAATGAAATGTATAGCAGATGCCAAGGGTCAGCATCTGGTAATCAATCCTGCATAAACAGTCACATCAAACACATGTCAATAGTTGGGGCTTTGAGGAAAGTTGAAGCACAAGGGGTGTTTTTCAGTTTCCAAGGAAACATGAAATTAAACCAAAAAATGGATAAATATAACCCTTCTAAAATCAAAGCAAAAATAACACCAAAACAATACACTTTTAAAAGAAGTAACCACTTGTTTTATGTTTGAATTGATCAGTGAGTTATTTGTTGTGTTAAAATTCTCTGTGTTTTATGTGTGAGATGTGTGACATTCTGGAATTTGAAGAAATCAGACTGGCCTCATTAGGGAGCATGGAATGGCTTGCACAGTGGCATGACTTGCTCATAAGCACAATGCATTCCCACGGTACCAGCTTGCACTGCTGCATAGATGCCTTTGAGCCTACCCAAATAACTCATTTCACCCAGTATTTCTGTAGATGGATTCCTCTTACATAAACCACTTACTTTGATCTTTGAGGATAGATTCAATGATATGATAAAATTGGTCAAACCTAATTTGAAGCCAGTACTGTAATGGAATAAATCTGACTAGAGTGAGAGATTATTTTAAGGTTTGCATAGAGGTTGGTAAGAGATTCATGGTAGAAAAGATTTATTTTTGGTGACGAATGACCGTATATCGAGTTGGCCTCACTAGAAAGGTTCTGGAATATGGTTGCACCCAAATGCAGGTTCATAAGCATGCATTTGTTTTGCTTTAGGTGAATGTGGAGATTTGCAAATGCTATTTCCAGAGGTTTTAATGATGTCTTAGGTTGTTGGAAGGCTATGCACATAGAACTGATTTAAAGAATGGACATTCTGGTTGTGAGCAAAGTTGAGTATTTCTGTAGTTGTGAGGGAAGCGATATGAAAGATTGAGATAGACTGTGGTGGGAAGGAATTATTGCACTGGTAGAAGTCACTTGATGAGCAGACCTGATAACTGTGGTGAGAAAACCAAGAGTCAAGACTGAGCATTGACCAGGAGTGAGGTGGTAACCATATACTTGTAGACAAAAACAGGCAAGTCTGTAGTTTGTACAACTCTAGACCTAGAGTCTGCATATCACCCGGTCGAATTGTATGATGTCTTCAGGAAATTGAACTGCCTTTGTAAGCCCTGAGCGGGCATTTCTTTTTCTTAGAATGCCATTTGGCCTGGTGTCAGTGGTATCAGTATTCCAGAGTGTAATGCACAACTTGCTTGGAAAGGTTCCTGAGGTAAAGATTTTTCAGGGTGATGTGTTAGTGTAAGGGTAACACATAACCGATCACAGTCTGGGTGAGAGAAATGTTAGAGATCTTTCAAGAAAGTGACTGAAAATGTGAACAAAGAAACATGACTTTTTAATGAAGAAAATGGTGGCATCTAAGGCAATGTGTTTGCAGAGTAGAGGAGTCACACAAGAGTGTTTAGTAGCAGCAATTAAGAAGTGAGTGAGTAGAGGGGATGAGATGACTTTTTTAAGTGTTCCGAATTTTATGCAAAATGTGTTCATATATTTCAAGCTTAACTATTTCTCTGAGAAGACTTTTAAACAAAGACACAGAATTTATGTGGTCTGATAATTGTGATGATACATACCAGTGAGTGAACAAGGATTTAGTTGCAGACGCATGTCTAGATAGATTTGATATGGGCACAGCATAATCATGAATACAAATGCAAAATCATTAAGTGTGTTTTTTTTACATATACCTAACTACAAAGCAGCCGCGGCCTGTGCAAGTAAGAGTGGTAGGGCGGTGGGACCGGGTGAGGGGGGATTTCGACGGACGATAACGAGGGGAAATTAAGTAAATAATTAATTTTCCTCGTCATCGTCTGTCAAAATCTCCCCTCACCCGGCCCACCGCTCTTACCTGCACCGGCCGTGGCTGCTACAAAGACTGTATCTTTAGCATTATTTAGAGTCTAGCGGTTGGGGACTCCATCATAAACATAAAGTGTAGCCCTTCTGTCATAATTCAAGTGTACTATATCCTAATGCGCTTATAGTAAGGTGGACGGGATGTCTGTAATGTTTGTGACGGAGTTCCCATCTGCCAAACTCTAAAACAGGCTCTTTACCTTTGTGTCTTAGGCTTTGAGAGGGGCTGTGAATAACTATTTATCAAACTGGAAGCATTACAAATAATGATGGTTATTAAGAAATGCAACAGTATTGTCTAGGTAACTACATTTGTTGTTATGGTGGATCACAAAACTTTGAAAGGTTTTCAGAAAGAAAGGCCTGGACAAGTTATCATTGTGCGTATTTTAATGAGTGAAGAGCATGCAGGATCATGTATATGATTTGTTGTATTGCATAAAGTAAATAATGCAGCAGTGGATAGTTTACTGTTGAAACTGAAGTCAAGTTAGTAAAAGTGGTTGATAAAGTGAATTGTGTACAAAGATTCTGATATTGTGCATGTGTATAGTTGCGAATCACTGAAGTTAAACAGAGGAAGTAATTGTGTGAAGTTGATGATCTAAAGGAGATCTATAAAGGTAGTATGCTGGAGCTGCAGCCTGTGCTTTGGAAACCTCTCCCAACTCACTTGGGACCTTTTTCTTTTATTGTTTTCTATGCGAGTGGTGCCGGAACCAATGGTGAAGAAGATTTCTCCTTGGTAGCTCCTGCCGGAGTGCCAGAGGTCTGAGAAGGCATTGACTGGAAAATATCAAGCATGGCCTTGTAAAAGAATTCGTCCTGAGATGCCAGAGGAAGAAAAGGGAAAATAAACCTTTGTCTGAACCTTTGTAAGAAAATGAATCAGAGTTCGGTGATATTGGTGCATGTTAGTGCTGATGCTGGTTTTCTGCTTTAGAACCTGATTTTACTCTTTAATTGGAGGGGAGTCTTTCTTTTTTATGCTTCCTATTCTTCCTTCTTTTATGATGAGAAGAAGGCTTCTCTTTGGAAGTATCACTTTTTCTTTTTTATGGTGACCAAGGCCTTAACTCCTTATGATGGGGTCTTTCATATCACTTTTGTATGCATCAAAACACTTACAAGGCCCACTTGTAAAGATTAAACAAATGCAGAATGGGCATTGGGCACCAAAGAAAGCCTCTCACTTAGGGCTGGGCTTAATCCATGAAACCCTAAAAGCAGACATGCTCCTACTTAGAAAAATATTATTTTAAGAGGTAACATCTCCAGACATATTGTGGGAAAATTGTTGGAAGGAGCTCTAGCTTCTCATGTCAGTACAGCGTGGAAAAGAGGAATAGACATCACAGACATGGGAGGCACACTCATGGTTCAATAACGTCTTATGTCGTGATGCAAAAACGTTAATGATTGAAGCTCTTATAGACTCACCTAGTGTCATACTGTCACTGCTTCCTACTTTTATGATGACTGGAAGATATTTCTTTGGCAGCCTCTCTTTGCTTGAGGATTTTAATTTGCCTTTTAATAGGAACCTAGATGTAGATTTGTTCTCCTGTCAGGTTCTGTTGCATTGCTTTTTCTGTGCTTCAGAGCACATTAGTCACCAGAGTCCTATTCCTTGCCCACTCCTATCCAAATTCAGTTGGAATGGGCATAAGGCTCTGGCATCTGCCTGTTAACCTTGGAACAAGGGAACCTGTTTCTGCATCGAAAGGAGTGATTTTGTGGGGACAAATCTAGTATAATACTTTTAAAATAATGGAATGAGGTCTGGATCCTCCTGTATTGAATCTTCGATCCACAAAATCATATCCAGTGCATACCAGCAAATCGATTTATGAAGCTGTTATGGCGCATCAGAGCAAGGTCTGTAAAAACAGTTTTAGGATCCAATCAAGTGCAAGGAGAAAATTCAAAGATGACATATCTATGGCAAGAGAAAGCATCCACTAGGTTTATCTTACCTTATGTAAAGAAACTTATTCTATGTAAATAGTCTTGATTTCTGAGGCTCTTAAGATTTGGCTTGACAGCGCTACTGTCCGCTAGACATATTGTTACCGATTCTATACAATATGCATAGAGCGGGTGCTGGCTCCCCCCAGAGAAACATTAATATCTCCCCTCATGCTGTTGACTACTTGATCTATTATTCTGCCTTTCAGGTATGGCTTCCATTGGAATGCAAAAGGAAATATTTTACATCTGAAAATCAAATGTCACATTCAGTTTGTTATCTTCTATAAACATTCAGTCACTCAAAAACTTTATTTTGGTTACACAAGTTGCCATAAAAGTACATCAAGATCACATCATTTAAAAACTCACAACAAACCATTGCACAAAGATTAAAACATCAGCGGATACATGACACAATTTCATAGTCAACGAAAATAATAAAATTCCTCTGGGGGCCACCAGCATACTTCCTTTTCCTGGATAGAGTGATGACAAATATAGTGCACGTGACAAATAGCAAAATGTTGCATATGTCACGATTTACATTTACCAATAATCATAAAAGTAGATGAGTAAAATACACAGCACCTACACAACATAATTTCCTAAGAAGGCGGCAACCGTAACATTTCTCATACATATTAGGATGCTAGAACCCAACCTGGAAAAATATCCCTCCAGTTAAAACAACATTATTTTTCTTCTGTTGGTTGCACATTTGAAAAAAGAGCAGATATTTGCACAGTTAGATGCAGAATTACGTTTTTGCAGCTAGACCAGGGTTGCACCAGAGATTCTTATTCCCTGGTTCCTGATTATTGAGATTAAAAACCTTTCAGTAAGATCATTATAAAATTGACAAAAAAGTAAAGTGCAGCAAACTCTGTGAGAAGGATTCATCACATGGATAAATCAGAATTTTATTTTGAACGAATTGACCAAGAGGGAAACCAAGGTGCCATCTCACAAAGCCGAACCTAAAGCGGGTTAATAACATTCTGTCCCAGGTACTGTCAATCCGTTCTAGGCACGGCTCCAGGACTGTTGTGCTTTGGAGCACAACATACTCCCCAACAGTGGGTTTTGGAGTTCATGTTCCTTCCTTAGACAGCATCTCTTCGACTTAAAAGTGTTTTTCACCCAAGTCTTGTCAGACTTGGCCATGGTATATGGCTTATAAAAAAGAGTAGGCCTCCCCAAGTTCATTAATTCAGTCTTGATATTATTAAGCCAAGGGATTTTCACGCCTCTCTCACATGATAGACAGTCATTAATAATCTCCCTACTAAACGAGGCATGTGGGTTGTCCCGGATCATGAACCACAAAAGAATGGGGGCCAATTTGATGATTTCTTCCACATAGTCCACCCCAAGTTCCTGGGGCATAATGAAAGTTGAACATGCAGGATGAACACCTAGGATTCGCGTGAACACTCTTTTTTGTTCATCCTGGAAAGAGTTTGTGTTATACCCGGCTCGTGAGTGAGGATTGGGAGACACTTTCTTCTATAAACCTCTACCAAAGCAGTCACTGTTTTTTCCCCCAATACGATTGGCATGGTAAAAAATATACTATACTGAACTTACAAATTTCTGGCGCACTTTGGAGATGCACGGTCCCCTGTCACCCCTCACATCAAAAGCAACACCCAAATATGAAAAATCCTGGGTCAGACCGACGGGGTGACCATATAGAGACATACTCTGCATCTTATGTTCCTAAGGTTGCAAGCATGATAAAAGTTTTAGTTCGATTGGTAACAAGACCAAGTGACCACATAAGCGTAAAAAAATTCTTGAAATAAAATATTAAGACCATTGTGGGTTCTAGAGAGTAAAACTGCGTCAGCAGCATACAGTAAAACTAGGATCTTTTTCTTGCCTTTTGAGGGGGTGTCCAAAACTTTATTAGACAGGGTTGTGCCTATGCCATTAATATATAAAGGAAACAACAATGGATCAAGGGCACAACCCTGGCGCACCCCGCTCCCCAGCTTAAAGCTATCTGTCTGCTCACCTAATGGACCATACCGAACTGAGGCAGACAAATCATAATACAGTGCTCTCAGGAACTGCACCAGGTCACAATCCACCCCTAGATTAACCAAAATCTCGCAAAGTTTAGACCTTACCATGCTGTTGAAGATGCAGGAGAAGTCCATGAAGGCCAGGCAGATGGAGCCCTGCTTTACAACAGCATATTTGCTGATCAGCAGTTGAAAGTTTAAGCATTATGCCACCACGCCGAGCCCCTCACAGAACCCCTACTGCACCTCCAACAGCATGTCTGTCTCCTGATTCAAGTTAAAAGATGCTCCAGAACAGCTCTCCTTGCCAGATTCACAGCTGAATCCAGCAGTGATATCGTCCAGTAGCACCCTGGAGATTGAGGATTACCCAGTTTAAAGATCAGTACAATGACAGCAGTGTGCCCTGATTGAGGGAGTCCCAACTTACTAAAGGCATTAAAACAAATACACAACAGGGAAGCACACAATTCTGAAAGGGATTTATACAAATCCATGGTCACCCCATCCAGCCCTGGGGCCTTGTTTGAGGGAGTCTTATTAATCGCCTCCGTAACTTCTTCAAGTTAGATTCCAGGGCTAGTGAAAAAGACACCTCCTCTTCAACATGCTTGGTGAAGATATGGGACCCATAAACGTTTTTACAATGGTTGACCAAGGCCTCCGGGGTGATGGCAGTGATAACAATATTAGATTTAACAGTTACAGTTTTGATGTTATTAGCCATTGCCCAGAAGGCTCTAGTATCTTTCATACAGCAGGCCATAACCACTTTCCCAAGGATTCATTTTGAAACTCTTTTCTCCTGGAGCATTGAACTGCCTTAAACTTGGCTCTGCATCATTGGATTTTGCAGAAATCCCTGGTTATCTCCTTCAGTGCATCGTGTAGATGCACCAAGGCCTTTCTACAAGGTTGGTCAAACAATTTAACCTCATGGGCTCCTGGTCTATTAGGCTTCATGAGCAGGCTGCTTGTAACTGAACTCAGCTTGACAAATTGGTCAGCCACAAACCTCTAAACATTCTACACCAAAGCAATTCCCATATGCTGCTATTTCCCCCAGCATTGTCAAAGCCAATAGGGCAGTCTTTAAGTTTATACATAGCACTTGTGTATGTATCACATGTAAACAGCATTTGAGAATGCCTGTATTTGCATGTGTTGGCATATTAAAGCCAGGCCTGTTGGTTTTGCATTGCTTGTTTATAAGAGAGCTTATGTTCTGTTGTCATCTCCATTACAACATATATTCCTCAAAAGTATTAACTGCTGCAAAAAAGTTACATCCTTATAAAAGAATTGAAACATTTAAAAATTATCATAAAGTATGTGTTATAAGTTAGTCCAGTTATTGCAATTCCTTGCATTTGTATATTGTAAGAGAAGCAAGATATCACTCTTTCATTGTTACTCTAATTGTAGGAGCAAAAAAGAGGCTGGATTATTTAGATCTGTAGGATCAATTTAGGGAAGTAACCAGTTTATGTTGGAAATAATCCTTATACCCTTCTCATGGTTGATGGGGTCTCAGCAACTGTAGAATGCTCATGCTGACTACTGCTTACTGTGTCAGTATTCCAGTCATAACTCAGCAGCTGAGACCAGGTTTTCTCAATTACTATCCTAAATGAAACATTTACTAGCCATCAAACAGACTCTTATTATTTAGAATGGCTATCTAATTTATCGGTTAGCCAAACATCATGAGAAGTTTAGTTCGTCAGCAATCTTTCATGGCGTCACATCCTAGAATCATTGTTTGTCATCTGGTCCAGGGTCCACAGAACTTTAAAATAGTAATAAACAGTTTTACTATAACCATGGGAACAACAACAGTGTTTGTTTAGAACCACATTCACCTTATTTGAAACAGCCCAAACTTCAGGCAAAGAGGCCAATGTGCTGACCACACCACAAGATGCCACCATAGCTCTGATGTCTACAACACATCATATGTGATGGCTTCCCAGTGAAGAGTCAGCTCTTTTACTTGATAGCTCTAGATTTTCTTTGGGTTTTCAATTTTCATCATCTTTCCTAGGTTTCAGTCATCCCTAGCCTCAGTGATGCTCAACTTTGAGCTATTTCTGAAGTGATTTAATCCTTTATGCCCCTGGAGAGAAATTTCCAACTTTCACAGTGACAGATAATGAGAAGTGATCTGCCTTCTTGATATGCGTTTTTTGTGTGCAATGAAAGAACTTTGCTGTTAGTCATTATGTACATCTGTAGTGCTTGTATCCCTGTGGCAAACCTTCTCTTTGTGATATCTGAAAGACCTTCTCTCCAGAGACCCTAAAACATCAGGAGAGACTGCTAGTCCTGTTCCTTCAGGAGATGATTCCACTCTGAAGTGGATGCCCCCTTGTCAGGGGATGATTGCATGAGGATTGCTTCTCCAAACACTTCCATGAAGGAGGCGTAAAAAGAACTTATGTAGAACTTCTGGTGTTGAATTTCTCTTAAGAAGCCCGCATTTATGCCTCTCTCAAGACAAAAAGCATGTTCTTTTGTGAAGGTATGGAAAAAAAACTTGAGAGTACTCTGCACTCACAATAGCACTAAAATTCCACTCATCTGGGGCTCTTTCAGCTCTCTCACCCAAACTGTCATTTACGGGGGTAAAAAAGACAGTTTTGACAAAGACCAAGTCACCCATATGGAGCCATATGACCTTCAAATAGACTACCTCCTCAAACGACAATCATGTGGTCGCCGACTGAGCCATCAACAGAGCTACATCGATGATGACTCCATTGATGACTACTCTGGCATGGTCAACACCTCCATTGATCAACATTCAGTCGTACTGTCACTGATTCTGTCAACATGCTTGTTGTTGATACAATTGACTAACCTATCTAGGGATTTCAATCGATCAATCAATCAATCAGAATTTATAAAGTGCTGCTAATCACCCAATAGGGTATCCAGGCGCTTGCAGGCCCCGAAGGCTTATTCGAACAGCCAGGTGTTGAGGGCCATTCGGAATCCCAGAAGTGAGGTGATTGGTCCGTATGTGCGTGGGGAGGCTCTTCCAGGTCTTTGCTGCGATGTGGGAGAAGGATCATTCTCCACTTCTGCTTCGATAGATGCGGGCAGTATGGGCAAGTGAAAGGGAGGCGGAGTGTAGTCTTCTCGATGGTTGGTGGTTAATATAGGCTCTGGTTAATATAGGCTGTGGTTAATATAGGCTGGTCCTTGGTTGTGTAGAGCCTTGTGTGCATGGGTTAGCAGCTTGAATTGACATCTCTTCTGTACGGGGAGCCAGTGCTGTTTCCTGAGTTGGGGTGTGATGTGGGTTCATCGGGGAAGGCCAAGGATGAGTCTGGCTGCGGCGTTCTGTATGGTCTGAAGTCTCTGTAGAAGGTGTGCGGTGATTCCTACGTAGAGGGCATTGCCATAGTCCAGTCGACTGAGAATGAGGGCTTGTGTCATAGTGCATCTTGTGTGTAGGGGTTGCCACTTGAAGATCTTATGTAGCATGCGCAGAGTGAGGAAGAAGGCAGGGGAGACTGCGTTGATCTGTGATTTCATGGTGAGCTTGTTGTCAATGATGATTCCGAGGTTTCTGGCGTGGCTGGAGGGAGTGGGTGCAGGTCCTAGGTCTGATGGCCACCAAGAGTCGTTCCATGAGTTGCAGCTGTTGCCAAAGATCAGTGCTTCCGTCTTGTCTGTGTTCAGCTGCAGGCAGTTGTTCTTCATCCAGTCGGCAACGTTTGTCATACATCTGTTGAAGTTGGTTCTGGTGGTGGTGTGGTCGTCAGTGAGTGAGAGGATGAGTTGGGTATTGTCTGCATAGGAAATTATGATGAGACCATGGGATCTGACGATGTTGGGCAGTGGGGTCATATGCGTTGACAAGCTTGGAGCGATAAATGAGCCCTTGGGGACACCGCAGGTGATCTCTTTGGGTTCAGAGGTGAAAGGTGGGAGGTGGATCCTCTGGGTTCTTCCAGTGAGAAAGGAGGTGATCCATCTGATCGCGTCCCCTTGGATGCCGATGTAATGGAGTCTTTCGATCTGTGTGTGGTGGGATACGGTGTCGAAGGCTGCCGAGAGGTCAAGGAGGATCAAAGCTGCTGTTTCTCCTCAGTCGAGGAGGGTTCGGATGTCATCGGTGGCTGAGATCAGGGCAGTTTCTGTGTTGTGATTGCTGTGGAAGCCGGATTGGGAGGCGTTGAGTAGCTGGTTCTGCTCCAGGTGTGTCATCAGTTAATTGTTGATGATCTTTTCCAGCACTTTCGCTGGGAATGGGAGCAGAGAGATTGGCCGGTAGTTTTTGAGTTCGCTGGGGTCAGTGGAAGGTCGTTTGAGTAGTGGTATGACTTTGGCATGTTTCTAGGCATCAGGAAATGTTGCAATGGTAAATGAGTTGTTGAGAAGGGTGGTGAGTTCCTGGCTGATCCTTTGGTTTCTGAGGTTGAAGATGTAGTGCAGATGATATGGGAGCTCCAGAGTGGATGGATTTTATGGTGGAGGTGGTGTCCTGGGTGGAGAGGATGTTCCAGGTGGTCAGTGTGTGGTTCGTGTTGGTTACGGTGATGGAGTTTCTGTCGAGGAAGTCCGAAGAGGTGGGTTTGGGTTTAAAGTTTCTGTATATGGTTGCGATCTTGTCTTGGAAGACGTGGGTGAGGTTGTCGCACAGCCCCTGTGAGGTGTGATGTTTTTTTCACTGGCAGCCGGGTTGGAGAATTCCTTAACGATGTTGAAAAGTTCCCTGGTGTTGTTGGCGCTGGTTTCGATGCATGCTGCGAGCGTTGTCATTTTTGTTTCCCTCAGCAGGCGATGGTGGAGGTTGAGGGAGGTCTTGAAGGCTGTCCTGTCGGAGGTGTCCTTGCTGGTGTGCCATCTCCTCTCCAACTGTTTGCTGTCTTGTTTCGCTGTTCTGGGTTCTTGGGTGTACCAGCTGGCCTTTTTGGAGCATTTTTTCTGGGTGTTGCCCTTGATAAGGACTATGCTGTCTGCACAATTGGTGATCCACGCTTTGAAGTTTTTCACTCCCTGTTCGAGGTTAGTGGCGGTAGCAGGATTGGAGGTGTTGAGGGCCTTCGCCCAGCTGGACTATGAGATTTAGTTCCACCTCCGGTGGGGGATGTTGGTCATCTTGGAGGTGGCGGTGTGGGGGCTGGAGATGCTGAAGTGGATGATGAAGTGATCTGTCCATGTGAGTTCTGTGACATGGCTGTATTTGACGTGGTTGCTGGAGGTGAAAATTGGGTCCAGCATGTGTCCTGCGGTGTGTGTAGGATCATGGATGATCTGGGTCAATCTGAGTCTGCTCATACTGTCGAGGTGGGCAGTGTTTTTGTCTTTGGGGTCATCGATGTGGAAATTTAGCTTGCTGAGGAAGATGTAGTCATTGGAGTCTAAGGTTAGAGGTGCAATGAAGTCTGTGATGGTGTTGCAGAAGTTGGAGTGTGGGCCTGGGGGCAAGGGTGGCTCTGATGGTTGTCTTGTCGTCCGTGTGCAGCTTGAAGTTGAGGCGTTCCATGAGGGTGGTAGAGTTATCGGTGGTGGTGATACACTATCTGGTCTCTTTGTGGATGATGGCTGTTCCTCTTCCAGCTTGGCAGTGCGGTCCTGGTGAGTGATTATATATCCATCGGGGTGGCTGTGGCAACGTCTGGGGCAGATGTGAGGTTGAGCCAGGTCTCAGTGAGGAAAATAATGTCAGGTGCAAGGGTGGAGATGAAGTCCCATAATTCACTGGAATGCTTGCATAGTGTTTGTGTGTTGAGAAAGGTGCATGCAAATTGGTGCTTTTGTTCAGGTGGTGTCTGTGGTGCTGGGGCTGGTCAGTGGGCTGGTGCGTGTGCAGTGGCAGGTGAAGTGGCAATGGGTGCAGGTGAAAGGTCCTACCGTGGAGCGTGGGTTGGTGCAGTGGCATTGTTTGTTGTGGCGTCCTGGGTTGAGGGTGTAGAGCTCAGCGATAGTGCATCTTCGGGGGTGCGGTCCAGGTGTGGACGGGCACAGACAGGCTTGCCTTCATTGCACCAGCAGCGCGTCTGCCGCACGGTCGCTCTACAGCATTCATTAAGTAGGTCCTGGGGTGAGTGGGGCTTCTGTTGGCCCAAGGGCATATTTACAAAGAAGCCTTCTTTGCTTAACACCTCGCTCCGCCACTTCTGAAACGCACGGCTGCACCGTATTTACAAAACTGGGGTGCAGTCCTGTGTTTCCCCCTGCCCTGGCACTAATTACAGCTGACTAGCGCCAACGCAGGCACTCTTGCACCATAGTGCAAGGGTGCCTGCGTTGGGGGGAATGATTGTTTATGTGCAGGAAGGTGTCCCTTCCTGCACATAAACAATCTTAAATTGCGATTTGTAACTTCTATGTGTGCTGCTTTGTGCACTTTATTTGAGTAAAACAAGACCAAATCGACAAAAATCCAATCAGTAGAACTCAAGATAGGATGTTTTAAAGATTAAACTGCTATATAGTGCTTTAGAGTCAATAGCGCTTAGGGGTTACTGGAGGTCGTGCTAGACTGGGGTAAAACAAAATTTCAGGCTGACCGCTATGGCGGGCAGGCCGGCTACATGGCCCAAGCAGGGCCCACTGAAAAAATACCTCCGATAGAGCAATCGTCGGCATCAAGGCTCGATGCGTCCGTTCCAATTCCCGCAGCCAGGTTGATGAGTCGAAGTCAAGCTTCACAGTCATGTCCGGCGTCATCTTCGAACCCCTTACGATGCAGCCACTTAGTGGTCGTTGAGCCTCGCAGCGGTGTCCTCGGATCGGCACTGCGTGGTTGTCGAGCCTTGCAGCCGGGACCTCAGGTCGAAGCTGCGCCATCGTCGAAACTTGCAGTCGGGTCCCGCACCTTCATAGAGCAACGTCATTGGATCGGTTCGGCCTTGAAGGGAACTCCGTTAGTTCAGAACAGCGGAAAGTTGACACTGCGTAGAGTTTTAAGCAAGAACAGCTGCAGACCCCATTTCTGAGGCCCAGGACTGGATTGTCACCTCAGGTAAGGGAGGACTCACAGATGGCAGAGTCCAGCAGCTGAAGCAGAGTTGAAGGAAGTCTTTGATGGCCCTGAGACTTCAAGAACATGGGGTAAGCCAGCAATGCCCTTGGAGAATCTTGGGTTCAAGGATGTAGAGAGCATGCCAAGTCCTTCTAACTCCCAGGCAAGAAGCAGCAGGCAGCAGGCCATCACAGCAAAGCAGATAGCAAAGTTGCAGTCTCTCATACAGCACAGCAATCATCAGGCAGCAGGCCAACACAGCAAAGCAGTTATCAAAGTGGCAGTTCCTCCTGCAGCACAGCAGCTCTTCTTCCAGGCAGAATGCCCTTGGTTCCAGTAAAGGTCTGATTTGCTGGTGCCAGAGGTCCATTACTTGTACCCAGTTGTGCCTGTGACGTGGGGGGGACTTCAAAGAGGCTTTTGAAGATCACAAGGTCCCTGGCTCCAGACTCACTACAGGGGGGTATACAGCTGTTTGTGTGGGCACATCCCTATTTAGGTGCAAGTGTCGGTTCCTCCCTCCCAATCTACCTCAGGAAGGCCCACCATCCTGGGGATGGGCCATCAGGATGCAAATGCCACACCCCAGCTCCCTTTGTGTGATTGTCTAGAGGGAATGCACAATACCCAGCTGTCAACCAACCCAGACGTGTAGAGACAAGCAGAGGCACAGAATGGTTAAAGTAACAAAGTGCCAACTTTCTAAAAGTCTGATAGAAATCTACATTATCCTCCCCACCAAGTCCCATAATTACCAGTCACATCTCCTCTAAATTAGCTCCTAAATGGTGCATTAAGCTCTGACCTCCAAATCCAGGTTGATGTCCTTGGGAGATTCTTGTGATTCGCATATAGAAATGGGCTTGGATTGCTTTTAAACACAGAATCGCCCATTACAATATTACAAGTAGGTCACGTATACAAAATGCGCATCTAAATCATTCATCCTTTGGCTGTTGATTAGACTTTATTAGGTTTGTGCTGGGTTTGAAGGGTCTGATGGCTTCAGATTTTTGTGCATGTCAGTTTATCTATGTAAGACTTCGATAGGTTTCTTTTGTGTTTAGTCAGAGTAGATCTGAGCATCCTTTCAAGTTGGATTATAGCAGAAATGGCTGTAGCTAATGCATTCTTTGGAACTTGGACACATGCTGCTTACCCTAGCATCTGCTAGGTGAACCAATACTGCACCTGAACATCAGTCTGTCCAAGATTGCATGCGTCTTAATGATACACATCCACTACCTGTGGATATGTACCTGTGCTAGACATCAGCTTTTACCCATTTATCCTACATCTGTGTCACCAAGGCAGGTATGTTTGATTTGCGTTTTGAACAGTTTCACCTTCAGCAAATATAATGGCAGTTCATTTCTTCACTAAGTTTCACACTACTCTGGCTAATATGGTTTATGGACACCTCCAAAAGCCGTACCCTACATTAGAGATGATTTGTGGCTCGACATTAAGTCTGTTTGAAGGAAACTGCCTCTTGTGCTTTTCCTTGACTGTTGTTTATAGTTACGATATAAGCAGTCTAGAATATGCATTGTGGAATTGTAATACTTGACAACTGACATCCTCATCCGCTGGTCATATTGGGTTACCATGAGCAGCTCCTGATATGGTGACATTTGTTTTCAAAACGTGTCTCACTGCAAGGTCCAGGACATGTGCAAAGCAAAAGGCTTGCTTCCAAAGTTTAGGGTAGCAATCAAATGTGTGCCAATATCAATGGCCAACATTGCCCTGGACATCCTAGAGCCTATCCATTGGAAGGACCATGAAAGCTATGTTATAGTTGTGATTGATATATTTTCCAGATTGCCAGAGGTATGTTTTCCCCAGGGCATTGAGACACGGCATGGGATTGATTTCGTGAAAGACCTTATTGCAAGGGAGGGTCTTCCTGAAACAGTGTTGACAGACAATGATGTGCAATTGGTGTCAAAGGAGATGGAGAGTTTTCTTCAAGGGTGTGGTATTAAACACAAGAAATGCGCCCTCTATCATCCAGAATTCAATGGGATGGTAGAGAGGTTTAATCGTGTGTTAAAAGAAACATCTCTTTGGCTAAAAACAATTGGCTTAAATGGAAGGAAGAAGTGTCCAAGAGTGTTGGTGTATACAGATTCATGCCTCACACTGCCATGAGTGAATTGCCGTTTGTTTTCTTTTGTGGAAGACACCCTGATACTGTGTTAGAACCATCTTGGGTCCACACATTTCAGAGTGATGGGAGTAAGTGTGTTGTGTATGAGGAGTGGAAGTTGAGAGAGGACAAGAAGATGAAAGACAGCAAATCCTTGTTTGATGCGAAACACTTGGTCAAACTGACACCTGTCGCTGTAGGTGAGATGGTCATGATTAAGAAGCCAGGATGGAATGAAGTTGGGGGGAAGTTGTCGAAGCCTATGAGGGTTATAAAAGTGTTCACTAATGCTATAAGAACAGAAGATCACTGTTTAAGGAATCTCAACCGATTAGTGGTATATAAAGGGAGGAATTGGGAGAGTACTAAGAAGTGTTCTCAGAGTGATAGGCACAACAAAGGAAACAATGAAGTCACAAGTGGCGAAACCAGTGGCAAAGGTGTAAACAGTGAAAAGGTGGCAACAAGAATGTCTAGCAGGAAAGTAGGGAGCCCTGCATATTTGGATGAATATGTTGCTTGATTTGAAAAAAATCATATGTATATCATATATTGCTGTATTTTGGTTGTCCTTTGTGTATAAGAGGGGTTTATTTTGTGATGTTTTGTGTGCCGCTATATGCTATGTTTCATGTTATTATATGAGAGGGAGGTGTGTGGTATCTGGGGTTTGGCACCAGCTCTTTTGAATGTTGGTATGCCATGTCATGGAATTGCCGTTGTGGGATTCCATATGGAATGTTGAGGTTAGATTGAAGAAAACTGCTGGCATGTCCCGAGGAGGATGGCTGGGATGTCTTTCCTGGACCAAGGATATTTAATAAACCCTACACCTCTACTTCTGGCTCCTGAGATCTGTTCAGCATTGGATATACAACTTTAATACCATCGACAACCAAATACTTTATATTTGGTTAGGTAGGTAGTCAAGAGGTTTCTGTTAGCAGATCTGAGGATTCTTGTTGGTAGGTGAGGGACAAAGAGATTTTCGGACATAGATAGATTAACTAGGCAGAGAATTCAGCAGGTTCAGCAGGCTGCTCTTTTGCTATGAGCCTAAGTGGGGATTTTTCATGGGTGATGTGGTTTTGTCATTTCAAGCCAAGCTGCAGAAGTGCTGCGTAGTTTTGAACTATCTGGACATTTGAGAGAGATGCATTATGGAGGTCTGCTTATGAGTTGGTGCAGTAGTCCAGACGGAACATGACCACAGCTGGGATCAACAAGATGTTCCAAGTGCAGGGGGGTTGGGGGGGTTGTGAGCAAAAAGCACTGCTCCCGCTTTTGTGACGGGGCCAATATTGCAGCGACCCCCAGTGACAGAACCGGCCTGCGGCCACAAAACTGGGTACTACCCCTCCGGCCCACCGGGGAAATGCCGGTGCCCGCTACAGCCAGTCCGGCCCTGAGCAGAACCCCTTTTATGAGTCATTGACGGTGTAACGCAATTTTGGAGTCCACGTTCACTTGGTGAGTAATGATAGATGATTATCAAAGAGTACTCCCAACTGCTGTACCTTATTGTTGATTGAGTTTAACTAAATTGTACACCATGGTGGTTATCACGTCTTAGCACTCATACTTAGGCCTCTGATGCAAATTAATTAGCAGCTTATATTGTTGACCTTGTGGCGGTCTCAATAATAAAAGTTGCTTCTTAGGCTGTCTAATGAACACACTCAGGCTCAGCCCAGTGTTCTGTGAAACAAAATCCAACAATTAAAGATCATGCAGCCATTCTTAAGCAAATGGCTTGCATGTGGGTTTAATGAAGAATGGCTCTCAAACCAGTAAATGCTTTTTAAGGCCTCTTGTTGTTCCGCAGGTTTGGAGTGCAGTGAAGCTGCACTAATTCATTAAACATTATAGTGGAATGCTTGGCATGTTGTAACAAAGCGAGGAAAACAATTATATTCTTTTATGTGCGATGCTGCAAGCGTGTTCTGTGTTTAACTTTGAAGCACTTTGTGAAACTCCTTGAATTAATTAGCGCTGAACAGTTCGTCATGAGTATTAAAGGCATTTACACTGGGAAAAAACAGTAGCAAATAAACAGTGTGCTGCAGCCTTGTTTGCTACAAAAATGATTACATAGTGAAATCTGATGTTTGTACTGGTGTCAGCTCTATTTATGGTGTGATTTATGTGTCTTGCGCAAGTGAACCTTTGCTAGGGTAACAGGGAGAGGAGTTTACCTACTGCTTGATTGCAAGAGGCCCAGGGATAGAGTGAGCAGGAGCTGCCAAATTGCCTGGGTGCAAAACAGGAAGCCAATCACAGCCCAGCAGAACTTTCATTTGCCACATCTGACGTTTTTTGCTTCACAGAGTAGGAGTCATCGTAGAGACCGGTTTTGGACAGATGTTGAGCGTCCGATTTAACAAAGAAATCAGAAACCAAAGAGTAAGAGACTCAGGGCCACATGTATCAAGCATTTTTTTGTTAACAAATGGGCCAATTCTCAGAATCGGCCTGTTTGCGAACGCAAAAAATGCTTTTCACATGTTTCAAACCCTATTTTGCGATTCGGTAACCTGTTACCAATTGGCAAAATGGGTTTGCGATTCGGTATTTGGAAGGGGCGTGTTTAGGGCGTCCCTTCCAAATACCGAATCGCTGCGGTATGTATGAATGTTTTGTGACCGTGAATACAGTTGCAAAACATTCGCATTTACCACCAACTTCAAGTTGGTGGTAACCCATTCGCAAACAGGAAGGGGTCCCCAAGGAACCCCTTCCCTTTGTGAATGTATGCAAACATTTTTTGAAGAGCAGGCAGTGGTCCCACGGACTACTGCCTGCGCTTAAAAAATGAAAAGTGAACTATTCATTTTTTTCTCTAAACACAACCCGTTTTCCTTTAAAGAAAACGGGCTGCATTTAAAAAAAAAAAAGATTGCTTTATTTTAACGCAATCACCGACACGGTGGTCTGCTGACTCCAGCAGGCCCCCCTCCCCATGATTTAAGCGATTCGAAGGGAGTTCTAATTTGCGAACTACCTCATAATATTAATAAGGTAGGTTGATATGCAATCCCCTACGAATCGCTCTATGAAACTCTTGGGAGTTTCATACATTTGTAATAGCGATTATCGAATTGCGATTCGCTGAAAATCGCAATTAGGTAATCGCTATTACAAATGTTGCTATATGTGGCCCTTATTGAGGGACCAAGGCCCATATATATATATATATATATATATATATATATATATATTATCTACTGGCGGTCGCCAGTAGATAGTTATAGTTACAACCTATTATCCATAGGAAATCCGCGACATTCTATTTGAAATAACTCTCTTGCCGGTTGACGTATCTTCGCGAAATTTTCAAACTTTGTGGCCCGCTCCGGTCCGCTCCTACCCTGAAAGTCTCGGGGGATTCGTCAAGCGGGGCCGAGAAAAAGGGGGTCCCAAAACGCGTTTTCCCCATGCACTTTTCCATAGGAAACTTTAGACACGGCTACAGCCCGAACTGCTGAACGGAATTACACCAAATTTGGCAAAGAGGTAGTTCTTGGTTCAGAAAGAACCCTTTTTGTTAAATGGTGTAAAGCCGTTCAGTAGTTGCTGAGAAATGAAAAGTAAAAAGTTAGTGATATCTATGGCCGAGTAGGGTCCGCGTACCCTCAGCGCACCCTGCGCGCACCGTCCCGATCACGAGCTGCATGTTAATTGGCTGTCAGCTGGCTGTCAACATTCCGATTCAGGAAATGTTGGCAGCCATTTTGTCCCTCGGTAGAACCGAGGGACAGAAACAAGTGCGCAAAGTGCACAAAGGGGGCAGGGTAGAAACACCCTGACCCCCTAGGTTTGCTCAGGGGGTCCCACAAGGACCCCCTGGGCAAAAAAATAAAAAAATGTTTTTAAAAATCGGCAGGATGCGCTCAGGGTGCGCGAATCCTGCCGAGCAAAATCGAAGCGCGGTCTCCCGCGCTCGATGTTAATTGGCCCCGGGTGGCCCAAGTCCCGGGGGCATGGTGGGGGGATAATTTAATGTGTGGGGGCCTCAAGGGCCCCCAAGCCCGAGGACCGCCACCCCCGGGGCTTTTTGAAAAATGGTGCGGGAGGGCTCTGAGCCCTCCCGCAGCCCCGAGGACCACCACCTCCCGGGGCTTTTTTTAATTAAAAATAAAACCAGTGTGGGGGGGCTCCAGCCCCCACACGCCCCGGGACCGCCACCTCCCGGGGCACTAAACATTTTAATATGGGGGTCCGTTACGGACCCCAGAGCCCCGGGGACCACCACCTCCCGGGGCTGTGTACTGAATGGGAGGGGGCCGCGCGGCCCCCTCCTGGAGCCCTTGATGGCCCTGGGGACCACCACCCCCAGGGCCGGCTCCTGCAGTGTCCCGGGGTGCCTACCCCGGGACACTGTAGTTTGCTATGGCAGGACGGGAGCCTCGCGGCTCCCGTCCTGCCATAGCAAACTGCTTGGATATTGGAAGAGAGAGCAGGAAACCTGCTCTCTCTTCCAATATCCAAAGCGATGCTTTCCACATGGGGAGCAGCATGTCAGTTGCTCCCCATGTGGAACTAGCAATGCCGGCTCCCAAGGGACGTGGGGAGCCGGCGGGACTGTGGGGGATTGGGGACCCCCACAGTCCCCAACGGAGAGGAGCCAGCCCCGGGGGATGGGGTCCCCGGGGCAAGTAGTGGCCCGGGAGGGGGGCCACGCGGCCCCCCTCTCCAAAAAAGAGAAAAAAAATGGAAAAAAAAATGGAAAGGCCGGTTCCGGGGGATGGGGTCCCCGGGGCCTTAAAATGGCCAGAGGAGGGGGCCACGCTGCCCCCTCAAAATAATAAATATAGAGGCCATGCCCCGGGGATGGGGTCCCCGGGGCCAATACAGGCCCAGGGAAGGGGGCCACGCGGCCCCCTTCCCGTTTTTTTTTTTTGTAATTTAAAAAAAGGGGTAAGGCCCTGGGGAATGGGGTCCCCAGGGCCCAAAAAGAAAAAAGGAAGGGGGCCACACAGCCCCCTTCAGAGACACAAAAAAACGATCGGGCCCGCAGGCCCCGCCCCTTCCTTCACCACTCTGCAAACGCGCCCCTGGCGCGTTTGCAGAAGGGAACAAATTCCCCTTGAATACTGGGGGTCCCTGGGGGCCAACTAGCCCACCAGGAACCTCCAGTATGCGCCAGGGAGCTGCCTTGCAGAGACGTGTAGAGAGGCCACACCCCTTTTACACCTCTCTGCAACGCAGCTCTGTGGCGCTTTTGGAGGTATATGGTGGGCTAGTTGGACTCCGGGGACCCTCAGGATTCAAGGGGACTTAATCCCCCAACTTAAAACGCGCCACGGGCGCGTTTGCACAGTGGTGAAGGGAGGGGGCGGGGCTTCAGGTGACATGTGTGCAAACAGGCCCCGTGGCGCGTTTTAAGATGGGGAATTAAATCCCCTTCAATCCTGAGGGTCCCTGGGGGCCAACTAGCCCAACAGGTACATCCAGAAAGCGCCACAGAGCTGCGTTGCAGAGAGGTGTAAAAGGGTGTGGCCTCTCTACACGTCTCTGCAACGCAGCCCTAGCGCATATTGGAGGTTCCTGGTGGGCTAGTTGGCCCCTAGGGACCCTCAGGATTCAAGGGAACTTAATCCCCCAACTTAAAACGCGCCACGGGCGCGTTTGCACAGATGTCACCTCAGGCCCCGCCCCTCCCTTCACCATTGTGCAAATATTCCTCTAAAATCAGCCGAAATACGAATTCCGATTTACTCACCTGTTATAAGGAGAGACCTCAGTGCTGTATCTTTCAGCCCAGTACTGGTCCTGAAAAGTAATTTTAACCGTACTTACCAGTAACTTGAATTTCCTTCCATAGGCTAACATTGACTGGTTTCAATTGGAAATTCTTCTAAGTGTGGAGTTTTGGAACTTTAAAATATTCCTGTAAAATCAGCCGAAATACGAATTCCGATTTACTCACCTGTTATCAGGAGAGACCTCAGTGATGCATCTTTCAGCCCAGTACTGGTCCTGAAAAGTAATTTTAACCGTACTTACCGGTAACTTGAATTTCCTTCATAGGCTAACATTGACTGGTTTCACTTGGAAATTCTTCTAAGTGTGGAGTTTTGGAACTTTAAAATATTCCTCTAAAATCAGCCGAAATACGAATTCCGATTTACTCACCTGTTATCAGGAGAGACCTCAGTGCTGCATCTTTCAGCCCAGTACTGATCCTGAAAAGTAATTTTAACCGTACTTACCGGTAACTTGAATTTCCTTCATAGGCTAACATTGACTGGTTTCACTTGGAAATTCTTCTAAGTGTTGATTTTGAAACATACAAATATTCCTCTAAAATCAGCCGAAATCCGAATTCTGATTTACTCACCTGTTATCAGGAGAGACCTCAGTGCTGCATCTTTCAGCCCAGTACTGGTCCTGAAAAGTAATTTTAACCATACTTACCAGTAACTTGAATTTCCTTCCATAGGCTAACATTGACTGGTTTCACTTGGAAATTCTTCTAAGTGTGGAGTTTTGGAACTTTATAATATTCCTCTAAAATCAACCAAAGTACGAATTCCAATTTACTCACCTGTTATCAGGAGAGAACCCAGTGCTGCATCTTTTAGCCCAGCACTGACCCTGAAAAGTAATTTTAACCGTACTTACCAGTAACTTATATTTTCTTCCATAGGAATCCTTTGTCTGGTTTTCAGCAGAAAAGTTTCAGTGTCAATTTTCACAAACTACAAATGTTCCTTAAAAATCACCTGTATGACTTAAACACATTCTTTCAACTGTTTACAGGAGATGCACCAGTGCTGGATCCAGGATCCAACACTGAGTAACAAAAAGTAACGATAACAGTTTTTACCTCCTAAGTGAATTTCCTTCCATAGGATAACATTGGTCATTCTATGAGAAAAAGTTTCTAAGTGTCAACTTTTAAAATACAATAATATTCCTTAAAAATCACGACTGTAACCAAAACGCTTTTACTCAACTGTTTACAGGAGATGTCCCAGGACTGAATCTAGGATCCAGTCCTGTGGTTAGAAAAGTAATCCATAAAGTAACTAATTGCATTTAACTAGAAATTCACATTGAGCTGAATGTTGCATTGTGTTTGAAAATGTGTTGCCCATTGCAACAACTGTAACTACTGTACTTAAAAGTCTATTGCCTATGTGCAAAGTATTTAAACTAAAGTAATTCATTCTGAGAAAGTATTTTTTGTAATGCATAATATAATTACAATGTAATTTAAAAAATAAAATATGTAAAAAAAAATGTTTTCTAAAAAATTTCGAAATCAGTATGAAAAAAATTTATATAACAATTAATACATTTAAAAATTGTCATTTACAAAACCTTTGAAATTCACTGGAAAAAACCGTAGGTTTCAGACATGTTATAGTTACAAATTAGCATTTAAAAAACCTTTGAAATTCACTGAAAAAACCATAGGTTTTAGGGACGTTATAGTTACAAATTAGCATTTAAAAAACCTTTGAAATTCACTGAAAAAACCATAGGTTTTAGGGACAGTTATAGTTAGTTGGACATTGCACTCGTACAAAACCCGTGAAATTCCCCCGTTATAGTTAGTTCAGCTAACTATAACTCGCGCCCCGCAATGCACTGCTGATGACGTCACATATTACATCACTCATGACATGGTCAGTGACATCACTGATGACATCACTGATGACATCTCAAATGACATCACTGATGACATCATCCACGTGATAATCTGATGCAGCTCTTCACACCCTAATATAACCTTTGATACACCCAATCTAAATTACAGACTGCCATTCGCAAAACCATAGACACTCCAACACCAATAACTACATACCCACTCACTGATTCTTAGGTCTACACACACACATCCACTCACTCACCCGTACAGTCACTCATACTTATGGTCACTCAATACAGGACTATCATATGCACTCTTACTCCTATATAGACACTCAAACACCGCCACTCATCCATAGAGGTACTCACACACCTAGTCAGTCATGCAAATAATTAAACACACTGCCATTTACTCACCTATACAGTTATACACACACCAGCTCACTTAATCATACAAATACTAGCACATTGTTACGCTCTTATACAATCACTGATACAAGCACACACTCATCCATACAGCCACTATCACAATCACTCACTCTCGCTTATAGCTATTTATATACTCCAACACACATATATACTGCCTTTCACATATGTAGTTACTCACACATGTACCACTGGGACATACATTCACTCACTAACACACTCTTACACACACTTACCCACCCATACAGTCTATCACAGATGCACTCTTGAAACCATCCACCCAGTGAATCACCCACTCACACATCTATGCACAGTCGCACACACCCCATCCACACAAACACTCAGGCACCCATACAGATACTCAGACAACAAATCAATAACTCTTATAGACACTCATGTAGCTATTCACAAACCCATGCAGCCACTTACACAGCAACAGACAGATACAGACATTCACCCAGTTTAGTCACTAACCCATGCATTCAGTAAGATACGTTTAATCACTCACTTATAGAATTAGTCACGCACCTACTAAATCATCCATACAGACACTTATACACCCACTCATTCTTCAATACGCCTTTCCCTATATATATAAAAAATATTTAAACTTTACAGAAACACACAGTCACTGGATGATGTCATCAGTGATGTCATTTGAGATGTCATCAGTGATGTCATCAGTGATGTCACTGACCATGTCATGAGTGATGTAATATGTGACGTCATCAGCAGTGCATTGCGGGGCGCGAGTTATAGTTAGCTGAACTAACTATAACGGGGAATTTCACGGGTTTTGTACGAGTGCAATGTCCAACTAACTATAACTGTCCCTAAAACCTATGGTTTTTTCAGTGAATTTCAAAGGTTTTTTAAATGCTAATTTGTAACTATAACGTCCCTAAAACCTATGGTTTTTTCAGTGAATATATATATATATATCCCAAGAACGTAGCTCCTTCCGAACTGCTAACCCATGGAAGGTGACGCACACACCAGCGGAGCGTGCTGGTAAAGTCAATATCACTCGAAAATCCAAATAAGTGCGCTCTCAGGGCCAAAAGACAAACATCCGATATTGATGCAAAACCAAGTTTATTCCACTACGCGTTTCGACTGCGTCCGCAGCCTTGCTCACGTGTACTAAGTGCGCCATCAAAGAAGGGTAAAAAAAACATCGGGTTGGGAATAGGCATAACAGAAAAGGGACAATACAGCTAGCCTACATTGGCGGCCATCTTGGAATGGTATTACACAATTTTTTTTATACATACTAGTAACTAGGTACAATGTACATGTATAGTCAATAAGACCATATAATGGTGCTAAATAAAACATGTTACTACTAGAGTGCACCATAAATGAGACCAGTCTCAATAATATTGTCAGAAGTCTGTAACCAGTATAAACCATGATTAATTGTAGGCATGAGACATAAGGCATGAGTATGAGAACAGGAAATGTAAAGCACAAATTGTCCAAGATGCTTTATCTCAGGGTATCATAACCGTGACGCGAGTAATTACGTCATACACACGTTAGTATTTCAAGTCCTAGTATCACAAGTGAAAGCATAGTGCTCAAAACCTATGTACACATCATGTTCTAAGATAGCATGTTAAAATGCATTGTCAACAGTGTACTAGTAGCCCTACATTTCAAGGAGAACGTATAATGCACAAGTCTATGTCCACACGATGTTATCTCCATTTAAGTAAACTTAAGTATCAAGTTTTACAGACCCACTGCTCTGTGAATAGTCCTCAATAATCCGTCTGTTCATAGGTTCCAATCCTCAGTTAAAATTACCCAAATAGTGAGATCCCAAAGTGAATACGAAGAGAAGGTTGGGTAGCCCGTGTACGTGAGTGGGTTCCTTCCTTCCCTCCTGCAAAAGAAACAAACAGTTGTAAGAATTAAAACATTATAAAACCCAAAGAAAAAATGTTTAAAATACTGTGGCACGTGTGTGCCTCCAAGCATCCAATGGAAAAAGTTTCTAATGCACAACTAATAAAGGAGGATAGGACGTATGTATTGGCATCAGCTGATAAATAACTAACATCCTAAGGGCCTTGTTACATTTGTACTAAGAGAAAATCAGGAAAAAGGACATAAAAGAAAATCATACTGTTAAACTATGGAAGACGGAAAAATGTCTCATATGGCAATCATTCGGTCCTGAGATGAATGGCAAGCTCTTCATCCTGATTGAGCCCCCATGGAATTCTTGTTTGAAAATCTACAATGTATCGGGACTCTCTCTGTCTGAGTCGCAGTACTCTATCACCCCCTCTGTGTCCCAGCCTAACCTGTTCCAATATGAAATATTTCATGAGGGAGGAATCAGAGAAATGGTTTTCTTGAAAGTGTCGTGCCACAGGGTATTTGGGATCCTTGTTGGTAATGGCCCTTTTATGTTCTAAAATTCTCTTTTTGGCCATCAATGTGGTGCTCCCTATATAATACAGTGTGCAAGGGCACTCAATGACATATACTACAAAAGTGGTACTGCATGTAAGAAATTGTACGATTTCTTTTCTGTAGGTTTTGTGTGTAAACTCTTTGCGAAAACTGCTAGTCAGACACGCCTTACAATGACCACACGGAAAAAACCCTTTCAAATTGAGTGTCCCTACATCTTGTTGTCTCGTGATGTCACTATGTACCAACATATCTCTCAAGCTCTTACCCCTTCTGTACGTTATGTTGGGTCTACCAGGGATTGTGTCACCAATGCTGTTGTCAGATTTGAGAATGTTCCAATTCTGTGTGAGAATACGTCTGATACTGTCTGCATCTGAATTATATGTCATGATGACTCTGGTACTGTCATCTTCCCCTACACCCTCGTTGTCTATCTTCTCAATGAGTGTCTGGGTTCTGTTGACACCTTCAACTCTGGAGATGGCTCTTTTGAGTACCCACATTGGATATCCCCTCGCCTTAAATCTCTCTATCATGTTGGCACTCTCGAGTCTGTAGTAACAAGGAAGCCTACAGACTCGAGAGTGCCAACATGATAGAGAGATTTAAGGCGAGGGGATATCCAATGTGGGTACTCAAAAGAGCCATCTCCAGAGTTGAAGGTGTCAACAGAACCCAGACACTCATTGAGAAGATAGACAACGAGGTGTAGGGAAGATGACAGTACCAGAGTCATCATGACATATAATTCAGATGCAGACAGTATCAGACGTATTCTCACACAGAATTGGAACATTCTCAAATCTGACAACAGCATAGGTGACACAATCCCTGGTAGACCCAACATAACGTACAGAAGGGGTAAGAGCTTGAGAGATATGTTGGTACATAGTGACATCACTGAGACAGCAAGATGTAGGGACACTCAATTTGAAAGGGTTTTTCGTGTGGTCATTGTAGGCGTGTCTGACTAGCAGTTTTCGCAAAGAGTTTACACACAAACCTACAGAAAAGAAATCGTACAATTCTTACATGCAGTACCACTTTGTAGTATATGTCATTGAGTGCCCTTGCAAACTGTATTATATAGGGAGCACCACATTGATGGCCAAAAGAGAATTTTAGAACATAAAAGGGCCATTACCAACAAGGATCCCAAATACCCTGTGGCACGCACTTTCAAGAAAACCATTTCTCTGATTCCTCCCTCATGAAATATTTCATATTGGAACAGGTTAGGTTGGGCCACAGAGGGTGATAGAGTACTGAGACTCAGACAGAGAGAGTCCCGATACATTGTAGATTTTCAAACAAGAATCCATGGGCTCAATCAGGATGAAGAGCTTGCCATTCATCTCAGGACCGAATGATTGCCATATGAGACATTTTCCGTGTTCCATAGTTTAACAGTATCATTTTCTTTTATGTCCTTTTTCCTGATTTTCTCTTAGTACAAATGTAACAAGGCCCTTAGGATGTTAGTTATTTATCAACTGATGCCAATACATACGTCCTATCCTCCTTTATTAGTTGTGCATTAGAAACTTTTTCCATTGGATGCTTGGAGGCACACACGTGCCATAGTATTTTAAACATTTTTTCTTTGGGTTTTATAATGTTTTAATTCTTACAACTGTTTGTTTCTTTTGCTGGAGGAAGGAAGGAACCCACTCACGTACACGGGCTACCCAACCTTCTCTTCGTATTCACTTTGGGATCTCACTATTTGGGTAATTTTAACTGAGATTGGAACCTATGAACAGGCGGATTATTGAGGACTATTCACAGAGCAGTGGGTCTGTAAAACTTGATACTTAAGTTTACTTAAATGGAGATAACATCATGTGGACATAGACTTGTGCATTATACGTTCGCCTTGAAATGTAGGGCTACTAGTACACTGTTGACAATGCATTTTAACATGCTATCTTAGAACATGATGTGTACATAGGTTTTGAGCACTATGCTTTCACTTGTGATACTAGGACTTGCAATACTAACGTGTGTATGACGTAATTACTCGCGTCACGGTTATGATACCCTGAGATAAAGCATCTTGGACAATTTGTGCTTTACATTTCCTGTTCTCATACTCATGCCTTATGTCTCATGCCTACAATTAATCATGGTTTATACTGGTTACAGACTTCTGACAATATTATTGAGACTGGTCTCATTTATGGTGCACTCTAGTAGTAACATGTTTTATTTAGCACCATTATATGGTCTTATTGACTATGCATGTACATTGTACCTAGTTACTAGTATGTATAATTTTTTGTGTAATACCATTCCAAGATGGCGCCAATGTAGGCTAGCTGTATTGTCCCTTTTCTGTTATGCCTATTCCCAACCCGATGTTATTTTTACCCTTCTTTGATGGTGCACTTAGTACACGTGAGCAAGGCTGCGGACGCAGTCGAAACGCGTAGTGGAATAAACTTGGTTTTGCATCAATATCGGATGTTTGTCTTTTGGCCCTGAGAGCGCACTTATTTGGATTTTCGTGTGATATATATATATATATATATATATATATATATGTACGAAGCCATTTAGCATTTTCTTAACAGACCGAATCACAATTTCAGGCCTTTAAGAAATGCTTAATAGGCTTTGGATATGAACAAAAGGGGAAATGCGGTCGCAAAATGCGATTCCTACCAAGTAGAAATCGCATATGCGATTCCCAAAATAGGAAATTGCAAAGAAGGATTTCCTATTTCGGTAATGCGAAATGGGCATTTAAGAAATGCTATTACCATCGGATTAGCTTTGTAAAAATGCAGCTAAAATGCATTTTTCTACCAGTGCCACAGAGGGCCCACTTGCCCCGAGGGCATTGAGCGCTCTATAGGAGCATCATTTTTGTTGTACCCTTTGTTTAAGGGGGGCCTAAGGGCCATAGGTTTAAATGCTACTGCATTTCCTAAATAGCAGTTTCCTATTAGGAAATCGCAAATTTGGAAAAGCAAAACGATTCGTACATTTTGACCTTAGGCCCATAGGAACGAATGGGTTAGCATTTCGTAAATAGCGATTTCCTACCAGCAATTGCGGCTCCGTAGGAATCGCTATTAGGAAATCGCTATTTTAGTACATTCCATTTTGCATTTTCTAAGTAGCGATTTCTCAGGATCCGCTATTTAGGAAATGCAAAATGGAAGTTTCGTGCATATGGGCCCAAGGCTCAGATTGAAAAAGTTCCTCCGTTTTTTTATAATAACCATATGAGAAATCTAGCATCATGTAATCTGAATGAACAATTATGGGTGAAAACATGCTAGATACCTGGCACATTATTTGCGCTGAGGTATGTTTACTGTATAATGAACAGGTGCGCTGGCTCAGCAAAGAGCTGAGTGCCCATTTTTTTGCATTTGAGGATTGTGGCCAAAGTTCATATTCACAACTCGGAATTTCTCTGAGTCTGCGGATGAGATGTAGACAGCACAAGTCATAAGCAGTTTCTGGCTCGTGCTCATGCATTAACTCAGAGAAATTCATAATTATATGCAGGTCCGGTTCCAGGATTCTGGATCTAGGAGGGCCATGATAAAGAATGCAGGATTGGACAAAATGCAAACTTTTTACCTTTCCCCTCAGCAGGTCGGGTGATAGTTTTCCCTAGCTGCGTAGTCTTCCCGAGCTGCGCAGTCTTCCCATTCTTTCTGTATTCACAATATTGGGTGCTTGCCTCCTTCCTCGTGTCATTTTGTCACTCCCAATGTGTCAAGCCAGCAGTGACTACTGAGTCATGAACGTGGTGCTGCAGTCTGTTTAGAGACCTGATTGTTGTGAAATTAAATTGGTAAAGGATCAAATGAATTAAGTGGGTGACCAGTCGCCTCTGCTTGTGGTCTTAAAAGTGATATGTGGCTAGTTCTCTTTTTTGTAATTAGTTCTTATAATTTGTTTTTATGAAAAGCTCAGCCAAAGCAAACACTTTCGACCTTTTCTGCTGACCAGTTGTGAGCTTGATTCCATGAGCCACGCAGAATTTTCCAATTCTTTGTGCTGGCCATATTGGATGAATGCTTCAGCACTTTCTGCATCATGCACTAGCCCCAATGTGTCAAGTCAGTAGTAACTATTTAATCGTGGCTGTGGTGTCACAGTCTGTTTAGACACCTGGCTTTTGTGAAATCAAACTAGCAAAAGTTCGAACCAATTAAATGGTTGACATTTCCACCACCTACTTGTAGTCTCAAAAGGGATGTGCGGTGCTAACACATTGTACTTGGGCCCCTTTTTCCTTGCTCCCTGCAATGGAACTTTCTAGGTGCCTGAGGAATAAAAGGAGTTAGGGTCAATTACAATTTAAGAATTACAGTGTAATCCATCTGGCCACACAGTAAAGCTTAGAGTCGATAGATGGGATTAAGTATGAATTTATTACAAATTCAAAGTCAGACTGATATACACAGGTCTCAGGAATATAGTGTAACAATGCAGGACTACTACAGGCAGTCCAAAACGATGAAAAAAGTTTAGTCTTAGCAATGTGAAACATTCAAGAAATTCAGTAATTGCAATGGAAAATAGCAAAACAAGGATCTGATGAGCCATATACGATTTGCGGTCCTCTTGCCTGTTATGCATGAGGATAACCTAAATCTCCTTATTTAAACCTACTCTAAATGGTGCTAGATGGGAAGCCCTAATTAAATCCATTAAAGGAGAAAGGTGTCAGCATAGCAGATCCTCTGTAGCATTTCTCTAATGGAAAGGAATATTGTATAGCATGAAGCCACACAACAAGATCTTCGCAAAGAGGTCTATACCTCTCAAAGTCTAAAGCGAATCTGAATCTAGCTGAAGTTTGATCTCCAATTAAACCCCGCAAAAGATCTTCAAGAACTCAAGATCACGTGCCTCATTATTTTCCTCCTGAAAACAGTAAAACTAGGCAACTACTCTTGAAACTCCTTACCTTTGGTCCGCATATCAGAACGTCCTTGTTTTCCTCCCGTCTCCCAATTCCACACAAACAGTAGTCCTCCCTTTATTTATTAAGGCTTCTTGTCCTTGTCAAAAGATACTCTTTTCGAGCTTCACTGTCTCTTTCACGCAATGTGCCTTCTCTATTCATAAGATCACACAACTGAACCTGCAGAGGAGAGAAAGACATTGCATGCAAAGCAAATGTTCGCGTTGAAGGTTAAACATTAAGAAATCCAAATTCTAAGGGCCTGTGGTGAACTTAACATGGCAAGCATCTAAATACATGTTTAAATACATGATTATAGATACGTATAAGGTAAAATATAGATGCAGGGCAGTATTCAAATGAATGCAGAAATATATATGAGTTAACATTATTCAAACCACACAAATTTGGGTATATATATATATATATATATATATATATATATATATATATATATATATATATATGAACTACAATTCAATGTTACTGTAATGAAAACATTAGTTTTGCACACGCATATATATGTGGAGATTGCACAGTGAATGCACTTTCTGTACTGTTAGTGCACCACATCGATAATGTTACATCACACGACTATATGAGGCCATATATAAAAATATATAGATATGTGGCTTGGTCGAACATGAAAGTGTGGAGCCAAAATTACGCTGCTCCAGTGGTCAGTTCTCCCTTTTGCCATTAGTTCCTACAATTTACTTTTGTGAAAAGCGGAATCAGTGCAAGCTCTTTTTACCTTACTTCTCTGAGCAGTGCAGATTCCTAATGTTCTTGACCACCCACCTCCTGAGTTGCTACCCAACCAACCAAGTTTTACCAGTGATCAGGCAGTCTGATGGTGATATAGTTCACCTTCTTATCTATAGAGCCAATTAATTACTCATGTTGTTTCCCCCATGTTATATTCTTTCTCATGCTACTGAATGTTTTCTAAAATCTGAGAATATGTACCACAATGTTCTTCTATACAAAGTCTCAGCTTACTGGCCACTTAATTCTTCCACGTCATCTTCTCGGTCATTTCCCATGTACAATCTGAAGTCTATGTTATGTAATGTGAGATCAGTAGCAAAAAATCACCTTCAGATTGCTGATCTCTGTGAATCTAATTATCATGGTCTCTATTGCTTAAGACGTGGGTACAGAGATATTCTGATCATACACTACATGAACTCTTACCAGTTAACTATTAGATCACGAGAGCTGATCAAGTTATTACTCTTGTTAATGGGTTCTTCTTCTGTCTCTTGTGATATTCCGAACAAAACCAAATGAGGGCTTATCTTGATTTCTTTGTTAGTTATTTCTGTCATCCCCAATCTTGCTGTCCCCAAAATAGTTTCAAGATGGGGAATTCCAGAAACATATGAAAATCGTCCGCACTGGGATAGTTGCACTTCTTATAGCACCTCTCGGGTGGATCAGGGATCTTCGAAAGCTTATATGGGGTCCAGTATGCCCTGTTAAATGTAAACAAATGATTTCTTTTTAGCACGATGGGAGAGACCCATTAACTGGAAGGCAAGGAATCTGATTTTGTACTTGATACTAATAGCAAGGCTTATCATGTGCAAAAAATGGATTGAGACCTACCCCCAAAGTTGGAGAGTTGGTTAGTACAAGTAAAAAGGTTTGCTTGATGGATTTAAGGAATCAATAACATAGGAGTAAACCTGATTTGTGGCTCCTGGTGATTGAATCTTTGTGTCCTATGATTAAGAATACCATTTGAGCTCTTTAAACATTGTTTAGAGCAACGGTATAAGACCCCATGTGATACAAATAGCCCCCTCCCCCAATGGTTGTATGGATATTATTGATGACTGGGTCGAGAGGGCGTGGTGATGAGGACAAAAAAAGCTATTCATCCCGGAGGCAGAGTTGCCAGTCAGTCAAATAAACTTTATTCGGCTTACAGAGAGCCATAAAGCACAATTTAAAATATATAACAATAAAAATTGATAACTTATGAAGATTAAAAAAAACAAGAACTTAAAACCACACCCACGTACAAAAGCAGCCAAATACGATCAACTAAGTGCATTATACAGACCCATATCTATTTCTTATTCTCAGCTCACAGTGAATAAAATTAACCATTGCAACACAAAGTTCCAAATTACTCAGTTTTTGCAAAAAAATAAACGCCTCTCTGTATCTTAGATCTGTGCAGAATTGGGGTAAACAAAAAACTTCCGGGGAAGGTTGTATCAGTGGCAAAAAAGAATAAAGTGCATGGTGCTTTGTTTAGAAGTATTATCACAAGGGCAACTTGGCATAATACTATTCCATTCAACATCCCTGTGAAAGGCTTCTAGTAAATGGAAGGTGTTAAAACGAAATCTAGTCATACAAAATCGACAATTTGAATTAAAAATTGATGTTAGATAAATTTCACATCCCAATGATGTTTTAATCGGATTACAATTAGTGCTACTACACTGTTTGTCAATATTTGACTGATGAAGCGTGCCCACCTTTCTGTAAATGCCACTTTCACCTGGGCCATTACATCCCACATAATATTTGATGGATTAAAAAATAGCTCAGGGAAGCCTAAGTCCCTAAATGCCTCCTTAATATAATTAATCCACAGGGTCACCTGGGTGTAATCCAGGGAGAGACAATCTTCTAATATATCTTTTGACAGTGTGGGACCTAGTTTACCCCAGATTCTAATCCAGAGTAAGAGGGGGTCCAATTTGATCCTGTCCTCTATAAGAGGCAAACCAATCTCAGAATGACACACAAATGAAAGAGCTGATTGAGGGACTGCCAAAAGCCAGTGTAAAAATGTGTTATCGACCCTCTCAAAGGACCAGCACCCATGTACCCCCAAACTCCGGCACTGTAGGTTTCTATTGCTATACACTTACTTTTGTATATGCTGATCATTTCACGCACCAACTTGTGCTCCAGTCAGCGTGCAGAAGTGAAAAACTTTTCTGCAACTCTTTGGCATTGCGTCGCCCTGCTCATAAAAAGAGTATGGCATCTCAAATTTTGATCCATAGGGATACCAAGATAATTAAAAGTTTTCATCCTACAAATTTCAGACCCTTTCAGGAAAAGTGATCTGGTTTTAGTGATTTTAGGGCTCGTGCACGTAACAAAAGATCTGCTACAATTGGTTTTAAGGTCTAGCTTCCCCATAAAATAATAAAAAGCATCTAAAACATGTTGTAATCCGTTAGCGGTTTTGGAAATTGAAACCGCGTCATCGGCATACAGTAAAACAGAGAGGGCACTAGATTTCACCATAGGTATATCCTTCCCTGCTTTACCCAAGTGCAACGCTGAACCATTAATATAGATTAAGAATAATAAGGGGGCCATTATGCACTCCTGAAGAACCCCGTGCGAAGATTTGATAGCAGGGGAAAGTTCACCTTCAGGACCATACCGCACCCTAATCAGGTAGTCCCAATGCATCCTCTGCAATAAACCAGTTATAGCCTGATCTTTACCCGTACTAGCCACAATGCCCTACAACTTGGACCTGCTGACCAAGTCAAAGGCAGAGGAAAGGTCTATAAACACTAGGTGAATGGAACTTCTCCTTGACTTGACGTACTTGCTTATGAACAGCTGAAGGTCAGGCATTGTTCCACCATGCCCATCCTGGGACGAAACCCGAACTGCACTTTAGAAAGAGCTTGATTTTCCCCCAGCCAATCCTCAAGCCTAGTGCAATAATGTTACCCAAAATTTCGAAAGAGCTATCTAAGACAGAAATTGGGTGATAGCAGCAAGGTGAGTGTCTGTCCCCTTTCTTAAAAATATGTACAACCACCGCTTCTTTCCATGACAAAATTGGGGCCCCTTTAATAAAAGCTCTAAAAACATTGGCTAAAATTGTAGCCCAAAGTACAGTATTGTCTTTAAAAAGGTCTGAAGGGACTCCATCTGGACCTGGGGCTTTCCCTGCGGGATTCTGGTTGAGGGCAACTATTACATCCTTTACCAAGATGGAATCACTTTGATTGAACCTACACGGCGGTGGTAGAGACGAGCGATTTGGCCACAGCTTACCTTGACGAAAGTGTGACTATAGGGAGCTGTCCTCTCTCCCCCGCCAGTTCAAGTTTAGATTATAAGTAAACTCGGTTCCACTGTGGAGAGCAAGACGCTCTATTTGCATGTGTTTGGAGTAAGTTACCCAACAGAAACGTTTTCCCCTCCATCTTTGACTTTTGGTGGTTTGGGTGAGAACCGTGGGGTCATACAATAGTGAAGTCCTGATGAAAGCCGGCAATTTGACCACTCCGGCTGAAACATGTCGACATTTTTTGCATAGTGGAGGGGATGGTGACTCATCATAGGTTTACCATACTACCATCCACAGGTCCTGTTGTGACCGTTTAAATACTTCTGGACAGGGTACCCGATATTAAATTAAGATTAGGGACTCCCTGTAGCCAGTTTTAACTCACTGTTTATGCTTTTATTTTCACTTTTTGATCCCTTTGTCTTTTTGCCACGTTCTATTCTGTGTTGTATTGTCTTCTCCTTCCCTATTGCTCCACCCTCAGCGTTGGTCGGCGCGGGGGTGTCGTTAGCAGGCCCTATGATGAAGCATGACACAGATTTCTGTGTGTGAGGGCAGTTTTAACATTTTTGTGTGATTCCCTCAATAATAATTTTTACTAGCATTCATTTATTGTTCATGCAGTCCCTCTTCTTATTAGTGGTTTCATAGTTAGTGTGGGAGGTCGAAGAGGGACTTTATCCTTCCACCCCTCTTCTTTGTGATTTATATCACTTTGATTGAAACACGACTCCAGGTTGCCAAAAGCTACCTCATCATGCCCTAAAATAGGCGCTGAGTTGCCAGGATTAGAAGTGCTGTCTTAGTGGTCCACCCAAACCTGAACGGGGTTAACCATGTCCACTGAGGGCTTTTCATATCCTTAGAAAAATGGCTGATTAATTACTTTCCAGAATAGTGCAGAATCCGTTGTGTGGGAACTTTTTCCAAGTCCCCCCACACTTCTGCTCTTAATTCTGACCTCCTAGTCTCCAGGGTAGCTTCTCCTAGCACTCAGCACATCACCTTTAGATCGCGGTTTGGAGGAGAGGGCTAGTTTCAGTCTCCTATTGGCTAAAGTGCATGCATGATTAAACCAGCCAATAAGTGACCATCTTTTAGAAGCTTCTTTCTGCCTTAACCCCTTATCTATGGATTTACACAAGCTCTTAAGAGCATTAGAGAGAGTCTCAGGTGCTCCTTCTTCAAAGTGAGTACTGATATACTTCCCTATTCTCCATCACTAGCTTTCGCAAGAAAGCCTCCCTAACCACCCTTTCCCATTTTACCCTCACACCCTTATTGCATGAGTGAAAGGGAGCCAAACTCTCCTGCTTCCCAAATGCCCCCAACAAGTGAAGGTCCATCTATATGGATAGGGGATTGTGATCACTAATACAGGAGACGGACAAATTGTAGTCTAATATCAAATTAGTTAGATCACGGAAAAACCATAATAAAATCAATCTCACTGCCCTATCGAGTACCATTATACGGAGCTCCCAGTGCCTTAGAGTCTTTAGCAAATACCAAAGATCTGGTGGTCATCGCTCTATTCAGAGCCTCTCCAAAAAGGGTGTGCTGGAAGTGTTGCCATTATGTATAAGAAGAAAATATATATTAAACCAAAACGTTTTAAAGAGCATTTTAAGGAGGAGCTACTGTCTGCCAGTGCAAAAATAAATTTGCTTTGTTTTACCGCCTCTCCACCAGACACACACAAAAGTTTCTGCCTCAGTCTTCACTTCCAATAAAGAAAATATAGGAAGTTTCACCCTCTAATGATTGCTCCATTGTTATGGGTGACTTCCACTATCACCTAGAAAGCCCAGATGGGGTAAACCATTGAATTTTAAAAGAGCTCAAGATTTACAATTATCGCTATTGAACAGTGAACTCATCTTTCAGGACATCTAGATGTAATTTTTGCTTCCCCTGACCTACAGTTTACCATAGACCTTTGTGTATTGTTATAACAGCCAGACCATCACATAGTTTTCACTTCTGAAACATCCAAAACAATGAAAACCAATAGAAGGAAGGTCATAAAAACAGACAGATGTTGGAAATGCTTCTCTATCCAAGGAGCAAGTGAATTAATTACAACCAGGTTTGCCTCAAATTCCATTACGGTTAATCCAAACGACCTTAAATTTTGCTAAACCACTTTTAGTCAGAATCAAATTACTTTGACAAGACATTATCCATTGACTCCTGTGGATACCTCACAAAAAGAACAACCTTTGGTTTAAACCTGAACTGCACACCTGTTAACTCAAATCCAGGAGGGCAGAAAGGCGATGGTGGTCAAATTACACCGATGAGGCCAAATAATGTTATATCATGTCAATAGCTGCATGCAAATCACACATTCTTTTGGCTTAACAACATGAATATTCCACCCACATTATGCTAGCAACCAACATATTAAAATATTTCTTCAGGGGAATTGTAAAACTGGTGTCCTCTCTAACATGTGATAACCAGTTTGAGCCTTGGCAATCTCTGTGCAACAAACTGTCACAGTTCTTTGCCACCAAGATCAAAAACATTGGATCCCAGATTGGGAAGGAAGCCTCCCTTACTATCACTGTTTCACTGTCCACTGTCTTAGAGCAAAACCAAAACAAACTCACCCACTTTGCACAGACTTAAGCCATGCAAGTAGTTAAGATTCACTCCCCTACAAGACACTCAGACTTCCTGGCCAATATCTTCCCAGCTTCAATATTGCAACAATTGGGTCTGTTCCTCATTTCAATTATAGTCAGTCTGTTTAATCACTCCCTAAACAGAGTATCATCCAGTTAGAGTGGAAGGCAGCAGTGGTCAAACCCCTGTTAAAATGCTTTCCTTCAGATGAGGACCCTAACAACTTCTGTCCAATATTTCGGTTACCATATCTTGGGAAACGTTTGGAAAAAAGTGGTATCACACAGTTGGACACCGTTATTGAGACCAATATTAATTTGAAACATCTTCAAACAAGCTTCAGATCTGGTCATAGCACAGATCTAGGGCCTCATTCACAATAAAATGATGCAGCGCGGTGCCTCAAGCCATTTTGCTGCACCGAGCTGCGTCATATTAAAAGCACTGGGATGCGTCCTATTTACAACAATATGACGCATCCCTGCGCTTTTCCCTGCGCTGGTGCACAAATGGCTGCCATGCACCAACACAGGCACCCTTGCACCATGGTGCAAGGGTGCCTGTGTTGCGGAGATGATTTCTTTTGTGCAGGAAGGAACACCTTTTTGCAGAAAAAAACAATAATTGATGGTGTTTTCCTCTTTTTATGTGTGCTGCAGAAGCCAGCACACAAGGAAAGAGGAAAAAACTAGGAGAAATAAAAGTATTTCTCCTTGTTGCGCCTCATTACACCTCCCCTAGGGAGGCATAGGATTCTGATGCATTCCCGGGCTTACGAAATGTTGTAAATCTGGGAATGCGGCAAAATCCATGGGTGTTGCATTGGAACACCCATGTCATGCCCCGTTCATGCAAAGCTATGTGTGAAAAGGGGCCATATCTACACGGCCATGAAAAGCCACGCAGGGTGGCTTTGCATGGACTTGTAAATATGGCCCAGCACACTGCGCCGCCGGTGCGTCAAAAAAAGTGATGCACTGGCGGCGCATGGGGCTTGTAAATAGGCCCCCTACTACTTACTGCGGCCGTGGATGATCTCCGTAGGTTAGTGGACCATGGCTTAAAACGCACTGTGGTGCTTTTGAACATTTCTGCAGCTTTTTATACCACTTACCATTTGTCACTTTCTAGTCTGAAGGATGTTAGCTTGGATAATCTTGCCCTAAAATGGCTCTACTACTTTTTGACCGATTGCGCTCAGTCAGTTTTCTGCTTTAAGTCAGTGCCAAGTCTGGTTAAACATGGAGTGCCACTCTGTCTGTATTTTCCCCTCTATTTTTTAATATTCACATATTACTGTTAACATCCCTACAAGGTAGTACAATTTTACATTTAAACTGATGACACTCCAAGTAACAGATGTGCAGGCAAACTCTTCCACGTCTGGCTACCTGCAGGAAGGTTTAATTGATGGCGTAATCTGCATATACCAATGGATGGCCTCTAATCTTATCAAATTGAATTAATTATAAATGGAATTGCTGATCACCAAAAAATGCCATTGGCAAGCGGAACCCAATTTGCTGACCTGCGGGAACGCCCCACCCAACTCGTCCAGCTAAAGGTATCTGGATTCTGGGTGCTCACCTAGATTCGGGTCTTTCCATAAAAATCCAAGGTAGCCAACTCCAGTGCTAAATCATCCTCTATATTGCACCACAGCACCACACGGCTGTAGATACAGCCTTACTTCAGCCACAGATGCTCTGTGGAAATGCCATCTACCCAGGACTGCCAGGAAGATTTTCTAGAAGGCTTCAGCTGTACAAAATGTTGCTGACCAGCTGCTGACTAGTGCCAGACCTAAAAATCATATTATACCTATCCTAAGGATGCTTCATTGGTTGCCAGCAAAGGAAAAAGCTCTTGTCACAATTCTTCTTCTCTATCTCTGGCTTCAAAATTAGAATGTTCTTTAGTTAACTCAAAATTAGGGTGCAGTTGTTTGTTTGTTCAGTGATATCTGCAGTTTTCTCTGCTGCTGGAATATGTCTCATGAGAACTTTAAAGTGCGTTGAACAAATAGGATTGTGTGCTAACAGTTACAGCACTTTAACTCCTAAAATTTGTATTACACTATTAAATAATTAAAAAATAATTTAATTTAGAAGTTGTAATTTTTAATCAATAAATAAAAAATAAAAATTACTCACTGTCTTTAATATTTTCATTTTTTGTTTAATGTGTAGTAAACGTGGTTGAAAGTTGTATATTGGAATTATTTAACATTTGTTTTTTAAAAAGTGTGCGTCCAACTCCTTGTACCAAGCATCCCCACACCATGGACAGCCTGGGACAAGGCCCTGGGTTCAAACTCCCCCCCCCACAGGCAGCCAACCCCCCGCCGCATACGAACTTAGGCGGTGATCAGCGTGAGGTAGGCCACAGGCTTTTTTTAATCAAAGGGAAAGGGGCGCTCAACTCCCCTTCCCAAGCCTTTGCAAGCCCCGGGGACCCCATCCACCCAGGTCTTCTTTTTTCATAAAGGGAGGGGTGCGCGCAACCCCCTTCAAGAGCCACTAGGGACCCCGGAAATCCCATCAACCGGGGCCTTTTTAAAAAGAATTGAGAGGAGGGGGCGTGCGGTCCCATTCCTGGAGCCCTTACAGTCGCATAGACCCCAGGAGCACCCACAAAACACTACGTTGGGGAACACAAGGTGAGCCCCAGGGTCCTTGCGGCTGCAGCCAGCTCCCCAGTCAGCACCATACTGGGTGCTGGTGGGAGCCGGCAGCTTTCCTTTGCTCCTGCCCGGACAGGAGCAGCATTTTTCTACTTCTCCTGCTGGGCGTAGCAAAGTGGAGTTCCCTGCCTGGGAGAGTACAGATGGGTATGAAGGGAACCACAGTGTCCTGGGGGTGGGCTCCCCGGGAACACTGTGTGATATATCATCCCAGTGGATGGGGTCTATGCCACCACGGGGAGGAGGACATGTGCTCCCCTCCCCTTTTAACAGATATTTGGCCCTGGTGGTTGGGGTCCTCGGGGCCTAACAGAGGCTCTGGAGGGGGACCGCGCACCTGCCTCACTGTATTGTAACAAATCTTCCCTGGGCATGGGGTCTCTGGGGCATATTAGTAGCTTGGGAAGGGGGACCATATGCCCACATCCTCTATAATGGACATAAGGTCCCGAGGTATGGGGTTCCGGGGCTTATTTGTGGCTCGGGGATTTGGATGGCATGCCCCCTCCCCTTGAAATTGTACCTGGCCCTGGGGATGGAGTCCCAGGGGTCTTGAGTGGTTCAGGGAGGGGGGCCCATGTGCCCGAGCCCTTCCGGGGGGGGTCAAATGTCTTAAATTTAAAACGCCTGTGGGTGTTTTTGATTTTTTCTTTTTACTATGCTGCGATCCAGCAGGAGTCCTGCTGGACTCCAGCGAGATCGTGACTTTTTAAGAGAAAATATTTTGGAACCAGGGCGGTCCTTCTGAGCCCCTCCCCCCCCCAACAAGGGCTACGGAGGCAGGTTATTATCCCTACCCTTTCCCCTTAAATCTTCTTTTTTTATTAAACTCAGGACACTGGACTAAGTCTTCAAGTCCTGAAATGACTGCCTACAACATTTGTCATCATATTACAGGCAGCCAATCAGAGCGCTTGCTCCTGTGGGAGCAAATTGGCACAAGGGAAAAAAAGCCCCACTGGGCCTATCAGACCCTTTGGATTTTTTTTTATTGGGTTAGAGGGACTCTTGCGAGAGTCCCTCTTATCCAGCTGTCCAGATATACAAATATTTTTGATCCTTAATTTCTTTATAACTGCTCAACAAATGTACACCAAATCACAAAAGTCATGCTTTCTGGACTAACATCTAACTTCCTGCCAGATGTGGTGGAATTTCGCTCATCACTTTTTGCGGTAGCGCTGCCTAAAAAGTATATGGAAAAGGCATGGGAAAATTTGGTTTAGGGAGACCCCCTTTTTTCTCAGCCCCTGCTTTTCGGATCACCCTGACATTTTCCAGTAAGGAGATGAGGTGGGTAAACATTTTTGGGGGAAAGTTTCATGAAGATTCGTCTAACGGTGCTATAGTGACAAGCAACCCAAAAAACACTCTTCCTATGGAAATTCAGACCCAGCTATACCTACCCAGTGACAACTGCCACTGGGTTTTATATATAGATAGGGAGCACAAATCACTCACCAAATACGTGGAAGTGGGACGTGTCCCGTGGGGGTTGAGAATCTTACTAGCTCCGAGCTTTGAGAGCCCAAATCCGAGCATTCTAAAAGAATGGGGCGAAAGCAATTTATTGGCATCTATGAATTTGGTAAAAATACTGGTGAAATATGCAGAAATTGATCGACAAGTCTTGATTTTGGAAATAGAGCAAATCAATGAGCAATTGAGTAAGCTGGAACCGAGTGAATTTATATCAAAAACGAGAAAGGATATACAGGAACGATTAACTAAACAAGAAGAAAAAATCAAAATCCGCAAAGCCTACAAATTTTCCCGCGATAAATGTGACTATGAGCAAGGCCGGATATTTACGTTCGCACGTAAATACGAAAATGCGAAAAAAGTTAAATTGAATGCTAAACCAACGAATGTTGCAACAACTTTCGGCACAATGCTCAAATGCTGTAGAAAATCAAACCTCTGTTGTTTTGGATGGCGATTCTCTCACCAGCGATATGTCATCTGAAAGTGGAAGCATTAGTAGCTTTGATGAATTAGAACAAGCAAGAAAACTAGACATGGGAGAAGAGATTGATTTTTTAGCGTCAGACCGTCGCCAAACTTTGAGACCAAGAAATCAAAAGAGGAAAACAGAATCAGAAAAAATGCAAGAAGAAGGGAAAGGCGGAAAAGGCGGAAACACAAAACCAAAAAAGACATATTGGCGCAGGAAATGATGGCAGATGATAATACCATTATCAACTTGTCCACTATGGTACTGACCGAGGCAGAGAAACAATTACTATCGCTTGGGCTGTCCTTCGGCCAGTCAGCGATTTTAACTATGCGCGCACAAGAATAGACGTCTTCTGATTTATCCGCAAGTTGAAACTCAAAAAGTTCTTTGCCATTAAAGAAGGACTCAAAGAAATACCACAAAGCAATGTCAATAGGAGTCAACCAAGTACAGAACTCCTAGCATCTGACGTTCCAATACTACTCGCTATGCGTGATCTTAGCAGCGAAAGCAACATAATGGATCAGGACTCTACCAAGGTACAATCAACACAGGAGAGACTGTCCAATGTCAATATCAGACAACGAGGAGCCGGTATGAGCCCTTTTAAGCCTAAATACAATTTCATTCCTGCCATGCCAAAGGATGCAATTGATATCTTGCATGAGATGGTCACTGAGGATATCAAAAAGTTACATCACCAAATCAAACATAGAAAACGGTATAAAAGCGATCATGAATTACAATACGCCAAGTTGATGAAAAAATTAAGTGATAACAATGAGGTAGTCGTTGCAAAATCCGATAAGGGTGGCAATATAGTGATTTGGCCACAAAAAGATTATTTATTGGAAGCACGCAGGCACCTTGATGACCAATCCTGCTATGAAAGAACTAACTATAAACAATATAATCTAGGCAAAGAAACCTTGAGAAAGAATCCCCTTGAGTGGAAAAGAGAGGGGGTCATCTCCATGGAAGAATACCGATTTTTATATGTTGAACATCCGGTATTCCCGAGGCTATATTTTATCCCTAAAGTCCACAAAAAGACCTCACCAACACCTGGCCGACCTATCATATCAGCCATCAATAGTGTGGGGGAACAAGCAACGCAATATGTGGACTTCTTTTTGCAGGACTATGTAAAACAGCTTCCAACATATGTAAAGGGCACAGGGGATTTCCTTAAAAAAGTACATGATGTTGAATGGGCTGATGATTTGATGTTCATCACTTTGGACATCGAATCACTTTACACAAGTATCGAACATGCCACAGGTTTAAACGCAATCGAGTACTTTTTGAATACTAGGCCCTTGGACTGCTACAACCACAATAAGATGCTGTTAAGCTTAGCCTCATGGTGTCTGCACAATAACTATTTTTTATTTGGCAATGACATTTACCTACAAAAGAGGGGTGTGGCGATGGGGGCCTGTTTCTCCCCCAGCTATGCGTGTTTGCATGTTGGCTGGTGGGAGGAGCAGGTCCTCAAGCGCACACACTTCACAGAATATGCCGACCATGTACAACACTGGCTAAGGTATATTGATGATGTTTTTATTGTGTGGAGAGGGGACGAAATGAGTGCCATTGATTTTATTCACAACATCAATAGAAATACTGCCAACCTCAAATTTACTTCGCAGATCAGTAAAGAAAGCATAGAATTTCTGGATGTAAAAGTGTATATAAAAGATGGAAAAATAGCTACTACGTTACATAGAAAAGAAACTGCTAGCAATTCTACACTCCATGCCAGCAGTGCACACCCAAGACATCTAATCAGAAATATTCCATTCGGCGAACTTTTACGCCTTAAAAGAATCTGCAGCACAGAGGAGGACCTCAATACCTGTACTCAACTGGCTCTCACTAGATTTAAAGAGAGAGGATACAGTGAGGCCATACTTAAGGAGGCAGTCAGTAAAGTGAATGAAAGATCTAGGGAGTCTCTGTTCACCACCAATATTAGAGAAGAAACATCTAACTCTGCTATCAATGCCCCGAGACTGATAACTGCATATAACAAACAAGAAAGGAAGATTAGGTCAATAATAAGACGCAATTGGCCAATAGTGCTGACGGATGGAGTGCTAGCTCCAAGGCTCCCTACGCAACCGACTATCACATACAGAAAAGGTCCCTCCATGAGAACACAGATTGTATAAAGCAGTCCAGAATTAGCAGCAGTAAAAATGTGGTTACAACCTAGGCAAGGTTTCTCTAAATGCTCTTCATGCAGAGCATGCAAGTTTGGAGAGAACACCACACACTACTCAACTCCCTTCAGCCCTGACAAGATCACCATCAAGGGCAGTTTCAATTGCAGAACGGAGTTGCAGTTTATATTCTGACATGCACCTGTGGCTTGAGATATGTGGGAAGTACAAAGCTGCAGGTGCATGTCAGAATATTGCAACATTTGCGAGCCATTGTAAATAATGATGTTACATATCCGGTGGCTCGCCACTTTAAGCAAGAACACAATAATGATCTCAATTGCTTGAAGTATTTTGTAGTGGCTGCCATTCCCAAACTCCGGAGAGGAGGTGATAGAGAAAGGTTGTTAAGACAGATGGAGTCTAGAATGATACTTGAGTTAGATACCAAATTTCCGAATGGGCTCAACAATACGGAAGACTTGCATTATTTCCTATAAATAATACCGACTAGGCAAATACTTACAATAACCATTTTAGTTATTCTCCCTTAGATATCTCTCCTCGTTTTCCCATGTAGAATCTATTGTTGGATGAGTCTAATACTGATTTATAGTTCACGTCATGCCCCTCTTTCCATCTGGGCTTGCATTATGATAAACCATTTTTTAAAAAAAAATAATATTTCCACGAGTGTATTCTATGAATTTTGTAAGCACATGCACTTTAGTAGGTCAGGCTGACCGAAGGTAGCACCTTTAACACACAGCACTTTCATTCAATTGCAAAGTTTGCACAATTCCTAGAACCCTTGCAATAAAACTAGGGTTTTGATTGCGGTATGAGGCTTCAACTCATACATATATGCATTTAAGCAGGAAGAAGGACAATTGTGATTCTCTACCATTTTGCAGTATGTTGCACATTTTGATGTTTACATTGTTCCATGCGATTTTGCACATTTTGGCGCGTAATTTCAGAATTAGGCCATTAGTGGCCCCTTCAGGTAATATATAGGAATTTCTATACCTGAATATGCAATTTAATACGATATTTTACCTATTAATATGATTATTTCATGTTTTATGGTTTTATCAATTTTTAACAAACATGCTTTTTACCATTAACTTATAAAGCGAAATGCACCGATTTTTGAATGTTATAAGGACACATTTATTGTGCATGGTGTTTATAACTCCAGATATCGCTAGAACTCATCATTATGTAATTTGCAAATTATGGTGTACTTTGCCACAATATTGACATTTATGTATTGTCTTATTTGTTTAGAGGTATGCAACAAAAGGAAAACAGACTTACCACTATGCAAAACGCTGTGCTAGTGTGTTTTTTATGTCTATACATCACGTGGTTTAGTAACACAGCATATTTTAAAAAGATGGCGAATTGCGTTTGTTGGTATGTGATCAAGGACCAGTGGTGTCCGAAACGCGTCTTACCTGAGGAATAAAAGAACAGTGCCACAATTTCCAGAGGTTCGTGTGTCTCTTTGTTCGCCTGACGGAAGTACGGAGAGTTCATGTGATCTTTTTGTATATATATATATATATATATATATGTGCATCACAAGAGAAAAAAGAGAAGCAGAGAACTCTGGGTAGTTCTCAAGTTTAGGTGGAAATCAGCTCCAATTTAGAGCACTCTCAACACCAGCGACACTCTAAATTTGCTCACCTCAAATGTCTGCTTTTCTATCAAAGTCTTTAAACGTAGGATTAGCACAGTGCCACCCACGCCGAGATAGAAAGGGACAAAGTTGTTTGCCATTTCCGCAGCAAAGTCTTTAAGCATAGGATTAGCACAGTGCTATCCTTGTCGAGCTGTAAAATGGCCAAAGCCATCCTTCTGCCCTCCTGGTGAGAGTGTGAATGACTCTCAGGAAGGAACCCAAAGGGCTTGCTGTTGGAAGAGGGGTTATCTCTTCCTAGTAGGAAGGCCAAAAGGGGTGTGAGACCAAAAGGCAAGCTTCAGAATGGAAGCCGCCTTTGAAGGGCAAATGGTGGACACACATGAGAGGGGCTGCCCTTTTGTTGTGGTAGTCAGGTTGGTGTCAGGGACAGCGAGGGGAAAATAGTTGTCAAACCTTTTTTCCCATGGTTGTGCAGCCCCTAGGTAGCCACACTTTTAGGGTGGGCTTCCGAACTCCACACACCAAGAGAAGGGTCCTGTCACATTGGAAGTGGACAGAACATTGCATTCTAGGATAGCTAGATGCACACTTGACAGAAAGTTGTCAGCCAGCGGGACAGGACTTGGTAGCCCATTGGTTACTAGCCACCGCATCCCCTGAGGGCAGGTTCTGAGCATAAAGGTGGCACCCCTGGCACCAAGACCTCAGATCACGTCTGCACTGGAGAGAGGAATGAAGAAGGACTGCCCTGCTGTTCAGTGGACCCGACAAAGAGAGGCTGCACCAAATCCTGATCTGTTCCTGCTGGTCCTTCAGCTAGCAAAGGAAGGGCAGTGCCTGTGGGGCCCTGCTGGAGGAAAAGCCATACCCGAACCCCAGACAGAAGAAGTGACTCCAAGAGCCAGTTAGCTGACTTTCTGTTACAGCTGCAGTGCCACAAAAGCTGAAGAAGCCTACCATGGCAAGTTGGTAACCAAGATTGCCTGACCCCTGCTAACCATAGAAGTGCAGCCTATGAGACCGAGTCTTGACACTCAAAGGCTGCACCCGAGTATGCCGGACCTGGGATAGTCATCGGGTTGCTGTTTGATTGCCCAAGATACTAGCATCAGTTAAAGGGAAGAGCTGTTTTGCTGTAACCGTAGACCAGTAGACAAGTGGCAACTAGTTTTTGGCTGGTCTTCACCCCAACTTTGAGGGTCACTGACCCCTGTGGCCAAATTCACCCCACTGTGTCAGGAGGCCCCTGCCACCAGACCGGCATCCTACAGAATCCTGTGTCCCTTGCATTTTGAACACTCCATTGATGTCTATGGTGGTAACTGGACAGGAGAATGCTGTCCTGCCAAGCATAATTGGCCCTTGTGACTTGCTCCTTTCTGGAGTTGGTTGCCCAGACCAGGCCAGAGTAGTTGTTTACAACTTTACAAAAGTTTTCAAAATTTGTCCAAGTAACTGCTAACTGCGGTAGTTGCCAATGCTTATTTGCAGTTTGAATGAACAGCCGTGTTTTATCATTTGCTTAAGAGTTTATATTTCTGGAACCCTCCGGTGGATTTTGTTAATTTTGATGTCTAAAAATTCATGAAAATAAGAGCATTGTCCATAGTGTCTTTACAGTGGCAAATGTATACCTGCCAACCTCCTGACGAAAAAATTGCGGGTCATTCCTTAAGGTAAATAGAAAATTGTCCATAGGTGTGGCATGTTGAAGTCCACAAACCGTATAGGATAGTGTCACAATTATTATATGATGACATTAGTGATGTCGTCAGTTATGTCATTTGAGATGTCATCATAGATATCTTCAGTGATGTAATTTAAAATGTCAAGAGTGATGTAATGGGTGAGGTCATAAGCTGTGCATGGGGGGGCACAAGCCATAGTTAACCCAGTAAACTATAACTGGTGAAAATATATATGTGTGTGTGTATATATTTATAAATATATCACAGCCTTTGGCCATGAGCAGTGTGGGTTGGCCGCAGGGCCTGTCCTGTGGCCAGGCCCTGCACCCGACACACCACAGGCAGGCAGCCCCCTGCTGCGCATGACCTTCATCTGTGAGCTGCGTTGGATTGGACACAAGACTTAGCCCTCAACGTCAGCTGGGCCCTCTGGTTTCGCTCAGGCTCTGGACCGACTTCAGCACCGGTTCCCTGCCCTGTGAAACAAACACGCTGGACCGCGATCCACCGATGCCGGACGATGACAGCCAACCCATATTGCTGTCCGAGACGGCATTGCTCCTACCCCGATCAAGGCTGCATGCTCCCCTATCCAAGTCACCACCCTTTTACCAACCCTTCTGACCTGGACACAGTCCCTCTACCTCGCACTAGGCCTCAGGTTCTCCATTAAGTTTTCAGCACCAACTCAAACAATGGGGACTATGATGCAGGAGATGAAATGCTCAACTGAACTCAGATGAAAACTGGTATGAGGATCTCTAGGGTTACATATCTGCTCAGACACTATTCTAATTACCCTCCCATGACTGCCTTGGAAAAAAGTGCTTCCTTAGCTATGGTTATAAGAGAGGTGGCGGAGATTCTTGATCTTCACCTTCCCTCTCAGGAGGTCCAAACCAATGTTTTGACAGAAGTGATACAGCCTGGCCAGTTGAGTTATGAGGCTCAGCTTCCATTTATTGAGGTTATTACAGATACACTATTGGGTACCTGAGCCAAACCATGCTCAGCCCCCCTGTGCATCGTCAGATCACCAGACGCTATCGCCCTGCTCCAGATGACCCTGCCTTCCTCAATCAGCACCCTACTGCTCCGGAAAGCCTTGTAGTGCATGCTTTGGCCAGCAGAGTGAACCTAAACTCGCTTCCCGCTACTCCCCCTGACAGGGAATCAACAAGGCAAGAGGTATTTTTCCTCTACAATTTTGGCTCTTTGCTCCACTGCTATTCTTAAGCCTTGCAGAACCCTGTGGACCATGTGCTCCCCATGGTTCAGGAGGAGGCCTGGGCTGTACTTTCTCAGGCCATGCAAGATGATCGTAGTGTAACAAAGTTCACCATCTGCTGAGTACTAGACGCTACTGACTCCCATTGGTAGGGCCCTCAGCACTACTGTAGCCATTCACAGACACGAATAGATGTGATCCAAGGGCTTTATGAGAGACATTCAGGCCAGTCTTATGGACATGCCTTTTGATGGTTCCAGGTTTTTGGGGGATAAAGCCGAGTCAGCCCTGGAGAGTTATAAACATGGCAGGGCCACAGCATGCTCCCCATGCCAGCCACACCAGTTTTGCCCCCTTCGGTTTGGTTGGGGCACCAATACCCTCAGCATCCCCCACAGGTACAACACTTTACACAGCCCTTTCATGGCTGTGGTACCTGTCGGAAAGGACAACATGGACAGCGGGCAGCCTAGTCTTCCCTACCCCCAGCTGCTTCCCTCTCCAAGCCTCTTTGGCATGTCCTTGTTGACAAACAGCCAGCCTTTTGAAGGCAGCATCCAACACTTCCTGCCAGGGTGGCAGGCAATCACTTTGGAAAGTTGGGTCCTGCAAAATATTCTGTGGAGTTACACTTTACCATTACTCGAAGCCCTGCTGTACCGACCACCATCCTCGGAATGGCTGACAGAGATACATCTGTCTCTTTTGCAGCAGGAAATACAGACTCTTTTGAATAAGGGAGCCATTGAGAGGGTCCCATCGCCCTAAGTTGGTTGTGGTTATTATTCCCGCTACTTCCTGGTGCTGAAAAAGGACTGGGGCCTCTATCCCATATTATGCCTTCGACCTTTCAATACCTTTCTGAAAAGGAGTTCAAGATGCTCATCCTGGTCCAGGTCTTGTCTGTCTTTGACCCTGGAGAATGGATGGTTGCTCTGGACCTGCAGGATGCTTATTTTCACATCCCAGTCCGCAGGCCCACAGGGGTTACCTACAGTTCATGGTAGGTCATGAGCCTTTTCAGTTTTCTGTGCTCCCCTTTGGTCTTACCAGCACCCCACGGGTGTTCACAAAAGTGATGGTGTTGGTGGTAGCACATCTTGGAGGTCAGGGATCCAGTCTCCCCCTACCTCGTCGACAGGCTATTGAAGGCAGGCTCACGCTGGGTAGTCCCCTCCTCCAGACTATATCAAATCTTTTGACGTTGTTGGGGTTCACTATCAACGTGCCGAAGTCACACCTGACTCCTTTACAAATGTGTCCCTTCATCTGAACCATTCTTGACATGGTGCAGCTCTACGCTTATGCCCCAGAGAAAGAGTCCAGGATATTCAGGCTATGATCCCAACATTTCTCTGGTAGTGGCTAGACTGCCATGGAAGTTTTTTGGTGACACATCACCGTGCAAATCCCTTGAGTGCCAGAGCACACAAATTGAGCCGTTGACGCCTTGTGGACCACGATTGACGGTTACATCCAGAGATCGCGCCGGGTCTTTTCCGCGAATGAGAAGAACCCTGAATCAATCTTATTACCACCACTAAGAATGCACAATGTCAGCGATTTTGCACAATAGAGTTTCCAAGGTGGCTCTCGCTTGGAGACCCGTTCAGCATAGGGTGAAACTCGGGACTTCTGTACACCTTTCCACCAATACCTCTCCTGTCCTGAGTTCTAAAGAACATCAGGACAGACTGGGCCCAAATCATTCTAGTGTGTCCTGATTGCGCACAGAGAGTTTGGTATCCCAAACTTTTGGACATGATCATTGGTCCTTTGATCAGGCTGCCTCTTTGGGAGGATCTCCTTCACAGCAGCAGAGCAGAGTCCTGCACCCAGGCCTGCACACCCTCCACCTCTATGCTTGGAGATTGAGCGGCGACAGTTGAGTGCTTTCTACCTTTGCCTCATTGGTTGATGTCATCTTGGCAGACAGGTGTCTCTCAAGGAATTCTGTATACACTTGCTGTTCGGAAACGAATGTGGCCTGGTGTGCGTCTAAGCAGATTGACGAACTCCATGCTAAACTATCTTAAGTTTTGTTGTTTGTGTTGTCCCTAGTTCAGCATGGCCTTGCCTTAAGTACAGTTAATGGTACTTGCCCACTCTTTTGGTCTTTCTACCGTTACCGGACCAGCCTTCAATATTTCAATCTCCTGTTATGTGGTTTCTTAAAGGGTTACAACTTATCTTTTCTCCTGCTCCTTTTGCTATGCTCCAATGGCCTTAAATTTGGGCCTCACATTTCTTATATATATGCCTTTTGAGCCCCTACGCACTAGTTCTCTCAGACTTCTTACACTCAAAACAGTCATTCTTGCTATTACATTGGCATGTTGGTCAGTGAGCTACAGTCCCTTTCTGTTAACCAGTCTTATACCATGTTCTACCCGGACAAGGTAGTCCTCCAGACATGACCTTCTTTCCTTCCGAAGGTGGTGACTACATTTCTTGTTAGTCAGACCATCACTCTTCCCGCGTTCTTTGTCCACTTCAGCTCTCTAAGGAGGATGAAAGGCTTTACCGTTTGGATCCAAAAAGAGCACTCAGCTTCTGTATCGATCAAACCAGAGGCCACCGGGTGCACTGTCAGCTTTTTATCTGGTTCACCAGAGCCAAGAAAGGCACAACTATGCAGAAAAGGCCAATCTCGCACTGGATCAAGCTCTGCGTTAAGATCAGCAAAGCGCTGGCCAAAAAGCAGCCTTCTGAAGGCTTGCATGCTCATTCTACCATATCTGAGGCTGCTACCACTGCATTCTATAAAAAAACAAGGAACCCTGAAGGTATGAGGGACCTAGGGTGTACAATTATATTGCTAGAACAAAGGTCCCTTACAAAGGGAATCGTTATAATAGCATAGAATTTGCAATGAAAAACTACGTATGCTTACTCCAAATGGAGACTTGAATCATTTCTTAACAATCATGAATTAAAAAATGAAAGAATTAGTGGGCAACACAACGTGGAAATCGAAAGATTTCCAAGTCTCAAGCATTGTTCATTTTAGTGACTATAACACAATACACTTCTGAGCCACAATACATGAAAGTGTCTTCGCTTTGCACATATACAAATGGAGAATCAAGTCAAGACACTGCGGTCGACGATGTTTCGATCCCAATTAAAATAAGGGGATCATCATTGTTAGACCCGGGATGCCTGGTTGGCTGAGGTAGGTACCTTAGGCCAAATAGGGACCCGCGATTCCATGTCAGGGAAAGGAAGGACACCTTCTTAGATAGCCCCCGCTCACCCCCTTGGTAGCTTGGCACGAGCAGCCAGGCTTATCTTCAAGGCAAACGTGTAAAGTATTTGCAACCACGCTCACAGCAACCCAATGATGACACCACAAATGGACTCCACACGAGTTTCATAAAAACGAGTATAAATTTATGTAAAAAGATATACGATAAGAAAACATGATATAAATCCAACATATGCGTATGTGTAATACTCCTCCTGGCCGGTTATTAGGCCAGCCAGCCCTTGTCAGTTCTGGCGATATTAATGAGCACTTCTAAACGTTCCACTACAGTCCTAATACAATGCTATGTAGTTCGTAATGCTAGAATCAGGCACTTTGCAATGTAACAATAATGCAACTCGTAATGCTAGAATCAGGCACTTTGCAATGTAAAAATAATGCAATACGTAACGCTAGAATCAGGTACTTTGCAATGTAAAAATAATGCAATACGTAACGCTAGAATCAGGCACTTTGCAATGTAACAATAATGCAATACGTAACGCTAATCAGGTAGTTCGTTATGCAGAAACAATGCAATGCGTAATACGCCTATCAGGTAGTTCCTTATGCAGAAACAATGCAATGCGTAATACGCTAATCAGGTAGTTCGTTATGCAGAAACAATGCAATACGTAGTACACTAATCAGGTAGTTTGTTATGCAGAAACAATGCAATGCGTAATACGCTAATCAGGTAGCTCGTTATGCAGAAACAATGCAATGTGTAATACGCTCCAGCACCGTTCACGGTGCCTCAGGCGGTCTCTCCGCCACTTGTATTACTCTCCGTCAGCCTCTGTCAATAGTTGCCCCCCACACGGGTATGATGTGAACAAAGAGTACAGCTCCGCACTCCGGCCCCAGTACTGCCACACCTCTGGCAAGTACGGGCCGCGATACGAGCCGAAGCAGAGGCTCACACTGCAGGAAGGAGAGAGGCCGAGAGCCTCTCCCTCCGAGCCCGCACCCGGCCCCAGGCGTCCACACGTTACCTGGGGGGCGCGACCTCACTCTCCTCTCCTCTTCCCGCGACTTGGGCCTCCGATGCAATCTTCGTGAATTCCGGGCAGTGGGACTCGGGCTCTCCGTCGACGAGGTTGGCTCGCGGTCCCGCTTTGACAACGGCTGGCTTGGGTCGGCGGCTCAGCTCCTCCAGGGCTGCCGGTCCGGGCCGCTGATGCTATGAAGGTCTCAGGCTGCCACAGGGCACAAGCACACAGCTTCGCTGAGACTTCCTTGAGCTTCGGGTGCACGATCACAGGGCACTCCTCACGCAGGTCTCAGGCTGCACAAAGCACACGCACACAGCGTCGCTGAGACTCACTTGAACTCCGGGTGCACGATAACAAGGCAATCCTCACGAAGGTATCAGGCTGCCCGAAGCACACGCACACAGCGTCGCTGAGACTCACTTGGATTCCGGGTGTACGATAACAAGGCAATCCTCACAAAGGTCTCACGCTGCACAAAGCACACAGCGTCGATGAGACTCACTTGGATTCCGGGTGTGCACGATAACAAGGCAATCCTCACGAAGGTCACACGATGCACAAAGCACACGCACACAGCGTCGCTGAGGCTCACTTGGATTCCGGTGCACACGTTAACAGGACAATCCTCACGAAGGGCTCAGGCTGCAAAAAGCACACGCACACAGCGTCGCTGATCCTCGCTTGGACTCCAGGTGCCCACGATCACAGGGCACTTCTTACGAGGGTCTCAGGCTGCAAAAAGCACACGCACACAGCGTCGCTGAGACTCTCCTGGAAACTTTTGTGTTCCTGAGTTTCCGCAACAGGGAGCCAGCTCACCTCAGGCCCTTGGGGATAAGGTACTTCAGGACACAGCACAGCAAAGTCCTTTCAAGCAGGGGGACACAGCACACAGCAAAGTCCCTTTAGCCTTTCCTTGGTTAAAACAGCAAACTGCAGGCCAGCCCCAGAACACACAGCAAGGGTCAGTCCTTTCCTTCAGTCTCTTCAGTTGTTTCTTCCTTGGCAAAGGTTCCTCTTGACCACGAAGTAGCTTCAGTCTTGTTCACTCTTGATCAAGCCATCATTCCAAAGTTCAGGGGCTTCAGCTCTCATAGTTATACCCCTAAATGTCTTTGAAGTCTTTGTGTTCAGGGGGGCACTGACCCCTGTTCAAACCAGTTCTGGGTGCCTCCCTGCCAGTGACACCTTCTTCCTTTGATTAGTGGGGGTCTGGATTCTCAATCACTCAGCAGGGGCCGGAGCCATTGGTTTATGGCTGCAGCCCAGGCCTCTTCACCTCTAGGGGCTACTCCTCCCCCTACACTCCAGATGCAGGTGAGCCTGTTGTTGTTTCACCTCCTCCCCTGGGTCAAGACATTCCCCAGATCCTATCGCTTTCAAATCCAGACAGTCAATCCACAACCAGGCAGAGACACACAGAAATGTTAGAGCACAAAGATCCAGCCACTTCTAAAAGAGTGGCTTCTAAACACACAATGCAAAAACCACCTTCATAAAAAGATGTGTTATTACATTGTGAGTTCAGGCACACTAAACTTCACCTCTCCATCTTAAGCCTTTGGGAAGATAGGCTGGAAAACATATTACACAGCCTTCCCATTCTATCCTATGGGCAAGATGGCCTTTCAACAGTGAAAAACGAAATGGAGATTATTTCACTGTCAGGACATGGCACACACCTTAGTACATGTCCTACCTTTCACATGCACTGCACCCTGCCCAGGGGGTACCCTGGACCTACCATAGGGGTGTCTGATGTGCATAGAAAGGGAAGGGTATGGTCTGGCAAGTGGGTGCACTTGTCAGAACAACATGGCAGTTTAACAAACTGCGCGCAGGCACTGCAATGGCAGGCCTGAGTTCCCTTTTAAGGCTACTTGTGTGGGTGGCACAATTAGTGCTGCAGGCCCACTAGTAGCAGTTGCATTACCAGCCCTGGCACACATAGTGCACTTTACTAGGGACTTTACTAGTAAGGCAATCATACCAATCATGGACAACCAATTACCATTACACTTTATACATGGAGCACTTTGACACTGATCAGCAGTGGCAAAGTGTCCAAAGCATCTAAGTTGGCAACACCATGTCAGGAAAAAGGTCTAGGGGGAAAGCAAAAAGTTTAGGGAACTTTAGCCACAAAGGGCCAAGTCCAACACAACCCCCTCCCAGCCAAAAGCCAGGGTAGACCAATCAACTACCTTGATGGACTTCCCTGCTTGGGGCAATAGAACACGGACGCAGGCCCGCTACTGCAGGGACACTCTCCTTTTCTATGCCTTCCTGACCCCAGGGGATTCTCTTGGTCACTACTCCCTGGGCCAACTATGCCGCTCCATGGGTACTTCCAGGCAGTTGGGGCCCCTCTAGGGGTGCTGGTCCCTCGCCAACCCCCACCTAGAGCGGTATCCCTGGAAGACCCATCAGTCAGGATACTGTTCCCAGTTATCCTGTCCTCCACGTTAGAAGTGGGTTTACCCTGGTCAATCCTAGGGGACCTAGCTCGACTGGCTGGACACGGTCCCACGGGTTTTCCCACGGGGGGACACCTTCCTCCCTTAACCTTCCATTTAGATTTCTGTGCCTGCCACTTAGGAATGGCACCCACAAACTTAAGGACCGCTGGAGCTCTGGTGACAGACGCCACACGCCCTCCTGACGCTAGGTGTTCTTCCTCGCACAGCTGGCAAGTAGGCGCTAGGCCTCCAACCGGGTGCTCCTCTAAGGAACTCTCCAGTCTCTGGGGTGGGGTGGTGAACCCCTGGGGACGCTGCTCACACTCCCTCCCTCTCCCTTGAGACAGGGCGCTAGCCCGCATGCCCCCCCTACTACTCTGGGACCTAACGGTTCTACTTCGCCTCTCTTCCCTCTCTAAGGCCTTTTCAGGCCCTTGGACCCATGACCAGGGGTCTGGCTCTTGTGCCAGCTCCCGGGAATCAAAGAGCTCGCACCCTAACACAGGTTGGCGCAATCCTGGAAAACAATTACTGAGCCTAGGCTCTCTAGGGGTAAAGTTGAGCAACCCCTTCAAATCATTTGCCATGCTCACCAACACCCAGTCATCCAGTGTACGCTTGTACTCATCCACACTTGGCACTGGCGGTACGCTGCCACCATTTAAACTGGACTCTGCCTGTTTAACCTTAATGTCCAGTTCCCTCATGCTTAACTCATGAGCTAAGAGAATCTTTTTCTCTTCCAAGGCGAGAGCGTTCCTGCTCTCCTCTGCTCGCTTTTCACTTTCAATGAGCAGCTTCTTCTCTTCTGCTTGAGTTTTAAGTTTTAAAACCTCCAACTCATGCTCTCTGACCCTTTGATTTTCCTCCAGCTCCTCTGGTGAAAAACTCCTCCCTGAATGGCTACTACCAGCCCCTAAGGCTGGTCCCTCCACTGGCAAATCCTGTGGACCAAATCCATTCCCTTGGTCATCCTAATCCACCTCAACATCACCCGCCTCCTGAGCCCCTTTGGCTTCCCACCAGGCCCTCAAGGTCATTGGCAGCTCCTCCTTCTTGGCGCTACTTTTCATGGGACATCCCAAAGCTCTGCAGAATTGCCTCAATTGATCAACTTTGTAGGTAAGCAATGCCTCAATGTCGAACTCTAATTCTGCAGCCTCACTGGCTACTTGACTCCTCTGAGACATGATGTGTGGCTTAAAGGTTGCTCAACAATAAAACCAACTAGAACCAACAAATCAAGAACACAATATGTGGTTGCGTCGTGGTCTGCGCTAAACTTGTGATGTACACCAATCACTGTGAGCGAATTTGCAAATACACATTCAAATCCCAACCGCTGACCACCAAATGTTAGACCCGGGATCCCTGGTTGGCTGAGGTAGGTACCTTAGGCCAAATAGGAACCCGCGATTCCACGTCAGGGAAAGGAAGGACACCTTCTTAGATAGCCCCCGCTCACCCCCTTGGTAGCTTGGCACGAGCAGCCAGGCTTATCTTCAAGGCAAACGTGTAAAGTATTTGCAACCATGCTCACAGCAACCCAATGATGACACCACAAATGGACTCCACACGAGTTTCATAAAAACGAGTATAAATTTATGGAAATAGATATACGATAAGACCACACAATATAAATCCAACATATGCGAATGTGTAATACTCCTCCTGGCCGGTTATTAGGCCAGCCAGCCCTTGTCAGTTCTGGCGATATTAATGAGCACTTCTAAACGTTCCACTACAGTCCTAATACAATGCTATGCAGTTCGTAATGCTAGAATCAGGCACTTTGCAATGTAATAATAATGTAACTCGTAATGCTAGAATCAGGCACTTTGCAATGTAAAAATAATGCAATACGTAACGCTAGAATCAGGCACTTTGCAATGTAAAAATAATGCAATACGTAACGCTAGAATCAGGCACTTTGCAATGTAACAATAATGCAATCGTAACGCTAATCAGGTAGTTCGTTATGCAGAAACAATGCAATGCGTAATACGCTAATCAGGTAGTTCGTTATGCAGAAACAATGCAATGCGTAATACGCTAATCAGGTAGTTCGTTATGCAGAAACAATGCAATGCGTAGTACACTAATCAGGTAGTTCGTTATGCAGAAACAATGCAATGCGTAATACGCTAATCAGGTAGTTCGTTATGCAGAAACAATGCAATGCGTAATACGCTAATCAGGTAGTTCATTATGCAGAAACAATGCAATGCGTAATACGCTCCAGCACCGTTCACGGTGCCTCAGGCGGTCTCTCTGCCACACATATTACTCTCCGTCAGCCTCTGTCAATAGTTGCCCCCCACACGGGTATGATGTGAACAAAGAGTACAGCTCCGCACTCCGGCCCCGGTACTGCCACACCTCTGGCAAGTACGGGCCGCGATACGAGCCGAAGCAGAGGCTCACACTGCAGGAAGGAGAGAGGCCGAGAGCGTCTCCCTCTGAGCCCGCACCCCGCCCCAGGCGTCTACACGTTACCTGGGGGGCGTGACCTCGCTCTCCTCTCCTCTTCCCGCGACTTGGGCCTCCGATGCAATCTTCGTGAATTCCGGGCAGTGGGACTCGGGCCCTCCCTCGACGAGGTTGGCTTGCGGTCCCGCTTTGACAACGGCTGGCTCGGGCCGGCGGCTCAGCTCCTCCGGGGCTGCCGGTCCGGGCCGCTGATGCTACGAAGGTCTCAGGCTGCCACAGGGCACAGGCACACAGCGTCGCTGAGACTCCCTTGAGCTTCGGGTGCACGATCACAGGGCACTCCTCACGAAGGTCTCAGGCTGCACGAAGCACACGCACACAGCGTCGCTGAGACTCACTTGGATTCCGGGTGTACGATAACAAGGCAATGCTCACGTAGGTCTCACACTGCACAAAGCACACGCACACAGCGTCGATGAGACTCACTTGGATTCTGGGTGTGCACGATAACAAGGCAATCCTCACGACGGTCTCACGCTGCACAAAGCACACGCACACAGTGTCGCTGAGACTCACTTGGATTCTGGTGCACACGATAACAGGACAATCCTCACGAAGGGCTCAGGCTGCAAAAAGCACACGCACACAGCGTCGCTGATCCTTGCTTGGACTCCAGGTGCCCACGATCATAGGGCACTTCTTACGAGGGTCTCAGGCTGCAAAAAGCACACGCACACAGCATCGCTGAGACTCTCCTGGAAACGTTTGTGTTCCTGAGTTTCCGCAACAGGGAGCCAGCTCACCTCGGGCCCTTGGGGATAAGTTATTTCAGGACACAGCACAGCAAAGTCCTTTCAAGCAGGGGGACACAGCACACAGCAAAGTCCCTTTAGCCTTTCCTTGGTTAAAACAGCAAACTGCAGGCCAGCCCCAGAACACACAGCAAGGGTCAGTCCTTTCCTTCAGTCTCTTCAGTTGTTTCTTCCTTGGCAAAGGTTCCTCTTGACCACGAAGTAGCTTCAGTCTTGTTCACTCTTGATCAAGCCATCATTCCAAAGTTCAGGGGCTTCAGCTCTCATAGTTATACCCCTAAATGTCTTTGAATTCTTTGTGTTCAGGGGGCACTGACCCCTGTTCAAACCAGTTCTGGGTGCCTCCCTGCCAGTGACACCTTCTTCCTTTAATTAGTGGAGGTCTGGATTCTCAATCACTCAGCAGGGGCCAGAGCCATAGGTTTATGGCTGCAGCCCAGGCCTCTTCACCTCTAGGGGCTACTCCTCCCCCTACACTCCAGATGCAGGTGAGCCTGTTGCTGTCTCACCTCCTCCCCTGGGTCAAAACATTCCCCAGATCCTATCGCTTTCAAATCCAGACAGTCAATCCACAACCAGGCAGAGACACACAGAAATGTTAGAGCACAAAGATCCAGCCACTTCTAAAAGAGTGGCTTCTAAACACACAATGCAAAACCACCTTCATAAAAAGATGTGTTATTACATTGTGAGTTCAGGCACACTAAACTTAACCTCTCCATCTTAAGCCTTTGGGAAGATAGGCTGGAAAACATATTACACAGCCTTCCCATTCTATCCTATGGGCAAGATGGCCTTTCAACAGTGAAAAACGAAATGGATATTATTTCGCTGTCAGGACATGGCACACACCTTAGTACATGTCCTACCTTTCACATGCACTGCACCCTGCCTAGGGGGTACCCTGGACCTACCATAGGGGTGTCTGATGTGCATAGAAAGGGAAGGGTACGGTCTGGCAAGTGGGTGCACTTGTCAGAACAACATGGCAGTTTAACAAACTGCGCGCAGGCACTGCAATGGCAGGCCTGAGTTCCCTTTTTAAGGCTACTTGTGTGGGTGGCACAATTAGTGCTGCAGGCCCACTAGTAGCAGTTGCATTACCAGCCCTAGCACACATAGTGCACTTTACTAGTAAGGCAAACATACCAATCATGGACAACCAATTACCATTACACTTTATACAGGGAGCACTTGCACTTTGACACTGATCAGCAGTGGCAAAGTGTCCAAAGCATCTAAGTTGGCAACACCATGTCAGGAAAAAGGTCTAGGGGGAAAGCAAAAAGTTTAGGGAACTTTAGCCACAAAGGGCCAAGTCCAACAATCATCAGGACACAAATTTTATGCCTGAGAACTATGCCTTCAAAATATAACCAAGCCCAGTGCCAATAAGTAATAGGATGGAAATTGTCCAATCAAGGAGCGGTCCGTGTAAGGTCAACGAAGGGCTCATCAGAGTCCTAAGTGAGGGAAGTACTACGGTGCTCGCAGGGGTGGCACGTGAGGGCTAAGGCGGAGAGTCTTGCCCGGGGCTGAAGAGAGTCCTACAATGAGGATTCCGCATTAGGCGCGAGCACGGGAGGAAGCACCAAGGATGCGGGAGTGAGGGTTCATTGGCATCACTCCATACATTCACAAGGCACTATTTGTTGTCTGAACAGCCAGGCCCACAGAGAAGGGCATTTTGGCTGTTGATTCTCCAGGACGTTTTTGTTTGAGCCAGTACATGTACTCACCACCTGTAAGGTATTGCTTGGGTATCTGTTCAAAAGGTGAGGAACCTGCAGTTAGAAGTCACTATCAGAAGAATAAACTACTTACCTTCGATAATGCTCTTTCTGACAGAGACTCTGTCTAACCATCGTTTTCTCACTGACCCTCCCACTTCCCTTTTCCATGAACTGGTCTCTGTACAAAAAAATTGGCTCCGCGTCAACATGCATGGAGGTGTCAAGAAAGCAACTTATGTCAGCGAGCATGAGTGGCGCCTATAGAGGCCAGTGCACGGACATGGAAGTACGTCAGCGTGGAGCACACAGGGGAACTGCTAAAGAATTTCTGCATCCAGCCTGACACCCGTGGAGGTATTGAAAATGTGAGGAATCTGATGTTAGATAGAGTCTCTACAGAAAGAGAGTTACCAACGATTAGTAACTTATTCTTCTGGACACTAACAGAGAAAATGATGAAGGATGTATTAAATTTGTCATTGTAGAGATGCACAAGACTACTGTGTATAGGTCAAATGACATCGCAAACTGGTAATCTAGGATAAATTGTGGCAAAAAGGAACACATGCAATAGGTGTGTGATAGTGAGGGAAGAATGTTGTTTCATTCAAGAAAAAGACAGTAGACACATTGCTTTGAAAATATATTTATTAGGAAAGTTGTGACTTTTCGAAATAATGTTTGTTAAACTAGAGGTTTGTGTTTTCTTTTTCATGCTAAGTGTGTGACTAGGGTTGGTGAAGCAGAGTTCGGAACGTAACTATATACATGTAATAACTGTGAATATAATAATAATAATTTTACCCAAAAAAATAAAAACACCAAAACAAAATTTAAATGTGGGTTGTTGAGCTATGAAATTCTGTAAAAGTGTCCAGTGAAAGCAGTGGCCATCTGAGGTAATTGGTGCCCTCCACAGCTTCCATCAATAAAGTGAGGTCAGGTAAGGCTTAGTTATTCATCCCCATCAAGTGTTTTACAGCTGCGCTTAGTTTTTTCTCTTGTAGTTCAAAATCCACCCGTGGGATAAAGCAGAAACTCATGACTGAGATGGGCCCTGTGCGACTGGTGTATTGTTTCCTTGCTATTGCTGAGCATTATTGGGCACACGTCTGTGGCTTTTCCTACTTTTGCAATTTCCCTTCAGCATTCTGGAGTCAGAATCCGTCAGTTGGGGCAAAGCTGGAGGCTGTGACTTGGCAGGGTTACCTGACATCATAATGAGTCATTGTTTCTTGCAGCAAAACGTTCTGCCAGAGGCCGGTATAGATATTGTTACCACCAATGCTGTGTCTTGATCCGGGATCCTCATCACAATCTCTGGTCCATGGGAAATGGAAAAGGTTCAATATCTAAACTTTTTGAACTTGGAGTAAAACTTGTATATCTGTAGGTCCAATATCTGTTGTCCATAGGACGAAGAACTGGTCCTTGGACAACAGATTACAGGTTCATGTGGGAAAAATACTTTTCTCGACTCCAGTTGCAAACACAGCCAAATTCTAACTTCCTGCTTGCATTGCTTATTCTTGCGCAGAGGTTCTGGACCCTTTCCTACTTGAAAGTCTTCATGAAGTCAGCTTTCCTAACTGTTAGACCTATCAGCCCTAAGGTGGTCTTCCCCCAAACGTTTTGCCTAGTTTTTGGTGGCCTTAGAACTCTGAGCACTTCACCACTGCTAACTAGTGGTACAGTGCTTGTGCTCGCTTTCCAGACATGGTTTAATTGACATATACCTACTTGGCCTATTTTGTATACTTATAAGTCCCTTGTAGAGTAGTATCCCATATACCCAGGGCCTGTAAATTAAATGCTACCTGTGGGCCTGCAGCACCTATTGTGCCACCCACTTAAGTAGCTCCCTAAAACATGTCCCAGGCCTGTCATTGCAGCCAGAGGTGCAGTTCTAAACTGCCATGTTGACTAGGCATTTAAGCCCCCTTGCCAAGCCTTAAACCCTCCTTTTATTAAATATAAGTCGCCCCTAAGGTAGTCCCTATGTAGCCCATAGGACAGGGTTCTGTTAAATTAAAAGGATGGACCTGTACTCTTAAGTTTTACATGTCCTGGTAGTCAAAAACTCCTACATTTGCTTTTCACTACTCTGAGGCCTACACTTCCCATAGGATATCATTGGGGATTTCTCATTACATTTTATAAGCTGTAATTCCTAATTTGGAGAAGGTCGCTATATCATGTTTGATATCTATGAAATTCTAACGATAAACCCTCTTTAATGGTAAAACCAGATTGTTCATTACAATTTTGAAAATGCCACTTTTAGAAAGTTTGCATTTTCCTGCCCTGAAAGCTTTGTGCCTGCAGCCTGACTAGGGTCACATGACTGGGTGTAGCTGATAGTTGGGCTTTGTGAATTCCTCCCAAACAGTCACACAATAGAGGGATTAGGTGTGCCACAATGGGCCATCTGCTGGTAGGATGGGGGGCAGAGCTGAACACAGCCCCACTTGCATCTGAATCCTCTGTCAACCCTACATTGTGACTGCAGTCAGCTTGGAACCAGGGGAGTCAGGAAATTCCATGTACTTGAAAGAACCTTTCCAGAAGCTTCTCCCACCTTCCATAAGAAGGGCATCAGGGCATAAAAATAGGACCTCCAGTCCCACTCTTCAGTTCACTACTGGACCTTCCGGAAGGATTCTCAGAGGACTGCCTGCTTCTGTGATCTGCTGTGCAATCTGCCAGACTGCTTCTGTACCTGGAAGGGCTGCTTTCCTGCCTGGAGCCTGCCCTGAACCCTCAGAGGTCAGTCCTGCTGTTGAGCCCTACATCTTCATCTGCACCTACAACTACCAGAGTGACTCCATGGACTTGTTTGCTGGTCTCCCTTTCAGAGCTACAGAGACATAAAAGGCTCCCTCCCTTTTGAACCCGCAACTGGACTCAGCCTGAGCGAGTCCTGACCCCAAGAGGTGTCCCACCTGTCATGGACCCTTGGTTGTTGTGCTAAAGGTGCCCAGATGCCAAAACCCAAAACTGAGGACTTAAGAAACTTTTGACCAAAAACTGCTCTGAAACCAGGAGTAGACCAGGACCACCCGACTCGCCTATCCACCAGAGGTGCATCGCCTGTCGGATTGACTTCGCAGCTTCTCTCCCGCTACGTTCTTCTCCACAGCTGCAAATTCTTTTCAGCAGCCTTTCGCCAAAGTGGTACCCGACCTCGTGGAACTGTCTTTCGCTACGGCCCTCTCTGCCTCGTCCCACTGGAGATTTCCAGCTTCCATTTCAACAACTAAGTCCGAACGTATAAATCTTCATCGCGGTTTCGACTCAAGACCATCCGACGATGACGCTTCTTCCCTGGACACCTCATGCAGCCTTGCCCCACTGAACTTTACTGTCTCAGACACTTTTTCTTAGAATTTCTTCCAAGTCCGAAGGGAAGCACTGACCCTGCTCAATCCACTTCTTGAATCCGAACCGCGCTCCATTGTGGCATGCCTTAACTTTTGACTTTGACCCGGTCTCACATGACTAGATATCCTCAGTTGGCGCTTTGATCTTCTAGGTAATCGTTTTTACTAAAAACTTTAAAAATTCATGACTCCGGTTCTACTCATTGGATTTTCGTTGTTTTGGTATCAAATAATTTATTAAACTTTACTCTATTTCTCTAAATTGGTTTGGGATTTTTTTGTGTGTGGTGTTTTCACTTTATTAAAGTTTGAGTGCTGCATAAATATTTTACACATTGCCTCAAAGTTAAGCCTGACTGCTCTTGTGCCAAGCTTCCATAGGATTAAGCACAGGTTAATTTAATGACTCTTTGTAGTTTATCCTGACCAGGATTGTGGCTGTTGCTTGAGTAGAGTTAAGACTGACTGCTTTTTGTTCCAAGCTACCCAGGGTTAAGCACAGGTTAATTTAGTGACTTTTTGTGGTTCACCCTGCAAGGGATTGTAACTGTTGCTTGACCAGGGCTCACACCCTGGTCAACCAAAAACCCAATTTCTCACACTAACCCAGAGACTAGTCTTCAGCTTCGGAGATTCAAGAGCAAATATATTGTCTAATGCCGAGTCACCGGAAGCTATTTCATTCTTATCCTGTAAACCCACTCTTTTTGTATATATGTGGAAGAAATACGTGAACATGTGAATACGTGAAAGAAGAGTAGGGCTACACCCATGTAGCGCAGTGTCAAAATCCACCCGTCTGACAAGGCAGGAACCTGTGACCAAGAAGGGCTTTAGGAGAATGATGAACGTTTTCCTTGCTATTGCTGAAGCTCCAAGCCATGCTGCTAAATGTACCTTGAAATTATAATTGCAGAGGCCATGCTGTCATTGGGCACACATCTGTGCGTTTTCCTGCTTTTGCAGTTTAACTTCAGCATTCTGTAGTCAGAATCTGTCAGCTTGGGCAAAGCTGGAGGCTGTGACTTGGCAAGTCTGTCTGACATCACAGTGAATCCTGGTTTGTTGCAGCAAAAATGTCTGACAGAGATGGGCCTAGATATTGTGACCACCAAAGCTGTGTATTCTTCTAGGAACCCCATCACCTTGTCTGGTCTGTGAGAAACGAAAAGGTTTCAATGTCTACATTTTTAAACTTGGGGGAAAATGTGTATATCATGTTTTAATTGTCCTCATACCACAAAGAAATGGTCCTTCAACATCTGACCACAGGTTCATTTGGGAAAAATACTTTCCTCCACTCCCAATTATGACCACAGCCAAATGTTAACCTCTAGCATGCCTTGCTTATTTTTGAACAGATGTCCTGGACCCTTTTCTCCTTGAAAGTCTACATGAAGTCAGCTTTCCTAACCCAGACACTAGCCTTCAGATTCAGAGATTCAAGAGTCAATAGCTTATCCTATGCCTCATCATCAGGACCTCCTGCATTCTTATCCTATAAACCCACACTCTTTGTAAATATGTGCAAGATATATGTGAATATGTGAAAGGGGAGTGGGGCTACACCCATATAGTACAGTGTCATACAAAACTCATGTTTGAATCAGTCTGGCCCTCCAACCTCACTAATAAGATTTATCACTGCTAATTTGCTTGTCATCATGTTTTAGGAGTTTCCCTCAGTGGTGAGTCAAAGATTAAAGACTTTTCACTTGATAGACAACCCCTCTTGTATATTAAAATGAGGAACAGCTGAGTTTTTGAGGTTGGAGCCTCACCTGGCTCCAACATTGTAAATTGCTTCACGACTATCAACCACTGAAACACCATTGCTGTATTATTGGAATTCTCACCCTAAATCAAAAGGTCCTTAGGACACTTCCTTTTAGGCCTTGCTTTCTATCACAGATGTCTGCAGGATTTGTTACTTTCAATATGAATGGAGTGGTCTTTGGGTCAGTTCCTTTCAACCATTGGCTTGTTTGGGCCAACTCCCTTCAGCCTTTGTTTGAGAGTGTCAGTCGCAGCTTGGATAAACCCAGAGGAGTATATGTAACGCATGTCATGCTGTTGGCTCTTTTGTGTATATTTCCACCATCTCTGAAGTGATCCCATTGTAATGAATGAGGGACTATTCTAGATCTCAAAAGAACACTCCAAGACACATTTGTTCACTTTATGGTGGAATGGATTTTGCCACCCCTAGCAACCACCTTGAGCTGCAGGGCAGATGGTAACATTCAGTAAATCTAACAGCTCCCTATTCCTGTCACTGGGCCACTTCTGAAATACAAGCTTAGCATCCTTAACAGTTTTGGCTAAGCGAATAAGTCTAACTTGTAAATCAAAATGCAAGCCAGACCTATTGACTTTACCAAAGTTTGTTCTTGTTTGTCACCGTCATGCAAAGCGGCAGTTGCGAATAAGTAAAAAGCAACACTTTTGAGCATGCTCTGGGATAAACCTCCCAGTGCATTAGCAACATTGCCTTTTTGCTTTCAGAAGCAACCTCCCATTTTGGGTGTCTTCATCTGAAAGAAAAATGCAAACTAAGTCGTCATGACATTGTGGGCCAACCAGCACTGCAGTCTCTCCAGATGTGCTTCATTTGTGTTGGTGAAAGTACTTTTGGTTAAAAAAAATACCTAACAAACTTTCAAGGATTTCTAAATATGGTGGGTGGTTCACTGCAGAACCATGGTTGTCTGCCTCCCCAGTTGCTTTGCAGTCCACAAATTAGGGTCTAAATCATCTTCCTAGTCAATCTATCCATTACACCAGTTGTGCACTATTACTGAAAGTTAGAATAAACCTCAAAACAGATGTTCATTAGAAAATTATCAGTATTTAATATTCAATTGTAAAAATCATAAATTTCTGAATTGTGATATTAATGTCTTTGTAAAATAAAACATATGATACCAATAGTAGTGTTCATATCAAGCCATCTCCACAAGTATCAGACAGTGATGCCATTCATTAACACAGTGAATTTGCTCTGATTGACAAATAAAGCTTTCCAAAGGAAAGATGGAAATTTAGACTTCTAGACTCATGTCTATAATTCGTGCAAATTTCTGACTTTTCTGTAATTCCTAACTGTTTTAATGCAGTGGATGAACCGCATTAACTTTGTACTGCGGCGGAAGTGAGCAGTCAACCATGATGCTTGAGAAAATCCAAGTGATTCCAGCATCAGAATGATGCTATTTTTGTAAAATAATGTTGGGATACTAAAGCAAAGCTTCCCCTATGTCCTCCGATTATTTTTTTTCGATTACTGTGACGAGCAGCGCAATCACTGACATACTGATTGAAAGTGAAACCAGTCAGCACCTAATGGCAAGTTTTATTTTGATCAGTGTTTGGGGGTCATAGCCCTGCCCCCAGAGCACACATCTAAGCTGGAGATGTGCTCTGGAAAGGGGGTACGATTACATCACAATCACAATCCTGAAGTCGGGATACATCCACTTGGCACAAGCAAATTGTTTTTGGGGGTGAGTAGCCCCCCTCAACATTGGCTAATGCCCCTGTTAAAATAAAAAAATTCTGACTTTCAGCCTCCCCTGGGGTGGTAATTGGGGAATTTACCCCCAATCTGCCTTGCCCAGGGATTACAAAAAACCCACTAGATGCCAGGTAATAAAATAAAATTGAAAATAAGGGGTGGTGGTGGCCCATCCTGGCATCAGGCCATGCTCCCACCCCAAAACAGCCCGAACAGTTGTTTTTTATTCCCTGGTGAAAATGTGATGTTTGCAGGGCATTTTTTGTAGGAATACATAATGAGATCAATGCAAGTCAAACTATCCTGGACTTCCCTGGTTGTCTGGTTTTCAGAAATGTTTGGTCTTGGTGGGTTTCTATGCATGGAAGTGAAGCTCGGGCCCAAATTCTGCTGCTACCCACATGGACATAATGGTTCAACTTTAATGGTGATAATTTGATGTCTCCAAATTGACTTTTGGAGCCTTTCATGCTGCGGGCAATAGGCCCATCCACACAAGTGGGATTCCATTCTTATTTGAAAAAGTGTGGGAATGCTGGTTGGTTGGAATTTTGTGGATCCCAACAGTTTCCAGAACTTACCCTCAGTGAAATATGAGGAAAGTGCATAATTTTAAGCAATGTTTGAAGTATGCAGGGCATTCTGGGTAAGAAAGGCAGCAGGATCTATGCACATCACACCACCCTAGTTTTTTCTCCGTGTGCCTACTTTTCAGAAATGTCTGGGTTTAGTACGTCTCAAGGTGGCAGCCGAGCCCTGGTCTAAATGGCACTGCCACCCACATCGCCAAATGGGTCAATTTACATGGAGAAAACGTGATTTCTTCACGTTATATTTTTGGGCCTTTCCTGGTGCAGGAAATAGACTCACCCACACAGTTGAGGTACTGTTTTTAATGGGAGAAATGGTTTCTTTTTTATTTTCAAAAAGAAAATCCAGAAGCGGAAAATAAAAAAGACAATGCCCTCCTCACCATGGGAGTTATCTCCCACAGCGAGAGGGGTGTTTTTTGTTTTATACTGTCCCTTATCGCCAGGGCTTGACTGGTGGTGATAGACAGTAAAAAACGGCTGTATGTCCCCCATCCTAACGGGCGGACCACTGTGTTGGCGGTAAGGGAACTCATTCACCATTGCAATGGAGCGCCCTGTCCGCCAACATCTAAATCGTACACTTAATCTCCCTGTGCATAAAAAAAATAATCTGACCTTGTGTAATGTTTTGCTCAAGGTTATGCTATCAGCAGTGTACGCTACTGATGGCTGCACATGTATATTAGTTCTCAAGATATGAGTTATGCTCAATCTTTTTGTGACCCCACTGCATAGAAGTCACAATAATAATAACTCGGATAGAAAGATCGGCATTTGAACTGGAACGTGGAACATGGCAGATCAGACAATAAGGCATTCATCCTTATAATAAATGAAGGCCCTGATACTTTGGGAAATCACAGCCCGGCATAGTATTGCGGTTAAGAGCACACTCGCCAGTTCCTTTCAAAAGACTAATCCAACCCTGAGGAAGTCCATGTTGGACGAAACGCGTTGGCTGGGTTGATGTACGCATGTCAATTATTATGACAAATAAAGAAAAACTGGAAAAAGATACTCCAAGACTCCCTGCTCAATAATATTTGTGGATCTTATGGATTTATGATACTGACTGTACTCGACTTAAGAATTGTATATAACTGTATGCTCCTTTTCATTTTTGTGGTTTTAATGTTGTTCTCATGTAAAACACTACATTGTCCCTGGGCTTAGTTAGAGCTATTTAAAATTGCAAAAATAGCATAGTAGGTACACATTGAAAACTCATTATAAGCTGCAGCTCACTTGTTGGCACTGAGTATTGGGGGTTCGTGGATAACCAACAAACACTACATAGTCCTCCGACCGGAAGGTTCTGATGGATGTAGTGATATACTACTTTTGTAAACCGTCCATCAGGGCAAAAAATTACAAATGAAGACATTGTAAACTGTCTCTGTTTTCTTTTCCTCAATTTTGCTTACATTATTTTTGTTTCAATGGTTAGTTTCTTTGGGAAAACTTGAGTGATCTCAACATATGACCAGTTGCTGAATTATTTAGAACTTTGTCTACTTTTCAGACATGCACAGCTTTCTTGGTTCACCAATGAGATTTTTACCTGTTTCCACCACAAACTGCAATTAGGTAGAAATCACAATAATAAAATAGAAAAAAATTGACTACCACTTAGAAAAATGCAATACTTGTGGATTTTCTTTTTACATCTCTGCTTGTTATTAAAAGGTGGGAAAGCAGTGTGTTAGCACAAAAACCTTTTGTTGATGCTTTTAAAAAAAAATCCACATTCTGGTATCCCTTTTTATCCATTTTTGCTTAAACAATATATATATTGCTGAATTTTGCCTATTGTCTCGGTTCACTCCATAGAAATCCACAAACTCACAGTAACTTTAGAATCTCTGATATGTGGGAGAAACTGGCACAAATAAGGGCCGAATTTTTGGAGCTTCCCAAGTGTCATCATTTTACTTACAAAAATGTAGCAAGTTTATATTCCTGCATGTCTGAATGTAACACCTCAGTCTATTTCACTTTTTGTGTTTCTCCATGACGAAATAATATTATGCCACATAATACCATCTTCAGGGACCCCCAGCTAGTTTGAAGAAATGCTACCCTCTTTCTCAACCATGCATAGGGTACTGCCATAGTATTCAAGGGTTATTCCCTAAATAAATGAGGACACTGACATCATATGCCATCATAGTTCAAGATGCTGCTATCACATATCAGCTTGATACCATCATATGCCAGGGATGCAAATCTATGTGGCATGACTGTACAATTATGTGTCATGATACTGACATCCTAGGCCATCATATCCCAAGTTACAATAATCGGATATTAGGTTTCGGCTTTTATATAACAGTTGTATTTCCTTCACCCTTTCTTCCTTGCTGCCTCATATCAGACTGTGTTCCCGTATGCAGGCCAGTCCCCTTTAAAGTCAGTAAGGAGTTCAAATCTGCATGCTGGTGCCAGTCGAGGAGTGGCCATTGATGGTCATAACTCTGTACCTGCTATTCATTTGACTTCTTTCTGTTTCCTTTCATAATATCATACCACTTGTTTGGTAATATGCACAGATGTACCCCTTGTTTAATAACCTTTATTTATGTGTTTGTTGGTCTGAGTCTTACTTTTGTGATGCATTAGTTTAATGTACAAGCTTGTTTATAATGTGGCCTTTTATTTTAGGAACCAGTTCTGTTCACTGGAACAATGAGAAAGAATCTTGACCCTTTTGATGAGCATACAGATGAAGCGATATGGAATGCCTTAGAAGAGGTAATCTTTTAAAATCTTATGGACAAGTTTGGCAGACATGTACATCATTACAAACATGATGAATTTTCCGTCTCACTTATTATAAGTGCATTAGGATTTAATGCTCTTGTTATAAGGCAAACGGGGTATCCTTCATGATTGTGACGCAGTATCCATCTGTCAAACTCTAAATCAGGCTCTATGACTTTTTCCCATAAAGTTTCTTTGCTTAACTATTAAATATGTCATAATTATTGTATAATGGTCTTATTTGATATTTGAGTTACTAAAGGTATTTCCGAGACTTAGAACTCCAAATTGCACTATGACTTATACAGAATTACATCTTTCATTTGAAAGCATAATGCCAAAATGCACCATATAAATGGTACTACCTCTTGAGGATAAATAATTATTAAATTCTTAATTAAACGCACTTGAATAGAATTGCATTGTCAAAGTTTTTAGGGAATACGGACTGTAAAGACAAGAAAAACCTTCCTACAGTGCTACTTATTGCAAACTTATATTGTTTATTAAAATAGTTTCTTAAAATATGTATTATTAAATGCAAGTTTGGCAATGCTGTGCTGTTCACGCCCTCTGACACCAGATGGGAACTGCTTCAAGTTTATTACATTTTCTTCATTTCTTTATGTGCCAATATCATCACATTAATATTTCTACTCTTTTACATTTTACTGAAGATATTTATACTTCGTCCCAAAAATGTCTTAATTATGGTCCTTCCTGGGCTACTTTGACCACTTTGGGGCCCATTACAAATTGTCCGGTAATTAGCGGGTATCCCCATCACCTCAGGCAGCATTATTTCTGGGAGGCATGGGGATTACCTCCAATTACAAGTTATTGGGAAGTAAAGTGTGGGAATCAGTGTTTCCCTACTCATTCCCATATGTGCACGAATGGGTGCAGAAACACAATTGCCAAAATAAGAAGGTGACCTTCGGCTGCCTAATTATATTAGGTTGTATTACGTGGCTTCTTATTTATTGCAGATGCATCAGTTTTCTATACTTTTTTCCACATTTGATGACTCTTTAATACTCTTAGGGGCCGATTACGATGAAGGTTGGGCCGCAACAGGCGGCTCATCGGTTGGGGTCCGACCACCATCTGCTGCTGCAGTCTGACCGATAAATTACAATGTGTGTGATCCGAGGCAGCAGTTGGAGGGATCATCTGACGCTTTCCGACGGGCTCAAGGAGCCCGTCAGCGCTTCGGAACGACTTCATAATCCCTTAATAACGCTGGCTCCGCTGTCGGGATTATGATGTCGGTTTCCGACAGCCATTCCATGTCGGCCATTCTGACATGGCTGTCGGAAAGCGACATTGGGGGCCACTAGCAAGGCCCCTTTCCCCCCTGGCCCTCCTCAATGTGGCCTCCCCCTAAACATCCCTGCACAGTGTGGCAGGCCTCCATTTTTCAATAGAAGCTTGTGCTGCAGGCCTTTTCTGCCCACCGCACAAGCTTCTATTAAAAAATGGATGTTTCCGACCGCCCTATGACTGGTCACATTCCTGACATCGTAATAAAGCCCTTAATGTTAAACAATTATGCCATAAATAGTTTGCGATTGGCTGAAAAGAACCTAAGGTGCTCAAAAAGGTTAGGGACAAGACCTTGCAACTTATATGGTCCAATAGGCGAAAGTTATTTGCGCAACACAAAATCCCTCCTATTCACGACAAAACACCTGTTTTTAATTGCAGTCACCTATCCCCTTGTTTAACAGATGGCGCCATTAATAGACTGTGTGAATTAAAGATTTGCAAATGAGGGGATTTTTTTAATGGCACTTGAAATAAATTATTTAAGGAAATATGCCCCATAAATGTACCTTATGGCTTTTTTAATAGTTTCTTTGATAGACAGATATTTTCTATTCTTCATAAATTATTAGCAGCGGAAATAAGTCTGTGAGCTGATATAGAAGAAACAATATTTTCAGAAGAAAACATTTTTTCTTAGTTTTTGATATAAGGGGTTATATAATGATGACAATTCTATGATCAAGAATATGTTCTAAATGAGAATGGCGGACGGGTATTTATTTAGACTGCAGCGGCTGGCAGAGATATTGTAATTAATGATACTCGCTTTTGAGAGGAGCAAATTTCCACTGAATGATCCTTTTTAATTAATGGATGCTGTATTATACTCCTGCAAGCCTCAATAAGCTGTTTGCTATGGTTAGAAAAACATGCCATAGATGTTATAAAGAAGGGGATTGGGAGCATGTGTTTTAGTCATGTGAAGTGGTGTCCAAATTTTGGGATGATCGTTTTTTGGTTATTACTGTCCGGGTTGGGCAAACTATTAAACCTACATCATTTTTTTGTTTAAAAATGCTTTATTGATATTAAACTCTTGAAAATACAGCAAAATGTTAAGCGAACATAATGAAAAGTCATGTGTAGAAAATGGCTCCACTAACAATATAGGAAAAAGGAAACATAAGAATTGAGCAATAAACTAATTTAACTCAGAAGAATAAGGCATAAAAGAGAAATAAAGAGAAACATTTTGCAAATATAACCATAGCATTTTGTATATTTTATAATATAAAAAGGAAGGGAAGGAAGAGAAAAAAGGGAGGAAAAAGAAAATCTATGACTAATGTACATAAAGGAAGAGGATGGCAAAAAATAAGAACATAATAATTAATCAAGAAGAGTACAATGAGAAATGCATGGGAGACTAAAAAGTAGAAATGGAATATAAAAAGGGAAATTAGGGAGGTTTAGGGACTTCAGTAGCTCTGATATTAACAGTATCAGGATTTGATAAATATGAAGTCAAAGGAAGCCATAATAGATCCTTCTTGATGGCAATTTGTAGCATGAGAGAGTAGGCACATCCAATCTATGGTTATGACAAAACAAATTCCACCAAGTAAGAAAGGATATATTATTAAAATTTTCCAATTAAATGTAATAACTTGAAAGGCCACTGCCAAGAGAAGATCAACCAATTTACCCTTAAATCTGTTGCCAGACCAAATATCTGAACATCCACCTAGAAAAATATGAGCAATATTATAGGGGATTGAAATAGCAAAACTTTGAGAAATGTTGGGCCATATTTGGGTCCAGAAGAGGGATGCCTTAGGACAAAGAAAAAACATGGAGAAAATCTGCATGAGGGCTACTCCTAGACCAGCAATTATCATAAGCCGAAAGTGTAATTTTGAATAGAGAGCAAGGGGTTAAAAACAAACTATTGGAAAAGAAAAACAAGGTCTGAGTGGTACTAGCAGAATAAGAGGAATGATGAATTTCATGCCAAACCTTATTCCATAAGGAAATAGAAAAAGAGGACTGTAAATCTTGTTCCCAGGACTCTTCAATTTTAGTTTTTGTCTCTTTCAGAGTCTAATAAAGAGAGCTTTTTGTATATAGAAGAGGCTTTGAATGCAATGGAAAAATCATGGAAAAAGATAAGATCAGTAATGCTTTGAGTAGTGATAGAAGAGAGGTCTGCAATGGCTTGTTTGAGGATATCTAAAAGAAGAGTGCATTTATGTCTTTGTGATGAAGATATATGTAAACAGGTTTGTAATTCTTCAAAAGAAAGGAAGTGGTTATCAAAAATGAATTGAGATACCAAAATTAGGCCTCTAGACAGCCAGACAGGCCACCTGAGAACCTTGTTAGTAATGGAGATCTTAAATTTATACCAGATTGGGGATAATTTCATCAACTGAGAAGAGGTGTAAATCTGGGAAATAATTTTTTCTGCAATCGAACAAGAATGATTTAATAAAGCAGAGGACATAGATCTAGTTTTCTGTGAAACAGGTGAGAATTGAAGAAATGAAAAAGGGGCAATAAAGGAGAGCTCTAGAGAATACCAAAGAGGATGTGGAGAAGAGGGTAAGGAACCTAAAGAGGACCAAATTTGTTTACGGGTTAAGGCTGAATGATGTTTAAAATTTGGAAACTTTCCGCCACCTGACGATTTGGAATGTTTAAGTGTGGATAAGGAAATCCGGGCCGGACGTTTGCTCCATAGTAACAGAGATAATAGACCATCCATAGATCTAAAAAATATAAAGTAACCAAAGAGGAAGCATTTGCAAGTAAAAATTAATAATAAGCAAGAGCATCATTTTAATCGCAGATAATCTACCCCACCAAGAAAGATAGAGAGGAGACCGAAGAGCAGAGAGGATAGAAATCATAAGTTTCAGTGCATCAATATTAGCCTTTTTGGTCTCTTTAATGGAAGAGGAATAAAAAATACCTAAATATTTGATTTTGGAAGAGTTCCATAAGAAACCTGTATCTTGAAACATATCTTTCAGACAAAATTTGTTAAGTGGCAAAATTTTGGATTTGTCAATATTTAGGGGTCAATTACGATCTCGTTCGGAAGGGCTCCGAATTGGATTCGGGTTTGCTGAATCCGATCTGAAACCCTTGTTGCGGACCGAATCGTACACACTTTTCAATGACCGATTACGTTGCCTGGAAACCGTTAGGGCTGTCCGAATCGGTTCCGAAAGGCATTCGGACAGGTTGTGTCTTTCGAAGCTGAATCGTACAGTTCTATGGACTCAGTTCCCTTTGCGAGCGAGTACGATGACCAATTTGGACAGCCGTTCTGATTCGGTTTCTCTGGAACGAATCGGCTGCTGGAATCTGTCTTTGGGGGCCCATAGCAGACCCCCTTCACCTGGGGTCTTCTGAATCGGGCCCGTGGGGGTACCCAAGGGACCCCCCTTTCCAACCATGCATAGTGTGGCAGGCACCATGGGGTGCCTGCCACAGGGTGCAAGGTTTTCCCCAGCCACCCCTTTCTTGAATGGGAGCCTTTGTTCTCGTTCGGAACACAGGCTCCCATTGAAGTCAGTGGGAGTTCGGCAGAATCGTATCCGGAAGCATCCGGATACATCCAAATTGCTCGGACGGACTCACTCGATTCAAGTCATCCGGAAAGCATTTACGGAACTGATTCGGTACGAATGCTTTCTGAACGACATCGGAATCGACCTCTTAGTCGATAACCGGATACAGAAAAATAGGATAACAACTGAAGGAACACAGGGACTGATGTAAGGGGGTTAGAAATGTAAAACAAAATGCAGTGAATTTTATAATGAATGTAACCAGTAGGGGACTGAGACCTATGAATGGTTTCCAAAAAAGGTTTCAAAGCAAGAATAAAAAGCAAAGGCGATATGGGATAGCATTATCTAGTAACTTTAGCAAGAGGGAAATAATGAGATTGAAGACCATTAGAAAAGACTGAAGTAGAGTGAGAGGTGTAAAGGACTTTGACATACGGAAGAAATTTAAGACCGAAGCCATGCCATTTAAGAGCCCTGAACATAAAGTCCCAATTAACACGATCTAAAGCCTTTTCAGCATCTAAGGAGATCGCAGTTAAAGAAGTCCTACTTGACGAAGCATCCTAAAAGATATTACATACGAGAATTATCAGAAATATTACGGCCTTTGATAAACTCAGATTGTTCAATGCCAACAAGAGAAGGAATTGAGTCATTAGCACGAAGAGATACAATTTTGAGAAAACTTTACAGTCTTAATTAATAAGGAAGCTGGGCCTGTAATTTTTGCATTCGGTTAGATCTTTATCTTTTTTCAGAATTGAACAAATCATAGCCTCCGAAAAAGAGGCAACCGTGGTATTGGAGCCCAGAAGATGTTGAACAAGTAGGAGAAGTTGAGGGACTAGAAGAATAGAAAATTTAGAGTAGAATTCAATAATGAAACTATCAGGACCTGGCGCTTTTTCTTTGGTGAGTTTAGAGATAGCATTAAGGATTTCAGCAGACAAAATATCATCCTCCAAGTGGAAAAAGTCAGACTGAGCAGTGTGTAATTTTGGGATAGTAAGACAACAAGGAGGGACTAAGGGCCAATAGAAAAGGTCCAGCATACAGGCCCACGTAAGCACAACAAAAAAGGATATGCTGTTCCTAAAAGATCCTACAGATCAAGGTTATACAAAAGGCAAGTGGGTGCTAGTAGAAATCGGAGAAATGATTATCTCCTTTCAGAAAAAGACCCTCACACACCCAGCCAGCTAGGTGTCTTGCTTCATCACTGGGTCTGCTCCTTATCGGGTCGGCGCTGCAATACCCGATCGGCACCCGTGGTGGGGCCTTCTTGGCGGAGATCTTTTTCTTAGCCGTAGGGTGTAGTGCGTGTAAGGGCCCTAGTGAGTGTAGATGTGAATTGTGTGAAATCTAAAACAGGGATAGTGAACCACCCAAAACTATTTTAATGACTGTGGTCACTAACCTGATTAAAAATAGAAAAGGCGCACACGCCTGACCAAGGATTGCAGGGTTGTGTGCTAAAGCTCAGGCCAACATGTTTCATGCCTAATGTTAATTTAACGGCAATTCTTCAGGACCTACTATCGACATTCTACACTTTATGGTTGGTGGTCTAAAAATACAGTTCAGTGACCACTCATACAGCACCCTATAAAGTGGTACCTGTCGATCAATAACACTGCCCAAACTAGGGTCAGCTCAAGACCCCCAAGATGTCACGGCAGGTAGAAACACTGCAAGATTCAGTGTCGTTGTCAGTTCCGTCTGTACACGGGCGACCTACCCCACACTCTGCCGGACTCGGATGGATGGTACCACTTTATAGGGTGCTGTATGAGTGGTCACTGAACTGTATTTTTAGACCACCAACCATAAAGTGTAGAATGTCGATAGTAGGTCCTGAAGAATTGCCGTTAAATTAACATTAGGCATGAAACATGTTGGCCTGAGCTTTAGCACACAACCCTGCAATCCTTGGTCAGGCGTGTGCGCCTTTTCTATTTTTAATCAGGTTAGTGACCACAGTCATTAAAATAGTTTTGGGTGGTTCACTATCCCTGTTTTAGATTTCACACAATTCACATCTACACTCACTAGGGCCCTTACACGCACTACACCCTACGGCTAAGAAAAAAGATCTCCGCCAAGAAGGCCCCACCACGGGTGCCGATCGGGTATTGCAGCGCCGACCCGATAAGGAGCAGACCCAGTGATGAAGCAAGACACCTAGCTGGCTGGGTGTGTGAGGGTCTTTTTCTGAAAGGAGATAATCATTTCTCCGATTTCTACTAGCACCCACTTGCCTTTTGTATAACCTTGATCTGTAGGATCTTTTAGGAACAGCATATCCTTTTTGTTGTGCTAATTTTGGGATAGAACAGAAAAAAAAGAATCAAGAGAATCAGAAGAACAGGTTGTGTCTTCAGTATACAATTTGGAATAAAAGTCGGCAAAACAAGACAAAATATTGTGATCTTTAAATAAAGAATTACCAGAGGCATCACAAATAACTTCTACTTTAGATTTTATTTTCTTTAACTTTTCAATAGTTGGCTAACAATTTACTAGCCTTATTAGCCCCACCGTAATATTTGGCATTGATTTTTAAAAGAGCATTGCAAGCATTATGAATAAATGTTCTGTGAAAATTGACTTTAGCCTGAATAAGTTGACCCAGAACTTCTTTATGTGAAGAGGAATAATATTTATGTTCCAGAGTCTTAAAGTGTTTTAAGAGGTTGGAAGATTCCTTAGCTGTAGCCTTTTTCTTTTGTGAGACATAATTTATAATGTAACCTCAAGCAGAAGCTTTAAAGGAATTCCAGACACGAGGTATAGTGTTATTAAGAAAAAATTCAGTGATACATTTCTCAAATACAGTGAGGAACAACGGGTTCTGCAACAGGTCATTATTAAAACGCCATTTATTGGACCGGGAAGGCGGATTGAGTGGGTTTTAGATCAATTATGATTAGGGCTCCTGGTTTTATGGTATTTATTTTTTAACATTTCCATCTGTATTTATCCATATTTATTTTTGGGCCATTTTATCTGTATTTATCCATATTTATTTTGTGTTTTGCGTATAAATGAAGTTATTGAACTGTAAATTTCCATATTTATTTAAGCGATAGACCCGCACTTATACTTTGAGGTCTGTTGTGTTTTAGCAATTTAAGCTGCCAAACATTACATAACAGTACATCCACTGGTAAATATTAGCATTATACCACAAATGTATGTTAACACATGCAGTTATTTAAAGAAATGTTGGACTATAATTCATGAAAGACAGCACGAAGAGTCACTTTAAAAAAGCACAATTTTCTGTATTTATCCACTTATAAAAATAAATGCAGACAGAAAACACATTGTTTTCTGTCTGTATTTATCTGTAAAAATCCGTAAAAATGGAAAACAGGGAGCCTTAATTATGATAGAGGTGTGATCTGAAACCAAGATAGGGCTCAATTCAGTATTGAGTAAATGTTGTGAGAAAAAAAGGAATATTTCAAAAGGTCAGGATTAAAAATATGCCATGAGTCAACAAAACCTCTATTTGAGATTGTTCTATGGAAGTCCTTCTGCAAATTATTAGGGATATATTTAAAAGAGTTGATTTTCTGTCTAGGAAAGGGTCAAGCAACTGGTTACAATCACCACCTAAAATTAGATTAACTTTTAACAGACATCAATTTAATTGAAAGTGAGTTCCCAAATTGCAAATCAGTACCAGTAGGGCAATAAACATTAATAAAAGAATAATGACAATTATTAATTACTGTATTTAAATGGATCCATCTACATCAAATTCTTGCTTAAGAACATTAATAGATAATGTTGTATGGAATAAAATAACTACACCATTTTTATGCTGGACAGCAGGAGAACAATAAACTGAACCAACCCAACTTCTTTTAACCATATGAATATCCTTTTCACGAAGATGGGTTTCTTGTAACAATGCTACATGACAAGGAAGTTTAGAAAGTGCGTAAGAACTCTTTGCCTTTTGATAGGGCTCCTAAGGCCTTTAACATTCCATGAAATAACTCTAAGTCTATTCATAACAAGGAACAGCAATCAAGATACAGAACAGCATCCTCAAAAAGAAAAATAATAATAAGAAGAAATAACAGTGTAACTTCCCAATGTCAAAAAGTTGTGAACAAGGAGGAATAAGGGAAAAGAAATGAGGACAGGAAAGGGAAAGGGAAAGATGTGAGGGGAAGGGTGTGAGTATGAAGATGACCCACAAGGAGAGAAACGATAAAAGGATGACAAAAGATCTCATAGACCAGAGCCATCTAACAAAGAGAATAGAAAGAAAAAATTATAGATTGAAATGCAGCAATAAACCCTAAGAGAAGATCCAAACAGAAAACCCGTTCCGGAGAGAATAAAAAAAAGAAGAAGTATCAAAGACCAGATAATAAGGAATGAAAGAAAGAACATAAGTACTTACAAAATACAGCCGCAAATACACCAACATCCATAATGAAAACAAAGATTTTACCTATTCAGAAGAAAACAAATTAAATGGATTTTCAGCTGGAAAAAGACTGAACAACAGGGGGACAACGCAAAATATAAAAGACACTAATGACGACAAACATAGGACCTGGGGAGAAAAAGAGACAACAGCACTATTAGAAGACTGAAATAATAATATAATAGAAACAAATCAGTTATTAACTGAAACCGGATTAGATACAGAAGAAAAAACAAATATAGAAACAAATTCAAGAGATCCCAGTGTTTATAGAATAATTTCTATGGAGATGAATACATTTCTTAAGTTTTGGAGGAGAGACAAAAGTAGTGGTTTTGTCCTTGTAGGTAACCTTGAAAGTGCAAGGATGAAGACCATATCTTGCTTTCATAGCACGCAACAAAGGAAACATGCTTAAGAATTCTTTACGACGGGCTGCTGTGATGGAAAATACATCCAGTGAAAGAAAAATGCCATGGCCAGAACAGATCAGTTGCTTGCGCTACTTGGAGGCTGCTAAAACCTGCATCAAATCAGTATATTGAAGGAAAAGAATAATTATGCCCCTGGGTCTAGCGGTAGAGTTAGTGGCAGAAGCTCTAGGGCCTAGACGGTGAGCTGTTTGAATATTCAGTGGTAAACCACTAGAAAGGCCCACTGGGTTAGGTAGATTCAGCTGTAGGAAGGCAATGATGTCACCTCCCTCCGCTCCCTCAGGAATACCATGAACATTTTCAATTCCTCCATTAAATCCTCCAAAGTAATCGGTGGTGGAGAGTTCCTTACAGAAGCGGGGTATTTTTTAAGGCTTTTGCCACCTCCGCCAGTGGTTTCGTCACAAAAAACAGAGGCAGCACAGTTAAGGGAGACAGTTTTTGAATTAACTTTACCACCCTCTGCCATAGCAATGGTAAGAAGAGTCAGAAATAAACAAACAACACGAGCAGTGAAGCATAAGAAGAGGAGGCCTCCCAAAAAATGAATAGAAATGTAGAAAAAACAACAGAGATATACTGCAGTAAATAAAAAGATGTGAAGAAACGATTTGGCCTGCCAAATATAAAAAACACCACGGGCTGAAGAAAAAAAACAGTTCAAAGCTTCAAATATTAAAGTGGTGCAGGTAAAATGACATAAATTGAATCAAGCTCATAAGTAAAAAATGAGGCAATTTTATCAGGAACAGCCGCGGTGAGAACGAGCGGTCGCTGACATTCCTGTCAATGTATGGTATGGCAGGAAGAATGCCAGCCGGGCCACGATGTAACTTGCAGTTTATGAGGCAGGAGAGAGCAGAAATCCTGGGGAAAAATCACTGCTGTTGGCCCCTGCAGTTCTGCCACATTTTGTAGCAGTTTCTGGCTGTAGAGAGGGTTCTCTGGTCGAGGAAAGGGAAAGTAAACCGGACGGAGAAGCGGGAGCTCACTAACTGGTGGCCATCTTGTCGGCGTCGCAACCGAGAATCTTCTTAAGCCTAGATCATTAACTGCTTTACTTGGCCTAACAGCATCAGTTCTTCTAGCAAATGAAGGTTTATGTTTCATTTTTATCTCTACACTGATAGCCCGATCTTTAATAACTAAGCATCAGAAATATTCCATAATGAAATAAAGAAAATTAGTAAATTGGAATTTTGGTACCAGACTCACTCAAATAAAACACCAACTTATAGAAATATATAGGGTGAGTGGGCTTATTTGAATAACTCCTAGGTTGGTTAAAGGCTAATGATATGAAATGCTTTAGCACGTACACAATGAGAATTCCCGGAGAAGAGATGAGGAAAGGGGGAAGAAAACCCTTATGCATTGCCACTTAAGAAGGTTGAAGGTTTTGTTTATAACTAATTTATTGTGGGGAAGGGATTGAAACTGTTGTTGAGAGTTTTGATTATGTAAAGCAATTAGTATTGAGAGCATGAACCCGCTTTAGACGGATGTGTGTTTAGACATAGTACTCTTTTTCATTATCATTTACTGTTTCATTGTATATATAAATATCAATTTTCGAAGTTCAAAATACTATGTATGAAAAGGCACCTAAAATGAAAATCATTTTTTTAGATAATGCGCAATAGTTGACTTAAATTGGAGAGTATGAAGTGGGGAAGCTTTATTCGTTTTTGTAAAGAAATTATTAAGTGTTTATTTATTGTAACTGTTTATGCATGAGGCTGTATCTTAGACAATAAAAAAAAAAAAAAGCATTTTTACCCAGAATTTCGCCTGGACGTGAAAAACTCTGATCTTGTGGTATTCCTACAAATTTTGTAATTCTCATAATGAAGCCCGATACACATTTTCCTCATCCTCCCTTGCAATTTTATAACTCGGGACACCAGAGGCTATATCTTGCGATACAGCAACTTTACTAAGCACAACAATAAGAACCTTCTACAGCAATATGAAATAAGTACCTTTATGTCTCACAAATGTAAAATTGTAAATGTTCAGTCAAGAGGAAGAATTGTTCTAAAAATAGCATCATTTTTCACATCTTAATAGTAGAATGAATGCAGGTTTCTGCCTTTCCAGAAAACATATCTCAGATTAGGGGGCCTATTACGAAGTCGGTCGTAAGGCCATCATCGCTTTCAATTCCGACCGGCTGATTTTAATTCAGCCGGTCAGAATTGAAACTGGCTGGTCATTCCAGCTGGCTCCCGACGGACTCAAAGAGCCCGTCGGGCAGTCGAAACCAGCCCGTAATCCAAATGGATGGCAGTTTACGCCGTCCGGATTACCATGCACTGTTTCCGGCAGGATTTCCTGCCGGCCTTTCCGACATGAAAACCCTGTTGGAAATCGTGTTTGGGGGCTCCTAGCAGGGCCCCCTTTCCTTTGCGGCCTCCGGTTGGTGGGAGAGGGGGCACCTATGGTGCCCCCTTGTTAATCCCTGCACCCCGTGGCAGGCACCTTGAGGTGCCTGCCACGGGGTGCAGGGATTAGCACCACCTCACATTTCCCTATGGGAGCATGTACAACGGCTGGTTTACGTCCGTAACACATGCTCCCATAGGGAAATGTTGGAATGCAACCGCACAGAATGCAACCGCACAAGGTGCGGTCGCATCATAATGAGGCGGTCAGGACCGCTGACCGGAGGTCGATCTGTCCCATTTCCGAGATGCTTCCGCCCGACATCGTAATAGGCCCCTGAATGTGAGATATAAACCACAAATTCCTTGCAGAATGAAAGGACCTGACCTTTGCTACAGCTTGACTTTTTCTGTCTAAGATTGTGCAATGTAGATAAATACCTAATTTATTATTGCTTCTTTGACATAGATTATCTCAAGCTTCTTCCATACTTCAATTCATTGTCATTTATCCCATAACCCTGCACACCAAAATCCAACCAGCAAGGATGTGCAGCAGGCATTCACCTCAATATTTGCTGTTTGCAAGATGAAGATATAAAGTCAGAACCTTACCAGAATGTGTCATTTTACAATTTCATCTCTTCCTTAGTGACAAATTTATCTATACAAATTAACAGGTGCAGCAGAGTTAGGATCATTTTTACATGCAGTGTTGCTAAGAGCAGGGTTGAGCACAAGGCTCCCCTGCTCTCCCCGCCTCACTCTACCTGTGAGGCTAACCTCTTCAACAACACCTGGAGGCTAGCAATCAGACAGGAGATCATTGAGGAATCAGGCATTGTCATCAGAATTGTCCAACTAAACAAGGATTTTCCACCCAAAATGTGCTTAGGCCATCAAGGATCGTATAACAAGGCATTAAATAAGAGCATGGGTAAATATGAGGTTTTCCTAACTGTCACCCATACTTCGTTGAACCACTCTGGTGAATTCCTTGCTCCACTGACATCTCAGGGCCAGGCAACACAAGACAGGCTGCCATTAAAGAAACTGACAAGAAGCTTTTGTATTTCCCAATGAAGCCAAGAAGTTATGTGTGAAACGTGTTGAGGCCAAAAGGGACCATATCACCAGACTGTAGAGAGTGAGAGTGACATTTTACACCCTAACGGGATAAGAACAGGCTTGCACATTAGGCTTTCTTAATATTCCCCCACACTACTTTGAACATGTCAGGTTAATTCCCCTCTCCACCGACACCTCACTTCCAGGCAATATGAGACCCACAGCAATTAAGAAATCTGCCATTGCTTTTCCGGATTGACCAACTAAACTAGGAAGTCCTGCATGAAACATGTGAGGTTGATGGGGAAGATATTGATGGATGGTAGAGTTTAGAAGAGCCATTTTACTCTCTAAGAGGTAAGAGCAGGGTCGAGCATGATGCTCCCCTTATCTCCCTGGACATCTTTGTACATATGTGACGGAAACCCTTTGTGAATGATATCTCAATACCAGGCAATGTGAGACGTGCATCAGTTGAGGAAGTAGGAATTGATTCTAACGAATGGCCAACTAAACTAGGAAGTCCTGCATCAAAGGTGTTTAGGTGATGGGGACAATACTGTGGGGTGGTAGAGGTAAACAACAATTTTACATTGTAGGGAATAAAGGCAGTGTTATGAGCTGGGTTCCCTCACTCACCAACCGAGTACCAGGCAACTCAGGGATACAATTGATCGACCAACTAAACAGGAATTCCCTCCCAATATGGGCTAATGACAAAAAGGACCATTTAACATTACAGGAGAAAGAAGAAAAAACACTTTACATGCTGCAGGAGTAAAAGTTGAGCATGGAGTTCTGTTACCCACCTCTTCACCCTTTACCTATGATGAGTCTGATCCCCCTCTCCAGTGACACCTGAGGGCCAAGAACTCTGAGAGGGGCAGCAATTAAGGAAAGAGGCTTCGCTCATGCAGATTTGCCTACTAAACCAGAAGCCGCACAGAAATAGACTGAGGCACATGGACATAGTATTGTCATTATGGAAGTAGACATTGCTCAACTGGATTACTAATTAAACCAATAACTTCTGCCTGAAATGTACCTGAGGTTGATGAGAACCATATGTGTTAGACCTTACAGCCTTAGGGTGGTCTTCCCCCGAACGTTTTGTCTTCACCTTCCTACTTTGCTGAATTCATTTTTGTTGGCTTGAAGACTATGAGCACTTTACCATTGCTAATCAGGTCTAAAGTGCATGTGCTCTCTGCATAAAACATGGTAACATTGGCTTATCCATAATTGACATATTTTATTCACTTATAAGTCCCTTGTAATGTGCACTACATGTGTCCAGGGCCTGCAAATTAAATGCTACTAGTGGGCCTGCAGCACCCATTGTGCCACCCACTTAAGTAGCCTCTTAAAACATGTCTGCTATTGCAGCCTGGATGCAGTTTTAAACTGCCAATTCGACTTGGCAAAATAACCCATACTTGAAGTGCCTTCTCCTCTCTGATGTGCTGTTTGTGTCATGCTGCAGTGCTTGTGCCCGCCCTGGAAGTCGGCGTTCTATTGGCGTTCCATCTGATTGCATCCAACTGCGGCTTGCGTTTTTTTGCTTGTATGTTCGTGTACAGAGTCTTTCTTGACTTGGTGTGAACGAACGAACGTATGAAACAGAGGCGAAAGGTAGACACCAATCCTAAGGAGGCAGCAGCACAGACTGTCAACAGCTGAAAGCATCAGGCGCTAGTGTGCTGGGCTGTATCCCCCGCATGCATTCAGGGGGGATGGAGAGGAGTTTGTACGCCCCACTTAAGTGCCCGGGTATGGAGCTTTGTGGATTGGCAAGTGCTGTGATGGCTACCATGGCACCTCCTAAGCCAAGGGAGCTGGGTGAGGGTAGGTGTATGGGAGTACAGGAATAGTACATAAGAGTCACACAGGATTTCGGACACTGACAATAAACTGATATATAAACTAAAAAAAACAGGAGGACAAAAGTTACGGTGGAGGGGGCGACAGTACAAACACTATCACAGCGGACTTATAGGAGGAAGGAGGTAAGAGTAGAGGAAATTTTAGCTGTTTTGTAGGCTGTTTTTAAGCTGTTTTATTTTTTTTTCATAATTTGTAGAGCTAGAGGTGACTACCATTCAATGCTGACTAAAGATCTTGTGATAACTTACTGTTTATTAGGCCTTTATACAAATTGTAAACGATTCTAAAAGAATGGCCCCAACAAAACCCAAAGAAAAATCTCGAAGTGTTACTACATCAAAACAATGAAAAGGAAGGGAAAAGGGAGGGAAAGGGGGCAGAGAATTCAGAACTTAACTGGGGCATCCATGGATCAGAATTAGTTAGAAATGAATGATTGCACAAAGGGAATGAAGAAGAATTTAAATAACCCTGTCAAGCGTGATTTTAGTGGTTGGAATAGCATGTCAGTATTCAAATCCATAAAGGATTTCGTGGGAAACCACTTTAAGAAAAGGCAAACTCAAATGGAGGTTACACCATCTAGAGATAATAATACAAATGAGTAAGTAATCAGCAATGAGAGTATTGTATGTCTAGATCAAGGTGGATGACCGACTATGTATAAATGATCTAGATCTGTTGGAATTTAATAAGTTCTTCTTAGAACCAAGACTTTCATCCTCACTCCAGTTATTTTCATAAGTGATAGATATGATTGGACAAGAAGAAGCCTTAGGGGAAATAGAAGTGAGCAATGAGAGAAATTCTGATATGATGACAAAAATAAATGGCTTATAAGGGAAAAGTCCCAAGGTGGGCAAGAATGAATTAGTTAGGGAAATGTGTGCATGGCCAACAGCATCCATGTTGGATACTATGTTAATATTGCAGAAAACCTTGCAAGGGATCTTCGAAGTCACGGTTTTGAATAATTTTATTCTCAGGAGGTGTTGCTGCTAGGTGTCGTACGTGAACTAAGGCAAATATATGAGCGCATGCCTATTCTAGTGCATCCAGTGGAGGAAAATAGAGAAATTAAACCACAAGATGATAAAGCAAGAGGAATAGAAAGGACACCAAAAAGATGCTCAAAAAGTATGGATACCGTCACTGGTGACAAGAAGCGATCTACAAATCTACTGATTAATTGACGTATATATCTCTAAATATCCGATGTTGGTAAAAAGAGAAGGGAACTTAATATGTACAAAAGAGGTTTGTTGTCCTTGAAGAGGTCCTGGGCATTTCTCAATCCGGCTTCCGAAGTAACCACAGCACCGAGACCACACTCCTTGCTGCCACCGACGACATCCGCTCCCTCCTCGACCACAGCGAAACTGCAGCCCACATCCTACTGGACCTCTCGGCGCCTTCGATACCGTCTCCCACCGCACCCTAACTGCGAGACTCCATGACACGGGTATCGCGACAGAGCCCTGGACTGGATCCACTCCTTCCTTACCGGCCAAACACAGTGAAAAAGCCTACATTCATTCCTCTCAGAACGTACAGAGATCAGCTGTGGAGTGCCCCAGGGTTCCTCCCTGAGCCCCACCCTCCTCAACATCTACATGGCCCCCCTCGCGGCCATCGTCAGAAACCACAGACTTAACATTGTCTCCTACACCAATGGCACCCAGCTGATCCTCTCCCTCACCAACAAACCCAAAGTCGCCAGAACCAACTTTCACAGCGGGATGAAGGCCGTTGCCACCTGGATGAAAGATAGCTCCCTCAAGTTCAACTTGGACAAGACTGAAGTGCTCATCCTGGGACCCACCCCCTCAGCCTGGGATGACTCATGTTGGCCCGCCGCACTGAGAACCACTCCCACCCCCACGGACCACGCATATGACCTCTGCATTATACGGTACTTCTCGCTCAGAATGAACCGCCAGATCAATGCCATATCCTCAACCTGCTACCACACGCTCCACCTGCTTCGAAGACATTCAGATGAATCGCCACAGAATCCAGAAAGACGGTCACCCACGCACTCATCACCAGCATACTCGACTACGGCAACGCACTCTATGCCGGCGTCACCCAGAAACAGCTCAGGAAACTACAGAACATTCAAAACGCCACAGGCAGACTGGTCCTCGACATCCAAGCCCCCCAGTCCACATCACACTACACTTCCAACAGCTCCACTGGCTTCCAGTCAACAAGCGAATCACCTTCAAGCTCCTCACACATGTCTACAAAGCTCTCCATGATGCAGGACCAGCATATCTGAACCACCGCCTTGCATGCCATGTACCCGCCAGACAACTTCGCTCCACCCAACTTGCCCTGGCCACCGTCCCACGGATTCACAAGATCAGAACCAGAGGAAGATCCTTCTCCTACCTTGCCACCAAGACCTGGAACACCCTGCCCTTCTACCTCAGGGAATTCCTGTCGCTGACCCAATTCAGGAAGGATCTCAAGACCTGGCTCTTCGACTGAAACTCCAAGCCCAGATGGATCAGCAGCCCCCCCCCCCTCAGCGCCTTGAGACCCTCATGGGTGAGAAGCCGTGCTATACAAACTCCTGATTGATTGAATACGGTTTTGGAAAGAAATTTAAAGGAAGATAAAAAAGTAAAAGCTCAAATCAACAGATAGAGGATACAAAATGCAGAGGAAAAGGAAGTGAGGAGATAGTAATATTAAAACGGACTGGAGAGAACGATGGGAGAGATAATAAATTAGGGGTATTTCTGGAGTCACAGCAAGTGGCAAAGGGTAAAAGCTAGAAAACAAATTCCCCTAAATAGATCACAAATATTGCACTCCCTTTCAAAATGTCCAAGCCTGAAAGCAATATCTTCCAAGGATAAACAGCAGGTAGGATTTATTAGCAATTATGCAGGAAACGAAATAACAAAAGTACTACTTTTTTCAGAAATTATTAAAGAAGCATTTGAAAAATCCAACAAAGAGTTTTTAAAGGAAGGTATTAAGTTAGTATCTGAATAGAAATTGTAGATGAGGGCACAATAAGTAAGACCTTCTTGAATAACCACACCGGATTAGGGAAACACCAAATTAGGCTGAATCTACAAGAAACCTGGGGTTCAACACAGGTGGAGAGTAGTTATAAAGAACCACTGAGGGTGACCATCCTATCTGATGGTCTAAATGAAAACAGGGGTGCTTTCGAAAAGGGAAACCATTATGTGATTTTAGCATTCCCCATTGTGGGAGAATCTGGGGATTTGAGTGAACTAGACTAGGATAGTATTAACTTGCACAGCCTATGAATTCAATCAGGGTATGTTTGTGGCTTGAATAGACTGTTACGTTTCGAAATGTTTAACGAAATATTAGAAACTTGCATGATAATTTGCTTGCAGGAAACTTGGCTGTGCAATGAACCCCCTGTTATAGCTGGATTTATGCAGGTTTTTAAAAAGCAATGAGTCGGCCTCGGGAGGGCTGTTAACACTTATGTCTACAAAAATAGCAAAAAATGTGACAATGTTTAAAGTGAGTAGTAACTGAATTGTGGCTTGTCAAGTGCATTTATGTAAACATGATGATCAGTGGGGAAGGATGATCATCATTAATGTGTACATTCATCTAGGCAATGTGGAATTGACATTATTTAAGGAAGACATAGAATGGCTATCCTCACCCCACAACTCAAAAATGATTTTATTATTGGCATATTTTAACCATAAATTGGACCTGGGGGGGGGCTGTGATCAATTGTATAAAAAGTATAAAAACATTCTATTGGTGTATATTATGAGATCTAGGAATTTCCCAATAGGATTAACACTGACACATGACACAGCATTGGTAAAAGTTCTGGGCTTGATTGGGATGTTCAGTTTAAATCAACGCCTTGACACAGATAGTCCTGCGAGGCAAACATTTACATCTGGAAAGCACATGTTTGACTGATTATATCTTTATGCATGCTTATTTCACAAAGTTTCGAGATTTATGGTGAACCAGATGTGTGGAAGTGACCATTATCCCTTGCATTTAGAAATAAATAATAGAGCATTTTTGTCTAGAGAGAAGGTACTCCCATTACAAGAAGACTTCCCTAGACAGCTTACAACTCAGATCTTGGGAAATCATCTGCTAAGTGTTGACTAACTTTTAACAAAGACAGGATGTTCTTCTATGGGAAGAGGTGTCTGATGATTTCATAGATTGACATAATGAAATAATAAATGAGGTGGTTCAATGCTTAAGGGCGTAGTTACACTCAGACAAGAAACAATTGAAAATGGTCCAGGCAATATATGGTTTGATAGGGACTGTAGAGTTTTGAAAAGACAAATAAGAAAATTGGAGAGAAGCCTTAGGATAAAGTATGACTATGAGATTCTCACCCGACTTCTCAACACTAAAATTAAGTATAAACAAATGATAAATAATAAGAAAAGGATTCATAAGGAGAATTGTTGGAAACAATTGCTGGAAGCGATTGAAACAAAAAATGTAAACATATTTTGTCAGCTGATACATGATGGATTAGTAAGGGAGGGGGTAATAATGAGCTGTATAGTGAAAGAAGAGGCACGGGTGTCATATTTGGAAGAAATATATGGTACGGGAGGAGGGAAAGAGCAAAGAGAGGAAAGATTTATAATGGAGAATGATGTTTTGTCGCTGTTCTCTGAGAAGAATATTAAGGATGCCATTATGTCATTAAGATTAACTAGAGCTTCAGGTCCACAATGCACCTGCTGTCATAATTAGAACAAATGTGGAGAGGTGGGTACAATATTATCAGCTTGTGTTTCATGAAATATTACCTACATGTCTGTTCCTAGATAACTGGTAGGGGAGAGCTATAAGACCAATTTTCGAGAAAGATGATGCAAAAAACACTAAAAACTATATATTGATTAATGTACTTGATGTATGTAAAAAAAAGTGTTCTCTAAAATAATTTTAGCTAAGCTAAAGGAATGGATATAAACAAATAATATAATCCCCATAGAATAGGGAGAGTTTAAGGTAGGACATTTCACAATGGACTATTGTTTAGCTTATGGACATTGGCACAAAATTCTGTGGAGTTAGGGGGCAGTTTGCTCTGCTGCTTTGTTGATTTTCGAACAGCATTTGACCTGGTGGATCGGGAAATCTTATGGGAAACATTCATAAATGTAGAGATTCTAACTAGTCTCCTTCTTATTTAAAAGGAATTACTTTGGCACAACTGGGCACAGGTAATTGTGGATAATGAAGGAAGGCTAACCCGGAAAATACCAATTAATAATGGTTTGTGACAGGGTTGTGTACCGACCCCTTTACTTCTTTCCTTATTTATAGCAGACCTGCCCTCTATTTTAGGTACATCAAAGGGCCTAAACCCTAAAATGAGTGGGAAGCATATTGCATGCCACTTAAATGAGGGTGATCCAGTTATTTTAGATATGACTGATAGACTGAGATAGGTCTACAGAGGAAGCTAGATACTTTGAAAGAATATTGCAGGAAATAAAAATTGGTTGTGAATTTGGATAAGACCAAAGTGTCAGCATTTGGGAGAAGAACGGAAAAATCAGTAAGGTATAGCTGACATTTAATAACCAGTAAAATTCGAGGCATTACATAAATATAAATATTTATGTGGAAGGAACACTTTGAATCATTTGAGTCAAGAGCATGCTCCTCGGTGGCCGGACTTAAAAAAGTTGGTAAAGATTATGGTGCGATGGCCATTGAGACCAGTCCTGGCTGCTTATACAGCTATGATTTGGCCACATTTTCAATATGGAGTGGAAATACTAAGTCTTAGTGGTAAACATGATTGGGAAAAGGAAGAGGGGAAGTGCCTAAGGAGGTTGCTGCCGTTACCAAAGTCATTGATGATCCAGGCCATCAGAATTGAATTAAATGTAACTGCCTGGAGCTTTTTGGATGGGAGGAGATGGTAAGATTTTGGTTACATTTGGAAAGTGGGGTAGAGCCAAAGATCTCTACCCTCTGCAATAAGGAGATTGTATTGAGTGGGTTTAAGTGGGCAAAGGGTGTTAGGAAACATTTGGAAGATATATGCAGGGGTTGGGAATAAGTATAGAAAGCCAATCCCCACTGCTGGGACTGTTGAGCTATGTAGCGGGGGTGGACCGCGCAGTCCGCAGGCTTGTCGCGCTAATGCTGCTGCTTGCGAAACGTAGGGTCGCGATGAACTGGGGACGACACCGGGCTCCAAAGGTGCAGGAGTGGATCAAGGATGCCACATACTGTCACGAGCAGCTAGACAATTACTGGGAGTTGATGCCACCGAGATCCCGCCCTCATGATATCTGGGAGCCGCTCAGCGCCTATTTTCGGCAATCGGGCACAAACACGGGGACGCCTCCTGTACAAGGAGAGAGACCCCTGACCCTCTAGAGTGCTGACCTTTCTGGTTACCCATACCCCACACCCTTATTTGCCATTGTCTTTACATTAACCGCAGAAAACAAACATGATTGATGCAATGGACTCACGATGGGCTGAGCCGGGTGGGATCTACCAAGAGGCAGGGAACAGGCACGGCTACTATATGAATATGTGGAAATGCCTTTGTTCTCTATCCGTCCAGGCTCTGCTATTTGTGTGTCACGGAGCAACAAACTGATATGCCTACAACTGTTATATTGTGATTGCATACTTACCTACGATGTATGTAAAGCGCCTCTAATATTGTTTTCCAAATTAATGTCTGTATTTACTGCCAACAAGGTTAATAAAAGTTTATAAAATAAAAAAATATAAAAAGTATAGAAAGCCAAAATTTACAAATATCTATCTTAAAGACAGAACTCTGTGCAATCACCAAAAAGCCAGCCAGAGAACATGATAAATTATCAACCGGATTTATGTTGTCCTCTTTGCAGAGCTAGGAATGGATCCCCTATGTAGAGGCCTTTTCAAACCCCTTCCTTAGACAAGAGCTGTTAAAATTTAGAATCAGTAAACAGCTGTACTATAGGAGTGAAACAGCAAAATATGTGATAACAGATGCCAATGGAAAATGTTCTTGTGTAATAAATGTGAAGTGTAATTGCCTGCATGTTCTTCCTGTGACGTATTTGTAAGATCAACTTCAATTAATTATGGTGTTTTAGAACTTAGACAAGCAAAAGAACTGATATGAAACTCCTGGATGTATCATGTGCAATAGAAAGATTTCTGATAGCGGGAAATGAGTTCTTAAAAGGTTTTTAATCGTGAGTAGTTTATAAATAATATTAAAGCTATGTGGAATAGGAAGAGTATTTGTTTTAGAGTAAGAAGGTTCTCCTCTTATATAGATTTTAAAGTGTAAAATATTAAGGGATATTTGAAAGTATGTTTTTATGTGGTTTAGTTTGAAGACCAAGGTCGAAAAAAACTTTTTTGACTGACTGAAAAAATGAACCCCCTTGTCAAGCATTAAACTCCCCTTTTATTACACATAAGTCACCCCTGAGGTAGGTCCTAGGTAACCCATAAGGCAGGGTGTGCATTGTAACTAAGAGGTTGTACACGTACGTTTAGTTTTGCATGTCCTAGTAGTAAAAAACTCCTAAATTCATTTTTCACTACTGTTAGGCCTACCTCTCTAACGGGATAACATTGACTAAAGTTATTACATTTAATAAGTGCTAACTTTTTATTGGGAACAGGTAAAGATTTCATATATAGTGTTTGAGAAATTGTAATATAAAATCATCTTTAATGGTAAAGTCAGAGTTCAAGTTGCAATTTTGAAAATGCCAATTTCAGAAAGTTGGCATTTTTCTTCCCTAATATTTGGTACCTGCAGCCTGTTCGTTGGTCACATGACTTGGTGTAGTTGTCAGTTGGACTTTGTTTATTCCTAAAAGCCACACTATAGAGGAATTAGGTGTGCCTGGATGGGCCATCACTGGCAGGATGGGGGTGTGGAGCTATGCACAGCCCCACTTGCAAATCAATAGGCTGTGCCCTGCCTTAACACAAAGCACTAGTCACCACTGCATTGTTCATGCAGCCAGCCTGGAGCCAGGGCAGGGGAGTGAGGAAACTGCAAGCACTTTAAAGGTAATTCTCTAGAAACTTCTCCTACTTCAAAGAAGGCACCTGTTAAAAAAATTGGACCCTCAGATGCACTCTTCAGTTCACCTTCTGGACCTAGGGATGGACTCTCGGGACTGCCTGCTGCTGTGGCCGGCTGTGTACTTCAGAGGACTGCTTTGCTGCACCTGGAAGGACTGCTTTGGTACCTGAAGTCTGCTTTTAGCCCTCAGAGGCCTGCCCTGTTGCTTGAGCTCTGTTCCACTTCTTGAACCCAAGACTAGGGCTAGATGGCTGGCCTCCTAATCAGAGCCTCAGGGACAGTAAAGGCTCCAACCATCTTGAACCTGCACATGGACGAAGCCTGAGTGAGTCCTAACTCCCAATTGGTGCTCCTCCAGTCCTGGACCCTTGGTGGTGTTAAACGTGTCAAGATATCCAAAATCCAAAACTCGGGACTCAGAAGGTTTTTGGCTAAAAATTGCTATGAGAACCGAGAGAAGACAGGACCAACCTGCTTGTCTATCCGCCAAAGGTGCATCTCCGTTTGATCTGACTTTGCGGTAGCTCCCGCTATGTTCTTCTCCGCAGCAGTAAATCCTGTTCAGCTGCCCTTCGCAGAAGGGCTATCCAGCCTCGTGGAGCCCTAGTTGGCTACAACCTCCAGCCTCATCCCACTAGAGATTTGTGACTCCATAAAAGAGACTAAGGGCCTGATTACGAGTTTGGCGGACAAGGTTACTCTATCAAAAAAACGTGACGGATATCCCATCTGCCAAATTACAATTCCATTATATCCTATAGGACTTATGATATGGTGGACGGAATATCCATTTGTGATGGCGTATCCCATCCGCCAAACTCATAATCAGGCCCTAAGACAGAATGTGGAAATCTTCACCGCACCTTAGTCCAGCTGCTCCCTGATGACAACAACTTTTCCACTGACATCACCTTCATCATTGTCCAGCTGAACTTTTACCTTCCCAGAACAAGGTAAGCGCCGACTGTGCCCAATCCACTTCTTGTATCTGACTCATGCTCCATCACGGTTGGCCATATTTTTCAACTTTAACCCAGTCTCCCGCATTTAGATGTCCGTGATTGGCTCTTTGATCTTTTAGGCATTCGTTTTCACGTTAAACTTAAAAAAATCATAACTCCAGTTCTACTGATTGTATTTTTGTCGTTTTGGTGTGAAATAATGTATTAAAATGTACTCTATATTTCTAAATTGATTTGGGATTTTTCTTGTGCTGTGTTTTCACTTTATTACTGTTTGTGTGTTTCAACAATACTTGGCACATTTCCTCTAAGTTAAGCCTGCCTGCTTTTGTGCGGAGCTACCGGAGAGTTAAGCACAAATTAACTTAATGGCTTTAGTGATTCACCCTGACAGGGATTGTGGCTGTTGCTTGAGCAGATTTAAAACCCCCCTCAATCAACAACCCGATTTACCACAATATTGCTGAACAGGAGAGAGAAGAGTCATTTTACCACATTGTAGAGTAAGAGTAGAGTTGAACATATGGTATCCCTAATCCTGTGCTTCACTGGGTTTGTGAGGTTGCTCTTGCTCTCCACCCATACCTCATGCATGGGAATGCAATACGAGATGGTCAGCGGTTAAAGAAGCAGGCATTGCTTGTTCGAATCAGCCAACTAAACAAGGAAGTTGCACGTTCATTGTAGCCTCTCAAATATGTGCCTCCTCATTTCCTCAAATTAAATTTTCACATAGCATCCTTTTCTAGATGTCCAGTGAAAGGCTATGAGCATCTTCCTTCTTTGGCTTCTTTTGGGTCCGTGTAGGACCCATTGGACAGTGATGAGGTTAAAATGTTATCAAATATAATACAAAGAATCCCAGAATTTAATATAAGCCCCCCTCTGTCCGTCGCAGAGGGGGAGGTGAGGGGGAGGTGAGGGAGAGGTGTGGTGCAGCGGCCAGAGGGGCTGACTCCAGAGCACAGAGCTCACGGTTTCGTTTGCCGGCAGCAGCTCAGCATCATGTGACTCTGGGCAATAACTCACTTAATATCCCCACCGGCCCCCAGCACCTTGAAACCTTAAGGGTTGATTTGTTTGCGCTTTACAAATAGGAATTATTATTATCATCACATACTGCTGGTTCCCTACCATTGCAGAATTTATTTTTATTTATTTTGTTAAAAACTGCCAATAATGGTTTCACAAAACAAGTACAATACATATAATAAAATATCCCCCTTGAAACAAATAACTATTCAAAAACTCTGTACCATACTGAAGAAGAAGTTGCAGTTGGTGGTACAGGCACACAGTTCAGGGGATGTTTGATTGTATTTACATTATTAGTTATAAATATTAATCGCAAAAATGTTCTACAGCAAAGCAACACATCAGGACAAATTAAAGATTCATGATCCAAATCTAGCACCCCTGTGTTACATAAGGGGCACAGCCATTGTTCATACGATAGCCCTATCCAATTTCCAGTACCAGAACGTGGTGTTAGACTCACACATATGAGACTCAAGAAGAATCTCCTTATCTGATGATTATTTGACATTGTTGGAAAGTGGATTATTAGTAGTGGTAAATATGCATCCACCACTGGCAATATGCTTAACCCTTGGTAGCTTAGCTGCGAGCAGGCAGGCTTAACTTAAAAGACAGATATGTAAAGCATTTAAAAACACAAATTCAGTGAATAATTAAGACAAAATACACAATTAAAATCCAACACCAATTTATAAAAATAGGAAATATGCTTATCTTTATAATGACACCAAGACAAAAAAATCCAATGTAGGTAACCAGAGGTATGAATTTTTAAAGATTTAGCACTATATAGCACATAGAAACCTATAGCGCCTATTGGGACATATTCGCGTTAGACAGGAGCAAAGTCAAAGTTTCAGGCTGACCACGATGGAGCCCTGCGCGGCTACCCCTTGCTATAGGTCTTGGTCAAAGTTTTTACCTTCTGACTTAAGAACGTTTCTGGAGCTTTTCTTCTTGGGGTCCCTTGAAGCTCTCAGCCGGTCCGGATTCGGAGAGGGCTCGCCAGCTTGCCTTGTGACAAGCTCCTGGTCAAATGTATGGAAGTCAGACCTCCGGAGCTTTCCAGCGGAATGAACCAGAGATCCAGGTTGGCTCGCAGTTGAAGGTGGGCAACTTGACTCTCGTGGTTGGTTCCGGTCACCTTTTCTATGTTCGGACTTAGAAACTTTTACAGAGCTTTTTCTCCCGGGGTCCCTCGATGCTCTTCACCAGGCCGTATTCGGGGGGGGGGTTCGCCAGCTTGGGTTTCGACAAACTCCCGGTCAAACTCTGGAAGTCGGACCTCCGGAGATTTTCAACACGATAAACCTGGAGGGCAGCCCGAATCGCGGTTGAGGGTCACCGGCTTGGCTGGCCAGGTAAAGTCGGTCCACTTATGGAGCATTTTTTCAAAGTAGCTCCAAAGTTCTCCAAATTTCTGGAACTTCTTCCTGAAGTTCCTTTGAGGGTTCCAAAGGGTCCAAAACTTACTCCAAGGGTCTGGAAGCTCCAAGATGGTCCTTGAAAGTTTGAGACTTCAATTCCCACAATCCACTTGGACAAAACCCTTACAAATCCACTACTAGTACTCCAGGCTGGGGATTCTTGGTGGTGATGGTCCAGGTGAGCTCTGTTAACCTGTAGCTTACAGGGAGTCCACTCTTTAGTCCTTTTGAAGCAGGTTAGATCCACAGGGCTGTAGTTCCAGATTGTGCAGCAGGCACAGTCAGTCAGAGTGCAGGGCCTGGTTGGTGCAAATCAAACTTTTCAGCATGGACCCTTCTTCATCCTTTAGTTTCAAGCAGTAGATCTGTGAGGCACTGCCCCTCTCAGATACTTATTCAGTGTTCTCTGGGGTCACACAGGAGGGCACTTCTGTCCAATGAGGTGCAGGAAAACACCCCAGAGCATGACCATTTCCTCCAAAGTGTGGCACAATGGTCTCCCAGAAAGCACTGTTTCTCCAAAATTCAATATGACTGAAGTCTCAGCAGAGAGGCAAGAGGTGGCTAAACCAACCTCCAGGATGGCTCATCTCCATAAACTCCCTCCCCCTGACATCTGCACATTCCTGCCTTAAGCCTGTCATCTGGCTGGCTTCAGAGTGTAGGGGCATAAATTAAACTGGTTTATTCTGCTTGTCTCCTCCTTCATTTGAAGATCAATGTTTACAACCCCTCCCCCTTGCTCTGGCACTCCTATGCAGCAGAACCCTCTCCTCCCAGAATGGCTCTTTCACCCCAGGGGCTACTTATTACCTCATCAAAGCAGCCTGGCTAATCTACTTAACTCTGACCAATCAGGGCAGATCACTGGAAAGCTGGATTTTGGCTTACAGACAAGAAAGTCTTATAACTTCTTGTAGGTACATTTTAGAATACATTTAACAATAGCATATTGTTGGATTTATCAATACCATTCTAGTGAGTCCTTGAATGGTATTTTTTGGGTTTTCCTGGTGGGAATTATTCATTAATAACTTCTTGCCATGTTAACCTATGTGGCTGGAGATCTGCCATGGGGAAAATGAACTGGGCAATTTCTCCAACACCAGAGAGTATAAAACATCTTTTATAAGGACCCTTCCTATATCTACAGGACCCCCCAGCCCTGGACCACCTAGGGGAGACTTTAAGGGTTATGAATATGTAAAAATATTGCAGATCCTCACTCCACAGTGCTCCAAGCACAAAAGGTGATTTTTGGAATCACTTTATTACAATGTCGGGAGTGAAGTGTATAATTTCACTAAACCCAAGGCATATAAAACCTAGTTTATAAGGGTCCTCCTTATAGGTACATGACCCCTCACCATTGGGACATCTAGGGGAGACCCTGGTGGTACCTAATTTGTCAAAATATTGCCGTTTATTAATTTTTAAGTGCCCCAAACACCACCAAAATCGTGGTTGGGCACAATTTACATGTTATAAGCAGTCCTGCAACACAGGGGTGCTTTTAGACCTACTTCAGGCCTCAGCCATGCACACATGCAAGTGCAGAAAGGACTGCTGGCCTTTAAACTGCTATGCCCTATTATATACTAGGGACTTAACCTCCTGCCGTATTATCTACTGGAGCCTTACAGGGGCGGTCATGCCAATCATAGGGGTACCCTATCCCACAGTGTACCCTAGTGTAAGTAGGTGTTTTCACTGTATTCTAAGTGTGTTTTCAGCATAGCACTACCACTGGGCCTGGTTAGGCAAAGCCCAGGGACAGTCAGAGTCAGTTACCACCAGTATCAGTCAGCAAAAAATAGGGGGGGTGCCCAGGGCACAGGATGACTTTGCAGCAGACATTAACACATAAACCTGTGTTTTTGGTACAGCAGATTCACACATACGGAGGTGTCTAGTTTTCTGATGCACTGAGCTATAGCTGGCCTAATCAATTTCGAAGAATAGGTATATTATTTGTCTGTTTCATCAGCTCAACATTATTCGAATAAAGTAAACCAGTTAGAATGAGATGCAGGTTCCATTGGACATGTATACTTTTTTCAGGATTAAAAACCATGATCAAATCCTATCTTCGCAGACTTTCTCAGTGAAACTAGTTCCACAGTAAGTTCTACCTGGTTATAGCACCAGATATTTTAAATCTGAATCCGGCACTCTCTTGGAGTACAATACTAAAAGACTTTCTTTTAAAGAGGCAAAACGTTTGCCATCTTTCCTTCTGCCATTTGTAAGGCTCTAAGCAGAAAATGTTTTCATGAAGAATGCACTCTGAACTGGAAAGTAAGGCTTCTAAAACCTTGGTTTCATGGACTTCAATTAAAATTAAAGATGTCTTTATGTATTGCATGCACAACCCCTCACCACAATCTAACGATATACCACGTATTTAGTTTTCACAGAGGATCCCCGAATGTTTCTGGGAAATAACAGTGCACAGATGAGTTTTACTCTGTCCAAAGTATCTTCTCAGCCTTAATATCCAAGATGGAGAAATCCTTTCTTTCTTTTGCAGAGCTGTTGTGTCCACCCAAAGGTGTGGCCAGGGAAATGAGCAGATCCCTCCCATTTGTCTATTCCAAACCAGTTCGGGGGTAGCTTCCCTCCCACTGGGTTCGGAGCTAGCCAGGCTAGTGTTGGCCTTGGGTAGAGAGGCTTTTCCTTTTAAGGGTCTCTTCTTATACTAATCTATGAATGGGCAGGTATCACCTCTATCCCTTTCAAGTTATGCAGTGCAGTTGTTGGATCCAGCCCAAATGTCCTTCCTAGGCTGATTGGTATCAAATACCCTTCACCCAGATCAGTCTGTCACCAGTCCTAAGCCAATGTTCTGCTGTGGGAGGTTTTCACACCTCATTACTGTGAAGCACTTGTTGGGCGCTGCTTGAGCGCTAATGCAAATTAGCCTCCAGGTGCATCAGGCCTGGAAAAGGTAACATTCTAAAAGTTACTTTTCCTAAATATTTTTCAAAAATCTGACTTCACCAATGAATTGGATTTTTCATAAATATGAAGAAATAGTCCTTGAATGACTATTTTGTCAGTTTCCTTGTCAAAAGTTACAGATTAACGTTTATAATCTCTACTGTGCCATTCTGTAGGATCCAGCTACTACTCTGTCAGTGAAAATAGCTTTTGGGGGCTAATCACTGGGAGGAAAATGCCACCTTTAGTTTCTGATAAATACTTCTAACTGCATATTCCTCACCTTGTGAATATCCCAAGGCACCAGACAGGATGTAGAAACTTTAAAGCAACTCCCTCACATGCCAGTATATGCCATTGTGTGGCTCCACATTGCCTCTGTCCCACCTCAGTTGTGATGTTGGGCCCCTATATGTGTGTTACATCTCTGCTGTCAGTTCCTTTCTTTCTGCGGATCCAGAGTTAACAGTGCTGTCTTTGACAGACTTTTTCCTCTCTAGAAAATCAGTCAAATTCCTCAGGTGTGCAGATTTAGGCCATAAAACGACAGGTCTCATGTAATTTTGTGAATGTCACAGCCAGATATAGATGACCGACATCCACAACATCTGCCTCTGGTGCCTCAGTATCTCACTGAACTCAGAGTCCTGTTCTTGCTGCGTGAAGATGAATCGCAAGGCCATCTGCAACCGCAAGACCAAGTTGCCCATCGCTGAGCTCCTTCCAAAGAAGCGCTCCTAATCAGGATTGCTCTCTCATTACTGAGCCTTTAAAATGGAAGTCACAGAGTTCAGGTAAGTCGGAGAGATCCCACAAAAAGCACAAGAAGTCAAAACAGGGGTCTTCTTCGTCCCACCATTCTCACTATTTGTAGTCACACAATGCTCCGGGTACCTCATTTCGCGGAATGGACTTCAACAATGTTCTTGCTTCCACTTTCCCTTGAGAAGACTGCAACAGTGGATGAACTCAGTAGGTTCTGACAGGCTGCAGAGAAAACCTTTGATACCCCACCGGTTCTTGCTGGACCAAAGGTCGGGACCACGTTGGCAGATCTTGACCTCTGCCTGAGGTCGGCCCCTCCCTCAAGCATGTCACCACTGTCTCCAGCCTTGAAGTATACAAAAAAAGTGATGGATGGAATGCTTGAATTAATCTCAGCGCTCAACATTCTGTGATTCTGGGCAAATCACTTAATCTCCCCGTGCCTAACAAAAATAAATGTGTCCGTCTGCAACGTAACTGGTGCTCATATAAAGCGCTCTGATACCTTCGGGTCTAGTTCGCGCTATATAAAACTCCACAAAACAAAATCTCAGCCACTGGTAATTACTCAAGCCACGTCCCAGTCCATCATTATTTTGCAGACCATGCCACCTCAGTTTGGACCCAGCCATATGCAAATCAGTCTAGACCCTGCTGTAATGGGAACAGTACAGCCCGAACTACCAGGACAGGTCCTCCTTAAACCGGAACACAAGCAACCCAGGACCAGTTTCTCCCTTATTAGGGCTTGTCAGCTGAGAATAGCTTGGTTCTATTGGCACTGTGTGCACAGAACCCCCGTCTAGGCATTCCCTCCCCACTTAGGGCATCACACTGAAATATAAAAAAATTGATGGATGCAATGTTTGAACTAATCTCCGTCACTGGTAATTACAAGGACTGCATCCCAATCCTTCGTTACTTTGCATACCATGACACCTCAGTTTGGAACCAGCCATATGAAAATCAGTGTTACCTCTGCCCCAATGCGAACAGTTCAGCCCAAACTGCCTGGACAGGTCATCCCTGAACTAGAACACAAGCAACCCAGGACTGGTTTCTTCCTTATTAGCTAATCAGGCAGGTATAGCATGGTTCCAATGGCACAGTGTGCCGGCTCTAGCCTTGGAGGAATGTCTAACATCACTAAGGGTGCCATGAACCTTTACATCAGTACCTGATCTCACAGTTCTTCTGTCAGATTCCTAACCTCTGCCCCTACTCTCTAGATCATGGCAGTATGGAAACTCCAAGCCACCTATCTCACTAATTTGATGATAATGGTAACTACGGGGATGACATATATGAGGAAGGAAACCTATTTGAAGATCTTCAGGATGGTACCTCACCAGACATCAGGTCATCCTCCCCAAACTTGTTCATGACAACTGACGACTCCACCTACTTCGCCACTGTGATCAGGAGGACCAATCAAAAACCTCTATTTTCCTTTTCATGAGACCCTCATTGACTTCATGGTGGGCACCTGGGGAAAACCTAGAATCTTGTCCCCCAGTGAATAGGCAAGTGGAGGATGATACAGGTCTGCTCCTAGGGACCCAGATGTCCTTCTTCATCTCCCTACCCCGTAGAGCTTAGTGGTGCAGGCATACATTAGCCACCAGACCCAATGGCTTCCCTATGACCCTGACTTAATGAGAACCCAAAAGGATGGAGACGTTCCCAGAACTAATGTTTTCCAGAGTCAGTCTTGCCCTTAAGTCTGGCAACACCCCATGCCTCCTGGGTAGGTAGGGACACATGCTGGGGGACAGGTTGGCAGACATCTTGCCAGCTGTCTCAGAAGACATCAGACGGGCCCTACAGCCTCCTATTTGGGACGGCCAAGACACAGCAAAGTCCACAACATGTTGAAGCTTACACACTACTAACAGCCTCGGTAGGGCATTTGGAACTAGCATTGTGCTCCAGCGCCAAGCAAGAATTCGCTCCACAAGGTTTTCCTTAGTCATCCAACAGTCGCTAATGGACATGCCCTTTGACCGCTCTTGTCTGTTTGGAGTGAAGGCTGATTCTGCCTTAGAGAGATTTAAAGAGAGCAAGGCCACCTCCTGTGCTCTTGCCCTACTTCAGGCTCTGGACTGGTTGAGTAGAGTATGGTACCCCGGCCATCTGGCCATGAGCGTTTGCCCTCCGGTCTGGCTTCCTCTTCAGAAGGACCATCTGTTGCAGGGCATCACTCTTACTTCTGCTTTATTGTCTGGTGTCTACTCAGAGAGAGAGTGGTACAAAGAGCCTCCGGTAGTATGATTACCTCAAATTTCTGGGTAGGGTTGGAGATGTAGTTTTTTGATTTTCATGGTGAAGTATTTTAAGATGTTGTCACACAGAAAGTTCGAACACACCAAAAGGCTTGACAGTGTGTTGGGGGTTGCTCTCTCTTTGTAGTAACAGAATAATTCTTTGGTTGAGATTTCAGTCTTAGTGATGCAAGTATGCATTTATAATCTAAGCCCTTACCCAGTTCCTCCATAGTGGAAGAGGTGTTTACAATTATTTTAAAAGAGCAACTACAAGGGACTGTGAACACCGCACTCACTACAGAATATGATTGCTTGTCTCAGAGCATAATGATCACTGCAACACAAGGAGCTTTCATTATTGTATTGTTTTGGTGTCCCTCAGGACCTAGAGGATTTTTTATTGAATCCTTTGTGAACTATTCTATGACTAAGACCTCAGCCTGAAACACGCCACTTATTCTTGGTGATTTTAATTTACATAAAGAAGACCATGAGTGTGACTTAATTACTGACTTAATTACTAATTTACAAAAATCCACATAAACTTAGGCTTCTGTTATGGGTTTAAGAGGGTTCTCTGCAACATAGTATCTTATTTGTACTCCTCCCATATACTTACACAATTCTCTGTCTCTCCTGTGGTTGGTGTCTTTTTCTTGACAGTTTGATACTGTATCATAAATATGAGGGTAAGCCTCCCACTAAACAGATCATTCTACTTGAGAGATCTAAAATTGACTGAAAATTGAAGGGACAATCTGAAGAACACCCTTTGTATGATTTCCTCCACTGACTACACAGAATACACTAACTGTATCAAACAAGTTAGACACCATTTCCCCTCTGAAAACTAAGATTCTCTCTCTGCACATGGTTCACATCCACTAGCACTATAGAGCACTCTTGGCATGGAATTTATTCTTCTGAGGATCCGCAACTCTGCAATAAGGTGACCTAAATATACAAAATAGTCTTAAAACTACTCACTGGTCCTGCTATGGTCATAAAAACTTTAATTTGAAAAAGTCTCAGGTCATTTTTGGAGTTGTCATTAAACTCACTATAAAGGTGCTTGTCCGTTCTCTGCCTCCCTTTTCTCAAGGGTTCTGTCAATCTATGGATAGCTTTCCATGGGTAAAATGACTACCATCTGTAACCCAGTTGCCAGTGTGGGCATTAGTCACCTCATAAGAATACCTTTTATGATCCTGTTCTTTCCTCTTTTGATCTGATGGCCATTCACCAGATTTAATTCTTCATTAGTAATCTTTAAGTGGGGCCACTGGAATTATGCAGCAGTGAAGGACCAAATTATGCAGCAAAAAAGATCCAAATTACGTGGTGTGACGCTGCACATTTTCTGATAGTATTAACCTTATCATTTTGTCATTTTTACACGTTAGCACTATCTGTGTAAATGTTTAACTCATTAGTATCAGTCTGACATCCAGATACAGCAATGAGCAACAGAGAGGCGACTAGTCAACTTTTACGAAGTACCTTCCACTGCGCTGCAACAGGTTTTGCCGCGTTTTTAATACCTTTTGTGCCATTTGAGCTAGAAACAAGTTTTTTTTTGTTAAAATCTGCAAATTATGCAGCAAATGATGGTGTATGTGGCAAATTCATAACTAATCATAAAACATCGCAGCTACAAAATCTCATAATTCCAGTGTTTCAAAATTTAAGTCAAGTTGTCTCCTTGATCACTGTCTTATTTCTCAGGCTAGGATTTATTGTACTATTATTGCCTTGCCTCTGTTTTCCTTTGTTAACCATTCCCTCTCCCAGAGTATTGTTCACTCTGCCTTAAAGGAGGTTTAACTGGTCCCATTTTTGAAGAAACTGTAGGGCATATTATCAAGAACGACGTTAAAATTATCGCCGCTTTAGCGGCAGAAAACTGCAGCTAAAGCGGTGATAATGGGCTTGATAATATGCCCTTGAGAATTCCAATAGAAGCCCATGTTGACACCAGAACATGGGCTTCTATTGGAATTCTCAAGGGCATATTATCAAGCCCATTATCGCCGCTTTAGTGGCAGTTTTCTGCCGCTAAAGCGGCGATAATTTTAACGCCGTTTCTTGATAATATGCCCCTGTGTCTCAACCATCTGGATGCTAACCCCATTTCTCTCCTTCCGACAGCACCTGACCCATTTCTCTCCTGCCCACATGACCTAACATCATGAGAAGCCACATCAGCTTAGAGCCCCTCTAAACACCACTGACCTCCTTGAAAATACTCAGGTCGAGTTTCGGCCTCTTCAAAGCACAGAGCCAGGCCTAGTGCCTGTCTTTGATGATTTAAAAATGAGCAATAATAGCTGCCAGTCAGTGCCCAGATTATTCATCGTCTTTTGAAACCATCAACCAACCAATCCTTCGGGACAGAGTCAGTGAGACCAGCACTGTAGACATTGTTTTCGACAGACTGACATTTCTTTGGGTTGAACTCACTCAGAGGGTTTCCGTCAGCTAAAATTAACATCTCTTTTTGGGCCACATGAGGTGCTACCCTCTCGCTCTAGTTGTTTAACTCTCATATTCCCTGGCTAGGCTTATTCACTTTCATAATCTAGGTCTCTCATTCCAGAATGCAAAGAAGAGTTGATGGGCTGCCATTGACTCTTATTAAATGGTGGATAAACAGATGTCATGATAATGGGCAAATGAAGTGACCACTAGACCGCAGAGTTCTGGTTGACTGAGTTTTGATCACCGCCAGTGTCAAAACCTGTTAGCAGTCTTGGTTTATGTTTGACACCAACCTTTGGCTGTCTTCTCAAACCAGCACAGCTACTTTATCTTGCTTCTTTCACATAGAAATGCTCAGGTAAATGTTACCATATTTAGCAACGGAAGTGAAAAAACACCAGTGGCATTCCCCATTGACTCAAGGCTCGATTATTGTAACTCCTTGTACTTGGATGTTGCGAATGGATTATTCAAACAGAGTTAGATAATCCAGAATAGAGCAGCAAGTATGGTGTCTACCTTTTTTCAGTTTTTTTGTGCTATCCTTTTGGTTCATGCTTTGCAGTGGCTCCAATTGAAGGCTTGGATTAGCCCATCAAGCCCCGTTTGGAATTCTACCCTCTCACTGAAAAGCACTTTGGGCCATATGTACAAGGACTGGCGAAAACTATTGCTAACGTTAGTTAGCGGCAGTTTTCTCACCGCCGTGTACCGCTGAAAACCATGTTAGCGACGTATTTACAAGCCGTCGCTACATGGCGATAGCTTCAGGGATCGGCAGCGAAAACTGCCTCTAACATTAGCGTGGTGGCGATAGGAATTCCGGAGTTAGCGGGCGAAAACCAACGAAAGGCCCATTAGCGGCAAAAAAACGCATGTTAGTCAGCCCAACGTGAGTTTTTTTTGCCTCTATTGGAAAAAATAGCCTATCAGTCGACCTCCAATAGAAAATAGGCAAAAAAGACGATTAAATGCATAATGGAGCAGCTAGGGCCAAGTGCAGCACACACCAACATCCCCCTCACGCCACCCAACATCCAGGATGACCAGGATGAGAGCCTGGATGACTCGCAGGACCTGCGTCTGTAGCCTGGATGCCTCACTGGACCTGCGTCTGGAGCCTGGATGCCTCGCTGCACCTGCGTCTGGAGCCTGGATGCCTCGCTAGACCTGCGTCTGGAGCCTGGATGCTTCGCTGGACCTGCGTCAGGAGCCTGGAGTGGAATGCGGAGGAGCTGTGGATTCGATGAGCCGTGGCGGTAGACATTGAGGCGCGGCGATCGCCCGTACCTGGTGGTGAAGTCTGGCAGGTCGCATGGAGACACGTTGCTGACCTGTGTGAGAAGACCGCCTTGAGCCCCTTGGAGCTGTGGGGAGGTCTGCATTGCATACTACGATCCACCACTACACCGGGGTGCACGGAGAGGATTACCAACGGTGGGTGGCGCCTCTCTGCATCACAGGCCGGATGATGTTGCGCTGGCCGGACGCTGTGGAGGGTGAGGCCCCTGAGCTGCGCCGAACTTGTGTGGCGGGAGCGCTGCAACTTCACGCCTAAGGGGGCCCGCTGCATCAACTGCATCAGGAGGTTCACCAGCGGACTTGTCGCCGACTGCTGTACCCAGGCTTGTGAAATCCCACCTGGCTGAGGCTCCTGTTGGCTGAGTCACAGATTTGGAGAGAGTGCAGCGGATTGCGCCACTGTGTCAATGTCCAGGTAAGGAGAAGGTGGGACGCGTAGCGGAGGAGGCCCGGGTGTCGAATCGCCCAGGCCCAGCACCTGTAGATGACGCACCCCCAGTGGCAGCTCATCCGCTATAGCGGAAGAGCGTCGCCCCACTGCTTTCAAGCAGTGCAAGAAGAGGAAAAATCATCACATGATGATAACTTCCTGATGTAATCGTGCTATGTTTCCTTTGCGGGCGGGAGGGTGTGTAGGGCTACTCCACTCATGGAGCAGGGCAGGGGCGGAGTGGCATGCCCACTCAACTGCGCAATGACGGTTTGGTCGGCCCACTCAGGCCGCCCAAAGCAGTCATGCGCACTGTCCTGTTCGCAATGCAGGCTGCATTACAACCTGCACGGAGAACATGCCCTCCCCTCCAGCCCATGACTGAACGCCTTGTCCTGGCGCCAATGACCAATCCCAACGCCGCATTGCAGCGTTTTGATTGGCTTAGGGGAGGGAGCCTGGCTGCCTACTTCCTGTTCCTGGAAGCAGACTCAGGAGAGCAGGAGCAACGAAGACACGGGACCCGGCCTCGAGGTAAGATTTCTCTCATTTAAATATTTACAACACCCACTCACACACACACCCCCACCCCCGTGTCCATGCCCCATCCAGTGTCCTTTCCGGCGTTTCCCACCTCCCAGCTGTCCAGTCCCCCCGCAGCACTTCTTAATGGCGGCTGCTGTGCGGCCATGCGCAGCGTGCATACCACTGGTGTGCCAAAGGTATATATGAAGTTACGACGCATACCATTACATCGCATTCCATTACAATGCATACTAATACTAGGCATATTGCAACAGTAGGGAAGGTGTTGGATAGCGGAGATGTAAATATTACTATTCCCACTTCAGTGAGTGCAACCCTAAAACTAACCCTTGCACCCCAAAGCAAACCCTGAACCCTAAAATTCATCTTTGAGCCCCCAAATCACACCCTAAAAATCATATTTGACCCAAATGCACACCCCAATTTTCATATTTGACCCCAAAATACACCCCAAATGTCACATTTTACCCCATAATACACCCAAAATTTCATCTCCGACACCCGAAACCCATACCCACCCTAAAACTTAAAAATATCTTATTACTGACCTCACAATGCGTTGTAATGGAATGCGATGTAAAGGCACCTGCGTTGTTGGGGTTGCGTTGTAAAGGCATTATGATGTAATGCCTGCATTGTAATGGACGTCTCCCGTGCCAAAGGCAAGCCCGTCTGCGTCCGTCTGCCTCTGGAATGCGCTCAGCACCAAGCACCCTTCCACTCGGACACTCCACCGCTACGACACCAGCACCCTCCTCGCCATCAACCCTGGACGCCACATCGCCTGCCAGGACCAACCTCTGTTCCGGACCGGACATCGCCATCGCCATCACTGACTGCTACTAAATCAACCACAAGGACCACCCCGACCGTCCAGGAGGAGGCATTGCCATCACCTACAGAAGCACACTCTGACTGACCACGCACTCTAATGACCCAACGGTGACCATGGAACACCTCAACTTCCAGATCCAGACCAACCCCAAGCCCATCCTCTGTGGCACCCTCATCTGCAGGCCCCCCGGGCCATGGACCCCCATTCTCCGATACCATTGTAGACACCATTGCACCCCAGGCTCTCCCATCCACCGATGACATCCTACTCGGTGAACTGAAGTTCCACCTGGACAACCCCAGTGACCAGAACACCACCCCCTCCTGGGGAAGCTCCCCAACATCAGATTCAAGCAGCTAGTCACCGCAGCAAGCCACATAGCAGGACACACGGTCGAGCACGTCTCCTCTGCCAGCGGGAACTTCAACTACAGCAACACCACCGGACTTTCCTGGACCGACCATCATTGTATACATCACATCTTCACCATGCACATCGTACACCACTGCCATCATTGCCCCCCCACGCAGCTGGATCAAGGCCACCGAAGAACGTCTCATCAACTCCCTCAGCACCACCACTCCGCCAACGCTTACAGACAATGACACTGCAGTGCGCAACCGCCACTGATGGATCTCCAACTGCGCCGACACCCTGGCACCCCTCAAGAACGGCACTGCGTCAGTACCTTACGCCTGCCTGATGGCAGGCATAAGGGTTGCACAGTGTGACAGGGATAGGCTGGCCCCATGCATTGCTGGAGTTGCGTCATGGTTGTGACACGACTGCAGCAATGCGTGACTTTAGCTCAGACAGATACGTCAGGATTCCAGACGTATCTGTCATTACTTGCGTCATGGAGCGATGTCCAGTGAATACAGCGCATCCATGGTGTCGCAAGAAGGGGGTAGTGAAACGTGTTGCAACGCTGTCTTGTCGCAGCACTGTAACACTTTTCATGACTGAGGCCCAGGAATGCGCACTATCTTATTGATGGTGCGCATTCCTGCCCTGTAGTTTTGTCGCAGGGCAGCGCAGCAACATTGCTTGCAGCGCTGTCCAGCACCAAAACTTGCTGAAAAGAGGCCCCAAGTGTTATCTCCATTTTTAAGACCAGCTATTTTCTGGTCTTAGAAAACTGACTCTAACTGCAGTTAGCTGCAGTTTTTTTGGTCCTCCAAAGTTCAGGAATCCCCTTGTAAATATCGCGAAGTGGGGTTAGCGGCCGTTTTTGCACGGGAACGCCTCCCTTGCATGTCATTATCGCTAACAGAAGTGGCGATCTTTAGACTGGACGTTTTCGCCGGAAAACTGCCGCTAACAGAGGTTAGCGGCAGCTTGTACATAAGGCGATAAAAATCTTGCCGCAAAACCATCGGAAAAGTGCCGCTAAGGCGGCGTTAACTTCTTGTACATATGCCCCTCTATTTCCTATTTCCCTTCCTCTTCAGAAATATTTGGGGCCCGATTCACAAAAGTAATCTGAGACAAAATCCTAACTTTACGACTTTCGGTATTCACAAAGGGCATTTAGGAGTAGTAAAGTTAGGATTTTGTCTTAGTTAAACTTAAGTTTCCTGCCTCCTAGTCTCCCGGTTAGGTATTTGCTGACTGTTAGCCACTGACTGGCTAACCCCCCCCTGATGACCCCCTGATGACCCCCTGGTGACCCCCAAGGGCTGCAATCCGCCTCGCCTCGACCGCGAGGTCTCCTGGTCACTCACCTTCTCTCCTCGGGGGTTGAGTCGGTCAGCCAGTCAGGTCAGGTGAGTTCGGATCAGGGCTGGGAGCCTCCTGTCTCTGTGTCTCAGGGTCTTGGTGTCTTTGGAATCTTTTTTCTTTATAAGTGGACCTCCTGCATCCTGCCGCTGTCTTGCCTCCTGTCGCTTTGAGCTTAAGGGCCCCCGGCGTTTTTCCTCCCTCCTCCTCTACCTTCCACCAGTCGCCGTAGATGCCGCTTCACCTATGTCAGCCGATCGGGTTGCAGGTCGGGCGGCGGGTGGTGGACAACTGGTGGTGGAGCCCAGCGGTTGGCGGGCCTCCCGCTGGGTTTGCAGGGTTTGTGGGTTGTACAACACAGGCCCTTACGACGGGTGGCGTGCGGGTGGTGGGTGGGGGCCGAGCCGTCGGTTTCTTGATCCATGGCCAGCAGCGATCCGTTGCGGTTGAGTCCGGGTTGCCGCGAGTCTCCCGGCCTGACGACGTCCGACGTGAGCTGAGCGCAGTATCGGCTGAACTGGAAAGCAAGGGAGTGCAGGGATGTGGGAGAACTTCTCAGGGCACGATTAAAATCCATATGAAAGACAACTCTCTGACATGGCTGCTGCGTTACTCAGAAAGGACAAAGAGCCAGTCACTGGTCACAGTACGGCCTTGAAATCCTTATCCTTCTGCGCACCAATGGCAGTCTGGTTGATAAAGCGTCAAGAGTCGCATGCACTCGGGTTTTGTTCGAGTGGCAGGAAAAGTATCAACATTTGAAGCTTGCAAAACCAGCATATATTAAGCAGTGTGGTTGTGGGAGAAAGCATCAAGCTACTTAAAAAAAGACATTAAAAAAAGAGTATAAAGGTATCAGTTCGGATCCTGATCCTGGCAACCTTGGCTCTATGGAAAAAGAACTGATGCAGGGTCCTTATGGGTGGCTAACATCACTTCCCTCGCCATCGGTTGCAAAACACCCAGTCCTAGATCCAATGTGTTTGTGCCTGGTTCCCAACCCAGAGTAATTTAAACTTTTCTGCCACAGTCTTGCTTCTGGGCATATTTTTACAGAAGAAAAATCTGCAGGAGGAACTCGTAGTTATATACAGTGATAAACTTTGATGTAAGTTCTCTTGGATGTTCCCGTTTGGCATACTATTGGCAAAGTCACCACTGACCTTTTATCCAGTTGATTGCCTTGTGTTGTAGTTGCCATTGGAAACAGAAAGGTACATTTCCGGCATGTGGCAGTTCTTTTCTGTGCTCACGTCTGCCATTTACATTCGACCTAAATATACCCAGTTGTACGTATGTGCAGACTGTATGGAAAGTGGTTTTCAGTAACTGAAATTGTAATTATGCCTATGACGATCTTCACATAGGCTCATCTTTTATTGTTGCTTGTACTGTTACATCTCATCCATCTGGATCCTGTTTCATAGATATGTGCCTTTCCAAACAAATGACGTGACTAGGAAACTGTTTTGATAAGTAGTTTCTTGCTACACCTTTCTAATATACTAAGGGGCATATTAACAAGAAAAGTGACGGAGCACAGCGTTAGCCTTGTTGGCTTAAGAATACGTTGCAGCCACGCATTTCTCCCTGTGCTGGCACAAAATTTAGCAGCCTAGCGCCAACACATGCACCCTTGCACCATAATGAAAGGGTGCCTGCGTTGAGTGGAAGGATTGTTTATGTGCAGGAAGGTGTCCCTTCCTGCACATAAACAATCTGAAATGGCGTTTTGTAACTTCTATGTGTGCTGCTTTATGCAGCACACATAGAAGTTGCAAATCATCATTTTTTTTAAAAATGATTGTTTATGTGCAGGAAGGGACACCTTCCTGCACATAAACAATCAATGGCATTTTGCTGTTTCTATGTGTGCTGCACAACGCAGCACACATAGAAACAGCAAAAACGAGGAGAAATACGCATTTCTCCTCATTTCACCGTGGGAAGACCAGGTTTACCCTGATCTTAATTTTGGCGCTGCCCCATATTTACGCCACCCTTGTAAATATGGGGCAGCGTCAAAATCAATTGGTGTTGCGGTGGAACGCCCACCACAACACCCATTGCCTGCCCCTTTCACGCTAAGTATAGCGTGAAAGAGTGCCTTATTTACAAGGCAGTGTTAAGCCACGTTAAGTGACTTAACGCTGCCTTGTAAATAAGGCGAAGCCCATATCGCCACAGGAACGGCAATAAAAGTGATGTAGTGGTGGCGATAGGGGCTTGTAAATATTCCCCTACATTTCTTCCCAGATTGAAAGTAAGGTTCACTGATACTGAGCATGACTTCAGACAGAAAACCTGAAATTACATTAAACACACAAAACAGAAACCATAAGATATATGTCATAACCACTGTTAAAGGTTTATTTATAGAATAGTGCGCTTGACTATTTTCTCATAGTTTATGACACCAGCCATGATCTAATGTGCTTGTTTTTATGTTGGAAACTAACTGATCCTGTGTTCTCATCTACAGGTTCAGCTGAAGGAAGCCATCGAGGAGCTGCCTAAAAAGATAGAGGCTCAATTATCAGAATCTGGATCTAATTTCAGTGTTGGGCAGAGGCAATTGGTATGCCTTGCAAGAGCAATTCTGAGAAAAAATCGAATCTTGATCATTGACGAGGCAACAGCAAATGTAGATCCAAGGTACCACAGTCATCTAACTTTTTAAACAAAAGTACTTTCATCATAATAAAACGTTTATCAAATAGTATGATGAGAATAATGTGTTCATAAAGCTATTGATTTTTTTGTATTTAATAAAATAATTAGGTAACACTTTCTGAACTTAATCCAGTGCGTGCAGAACCATAAGACAATTCTCAGATCTTTCAGTTGGATAGAGGAGACAAATCATTAACTAATTTCAAAAGAAGGTAGGCATCTTGGGATTTACTCTCATTCCACTCTTAATCCCTAAAAGGCTGACATCCAGGGATAGGGCATAGACGTTAAACTGCTTGAAATTAATCTCTGTGTGGGGAGAGTAGCACTGAGACCAATTTAAATAGTGCCAATTAGGGATAGCCAATTCGACATATACTTTGTAATGGGCTAGAACACTGGCACTGAGGTCTGATTAGAAGGCCTCAGTGCACTCTCACTAAACCAGCAACATCAATCCAAAAATGTGTTGGTGAACATGTAAAAAGAGCCATTTCCTTACATTCACCTCTCCCTTTACTTATCTCTTCTTTCTTTCTCCCCTTACCTCTATCTCTTTCTGTCATTACTTCCTCTCTGTCTTTCTGTCATCTCTCACTCCACCTCTCTATTTTTAGTCAGGTCACCCTCTCTACCTCACCTTTCTCACGCTACAGCTTTCTTTATACAGCTCTCTAACTCACCTGTCTGTCTCTCCTTTTCTCTCTACCTCACACCTCTATCCATATCTCACCATTTCTCTTTATCAACCTCACCTGTGGCTCTACCTCACTTCGCTCTATTTTACCTCTTTTCTCTCTACGCTTATCTCAGTTTCGGACCACCACCCCTCTTTATCATTCTCTCTGCCAAAGTATTCTTTTACTAACCTGTGTTTCTGTGCCATTTCTGCTGCTTATCTTTTTTCCCCTGCTTTTTACCCAATACCTATCTTTCTCTAAGTGCCATCTCTTGTACTTCTCTCACTACCTCACCTTGCTACAAGGCTACCTCACTGCTCTCTACCTTTAACTTTATCTAACTCACCTCTCTTTCTACCTTATCTCTCTATCTCATCCATAAGTGTACCCAACCACTCTCCCTTCCTACATTTCTTTCTTTCTAAATTGCTCTAAAACCATTCATATTCCTATACATCTATCTCTCTACCTAACTCTTCCTCTTTGTACTTCTCAGTATGTTTCCTTATGACTTTTTCACCTTTCTCTTTTTACCTTTCATCTCTCCCTAACTCCTTTATCTTCCACCCTTATTTCTTACTTTACATTATTTTCCCTTCTCCTATCTCTAATTCTACATCCTTCTCCCTCGACTTTGTCTCTTGCTATACCATTCTCCTTCTTCTCCTGTCTCCTGTCCACTCTAATTTCTCTTACTCAAAATTACTTAAAATAGAGAACGTCCTTGAAATAGGTTAAGAGATCGAGGGCACTTTGGATAATGGGCTGTGGGTTTCTATGAATCCAAACCTGGGTACTAAATAAAACAAGTGCATCAGAAAATATTGAATACCAAACTTTTCAAACTTGCTTACATTTACACTTGAAATTTTTGCAGAAAAAGGGTTGATGACTTGCATACGTTGTGCCCTTTATGGACTGGCACAGTGGGCAAAAAAATGATCAAATGGTCCTGAGTAATTACCAGTGGTTGAGATTAATTCAAGCATTTAGCCCTTCAATTCTTAGGTTTTCTCATTATGAAGCCATAAGTGCAATGGGTATGCTCAGACATGGGTCCTCTAACTTACTGTTACATAAGACTCATGCTGCACCTTATTGCTGAGGCCAATTATGGCTGAAATCGGTCTAGGGTTGCTTCTTCCCCATTCAAAAGGGACATGGCCTAGCAGATGGGCTGGCCTGCTCCTAGTGATGCATGACCAAAACTGATTTGCACATGGTTACTCCCTGTGTGAAGTTGCATATAGGGCAAACAATAGAGCAGACACTCAAGAAATAGACAGGTAAAACCTACCAAGTAGTTGTCTGACTTTCATAAGGTGCCTGCACCCGGGAGTGATGCCCCTCAGACTAAGGGCAATAAGCTTGCATAGTTAATAGCTACATGGGATCCAACCCAGGAATACGTTTGCAAAACGCAAAGTGCCCCACTCTCACAGACGTTCAACATTGAAACTGAGGTGCAGTCAAAAGCAAAGCACAGTGTCATTTTAGGTCGAGCCAGGGCAGCCCATGCGCTGCTCTGCGAGGCATGCTGTTTTCAGGTAGGGCCTTGAAGCTCTGCCCACTCTTCTCCCATATTTTTCATTGGCTTGTGTCATTGTCCACTGTAAACTGTGTGTTCATTGGTCAATAGGCTTAGTTGTCCCTCCTTAGTACAGCCGTGTCTCATTTTGTAACCTCTCATGGCGACACCGCCTATCTGAAAGAGACAATGAGTTATAGATTCCTTATCTTTAGAATTACCCCCAGGCGTCAGACTGGATCCGGAGAATATTTTCGTCAGCAGTACCCCTGCGTGTCAAAAGGTGGCGTCGGTCGGCTCTGCGTTCGTCGTTGGCGTCGTTGTCGCCGGGATGACGTCACGGTAGCTACTTAGACACCGCCCTCTCGCGCTGACTTCAGTTCTTTCTTTTTCCGCGCCAGCCAGCACAGATCCGGAGAGAGCGGTACCTCCAGTCACTTTTTAACTGACTTTTTTGCGACTTTTGTCGACACCGTTTTTCGAGTCTATCGACTCCTGGTGCACGCAGGGATGTCCAGTCATCCTCGGCCCGGCTTCAAGGCATGCGACAGGTGTCGCAAGCTGTTGTCGGTTACGTACCCACACCGCGTGTGCCTCTGGTGCCTGGAGCGCGACCATGATCCCAAGTTGTGCTCCAACTGCCGGACCATGAATCTGAAGTCTTTGCGGGAGCGGTCCCGAAAGCTTCTCAAGGCCCGGCAGTCCGTTCCGTGCCATCCGAAGTCCCAGTCGTGTGGGAGGTCGAGCGACCGGTTGCGGAGTCACCACCACTCGTCATCGAAGTCTTCGCACTCCTCAGGTAAGTCGAAGCACAAGAAGAAGTCGAAGAGGCATCGTCGCTCTTTGACTTCTCCCTGTCTGTCAGCCAACGCGACGAGGGATGCGGACGGTGCCCGTCCCGCGGCTCTGCGTGCAGAGCCTGAAGGGTCGACTCTGAGTTTCCCTCCCTTCCCGCCACGGACTCGGCTGGGGGCCCTGGGCCTTCGACGCCGGCGGCTCCGGCTCCACAGGGTCCCCTTGGATCCAGGCCTGGATCCGGATCTGCACCGGTCGACCTTGTAACACCTCCCCCGGCGCCGATTCCACCGGCACCACATCTGCACCCGATGCTGGTTGTGTCCCCAGCCGGCGTTGACCCCAGCCTCAACCCTGACTTGGACACGGAGCCGTACGGATGTCGACCGGCGCCGAGCAGTACTTTTGTACCTCTGTTCTACCCTGGTGTTCCCTGCAGGCCAGATTGGCAACCAGAGGAGGGTGAGGAGGACTGGGAAGGGTCTGAAGACCCTTTAGCTGACCAGTTGGATGAACCGGACTGGAGAGAGGAGTTGGGGGAAGCCAGTGGTCTGGATACCTCCCCAGACCTTGGCATGCTGTCTCCTCCTACCGTGGCTACGGAAGAGGGTACTTCATATGCAGTGGTGTTGCGTAGGGCGGCCGAGGCCCTCAACCTCGAACTTCCTACGGTGGCAGTCAGGACGAATCTCCTGACGGAGGTGCTTCAACCAGCAGCAGCCTCTTCGGTGCCCCTGCTGCCGTTCAATGAAGCCCTTACTGACATCCTTTTGGGCACCTGGTCCAGGCCCAACACAGGGGCTCCTGTGGATAGGATGATTGCCTGACGCCACCGCCCGGCTCCGGGCAACCCCTCTTTCCTCTCCCAACACCCCACCCCTGAGAGCTTGGTGGTCCAAGCCTCTACATCTAAAGGCGCATTCCCTAACGCACCACCTGATAGAGAATCCAAAAAACTGGACCATCTTGGGAAGAAGATGTTTTCTTCCTCCAGCTTGGGACTGCGGTCGGTGAACACTGCATGTCTGTTGGGCCGTTACACCCACTCTGTGTGGGATACAGTAGCGCAGGTGCTGCCACAGTGCCCGGAGAAGGCCCGGGCCGTGCTCTCCCGTGCAGTCGATGAGGGGAGAGATGCAGCCAAGTTCACCATAAGATGTGGACTGGATACCGCCGACTCGCTAGGCACGACAATTTCAACGTCAGTAGCCCTTCGACGCTACGCCTATCTGAGGTCGACTGGTTTTTCCGGGGATGTCCAGGCTACCTTGCTGGACATGCCTTTTGATGGCCATCACCTGTTCGGCGACAAAGCAGACAACGCGCAAGAGCGCTTCAAGGACTCCCAGGCTACGGCCAAGTCTTTGGGCCTCTCCACCCGCCCTGCGCAGTCTGCTTTTCGCTGTTTTCATGGCTACGGAAGGGGTGCCCCAACACGTTCCACCCAGAACCACAGGCCGGCGCAAGCTGTCCAGCCCCTGCACGGCCGGGGACGTGGGACCCACCGTCGTGGGTCTGGGGGCCAGCGAGCGGGCCAGTCCACCAGCACCCCTTCTGCAGCAGCCTCCAAACCCTCCTAGTCCGACCTTTCAGGGCCACCAATCGCCAGTGGGCGGCAGGATTCACCATCACCTCCCCCACTGGTGCACCATCACGTCGGATAGGTGGGTTTTGCAGATAGTCCGAAGGGGCTACTCCCTCCACTTCGAGACTACCCCTCCATCCATGCCACCTCAGTACCATCCCATGTCGGAGGGTCATTTGGCCCTTCTCCAACTTGAAGTTATGGCTCTCTTGGCCAAGGGAGCTATCGAGCGAGTTCCTGCCCCAGAAGTAGGTCGTGGTTGCTATTCCCACTACTTTCTGGTGCCCAAGAAGGACAAAGGCCTGCGTCCTATCTTGGATCTTAGGAACGTCAACCGCTTCCTCCGGAAGGAGAAGTTCAAAATGTTGACACTAGCTCAGGCCCTGTCTGCCCTCGACCCTGGAGACTGGATGGTAGCATTGGACTTGCACGACGCTTACTTTCATATCCCCGTCCTGCCGGCCCACCGGCGTTACCTGCAGTTCACGGTGGGCCACGAGCACTTTCAGTTTACTGTGCTCCCCTTTGGCCTTACCAGCGCCCCTCGGGGGTTCATGAAGGTGATGGCGGTGGTCGCAGCTTATCTGCGCAGATCAGGGATCCCAGTCTTCCCCTATCTCGACGATTGGCTGTTATAGGCGGGCTCGCCCCAGGCAGTCGTCTCCCACCTCCAGACTACGGCGGACCTCCTGCACTCGCTGGGGTTCACTATAAACGTGCCGAAGTCACACCTGATTCCCTCTCAGAAGCTCCTTTTCATCGGAGCGGTTCTGGACACGACGCAGTTTTGGGCTTATCCTCCCGAGCAGCGAGTCTGGCATATTCGGGTTATGATTCCGATCTTTCAGTCTCCATCCCGGGTTTTGGTCAGAATGACCCTGAGGCTGCTTGGCCTCATGGCCTCCTGCATCCTGCTGGTAGATCATGCCAGGTGACATATGCGGGCTCTGCAGTGGGACCTGAAGTTCCAGTGGGCACAACATCAGGGGAATCTGTCCGATTGCGTTCAGATTTCGGAGGGCACTGCACGACAATAGCAGTGGTGGCTAACGAACCAGGATTGGATCATCGGAAGATCCCTCTCCCTTCCCCAACCGGAGTTCACAGTGGTGACGGATGCATCACTTCTGAGGTGGGGCGGCCACATGGGAGAGGCGGAGATCAGAGGCCTCTGGTCTCTGGCGGAGTCCGGGCTCCACATCAACCTTCTGGAGCTCCTGGTGATCCATCTTGCACTAAAAGCATTCCTTCCCTCTGTCCGGGGAAGAATAGTGCAGGTGTTCATGGACAACACCACTGCCATGTGGTACTGCAACAAACAGGGTGGGGTGGGGTCGTGGACCCTATGTCAAAAGGCTCTCCGCCTCTGAACATGGCTGGAACATCAGGGCATATCCCCGGTGGTTCAACACCTGGCAGGTTCACTGAACGCCAGGGCAGATGAACTCAGCCGCAGGTGCATGATGGATCACGAATGGCGTCTTCACTCGGAGGTGGTGCAAGGTCTCTTTCAGCAGTGGGGGAGAGCCTTGGTTAGATCTATTCGCCACCGAAGAGAACGCGCAATGTCAGCAATTCTGCGCATTGGAATTTCCAAGGCGGCACTCGTTAGGCAACGCTTTTCGTCGCGAGTGGAGTTGCGGTCTTCTATACGCCTTTCCGCCTATACTACTTCTGCCCAGAGTGCTGAAGAAGATCAAGCGCTACCGGGCCCAAGTCATTCTTGTGGCTCCGGATTAGGCACGAAGAGTGTGGTATCCCGAGCTGTTACACATGGTCATCGATCCTCCGATCAGACTGCCTCTTCGGGAGGATCTTCTGTCGCAGCAGCAGGGGACGGTCCTCCACCCGAACCTGCCCAGCCTCCACCTCCTTGCGTGGATATTGAGCGGCGACAGTTGACAGCCTTCGACCTTACTCCCGAAGTCTGTGATGTTATCTTGGCAGCCAGGCGTCCCTCCACTAAGACGGTATACGCCTGCAGATGGAACAAATTTGTGGCATGGTGCGCAGCAAAGGCTGTGGATCATCTTTCTGCTCCTCTTTCTGAGGTTCTCTTGTTCCTCCTTTCTTTGGCCCAGCAGGGCTCTGCTCTGGGCACTCTTAAGGGCTATCTCTCAGCCATTTCAGCCTTTATTAGGCTTCCTGATCAGCCTTCTCTTTTCAAGTCCCCTGTTGTAAATCGCTTTCTTAAGGGCATTACTCATCTTTTTCCTCCTGTTCCCTTCATAATGACTCAGTGGGACTTGAACTTGGTTCTTACTTATCTTATGTGTGCTCCCTTTGAGCCGCTACATAACTGTCCTCTCAGACTTCTCACTTTAAAGACTGCCTTTCTGGTTGCCATCACCTCTGCTCGCAAAACCTTTTCTGGCGGTTCATCCGGACAAGGTTGTCCTTCGAACTCGACCCTGTTTTCTTCCCAAAGTGTTTACTTCTTTCCACATTGGTCAAGCCATCACTTTGCCCACCTTCTTTCCGCCTCCGCATCCTTCTAAGGAGGAAGAGAGGCTCCACCGTCTGGATCCAAAAAGTGCGCTTTCATTTTATTTGGATCGCACCAAGCAATTCCGGGTGGATGACCAGCTCTTTGTTGGCTACGTGGGCGCCAAAAAAGGTCGGGCTGTGCACAAACGGACCATCTCTAGGTGGGTCGTTTTGTGCATTAAAGCTTGCTACTCTTTGGCAAAGAAGGAGCCTCCAGTGGTATTGCACGCCCATTCCACCAGGGCGACGGCAGCTACCCTTGCTTTGAGACGGGGAGTCCCCCTCATTGACATCTGTCAGGCAGCTACGTGGGCATCTCTGCACACGTTCACAGAACACTACGGCCTGGACAGCCAAGTCCGGAGGGACGGCTTCTTTGGCCGTTCTGTTCTCCAGGAATTTCTGGTGTGAACTTGGTTTGCAGACCCACCTCCGGGTTTGGTATTGCTGGGGTATCTATTCTAGAGGTAAGGAATCTGTAACTAATTGTCTCTTTCAGGTGAACAAGTTACTTACCTTCGGTAACGATATATCTGTAAGAGACATAGATTAGTTATAGATTCCTTACCACCCCACCCATCCTCCCCGTTCTGCGAACTGACTTCTAGGGTCAGGGAATCCCTTTCAAGGCCCTAGTTTTGTGCACCAGTGGTCAGTGTCTTGCATGGCTCTGCGCTTCTGGCGTGGAATGTCGTGTAAAAGAACTGACGTCAGCGCACGAGGGCGGCGTCTAAGTAGCTACCCCAACGTCATCCCGGCGACCACGACGCCAACGACAAACGCGGAGCCGACCGACGCCACCTTTCGACGCGCAGGGGTACTGCTGACGAAAAAATTCTCAGGATCCAGTCTGACGCCTGGGGGTAATTCTAAAGGTAAGTAATCTATAACTAATCTATGTCTCTTACAGATATATCTGAAAGAGACACGTTAGTGACAGATTCCTTACCTTAGAATATCCCCAGGCGTCAGGCTGGATCCGGAAAGTTTTTTGCGTAGCAGTACCCTTGCGCGTCGGTAGGCGGCGTTGTGCGGCTCCGCGTCCGTCGTCGGCGTCGTGGTCGCCGGGATGACGTCGCGGGCAGTACTTAGACACCGCCCCTGCGCGCTGACGTCAGTTCTTCTTTTTCCGTGCCAGTAAGCGCAGATCCGGGAAGAGCAGTGCCCTAGTCAATTTTTGACTATCCTTTTTGTGATTTTTTCACTGTTTCTCCAAACGAGTCTTCACGACTCCTAAGGTGTCGTAGGGATGCCCGGCTTTAAGCCCTGCGAGGCCTGTGCTCTCATGATGTCGATCACGGACCCGCATCTCGAGTGTCTCTTCTGTCTCGGCCGAGACCACGACACGAAGTCGTGCCCTGACTGCCGGAAACTTCATCCAAAGGCTTTGCGAGAGCGGTCTCGAACACTGCTCGAGGTCCGGCAGTCGGCTCCGCGCCGCACCAAGCCCCGGTCCAGGGAGAGGTCGAGGGGCCGGACGCGGAGTCCCCACCGTTCGTCGGAATCCAAGTCTTCGCGCTCCTCCGGTAAGTCGAAGCACAAGAAGTCTAAGCGGCGTCATCGCTCTAAGACTTCGCCTCGCCGGTCTCGCAACTCGGCTGAGGCCCCAATCGGCACCGTCCCCGCCCCCGCGGCCCCGGACATGCCTGTAGAGCCGCCCTTGAATTACCCGTTCTTTCCGGGGTCGGGGGCGACTCAGGCCGAAATACAGGAATTCCTGTCGGCCATGGCCCGCCTCTTCGGGCCTTCAGGTCCCTCCGGTGCGCCTTCGGGCCCCGCGGGCCCTGATGGGGTTGCCCCGGCATTGCCGTCGACTCCGGTCCCGGCGCCGCTTGTCCCACCAGCCTTCATCCCGGCCTCGGCTCCGGCCCCGGCCTCGATCCCGGCTCCGGTGGTGCTGCAACCCACATTGGCGCCGGTTGACCTAACCACGCCTCCGCCGACGCCGATGTCCCCGGTGCCGTTCCTGACGCCGTCCGGGGCTCCGGACGATGTAGTTCCCCGGTTCTCTCCGGCTCCGGACATGGAGCCGGACCGACGTCGCCCGACGCCGGTTCCGGCGCCGATGAGACCTTGGGTCCCAAATGTCCCTCCTCCTCCATATTTTGAACCAGAGGAGGACCAGGAGAGCTGGGAGGGGTCTGAGGACCCTCTCACGCAACAGTGTGAGTTTGACCCGGACTGGGTTGAGGAACTTGGGGATGCCAGTGGTCTAGACACCTCCCCTGACACTGGCATGCTGTCTCCTCCCGTGGCTACGGAGGAGGGTGCTAATTTTGCAACGGTGTTGCGTAGAGCTGCTGGAGCCTTACATCTCCAGTTGCCTACTGTGGCCGTCAGGACTAACCTCCTGACAGAAGTGCTTCAGCCGGCGGCTTCCTCTTCGGAGACTGTGCTGCCGTTTAATGATGCACTCACTGACGTTCTTTTGGGTACCTGGTCCAAACCCACCACAGGGGCTCCTGTGGATAGGAACGTGGCCCGACGCCATCGCCCTGCTCCGGGCGACCCCCTGTTTCTCTCCCAACATCCCACCCCTGAGAGCTTGGTTGTCCAAGCCTCTGCCTCCCAAACCGCCTTCCCTACCGCCCCTCCGGATAGGGAATCCAAACGCCTGGACCAATTTGGGAAGAAGGCTTTTTCTTCCTCCAGTGCTGGCTTGCGGTCCGTCAACACCGCTTGCCTTTTGGGCTGATATACCCACTCCCTGTGGGATTCGGTGGCGGCTGTTTTGCCGCAGTGTTCTGAGGAGGTCCAGACACTGCTTACCCGCGTCATTGCGGAAGGGCGAGATGCGGCTAAATACACCATCGTTGTGGCCTTGATACCGCCGACTCGCTGGGCAGATCGCTTGCTACGACGGTGGCGCTCCGTCGCCACGCCTGGCTGAGGACAACTGGTTTCTCGGGTGATGTCCAGAATACACTCATGGACATGCCCTTTGATGGAGTCGGTCTTTTTGGTTCGAAGGCAGACCATGCGCTGGAGCGGTTTAAGGACTCACGGGCTACGGCCAAGTCCCTGGGCCTTTCTGTTGTACGCCCTCCGCTCAGCTCTGCTTTTCGCCCCTTTCGTGGCCACGGAAGGGGCGCCCAGTCACGTCAGATGCCCAGCCACCGGCCCGCACAGCAAGCGTCTACGCGTGGCCGAGGACGTGGATACCGCCGTGGCGGATCGGGCAACCAGCGTGCGGGTCAGGCCACCACCTCCAACCCGTCCGCGGCCTCCAAGCCCTCCTAGTCCCTCCTTTCCGGTGCACGGCACGCCAGTAGGGGGCAGGGTCCGCCATCACCTTCACCACTGGCGTCCCATCACCTCGGACAGGTAGGTCTTGGACATTGTCCGAAGGGGCTACTCCCTCCCCTTCGAGACCACCCCCCCAGCCATGCCACCTCAATTCCACTGCATGTCAGGGGATCACTTGGTACTTCTACAGAAGGAAGTCACGGCCCTCTTGGCCAAGAGGGCCATCGAGCATGTTCCGACCCCAGAAGTAGGTCGTGGTTGCTACTCCCACTACTTCCTGGTGCCCAAAAAGGACAAGGAGGACATGCGTCCTATCTTGGACCTCCGGAACGTCAATCGCTTCCTCCGGAAGGAGAAGTTCAAGATGCTCACCCTAGCTCAGGTCTTGACTGCCCTCGACCCTGGAGACTGGTTGGTAGCGTTGGACTTGCAGGACGCTTATTTTCACATCCCCGTCCTGCCGGCCCACCGGCGTTACCTGCGGTTCACGGTAGGCCTCGAGCATTTTCAGTTCACCGTGCTCCCCTTTGGCCTTACAAGTGCCCCTCGGGTGTTCACGAAAGTGATGGCGGTGGTCGCAGCTCATCTGCGCCGGGCAGGGGTTCCAGTCTTCCCCTACCTCGACGACTGGCTGCTGAAGGCGGGCTCGTCCCAGGCAGTCGTCTCCCACCTCCAGACTACGGCCGAACTCCTGCACTCGCTGGGGTTCTCCATCAATGTGCCGAAGTCGCATCTGATTCCTTCTCCACAGCTCCTTTTCATCGGAGCAGTTCTGGACACGACGCAGTTTCGGGCCTATCCTCCCGAACGGCGAGTCCGGGATATTCAGGCTATGATTCCGATCTTTCAGCCTTTATCCTGGGTTTCGGTACGGATGACCCTGAGGCTGCTGGGCCTCATGGCCTCCTGCATCCTGCTGGTCACTCATGCCAGATGGCATATGCGGGCTCTGCAGTGGGACCTGAAGTTCCAGTGGGCGCAGCACCAGGGCAACCTGTCCGATCACGTCCAGATCTCGGAGGGGACTGCAAAACAATTGCAGTGGTGGCTCTCGAACCGGCAGTGGGTCATGGGCAGATCCCTCTCCCTTCCCCAGCCAGAGCACACAGTTGTGACAGACGCGTCCCTTCTGGGATGGGGCGGTCACATGGGAGAGGCGGAGATCAGAGGCCTCTGGTCTCCGGCGGAGTCCCGGCTCCATATCAACCTTCTGGAGCTCCGGGCGATCCGACTTGCACTCAAGGCATTCCTTCCCTCTGTCAAAGGGAAGGTAGTGCAGATGTTCACAGACAACACCACCGCCATGTGGTACTGCAACAAACAAGGCGGGGTGGGGTCTTGGACCCTTTGTCAGGAGGCTCTGCGCCTCTGGACATGGCTGGAACATCAGGGCATGTTCCTGATGGTTCAACACCTGGCAGGTTCCCTGAACGCCAGGGCGGACGAACTCAGCCGCAGGTGCATGATGGATCACGAATGGCGTCTTCACTCGGAAGTGGCGCAAGGACTCTTTCTACAGTGGGGAGAGCCTTGGTTAGATCTATTCGCCACCGAAGAGAACGCGCAATGTCATCAGTTCTGCGCGTTGGAATTTCCAAGGCGGCACTCGCTCGGCGACGCTTTTCGTCACGAGTGGAGTTGCGGTCTATTGTACGCCTTTCCGCCTATACCACTTCTACCCAGAGTGTTGAAGAAGATTCGGCACGACCGGGCCCAGGTCATTCTTGTGGCTCCGGACTGGGCTCGAAGAGTTTGGTATCTCGAGCTACTCAGTATGAGCGTAGATCCCCCGATCCGTCTGCCTCTTCGGGAGGATCTTCTGTCGCAGCAGCAGGGGACGGTCCTCCACCCGAACCTGTCCAGCCTCCACCTGCTTGCGTGGAGATTGAGCGGCGGCAGTTGATTCCTTTCGACTTGCCTCCCTAAGTTTGTGATGTGATTCTGGCAGCCAGGCGTCCCTCCACTAAGGTGGTATACGCCTGCAGGTGGAACAAGTTTGTGGCATGGTGCACAGCAAAGGCTGTGAATCCCCTTTCTGCCCCTCTCTCTGAGGTTCTCCTGTTCCTTCTTTCCCTGGCCCAACAGGGTTCTGCCCTGGGTACCATCAAGGGCTATCTTTGTGCCATCTCGGCCTTCCTCAGGCTTCCTGATCAGCCCTCCCTTTTCAAGTCCTCTGTTGTTAACAGGTTTCTAAAAGGCATTACACACCTCTTCCCTCCTGTTCCGTTTGTGATGCCTCAGTGGGACTTGAACTTGGTTCTTACCTTTCTTATGTGCGCTCCCTTTGAGCCTCTACATAACTGTCCTCTTCGTCTTCTGACTCTGAAGACTGCCTTTCTGGTGGCCGTCACCTCCGCTCTGCGGGTGAGTGAGCTCCAGGCTCTATCATGTAAACCTCCCTTTCTGTCTGTCCATCCAGACAAGGTTGTTCTTAGGACGCGTCCGTCCTTCTTGCCAAAGGTGGTTACTGCCTTCCACATTGGGCAGACCATCACTTTGCCCACCTTCTTTCCGCCTCCGCATCCCTCCAGAGAGGAAGAGAGGCTCCACCGTTTGGACCCAAAACGTGCGCTTTCCTTTTACATCCACCGCACACGCCATTTCCGGGTGGATGACCAGCTCTTTGTTGGCTACGTGGGCGCCAAAAAAGGTCGGGCGGTGCACAAGAGAACCATCTCCCGCTGGGTAACCTTGTGTATCAAAGCCTGCTATTCTTTGGCTAAGAAGGAGCCTCCTGTTGGGCTGCGTGCCCATTCCACCAGGGCAACGACTGCTACCACGGCTTTGGGCCGCGGTGTTCCGCTGCGGGATATCTGTCAGGCAGCTACGTGGGCCTCGCTGCACACGTTTACAAAGCATTACTGCCTTGACAGTCAGGTCCAGAGGGACGGCTTCTTTGGCCGTTCTGTCCTCCAGGACTTCCTTGTCTGATCTTTGTTCGCAGACCCACCACCGGGGTTGGTATTGCTGGGGTATCTATTCTAAGGTAAGGAATCTGTCACTAACATGTCTCTTTCAGATGCACAAGTTACTAACTTGTGTAACGATATATCTGTAAGAGACAGTAGTTAGTGACAGATTCCTTACCGCCCACCCATCCTCCCCGTTCTGCGAACTGATTTCTAGGGTTAAGGACATCCCTTTCAGGGCCCTAGTATTTTTCAGACACCTATGTCAGCTTCTTGCATGGCTCTGCGTTCCTGGCGCGGAAAGTCGTGTACAGAACTGACGTCAGCGCGCAGGGGCGGCGTCTAAGTACTGCCCGCGACGTCATCCCGGCGACCACGACGCCGACAACGGACGCGGAGCCGCACGACGCCGCCTACCGACGCGCAAGGGTACTGCTACGCAAAAACTTTCCGGATCCAGCCTGACGCCTGGGGATATTCTAAGGTAAGGAATCTGTCACTAAACTACTGTCTCTTACAGATATATCGTTACACAAGTTAGTAACTTGTGCATCGTTACCGAAGGTAAGTAACTTGTTCGTTACATGTGTTGTTACTCTGCAGGCTTTAATTACAGCCTCTGAGCACTATTTTCTCAAATAGCTTTGTCCTGTCTGCTGTTGCAGGCAGGACACGCTCTCTCCTAACGTTATATTTTTTATTTTTAGTTATTGCAAGCATACAGAGATGTTTTAGAAACATTCACTTCACTTCGGGGCTCTGAGTGCGTTTATGGCATCGGGTAAATCTCGCAAGGTGAGATAGGGCACAGTCGGATCTGGCGGGCTGTCTCTTTCCTTCTCTGGCGCCGCAGCCCGCAACATCTTGGAGCAGTAGCTGACATCTTCTGCACGGCCAGTAATGGGCTCATGCTGCGCACTCGCACCAGTACCCAATTGTTCTTTTTTGCTTTAAGCCTTCACAAATGTTATTGAACAACCATGTTGGGTTAAAAGGGGGTTACATTGAAGCTTCTCGTTGAAACAAAGTAGTCGAGACAGCTGTTTCTGCATCTTCTGGTTACACTGAGGATGACGGGCTTTCGAAGGCAACAAAATGACGCCATAATTGGTCGCTGAAGGCGCCAAAAGCGATTTTTAGCTACTTAAAACATGTAGTTAAGTTTTCATCTTTTTCTTCGACAATGTTCTGTGGAACATACTCCCTTTCCCATTTAGCCTAACTTACTACGCCTCGTGAAAAAAACACTGTGTTCTTACAATGCACACCCGGTTATTAAAAACAAGAAACACTGCACGTTTATTTTTCCATGGCCATCCTACAACTATACTTTTTTCGGCATGTCCCAGAAACCCTCATGCCTTTCATGATGTATTGTAAAAAGAATAGTGCCACCTCGAAGCCTTGTACTGAATGTAGAGGCTATCAGTTCCTGGTTTGTCGCTACCTATAATCAGTTCTGAATATCAATAAGGGGTAAATTACTTTCTAACCACCTGTGTCATGGGAAACATTTTTTTCCTGCAGTATCCGTTGAGCGTTTGTAGCCGAATCTGGTTTGTGTTTTCCCGACCAGAGCTTGTACCAACAACTCATCTTCCTGTCTATGAGTGTCTCTCACAGGGTTTGCTAACCCTCACTAAGATAGCGCTTTCGATCACAGTAGACCTGTAGAATGCCACTCAAAACATGTCTGCCAAGAAAAACGCGGCACTCAGAAGACTCGTGATGGTAAACACCCGAACCCCTCAGGAGTCAAAGTGAAGTGTTGATACATTTACCAGCTATATCAAACCAATCGGCCTTGTCTCCTGTATGGTTTTTATTGTAAGGCCACTTGCCCGCTCTAGCACGTGTAACATAGGGATAACTTTTGGGGCTAGTTCAAGTAGTCAGAACGGAGTGAGCGATGTACATTGAATTGTGCCTAGCAGATGCTGCATGCTAATATTGCTGGAAAGTGCGCTATAATGGAATCGTATCTTATTAGGCAGTTTTTTTGTCATTGACTTTCTTACGCCTGGAAAATACGCTACAAGACTGACTTAGTTTAATTATCTCCACGTAGGTTTGCCACCTTTTCTGGAGGATAATATCGACCATTTGTTCGTGTTTTAGGGACATTGTAACTAAATAGAAGTTTATGTACAACCCTCTGCATTTTTATTATGTCTTTTGTGTATGTTTAATTAATGGGCACGGTTCATTTAGACAGCTCAGGAACACTTTAAAGTGATTTCTAATTGGATTTGCTCCTTTAAATATGTACAGATAAGGGGAACGTTTTGGTGATTTCTTTTCTTGTTTTTACCATCCTGAGCATGAAATGCTGGTAATTTCAGTAAAATGGACGGTCAGGTTTGGAGAAAATGAGTGTGGGCAATGCCAATAGGTCTCAGACGCCTTCTGGACCTATTGGCTTTGCAAATGGTTTTAAATATACAGCACAGCATATCCCCAATACCTTGCTGCATGGCTAAATATTTCTTTTTAACAAAAAAGGTTTTGATGCGTCCTTTTGTAAGCTTGTGCACCGTCCGTGCACGTGCTGACAACATGACAGTCGTTTTTTAGGTCGAGCCTCGGCAGCGCATGCGCTGCTCTACTAGGCATGTTGTATTCAGGTAGGGACTTGAAGCTCAGCCCACTCTCCTCCCATATTTTTCATTGGCTTGTGTCATTGTCCACTGTAAACTGTGGCTGTTCATTGGTCAATAGGCTTAGTATTCTCTCCTAAGAACCGCCTTGTAACCTTCCATGGCGACCCCCCCTGTTACGTGTGTTGTTACTCGGTAGGCTTTAATTACAGCCTCTGAGCACTATTTTCTCAAATTGCTTTGTCCTGCCTGCTGTTGCAGGCAGGACATGCTCTCTCCTAACGTTTTATTTTTTATTTTTATAGCACGGGCGCTGGCATTTGCAATGCAATAGGTCTCACATTTGCGAGAGTTTAAGCTATTGGCATTGTAAATGACAATGGCTTTTTTTAATGTTTTAAAAAAAACACTTAAATAAAAGGTATTGTCATTTACAAGGCCAATAGCTCAAACTTGCGTAAATGCAAGACCTATTGCATTGAAAATCATTGCTTTTTTTTACATTCACTGCTAGATTCATCATAACTCCTACTGGGCTATTCCCCAAAAGGCTGGAGCCATTGGAGGGCGATTTTAAGGCCCACAACGTCTGCTTCTGTTACTTTTTTCAGCTCCCTGGGCATTATGACAGCAGGCACAGTGGAACAGTGGGGTGAGGAGAGGGAAAGAGAGAGAGAGACAGGAAGAGACAGAATGAGAAATAAACATTGTCAAAGGCAAGAGCTCTAGAGTTAACTAATAGCCTTTGGGTTTTGTCAGTACTTGTTTTGTTTGGTCATGGTTTTTGTAAAACTTTAAAGTTGGGGAACTGCTGGGCCCTCGACAACATAAAAAAAAGCAAAAAGAAGATGGCTAAAAACAGAACTATGAATTTGGTCTCAAAATGCACACATGGCCATGTTAGTCTTTGCGACGTATGGGAACTACGTTATGTGTAGATGTTCTCCTTGCAAAAGGGCAGAATCCCATCAGTCACAGTTAAATTAACCAATGACTGAAGTTTGCTGACTCCCTGTCTCATGCTGTATGATGTAGTGGGCGAAGAAAAAATGGGAATGACGCAATAACAGATCAATGGATGAAGAGTGCTGCCTGAATGGCCCTATAAGTAAGTATATTATAACTATAACTTTAGTGAAACCAAAAGATCTTGGCTGGCACCAAACCTTAATAAGCAAAAGTGAGCCAGACCTGTTTTTGGTTCCCAGTTCACCCGTTTTTACATTACGTGGAGGCTGATGTCCAGACCAGTCAGCGAAAGCACTTTTTACCAGGGAGTTCTGGGATGTTTTAGTGCCTAAGGGTTGCAGGGATCTTGTTGGAAATAGCTCACATCTCTTGTGCTGTACAGCTTTGTATAACCAAGACCCAAGACAGACTGGGGCAGAATTTATAATGGCGGTAGATAGGACTGAAGGAGTTCTGTTGCTCCTGCAGTTTTCAAACGGTAGAAATATACCTTCACTTTGTATTTTAAGTGTCCTTGACTTCTTGCCATTGCCATTTGCAGAACAATAAGGTGCTCATGGAGGAGGAATACATCATTTGCATTTATCTAACGTTATTCCCATTGTAAGATGTTAGATCTGTTCAGAGTGTGGTTGTCTGCTTTACTGCATGCATATCCTTTAACCTTGGACTCAGAAGAAAGGGCTTCTGTGCTGTTGCCTTTTTAAGTTCGCCCTTCTGAATAGACATGGGTTGTTTGTGAGCAGGTATACATTATTTTTTCGTTATTGAACAAATCTCAATTTATAATCCAACTAAAGAGTCATAAGAGACTGGAATCAATGCACAAGATATGTATTTTCTCTAACCTTGGGGGAAATAGTCGTCTTTTGTCTTACACAATGGACTCTTCTTTGCTACATACATTCATTCGCAGATCCTGGAAATAGATGGAAAAGAACATGGGGTTTTCAGGTGATGTTATGCGAATGTCTTCTGTGCTTCAAGAGGCACACAATAGCTGACTTTCTGATTTGTTTTAATGAGTTAATTGAAAAGCTCTAATTCCTTGTTGCTTTTACGCTTATCCACAGGAACAAGTTGTATGGGCATTCAATATGGTGGTGTTTCATAATTATGAACGTGTATAATACAGGCTTGATTTAAACTTCATAAAGCACATAGTTTACGTATCTGTTTTTGTTGTTTTCTCTTTTAAAAGAACTGACGAATTGATTCAGAAGACAATCCGTGAAAAATTTGCTCAGTGTACTGTGCTGACGATTGCACACCGACTCAACACCATTATTGACAGCGATAAAATTTTGGTAAGCCCATCAGGGAAAGTCACTTACTATAGGTTAATTTTCAAATTAGTATTGAGAAGAGAAAATGCATTCATGAATACCAACGACCTGATTTAGGCTTTTCATGGCAGACGTTCAATCCACCAATGTGGTAGAACAACTACCTCTGCAACATTGGTGGTAAAATGTATGCCATATTTAAACTTGGCTGCTGTAACAATGTGGATTTACCAGCATGAGAGAAGCTACTATATGAGAAAACTCAATGACCGGAAATCAACCATAATCATGTGGGATGATGGAATTTACACTCTCATATAGTGTCAGTGCAAATGTACCGCCAAAGTAGAGGGTACATCGTCGTGCCCCTATTTCCAGTGTCCATGACATGTTAGGGAGTTGAAAATAGTCCATTAGGGACACAAAATTACAGCTTTCATGAAAGACCCTGATGATTTGCATGGTGATGTCAAATGCCTCTGACTACGCCAGGGATGGTGGGAAACTTGCCTTCCCCACAATTTCTGATTTCATCAACAATGATGCATAAGAGACCTGATGAGAAAGCCAGATAATGGGTTCACCAGTGGGACATTCACCATATGGCACCCTTGTAATAATGTGCTGTAATTCATTGGGCTATATAGAGGAATTCCACCTTCATAATTGTGGAATCACATCAAGGTTAGAAGAAATATGCGAATATGTTCAAGGAACTGCTAAGCCATCACTTTAGACAAAGAACAGTGAGTGAACTCTTGTACCCACCGAACACCTATTGGTGGTACTGCTTCGAAGCGGGCCTTTGTTAACACTAAGCTAGCCACTGCAGTAGATATAGACATGGTTATGATTGTTGGTAGCTTTTGATAGAGACTTCTAACCGCAGATTTCTCACCTTAGAATATTCCACCGGTGTCAGACTGGAAACCTGTAAAGTCTTGATCAGTACCTCTGCACGCCGGTAGGTGAAGTCATTCAGCTCTGCTGCGGTGGCTTCGACGTTGGAAGTGATGTTGTGGTGGCCATATAGGCGCCACTCTAGTGCTCTGACATCAGTTCCTGCGTATCTGGAGCTCTACCTAAGTAATGTTTTTACCAACTTTGGCCTTTTGTCAAACTATTTTGAGCTTTGCTGTCAGTGTGCCAGGGTACGCCCCTTCAAAATCTTCAGGATTCAAGACATTAGGCAGATGTCTGAATCTGATTCCACTTGGTTTTCCCTGGTGTCTGGGGTCAGGGTACGACCCTAAAGCCTGCGCCAAGTGGAAGTCGACCGACCCGAAAGCCCTGTGTCATTCCCGGTCCCATTTCTTTCCCGTGGGAGATCTCGGGCCCGCTCCTGATGCCGTTCTCATGGCAGATCATCTTTTCACTCCAAGATGACCCCCTCGCCAAAGTCAGGTAAGTCAAAAAACAAAAAGAAGTCAAAGCATTATTTGGCTTCTCCCGCTCGACCTTGTGCTTATAGACTCCGCTCCCTCACTCCACCTACAGAGACGACATCAGTGCCCACTCCATTGTACCTTGATATTCCTGGCACCAGAGCGACAACCGACCAACTTGAAGAACTTTATGATAACCTGCACTCTATCTTTGCCCCACAGGGCCGGGTGGTGTCCCTGTTTAGTTACCAATAAACAACGTCCCAACAGTGCACTCCGGAGGGTAAAATCCCTTAATAATGATGTCAACGTGATGAAAAAACTTCAAGAATTTTTTAAGTCAAATGTATCCTTCTTTTTATTCATTTGGAAACATGGTGTTACGTCACACTTATGTGTTGTTCATCAATAAACATAGAAAACTTCTCCATACATCGCTTTATATAGATATATTCATGGGTTGCTCTGTGTAAATTCCCGATGCATTTCGGGACAATGCCCTTCGTCAGGGCAATCGTTCTAGAACAATAATCAGAGAAATGCGATGTTCAGTGATTAAAGAGGCGGATGCATCACAACTATGTCTAAAAACTCGTGCTGACATGCAACAATGGTGACAGTGGTGACATGCACCCGATCTTGAAAAAAAGGTGAAGAATGGTGACTCAGTTTGACTTATAATTCATGCATTTATGAACTGTATACTCGACGGTGAACGGCTGCCACGAGTTGTTAATGGCAACCGAAAGAACCTTAAAATAGTCGTGCGTTAATAAACAGTATGCTCAACGGTGTACGGCTGCCAAGTCTAGTAGAAAGCTATCAAAAGAACCTAAACCGGTTCTGAATCAGGTGATGCGATAAATGGTGACATGCCGATCGCAACAATTTCAATATGTTAAAGTAACAGGTGTTGTGATAGTCGGATCCTGCAAGTATCGAAAGGACTATGCAATCTCCCGGTGTTAATAGCGTGTATGTGAATTTAATTATTAGTTCTAAGTCGTATTGCAGAATGCGTTATTTAGGTGACTTAAACATCCGACAAGCTTAATTCTCAACATACCACAAGGAACCCGATGTCCTATCAAACTCTGCATTGAACAATGCGCTGTCAAAGAAACAGCGTTGTGTTCCAAAATACGATGTATCTGGGTGAATGAAAAAAGGTAAAATTATAGCTCCGTACCTCTTAAGAATAACTACCTGAATATCAACCATATCATCCATATATTAAGTCAGACCCCCATGCAGGCGTTTTACCTTTACGAAGGAGTCGGATCGCTCAGTAACAGCGTTCAAACGTCCATCAATCGGCTAATGGTAGTTTAAAAACTGTGGATCGCGCGCCAGGAAAAATCACCTGTTGCTATGCATTTTACCACTAACAAACACAACGTCAGCCAATTAAGATTTTTAGTGCTAGAAGTGGTACCATTGATAGAAGGAAGAGACAATAAAAAATGGTTATTACAAAGAGAACTTTTCTGGATCAAGAAACTTGATGCATGCTATCCGAAAGGATTGAATGAATGGGTTGATTACAGTTGTTATCTGTGAGCACACTGTTGAACATTTTCGGTAGTTACAGTTGACATTGATACCATCTAGGCTACTGCTTATTGTCAACTTATATATATATGTCTTTGTACTCGCATGCTCATTTTTACGCTATTGCTGTCAGCATAAAACTGTTGTTCACACTTGTCACTTCCTACACTGACACACGCGTAGTTGTTTAATTCATCTTCAGGTGGACTTCACTGTTTTCTACATACACTTTAACATGGCCCCCTCCAGATCACACTGCCTACATCGACATTGACCATGATATCCATATACGCAGCTCTTAAATTCACCTCCCATTGGACTTATCTGTTTTTTCCACGCACACTTTAACACAGCCATTTTTAGATTGCACGACTTATCTCACGTTAACTGTTGTTTCATTGTACTTTTTGATTTTTTCTGAAACCCACAGCGTATTGAACTTACACCACATGCACATTTTAAGATGGCCACCACTATACTCATCCACCACTTCCATATACTTCGTTTTCGCTTCCGGGGTTCCGCCTCAAATGTGCGCGAGATCCACGGTTTTTAAACTACCATTAGCCGATTGATGGACGTTTGAACGCTGCTACTGAGCGATCCGACTCATTCGTAAAGGTAAAACGCCCGCATGGGGGAATTGACTTAATATATGGATGATACGGTTGATATTCAGGTAGTTATTCTTAAGAGGTACGGAGCTATAATTTTACCTTTTTTCATTCACCCAGATACATCGTGTTTTGGAACACAATGCTGTTTCTTTGACAGCGCATTGTTCAATGCAGAGTTTGATAGGATATCGGGTTCTTTGTGGTATGTTGAGAATTAAGCTTGTCGGATGTTTAAGTCACCTAAATAACGCATGCTGCACCACGACTTAGAACTAACAATTAAATTCACATACACGCTATTAACACCAGGAGATTGCATAGTCCTTTCGATACTTGCAGGATCCGACTATCACGACACCTGTTACTTTAACATATTGAAATTGTTGCAATCGGCATGTCACCATTTATCGCATCACCTGATTCAGAACCTGTTTAGGTTCTTTTGATAGCTTTCTACTAGACTTGGCAGCCGTACACCGTTGAGCATACTGTTTATTAATGCACAACTATTTTATGGTTCTTTTGGTTGCCATTAGTAACTCGTGGCAGCCGTTCACCGTCGAGTACACAGTTCATAAATGCATGAATTATCAGTCAAACTGAGTCACCATTCTTCACCTTTTTTTCAAGATCGGGTGCATGTCACCACTGTCACCATTGTTGCATATCAGCACGAGTTTTTAGACATAGTTGTGACGCATCCGCCTCTTTAATCACTGAACATAGCATTTCTCTGATTATTGTTCTAGAACGAACACCCTGACGAAGGGCATTGTCCCGAAATGCATTGGGAATTTACACAAAGCAACCCATGAATATATCTATATAAAGCGATATATGGAGAAGTATTCTATGTTTATTGATGAACAACACATAAGTTTGACGTAACACTATGTTTTCAAATGAATAAAAAGAAGGATACATTTGACTACAAAAATTCTTGACGTTTTTTCATCACGTTGACATCATTATTAAGGGATTTTACCCTCCAGAGTGCACTGTCGGGATGTTGTTTATTGATAAATAACGCATCTGTTTTCTGCTAGAGTCACGCCCCCAGGTCAGAGGGAGATACCCACCTGCACCCTACCTTAATATAAACAGCTTAACTGAAGAAAATTGAGCAACTTCCAGACTGCCACAAAACACCTTTATTTTCCTGTTTAGTTACCCTCAGTGGGTTTGCCGTAAACGCCAGCTGGGCCATTTAGATTCTCACCCTGAATGAAACTGACACCACTGAGGGTACCTCCATCCACCCGACTCCACTTCCTCCAGTGCCATCCCCAGTGCTGCTGGTGCTGAGCCACTAATTATCCTTGACACCGCCCCAATGTCTAGGATACAGCCCGAGACTCTGGTTTTCTCTCCCTTCGGGGGCAGGTTTTGGAGAAAGGTGCATCTTTCGCCACCATTACGCGCAGGGCTGCAGAGATCCTCAGTCTCCAGCTGTAGCCTGTCAAGGTCAAGACGAATGTCCTGACGGAGGTGCTTCAACCTGGGGCGAGCTTGTCTGAGCCCATGCTCCCCTTTAATGAAGCCCTCACTGATGTGCCACTGGGGCCTGGATGAAACTTTGTACAGGGGCTCCTGTGCACCGAATGATTGCTTGCTGGCACCGTCTCACCCCTGGAGAACCAGCCTTCCTTTCACAACACCCCTCTCCTGAGAGTCTGGTGATGCAGGCCTTAACAGCGAAGGTCAACCCTGAGTGAGTTCTCTACCACCTCACCGGATAGGGAATCAAAGAGGCTGGACACCTTTGGGAAGTACATATCCTTTTTTATGACAAAATGTCATTAGTTTTTTAACAAACCACACTCCATTCCCCACACAGAGAATCACACTTATCAACAGTGAAATGACTAATCAAACCCACCAATTAACAGTGCATAATAGTGAAAGCAGGTATGAAGAATTTCACACGATCCACCCCTCCCTAAACCTCCCCAACCACAAACACCCTGACTCCAATGTCTCTTTTCCTGAACTTCGAAAGTTCAGTTCAACTCTCACCTCCATAGGCCCAGATCTCCTCCTCCAAAGAGCCACCATGTGTCTCCAGTAGTTGCAGGGTGATGTCTCAATACTGGCACCATGATCCCCAAATTTTATAGAATTTAAGTGGGCAACCTCTGGCCTTATATACAGGGATTTCATAGCTCATGCATCTGCCCAGTTCTTGTTTCCAGCACTCTAGAGATGGGGGGTTGGTGCCCTTCCAGGCCCCAACAATGCGACTTTTTGCTATCCCCAGCCCTAACCGCAACAGGGCAGTTCGATACTTATTAGCGTCGAGATCTCCAGTCATATGAAGGAGGACCATCTTAGGATAGCGGGGCAGCACGCATCCCAACACTGTCTCCAGGCACACCAGCACCCCCTCCAGTTTGATGCATGCCGAGGTCTTATGTAGTAAACTCCCCATCTCGACAGGCATCTCAGGCAACCTGTGGTGTCTGCTGCCCCCATCTTCCAAAGCATCTCCTGGGTATAGTAGGCCCTGTGGAAATACTTCCATTGTATGAGGTGGAATTGTGAGGCAATCTATGCCTCTCAGGGAGAGGCACAGGCCTCCCTCCAATCGTCATCTGTCAGTTGCCCCAAGTCGCCCTCCCAAGCTTCCCTCAGCTGATCAAAGGTGTCAGGGGTGTTAATCACTAACGATCAGTACACCTGGGAGACTTTATGTGCACTTAGTTCTTCCATAAGTATCTTGGTCTCCAACAGATTGAATTCCGGTATGTCTGTGTAGCACTTAAGATATGGGATAAGTGCATGTTTTAAATGCTGATATCTATAAAATTGTTAACGATATAGCTCAAAATCTCCCTGCAGTTTCTGTAATGATTCTATAGTACACCCTGACATAACATCTCCCAGTTTGGTAATGCCAATAAAATCCCAGGACCTAAAACCTTCTCAATGTGAGGCAGTCGTGCCACACCACAATGGGGTTTCTTTAGTCAACCATCCTTTCCAGTTGGTGAGAGTCCCACTACACCTGGAGCACCACCTGTGTGGCTGTTGGGAGGTGCAATACTGTAGCTCCTCCCTACAGCAAATGCTTGAGAGGGGTCTCCCTTATCGCCCATAGTTCAGTGGCAAAGGGAGGATCTTCTACACCAGAGAACCACCACTTGTTGATAATAATAGGATGAGATGCCCTATAGTATGAGAGTATGTCCGGTGTGGGGAGTCCTCCATCGCATATGGATTTGTAGCACTTGGAAAGGGCAAACCTCAGGGTGCAGTTCAAGCACAGAAAGGCTGTCAACAGGGATTCCAATCTCTTAAAGACTGAGGCAGGGAGTAGGAAGGGGCAATGCTACAATGGATATAGGAGACACAGCAGTATAACGATTTTAAAAATCGCCGATCATCCGATAATGGATAGTGTCAGCATAGCCCAATAGCTCTGGTCCCTGGTCGCCCGAACCAGATGGGTTTGGATGTTCTGTTCCCAGGGTCATCAGTCACATATAGCCCTGGTATTGGAAACCCTCCTTGAGGATCTGTAAGCCCATTGCCCATCCCATTGCTCCTGAGTCACAGGCCATGGGATACACCAAAGATCTGGACTTGTTAATGGTGAGCCCTGAGTACTCACTGAAAATCCATAGTATCTGTAGAGCGCAGGGGTCCGAGCTAATGGGATCAACCAAAAAAACAGGACATCATCGGCATATAGTGTTATCCTGTCTGAGATCTCTGGTGTCCACTCCAGACCCCTCACCAAGGTGTTGACCCTCTTTCATGCCGCCAGGGGCTCAGTTGTTATAGTGAACAGCAGGGGTGACAGAGGGCAACACTGTCTCATCCCCCAGTACACTCTGAAGACCCTGGAGAGTGAACTCCCCCCCCTCACTTTTTCCCGAAGGCCAGTGTATAGCAGGCTCATCCAGGAGATGAATTCAGGCCCACAGTTGAGCTTCTGCTGCAGGCAAAGCAGATAATCCCAAAGTACAGACTCAAATGCCTTGTGGAAATCCACCAACAGGAGCACATAGGCTCTTGGCGTTCTGTGGGCCAGAGTTTTGTGCACTAACCGAATAATGTGCTGTGTAGCTCTCTTGGGCATAAAGCCCGATCTGCAGGAACTAAAGCGGGAATTACAGAACATAACCTATTGGCCTGGACCTTTGCCCAGAGTTTAACCTCTGTGTTCAGCAGGGAAATAGGATGATACGATGTGCAGTAATCTTCCAACATCCTCGCTTTGCAGTCAGTGAACACCTCATGCCTCTTGGGCCAATACTCCTGTGGTATTCAGTTGCACAGCTGCTTCCAATACTGCCTGAGGAGTGCCGACCCATCCTCAATCAAGCTTTGGTGGATGGCAGGGATGTGGCAAAGTTTGCCATCCTGTGTGGACAGAACACCACAAAGTCCCTGGGTAGAGCCATGGCTTCTACGGTGGCACTGCATCACCACGCCTAGTTACAGACTACTGGATGCTTGGGGGATGTCCAGTCATAACTGACTGAAATGCCTTTAATGGCTCCAGCCTTTCGGCGACATGGCCAATGTTGTGCTCGAGCACTTTTTCAAGAGCAGGGTTACTGCCCGATCCCTTGAGCTCTCTCTATCAACTTGTGCACAACAGCGGTCCTTTCGCTCCTACCACAGATGTGAAAGGGTCAATTTTGAATAACTGCAGTACCAGCCTTACCCGGTCCAGTAGGCTGCCGAGTCCTTTCGTGGAAGGGGCTGCAGAGCCCCAAAAGAACGTGGAAGCCAGTCCCAGCATGCTGCCTAGTCACCCACCACTCTGGCTGCTGCAGCCTCCAAGCCTCTTTAGTGTACTCTCGATCTAGTACAGGCATCTCATTGGCAGCAGGATCAGGCACCACCTACCTGAATGGTCAGCAATTACATCCGACAAGGGGGTGCTCCAAAACACCTCAGCCTCTCCTACTATCCCAATAATTGCTGAAGGAGGATCATCTCTCCTTACTCCAGGAACTGCAGGCTATTTTGGCCAAATGAGCCCTCAAGAGGGTGCCCCCACAAGAAGTAGGGCATGATTGTTATTCCTGCTTCTTCCTGGTGCTGAAAAAGGACAGAGGCCTCCACCCTATACTAGATCTGCACCATCTCAAGTTCTTTCTGAGGTAGGAGAAATTCAGGATGCTCATGTTGGCTCAGGTTCTGTTTGCTCTGGATCCTGGAAACTGGATAGTAGCACTGGACCCGCAGGACACGTATTTCCACATCCCCGTTCTGCTGTCCCACAAGCTCTAACTGCAGTTCACAGTGAGTTGCAAGCATTTCCAAAGATCTGTAGTTGTGGCCGATGGACCGTGACTGGGTCAGCGGCAGGCCCCCCTCCCTTCCTCGTCCAGAGCTGACAGTGGTGACAGATGAGTCACTCCTGGTTTGGGCCAGCCACCTGGGAGAGGTGGAGATCAGAGGGCTCTGGTCTCCAGTGGAGTCTCAGCCTCACATCAATCTGTTGTAGTTGAGGGCTGTTCGCTTGGTATTGAAAGCCTTTCATCCTTCAGTCAAAGGACGGCTGGTTAATGCGTTCATGGACAACACCACAGCCATGTGGTATTGCAAAAAACAGGGTGGGGTCGTGGACTATGCCAGAAGGCTCTGTACCTCTGGACTTAGCTGGAGTTCCAGGATATTTTCCTGGTCATGCAGCACCTGGCAGGATCTCTGAATGCCAGGGTGGACGAACTCACTAGTCGATGCCTCGTGGATTATGAATGACATCTACATCTGGAGGCTCTTCTGAGACTGGGGATAACCGTGGGTCGATCTGTTTACCACCGCTGAGAATGCAAAATATCAGCATTTCTGCACGCTGGACTTTCCAAAGCAGAATATTGTGGTTTATGTCTTCCCAGTATTTTGTTACAGCTTCACATGTCATTAGCACATACCTGAGCTTGAGTCCCCCATTTACACCAAGTACAGAAGGATGTCTCATGGCCACTGGGAAAAGGTGATTCTACAGCTGTGACGGTTGCAGCATACATCTGAGTGTTCTGGTTTTTCCACACAGTTCACCATCTGTTGCACATTATGCAGTTTTTGACAAAACTTTGTTTCTCAAATGCATCAAAAGTTAATAGAAGGGGTATACAGGTTGTGCAACCCATTGATTAGACTATGTAACCGTTCAGCTCTTAATTGCCACATTCAAGCAGTTTTACCCAGGTAGATTAAATATACCCAGTTGATAGACTGAGAGGTCCATCAACTGAGTATACAACTAAAAATCTTAAATATTTAGCTATAATTCAAACAAGGTAGAACTAATGATTTCTTATTAAAATATTGAGCTTCACTAGTCACGCAAATTCCTAATTACATCACAGATACTGCTCTCAAAGTAGCAGTTATTTTAAGAAGGCTCTGAGAGTTTATAAGATTAACCGAGCATGATGCATCTATTTTCCCACTCAATATCTTGCATTCCAAATTGCTTATTGGTGAAACACACAAATAATACCTATGAAGTGCACAATTCTGTTCTGCTGTTTCTTAATCAACCAGATGTTTTGAGATAAGATCGAATGACCAGGCGGCGCCGACTATCAGAGGCGAACAATATTATTACAAGAAATATGTACATGTGGACCTGTTTTCTCCTATATGTAAAAACGTGAGTTAATATGGCAGTCATGTGCTTCTTCTATTCAAGACAAAATCACTAACTGTTGGTGAATAGCACTTTGAAAAGGATTTGCCTAATGTGTATAGATTTCTTTCATAAACAAACCTGAGCATTTTGGTAACAGTAAGATCCCTTTTATATCACATTGTTAAAATGTCAGGATAGCTACATAATAATGCCACAGAATGTGTTCAATAGTTTGCCTTTAACCTTTTAAAGTACTGCATATTTGGGATACCACATAATTTACCTTTCTGTACGGCATAATTGAGTCAACACTATGGCCAAATTGGTCCTCCACTACAATATAATCAAATTTCCTAGAGTGAATGGAAATGCAGAGATTACCTCACTAAATTTATTTTAAAAAATTGTACCAAAGCAAAGCATGTATAGCCTATGTCTGGCTAAAATGTGTTGAGCATCTAGCAAAGCTACAGTAGTGCAGTTGCAATAAGTAGACCAATTAAGCCTGGTGTATTTATGATAATTTGTGCGTTGCTAGAATTATTCCAGGTGAATATATGTTTAGATAGGTTAAAAAAGCAGTTCTTGCCATTTGTTGTTGTATTACACGTCTGGTCTTAAAGTTAACCTATTTAAAGGGGATCAAATTTGAAACGTTCCTCCAGTTGTTGTTGTGGTCAAACATTGATTTGATCAATCCACTACAGCTGGGTCCTGAATACACAGAGAAAATATTGTAACCATAGTCGCCTGGTAATATTGTCTGGAATTTGAAGGGGATTTTTATTCACTCACTAGCACAATCTAGTCTTTAAAACCAAGGGAGCTCTCTCACTTTCTATATCTATCTGTCTATCTATCTATCTATCTATCTATCTATCTATCTATCTATCTATCTATCTATCTAATATGTTTATGTTTATTCCAATTCGTAGTCACCCAAATCTTCCGACCAGCTCAATGGTGTTAAATAGAGCGTGGACCGAGCTGCCCGATATCTTTAAAATGTTGTGTATAGTCCAATGCTAAAAGAATGCACACATAAGAAATAGTATCACACAACTCCCCAGTGTTCACTTAATTTCATCCTCGAGGATGTTTCTTTATCACTCGACATTCATTTCCAATAATCATTTCCAGACTTCATTCTCTTCATTGTACTGTGGATAAGAAACAGATTAAAATAATTTCGTACTTGAGCGAAAAATAAAAATAAAATAAAAAACAAATAACAATTAGTTGGTTACTACATAGAAGTCAGTGGCTAAAATGAATCAGTTAAATGTACAGCCCAATTCCTCTGTCATATTTAGACCAAACAGTTCTACTGTATCCAAACTAATAATGTATCCAGACAACATTTTTCTCAATACATTCTCGCGTTCACCACCTCTCAGGTTAATCATTACCTGGTCAATCCCAAAGTTCATAGTTTTCATCCAATCTGTCCTGTGAAATGAAGAAAAATATCTGGCCACAGAGTACTTCGTATCTAAATTCACAAAGGGCTTCCATTGTTCAAAGATCATCTTTTTTACTGGGAAGATGGTAATCCCAGTATATTTCTTTCCCTGCCTGGACACTCAATACAATATACTGTATCATCTCACTTGCATGTCAAGAACTTCTTGATGTCTTGTTCTTTAGATTTAAATGCAAGGCTGTAAGAATAAACATTTTTACTGTACTTACATGCCTTGCAGTGCCCACATACGTGGAAACTATGTAAGTCAAAAATTCCAGTAGTATCTATTCTGAGAAGGTATAGATGACTAGATACCAAGTTATCTTTTATTCTCCTAGTCTTTCTGTATGTTATAGATGATGTCTGCTGTATGGCCCCACTGTAGGGCCATTTTGGAGAATACCCCAGTACCTCTGCAAGAGACCTTTAATCAGAAATGATTGGTCTGAAAAGGTTGTTATAATTCTGATTTTGCTTGGTGGTTGGAATCTTAGTTCCCTGTATAGCCCCCTCTTTATACAATATATCCTCCCTGTTTACTCTAGCTGTTTTTTCACTGAAATACCCAATGTCTTCTCTGACTAACCTCTGACACAAAATCTTGCTAGTGGCTCTGGCCTGGCTATCTCGTACAACTCATCTATACTACAAAACCATTTAAATCTTATCAATTCCTCTTTACAAAATGTAACATATGCTACTACATGGATGATTACTCCGCACATGGAGGATGCTCTTTCCTGCTCTTTCGAAATACAGTTGCACTAAGACCTCCACCTTCAACCTTTAACTTGATATCTAGGAAACCTTTCTCTGTGGAACTGTAGTTCATCATGAATTTCAAAATGAAATTATTCTTATTCAATATTTAAAAACATTCCAATAATTAATTCACACTTCCATTCCATATCAAAAACAGGTTGTCAATGTACGGGAGCCACACAATAACCTTAGACATTAGTCCCTTGAGACCTGGGTCCCTGGACAGCTGTTCCTCTCACCAGTCCATGGATCAATTTGCATAGCTGGGGACAAAACAGGTGCCCATGGCGGTCCTCCTCACTTATTTGTTACAGAGTTTGTCCTAAGAGAAAGACATTTTCATTTAGACATACATCAATCATTTTAATTGCCATTTTATTATGTTTGAAAACGTAAATGATTTTCCATCCAGAACAAATTTAACATCCTCCATTCCCTGCTCATGATGTATGCTAGTGTATAGCAAGTTGACACCTAACGTCACCATAAGGTACTTCATATTCCAAGGGATGTTGGTAATTCTCTTTATAAAATTAGTGCTATCTTTGAGGAATGAGGGTAGTGTTTGAACCATAGGGAACAGGAAATGGCCTATATATACAGATGCTTTTTTGAGAAGACTATCTATAGAGTCTCAAATTTGTCTACCCAGGGGGCGTAGAAGGTCTTTATGCACTTTTGGTAGCATATAAAACCTGGGATTTCTGGGATGCGATTTTTTGAGGAACATGTCCTGCTCCAGTATACCCAGTTCCCTCCAAGTGACAAGAGTGGCATGATATCTTTCTACTAACTTCTATTGATAATTCATGCCCACCTTCCTGTAACACTCTACGTCATCCAATTTGCTGTGTGCCTCTTTGATGTGCTCTTCCCCTGACTATATTACTCCTCTTTTGTCTGAGAGCTTAATAATCAGATTCCTTTCTGCCCCCAGTACTGAGGCAATGTCAGGTTTCTCTTACTTAGAGTGAACATGCATCTCTTCAAATGTTTCAATTCCTTAATGATTAACTTGTAAAATACATCTATGCTATCATGGGGCAGATTAGGTATTGTTCTTGATTCACTCCTACAATACCTATTGGTTTCAAATACCATAGCATTCAAAATTTCAATTAATTGCTCATCTGTTCTCACATGATCAAAAACTACCACATCCATACTTACACTGCTGACACTCAAATCATACGCTGTACATAGACCAAACATCTGTCCTGCCAGGGGAATCCTCATGTATTTCCCTTTTGGACTTAGAAGGTGTGCTTTTCTTTTGTTTAAGTTTTATATCAATTGGAACAAATCTATCTGAGTTTGAGTTTTATCAAAGTTCCTAGACTGACAGAAAGTTAAGCCTAGCTTCAACATGCTAAGTTTCTCTTCATCCAATTGCCTGCTAGATAAATGACGTACAGTTGCATTATAATTCACTTGTTTGTCCGTGCAACCTCCACATGGTTCAGTCTCTTGTTGTGTTTCTCGCCATAGGCCCTCGATTTCCGCAACCTCTCTTGTTGATGCCATTGTTATTTTACACCTCACCCTTCTCCTGGCAGTCTGTGTTGTTTTCTGTCTGACCCCTGCATAGTACCTGGTGCTCCTCTAAAAGATTCACATTGTTCAGTGTGCTAGATGTCTCCGTCAGTTCCAAAGAGTCTGATTCCGAACTTTCTTCTGATCCTGTGTCCAATACCAGTTTCTCATATTTTTATAAGTTCTGTTCATTCTGTTCAACACCTATGGGTTTGTCATATTTCTTTTGCGAATGTCACGACTCTCCCAATCTCATAACCCCATTTATCCTGCTTCAATTTTCCTTGTTTTTACTTCACAATGCTGTCTTCATATTTGCTCAATCACACACCCATACTTTCTTTCAATTTGGCAATCGACTCCACATCCAACTTACAAGATCATTTTATAATCGTTCTGTCTCTCTAAGAATTTCTGCATGCTCTTCCCAAGCATACTTGATTAAAATATTAATCACTCTCTTTGATCATTCCTTTATATTATTTGCCCATTCATCTCACATGTTGGGATTGGGCCGTTCATGCACGGGAAGTATTTATCTCCTACACCTCTGCATAAGTCGTCCCACCTCAAAGTATTTCTCCAGGGTGGTTGCCTTCCACCTCCTATTAATTTCCCGTCTATGGAGTTTCTCTAACTTAGTCAGCATTGCTGCTTTAACCTTTCTCAGACTGCTTGTGTCTGCTACCATTGTGTCAATTATTATTTCTTTATTACTCCCACCCTCCGTGCCTTCTAACATGGGTAGTACCCCTGCACCTCCTGTGAAGTCAATGAATCCGATATTAGTTTCCTTGACCTCCCCCTCGGAGGTTAACCAGGAACCGAAATAGCCCTCACACCAGAGCCCTCCGATTCTGTGTCAGGGATATTCCTCCATCCACCCACTCCTCTCCTTCACCGTGGAGGCCAGCTTTTCATTTGCTGTGGTGGGACTAGGCTCCGGTATACAGATACTCTGCTTCCAATACATAGTCGGCCAAACCGTCTGACCAGCCCAAGCGGGGTGAAGTGAGCGTGGGCTGTGCTGCTCGATATCTTCAAACTTTTTGTGTAGCCAAACACCAAAAGGACGCACAACTCAGGACAATTACTGCTCATCAGTGTCTGTTCACCTTGACAAACCCTATGTTTTTCAGCCATATCAGCAACCAGATGCCATTGTCTGTTAAACAACCCAATGTGACCGTGGCAACATAATAAATGAATAAACACTGGTGTGCAATACTACTCCTGAAAGGTACATCCTTTTGGTGTTGGACTACATGCAACATACATACATACATACATACATACATACATACATATAAAGCCACCAGGTAGTTATAGTTAGGACCTAGGTGCCACAGTAAGGGCATTTTTTGGTTTGCTAATAACTTTGACGCCTGTTTGTCATATCTCTATAAAACTTTCTAAAAAAAAGTTCATCCACCTCAGCTCCTTCCTTGAAAGTTTCAGGGTGATCTGTCAGGGGGGCCAAGAAAAAGGGAGGGTCTCAAAACAATTTTCCATGCAATTACCATAGGGATTTTTGAACAGCACCAGAGCCCAAACAGCTGAACGGAATTACACCAAATTTAGCAGGAAACTAAATCTTAACCAGAAAGTGTGCTTTTTTTGTGATCTGGTGCGAACCTGTTTAGTAGTGAGACATTAAGGTTTAAAATACATATATATATGGACAGTTGGGTTAGCGTGATGCAATTTTATATAATAGAGCAATCTGATTGGCCGAATGGGCCTCTTTCCCGATAGGCTTTTTTGCTCCTGCGGGTCCCACTGGAGCTTGTGCTCTGATTGCCTGGCAACAACATGAAGAGGAATTTTACAGCTGCCATTTCAGGACACGGGAACTTGGTCCCTGTGTCCTTACAGTTTAAAAAAACAAATATGGTGTAATGGGGCAGGGTAGGTGCCCTGACCCTTGGACCTTGTTGAAGGGTCCCCAACCTTTCCTGGCCCAAATTAAGCAAAATTGTGGTTGCTGTGACCCTGTCGGACTCGGCCAGCGAGACTCCCCCGCTTCTGCAAGAGTGCCACAAGATTTTAAAACCCATTTAAAAATAAAGAGGGGGTGTGAGTGTCTGTGGTAGATTGTCCGCGTATGGGCAGTTGGTTCTGCAGCTAACCCATGCCATGCACAGCCAAAGGCCGAGCTTGGCGAGGGGTGGCCACATGCAGGGGGTTGGGTGCAGGGCCTGGCTGCATCCTGGCCCAGTTAAGTATGATAATAAAATAATACTCTATGAAAAAAAAATCTAGAAATTCTCTGAAAAAAACAAAGGTTGTTGTGATGTTACAGTTTGGTGAAATTTCAGTTTAAACATCAAATTTTAAACTAAAAAAAAGCAAAAAACTAAAATCACTAGGTATAGTTATTTCAAGTACTTATAACTCATGCCCTCACCATGGACTGCTTATGACCTCACATATTTCATCACTCATGACATGTTCTGTGACATAATTTATATAACATCACTGATGATATCTGAAATAACATCATTGATGACAACACTGTGCATGGCGTAAGCGCGAGTTATAGTTATTTTAAATAAATATAACTGGTGAATTTAATTGTTTTTTTAGTTTAAAATGTTACGTTTAAACTGCCATTTTCACCTAACTATAATGTCAAATATATATATATATATATATATATATATATATATATATATATATATATATATATATATATATATATATATACCTATTGGCGGTCACGACTAGGTAGTTAGGTCTGGTTTTCCATAGACAGAGCGTTTTTTGGTTTGATAATAACTTTGGCCCATTTGGAATCTTTTCTCTCTATCATGTATTAGAAATCAGATAATTTTACGCACAGTTTCTATGGAACAAACATTAAGACACATATAATAAAGGACTCATACAAAGTTTAAATAATTTTGGTATTGTATTAATGATCCGAAATCAATGCATATAAGTAACATTTTAAACAGTTCAGTCATGAGTCTTACAGCATGTAGTAGAAAACCACACATTTAGTCAAAGTGAATCTATTGCTGACTAAAAGAATCCATAAAGAGGATGGTTCAGATTAGAGTTTCCTATCACCAGTAAAGGTGAGAGGACGATCCAAAAGAGTTCTCTTAGCATGGGAAAGGGGATCAGATTAGAGTCCACTAAGGAAAAATCCATTGGCATGGGCAAGGGGATTATAATAAAGAAAGTTCAAGTCTGGTCTTTCACCAGACAGCTCCAAATCATCTAGCAGGCAAGTCCATCATTAAAGGGAAAAGGCAAGGGGCATGGAAAGTCTGACGCTATGGTGGATAGGTAGGAAATCGATATAGAGATTCCATCCCTCCTCCTTGGAAGTCACTTTTTATACCCAAAGTAGTTCATTTGTGACATCAATTGTCACCATATGATGGGCTGATCATCATGCGACCATTCTTCCGCTTATCAGGTACAATGTTGATATTCCAGCATATTTTCCCATGTTGCTTGTGAGAAACGACTTTCCATTCTGTCCTCATAGGTTAGTTAACAATGGACCTATTTACTTTGTTGCTTTTTATGTATTAAGTCTAAGGGTCAAGTTCCCATAAATACACTCACTGCGAAGTACCTAAAATGTGTCTGTTGATTTAAGAATGTTGTGTAAAAAGGACAGTTAAAGCAACATTTGAGAAAACTCAACAAACGTCCATTACCAGGCTATGAAATAATGCAGCCTAACAAAAGAGGTAATATAATGCAGTCTAAAGTCAGCATTTCTTATTTAGTAAAATAAACTCATAATTAAGTTCAAGAATAATGAAATAAATCAAGCATATCACATAAAGAAATATAAAGAAATAATTGTATAGTTGTCAGTGACTATTGCATAAAAATGTCCAACTCCAAATATGTCCTACTACCAAAGTATCAAAAGTACATACATGTAAACTATTCTTAAAAATCATAATAAAATCATTGTAGGAAATCTAAGACTCTAATTATATTGAGGAGTTATGCTGAAAGTTTCAATCATATATAATGTAACAATTTTGAATTGCACCAGTGTTTTGTTTGTTATGGTACATTACAACGAAGGCAATAGAGATGCTAAGTTTCATCAATAATATTTGCACAAGTGTGTGTAAGACTCATTCGTTACATAGATATACTGCTTCATATTAATAATTTGTGTTATTTTATATCATAGAAAGGTTTTCCATCAATAATCTTTCATAACGACTTTGGTAAAGTAGTAAGATAATAAGTTAATAAGCATGTTAAATTCATTATTCTCAAAATTCTTTTTTTCTATAAATCCAAGCACACTTTTGCGGTGCTGGTACTTCCCCTTTTCTCAATTTCAATGTTACTTTTCTAGACGTGTGCAAAGTGCACATTACAGTTTCATTTTCAAAGTCGTTTTTTATGCTGTGTGAAGAATGATTAGCTTTTACGCTGCATCAAGCCCCCTTCTGATGGCGAATCAAGCCATCACACTTTATCCCACAACAGATCATCACAAAATACGGTCTTGATATCTTAAGCCTCTTTCTTCTGGACTCGTCCACAATTTTCATTTCATTAAAGTATTTACATTGCTCATCTTCTAGTTCAAGATCAGATCTTGTTTTTTTCACTCTGTGTATTCTTTTTATACCTACAGAATTTGATAGATAATATCATCAGTATTATGCACAAAAGAGATTGCCACTAATTGTCTAAAGATAGAAATTACTAGTCCATTACCTAAGTTACCCAACCAATTTCTAACTGTTGACAATCCTTTTCCTATCGTTTCTCAGGCACTATCAGATTTTAACCCTTTCAAGTCTTTTTTTAAGTCAGTACTGTTTTTAATGTAAATCTCTGCTCTTAACCAGTATGTAGGTGCAACATTGTTGAACCTTTAACAACTGAAAGACTCCACCCTCCTTTGCAAGAAGGATGTCCAGGGTAAGTCAATTTTGCACCACCATCAATCTTATTGAAATCATTTCAATATCTTCAACAGAAAATCCTCCAGCTGGATTGGTGGTTAATTTGTAAACTATAGCAGAAAGGTTTCTAATTTTATATGAGTTTAATGCTACTCCTGCAGAAGGTATTAGAGCTCCAAAAATATCACCCACTATCTCATTTGCACTCACACCTCTTTTCATTTTCCCGCTCTTTTAATTCTCCTTCAATTTGTTTCACATGATATAGGGAAAACAATTGCACATGTTACAACTTCCATACCATCCTTTCGGAAATGTATAAAAAGCATTCTTTCCACAAATATAATACAATCCAGGAAATATCAGATCGACTCCTTTTAAATATCTTCCCCAGTTCTCATAAACATCAAATGTATTTTCACATTCACTGAAACCTGCAAATGTTGTGTTAATATTTGACCTTTTTCTATATATACAAAGCTTTCCTTTATGTTGCCAGTCTAAAGTTAATGTAACCATTCCACTATTTTATGTTCTTCTTCTGGTAAATTCCAAAGAGTTAGTTTAGGAAGTGCAGTGGTTTTAATTGTTGCATTACCTCGTCTACTTTCTACTAAATCTATGAATTTCTTTTCAGCTCTCCCTAGTTTACATGTTAGGTTATTTTATATGCATAAGCCATGTCCAAGGATTGAGCTGGTCTAAATAGATAGCCCATAGTCTCAGCTAGTGAAGCTTCAGGATGTGGATTTAAGTTGTTTAGTACAGGAAGTTCGAAAAAAATAAAATCTTAGTTTGAATAATAATAATGTGAATGATCAGTACCTTAAAACAAACTAGTTAATACATTGCAAAAAATTCCATATGTTAATGTTAAACTATGGTATGTAGCATCTTCAGCAACTGATGCAGGTTATATATATATATATATATATTGCAGGTATATATATATAATGCAGGTATATATATATATATAAACGATATTTTGAACAATATATTTTTAACATCGATATTTTTTCCCCAATATTTTTGTACATACCATTATAAATGTAGGATTTCAATATTTTTGACATCGATATTTAAAACTCGATATTGTGGTATGGGGATATTTTAGGTGTCGATATTCTGTCAGTGAACCTGCTATGTATGTATGCAATTACCTGCATCAGTTGCTGAAGATGCTACATACCATAGTTTACCATTAACATATGGAATTTCTTGCAATGTATTAACTAGTTTGTTTTAAGGTACTGATCATTCACATTATTATTATTCAAACTAAGATTTTATTTTTTTCTGAACTTCCTGTACTAAACAACTTAAATCCACATCCTGAAGCTTCACTAGCTGAGACTATGGGCTATCTATTTAGACCAGCTCAATCCTTGGACATGGCTTATGCATATAAAATATATATATATATATATATATATATATATATATATATATATATATATATATATATATATATATATAAATGCTCCAGTCTGTCCCTCAGACAAAAATGCACTCAACAGCAGCTGGCAACCAGACCTTTAATGGGTAAAGACGGAAACAGGCATCGCGATTACATTTGCAGTCCAAAAGTCGAAATAGCCTGACGCGTTTCAGCGCTTGATGCGCTTTCCTCAGAGGCTCGACGATGTTGAATGCTCGTACTGACACACCCTCTTTATTGTCTTAATAGCCCGCCCTTGAATGGGCCACATTGATTCCTGGGCACTGAAGTGTGTTTGTCAATTAATACAACTCCCTATGGATGCACACAGTCTATCTGCAAATAAAAGAATTCAAAAGCCCTCGAATGGGCCTCGCAGTGCCAGTCCATCCTAAATCCCACAAGCTGTTGTTCCACTTCCACGGCTCGATACATTCCTCGCCGTATGGCCCCCAATGTTCACGGGGTGGTGCGTCTTTCACGGCAGGGACCGCCGTGTTTTAATGAATGCTTCAGTCTGTCCCTCAGACAAAAACGCACTCAACAGCAGCTGGCAACGAGACCTTTAATGGGTAAAGACGGAAACAGGCATCGCGATTACATTTGCAGTCCACAAGTCGAAATAGCCTGACGCGTTTCAGCGCTTGATGCGCTTTCCTCAGAGGCTCGACGATGTTGAGTGCTCGTACTGACACACTCTCTTTATTGTCTTAATAGCCCGCCCTTGAATGGGCCGAATTGATTCCTGGGCATCGTAGTGTGTTTGTCAATTATTACAACTCCCAATGGATGCACACAGTCTATCTACAAATAAAAGAATTCAAAAGCCCTCGAATGGGCCTCGCAGTGCCAGTCCGTCCTAAATTCCACAAGCTGTTGTTCCACTTCCACGGCTCGATACATTCCTCGTCGTATGGCCCCCAATGTTCATGGGGTGGTGCGTCTTTCACGCAGGGACCGCTGTGTTTTAATGAATGCTCCAGTCTGTCCCTCAGACAAAAACGCACTAAACAGCAGCTGGCAACCAGACCTTTAATGGGTAATGACGGAAACAGGCATCGCGATTACATTTGCAGTCCAAAAGTCGAAATAGCCTGACGCGTTTCAGCGCTTGATGCGCTTTCCTGAGAGGCTCGACGATTTTGAGTGCTCGTACTGACACACCCTCTTTATTGTCTTAATAGCCCGCCCTTGAATATATATATATATAAAATAAAATAATAAATATTAAATATATTAAATAATGAAAAATGTATTAAAAAAATACATTACATTTAATATACATGTGAACAAATATAACAAATAAACTTAATTAAAAAAAGTTAAACACACATATATAATAATTAATATATATATATATATATATATATTTACTTTAAAACAATGAATAAACTATTAATTTTAATTTATTTTATCATTTTAAAATTATATAAAAATGTAACAAATAAATATATGTATATATATATATGTCATATATATATATATATATATATATATATATATATATATATATATATATATATATATATATATATATATATATATATATATATATATATATATTATCTACTGGTGGTCGCCAGTAGATAGTTATAGTTAGGACCACGTTTCCATAGGAAAAGCATTTTTTGATGTGCTTATAACTTTGGCGTTGTTTGACGAATCTTTACGAAATTTTCCAAAAAGTTCCTCTTTTCAGGTCAGCTGCAATCCTAAAAGTTTGGGGGATTCGTCAAGGGGGCTAAGAAAAAGGGGGGTCCCAAAACGTGTTTTCTCCATGCAATTTCCATAGGAAACTTTAGACAAGGATACAGGTCAAACTGCTGTACGGAATTACGCCAAATTTGGCAGGGAGAAAGGTCTTGGTCCAGAAAGCACGCTTTTGTTTAAATGGAGTAAGTCCGTTCAGTAGTTTTAGAGAAATATCAAAATTTACAGATATCGATATTTGAGAATTCTGACATCTGATTGGCTGAAGCGTTACGAGCACGAGCTTGCGGCTGATTGGCTGCGAACGGTTGAAACTAGGAAGTGTTGGCAGCCATTTTGTGATTCAGTCCGTCAGCTCACAACTCTCCCTCTACAAGGCATTAGGTCTGTAGTTCTACCTCTGCGAGGCAGTACTGAAAATATCCCGCAGGTCTGTCTGTGCGAGATACTCCTTTTACGCTCCCTCTCCCCACATCATCAGCTCGCGGCTATGCCTTTAGAAGCCAGTCCGTCGGCTCGCAGCTCTGTGTCTGCGAGCCGTCGGGCCCGCAGCTCTACCTCTGTGAGCCACCTCATTAGCTCGTAGCTGTGTCTGTGCTAGGAGGCCCGTCGGCCGGTTACTCTCCCTCTGCGAGTTAGCCCGTCAAGTTTCAGCTCGGAGGGCTCGCAGCTGTATCTCTGCGAGCCAGCCCGTTAACTGATAGCTGTGTGTCTGCTAGCAGGCCTGTTGGCCCGTTGGTCTCCCTCTGCGAGTCAGACCACAGCTCTCCCTCTGCGAGCCGGTACGGTGCTGTGCTTTTGCGAGCCAACGGCTCGTAGGTCTCCCTCTGCGAGCTGAGCCCACGGGCCGCAGCTCTTCCTCTGCGAGCCTGCCCAACGGCCCGCAGGTGTCCCTCTGCTAGCGGAACCGCAGGTGACACTCTGCGAGCCGAAATTGGGAATATATGGTGGCTCTAAAAAGAGCCCTTGTGTTTATTAGTTGGAGCTACATGTAAGTGCGAATGCACAACTTCAGGTTAATCAGGAAAACTCGGTTTCCCTCATCTGTGAAGTGTACTCCATCACTTCTGTAGATATCAGCCATATCAAAACGTATGTTGTTGTTGTAGATCGACCCCATTCTATGGTCTCTGAGGTATGAAGACTCAGCTTTGTTGACATTCTTCCTAGATTTTTCAATCTTATGACAAAATTGGTTTGACCATTTCCACTTCGGTCTTTGGCATATATTGGAATATACAAAGACAGTTTGAGGCAAAAGTAACATCAATTGTCCAAAGGTGTCCTTCATAAGCATTTCCAAACCTACCCCAGTCAATGTGCCTAGGTCGTTACCACCACAGTGCACAATCATGAGATCAGGGTGTTGGAGATGCAAGCAGGTTTTAACCAAAGGGAGCAATTGGTGCCACTTCAATCCTCTCTGTGCAAACCATTTAATGTGCACATTTTGTAAACCTAGGTCTAAGTCAATACGTCTCTGTTCTGCATACCTCTTGCACCAGAAAACATAGCTATGTCCTACAATCCACACTAGCATTTTGAAGGTATGGCTAGAAGATATGGATAAATGTCTGTAGCTCATGCAGTCTGTTCGTAGAATGAGAGATATGTTTAAACATGGGGAACTACTTTTTTTTTACATACACAACGTTAACCGATTGGGAGATGAAATGTATTGTGTCCTAAAAAGTAGGGTGTATATTAGTTTTGATGAAAAGCATCTTTGTGATTGGTTAATAAAAAAGCAGTTTATACGTGGAGTACATATTATAGGATGAAATTTGCTCAGCTCAACCACACCTGCTAATTGTATTTGGAAGGTGCAGTTTAAACTTGAAAGAATGGTGAACTTTTGACCTCCACGTGCCGTTAAATGTTGGAGAAAATGTTGCAACAAAAAAAAATCGGTAGGTTTAAAAAAATGATGAACTTTTAACCTGCACGTGTCGTAGAATGTTCTAGAAAGTGTTGATACAATACGCTGAACTTTTCACCTGTATGTGTCCTTAAAAAAAACTGTTTATATGGAAAGTTCAAAAATAACCAATAAACAGAGGTTTTGCAATCTACAAAAAATAAGGAACTATTCTGATTTGTTCTTTACATGTATTTATGTGTGGAGCAACAGGGAAATTGTGCCATTACTGGTTCCATTCTTGATGAAAGCGGTGCATTGCATGTACTGTGTGACAAGAAAAGAATTGCATGCGTTTGTGACATTTGAAATCTGCATACCAACTAGGAAGGTAAATTAGAAATTAAGAAGGTGTGTTATGTGCGGGGGTGTATCCCTTTGGCAAACTCCGCCTCTGTGAGCCAGACATTGTTTTTGCATAGGTGCTGGACGACATCTGATGCAGCCCCATCACCTACGCAGTCTGATGTGTCAGGAGAACACAGCCATGCAGCCATCACCCCGCCACACACCGGACACAGAACCCATATGACGGGAGTTTTGTACCACATTGCCTTCATTGCTGATGTTCTGTGATTGATATGTGTGTGGGCTGCATTGTGGGGGAATTGCCTGTGCACGGATGGCGATGCACACACACATGTTGGTATGTGGAGCCAGGTGCCCGTGTGGCCTTGCGCTGCTTGTGCTATCTCACTCCGTCTCTCTCCCTCGCTCTCTCCCACCCTGTCATAGCAAACTTGTGAAAGCGATGGGTGCACGGCTCTCAGCGCGGCACTCGAGTACTTCTTAAGTCTTTCAAACACAGAGGGGTATATTCTCAAGGACATATCGCCGAGTTAACGGCACTTTATCGCAACCAAAATAGTGATAAATGTAACGCACCATTCACAAGCTGGAGCAAACAGCCCATATCACCAGTTTACCAGCGATAGCAGCCTCAAAAAGCATCGTCACGGATGAGTCCGGTAAATATTGCTAATGAGATGTAGAGTAGGCGTTCTCGTGCAAAAAGCAGCGCAAGTGTCTCAACCACCAGCAAGATCGTCGAAGAGAGTACAAAACAGGCGATAAGGTGCATTAGTAGCAGAAAGTTTACACCTGCTCTGAACTGGTGTAAAGTCGGACTACAACCTGCAATATGAAAGGGAGCCCACCCAGAGCCATACGTGAATGACAACAGATGCAATGGAGCCAACGATCATGCAGCTCGGACACCCAACACTGCTCCGACACCCCCGCCATCAGCCCCTTGTCTGCCATCTCCCCCTCACCTCCCCCCACACAAACAATTGTGACAGCAACGTTAGGAAATCTGGAACGTAACAAATTGGCTGATGTCGCACAATTATAGTAAAGAAGATGCATGTGAGGTTGGGCCAATAAGAATCTCAGTCATCTATGGATTTACATATAAAACATTTTATTTAAACAAAACAACAAAATAAAAGTAGGTACAGGTATGGCGTGTCATCCCTCGACAATTTGTAAATCACAGCCTGCAAGACAAAAAGAAAGATAAGATTGTGCGTCATGCGTCCATGAAAGGAGAGAGAGAGAGAAAGAGTGAGAGAGAGGAAGAGACAGAGAAAGAAAGAGTGAGACAGAGAGGAAGACAGAGAAAGAGTGAGAGAGAGAGGAAGAGATAGAGAAAGAGAGAAAGTGTGAGATACAAGGAAGTGAGAGAGAAAGAGAGAAACAGTGTGAGAGAGAGGTAGAGAGAGAGAGTGAGACAGAGAGGAAGAGAGAGAGAAAGAGAGAAAGAGTGTGAGAGAGAGAGAAAGGAAGAGATACAGAGTGAGAGAGAGAGAAAGAGTGTGAGTGATAGAAAGGAAGATATTGAGAGGGAGAGTGAGTGTTGACACTGTGGAGAAAATCCTTACAGCTCAGCTTTCTGCCACCGGTGTGTCTCCAACCACGTGCCGGGACATAGTGGAGTCTTGAAGTTTAGTCATCTGAAACATAGTATAGAATCAGTAATGGCAGAGTACATACAATTGCACACGCCTAATTCTCTGTTTCGCCCCTGCGCACCCAGGCTGCTGCACCCCATCAACTCCCGTCGCCCAGAGGTGTCTGCCCGCCTCTGCGCACCTAGGCTGCTGTATCCTATCCACTCCCACTGCCCAGAGGTGTCTGCCCGCAGCTGTGCACCCAGGCTGGTGCACCCCATCCAGTCCCACTGCCCGGAGGTGACTGCCCATTCCTGCGCACCCAGAGTGCTGCATCCCATCCACTCCCACTGCCTAGAGGTGTCTGCCCGCTCCTGTGCACCCAGGCTGCTGCACCCCATCCACTTCCACTGCTCGGAGGTGTCTGCCTGCTCTTGTGCACCCAGGGTGCTGCACACTATCCACTCCCACCGCCCAGAGGTGACTGCTCGCTGCTGCGGAAAGAAGGCTCTCTGCTCATCTTCCGCCACCGGCGTGTGTCGAAGAGGGTCCACCACGTGCTGAAGCAACCTCCTCAGGCACAAGTTGCGTACACGCGGTCAAGCCGAGCTCACAATTCAGAGCGCGTGTTGATTGCAGGATGGCCACGCATCATTGCAGGCTGCACACGCGCTCAGCTCTGGTGGCACTAACTCAGTGGAACTGAAGTCATCGCCTCGTGGCGGGAGGTCAGTGTCGGGGGGGGTCGTCAATCTGTGAATCACAGCCTGCTAGACAAAAAGCAAGATAAGATTGTGCGTCATGCGTCCATCAAAGGAGAGAGAGAGAGGGAGAGAGAGAGAAAGAAAGAAAGAGTGAGAGGTAGACAGAGAGAAAGAGTGAGAGAGAGAGGAAGAGAGAGAGAAACAGTGAGAGAGAGGAAGAGAGAGAGAAAGAGAGAAACAGTGTGAGAAAGAGGAAGAGAGAAACAGAGGAAAAGTGAGAGAGAGAGAAAGAGAGAGAGAGGTAGAGAGAGAAAGAAAAAAACAGTGTGAGAGAGAGGAAGAGATAGAGTGAGAGAGAGAGGAAGGGAGAGAGAAAGAGTGTGAGGGAGAGAAAGGAAGAGATGGAGAGGGACAGTGAGTGCCGACACTGTGGACAAAACCCTCCCAGCTCACCTTTCCGTCACCGGTGTGTCTCCAACCACGTGCCGAGACATAGTGGAGCCCTCAAGCTTAGTCATCTGAAACGTAGTATGGAATCAGTAATGGCAGAGTACATACAACTGCACACGCCTAATTCTCTGTCCCGCCTTTGTGCATCCAGGCTGCTGCACCCCATCCACTTCCACTGCCCAGAGGTGTCTGCTCGCCGCTGTGCACCCAGGCTGCTGCACCCCATCCACTTCCACTGCCCAGAGGTGTCTGCCCGCTGTTGCGTGCCCAGGCTGCTGCACCCCATCCACTCCCACTGCCCGGAGGTGACTGCCCGCTGCTGCACTAACAAGCCTCTCTGCTCACCTTTCGCAACTTGCGTGTAGAAAAGAGGGCCTACTTTGTGCCGCTGCAAGCCCAAAGCCCTGGGCCCGCGGACAAGCACCCTGCATGTCATGCAGCCCCTCTCCGCAGGCCACCAGGTCTCACATTTGGTGCTGGGTCTTGATTTCACCATGGCAGAGGACATACCAGTGCACCGGGCTTTTCATCGCAGGCTGCACACCCGCTCAGCCCTTGCGGTGCCACTAACTCTGTGACCAGCGAGGCGACGCCACGTGGCGGTAGGCCTGCGCTGTCTGATGGCTCAGGCCTACACTGCGGTCCAGCAGGGCACACAAAACCTGAGCTGTCCAGGCCGCTGGGACGGGCCATCACCGCAGGCTGCACACCTGCTCAGCAGTTACGGTACCCGTACCTCAGTGGACCGAAAGTCACCGACCCGTGCCGGTGTGCCTGTGCCGGCCGCAGTGTATCCGGTGCGAGCAACTCTGAAATGGCATCGAGCACGTGCGCCCGGTCTTTTATATTGGCAGGGTCACGTGTCTTGTGACGCGTGTGCTGGATGGGTGTGGTGTGGGTATATACTAGCCGTGAGGGAGTGGCTGTGGCGTACTGACAACTAGGGTGTGACCAGCAGATCAGTGTAATGAAAATCTGGGCCATGTAGCATTGTTGTCCTTCCCTGTAAGCGTAAGCGGAGTGGGCTGGCCTGGCGTATGCCAGTCCTGCGTGAGGCTGTGAAGAATGACTCCGGAGCTATGGGCGTGGCTCCGTCCTGGTCTGTTTGAGGAATCAACTGATGCGGGTGTCCCTGTTGTAGTGCTGACGTCACCCGGGTCGCAAGCGCCAATGTGTCACTCTGTGAGCCAAGTCCCACAACATGGCCAACATGGAAGGTACGGGGAATCACTGACCCTACATTCATCCATAGTTCCACACATGAAAGATGGTGGACATGACACATCTGTGTGGATATGAATGTTTATTGCACATTCAGTGGAGTGTTGCAGCTGTAGCAATACAGGGCCATGGAAAGTTTAAGTTTCAGTTTTTGGCACATGGAGGGCAGCCAATTAGAGCCAAGCTTGTGTTCGGGGTTAGGCTGCGCCAACATATGTACTTATAGAATTACTCCGCCAATCCCAAGCACTTATAAATTCACTATACACTCTCCTTGCAGTACTGTAATGATCCAGTCTCTACGTACGTACTTGTACAATGACCGAGAGAAAGTTACATAACCGAAGTTTTCCCCACTGCCAGAGTAACATGGTTGCATACGCTGTCCACAGCACAATGTAATGTGGTAGGGCCCAGGGGCGGCATCTTGCATACATAATGAACACACGGACACAGATAGATAGTGGAACTGGGTACGGGCACGAGCGCTCGACTCATTTTTATAACCAGGGTCACATGTCCAGTGACTTCTGTGCTGGATGCGTGTGGGGTGAGTGTAAGCCAGCCCTCCGGGAATGGTTGGTGCTGGCAACAAGTACAACAGTAATCATTGGATCAGACACATAGATTCAATAATAAATTGTCAATGATTTGTGCTGCACTAAGGTAGGGGCAACAGATGTGAAATAATACATAGAAGATTGTATCGTAAAGGGTCCATGACTTGTGGTACACTGAGGTAGGGGCAGCAGATGTGAAATTATACAGAAAACATTGTATCATAAAGGGTCCATGAGTTGTGCTGCACTGAGATAGGGGCATGAGAAACATTCAGCGTGTGCGCAGCCAGCGATGATGCGTGGTGCGGGCGAGCCGCACTGGGAGCAATGTCTGTTGCCTACTGGACTGAGTCATCTGCAATCGCGACTCGATGTGAATTGTGAGCCCTGCTATCCGCAGTGTAGATCGAAGGCAGTAGTCAGCACAGACATCGAAGAATGCTTTTAGTCACTTCCTGTTTACAAAATTCGAGGACATAGAGTACACTTCTGTCTGCAATAAATAAATCAAGTTAAATTGTGAGCTATGCTAACCGCAGTGTAGGTGTATGGAACAAAAGATGAAACATTTATGGAATACACTGTCGAAATATGTAGGTTTCACGGACGTTATAGTTAGTTGCCTACTGGACTCTGAAATTAATGAATGAAGACTGAATTTGAATTGTGAGCCCTGCTGAGCACAGTGTAGGCCGGAGGCAGCGGTCAGGAAGGGCCTACAGCCACGTGGCGTTGACTTGAGCTGCATACAGTTAGTGGTAGGTGTGGCGCTCAGCGTATGCGCAGCCAGCGATGATGCAATGTCTCTTGCCTACTGGACTGCGTCATCTGCAATCGCGACTCGATCTGAATTGTGAGCCCTGCTGACCGCAGTGTAGGCCAGAGGCAGTGGTCAGGAAGAGTCCACAGCCACGTGGCGTTCACTTGAGCTGCATAGAGTTAGTGGTAGGTGTGGCACTCAGCATGTGCGCAGCCAGCGATGATGCAATGTGTCTTGCCTACTGGACTGCGTCATCTGCAATCGCGACTCGATCTGAATTGTGAGCCCTGCTGACCGCAGTGTAGATCGAAGGCACTAGTCAGCACAGACATCAAGGAATGCTTTTTGTCACTTCCTCTTGACAAAATTCGAGGACATAGAGTACAATTCGGTCTGCAATTAATAAATCAAGACTGAATTAAAATTGTGAGCTCTGCTGTCCGCAGTGCAGACTGCCATTCAGTGTTCCTTTGGACTTGCAAGATGAAGTTGGTCATTGTACTAAAGCTATAACTGATATAAAACAAGTTCTTGAAGCAAGGATACTAAAAGGATATTATGTAGGTTTTAGGGACGTAATACTTAGTTGCCTACTGGACTCTGCAATTAATGAATCAAGAGTCAATTTTAAATGTGAGCACTGATGACCGCAGTGTAGGCCGGAGGCAGCGGTCAGCAAGGGCCCACAGCCACGTGGCGTTGAGTTGAGCTGTACAGTTAGTGTCACCTGAAGCAACCAGCGTGTGTGGAGCCTGCGATGATGCGTGGTCCGGGCGGGCCGCACTGGTAGCAATGTCTTTTGCCTAATGAATTCTGTCTTAATAAGTCCACGTGGCGTTGACTTGTGGTGCACTGAGTTAGTGGCACCTGAAGCACTCAGCGTGTGCGCAGCCTGCGATGATGCGTGGTCCGGCCGGGCCACACTGGTAGCAATGTCTTTTGTCTAATGAATTCTGCCTTAATAAGGCTACGTGGCGATGACTTGTGGTGCACTGAGTTAGTGGCACCTGAAGCACTCAGCGTGTGCGCAGCCTGCGATGATGCGTGGTCCGGGCGGGCCGCACTGGGAGCAATGTCTCTTGCCTACTGGACTGCGTCATCTGCAATCGGGACTCGATCTGAATTGTGAGCCCTGCTGTCCGCAGTGTAGATCGAAGGCAGTAGTCTGTACAGACATAAGTCTGTGGTGCTCTGCTGCTGGGTTCGCAGGGGGCCTGTGTGGAGGAGGCCGGCGGTCACGGCGGAGGCCTCGTGGCAGGGTGAGGGCTGCCGCCCTGGCAGACATTTTGGCCTTCCCACAAGTGAACCACGCCCAGAGCCCCAGCCTATTTATTCATACTCCTACGCTGGAGTGGGGTACGTTGGACCAGCCCACTCCGCTTCCGCTTCCAGGGGGGGACAACCCAGCTACATGACCGAGATCTTCCCCACTGCCTGAGGTAACATGGTTGCATCTATTGTCCACAACACTACAAGTACCAGCAGTATATGTCCACATGGAGAGGTTTGTGCTCTGCATAGTGAGGTCTGTCCACCACATCACCGCTACACTTGGTATTGTGTGCATTTTTATTGATGGGTGACTTGCGTCCTTCACACATACTTGGTTGCCACATCTCCCAACATTCAGCTATTGTGTGGCTGAGGGACCATGCCACTTTTGGAGGGTCCGCTGTCCTGTTCTGCGCTGCCTCTGTGGTAGTAGGGAGGGGGGTGGTCCGGGGGGGAGGTCCTGAGGGTGATGGCAGTGGGTGTTGTGGCCTTCTTGGGTGTCGGAGCTGCATGGTCAGTAGCTCTATGACATGTGTTGGTCTTTAGATGTGGTTATGGGCTGGGCTCCCTTTGACACTGTAGGTAGTCGTCCTGCTTTACACCAGTAAAAGGCAGATGTTAAATTCTTACTGCTAACACAGCTTATCGCCTGTTTTTGGATCGCACCCCAGATTTGGCTGCTCGTTGAAAATATCGGGAAGTGGTGTTTTCGTGTTTTTTTTGCACGGGAACGCCAACTCTGCATATTATTAGCGTTAGTTGTCGCTCTCATTTGTGGTGATTTTTTTTGCGGAAGCTATTGTTGGAAAACTGGCGATATCGGCTGTTTTCACTAGGTTGAGAATGGAATGATAATTTAAAATCACTGAAAAAACCATAGGTTTAATGAACATTATAATTATAAATTAGCATTTAAAAAACGTTTGAAATTCACTGAAAAAACCATAGGTTTCAGGCACGTTATAGTTAGAAATTAGCATTTAAAAAACCTTAGAAATTCACTGAAAAAACCATAGGTTTCAGGGACGTTATAGTTAGAAATTAGCATTTAAAAAACCTTTGAAATTCACTGAAAAAACCATAGGTTTCAGGGACGTTATAGTTAGGTGGACATTTCACTCGTACAAAACCATAGAAATCCACCGTTATAGTTAGTTCAGTTAACTATAACTCGCGCCCCCGCAATGCACTGCTCATGACGTCACATATTACATCATTCATGACATGGTCAGTGACATCACTGATGACATCTCAAATGACATCACTGATGACATCATCCATGTGATAATCTGATGCACCTCATCACACCCTAATATAACCTTTAATACACTCACTGTAAAATACACACTACCATTTTCGAAACCATCCACACACCAATACCAGTTACTACATACTCACTCTCTGATTCCTAGATCTGCACACACATCCACTCATTCACGTATACAATCACTTATACATGCAGTCACTTATCAATACAACACTATCATATGCACTCATACACCTATTCAGACACTCACACACCGCCACTCATCCATGGAGTTACTCACACACCTAGTCAGTCATGCAAAGAATCAATCACACTCCCATTTACTCACCTAAACAGTTATACACACACCACCTCACTAATTCATACAGACAGTAACGCATAGTTACTCTCTTATGTAATCACTGAAACAAGTACAGACTCATCCATACATGCCACTCTCACAATCACTCAGTCTCACATATAGTTATTTATATACACCATCACTCACATATACTTCCTTTTACATATGTAGTTACTCACATATGTACCACTGAGACATCCATTCACTCACCAACACACCGATACACACACTTAGCCACCCATACAGCCCTTCACAGATGCACTCTTGAACCCATACACCCAGTGAATCACCTACTCACACATCTATGCACAGTCACACACCTCCAACCCACCCACACACACACTCAGTCCCCCATACAAATACTCAAGCAAACAATCAATAACCCATATAGACTCTAATGTAGCTACTGACCAACCCATGTAGCAGCTTACACAACAACAGACAGACTGATACAGACATTCACACAGTTTAGTCACTAACCCATGCATTCAGTAAGACACGTTTAATCAGTCACTTATACAATCAGTTACATACCTGCTAAATCCTCCATCCAGACACTTATACACCCACTCATTCTTCAATACACCTTGCCATATATATAAAACATATTTAAACTTTACAGAAACACACAGTCACTGGATGATGTCATCAGTGATGTCATTTGAGATGTCATCAGTGATGTCATCAGTGATGTCACTGACCATGCCATGAATGATGTAATATGTGACGTCATGAGCAGTGCATTGCGGGGGCGCGAGTTATAGTTAACTGAACTAACTATAACGGTGGAATTTCTATGGTTTTGTACGAGTGAAATGTCCACCTAACTATAACGTCCCTGAAACCTATGGTTTTTTCAGTGAATATATATATATATATATATATATATATATATACATATACCGTTAACATAAAATCTATTAAAAGCAAACATTCTATTATAAATTAAAACATTAAACTATTTAAGAATCTTTAAACTTGCATTTCCCACTCCAGTCACTGCAACAGTAGGGAAAGTGTTGGAAAGCAGAGTGGTAAAAATTACTATTCCCACTCCAATGAGTGCAACAGTACGGAAAGTGTTGGATAGCGGAGTGATAACATTTACTATTCCCAATCCAGTCAATGCAACTGTAGCGAAAGTGTTGGATAGCAGAGGAGTAAAAATTACAATTCCCACTCCAATGAGTGCAACAGTACGGAAAGTGTTGGATAGCGTAGGGGTAAAAATTACTATTTCCACTCCAGTGAGTGCAACAGTAGGGAAAGTGTTGGATAGCGGAGGGTTACAATTTACTATTCCCACTCCAGTGAGTGCAACAGTAGGGAAAGTATTAGATAGTGGAGGGATAAAATTTACTATATCCAGTCCAGTCAGTGCAACAGTAAGGAAAGTGTTAGATTGCGGAGGGGTAAAAATTTGTATTCCCACTCCAGTCAGTTCAAAATTCAAAAGAAACAAAATATCAACAACAAAAAATATTTAAAAAACAAAATAAATAAAAATACAAATATATTTAGTATTAAATATTTACAAAAATAAAACATATAATGTTAAATACATATGACAAATACCAACAAATATTATATTAAATAAAATAAAAAAATAATTTTCAAACAAAGAAATATTTTTAAGTAGAAATTATTCAGAAACAAAAACATTCATTATTACATAAATTTTGTTTTTTATTTCCTACCCTGTAACACCACACAATTCACAACCCATACCTAAATTTAAACAAAAAAAATCTTCCATGATTGACATAATTATCAATTAAAGAAATATTATTAATTTAAAAAACGAATTAAAAAACATACAAATTAATTATCTTCCTACCCTTTACCCCTATAATCCCTACAACCCAAAGCAAAAATTAGACTGTAAAGAAATTAATTACTCAATTGAAAAAAATTATTTTCAATTAAAAAACTAACAGTATTTAACGACTAATTAAACGTAAGTAAAATTAATTTATTCCCCACCCATGTCCCCTATAAAACCAAAACCCACACAAAAAATAAACAATTAACCTAATTAATTATCAATTAATTAATTAATATAAATGATCAACTAATTATTAATTAATTAAACATAAATTACTTCCCACCCTTTACCCCTATAAACCCCACAACCCACACCTAAAATTAATTACACAATTCCCATATTAAATTTTCAATTAATTAATTATTATTAATTAATAACTAATTATTAATTAATTTAAAATAAATTACTTCGCACCCTTTACCCCATAAACCCCACAACCTACACATAATAAAATTACACAATTACCATAATTAATTACCAATTAATTCCTATTAATTAACAACCAATTAATAATTTATTAATAACAAATCACTTTCCACAATTAACACTATAAAATCTCAATTAAATAAATATTAATGAATAAAAAATAATCATTACTTTATTATAATTAAATAACTTCCCACCCTATTCCCCTATAAACCCACAACCCGCTATGGAACTAAAAAACGCAAAATTGTATTAAAATAAAATTGATAACTTCAAAAAATTTAACACATAGATTAAAAAACATAAACAATACTTATACAAAAAAAATACATCACATACATTTAAAATATATGCTAAAATACAAAACACTAATTAAAAAATCGATATTTTAAACACCTATATTTTTACAAACAATATTAATGACTTCTATATTTTTGAAAACAATATTTCTTACCTTAAAATTGATATTCTTGACCACGATATTCTTGTGGTCGATATTTCTGTGTCACAACATTTCTAACTCAATATTTTGTCTAAATACCACATAGCAATCACTAGCATCCATTATGTCAATGTACTCATTAATTAAACTAGTGTAGACATTTAGGGGCACATTACGATACCCGGCGTAAATAAATCCGCCAGGCATGGAAGCGGCAAAAATCCGCCCGCACACACCGCCTGAACACCGACCACGCCATTACGATTACACAAACCGAAAACCGCCATCGGCGAAAAAGCACACAAAATACCGCCCGCCAACGTCCGAGTCGGAGTCAAACCGCCCGCCACGGACGGAAACACGCACGACAACACAAAACCGCCCGCCCTCACGGCCGACACACCGCACGTGAAATTACGATCGCACCGACATGAGCGCGGAAAAACCACAAATATACCGCCCGCCAGCGCAAACAACGCCGATGAGAATCGACACGGCAGAAGCCATGGCGCCAACGTACCTGCACAGAAACCATCCGCACACAAAACCAATAGCACACAACATGGCCAACAAGTCCACACAGCAAGGCACGCACAAATACACAAGCACAGTACACATCCCGAAAACACCCCCCGGACAAACAAAAAATACAAAGGCCAGAACCCCAGACACAACACACCTGAAAACAACAGACCATGAGGACACACCCACATAGGTGAGTACAAAAGCAGCACTCCCACAGACCACAACCCCTTGCTACATTGCAAACCAGAGAGGAGAGGAGAGGACACAGTGACACAGCAAGGACAGCAGCACACCACAGAAACGCACACATCACTACCACCACCACCACCACCACCACCACCAAACACCACCACCACCACCACCACCACCACCAAACACCGGCACCACAAACCCCCTGCACATTACACAACACACACCGCACCAGCACCACAAACATCATGGCACCACAAAGAATGCCCAAGTTCACGCCCATGGAGCTGACGGTCATGGTCGACGAGATCATCAAGGTGTACCCACAAATCTATGGGAACATGGTCCAGCACACACCACTAGCCACCAGAAACAGAATGTGGAACCGGATCGTAGACCAGGTCAATGCAGTCGGGACCCTGCCCAGGAACAGAGTCGAGATTAACAAACGTTGGAATGACGTAAAGAGCCTGGTCAAGAAGAAGGAGGGCAAAAACAGAGAGCTGGCTGCCGTCACTGGCGGAGGGAATCCCGCGCTCTTTAAGACCTTCAAAGCGTGGGAGGAGAAGGTGCGAGTCGTAATACATCCGGAGATCCTCGCCGGATTAGCAGGGGAGTGGAGGCTGGTAAGTACAAACTAATGTATACCAGCACACCGCTATGTACTCACATGCACTACCACCATGCCACAGCTCCCAGGGACAAACACCCCCATGTCCAGCACACAATACACAACACATCACACACACATGCAACAGACACTACCACACACAGCCCAAACCAAACAACTGTAAGATGCGTGGGGACATGTGTACACTAAGCCAGCCACGTAACCACCAACAGGTCCCCAAATATGCCAGAAGCGCCACAACGAGCACCCACCACACCCATGTGTCCGCCACAGCTGCACTAACCGACAAGTAACAGGTAAGAGGCAGGAACACAAAGTGCAGTGGGTGGGACAGTGGACAGCCCAAGTACAACACACACCAGGCCCCAGTCCCACAGCACAGCAAGGAGGAGCATCCCCCACACCCCACAGCCACGTGTCAGCCACCGCAGTGCACAACGACAGCCGAAAGGCAGACATCACGGTCCACAGCAATCGGTGTCAGTGGGTGTCCAGCCACCCCCACGACCCACAACACCCCCCACCCCCACAGACCTGCAACATGGAGCACCCCCGCTTAGAGCCATGTGGCATCCAGTACAGTGCACGCACGAACAACTTGCAGGTGGGAAACTGGACAGGGCTGGATTACTGGAGGCATGAGGACCATAACACGACCAACACATGGGACATGTCACGTAGCAGACGAACACGCAGCACCGCCCACCGTCACGAACAAGTGAACAATGTGCACACGGACATGAACAACAGACTCACACCCCACATGACCCATCACAGACATAGCAACACCCAAGGAGCCACGTCTGCATGCACAAGCCACACTGAATATAGTCCCACACGGCAGCCACTGTGCAACTCATCACACACAACCGAAACACCATTGAAGTCCTGTCCATGTAGCCCCTACTGCCTGTCAACAACACACCCCACAACTACGCCTATGTAAGACAAACAACACTAGACGCAACAGAGCGGAACAACATAAATGCACACGAACACCACTGAACCCATCAAACTCACAGACACACCATGCACATACAACATACCATCCATCCCATCCATCAGCCCCAGTCTCATGAAAGGCATGTCATCCGCACAGCTGCCACACATACAGCAGTCACGCTAAGACACATGCCCATGACCAACCATGTGCCAGAAGTCAATTAAGCGCACGACACACTGTGAGCAACAACACACAACATGGGCCACCCCCCGAGCACTGCAGTGATGCACATGGCACAGGGCAGCACGCACACCAAGGAGATGGGACAACTGCAATACGTTGGCTGGCACACAACTATCACTCACTCATAACGATGCGTCCAATGCCATGTCCAGTAATCACAACAGACAGCAAATATGCAGGCCATGTCAAGCATGCACACACCTCAAACCATGCACTGTCATGCTGCCACAACACATGTCACGTTCGGCACCCATGGCTCACAGCATGTACCCCAAAAGCATATCCCCTCCCAAATGCGAATCTGGGGCATAGCCCCCATGTTGCCATATGCGTTCCTAAGCGTTCCATTTGAACCCCAAAAGCATATCCCCTCCCAAATTTGAATCTGGGGCATAGCCCCCATGTTGCCATATGCGTTCCTAAGCGTTCCATTTGAACCCCAAAAGCATATCCCCTCCCAAATGCGAATCTGGGGCATAGCCCCCATGTTGCCATATGCGTTCCTAAGCGTTCCATTTGAACCCCAAAAGCATATCCCCTCCCAAATGCGAATCTGGGGCATGGCCCCCATGTTGCCATATGCGTTCCCAAGCGTTCCATTTGAACCCCAAAAGCAAAGTACAAACCAGACCCAGGATGGGCCAGGAGCCCGCATACACCAGAGTCACAATAAGTAGGGGCACAGCAACACACCCATCGGCATGGCCAATCCGTCCCATGCCACATGTGCACAGCACACAGTCCCATTGCCAAGCACACACAACTACAGATGCTACAGCCACACACACGCCTCCGGGAAACCCATGTACGAGATTGCACGAACTGTCAATGTCAGACGACAAATACATACTTCGCCAGGTGCAACACAATAACAAATCTCATTCTCTCCACAGGTGACGAACTGCTGGATGCTGGGGATGGAGCCAGCAGCCAGCACAGCCAGCCTACAAGCCCCCAACGAGGACACACGGATCTGGAGGATCTGTCCTCCTCTTCGGACATGGACAACCAAGCAGGCCCATCTGGTGTGGCAGGGCCCAGCCGCTCCCCAGGACCCCTCCTACCCACCAACCCATCATCCAGGGCTGCTGAACATTCACAGCCCCCTGCTGCCACTGTCGTTGCAGCCACACCCACGGTCATTGTGGCCACTACCACTGCCGCAACCGCCACCATCGCCGCACCGACCACCACCGCCGCCACCACCGCCACGTCTTCGCTGGCACCAGCCCCAGCGCAGGTGGTGGCCCGGACGACTGGATCCACCCTGGGAGGCACAGCGAGGACCGTGGTGAGCAATGTGGCTAGTGGGCAGGCCGGTGGCAGCAGGACTGGTAGGAGGAGCAGGGTCAGGGAAACGCCAGCCTCCCCTGGGAGCCATGCCCTGCCTCACATGGCCAGAGTCCTTGGGGCCTATGAAGAGGCCCAAGGACAATGGGTCCGGTCTGCTTCAGACACGCGTGAGGTGCTGGGGGTGCTGAGGTCCATGGACGCCCGTATGGGCCAAATCGTGGACCTCATGGGACAGCTGGTGGTGGCGGTGAGGTCACAGCCAGGGACAGCAGCTCCCCCTCCGCCACCACCTGCCGGGGCGCAGGGTGGAGCAGCAGTGTCCAGTTCCCCTGCGTCCACAGCCAGTGATCACACCTCAACCACCAGCATGTCGCAAGCAGGCACCCCCCTCGCAAACGTGGAAGGGGCCGTCCGAAGAGGAAACAGATCTCCCGGGAGGACTTCGCACGCTCCAGACGCAAGTGAGGCAGCCAGCCAGCCTTCCTTGACCAGCCACTGCATTGACTTGGACTACGATCCCACTCCACACAGCCATCTGGATGGCATGTGTGTGTTGGACTATGGACATAGAACCAGTGGGTACACCCTGATCATCACGCAGCCATGACCGACAGCTCATTGTCACTGCACGCACCACTTTTGTCATCACCTTACACACAATCACATGTCACAGTTTGTAATAAATGCACCTTTTTCACTAACTGCTGTTTGTGCCCTGTGTCTTATTTGTACGGAATACAACGGCCACCTTGGGCGGAAAGGCACCTGATGCGTGGCATGGCATTTGAATCCGGAGGGCCTGTAGGGACCTAGGGGTGGGAGACAGAACAGGAGCACATTCAATGAGTGTGTCACACACCCATCACACAGTACATGTCAACAACTACAAGCAATGTACACACATCGCACAGAGCAATAGGGCACAATGCCACAGCCACCAACAGTGGCATACTACCCTGGCCATGGAGCGTTGACACACAGCACGCAGTGAACAAACGGCCACCCTGACACAGCACACACACACCTGCACAGATACAGCCACATCAGCCGTCGTACACGGACACTCACCGTCAAGTGAAGTAGCGGGCAATGAGCTGCTGCCGCACATTACCAGCTTCCTCCTCTCCGCTGTCCTCCTCACTCGAGCTGTCCTGGTCTGCGGGCTGGGGCCCTGGTTGATCTCCGTCATCCACGATGAGGGGGATCTGCTTCCGAATGGCCAGATTGTGCAGCATGCAGCACGCCACCACTATCCGGCACACCTTCTGTGGGGAGTACGCCAGCGCACCCCCGGTGCGGTCCAGGCACCTGAACCTGGACTTGAGGAGGCCAAAGGTACGCTCGACCACACGTCTGGTCCTCCCATGTGCCTCATTGTAGCGATCGTCTGCTGGGGTGCGAGGATTCCTCAATGGACTGAGCAGCCATGCCCCATTCGGATACTCAGAGTCACCTGGGTGTGAGGGACACAGAGAACCGTTGCTAATCCAACTGGACAGGGGACAGCATCGCACAGCCAGCACGCTACACCACTCCACATACTCACCGACAATACAGGCACGATCCTGTTGCATATTGGACATCAGTCGTGGCAAGATGCTGTTGCGCATTATGTGTGCGTCATGGGCCGAGCCTGGGAACTTTGCACACACGTGGGTGATCACCATGTCCGCAAGGCACACCACTTGCACATTCAGGGAGTGCGTGTGCTTCCTGTTGCGGTACAGGTGCTCAGTGGCCTGTGGTGGAACAAGGCCGACATGTGTGCAGTCAATGGCTCCAACGACGTGTGGGATTCTGCCAAGGGCATAGAATGCACCCTTCACTGCCGCCAATTCACGAGCCCTGGGGAAGCGGATGTACCTGTTCCGGTACAGCATCATGGCTGCAAGTACATCCCTCAGCACCTTGCTGAACATGGGCTGGGACATCCCTCCTCCACTGCCCACTGTGTGCTGGAATGACCCAGTGGCGAAGAAATGCATGGCAGCCATCACCTTAGCCGTGGGGGTGACAGCAGTCGGATACACCCTGCGGGGACGGAGATGGGGTTCTAACATGGCACACAGTCGATGCAGGGTTGGCCTGTCCAGCCGAAACTTCCTAATAACCTCTGTATCGTCCATGTCCGCCAGCAATTGGTATGGGCGGTCAATGTTCGGTCTCCGCCTAGGGACAATGGCAGAGGACACATGTCAATGCAACACGACACATAGCAATTTCGCATACACATCACTGACATGACTGAGCAAGCACATGAGCCACAGCCCAGCTGTCAAGCTGGGGCGGCACGGCCACAATACACTTACACAGGTCTCCCAACAATGGCAATGGCTAGTGATACAAACCACTGCCATGTGCATGCACATGGGGATCTAGGCCCCAATGACTTGCGGGGCGTGCTGATGGGGACTGACTGCATATCCGTCAAGCGGCAACGCCACGGCAACATGAATGTCTGCTGAGCATGGAACTGCTTCCGCGGCTGGATGAGTATGGCACACGACGACGACGATGTGGGCACAGGCTGAGCGGCCAAAACAAGTGGGACCTGTGGCACGAGGGGATATGAGACAGTAGTAGGTGTCAGCACTGCACCCTATGTACAGCACTGTACGGATCACACCTCCCGAAACATTGACAGGTGTCCACATTGACAGCCCCATGCCAAGACGGCTGTGTGCTTGCAGTCACACGTCACAGGTGAGAGGTTACATTGCACGTGCCAGGTGGCAGTCGTACATAGTGGGAGCTGGCATGTGTGTGCATGTGTCTCCTGTTCAGGATCCACCAGATGGGCGCTGACTCTGTACTGACCATTGGACACAGCATGTTCCGTGGAAGGCTTGTGTGTGTGGGATGGTGGCACTGGATGTGCCTCCGTTGGGTGGGGGGCCATGCACAGGGCGGGTACGTCGATGATTGCGCATTGTTGGTCACGGTGGGTGCACCCACTAAGATGTGTTGCCCTGTGTTCAATTCCTATGTCCGCATGATGATGGACTGTAGATGTGGGCAGACTACACATTGGTCGATGTGCTGTCTATATGCATGTGCCTTCACACCAGGCACAGCTGCCCCTGCACATGTGACCCCTGCTGGACTCGCTGCTGGGTCTGTGGAGCTGATGCACCTTCTGCGCGTGGGGCGGGCAGCTCTCCTCACTTCCCTCATTGCGCATGTCATGACTTTGCCGCAGGTGACATGGATCATGGAGGGCCCACATGTACGCGTGGGTAGGCTACACATGATTGTACACTGGTCGCCACCCCCAGTCAGTGTTTCGAATGGGAAGGTTGTCGTGCAGGTGGTATGTTCGATGTGGCGGATGGGCGGGCCTAGGTGCGGGCTTACATTCCGGACATGGGGGGTAGTTGTATTGGCGACTAGTTGCAGTACACACGGGACACGTCTCTTCCTTTCCACATCTGGGTCATCCCTTGTACTAACTGACAGTGATACAGTCATCTTCGCCCCAGCCCTCATGTCCTCCCCTCGCTCCCCCAATATGCATGCTCACCTGCGAGGCTAGCGCTTGCACAGGCAGCCCCAAGCTCGCACCAGAGAGGGCAAGGAGTGTATGTGTGGGTCCAGTTGCACGAGTGGGCTGTCTCAGGGTATGATGTGTTGCGGGACGCCGTCCACCTGCGTGGTGCCCCAAATGGAGACCCGGCCTGCATGGACTATGCATCACAGTCTTCGCCTTCCGGATCCGCCACCTGCGACACCCAGTGGCTGTGGCTGCCCTTGCGGCCAGGCCGCGTCCGTCTGTGGCTGATGGCCCACACATTCACTCTTTGGCCTCTCTGGGGAGGGCTCGGGGGTGGTGGCGCACGCGCTTGCACTTAGTCGCAATGGCATGTGGCGTGGTTGGTATGATGGGCAATGGATGGGATGGTGCGAGCCACCTCCCGTGACGTCAGTGCTGCTCGTGCTGTGGTGCGTCCCCCTACACTTCCATGTGACTTGTGCCATGCTAGACGTTGAGGTTCTATTGCCTGCGTGATATGACCAGGAGGAGCGCGAGGAGACCTCTCACACACCATGCTCCACTGCCATCCCGTGCCCTGTATCGCCTGTGCGGATTGACTATGTTGGGGTTACACCTGGTCGACTGGGGCTGTGTGTGCCTTGTCAAGGGGCATGGCGGGCGCACAACAGGATCCAGCTTGTCCACAGAGGGTGGGCTGAGGTGCGCCTGGTACCGCTTTGTACGTGTGCCCGGCTGCTGTGCACACACGTGTTCACTCCCCCCGACAGGTGTCCTCTCACAATGCCCAGGGAAGCGGTGGTGTACTGTTCATGACCCCTCCCAACACGGCGTGCTCCAACTTGGCATGTGCGCATCTACCCGTCGCACCCACCCACCTGAGCACTGCGTCCATACGACTTCACACGACACATGTGTGTCTTCCACAGTAGTGCTACTCATTTGCGTTGACATCCAATACCAGTGGACTACATGGTCATGTCACGACTGCCGTGTACTTCACATACTCTCATCCTCTCTCATTCGTACTTGTGAAATGAGTCAGCGGAGACAGTTTTGGTTTCAAACATTATATTGAGTCTTCTGTCCTCTGTGATGCAGTATAGTGGACACTACTGGCAGCGGAATACATGTTGAGGATATACTGAGCATGATTGCAAATGGGATAGGGTGTGGGGTTACATGTGATTGGCTGTTGCATGTGGGATGTGGGCTTCAGAGTGACATCTGCTTGGCCAAGGCTGTGCTAATGTATATTTACGTATAGCTGCGGAGCTGCGGACTTTGACACAGACGGTATACATGTAGCCTACCAGACCGCTTGGCATCATGGGCACAGTCCATCTCAGTTCCATGTGACAGGTTTGCTGCGGTTGTTCCTCATGCACGCGTGCATGTGAGTTGACATCAGGGCATGTGCTTGCGTGCATGCAGCGGCGTGCCACTTGTTGTTGCACTGTGGTGGTTACTGGACATGTCACAGTCACTGGGGTTGTGTTGTTGTTGTATGCACTTGTCGTCCATGCAAAGGTCCTGGTATGGGATTCCCGGGGCGGGGGTGGGAGGGGTGCAGCACCCACAGACTCCAGGCGACCTATTCATGTCCACTGAGCGGTGTGTGTGTCCATGTGCGCTGGATCCATGTCGTGTCCTGGTTGTTCGTGCAGTTCCGTCCATGTGGGTGCGATACACAGAGCCCATGCCACTGCCTCCCACGATGCATGCGGTGTTCCTGGATGTGATGGGGAACAGTGTGCATGTCCCGGTCATATCCGATGTCATGGCGATGTCGTTGATGGTGTGGTTACAGTTGCCGGTCGTTTGGTATGGCTGTTGTGGTGGTGACTGGCCAGTCCGTGCGGAAGCTAAGCATGGGTGCGGGGTTGGACATCATAGGTCACTCGGGGAACCTGCGTTGTGGTCCGACGTATTTACAGGTTGTCAGGTATGCGATGCCGTCCAGCAGGGCTTCCATGTCATTGGTGGTGTACATGTTTGCCAGCCAATGTAGCGGATGGTGGCTGTCAAGGTGTTGTTCGTAAGTTGCCCCTTGGAGGACCATGATGGGGCATGCTGGGTGACATTCGATGTAGCTGTTCTCGATGATCCGTCGTGTGGAGGCACAGTGGTCCCATTTCAGTGCAGGTGCGATGTTGGCCACATACGCCATGCCCCCATAGGCAGAGCAGGCCCTGTCGTGTGCGTCCAGAGGGAGGAGTAGTGGTAGCAGGTCCGCCTTCAGACATGCCGGGTTGGAGAGGCATATCTCGACGGGATGCTGGTAGGGACACCTCCGACAGTAGAAGACGGGCATGACGCAGCTGAACAATGTGATGCGGTAAGTCAGTCGGTAACTTACGTTCAGCAGGGACAGGAGATCGCATCCCAATGTATGGCACAGGTTGGTTTTGTACAGCTTGAGCTGTTCGGCGTAGTTGGGTAGGTGTGTTGCGGTTGCCATTTCGCAGCGGTTCGTTGAGGTGGCGTGCTCCGGCTGTGTGTGCAGTCTGCAATGTGCACGCTCCGGGGTTGCTGTGAGCTCTGTGTAGTCGTAGGGAGACAGGACTTGTGTTCTGTTGGCTTGTTTGGAGGACACGGGCCCTCTTCCCACATGCTTCTCAGACAGTTCAAGGTCAGTGCTGTGTGACTCCTTCCAATTAACTTGCATGTGGCCGACATGGGGGAGTGTTTTCTTCTTTCTTCCCCGTCCGTTGTGTGCTTCTGTGATATGCGCTATCTGCCCTGTGGTCGGTCTCCTCGGCATGCCTGTGTTGGTCTATTCTTGGACAATGGCTGTATTCACCGGCTTCTGTCGTAGGGCTGTGGTTTCGGAGTTGGAATGGAAGGTCATTCAGTGCTGTCTGCTCTCCCTTGTGTGGGCGGCAGGCTGCCTTTCCGCTCTGCGTTGGGCCTTGTGTGTGAATGTTATTCTTGGGCCACCTGTTGTCGGTCCCCGGGCTCTTTGGTGTTCCGTTTTATATGTCTTGTTCATATGTGCAGGGTGGTATGGGTGTTTCTGTGTGGTACTGGCGTTCCTCTTCCCGAAGGGGCCCTGCTTCTCCTAGGTGGTGTTGCCGCCGCTGTGTGCTACGCCATGTTTGTTACACTGGGGTGTGTCCTGCTGTTGCGTGTCTTCACTGACATGTGTGCGTCGGTTGTGTGGCGTTGGGTGTTGTCCGTGAATTGGGCGTTGGGGACATGTCTGTGGCCGGCCTGTCACGTGTCATGTGCGTTCGGGGTGGGGCTGATGTGTGTGCTGCTTGGTTGTGTCCCTATGTCTGTGTGCGACGCATGCATGGCGCTGCGGTTGGCCTCTGCGTTGTGCGCATGTGTGGTGGCGTCATCGGCGCTTTGGGGCCGTGACGGGGTGGTTGGTTCCTAGTCCCAGGTGGTGTGTACACATGTGTTCTGCGATGTTACGATTTGGCCTGTGTGTCATATGTGGATGCGATGGTGGATGTGTAGTGTACACGCGCTGGTGGGGGGTTGTCCGCTTTTTCCGCCCTTGCACTGTGTGCGCTGTTTGCGTGCACTTGTTGTGTGTGTGCCTACCTGCGTCTCCGCGGTACGTTGCGTCCTTGGTGGTGCATCAGCAGAAGCATGGGGAGTGCCTGCAGTGCTGGATTCATGCTCGGGGAGCCGCTTCTTCGTTGTCCGTGCTCGGCATCCGTGTTACCGCTTCGGTTTGTCGTACGGTATCTCTTGGCCGTGGGAGCCGTTTGTTTGCGGCATCGTAATTTATGCGCCGGGCGGGACGTGTTTCGTCGGACGGTGTGTGTCAGTTGGGCTGCGCCGCTACATGTACGGGCGCACTTTGATGGCGGACGGTGTTGCTGGCTTGCCGGCGGTGTTTGGCCTACTTTTCGCATCGTAATTGGGCGGGCGTGTGGACTGCTGCGTGCCGGCGGTAACTGGTGGTTTTTGCATCCGCCAGCACGGCGGTGGTGCTGCCGCCCGCCATCGTAATGGGCCCCTTAGTGAGCGATCAGTTTTTGGAAAATCAAGATGTCAATTGTTATCATTCAAAAAAATAGAATCAGTGCTATTTGTTTTGGCAGTTTGGAAAGAAGTTGTAAGCTTAAAATCTTCTGTGGGTACATAATGTGGCAAGTTTAAAATAATAAGCAATGCAACCAATATCAAGCCAATAACAGAAAAGATTCCTGCATATACCCATTTGCATCTAAGAGAGATTTCAGTATTACGCTTCATGGCTTTTCCCGATTCAGACTGTTTGACCCAAAAAATTAAAATAGCAGCAAGTGGTTTGAGCAGTTCAACAAAGTTTGCCACAAAAATACCAAAGCACAGTTCAATGGTTCTGTTCAGTATGGAAAAATACACAAATCAGCTTCTTTGATGAGTATATTTAGGATAAATTGTGTCAGTCCTTTCAGTGGTACACCAAAATTGAAATTCAAATTCACAACAAAGTTTGTTTCAAGGTGGTTCAGATGGACTCACATTGTTAAAGCAAAAAGTAGAGAATTCTCGTAGCCATTCATTTGCTGCTAGATAAGTCCATTCAGGAGATGAGTACTTTTGGCTGGGTACTCTCGCTCTTTTTCATGTCCTTACAAGCTGTTCACTCATCATCACTGTCAGTCTGATCAGACTGCTTGGAGCTTTCAGGAATGGTTTGTGGTACTCGTCCTTCTGTCAGGCAGTTTCTCAGTATCTCACCTCGTCTGGCCTATCGGTTTCCGGGCACAACTCACTTTCTTGCTGCACTAAGCCCTTCATTAGGATCTGTATCTCTAGTAATAAATTCTACTTGCTGGAACCCTTCGGTACTGACAATAGTTGACTCTCCAAGACCCCCCTCAGGCCAATTGAGTGCTGTCCCAGCTGCTTTCTGACCCCCAATAACTTGACTAACCTACTCCCTCTGTCTCACTTTAACCACCGGCACATCGGGAGCAGGTGCTATTTTATCATTAATGGGAAATGGGACTCTGCAAGTATGGGTGGCGTGTACCCAATTTGGAAGACCTCCAAACTTCACAGCAGTATTGGTGACTAGGATCACCTGGTAGGGCCCTCCCCAACGGGGTTCGAAGCACGACTTCCACAGGAACTTCTTCACCAATACCCAGTCACCCGGACTGAGGTCATGGCGCAGCTCCTGTTGAGTCGGTACTGTTGAGACACAGAATGTACCACATCAGCCAAACCTTTGCAGTTGTCCAATATTAAGTATCTGTAATATTGATGACAGCGTTTGCAGGAACAGCTGGCTGTAGCATCACTCTGCCCATGATGACTTCATGGGACGACAATCCTGTGCTCCTGTTTGGTGTCCTTCTCAGAGTCATCAACACAAGAGGCAATGCATCGGACCACTTCAAAGACGTTGAAGCACACACGTTCGCCAGTCTGGATTTGGATATCCCATTAGTCAGCTCCATGAGTCCAGAAGACTCTGGACGATAACTGCAATTGAGCTTCTGCTCAACTTTTAATGCTGCATATAACATTTTCAGGACCTCATTGTTAAAAAGAGTTCCTTGGTCTGACTAAAGGGAAGTCAGAAATCCAAACCTTGGAATCAACTCCCTCGACAATAATTTAGCTACTGTGAGACTGTCATTTCTTCGTGTTGGATAAGCTTCCAGTCATTTTGAGAAAATGTAAACAATGACCAAAACATATCTGAAACTGTAAAGTTCATTTGCATTTGATTAAAGGAACCTCCCAATTTCCCTACATAGCTCATTGTAACTTGTGATTTTCTTCCAGTGTTTTGTTGTTGACACACTACACATCGATGGCACAGATACTCAGCAATCAATCAGAATCTGGGATTGAACTACACCTGTCGAAAGAGGCACATCATTGCATCTCTTCCTACATGTGCAAGATCATGATAATGTCTAGCCATAGGTGGTAACAAACTATCAGGTAATACAGGTCTGCCATAATGTAAACCCAAACTTCATCTACCCTCTTGGTACATCCAGCTGGCACCCAACTTTGCTGTTCAGCTTCTGTCACTTCTTCCTGTAATCTTTTAACCTCATCCCAGGTGTCTATAGCAGTTTACAACAGGTTGCAATTTGTGACGTCTGATGTCTTGTTCATCAAATCCCCATTAAAGGTATGGGCATTTAATTAATGCACAATTTTTGGCAATCTCATCAGTGTATCTATTGCCAACGGTCACATAGTCAGTTCCTTGCCTATGAGCTATGCAGTTAACTACTGCAATTTGGGAAGGCAACTCTAGGGACTGCAAAATGTTCCTCACACTTTCTCTGTTGTGAATAGGCGATCTGGAGGAAGTCATGAACCCACGCGGTGACCACAATTGCCCGAAGTCATGTACTACTCCAGAGCCATACTGACTTTCGATGAAGATTGTCACCCTGAGTTGTTCTGAAACGCTGTGATCCCGTGTCAAGGCAATCAATTCAGGAACCTGTGCTGAATACACACCTTGCAACCATGATGCTTCAACAACACCTGCAACCCTACACACAGCATAAGCAGCTTTCAGATCATTGTCTCGCTATCAGGAACCATCAACAAACAGCACATGATCAGATTCAGGCAAAGGTTCATCCTGTATATCAGGTAAGGGCTTTTTGCATATCTCACTCACATCCAAGCAATCATGTTCAACTTCATCAGTTACAGTTTAATTTCCAGGCAGTGGCAACAGAGTGGTGAATTCATAATTGTGCACCTCTTAAGGGTTACATTCTCTGCGCTCAAAAGTATTTGCTCATATTTTGTAAGTCTACTGATGGTGGGGTACTGTGTCAGAGTATGGGTCAACAGAATTTCCACCGAATGGGGCACAAATAGAGTCAGTGGACTCACACATGCAGATGCAACCTCATTCAAACATCCAGGCAAAGCTGCAGCAACAGGGTCAAGAGTCGCTGAAAAATAGGCGATCGGCCTGCGACTACTTCCATGCGTTTGTGTCAGTACTGAAAGAGCACATCCTTCCCTTTCACTACAGAAAAACACAAAAAAGAGGGTCATTATGATGGCGGGTGGACAAAGTCCGCCCGCCACCACAAAGGAATGCGGGACCGTCCGCAAGGGGTGCGGCGGTCCCGCCATGGGTATTAGGATGTCACCGCCACGGTGGCGGTGGCATCCCGTATTGTTCGCATTGCGGCGGGCGGTGCTGTCACCAGCACCCGCCGCAATGCGAAAAACGCATGTTGTGCATTTGAATGCACAACGTGACAGGCACCGCGCGGTGCCTGCCACCTTGTGCATTCCCATGTGCACCCCTCACCCCCCCAATCCTGGGGGCCCGCAACGGGCCCCCAGAAGCAAAGACCACATGCCTTTCCATGGCGGCAACACCGCCATGGAAAGGCTGCTTTCCGCCAACATCCTAATATGGATGGCGGTGTCTTGCAGACACCGCCAGCATATTAGGGTCCTTTACCGCCCGGTCCCCTGTGGGACCGGCGGAAAACCGGCAGACGGTCTTTCCGTCCGCCGGGCTCCCCACCGCCATCGTAATATGGCGGGGGAAATGGCATGCGGGCGGTGGGAAATGGCAGGCGGATCGCCACCGCCATATGGGCGGTGGCGATCCACCCGTCATTGTAATGACCCCCAAAGCACTTGTTATAATCAGACATTCCCAGAGCTGGTGCCCTACAAAGGCATTCTCGCAGCTCGATGAAGGCAGTCATGCAACTGTCATTCCAAGGTACTGGATCAGACCTGTCTTTGTGTGTCAACCTCTGAAGAGGTTTTGCTGTTAAGGAAAAATTTGGAATCCATTGTCGACAGTAGCCCACCATTCCTAGGAACATGTGGGCTTCCTTTTGGGTAGTTGGTGGACTTAAATTAAGAATTGTAGAGATTCTTTCTTGTGACACTGTCCTTGTTCCATTTTCAATGTGGTGCCCTAAGTACAGGACTTCAGTTTGGCAAAATTGTATCTTAGTCGGAGATACTTTATGTCCATATTCAGCCAGAGAATTTAAAAGTTCAATAGTATCAATCTTACAAGCTTCCTTCGCATTTGACGCCACCAGCAGGTCGTCAATTTACTGCACTAGCACTGAATGATTTGTCATTACCAGAGACTTAAGATTCTTTTTGAGAACCTGATTGAATATTGTGGGGCTTTCTTTATACTCTTGTGGGACTCAGCACCATGCCAAAACATGATTGTCAAAATGGAAAGCAAAAAGGAACTGACTATCCTCATGCAAATGAATAGAGAAAAAGGCCTGACACAAGTCAATGACTGAAAACCATTTGGCCTCACATTGAATCTGAAACAGTATCACAGCTGGATTTGGTACCACAGGACATCAAGGGACAACAATAGCATTCAGTTTCCGTAAATCTTGCACAATACGATACTTGCTATTCGGCTTCTGCAAGCCCATAATGGGAGAGTTACATGGACTCCCCGTTATCTCCTTTAGGATCCCTTGCTCAATCACAGGAGTAATACCGGTAATAGTATCTGAGGTCAAATTGTACTGTGCGATTCTCAAAAATTTTGCATTTCATCTGACAGTGATACAGAATGGTTCAACACCTTTGATTAGTCTGATATCTTTAACCGTAAAGTCCCAGACTTTAGGGAAAACAGTGTCTCTGAGTTCAATGGGCAAATCATTTCTCATCAAGAGAGGGTACATTCCCATGTCAGATCTCTGTCGGGCTAATTTAAAAACAACATTCTCATCACTGGTATGAAATTCAATTCCTTTTGGAGTGCAATAGATGGAACAATTAAGCTTGCACAATATGTTCCACCCAAGTAGAATAACCGGACTTGAATCACACACCACAAATTGATGTTGAGCCTCAAAGAACCCTATTTTAACAGGAACTGCTTTAGAAATTGGGGTGGACAACTTTATATTTGAAACTCCTACAACTTGGATACTTTCTCCTGAGAGGGGTAGTTTAGAAACCTCTGCTGTCTTTACCGTAGAGCAGGTAGCACCAGTGTCAACTAGGAATGAGACAATGCTCCCATTTACCTGTCTGTCCACCTATGGGTCACTCTTGTCTACCAAGATGTGCCAAGCATGTAGTACTCCTCCCCCCCCCTCAGGCACCGTCAGGCTGACGGGTTCTGATTGAAATTGTCTGTCTGAATCAAATACTGTTTTGATTTGGGAAAGAGTTCTATTCATCTGCTGACTCTGGTTCATATTGTATCTTTGTACCTGAGCATTCTGTTGAGGCATCGGAGCTTGTGGTATCTGCTTTAATTGGGATATATTAGAATTTGAACTCTCAGTCTTTGTGTCTATTGAATCTGGAGCATGTTATTTTCCTGAGACTGTGCATACTGTATCTGATTTCCAGTATTATTCACAATAAACCTAATTTCGCATTTCCAATGTCAAAATTTTTCACACACTTGATATGGATTCATTTTTTTCAAAGCTGACACATCAATACCCATTCTAGAATCTACTGGAACACCACAACCTCTACCCTGTGACTGAAAATTCTGCTGTTGAAAAACCATTGACACCTTGCATCATTGGAACTTGATTATATCCTCCTTGTACAGGAACCATGTTTTAAAAACCTGACTGATTCTGACCTTTCTGTACAGCTTTCCTTTGTGCAATCATTGGCTCTTCTTTTAATTTCTTGTGTTTCACTTCAACCTCATCTCCGCAATATTTGGCATAACTCCAGATCTCATCAAGCGGTCTATTTTGCCAACAGATTAAATGCTGATGAATCATAGAAGAAATCTTGGGTCTCAAACCAATCACAAATTTGTAAACAAAATGTCCCATATCTTTCTCAGCCACAATTTCTATCCCACTGTACTGTCTGAAAACCTGTATCAATCTCTCATAATAGGCATGAACTGATTCTTTAAGTTCTTGGGTCGTTCTGTTAGTCTTTAACCAATCAATCTCTTTAGGAGAAATCTTGGATTTCAGGTATTTTATCACCCGTTGGTATTTCTTTAATACCACTGGAGAAGGTGCGCCTGTTTTAGGATCCCTGTCTGGTTCTGCATCAGGCCTATCCACAGAAATTTCACACTTGGTCCATATGTCTCCTGAAACCACAATGTCAAACAAAGTATTCAAATCAATCCACAAAACGTTCGAAATTTTCACAAACCTTTCAATCTGTCTGGACCCTTTCACTGGATTTTCTCTTAATTTTGGGAATTCATTTGTGAATGGCAAAATATCAGACCTAGTCCAAGGCACATGCACATATCCTCCACCGGGTACTTCCCTCATAGGAAGCATCTGTATTTCTCCATCTCCTCCATTAATAACAACTGGAGGTGTCTGCATTCTAACTTTCTGTATTCCCTTTTACCTTCCCATTTCTCTCACTCACTCCATTTCTTTATCAGAGTCATTAGTTCCTTAATCTGCAATTTCATTCCAGCTGGCCTCATGTTAGCAAAATCTCTGTCATTAAAGTCTAATCTGTATGTCCTTTGCAAAACCTTTGATCTCTGAACATCAATTTCATATTTCTGAGCCAATCCAACCAGTTTCTCATGTGTCTGTTTAGCTCGTCGGGTAATATCTTCACAGAGAAACAAAAGTTCCTCCTCCTGGTATGCATCTAATCGAGACAGACTCAGGGGCATATTATCAAGAAACGGCGTTAAAATTATCGCCGCTTTAGCGGCAGAAAACTGCCGCTAAAGCGGCGATAATGGGCTTGATAATATGCCCTTGAGAATTCCAATAGAAGCCCATGTTCTGGTGTCAACATGGGCTTCTATTGGAATTCTCAAGGGCATATTATCAAGCCCATTATCGCCGCTTTAGCAGCAGTTTTCTGCCGCTAAAGCGGCGATAATTTTAACGCCGTTCTTGATAATATGCCCCTAAGACTTCCCAAAATAATTTCTTCTAACTCTACCTTTCGCTTGGCCCGATTTAAGGTTCTTCCCTTTCCTGGGACTGGAACAGTTTTAGGGCTTCGATTATTAATCGGGGTACTAAACCCTTTAGGCCAATCATCAAATTCTTAAGGAGCAAATCCTGATTGTTCTCTTGGAGTATTTGACTGCAAATCTCCATTGGTCAAATTTCTACTTGTTTCAGGTTGTATATTTAATGCGAATGAATCAGAAATTGAATTCCCATTGACACAGTCATTTTAAAAGCATTGTATCTTATTTCTGGAGGCTCACCTGTTCTGGGTAGATAAAACAGTGGTAACCTCTGAACGATTCTGCTTGTAGGGTCAAATTGTGCCTGATTTAAAATGGAACCTATACTTTTTAGTACCTGTAATATTGCTTTGAGTCAGAGCAATAGGCGTCTGAAGCAAAGATCTTGTTGTTAAATCTAGTGGATTACCTATGCGCAATATGTTCTCCAGCAGGTATAGTCAAAGTATGGGCAGTATTTACCTGTAACCCAGATTTATAAAGAGGTACATCAGGACCAATAGTAATAGGAACGGTTAAAGCACCTGGAGCATTCAAATCAAATGGGTTCAATGGAGCCATTATTTCTGTTCCTCGCCTTACAGGAGAAACAAGTGTTGTCTCTTTTGGTATTTCAGGCATAACAGGGGCATTTGGAATTTCAGCTGTATTTTCATTTGTCAAACTCTCACTCTGAAATTCATTGTTTCGTTGTGGATGATTCAACAACAAGTCATTCAGGAAATCATCATCTATTTCACTACTTTCTCCTTCTGCTTTAGCATCACTCTTTCCTGTCTGTTCACTGCTATGAAAGGATACATTCTTGTTCCCTGAATAACATCTGCTCTCCATACTTTCTGTTGTGCATCCCATCTAGCTTCTGCATACTGATCTATGATTCTCCTATACCTTCCCTGATATTTTTCTTTCTCTTTATGATGAGCTATGTGTTCCCCAGTATTTAATGCCTCGAATTGAGCAGATCTACGAAGTGGTTTCATATCATATAATTTCCTCCTTAAATTCTCAATGATTCTCAAATTAAATGTCCCATAATAAGGAAACTGTAGGACCTTATCTTTCTGTGTACTTTTGTGCCATTGTTCAAGCCAATTACATGTATGTAATCCTGTATTCATCTATACGGTGTATCCTGTTGTACCCTCAGGCAATACACCTTCTACTACTATAACAGGTATGGCCACATCTTCTTGAATTAATTTTCATAAAGGTTTGAAAAATTTAGTTTTTGTTCAATTTCGTATTTTAGAAAATGTTTTCCACAAAACTAGGAAATGAAATTCTCCCACAATTCTCTAGTTTTGCAATCACAACCATTAACAGCGCAACCTTTTATATGACGTAGTTAACCAATCTCAGCGCAACTTTACACCAACCAACCAGTCACAGCGCGACACACTGTGAAATAGATCTCACTCCTTGCAGCAACTCATCCTCCTTTACAATTTTCTTCAGCGTGTTTTCTAAGCAAATACACAATACAATATGAAAGTGATTTCAACAATGAAATCTGTCTGCTCCACTAAAGGAAAAAGTTGTCACTCAATCAAAGGTAATACGAAATAATATTACTTCTATACCTATCTTTATCATTCACTTCAAATGAGACTTCGACCAGCGGAGTCTCACTCTAATTGATACAGTTATTCCCTGTGCACCTGAGATCCACTATAGCAACCGCTTACCACAATAATGCTAAAGAAATTCCCTATTCATAAGATGTTGTCGACGACGTCTCACGACAAACACCACAAGTCAGCAGACAACTTTACTCAGTGTCTTCTACAGTGAGGCCATCACATAGGTGTGTAACCCAGGATCTTAGGCCACGATAGACCTGATAACAACTTCAACTTCCTTGCATTAAACACCACACCCACACAAATGTTTCTACTTCGCATAACATCGCACAGCCATTTTAAAACACAGCAATCTAAGTCAAAGCAATCACAATGCGCCTCCCTATTAATAGTCATACTCCTTTACTGCTGCAAGTCGTCTCGACTCCATCAGTACTCCAGCAATCCTTCTGCTGAACAATGAGATTTTTGGCTTTTTGACTGGACAGGGGAAATCTATGTTGTGCACCCTAAATTCTTCATGTCACTGGACAAAACAATTACTCTGCTACAAAGAGTTGTTGCAGCTGAAGCTTTTTCTGTTTTCTTTTTCTGTTTCATTTCTGGGGCCAACAATGTTCTATACTTCACCCACAGAGGCATTTGTCCGCCGATGGACCTTGCTTTGTCGCAGTGCGGGGTGAGAATTCAGGGTGTCAAACTATTGGCCACCTAATGAGGACCAATAATTAGTAGCCAACTCACAAATTAGTGATCAAATCAAATTTAAATGCACTACTCTCAGAACTATGCTATAGACAGAGAGTATTGCAATTGGAGACCAAACCGCCTAATGAAGTTTAATCTAACAAGAATCATGCATTACCAGAAGCTCTGCTGTGACTACACAGAACAAGACAACTTGTCCTCTCTCTCTCTCTATCATGCACTAGAAATCACATAACTTTAAACACAGTTTCTATGGAAAAAACATTAAGACACATAAAATAAAGGACTCAGACACATTTTAGTCAATTGTATTATTGTATTAAAAATCCAAAATCAATGCATATAAGTAACATTTTAAACAGTTAAGTCATGAGTCTTACAGCATGTAGTAGAAAACCACACATTTCGTCAAAGTAAATGTATTGCTGACTAAAAGAATCCATAAAGAGGATGGTTCAGATTAGAGGTTCCTATCACCAGCAAAGGTGAGAGGACGATCCAAAAGAGTTCTCTTAGCATGGGAAAGGGGATCAGATTAGAGTCCACTAAGGAAAGGTCCATTGACATAGGCAAGGGGAAAGGAGCTATAATCAGGAAAGTTCAAGTCTGGTCTATCACCACAGGGCTCCAAATCGTCCAGCAGGCAAGTCCATCAGCAAAGGGGGAAAAAGGCTAAGGGCATGGAAAGTTCGACACTATGGTGGGTAGGTAGGAAATCAAGTAAGATATTCCATCTCTCCTCCTTGGAAAGTAACTTTTTATAGCCCAAATAGTTCATTTGTGACATCAGTTGTCACCATTCGATGGTCTGATCATCACGTGACAATTCTTCCACTCATCAGGTACAAAATTGATACTCCAGCATATTTTCCCATGTTGCTCGTGAGAAATGAATGTTCATTACGTCCTCACAGGTTAGTTGACCAAGCATCTATTTACTTTGCTGCTCTTTATGTATTAAGTTGAAAGGTCAAGTTCCCCTCAATTCACTCACAACAAAGTACTGAAAAAGTGTCTATTGATTTAAGAATGTAGCATGAAAAGGACAGACAAAGCAACATTTGAGGAAACGTAACAAAAGTTCATTACCAGGCAATGAAATAATGCAGACTAAAAAAAGTGGTAATATAATGCAGTCTAAAGTCAGCATTTCTTATTTAGAAAAATAAACTCATAATTAATTTCAAGGATTATGGAATAAATCAAGCATATCACATAAAGAAATATAAAGAAATAATTGTAACGTTGTCAATAATTATTGCATAAAAATGTCCAACTTCAAATATGGCTTACTACCACAATTTTAAAACTACATACATGCAAACTATTCTTAAAATCATTATAATACAATTGTTTTAGGAAACCTAAGACTCTAATTATATCAAGCATTTATGCTGAAAGTTGCAATCATATACAATGTAACAATTTTGATTTGCACTATTTTTCCGTTTGCTATGGTGCATTACAATGAAGGCAATAGAGATGCTAAGTTTCATCATTAATATTTACACAATTGTGTGTAAGACTCATTTCTTACATATATATACTGCTTCATATTAACAATTGGTGTTATTTTGCATCATGGAAAGCTTTTCCATCAGTACTTTTTCATAACGACTTTGTCAAAGTAATAAGGTAATCAGTTAATAAGCATATTAAATTCATTATTCTCAAAGTTCTTCTTTTCTATGAATCCATGCCCACTTTTATGGTGCTGGTACTTTAGCTGTTCTCAGTTTCAATGTTATTTTTCAACACATGTGCAAAGTGCACATTAAGGTTTTATTGTCAAAATCGTTTTTTATGTGGTGTAAAGAATTATCAGCTTTTGCGATGCATCAGAATCATGGGCATAACTTCTTCTTTGACCTCTGCTGGCGTCAGACATCCAGGGCTGAATGGCACACTCTGCATTTACAAAAGTGAGCATGCACACTGCCTGGCAGTTCAGTGCACGTAATGAGTCCTTCGCTGTGCCCCCGCAGGTGCTTCAGTAGATTTCGCCTCTCGGAGTCGGACTCCTGCACGTGAGGGAATCGGAGGAAGCTAATAGCAAGCTTCCAGTGCTGTAAGAGCTCCTGTGACCCTAATAGTCAGTGGTGCTGGAACAATTTTCAGACTGGTGGTACTGTCATTGACGTTACATCACTGTACTGATAGGGATTCTAAACAAATCCAGCAATCACACAAAGAGCAAGTGTTGCAAATGAGCCACTCCCATTCAGCAGGAGCATGGTAAGGATGTAGTATGTAGCTGGTGTTGCTTTTAGGAGCACCCTGTCACAGATATATTACCAAAGGATGGTGTGGTAGCCACCATCATTTGCATATAGCACATTTTCTACTTAAATGACCACTACACTTGCACAGGCATACAATTTTACTCATGAAACTTTATAGCACACTATTAAAATCTTTGTTTCCATCACACTTGAGAATTTGAAAAAAGGGCTTCATTTGGGCTTTCCTGTTTATTTATTTTGAAATATGTGTACAGTTCATTTATCCTTCAGCCTTTCCTTTCACACCAGCAGAATTTTCACAGAGTTCCTTGTACCAAATCCATATCAAAAGAATAAGCAGCATTTTGTGAGTAGACTAGACTGACATTTGACCTCTGTCTTTGAACGTACAGCAAATGTGACAAGATAAAAACAAAGGGGTATATTCACAAGAACGTGTTCTAAATATCACCAAAAAATGTTAACGCAGCTTTACACATCGCAGTCCATCGCGGGAAAATAACCCCTTGTTAACGTGGAATTCACAACACGGCGGTACCATGCGATAGTCTCCTGAAACTGCGGACAATGTCCGCGATACAACCACCTTGACGGCGATAAAAACACAAACCCCAACACCAAAAAACGTGCGATGAGCCCATTCGCGATGAGGAAATCAGCGATAAGCAGTGCCAGGCCTGCCATACACACCCGGCAGGCGGGAAAGTCACTACAAAAGGAGAAAAAACACACAAACACAAAATGACCAACACCCAAGCACCATGGAGGCAGCCGGAGCAGGCGCAGAGGACGAGCGCAACCCCACAAGTACCCCGGACGACCAGCCCGGGACCACGGTGACAGGGAAGGGCAAGGACAAGAAGAAGAGGAAGACGAAGTACAGTCCACAGGAGAATCGGATCCTGGTCACGGAGGTGATAGAACACCTTCAACAACTGTTCATCGCCTCCAATGTGTCATTGGGCACCAGAAATGGATTATGGCGGGCCATCGTGGACAAAGTGAATTCCGTCGGAGAGTACAGGAGGTCAATGGACGAGGTCAAGAGGCGATGGAATGACATCAAGCGCAAGACCAAGGATAAACTCGCAGCCAACCAGAAGGCAGCAATGCAGACTGGAGGTGGGAGGCCTGCGCCACAGCAGGAGCTGGATGACATGGAGGAGCTGGTGTCGACAGTCATCAGTGTGGAGACCGTGGCAGGAGTCGGGGGACCGGACACTGCTCGACAGGACACAACACAACCGCAACAGGGTGAGTGACCACCAGATACTGGGGGGATGGGGGGAGATGGCCACAATGACACACATGCACAATCAAGCAGGGCACAGTGCACACCCACAATGATTCTGGATCATGGCCCTGAGCCACAGATTGTCACAATGTACAATGCCATGCTGCCTGAATGTGAACCTGTACCATGCGGCTACATACATGCGGACACATTGTAATACACCATCTCCCCTTCACATTGCAGGGGCACCGTCAACACTTCCTGCAGAGCAGTCCCAGCCACTCTTCACTGATGACGAGGAGGACACCACCAGCATCGACACCCAAGCCCTCCAAGACATCATTGAGCTCATCCGCCAAGCACCTCCAGGATCAGGGCAGGCCAGCTGCATTGAGGAGACCCCACCCACTCCACAAACCACCCAGCAGGAGGCACCCACAACCCCGGCTGTCTCCCAAGACCCCCCGAGCAACACATGGCCTTCCAACGCCGTGTGTTGGAGGTCCAGATGGAGGTGGCTGAGCAGGTGCGGGTGGGGTTCGACCTCATGGCTACCAAACTGGACGCCATCCATTGGTGTCTAGGTCCCATCAGGGACCAGCTCCAGTCCCTAACGGACACCCACGGCCCGCTCCATGGTCTCCAACTAGCCATGACTGACATCGCTGGAGTCCTGACTCAGAGACAAGAACACCTGTCCGCTCAGAGTGGCTCCAGCGATTCCATCCGTGAGCTGGCACACATGCGGAGGCTCATGGAGGACATGGTGCGGATGGAGGCGGAAAGGATGGCAGCCACCGCTGCACATCAGCGTAATGTAGCTGGCATGTACCAGGTCCTGCATGTCCTCATCATGGCATTGCTGCCACAAGGCGTGGCGATGATGAATGCTGCTGCGCCCTCACCATCCACAACTCCGCCCCCTGGTGTGTCAGTGCCTCACAGTGCCGCAGCCGGTACTGCAACACCCACAGGTGGGGCAGAGCACACATCCGAGGACGAGGACGTAGATGGGATTGAGTTCAGTAGGAGGCACTAGCGTTCATGTCCGCCACCTTGCCTGTTTCTGCTTGGTGCCGCGCATGGCCCCATGACCTGCCACTGACCCCTGATACACTCCGCTGCACTCACCTTGGCCCGCGACATGGACTGCCATATCCTGTTCGATGACCAATGACACGGTGACCAGACTGCGGACTGTACCCTTCCTCTTCCGCAGTACTTGTCATCCCCGGATGGACTCTGGCTGGCCCTCCACGGGCCCATATTGTGTAGTGTGCTTGGCATGGACCTGTACTGCTCCAACTGCAATACTCCTCCGGATGTGCAATAAACATCCATAAACGCACTGCTGTGTCATGTCCTTCATCATTCATGTATGAATGTGTGGATGAATGTAGGGACAGTGATTTCCCTCACGTCAATGATGCTCATCTAGTGGGATGCCAGTCACAGTGTGCCACATTGCCTATTGTGTTCCGCTTGCCGTGGACACTACAACAGGGACACACGCATTTGTCACTTCCTTGTCCGGACATGGACTGAACCACGCCCTGAGCCCCCAAGTCATTGTTGCAAGCCCTGCGCTGGTCCGGCGTACGCCAGGCCAGACCACTCCGCTTATGCTCCGAGGGGGGGCCCACATAGCTACATGTCGCAGGCGTACACACTGGTGGTATGCAGGTCACTGGTCTAGTTGTCAGCATGCCACGGCCACTCCCTGAGGGCAGCTTTGCACACACACCACACCCATCAGGCACAGGCGTCAAAGGCCATGTGACCCCGCCAATATAAGGGGCCGGCAACATCACATTCCCCACTGCCGGTGGTGACTTGATGACGGACGCTCCACGGTTCTCAATCATAAAGGGCCCATGAGTTGTGGCGCCCAGGGTTGGTCACACCCGAAGCCTTGCGGCCGTCACGGGCCTACCACCACGTGGCGCTGACTGGGGTTGCACAGGGTTAGTGCCAACCGAAGCCTTGCTTCCGTCACAGGCCTACCACCACGTGGCGCTGACTGGGGTTGCACAGGTTTAGTGGCACCGAAATAGCTGAGCGGGTGTGCAGCCTGCGATGATGACGTGTGCACTGATGTGGTCTCTGCCATTGATGCCTCAGGACTGAGCGGCATGTGTGGGACCTGCTGGGCCGCGGTGCGGCTCCGCATGATGTGGACCATGCCATGGTGGCGGGACCGGGGCCTGGAGCTTGCACGGGCACGTGGTATGCCCACTGGTGGACACACTGTTGGCGGCATTTGAGCAGTGGGCCCGGGGTGCGCAAGTGCGGACAGCCAGCGCTGGCCGGCAGAAGGGGGTGGGGTGCGGCTGCATGTGTGCGCAGGGACGGACAGGCGTTGTTGCCGTGTGCTGTGTGATGGACTCTGCCATGATTGACTCTGGCCTCGATTGCAGGTTGCAGACCTGGTGGCTTGCAGTGTATCCCAGCACGTGGTTGGAGACACACCGGTGGCAGCAGGTGAACAGTGGGGCCTGGGTGCGCAGGGGCGGCTGGGTCTCTCTCTCTCTCCCTTCCTTCCCTCTATCACTCTCTCTCTCTCTCCCTTCCCTTCCCTTCCTTTCCTTTCCTTCTCTCTCTTTCTCTCTCTGCCTTTCTTTCATTCTCTATTTCACTGTGTCTCGCTCCTTTGATGTGCGCATGACACACGTTCTGATTTTGTGCTTTATTTTCCAGGCTGTGACATCGAAATTGTCCCGGACGGAGCCGACAGGAGTCTTCCGCATTGGTGTTTTGTGTTGTATTTCAATAAAGTTTTTGGTTGTTACTTCAGTGTTGTGTGACTGTTTCTCGTTCTTCTGGCCACAAATGTGTGTTATTTTTTATCAATGTGCGTCATCTGGCGCTTTTTGTGGCTCTTGTGTCGTGCACGGTATGTGTATGTCGGGGGGGGGGCTGGGGGGGTGGTGGTGGGTGTTGTGGCCCTCATGGGTATCGAACCTGCATGATCATTGTCTCCATGGCATCTGTGGGTCTTCAGATGTGGGTCTTCAGATGTGGCTCTTGGCTGGGCTCCCTTTCATGCTGCAGGTAGTCGTCTTGCTTTACACCAGCAAAAGGCAGGTGTTAATTCCCTGGTGCTACCGCGGCTTATCGCCTGTTTTTGGTTCGCATCGCAGATCTGGCAGTTCGTTGTGAAAGTGGTGTTGTGGTGTTTTCGTGTGTTTTTGCACGGGAACGCCTACTCTGCATCTCATTAGGGTTAGTTGGTGGTGTCCACTGTGGTGTTAAGTTTTGGGGCAGTTATCGCAGGAATACTGGCGATGTCGGCAGTTTGCATCCACTTTTGATGAGTTAAGGTGGTGATAAATCGGAGATAAGTCCTTGTGAATATCCCCCAAAGCTTTGCTCCAGCATGGTTATTTAGGTGTCCTTTCAGGGCTCAGGGGGCTGTTATATTTGTGCCCCCTCCCACCTATGAGCCACGGTGCATTGCACCGCTCTACCACTGGCAGCCATGCCCCTGTGGCCCTATTGAGTCACGAAGATACTGAGGTGAAAGTGGAAGGCTGTCATTACAAATCTGCAACCATCTTTTTTTTTACAGCCACCAGTGCCAGGAGCTGATAGAAACGTGCCTATTTTTTGCCAACATTATGACGTAACTATAAAAATATTAACCATGCCAAGTTGGAAAACTCAGGATATTGTAAAATAAAAACACAATAGTTCAGTGATAGAGGGTTAAACTGAACTTGCAGTGAAAAAGTCACATAAGTGTAGCTTTTTCAGCGGTAATAGTTAATGTCTGCTCAGCTGCGGAGCCCTCGCAGCCCTTGCTACAAAGACCTGTGGGATATGCCTTTGTTTACGGTAACATCAAACAAAAGGCGATGAAGAAACAACTCTAGCCTAATTAATAGCTTTGTCTAGATGTTTACTCTGATGGGATTACCTGGTTTTCGTTCAATGAGCTTCATTAATAAGTTAGAGTAAGCATGTCTTTATCATATAAATTGCTCCCACTTGTAATTTGATTACTCAGCATCGTCTGTGCCAGCGCTTGTTTTTCATTCATAACTGCAACGGGCAAAAGCGTGCTTGTGGGCTTCATTATAGCACTTCTATATTTCAGCTGGTGTGTTTTTTTTCGAAACATTTGATAACTCATCTGTGATGCAACATTTCGCTTCACGGAACATGTAACACATGGGCATCCACAGTGCAAGCTTCCCTCGCACATAGTACAGGTGCAGCATAGACACACATGCAGAACAGTCACAACATGGTAGAAACCGGTGAAGGATCTGCAGCACTAGCATAGCCAGTGCAAGCTTCCTTCACACACAGAACAGGTGCACCATAGGGAGAAGCAGCACAAGCTTCTCTGTCACACTTGCAGGAGAGCTATAGCGTGGTGGAAATAGGTCAAGAATCTACAGCACAGACATCGCCAGTGCAAGCTTCCCTCACACACAGAAGAAGTGCAGCATAGGGAGAAGCAGCACAAGCTTCCCTGGCACATGTGCAGGACAGTTACAGCGTGATAGCAACAGGTCAAAGATCTACAGCACAGATATCCCAAGTGCAAGCTTCCCTCACACCTAGAACAGGTGCTGCATAGGAAGCAGCAGCACCAGCTTCCTTGACACACATGCAGCGTTGTAGAAACAGGTGATAGATCTACAGAACAGACATTGCCAGTGCAAGGTTCCCTCACGCCCAGAACAGGTGCAGCACAGGGAGCAGCAGCACAACCTTCCCTGGCACACGTGCAGGACAGTCACAGTTTGGTGGAAACAGGTGACGGATCTACAGTATAGACCTACCCAGTTTGAGCTTTCCTCGCACCCAGTAGAGGTGCAGCACAGGGAGAAGCAGAACACACTTCGCCGGCATACGTGCAGGAGTGTTACAGCATGGTGGAAACAGGTGACGTGTTTACAGCACAGACATACCCAGTGCAAGCTTCCTTCACATCCAGAAGAGGTGCAGCACAGGGAGAAGCTGAACACTCTTCTCCGGCACACGTGCAAGAGAGTTACAGCATGGTGGAAACAGGTGAAGTGTTTACAGCACAGACATCACCAGTGCAAGCTTCATTCAAACCCAGAACAGGTGCAGCATAGGGAGCAGTGGCACAAGCTTCACTGGCAGATGTGCAGGACTGTTACTGCGTGATAGAAACAGGTGATGGATCTACAGTACAGACATAGCCAGTGCAAGCTTCCCTCACAACCAGAATAGATGCAGCACAGGGAGAAGCAGAACACTCTTCCCTGGCACACATGAAGGACAGTTACGGCATGTTAGAAACAGGTGATGGATCTACAGTACAGACATAGGCAGTGCAAGCTTCCTTCACGCTCAGAACAGGTGCAGCACAGGGAGCAGCAGCACAAGCTTCACTGGCAGATGTGCAGTACTGTTACTGCATGATAGAAACAGGTGATGGATCTACAGTACAGACATAGCCAGTGCAAGCTTCCTTCATGCCCAAAACAGTGTCACCACAGGGAGCAGCAGCACACGGCTCCCTGGCACCAATGCAGGACAGTTTCAGCATGGTAGAAATAAGTCATGTTTTCCTCACAAGTGGGATAGATGCAGCACAGACATCGCCAGTGCAAGCTTCCCTCACAAACAGAACATCTACAGCACAGACAGAAGCAGCACAAGCCTTGATCATCAACAGGATACGTATAGCACAGGCAGTCCAAATAATATGAAGGACTTTTGCCCGACATATGCAGTCGGGGTCATTTAAGAAGGATGCCAACACAGCTGCCCAAATGAGTAGAAGAAATTATGTGACAACATAACTACACAGAAACATAGACAATAGAGCAACTTCATACAGCGCTGAAAATATTGGATCCCCCCCTCATGTTGTGAAATCACTAGGCAACACTATGCGATGAAACATACATTTTAAGATTATGCCAATACACGTTGATGATCCACCGTAACAGAGATATGGGTATGTGTTATTTATATTCTGTTTCTGAGAGGTACTACATTAAATAATGCCGGCCATGCGACAAATTCATCTTCTGTGCATACTACTAGTGGGCTTCGATAATAAATTATTTTCGTTCTAATTTGGGATAACATTGATATCAGTATGTATTGTTCGACGTGAGTTTTGAGACGCGCAGGGCTGGTAAGTGCCCATGGCACCCAGCGCCAGCAATAATGTGCTGTATTGAAGGACATTGATATGCTTCGAGCCTGGGATTGGCAAATCTTTTTCCTTCCTATATTTGAATGTTGCCAGTGTCACTGGGGCATGGTAGAGTCTCTTTGTTTGTTCAATGCATGTTACAGGTGGACATCTGAATGCTTTCTTTTTACCTCTACTCAATGAAAATGCTCTGAATACTTCCCGAGAGCCCTTTGATGACAAGGAGGCGCTACTGGATCACTGGCCCTGCGGGAGTGTCTTGCTCATTGAGGAGCCTTAGAAGTTTTCTTTTATATTGTTCCTGCAGTTGTTGAATAACTGGTTTGTTAATACTTCAAAGCATAACCAGTTGGAAGATGGCCCTATAGCAGACCACTACAGCCATCACAACAATTGTTGTTGATCTTGTGATTAACATAAGAATATAAACAAAGCCAATTCTGGAACTAATGATACCCAGTGATCAGAAATGCTGAATGAGTAGAGGTGAAATGGGCAGTTAGCCGTTTTCTTATGCCATATCTTTCTGAATTAACAACTGACCTGTCAGCACTCTCGGTTATGCTGATTGAAGCTAAGGGTTTCTGTGTAGGAACTATGTTTGCTTGCATGCTTCACAGCTGGACTCTTGCTGGGTTATGCTGGTTGAAGCTGAGGGTGTCTTTGTAGGAACTATCTTTCCTCGTATGCTTCACAGCTGGACTCTTGCTGGGTTATGCTGGTTGAAGCTGAGGGTGTCTGTGTAGGAACTATGTTTGCTTGCATGCTTCACAGCTGAACTCTTGCTGGGTTATGCTGGTTGAAGCTGAGGGTGTCTGTGTAGGAACTATCTTTCCTTGTATGCTTCACAGCTGGACTCTTGCTGGGTTATGCTGATTGAAGCTGAGGGTGTCTGTGTTGGAACTATGTTTCCGTGTATTCTTCACAGCTGGACTCTTGCTAGGTTATGCTGATTGAAGCTGAGGGTGTCTGTGTTGGAACTATGTTTCCGTGTATGCTTCACAGCTGGACTCTTGCTGGGTTATGCTGATTGAAGCTGAGGGTGTCTGTGTTGGAACTATGTTTGCTTGTATACTTCACAGCTGGACTCTTGCTGGGTTATGCCGGTTGAAGCTGAGGGTGTCTGTGTAGGAACTATCTTTCCTTGTATGCTTCACAGCTGGACTCTTGCTGGGTTATGCTGATTGAAGCTGAGGGTGTCTGTGTTGGAACTATGTTTCCGTGTATGCTTCACAGCTGGACTCTTGCTGGGTTATGCTGATTGAAGCTGAGGGTGTCTGTGTTGGAACTATGTTTCCGTGTATGCTTCACAGCTGGACTCTTGCTGGGTTATGCTGATTGAAGCTGAGGGTGTCTGTGTTGGAACTATGTTTCCGTGTATGCTTCACAGCTGGACTCTTGCTGGGTTATGCTGATTGAAGCTGAGGGTGTCTGTGTTGGAACTATGTTTCCGTGTATGCTTCACAGCTGGACTCTTGCTGGGTTATGCTGATTGAAGCTGAGGGTGTCTGTGTTGGAACTATGTTTCCGTGTATGCTTCACAGCTGGACTCTTGCTGGGTTATGCTGATTGAAGCTGAGGGTGTCTGTGTTGGAACTATGTTTCCGTGTATACTTCACAGCTGGACTCTTGCTGGGTTATGCTGATTGAAGCTGAGGGTGTCTGTGTTGGAACTATGTTTCTGTGTATGCTTCACAGCTGGACTCTTGCTGGGCTATGCTGATTGAAGCTGAGGGTGTCTGTGTTGGAACTATGTTTCCGTGTATGCTTCACAGCTGGACTCTTGCTGGGTTATGCTGATTGAAGCTGAGGGTGTCTGTGTTGGAACTATGTTTCCGTGTATGCTTCACAGCTGGACTCTTGCTGGGTTATGCTGATTGAAGCTGAGGGTGTCTGTGTTGGAACTATGTTTCCGTGTATGCTTCACAGCTGGACTCTTGCTGGGTTATGCTGATTGAAGCTGAGGGTGTCTGTGTTGGAACTATGTTTCCGTGTATGCTTCACAGCTGGACTCTTGCTGGGTTATGCTGATTGAAGCTGAGGGTGTCTGTGTTGGAACTATGTTTCCGTGTATTCTTCACAGCTGGACTCTTGCTGGGTTATGCTGATTGAAGCTGAGGGTGTCTGTGTTGGAACTATGTTTCCGTGTATGCTTCACAGCTGGACTCTTGCTGGGTTATGCTGATTGAAGCTGAGGGTGTCTGTGTTGGAACTATGTTTCCGTGTATGCTTCACAGCTGGACTCTTGCTGGGTTATGCTGATTGAAGCTGAGGGTGTCTGTGTTGGAACTATGTTTCCGTGTATGCTTCACAGCTGGACTCTTGCTGGGTTATGCTGATTGAAGCTGAGGGTGTCTGTGTTGGAACTATGTTTCCGTGTATGCTCCTGTTTATTGGTAACTTTTCAGGTAGTGGCAGTGCAAGCGTACCTCACGAATATGACAGGAGCAACAGCGACAGAGGCACTACAAGCATCCTCATAAACATGGCAGATAGGGTTCAGGCAGTTACAGATGTGTGTTATGCTTACTAGACAATGAAAGAATTGCTACTCCTGCCTCATGAACATTTAGGATCACTTCAGCCTTCATCTTGCCCTGCAGGGACATGCCTCCAGACACAAGCCTAGTTTAGCCCAAAAGTCGAAACCAGTGCTCGTCTTTGTCATTCATTCAGCTCGGGATACTCCCTGTGCACTGACTCCCCCACAAGTAAAGACCTAAGTCTTCTGCATAAAGCTTGCTCTGACTACCAGAGTCTCCCTGGTCAACTATGAGAGAAGATGCCATCCAGATAGATGAAAGGCTGGCAGCAGACGTTGCAAGGCATAGACAAGGTCTCAGTTTACAGATTGGATAGTGAGCATTTGCCCCCCTAACCCCGGAATAACTTGTAAAGGGAATACAAGTTGCTAAGGGATATGATATGAAGGGAAGAAGAAGCTGGGACTGTTTGTAAGAATGGGGAAAGAAGCATTGAGTGTAGTATGCCGACGCTGTGTATTATTAGCAGAAAACATGTTTGGAGATGTTGTGCAGTATCGGGCAAAAGAAAAAAAAGGCCGATGATGGCAGCCATAGCATTGCATAGGCGAAGATGTATCATCACAGAAGTGCGAATGCATTGCGATGCATGTGTGCGCCTACTAAATAATATGGGTGCACTTTTTTTAAATTTACTGGTCCAAGATGAATCAGTAAATAAAAAAAATGGAATTTTATTAGCACAAAAGTGCTTTATGTAAGGCAGAGGTGCAACAGCTATTTACTGTGTGGCCCTCCTAAAAATTTAGAATTATAAAAGGGCCATGGCTGGGTTTGAGGCAACTGAGCACCGGGTGGGAGGAAGCAACGGGGAGTGGGTGGGTGGGGTAAGAGAAAAGCAGCAAATGAGGGAGAGAGCAACAAAAAGGGTGCGTGAAAAGGACACGAGGGAGAGAGAAACACTGAGTGGAGGGCAGCGGGGCAATTTGGTAGGGCGGAAGCACGAGAGAGACAGCAACATGGGGCTGGTATATGGTGGGAAAGGAGATGCACCGAGGGAGAGAACTGCAGAATACATGTTCTCTCATAGGGTGCTTAACCTAATCAAGAAGAAAAAACAGTTCCCTCCAAATGATACAAGTCAGCCAATCAAAAGGGTGGCAAAGAGGCTAAGCTCCGGAGAAGGACCAACACAAGGAGAGGAAGTCATCCAATAGGAAGTGAGCAAATGAGAGTGACAATAAAGCCAATCAATTGTAAGCAGTAGATGGGCTCTAAAACCACAGCAAGTTTTTTTATAAGCCCACTAAAGCTTGTGCCAGAACTAAAAATGCATTGCACACATTCTAAAAGAGGCTGATACCGTTCAAAAAATGTTTTTATCAATTTCAAACATTTTCATGTCTTATAGAAGCAGGCACCCTGGAAAGAAGGCTTGTTTCTTCTTCAGCTGGTCGTCCCTGCTTTCACTTTAGATTACAGGAGACCTGATCCTTCCCCTTCAGCCTGAGGCAACTCAAGGTCAGCTATAACCATTCAGGAACAGTTTCTTTTTTTTTAACCAAACGTAGAGGAGCTGTTCTTAAAAAGAAAGAAGCTTGGAAACCTTGCTCCCAATAAATCCCTCCCGCTTTCAAAATTCTAGGAATTCTGTAAAATGAAAGAATATGGTAGGAATGGCATATTTCCATTTATTCCTCCCAGACTCACAACCTACCTCAGCTGTATGAAAATAGATCCTTACAACATGGCAAGTTGCTAAACGTTTTGCCTGAGACTAGTAAATGTGGTATTGGAAAATGCATTTTTAGGGTTGAGCCTGCAAGAGCATGCGCTAGCGCATGCATCTCGCTTGCAAGACACTGCTGTTAACAAAAAGGGCTTGGAGCCTGCCCACTGCTTACCATTTGTTGGCTTCCGTGGCATTTTTTTTTACAGACTCGTAATTCATCAAGGCAGTCCTAATATCATTTGCGTTCCTCTCTGTGGAGCAGGGACCAAGCACTGACTGATTCAACTTAATCAGTGCCAGTCTGTTTCTCCCAACGTGAATGAGATACAATTTGTTTTGTTTAACTTTTAGTGCCCTGCAAACAGAAGTCATATGACTGGCAAAAACGGGCCCAGCAAGACAAACAAAATTGCAAAGATTTCTTTTATATAGTTAGCTTTTCTTTTATTTTTCCTAATCTTCTTTTCTCACTTTGCATTCATGTTTTCTTTTGTTTTTGCTCATGGGCAGTGTTCTCAAAAGATGAGGATTATGTTATTGTAAAGCAACATTGTTTCTTTCTTTTGTGTACTTTCTGAAATGACGCTTCAACACCGAATTGTGTAATACACCCCAATTCACCCCTCTTAAATCCGCCCGTCTCCATTCCATGCCAATCCACCCACCCCACACCAATCCACCCCACTCAATCCAGTCCATCCCCGACCAATCGAATTCACCCCACTCTAATCCAAACTAATCACCCCAATCCACTCCACTCCAACCCACCACACTTCAATCCTCTCAACATTCCAATTTGCCCCACTCCAATACACCCCACTCCAAAAACATCTGTCCCAATACAATCCAAAACAATCTGCCCCACTCCAATCCAAAACAATCTGCCCCACTCAAAAACAATCTGCCCCACTCTAATCCAAAACAATATGCCCCACTCCAATCCAAAACAACCTGCCCCACTCCAATCCAAAACAATATGCCCCACTCCAATCCAAAACAACCTGCCCCACTCCAATCTAAAACAATCTGCCCCACTCCAAAATTCTCCATTCCAATATGCCCCACTCCAATCCAAAACAGTCTGCCCGACTCCAATCAGCCCCACTCCAATCTAAAACAATCTGCTACACTCCAATCTGCCCAACTCCAATACCAAACGATCTGCCCCTCTCCAATCTACTCCTCTCCAATCCAAAACAATCCCCCTACTCCAATCCAATCCACCTCACCCCATCTCAATCCAATCTGCCTCACCCCAATCCAATCCACCCCACTCCAAGCCAATCCACCCCACACCAATCCAATCCAGTCAAATCCAATTTACCCCACTCCAATCCACCCCACCCCGCTCTAATTCACCCCACCCCACCCGATACACCTCAGTCCAATCCACCCCACCCCAATCCAGTTCTCCCCAACCCAATCCAACCCACCCCAATCCATCCCACTCAATCAATCCACCCCACCACACTCCACTCCAATCCAATTCACCTCAGTCCAATCCACCCCACACCAATCCAGTTCACCCCACCCCAATTCAACCCACCCCAATCCACCCCACTCAATCCAATCCACCTCACTCCAAATCACCCCACCCTACACCAATGTAATCCACCTCCCTCCATTCCATTCCATTCCACCCCACTCAATTCCCTTCTACTCCATTCCCTTCCAATCCACCCTACTACAATCCACCCCACCTACACTCCACACCACCCCCACTCCAGTCCACCTCACTCCAGTCCACCCCACTCCAATCCACCCCACCGCACCCTGCCCCATTTCAGTCCTCTCCACTCCAGCCTAATCCACCCCATCCAGTCCACCCCACTCCAATCCACCGCACTCCACTGCAGTCCAATCCACCCCACTCTACTCTAATCCACCCCACTCTACCCCAATCCAATCTACCTCACCCCAGTTCAATCACCCACTCAATCCAATCCATCCAGCCCACCACACTCCAATCCACCCCACTCCAATCAAATCCACCCCAGTCCAATCCAGTCCACCTTACTTCAGTCCAATCCACCCCAAACCAATCAAATCCACCCCACTCCAATCGATCTCAATCTAATCCACCTCACCCATTTCAATTCATCCCAGTCCAATCCAATCCACCCATCCAGTCTATCCACTCCAATCCACCCCACTCCACTCAATCCAACCCACTCAGCCCCAGTCCAATCCACCCCAATCTATCCAGTCCAATCCACTCTACTACCTCAATCCATTCCAACCCACTCCACTCTATTCCACCCCACTCCACTCTATGCCACTCCACTCTAAGCCACTCCACTCTACGACAATGCACTCTATGACACTGCTCTCTGTGACACTCTCTGCCACTGAACTTCTGAACTCTACTTCCCTCTACTCAACTCTATGACACTCTAGTCCCAGTAGCGGCTGCTACCGGACAGGGGTGGTAGGGCGGGGAGGAGGCTGGGAGGGGATCGAATGGAGAAAAAAAAAGGAACTTACCTGAAACGGACGGACGGCCGCCTCTCTTCCGTCCTCTTCATTTTCTGGTCCCAGGCAGCAGCAGCAGCAGGAAGCACCCTGGCAGCAGGCTCTCCTGAGCCAATCACAACGCTGCAGTGCAGTGTTGTGATAGGTCTGAGCACCGTGGTTCGGTACTCAGACGGGTATAGGGAGGCTTTGCATGTTCCTCACCAGGCTGTGTAATGCAGCCTGGTGGGGAACATGCAAAGTGCGCAGGACTGTTTGGCCGGCCCAAGAGGGCCAGCCAAGCAGTCATGCGCACTTAGGGAGTGTGAACCACTCCTCCCCCTGCACTGCCCAGCCCCGACCTGCCCCGCGAGCCACTGACTTCCATAGGAAAAATACAATGATAATAACGATATGTTATTATCATTGTATTTTACCTTTGGAGCAGTGGGGCAGGCGTTCCTACGCCTTAGCGGAAGAGCCGCCACTGTCTACTCCCCCAACTCCACTCTACGACACTCTACTCCAACAAATCCAGCCTGCGACACTCTGCTCCCCCCTTTCCACTCTAGGACACGCCACGCCACTAACTTTTAGCCATGCTGAACCGCAATCACACTGGCGTACAACATTGCAAAAACACATTGCCAATAGCTCTTGCATAGGCGAGACCTATTGGCTTTGCCAATGCTTGTTATCTCAGTGGCGCTACCTTGATGATCTCGAGGCTCATCCTTGTGCCCACTGCCTTAAGCTGAGAAGCAGGCCTGACCCTCTTCGATGAGCTATCTTCGTATGAATGGACACAGGTAAGCTTATGTTCTCCTCATCTTCAAACTGTCAATAGAAAAAGAAGATAGTAACCGGCGACAGCTTGACAGGCAGAGGATAAATGGATAAGATCTGAAAGGAAAGAAGAATACGCAAAAGAGAAAGGTGATGGGAACAAAGTAAGCTGAGTAAAAAAGAAAGAATAAGCAGATGATGTAATAGATAGTGTGTGGGTGAATCAATGGATGGATGAAGGGATGGTTGAATTGGCCGGATGCATAAGGCTGGATAGATCAAAAGGCGTTTGACGAATTAATCTGACGGACGGATGGATGAGTCGGTGTGTGCTGGAAGGGCAGACCGATCGTCGATGGATAGATATATCCAAAGAAAGAGAAACACAGAATGGAATACACGTTGAGGCAAAAGAAACCGTGCAGATTGTAAACTGGGAGAAATTAGTTAACTCCCAGGGTTAAAGGGGAGCTGGAGGCGTCAAGGGAGGCAGACAAACCAGAAATAAATCATTCAATAGACATATTTCCTCTGAGCGCTGAGGATGTAGATTCGCTGTATCATATATATTTTGCATTAAGATATTGATGGTAGATGTGTAAATTAAAAGTTATATTAAGTTTACGATTGAAAATGCGGATACATGAAACACAATTTAGCACCTTTACCGCCTCAATGCCAGGAGATTATTTCAAAGACGAAATACAGAAGCCGAAATATGTCTGCGCTTTCTTTTAACAATTGTTGCATTTGAACCCTGGTATCATGCTTCAGTAGACATCTGTTAACACACCGCTGTTTTCTGTAGTGCGGAACTTGAAACTTTGCCAGAGTCCCGAGAGCGTGTAGCAGCCCAAAGTGGCCAGAAGAGTGCGTCTGTGTGTGACAAATGGGACAGTGAATTAATGTAGCGAGGTACCAAAGGCCAAAATGCTCTGAATGAGATAAACAGAGCCCTGCACGCTACTTCATGCGCACGTTTTAACCGTATGTGAAAACAAAGGGGGAGGGATGTGGCTTAAAGGCTGCAACGGCCGACTTTGAAGCTGAGGAGCCAGGTTCGAGTCTGGCGTGAGGCTCACACATCCAGTGACTCTGGGCAAATCACTTAGGGGCAGATTTACAAGCCCCTTGCGTGACTTTTGCGCTGCAGTTGCGTCACTTTTTTGACGCAACAGCGGCGCAAACAATGCGCCCTATTTACAACGTGACGCATCTAGGGAGATGCGTCATGTTGTAAAGCCCTGCGTCACATTATACCTGCGTCAGGTATAATGTATGCAGGGTGGGCGTTCCCACGCAGGAAGGCCTCATAAAAGTGACTCAGTGAAATCTACAAGATTTCACTGCGTCACTTCTAGGACGCCACTGCGTCAAAACCTTACGCCTGCTTGAAGCAGGCGTAAGGAGTGACGCAGTGTAGTGGGAATAGGCCTCAAAAAGCATTGCTGGAGTTGCGTCGTGCTTGCGACACGACTCCAGCAATGCGTGACTTTTGTCCCAACAGATGCGTCAGAATTTCTGACGCATCTGTCAATCCTTGCGCCATGGTGCGCCGTATTGTAGGCAGATGCGTCACTTCGTGAACCCCTGCGCTACATTATACCTGCGTCAGGTATAATGTATGCAGGGTGGGCGTTCCCCTTGCAACAAAGGGTCGTAGGAGTGGCACAGTGAAATCTATAAGATTTCACTGCGCCACTTCTAGGACGCCAATGTGTCAAAACCTTACGCTTGCCTCATGGCAGGCGTAAGGGTGACGCAGGCCCTTTAACATGGGGCTTGCCCCATGTGAAAGGAACATTGCTGGAGTTGCGTCAGGCTTCCGACACAACTCCAGCAATGCACCACTTTTGCGCCGACATATACGTCAGTAATACTGACATATCTGCCATTCCTTGCGACATGATGTGTCATACAGTATATATGATGTATCAATTGTGTCGCAAGGAGGGCGCACTGAGAAGTGTTGCATCGCTGCTTTCACGCAGTGATGAGACACCTCATAAATTAGGCCCTTAATCTCCCTGTGCCTAAAAATGAATGGGCCCGTCTGTAATGCAACTGGTGCTCATGTAAAGCGCTCTGATACCTTCTGGTCAAGTTCGCGCTATATAAAACTACAACCATAAAAATAGACCACTGTTTGGTACTTTCTTCTGGCTCTGCATCAATTGGAGAATAACACAGAGCGATGGTTTGGGTGTTTGGCGAATAACCGCACGAGAGAGAGAGAGAGCAAAATGGGGGCGGGGGAGGTGAGGGAGAAGCACTCGAGAGTGCAGGCCTCAATGCTAGCAGGGGAGAAACACACAAGAGAGCATCACACAATGGAGGCAACAACACTGATCATGGGGAGGGAGCGGGAGAGATCACCTAGTCAGTGCGTCCCAAACTTTTTGGAACCCCGACCCAATTTATACAGGGAAAAACTTTCACGACCTACTGTAGGAAGGTGGAATCTGACTATATGGTTGCCCCCACTTTTTTTATGGTGTTTTGCTGGTTTATGACTTAGTTGGACTGGGACCCTGCTATTCAGGGCCCCAGTCTATCTGCTCTCTCTAAACGACATGGAGTGCACTCTAGGTGCACTAGTGATTGGATACTGTGGTGCCTTATGAGTCCCTAGTATATGGTACCTTAGGTGCCAAGGGCATAGGTACTTCACAGGCCTACCAGGGGCTGCAGCATGTGTTATGCCACCCCTGGGAAGCAGTCTAAATCTGACACCACAGGCCTGCTACTGCAGCCTGGGTGAGGTGGTGCTAGCACCCCTCACTGAGATATAGGTTTCCTATATCTCTCCTGCACACACATATAAACCTATCAGTCACCCCTAAGGCAGGCCCTATCAATCCTGAGGGCAGGGTGCTTGGCTTCTATGTGAGGGGGTGCCTCTGCCTGAGCAGGGCCCCTCTGCAGCTCTCAGAGTCTATTCTCTGGTGCGGTTTGTGGATGCGGTTAAACCATATACTATTTAAGTGCATTATATCCTCGCGGTAAATGCTAACTTTGGAATGGCTGCATCAAAACATGTCGTGTTTGGTGTCAAACATCTTGGAATACTACCCCCCGCCAATCTTGGCGGCGGGGGTAGCATTCCACCCTCCTAGAGGGATAAGACATGTACCTGCTGTGGAAACGCGGTAGAATCCTAAAGAGCCCTGGCATCACAAAATGGATGCCACCAGTCACAGACACTGGGCTGCCCTCCTGCTGATGACCGAAACTCGCAGTGGAGGAAGCCCAACAATAGGCATCCTGTCACAGGGAGGTGTAACCACCTTCCAGACAGGGTTTAGTGTATTGGGGCTGGGTGGGTGCACTCTTAGAGTGCTTTGAAGTCCTGCACTGGGGGAGCAGAAGGCTCCTCTGTGCATATGCCAGTTCAAACCAGCTCAGGGGCTACCTGCCCCTGCTCTGGCGCGAAACTGGACAAAGGGAAGTGGGTGTAGCCACCCCCTCCCTTGACCCTCCCATAGGTGGGGTCATAGAGCTAGTCCATCCCCTCTTTTTAGTATAAGAGGGGGAACCTTGCCATTGCAAAGCAGATAACCCCTGGACGACGCTCTACAGAAGAATCCTGGCCCTTCGACGTTCCACTACCTTTGGAAGACAGAAGAATCTCCCTTGGAGTCAAGGAGTGACTCCCCTGCTTGGCAGGCACCAAAAACGACAACGACGGTCGCAAACTACGCCGCTCCCGCCGGAGTCCGAAGTCCCTGCAGCCCAAGAAGTGGATTTCCTGACCTCTCCCAGGCCATCGTGAGTCCCCAGCGAAGCTGAGGCAAGTGGACCCCCCGAGTAACGAGGAACCGCGACCCCTGGGTACCGTGCACTATTGTCGAGTGCAACCCCTTCACAACGTTCTACGAACTTGTGCTTTGGACCACGTGTGGTCCCGACCTCCAGCAGGAATCCTCCGAAGATCAGAGGCCTACACCGTCCCGAGTGACCGTGGGCCCCTGTTGAGTGATTCCGCCCGAGGTGTCTTCGCGATCCCTTGCCCGCTGGCTTGTGGGTCCCCAGAAGACTTCCTAAAGAAACCAAAGGGCTCCCCTGGTTGCTCCAGGCCTGCCCTGACTTACCCTCGCTGGGTGAGTCCCTCAGACCTTGCTGGTCTGCGCCATCGACTTTTCTTCATCTCCCCGAGACTTGCGGCTGCCAAGGCTTGTTGGCTCCGATCGAGTTGCCGACACCGCAGTCAGCTGCAGACGTCGAGGAACACACCGAATCCAGCTCCTGGTCGTCGTCGACGCCTCCTGGACCACGTGGCTGAAGAGTCAAGGCACCTGCAACCGACCTGAAGCGACCGACGACGGTGGGCATCCATCTTCCTTGCCCCGGGTCACTGCCAAGTGACTTTGAACACTGTCCCCTCTGCTTTCAGGTCATCCTTCTTCAGAATCCAGGCTTGGATTCCACCGGACACTTCTTCAGCTCCCGCAAGCAGCAAGTCTTCTTTGTTCGCCATTGAAAACGACGCCGCGACCCGACACCAAAGGACACCTGTGCACCCGGCTTCCCTGGGTGAGGTAACTCCAGCACTACGGTGCTCCTGTGGGTGTGGGCCCTAGAACTACTTACCCTGTAAGTGACTTGCTTGTAGGTTCTCCCGAAGTATCCTAAAACTCTTTATTTCCAACCGCGACTTGCCCCATTGAAGTTAACGGCGATTCGCGCCTGTGTATCCACACTGCACGCGTCCCCCGTGGGTCCTTTACTTACCTGCCTTGGGTGGTTTCGTGAGGCCCCAGCACTTCTGAAGGCCTTAGGCCTTGTCTCCTTGCAAGTCGTTGTTTCTAAGTCTCTTACTTAGTATATGGTCTGGTACGCCCCTAGGGCCCCAGCCATATTTTGTGCTTAACTTATTGTGAAACGTTGATTTGTGCATATGTTTGTCTTCTAATCTCATAAAGAGATTAGTAGAGAGTTATTTAGAAATAAATACATATATATTTGATATATATACCTGTGTGGTGTCTTTTCATTTGGTGATTCAAGAGATTATATGGTAAAACAAGCTGCTTTACATTCCTCCGAGACTTAGCCTGAAGGCTGCTCTCCACAGCTACCACTAGGATAGCTTTCTTTAAAAGGTTGTCTTAAACCTATCTACCATAAGAGTCGATTTGCCCTGGTGCAAGGTGTCCACTTTAATTAGTGAACAGCATATACCAGGCCAACTTCTCACATTGGTGGGCAGCGTGTGGGATTCCAGCTTGCCATTGTTTTACCAGAAAATCTCTATTTGAATTACTAACTGAAAACCATTATAGGTACTCAAGGTACATATAAAGTCAAGCTTAGTATCAATAAGTTCTACTGAACTTAGAGCTGTGTGCCAAGGGATAGCACACCCTTTCCACAGCTCAAGCTAGGATCAGTAGGCCACAAACTAGTGTAGGTAGTACAACACTGCACAACACTAGAATGTCCTTAAAGGGTGGACCCAGTGGATCCACTCAGCCTCAGTATAAGGACATGGCTTTCTCTGACTTGAGAGCCATGTGTGTTGACAGACACCTGAGACTAGGACAGAGTCCCTCAACACTACACCTGATAGATCTGCTGACAGCAGATGACCTTAGATTGGCTCTAGGAGCTAAGGGGTCTGAATCAGTGGGTGGGTCAATCATAGTATCTGGGTCAGATGAGGACAATCCGAATGACCAAGACTCTGTGGTTGAAGGGCCAGGCTTCAAGGGGCCTGAAAAGGACAGAGGAATTCTCCCTAAGAGAACTGACAGAGAGGAGGAGAGGCACAGATCCCCTTCCAGGGAATCTGACCACTCTTATCACTCTGGCAGAGAATTTGTCCAGCAGAGGAGCTCATACTTTTCCTTAAGAGAGACCTCCTCTGAGAGAAGGTGCAAACTGCTCCAGTATGAGGAAGCCAAGGTGGCCCTCAGAACCAAGCAGTTGGCACTGGATAGGGAAGCCCTGGAGATCCAGAGAGCTTCTAGAAAAGAGGGGTTAGAACCCCCTGGTGGCAGCAACAGTGTCCCTAGAAGCAGAGAATATGTCCCTGACCATAGGAACCTGAGCAAGGTTGTTCCTCCCTACCAGAGTGGGGATGATATCCACAAGTGGATAACTGCTATGGAGAGGGCCTGTAGAGTACAGCAGGTCCCCCAAAAGCAGTGGGCAGCAATCTTGTGGCTCTCCTTTTCAGATAAAGGTAGAGACAAGCTCCTCACTGTTAGAGAAGAGGATGCTGATAATTATGAGGTCCTGAAGAGTGCACTGATAGATGGGTTTGGCTTAACCACTGAAGAGTACAGGTTGAAGTTCAGAGATACCCAGAAGGCACAGACTCAGGACTGGACAGACTTTGTAGATTGTGCATCCAAGGCTCTGGAGGGTTGGCTGGTTGGCAGTAGGGTTACTGATTTCAAAGGATTTTATAATCTAATGATGAGAGAACAGATCCTTAATAATTGTCAAAACCAGCTTTTACACCAGTACCTGGTGGACTCTGATCTGACCTCTCCCCAAGAATTGGGAAAGAAGGCAGACAAATGGGTCAGAACCAGAGTAAGGCCTAAGAATCAGGGTGGTGACCACAAGAAAGATTCTACCAAGTCCCAAGAGAAAGGTGGGGATAAATCCAAGGATAAGTCCACTACAGGGCCCCAAAATTCCTCTTCTGGGGGTGGGTCCCAAACTCCTTCCTCTCCTGAAAAGAAACCCTATTGCCATGTCTGTAAAAAGCCTGGGCACTGGAAATCTGATCCCAGTTGTCCCAGGAATGGCAATAAAGAAAATGTTCCTCCAACAACTACTACCACCCCTCCTGGTACTACCAGTAGTAATCCTCCAGTTGGGAGTAGTGCACCCAAAAAGTTAGGTGCTTTTGCAAGAGGAACAGAGGTGGGCCCTAGTTTAGACAGGACCCCCTCAACAGACTCCTCAGATTCTGATGGTGGTGTAGGATATGCCACCTTTACCATGGGTCCCATAGCATTGGGCAGGTACAGACTGGAGCCAATGATTAATGGTCAGAAAGCTGTGGCATTTAGGGACACAGGGGCTAGTGTCACCATGGTGGCAGGGAAACTAGTCCCCCCTCACCAGCTTTTACCTGAGTTTAAATACCAGGTGACCAACATTGATGGTGTCAGAACAGATCACCCCATGGCCATAGTCAATCTCAGCTGGGAGGGGGTCACAGGCCCAAAAAGAGTGGCAGTGTCCCCAACCCTACCTGTAGATTGCCTGATGGGCAATGATTTGGAAATTTCAGCCTGGGCTGAAGTTGAACACCAAACCCATCTAAAGATGTTGGGTGTCCCTGTAAAGGTTAGGGGGGCTGTGATGGCCACAGCCCCAGCCCAAGATTTTGGAGAGATGGAGCCTGGAAGAATGGCCCACTCTCCCCCAGAAGAGAGCACAAGGGTTGAAGAAAAGTCTTCTTCCCTCCAGACAGTAGGTAAGGGTCAGCCTCCTCAGGGAACTGACCCTACCCCTAGTGAAGGAACTGCCACAGAGGTAGTCAGGCCTGGCCTGGCCACCCCCTGATGGCAGAGGACCCTTACAAGGTGGTACCCAGTCTGGAGCAGGTAACCTGCCCCTCTCTACCCTGCCTCAGTCAGCCCAGGGCTGCAGAGGTCAGGGAGGTCAGTGGACCCCCAGGGCCCCCTGTCCAGAGGAACCCCCATCAGCAGATTAGGGGCACCCAGGCTAGTAGCCCTAGCCAGGTAGAAATTCCTCAACCCACTGAGGGATCCCCCATACCTTTATGTAGGGACCTCCCCAGAAGGACTCTGTTAGGCAAGGGCAAACCTGGGACCAAAAGGTTCCAAACATGCCATGTCCCTCCAGTGTTCCACCCAAAGGGACCCAACCCCCGGCTGTAGGCAGTCAAAGGTTGACCCTTAGAGCAGAGTACCACTCAGTCATGGAAAGACAGGCATACATGGTGACCAGTGAGCTGAGAAAGCTGAGGCCAACATTCCTAGGGCCACACTTCCCTACTCAGACACCTCACCAGCCTGGTACTTTACCAAAGCACACCACAGGTAGTGATTCCCCATGGTGGAGACCCTCTCATACCCTTAGGGTGAGGGATTGCTTAGTGGACCATAAGACAGGGGGCAACCATGCTAGTGCAGGTGCTTCCTTATATGGCCACTTAGTCAATAAAGGCTCAACTGGCCAAGGTTAGCCTTATCTCCTTTCGTTTGGGGGGGTTATGTAGGAAGGTGGAATCTGACTATATGGTTGCCCCCACTTTTTTATGGTGTTTTGCTGGTTTATGACTTAGTTGGACTGGGACCCTGCTATTCAGGGCCCCAGTCTATCTGCTCTCTCTAAACGACATGGAGTGCACTCTAGGTGCACTAGTGATTGGATACTGTGGTGCCTTATGAGTCCCTAGTATATGGTACCTTAGGTGCCAAGGGCATAGGTACTTCACAGGCCTACCAGGGGCTGCAGCATGTGTTATGCCACCCCTGGGAAGCAGTCTAAATCTGACACCACAGGCCTGCTACTGCAGCCTGGGTGAGGTGGTGCTAGCACCCCTCACTGAGATATAGGTTTCCTATATCTCTCCTGCACACACATATAAACCTATCAGTCACCCCTAAGGCAGGCCCTATCAATCCTGAGGGCAGGGTGCTTGGCTTCTATGTGAGGGGGTGCCTCTGCCTGAGCAGGGCCCCTCTGCAGCTCTCAGAGTCTATTCTCTGGTGCGGTTTGTGGATGCGGTTAAACCATATACTATTTAAGTGCATTATATCCTCGCGGTAAATGCTAACTTTGGAATGGCTGCATCAAAACATGTCGTGTTTGGTGTCAAACATCTTGGAATACTACCCCCCGCCAATCTTGGCGGCGGGGGTAGCATTCCACCCTCCTAGAGGGATAAGACATGTACCTGCTGTGGAAACGCGGTAGAATCCTAAAGAGCCCTGGCATCACAAAATGGATGCCACCAGTCACAGACACTGGGCTGCCCTCCTGCTGATGACCGAAACTCGCAGTGGAGGAAGCCCAACAATAGGCATCCTGTCACAGGGAGGTGTAACCACCTTCCAGACAGGGTTTAGTGTATTGGGGCTGGGTGGGTGCACTCTTAGAGTGCTTTGAAGTCCTGCACTGGGGGAGCAGAAGGCTCCTCTGTGCATATGCCAGTTCAAACCAGCTCAGGGGCTACCTGCCCCTGCTCTGGCGCGAAACTGGACAAAGGGAAGTGGGTGTAGCCACCCCCTCCCTTGACCCTCCCATAGGTGGGGTCATAGAGCTAGTCCATCCCCTCTTTTTAGTATAAGAGGGGGAACCTTGCCATTGCAAAGCAGATAACCCCTGGACGACGCTCTACAGAAGAATCCTGGCCCTTCGACGTTCCACTACCTTTGGAAGACAGAAGAATCTCCCTTGGAGTCAAGGAGTGACTCCCCTGCTTGGCAGGCACCAAAAACGACAACGACGGTCGCAAACTACGCCGCTCCCGCCGGAGTCCGAAGTCCCTGCAGCCCAAGAAGTGGATTTCCTGACCTCTCCCAGGCCATCGTGAGTCCCCAGCGAAGCTGAGGCAAGTGGACCCCACGAGTAACGAGGAACCGCGACCCCTGGGTACCGTGCACTATTGTCGAGTGCAACCCCTTCACAACGTTCTACGAACTTGTGCTTTGGACCACGTGTGGTCCCGACCTCCAGCAGGAATCCCTCCGAAGATCAGAGGCCTACACCGTCCCGAGTGACCGTGGGCCCCTGTTGAGTGATTCCGCCCGAGGTGTCTTCGCGATCCCTTGCCCGCTGGCTTGTGGGTCCCCAGAAGACTTCCTAAAGAAACCAAAGGGCTCCCCTGGTTGCTCCAGGCCTGCCCTGACTTACCCTCGCTGGGTGAGTCCCTCAGACCTTGCTGGTCTGCGCCATCGACTTTTCTTCATCTCCCCGAGACTTGCGGCTGCCAAGGCTTGTTGGCTCCGATCGAGTTGCCGACACCGCAGTCAGCTGCAGACGTCGAGGAACACACCGAATCCAGCTCCTGGTCATCGTCGACGCCTCCTGGACCACGTGGCTGAAGAGTCAAGGCACCTGCAACCGACCTGAAGCGACCGACGACGGTGGGCATCCATCTTCCTTGCCCCGGGTCACTGCCAAGTGACTTTGAACACTGTCCCCTCTGCTTTCAGGTCATCCTTCTTCAGAATCCAGGCTTGGATTCCACCGGACACTTCTTCAGCTCCCGCAAGCAGCAAGTCTTCTTTGTTCGCCATTGAAAACGACGCCGCGACCCGACACCAAAGGACACCTGTGCACCCGGCTTCCCTGGGTGAGGTAACTCCAGCACTACGGTGCTCCTGTGGGTGTGGGCCCTAGATCTACTTACCCTGTAAGTGACTTGCTTGTAGGTTCTCCCGAAGTATCCTAAAACTCTTTATTTCCAACCGCGACTTGCCCCATTGAAGTTAACGGCGATTCGCGCCTGTGTATCCACACTGCACGCGTCCCCCGTGGGTCCTTTACTTACCTGCCTTGGGTGGTTTCGTGAGGCCCCAGCACTTCTGAAGGCCTTAGGCCTTGTCTCCTTGCAAGTCGTTGTTTCTAAGTCTCTTACTTAGTATATGGTCTGGTACGCCCCTAGGGCCCCAGCCATATTTTGTGCTTAACTTATTGTGAAACGTTGATTTGTGCATATGTTTGTCTTCTAATCTCATAAAGAGATTAGTAGAGAGTTATTTAGAAATAAATACATATATATTTGATATATATACCTGTGTGGTGTCTTTTCATTTGGTGATTCAAGAGATTATATGGTAAAACAAGCTGCTTTACATTCCTCCGAGACTTAGCCTGAAGGCTGCTCTCCACAGCTACCACTAGGATAGCTTTCTTTAAAAGGTTGTCTTAAACCTATCTACCATAAGAGTCGATTTGCCCTGGTGCAAGGTGTCCACTTTAATTAGTGAACAGCATATACCAGGCCAACTTCTCACACCTACCTTGTTTAAATGGACATGAGGCGGGCGATTTTTTCAATGTAACTAAAGCTTTGTGTGGTAGCACACTGTAATTTACAAACAGCACATTTCCCATTGACATGGTCACTACATTTGCACAGACATACCTTTTTATTGATAAAACTATATTGCACACAAATGATGATGCCTGGAAATCAGGTTTCAGTGAATATTTATCATTTGTGCATCACCAAGTAAAGTGTCTTGATTTCTTTTGATGTTAATAAAATCTTTGTTTCCATCACACTTCAGAATTGCCCAAAAAATGACCCTCATTTTTGCTTTCCTAACTGCTGAATGTATACAGTTCATTTACAGATATTTGCATTTTGTTATGTGCTACAAAAAATGACATCCTACCAACTTTCCTTTCCTACTACTGGTACTCCAGCAATATTGTCACACAACTCACTTTACTTTCGTTCTCTGGCAGTGAGAGGAGTTTGTAAACAACAATTCCCATGTTAAAAGAAAGCAGCAGTTTATCAGAAGACATAGCCTGACAAGTGACCTCGGTCTTTGAAGCGCAGCAAATGTGACAAGATAAATGCAAAGTATAAAGCCGTCTTTGTTTATTGCTTCGACTTTTGTAGCCCACCAAAAATCGACTCACGATCGGCCTGCAGTTTGGGAACCCCTGATCTAGAAAACACATGCACTCTCATGGAGTGCTTAAGCTAAATGAAAAATGTAGTTCCCTGAAAGTCAACAGTGGAAGGACACAAGTAAAGAGAATATGCACCAGGTAGAGACAGTCATGATATGGACAATGCAAACCATCTAATAAGCAAGCAAATGAGAGTGGCAGTGAAGCCAGCCAATAGAAAGTGATTGGTGGGCTCTAAGCATCTGTACGCTCTTAGTAAGCCCACAATAGGTCCTTTTAACCCAGACAGCTGTACTGCCTGTTAGGCTCAACTAAAATCCTCAATGGGAGTGTCTTTTTATTGTAGATGATAAACACTGAAGTGATCAGCAAGGCATCAGACTCGCTCTGACATCGTGTAGGAGAACAGATCCTGGCATAAATCCGGAATCAGTTGCGTAGCTAGGGGGTTGGGCGGTCCGCTCCAGGTGGCACAAGTTTTGGGGGCGGCGGCCTCCCCCCGCTATCACCTGCCATCTCGGGCCGGCATCAGCAACATTTCCCCAACACCAGCACCCCCCCATGCTCTTCACTGTGGCCGCCTCGGGGCGGTAAACGCAGAGACCGCCACGGGCGCCCATAGGGCTAGCTACGCCACTGTCCAGAATTATAAGCTAGTGGACTTTCCATCCACTAGAAGTCAAAAATTAGTGACAAAAATAGTGTCACAAGGGCAAAGAATGCAATGAAAAATTAGGGAAAAATTAATTGTGATGCCTCTTCTCATTTTTGCCTTCTTTATATGTGCTTCAAATAAAAATTTAATTCACAGACGAAGCCTCTTCTACATCTTAGATTGAGAATCTCATAAAGCATCTATTTAAAGACCACCATTGAAAGGGCAGTTTATAGAGTGTGCCCATGACCCTTTCCTGATGTCATGCAGTTCTTTTGGTAGGCAAAGCATAAGCCCAGGGTTGACATCCTTCGCACCACACTGAATTCTGCAGTCCCTCCCCCGCCATTTATTTTCTGCTTTCCACGTGGCTCGCAGAACACCCTTCTGGCTGACTGCAAGTGCAGAGGCACCCGAAAAATCCAGGTGATGAGGACGCCCCGCCTTGAGCTGAGCGTGATGTCCAATAATGCTCTCTCAGGAAGCACATTGAGACCTCCTTTTTCCTCTGAATGCTTGAAATGGCTGGTAAACTTTTAGCACTGCTCTCAGACACTGCTCTGGGCACAGATCTCAACACATATGTCACAGCATGTTATCTACGAAGACTCATTTAAATGCTGTTTTCATTTGAGGTCAAGATGTTTCTTCTAAAGAGATATGGGTGAACTAATTATGTTATGTCTATCGTGTAAGGATTATGCAGCCTGGATGTTTCCACTGCGCAGCTAGTGGCTTTAGTGTAGTGGGCACAATTGACTGGGGAGAGGATGCGGCCTAACAGTTAGGGCGGTCGATCTCAAAGCTGGGGAACTGGGTTCGGGTCTCGACAGGGACACTCAACATCCGGTGATTCGGGGCAAATCACGTAATCTCCCCGTGCCTAACAAAAAATGAATGTGTCCTGTCCTTGTGTAATGTAACTGGTGCTCATGTAAACGCTCTGATACCTTCGGGTCTAGTTTGCGCTATGTAAAACTCCCAAAACAAAAAAATAAAGGTTCTTGCTGGTTTAGATTCACAGATTTTGATTTCAGGTTTTATTTATGGCCACAGATAAGCATCTGCCAAGTCAAGTGACTGTAAAAGACAGATAACTTTCCATTGCTTTGCTAATAACATCACATAATGTTTGCTGGGCTTGGAAGGGATCACACCTCCAGGTGCCTCTAATAGTGACTCAAGGTGCTGCAGGCTATATTTTTGTCTTACTCCAAGGACCTCTAGTAAAGGCTTAAGTTAGTGCCCCTGCATTTTTGCCTGACTCAAGGGACATCTAGCAACTGCTTAAGGTACTGCAACTTTCATTGTGCCTTTGGCAAATCTTCTAGGTTTCATGACAGATACCTGTTGGCTTTGCCAAGGTTTGTTTTCTTTGCCTAGCTACTCTTTAGCCCTTTTTTTGTTTTTATCTATCAACTTTCTGGTGGAGGTGGCTGGCTTCAGGCAGATGTGACCCTCCCAGGGCTTTACTGTCATTCCCTATATATCTGGGTTTTACCCCTGGGACTGAGCTCTTTCCATGCTAAGAATGAGATGTCTCCTTTGTTAATGTGCAGTCGACAGCAAAGCCCTTAAAAGGGCGAGCTCAAGATTTCATACTGAGGAATGCTTGTTGGTCATTTTACTGTGGACCCTCCATTGATTATCCTATACTGGCAACTGCACTGGACCAAGTGAATAAGATAAGCTGTGGTGTGCAATTTCCCCTCTGTGGATTCAAGCACTTACCATTGTTGGCGTTTGGGACTGCGGGAGACACTGTAAACATTTGTGGCATTACCTCCCCCTGGATTGCTGTGATATTGCATTTGAGTGCAACCAGGTTAAAATGGATGGGTACTACAAAAGATTTTGATCAACTTTTGATTGTGATTATGTGTTTATGTATATATATTGTTTTTTGCTTTATGATAAATGTATAATCGTGCAGATACCCATATCTATAATAAAAGAAAGATATGTTAAAAGAACTGAGAACATCCTCGTAAGTCTATAAAGAGTTAACAAGTTATGGTTGGGGACTTTGCTCCCATGCATGAGACGAATTTGTTTGTCTTTTTGCTATAGTCGCTTGTGCATATTTTCCCCTGGACATCCTTTTTTGTGCTTCTTGCTTTGTTCTTGCCCAGATGTTTCCATGGGGGATTAGGGCATAACCCGTCTTTTTGATACTGCACCCCTACCAAGCATTTTGAGTATGCAGTCATTCTTTAATGTGGTTCTTCAGCTTGCACGGGTACAAATGCATGCATAACATACTACAGCCCAGATTCTCAAAGGTTTAGTGTCGGGATAGAGTTACTTTTATAACGCTAAACCGACGCTAAACCTTTTTTGGGATTCACAAACCAACGCAAATTGGTATTTGCGTTGGTTTGTATGGAAAAGTAATGCAAAGCAGCACAAAATGCTGCTTTGCATTACTTTGCATCGAGGGGGCGTTACATAGGTGGTACATGGGCATACCTGTGCTACCACCCATGCTTGTTGAAGGTAAACCCTGTTCTCAAACATCAGCTGAAAAGGTTTAGCACCAAAAATTAACGCCGCTGAAAAGCAGGCAGTAAACAAAGAAATGGTTTCATTTCTCCGTGCTTTTCCAACTTTGCATACATGCTGCACTGTGCAGCACACATACAAAGTAGGAAAAGCTTTTTCACTTGTCTAAGCATAGTATTTTGTAAGGGAAGGATACCCTTCCTGTACAGAACCTATGCTAGACTCACGCAGACACTCTAGCTCTGTGGCGCTAAGGTGTGTGTGTGGGTCTCGGCAGCTGATATCAGCGCCGGCGCTATGGAGAGGGGAGGAGAGAGCCATTTCTACATGAATATTGTGCTCTCCTGCTCCCTCCCTGTCACGCATCGCAGCGCAGCATCTTTGGGTGCTGCGCTGCATTGTCAGCTTTCAGAATCTGGGCCTACCTGTTTAAATTGTACAATGGGTTTGTTGCAGCTCAAAACCTATCTTTTAGCATCAAGCCTTCTGTTTCGCTTGCTGACACAAAACATTTGCACATCTTGCCTTCCATACTTTTTGTGTTTACATGAACACCTGTCCTAAGAGATTTTTTAAGAAATGCATCATTTTAATGACGAGGCTGCAGACTTAAACTACCACCCCACTTGACTAAGTCACATTCCCAGCCTTTTGGGAATGCAAACAGAAAATAAGTATCCGAGTGAATTTCCATCAGTTATTGGGCCCCAGTCCTCTGCCGTAAATCTTACTGCAGTCGAGTTTCTTTACTTAACACTGCAGCCTGTCACCCACTGGTTATTACGTTCACAGAAGGCAGCCCCATCACATTAAAATGACATAAACCCACACCAAGCTATCATCAAAAAGGAAAGCGACCAACAACACATGCTGTGTTTAAAGGCGGTGTATCATTTTAATGGGCTGCTGCAAAATGGCATGTTTTGATCGGTCCCTGTTTTGTTTTGTTGATTAACAGGTGCTGGATGCGGGCACGTTGAAAGAATTCGATGAGCCATACGTTTTACTTCAAAATAAAGAAAGCCTGTTTTACAAGATGCTGCAACAGGTGGGCAAGGCTGAAGCTGCTTCACTAACAGAGGCAGCAAAACAGGTAAGAGTGGTAATTAGGATTGTCTGGGCAACTTTTGTTTGTGCAAGCAGTGCGGTACATGGAATCAATCTCAACCTGTGAGAAACGTATGTAAAACCAGGGATTTGTAGTGCATGAGCATGGCTATTTTGAGTTTCCTTAATTTTTTTTTTACACACAGTTGTATAACAGTGTGGAGTTTAGCGGTTTGTAAGCAACTCCAAACTTAGAAATGCGAATACCACAAGTTAGGAAAGAAAGATGAGACCTCATTGTGAACGTCTACCACAGCGCGCAGTGGCTCCTATTCACCAACTCCTATCTCATAGTACACTTAGTAGTACTTCAGTAGTACTACTAACATACGACAACATTTTAGTAGTAAATATGTTAGGGATATTGAAATTGGCTTGAAAATGGGAAATTTGTAGGGATAAATTGGAGGGGATTAGGGAGGAGTAGGGATGGGTTAAGCGAGGGTTAGGAAGGGGTGAAGGACAGGACATGCACTCACCCACAAAAGAATATGCCCAGGGCGCAAGTCGGGGGTACATGCGGGTGGACGGCGTCCACCCACTATTTTCACAGGGTGAACGCTGTCCACCCTGCCAAGAATTTGGGCCCCAATGAATAATATGCTGAACTCGTCCGGGTGTAATTTCCAAACACTGGGACACTTTCAGCAGCGCCTGAACGTTGTCTGATTTCCATCTGCAACAAGCAACAAGGTGCAGGCGGGGAGGGAGCTTTCTTATTTTAGACTCCTGCTGGGCCCATAACAAAGGCCGAATTTGAGGGGTCATCAGGCCTCCTTTTGTTCGAGTCTCTTGGCTGGGAGCAGTCAGGAGCCTCACACCTGATGCAAATGAAGCGTAGGGGAAACAAAGGCTCAAACCTTGTTAGCACTTCACACATACTTTAAAGAGGCAGTTTTTCACTTTTTTCAGTCCCTGTTTAGGAGATATGCATGCACTGTAAGAATATCAGATGTGTTGGTCTTTCCCAGCATTTACACAAAACAAAGTGCATTTATATAGAGCATTATTCCCCCGAGAAGGAGTTGAAATAATTTAAGTACCACTATTTTTTCTTGTATAGACCTACTCATCCCAAAGCAGGGTGTCAGAGCGTTTTACATCAGACGTGCATATTACATATACAATAAATTATATAAGTTTGTAAATGAATGTACAGGATGTGTTACATAAAACTGGGTGTTTACAAGGTGTAGAAGTCACATATCATGTTCCATAGCTCACTGTGCTATTATCCTCGCAATGCGCTCAAACGTACACATGATACACCTGCTAAACATATATATGAGGGCTTGAGATCTGATGCCACTTCTTGTGATGCCAGTTCCTGTAAAGTCGTGTCTTGTGATGCCACTTCCGGTGATGTCAATTCCTGTGATGCCACGTGTGATGTAATGCGCCGTGATGTCACGCACAGTGATGTCATGCGACGTGGTGTCACGCACCATGATGTCACTTGCAAACTGCCAAACTAGGTTAGTCCCTCACTTCTTTTTTTAGGACTTGTGCCCTGAATATGCCCATTGCTATTCACAATCTGCACTTCTACAGTTACTGCAGCCAAGAAAAGACTCAAAACAGTCATGAATGTACTCCAACTCAGAGCTGGATTAAGTTCAGCACAACACATGGCTAACCACTGGTACTGCAACACCCTCCCATAGAAAATAATGGAGGTTGGGACTTAAATTAGAACCCCATAGCAAACAGCTTTAAAGTAAATTAACACATTTTCATTTTTAAAAAAAATTATATGTAAAATTATGTTAATGTTGAAAATGTATAACTCATAGATAAATATTATTTTATTTTAAAATAATTTAGTTAGCCATTTAATTAAAAAATAAATGTAACTATTTTCTTAAAAAATGAATTCATTTAAATTATTTTATATATACCTTTTAGTAACTTTTAGTACATAATAAATGCATAGAAATAATTCATTTTAGCTAGGTGTAAGTTTTTAAAAAACACGTTAAAAAATAATTCTTATTTAATATACTTACATTTATTAAAAATATAATAAAAAAATTAGTTAATAGTGCAATGCCATTTAAAATATATTCTACATTTAAAATACCTATATAAAGTGAATCTGAAAGAGACACGTTAGTGACAGATTCCTTACCTTAGAATATCCCCAGGCGTCAGGCTGGATCCGGAAAGTTTTTTGCGTAGCAGTACCCTTGCGCGTCGGTAGGCGGCGTCGTGCGGCTCCGCGTCCGTCGTCGGCGTCATGATGGCCGGGATGACGTCGCGGGCAGTACTTAGACGCTGCCCCTGCGCGCTGACGTCAGTTCTTCTTTTTCCGCGCCAGTAAGCGCAGATCCGGGAAGAGCAGTGCCCTAGTCACTTTTTGACTACCTTTTCTTGTGAATTTTTCACTGTTTTCTTCTACGAGTCTTCACGACTCCTAAGGTGTCGTAGGGATGCCCGGCTTTAAGCCCTGCGAGGTCTGTGCCCGTATGATGTCCATCACGGACCCGCACCTCAAGTGTCTCTTTTGTCTCGGCCGAGACCACGACACGAAGTCGTGCCCTAACTGCCGGAAACTTCATCCGAAGGCTTTGCGAGAGCGGTCTCGAAAGCTGCTCGAGGTCCGGCAGTCGGCTCCGCGCCGCACCAAGCCCCGGTCACGGGAGAGGTCGAGGGGCCGGTCGCGGAGCCCCCATTGTTCGTCGGAATCCAAGTCTTCGCGCTCCTCCGGTAAGTCAAAGCACAAGAAGTCTAAGCGGCGTCATCGCTCTAAGACTTCGCCTCGCCGGTCTCGCGACTCGGCTGAGGCCCCTGTCGGCACCGTTCCCGCGGCCCCGGACGTGCCTGTCGAGTCACCCCCGCATTACCCATCCTTCCCGGGTTCGGGGGCGACTCCGGCCCAAGTACAGGAGTTCCTGTCGGCCATGGCCCGCCTCTTCGGGCCTCAAGGTCCCTCCGGTGCGCCTTCGGGCCCCGCGGGCCCTGATGGGGTTTCTCCGGCGTCGCCGTCGACTCCGGTCCCGGCGTCGCCTGTCCCACCAGCCTTCATCCCGGCCTCGGCTCCGGCCCCGGCCTCGATCCCGGCTCCGGTGGTGCCGCAACCCCCATCGACGCCGGTTGACCTAACCACGCCTCCGCCGACGTCCCCGGTGCCGTTCCTGATGCCGTCCGGGGCTCCGGACGGCGTCGTTCCCCGGCTCTCTCCGGCTCCGGACATGGAGCCGGACCGACGTCGCCCGACGCCGGTTCCGGCGCCGCTGAGACCTTGGGTCCCTAATGTCCCTCCTCCTCCATATTATGAACCTGAGGAGGACCAGGAGATCTGGGAGGGGTCTGAGGACCCTCTCACACAACAGTGCGAGTTTGACCCAGACTGGGTTGAGGAACTTGGGGATGCCAGTGGTCTGGACACCTCCCCTGACTCTGGCATGCTGTCTCCTCCCGTGGCTACGGAGGAGGGGGCTAATTTTGCAACGGTGTTGCGTAGAGCTGCTGGAGCCTTGCATCTCCAGTTGCCTACTGTGGCCGTCAGGACTAACCTCCTGACTGAAGTGCTTCAGCCGGCGGCCTCCTCTTCGGAGACTCGGTTGCCGTTCAATGATGCACTCACTGACGTTCTTTTGGGTGCCTGGTCCAAGCCCACCACAGGGGCTCCTGTGGATAGGAACGTGGCCCGACACCATCGCCCTGCTCCGGGCGACCCCCTGTTTCTCTCCCAACACCCCACCCCTGAGAGCCTGTCCAAGCCTCTGCCTCCCAAACCGCCTTCCCTACCGCCCCTCCGGATAGGGAATCCAAGCGCCTGGACCACTTTCGGAAGAAGGCTTTCTCTTCCTCCAGTGCTGGCTTGCGGTCTGTCAACACCGCTTGCCTCTTGGGCCGATATACCCACTCCCTGTGGGATTCGGTGGCGACTGTTTTGCCGCAGTGTTCTGAGGAGGTCCAGACACTGCTTACCCGTGCCATTGCGGAAGGGCGTGATGCGGCTAAATACACCATACGCTGTGGCCTTGATACCGCCGACTCGCTGGGCAGATCGCTTGCAACGACGGTGGCGCTGCGTCGCCATGCCTGGCTGAGGACCACTGGTTTTTCAGGGGATGTCCAGAATACACTCATGGACATACCCTTTGATGGAGTCGGTCTTTTTGGTTCGAAGGCAGACCATGCGCTGGAGCGTTTCAAGGACTCGCGGGCTACTGCCAAGTCCCTGGGCCTTGCTGTTGTGCGCCCTCCACTCACGTCTGCTTTTCGCCCCTTTCGTGGCCACGGGAGGGGCGCCCAGTCACGTCAACAGTCCGGCCAACGGCCCGCGCAGCAAGCGCCTTCGCGTGGCCGAGGACGTGGATACCGCCGTGGCAGTTCGGGCAACCAGCGTGCGGGTCAGGCCACCACCTCCAACCCGTCCGCGGCCTCCAAGCCCTCCTAGTCCCTCCTTTCAGGTGCACAACATGCCAGTAGGGGGCAGGGTCCGCCATCACCTTCACCACTGGCGTCCCATCACCTCGGACAGGTGGGTCTTGGACATTGTCCGAAGGGGCTACTCCCTCCCCTTCGAGACCACCCCCAGCCATGCCACCTCAATTCCACCGCATGTCAGGGGATCACTTGGTGCTTCTACAGAAGGAAGTCACGGCCCTCTTGGCCAAGAGGGCCATCGAGCATGTTCCGACCCCAGAAGTAGGGCGTGGTTGCTTCTCCCACTACTTTCTGGTGCCCAAAAAGGACAAGGAGGACATGCGTCCTATCTTGGACCTCCGGAACGTCAATCGCTTCCTCCGGAAGGAGAAGTTCAAGATGCTCACCCTAGCTCAGGTCTTGACTGCCCTCGACCCTGGAGACTGGCTGGTAGCGTTGGACTTGCAGGACGCTTATTTCCACATCCCCGTCCTGCCGGCCCACCGGCGTTACCTACGGTTCACGGTAGGCCTCGAGCACTTTCAGTTCACCGTGCTCCCCTTTGGCCTTACCAGTGCCCCTCGGGTGTTCACGAAAGTGATGGCGGTGGTCGCAGCTCATCTGCGCCGGGCAGGGGTTTCAGTCTTCCCCTACCTCGACGACTGGCTGCTGAAGGCGGGCTCGTCCCAGGCAGTCGTCTCCCACCTCCAGACTACGGCCGAACTCCTGCACTCGCTGGGGTTCTCCATCAATGTGCCGAAGTCGCATCTGATTCCTTCTCCACAGCTCCTTTTCATCGGAGCAGTTCTGGACACGACGCAGTTTCGGGCCTATCCTCCCGAACGGCGAGTCCGGGATATTCAGGCTATGATTCCGATCTTTCAGCCTTTATCCTGGGTTTCGCTACGGATGACCCTGAGGCTGCTGGGCCTCATGGCCTCCTGCATCCTGTTGGTCGATCATGCCAGATGGCATATGCGGGCTCTGCAGTGGGACCTGAAGTTCCAGTGGGCGCAGCACCAGGGCAACCTGTCCGATCACGTCCAGATCTCGGTGGGGACTGCAAAACAGTTGCAGTGGTGGCTCTCGAACCGGCAATGGGTCATGGGCAGATACCTCTCCCTTCCCCAGCCAGAGCACACAGTTGTGACGGACGCGTCCCTTCTGGGATGGGGCGGTCACATGGGAGAGGCGGAGATCAGAGGCCTCTGGTCTCCGGCGGAGTCCCGGCTCCATATCAACCTTCTGGAGCTCCGGGCGATCCGACTTGCACTCAAGGCATTCCTTCCCTCTGTCAAAGGGAAGGTAGTGCAGGTGTTCACAGACAACACCACCGCCATGTGGTACTGCAACAAACAGGGCGGGGTGGGGTCGTGGACCCTCTGTCAAGAGGCTCTGCGCCTCTGGACTTGGCTGGAACATCAGGACATGTTCCTGATGGTTCAACACCTGGCAGGTTCCCTGAACGCCAGGGCGGACGAACTCAGCTGCAGGTGCATGATGGATCACGAATGGCGTCTTCACTCGGAAGTGGCGCAAGGACTCTTTCAACAATGGGGAGAGCCTTGGTTAGATCTATTCGCCACCGAAGAGAACGCGCAATGTCATCAGTTCTGCGCGTTGGAATTTCCAAGGCGGCACTCGCTCGGCGACGCTTTTCGTCGCGAGTGGAGTTGCGGTCTGTTGTACGCCTTTCCGCCTATACCACTTCTACCCAGAGTGTTGAAGAAGATTCGGCACGACCGGGCCCAAGTCATCCTTGTGGCTCCGGACTGGGCTCGAAGAGTTTGGTATCCCGAGCTACTCAGTATGAGCGTAGATCCCCCGATCCGTCTGCCTCTTCGGGAGGATCTTCTGTCGCAGCAGCAGGGACGGTCCTCCACCCGAACCTGTCCAGCCTCCACCTGCTTGCGTGGAGATTGAGCGGCGGCAGTTGATTCCTTTCGACTTGCCTCCCGAAGTTTGTGATGTGATTCTGGCAGCCAGGCGTCCCTCCACTAAGGTGGTATACGCCTGCAGGTGGAACAAATTTGTGGCATGGTGCACAGCAAAGGCTGTGAACCCCCTTTCTGCCCCTCTTTCTGAGGTCCTTCTGTTCCTTCTTTCTCTGGCCCAACAGGGTTCTGCCCTGGGTACCATCAAGGGTTATCTCTGTGCTATCTCGGCCTTCCTCAGGCTCCCTGATCAGCCCTCCCTTTTCAAGTCCCCTGTTGTTAACAGGTTCTTAAAAGGCATTACACACCTCTTTCCTCCTGTTCCATTTGTGATGCCTCAGTGGGACTTGAACTTGGTTCTTACCTTTCTAATGTGCGCTCCCTTTGAGCCTCTACATAACTGTCCTCTTCGTCTTCTGACTCTGAAGACAGCCTTTCTGGTGGCCATCACCTCCGCTCGGCGGGTGAGTGAGCTCCAGGCTCTATCATGCAAACCTCCTTTTCTGTCTGTCCATCCAGACAAGGTTGTTCTAAGGACGCGTCCGTCCTTCTTGCCAAAGGTGGTTACTGCCTTCCACATTGGGCAGACCATCACTTTGCCTACCTTCTTTCCGCCTCCGCATCCTTCCAGAGAGGAAGAGAGGCTCCACCGCCTGGACCCAAAGCGTGCGCTCTCCTTCTATATCGACCGCACGAAACACTTCCGGGTGGATGACCAGCTCTTTGTTGGCTACGTGGGCGCCAAAAAAGGTTGGGCGGTGCACAAACGAACCATCTCCCGCTGGGTTACCTTGTGCATCAAGGCCTGCTATTCTTTGGCTAAGAAGGAGCCTCCTGTTGGGCTGCGTGCCCATTCCACCAGGGCAACGGCTGCTACCACGGCTTTAGGCCGCGGTGTTCCGCTGCAGGTTATCTGTCAGGCAGCTACGTGGGCCTCGCTGCACACGTTTACAAAGCATTACTGCCTTGACAGTCAGGTCTGGAGGGACGGCTTCTTTGGCCGTTCTGTCCTCCAGGACTTCCTTGTCTGATCTTTGTTCGCAGACCCACCACCGGGGTTGGTATTGCTGGGGTATCTATTCTAAGGTAAGGAATCTGTCACTAACGTGTCTCTTTCAGATGCACAAGTTACTAACTTGTGTAACGATATATCTGTAAGAGACAGTAGTTAGTGACAGATTCCTACCGCCCACCCATCCTCCCCGTTCTGCGAACTGATTTCTAGGGTTAAGGAAATCCCTTTCAGGGCCCTAGTATTTTTCAGACACCTATGTCAGCTTCTTGCATGGCTCTGCGTTCCTGGCGCGGAAAGTCGTGTACAGAACTGACGTCAGCGCGCAGGGGCGGCGTCTAAGTACTGCCCGCGACGTCATCCCGGCGATCACGACGCCGACGACGGACGCGGAGCCGCACGACGCCGCCTACCGACGCGCAAGGGTACTGCTACGCAAAAAAAATTCCGGATCCAGCCTGACGCCTGGGGATATTCTAAGGTAAGGAATCTGTCACTAACTACTGTCTCTTACAGATATATCGTTACACAAGTTAGTAACTTGTGCTTTAACATAACCTAAAAAATTGTAATTGTTTTCTATAAACTTTATTAATTTCCCTATACTTTACCATAATGCGATCTCTATCCCGATTGTGGAGGTCTCTGCCACGTGTGCAGAACGTAAAATACATATGTAAAATCACAACTAGTAGTAACTTTACAGTCGTATTTGACATTTTTCATGACTATACTACATATTTCAGGGGGTAGGAACATGTAAGTGTACACTTTTGAGAAACTTTACACTTGCAAATGTTGAATAGCCAAAAGCAGAAAAGTTACTCAAAAGTGTAAGAGTGCTTATACATGTGTAGGTTTATTCACATGTGAATCGGCCCGTGGATGAACAGGTCCTTAGAGGTACCCATGTTCTGTGTTCATGATGTCCTGTTCACATTCTGTGATTGTTAGTTTATTAGTGATGGTGACCCAGATAGCACTCAAGGGCGGAAGTAGATAATAACATAAATGCTTTTATTCATAGGAACTTCAGCTTGCATATAGTGATTTGGTAGGCAATAAGTGCATAATTCAGCGTGAATGCACAGGCCTGCTCAGCACACTCGTGACACTGAATTGGATTATATCTGTCCTTCTTCTTCAGCACTTGTGCACTTCCGTTTTCCTCTTCCCTCCTTTTGCCTGTTCTTCTCTTCCTGAGCACATGAGAGGATCTTGAAAGTGCAGAGGAAACAACACTTGTGTCACATGGAAGTCAAGACTGTGCATGCCCCTTCTCCACATAAATATGAACACAGTTCAGCCCTTAACTTTGATACATTTGTCAGAAGGCTTTGTGAGTCTTGGAGGCCAAGATGAAGGAGTGGAAGGAGCAGAAGATAAGGAAGAAGAAGTGAAGGAGGAAGAGAGATGAGGGAACGAAAAAAAGAGGAGCAGAGGATGATAGGTGAGGGGCCAAACATTTAGAATCAATATCATAGACCACATTGTTCTTTAATGGAGTGATGTAATCTTCCTAGATAACAGGTCACTCAGCACATTATTCCTCTTCACAGACAGTGTCTTGATCAGGGTGTCCTTTGACAGGAGTTAGTTCAAACAATTCGCTTAATAGGTTATTGAAGTTTGGCAAGTTCTTGAGGATGGCATGGTCATCTAACCACACCATGAGGACATTGATGTCAGTGACTATGTAGGGCTAGGGATCATAGTTGGGAGCATCCTTGCAGGTCTCTGTGTTTTACTGACACCAAATCCCCTTTGTAAATCAGAGGCTCGAGCTCCTTCTCTTAGTGTCGCCAGGTCTCACCTAGAGCTGCAAGTGAGGATTAGGTTTACTTTGTACATGTAGGATTATTTTTTAAGCTTCCTTGGCAGTGGGTTGGCCGACAAGTTGGTAGAGTAGACGTTTTTACAAACAGCTCCTTTACGTCTGAATTGTGCATTCTCTGAGCAGCCAGCAGGTGCAGCCTTCAGCATTGAAATCCTGTACAAGTTCTTTCAAATGCACTGACTTCTTGATTGGCTCGGGTACTGCACCTGAACTGTGTGGATGAAGACTCAAGCTTAACGCAGAGTGCAACACAAGAAGATTCAGAGCAGGGGCTTGAGAGGTGACGAAGCGGGCATCGGCTGAGTGTGGAAGTGGCCTCGCCAAGTGTCTCTAAACCCATTGGTCGGAGAATTAGCAGATACAGACCAAAGACATGATGCCTGTGGAGCTCCTGGGAAATATGTAGCACTGCAGCACTGACAATGGAGAATGGTTGGTGTAAATAGGGCCTGCAACCATGGATCCGCACGGTGTGCCAGTAACCAAAGGTAGACCAAAAACTGTGAAGATACCCTCTAAAATAGCATAAAAGGTAGGAGAGAGGTCGATCAGAACATTTATCTGGACAAGAAGGAGGTCGCAGAAAGCCCCATTCCCTCAGAGAGCTTGGACAATCACCCAGAGCCCTACCTGTGTATAATCTATGCAGATCTTGCTGCACCCCCTCTGTTGGCTTCAGTGCTACAAACATAACATTGGAAATATTTCTAGAAGTGTCCCTGTATGTCAAAGAAATAGGCACCAGAGCTAAAACGAACCACAGAAACATTATTAATGTGAGGGTCCAAATCACAGAAACCAGGTGAATCAGGTTAAACAGGAGCATCCCACGCTGAAGAGCTCAAAGAGAAGGCTGCACCAAACGTGTAAGATGAGGCGTAGGGTGAAGCCCATCACCAATAAACTAGATTTTATATTGGCGACCATCAGAGATTAAACAAGTAACAATTGAGGCAAAAATAAATGCAGTCACAATAGATCTCATCCTGCTTCGAGCAGACCACCAAAAGATAAAAGGTGTACACCTCATGGATCTCATTGAAATGGTCCGCTAATTGGATAACAGAGCCTAAGACACAGAGAAATGTTCCAGGAGAAGCAATATGAGAATTGTGGGCCTTATGGAGAAAAGGGTTGCAGGCCTGAGCATGGAATCACCAAAATTTCTCCACAGACTGTGTCCAAGTTCTTCTTGAGTGAAAGACCACACAGAGTTCTGTCCCAAACAAGATACCCAGGATGCCACCGCATTCAGTGATGGTAAACTACTCAACTTTGGAGACTGTGACCTCCTTTGACAACCAGCTTGCTGTCAAGGGCTTTAAAAAGTATAAGGCCACAAAGCGTTCCTATCTCCAGACCACTCAGCGACTTGTTAAAAGTGTTCTCAGGTGGCTGAATTTGAAACAAATACAAGAAATCCTCGGGTCTGAGAGAACAACTATGCCCGAAAAGGAGACAGCAAAAATTTTCTCAGGGTACTTCTGAAGGAGTCCCTTAATTAGGATGTAACCCACCTAGGTGGCATGCTTCATCATCTGCGATTCTCCTCTTGACGGGGACCCCTAGCCCCGCCAAGGGCTACAACCCCTTCACTGTGAGGGAGGAGCTCAGGGATGTTTTTATTCCTACGCTGTTTAGGATATAATAAATCCTTCAGCGGAGAAGACAATTGACTGGTTGGGTAGCGGGCGCAGTGCAGAACAAAAATTGGTTGTAATGTGAGGGAAGTGATGCTAAAACTAGCTACCAGGAGCAAGAGGAACTTTATTGGTTTGTTCCTAGTGCCAGCATTAAAAACAGAGCACCTGCAGTCTGAAATAATAACTGCATGCGGTGGACGTAAAAAGGTCTACATGTTTCAGCCTAAAGGACCCTACAAGGTATCACGGTTTTCGTCAGGACCATTGAAATTTGTCCTACTGTGAAGAAAAAAGTGAATGGTGATAAATAGAAGAAAGTAAATACAAAACCAGTAATCCCACTCTTGGTGTGTTCGATTTACTGGTCGTACATGTGAAAGACAGAAGCAACAAGAGAAATCAAGAATGCATACGTCTCTTAGACCAAGCAAACGGGAACAATCATGTGACCATGTGAGACACTGTCCTCATCTTTGGTCCAATGTGTTAGAAAAAACAAAAAACAAAGTGAAATAGTAGCTTACCCGTTATTTACGGATAAGAAACCTCACCTTAACCTGGCCACAGCTCAGGGGAGAGGCACCACTCTGAAAAAAGGATGTTTACTGTGTCAAAAGAATGCTTGTTTATAGTATTTACTTAGACACATCTCCAATGTTACAGATTAAAAAATGTTCACAAAGTCACTCAGCACCAAAATGTAAGTCAGTTAACTCACTAGTGTCACTCGGCAGAAATGGAGAACGGACTCTATGCTAAGATGTGTTATAAAATTAATCTGCGTCGTTATGATGTCCTATACGTTCAAATAGAACAAGCCTTAAAGGGTAAGGAAGGTGCTTATTTTGGAAAAGCACGGGAAGGGGGGGTGGGGGTTTGCACCGGGTAGCACACGACAAATGGTGAAATGTTATAGCGTGTCAGTGTCAAAAACGGATGCTGAGGCAAGCGTGCCTGGCTCCGTATAATGTACTTGGAAAACTGGAAAGGGATAGCAGCAGTTAGGCGTTGTAATGCTGCCCGAAGGTCTCTAAGTAAATCTATACTTAGCACAAAGTGCGCGCACTGTGGCGTCTACTCGTGTACATTGGCGTTCATGGTGGTAGGTTTACAATTCACTGCAAAATTTGTAACACCCAAACGCAGATCTAGTCAACGGTATGGGTGCTTAAAAATCGCATCTGCATAGACACACCCATAATGGATGTTGTCAGATGTCCGAAATAAAAAGAGCGCCACATTAGTGCATTATTGTTTAAGAAGATCCACAAACTCAACACGGAATGCTCGGCTCCCACTAGCTGCCTGGTGTGGAGGAGCCTCAAGTGTTACATCTCGTACACTCACGCAGACTCACAAGATGCAGGCAGACCCCCAGAGACGGCGAAGAGCCCGGTACACAGAGTTACATATCAATGCAGGGTCGGTTATCTACGGCTCAATGTAGCCGCTTACCTCTCCGTCGGTACCCCGGGCTTTCACGGAGCTGGAACCGGAGGTGCCCGGCAGTCCCGAGCGGGAGGTTTTAATCTGAAGTGCCAGTTCCTTGTGACGCGATCGCATCACGCTCCTGCTTGGAATGCTGGGAGAAGAGAGGCATGCTGGGACATGTAGTCTCAGAGGTGCTTCAATCAAACGCAGCAGAGAAAATTGTCAGCTGATGTACTCAAAATATGCTGTCATGTTTGAATTCTTCATTATATAAGAAATGAGTTTCTTAAATTTACTTTTGAATTTAGCAATACCAGTCTGCCCTTTCTGGACATACGCATCTTTCCCACAGGCGAAGGGCTCGGGACTGAGCTGTACAGAAAACCCATGGCTCATAATTCCCTTTTGTCCTACAACAGTTATCATCCGAAATCATTACGGGACAATCTGCCGTATGGGCAGTTTCTTCGTATCAGAAGGAACTGCTCCTTCAAAGATAAATTTAATGAGCACGCAAGGAGCCTATCTACCCAATTGAAGATAAGACAGTACCCAGCCAAACTGGTTCGACGCTCTCTGAAGAGGGCATCAAATAACAACCGAGAGGCTTTGATTGAGATAAGCCCAGCAAAAGAAGAGGATTAACTGTGTGCACATAGTTTGCACTCTCTCCAATCGAATCCAGAGAAGTATCAAGAAGAATTGTAAGATTCTGAGTATTGGCAACACTCCGATCCCAGAACCACTGTTTGCCTTCAAAAGGAGCACCAATCTCAGAGATAAACTGGTCCCCAGTAGACTAAGAACCAAAAAGTCGCCTGCCCAGGACACATTATGGGGCTTGCCAGCAATAAAGGGACACTTTCCTTGTGACACATGCACTGTCTGCCCACAGACAAGACATACCACCTCTATCGACATAGGTACGGACAGACCATTTATGCTATCTTGCCACACCAACTGTAACAGCGAGAGGCTTATTTATCTGGTGACATGCCCGTGTGGTCTCCAATATGTGGGTATGACCACGCGCAAGATCAAAACAAGAATCATGGAGCACAAGAGCACCATCCGGTGCAAGAAACAAGCAATGAAGCTCACCAATCACTTCCTTGAGAAAAATCACACAGCAGATGAACTGTCCTGGACAGTTCTTGAACAACCCTACATCCCCACCCATATATCTGACATAGCCAGTTATCTATTCATTAAAGAGCAATGATGGGTGCACAAACAACAGAGTGACAGCAGGGGGCTCAATGACGACATCCCGTGGACTGCATAGTGATCTGTAGCGGTGCTGGAAATGTGAAATTAAGGGCAGTCCTTCCCTTCTTTACATAACTATAGGGACACATACTATGCATTACCATTTACATCTCAGTTACTGGGCTAAGATGTAGAACAATACTAAGCAGCCCAGTATCACTAGTGGGACCAAGGACGTTCCTTTTCTTAGTGGCATAATAGTTTTAGTGTACATAGCACTATGCTATTTTTCTTAGCCACAACTTCATTCTTTAGCCCGAATATTCCAACGTAGCTGAGCAGGTGGCTCTAAGGTGCTCGTTTATCAGCCCTCCGTACATCAAAGAAAAAGCAATGTCCTGAATCCTAAGTAATAAAACCCGCCTCTAACTAAAATAGAGATTTGTGAAACGATTCATTCTATTAATGAATCCCTTAAGCATGTTGAAGGTACTCGTTCAGCAACCAATGAGGACATAGTGTATTGCATCCTATGTTAAACAAATTCCCACTTACAAAAATAGAGATTTGTGAAACGATCCATTCACTCAATGAATTCTTTGAGGATGGTGTTGGTTTACATCAGGTGACTAATCTCTCTGCTCAGATTATTAGCAGCATTTGGATAAAACATTGATTCTCCAGTGCACTGTACCACTACTTGACAGCCCGTATATTTATACGTAGCTGAGCGTGTGGGTCCAACTATCAAACTATATCTTGATATCCCCAAGAGGAGATAAAACATACGGTGCCCGTTTAGCAGCCGTCGGGTACCTTCATCAGGTAATAATGTACCGCATTCTCTGCAAACCCTTAATAAATAGCTACCCCTGAAACGATACATTCATATAATGAAGAATTTAAACATGACCGCATATTTTGAGTACATCAGCTGACAATTTTCTCTGCTGTGTTTGATCGAAGCACCTCTGAGACTACATGTCCCAGCATGCCTCTCTGCTCCCAGCATTCGAAGCGGGAGCGTGACGCGATCGCGTCACAAGGAACTGGCGCTTCAGATTAAAACCTCCCGCTCGGGACCGCGGGGCACTTCCGGTTCCAGCTCCATAAAAGCCCAGGGTACCGACGGAGATGTAAGCGGCTACATTGAGCCGTAGATAACTGACCCTGCATTGATATGAAACTCTGTGTACCTGGCTCTTCCCCGTCTCTGGGGGTCTGCCTGCATCTTGTGAGTCTGCGTGAGTGTACGAGATGTAACGCTTGAGGCTCCTCCACACCAGGCAGCTAGTGGGAGCTGAGCGTTCCGTGTTGAGTTTGAGTTTGCAGGTCTTCTTAAACAATAATGCACTAATGTGGCGCTCTTTTTATTTCAGACATCTGACAACATCCATTATAGGTGTGTCTATGCAGATGCGATTTTTAAGCCCCCATACCGTTGACTAGATCTATGTTTGGGTGTTACAAATTTTGCAGTGAATCATAAACCTACCGACATGAACGCCAATGTACACGAGTAGACGCCACAGTGCGCGCACTTTGTGCTAAGTATAGATTTACTTAGAGACCTTCGGGCAGCATTACGACGCCTAACTGCTGCTATCCCTTTCCAGTTTTCCAAGTACATTATACGGAGCCAGGCACGCTTGCCTCAGCATCCGTTTTTGACACTGACCCGCTATAACAGTTCACCATTTGTCGTGTACTACCCGGTGCAACCCCCCACCCTTTCCCGTGCTTTTCCAAAATAAGCACCTTCCTTACCCTTTAAGGCTTGTTCTATTTGAACGTATAGGACATCATAATGATGCAGAATAATTTGATAACACATTTTAGCATAGAGTCCGTTCTCCATTTCTGCCGAGTGACACTAGTGAGTTAACTGACTTACATTTTGGTGCTTAGTGACTTTGTGAACATTTTTTAGTCTGTAACATTGGAGATGTGTCTAAGTAAATACTATAAACAATCATTCTTTTGACACAGTAAACATCCTATTTTCAGAGCGGTTCCTCTCCCCTGAGCTGTGGCCAGGGTGAGGTGAGGCTTTGTTGGAAACGGGGTTACCGAGTCCGGCACGGTAGCATGGCGCGAGGCGGGAAAGCACCCGAAGGCAATGTGTAAGGCAGTTGTGCAGCACACACTCACTTAGACTCAGTAATGCGGACGCAATAACGTGACACCACACCAGGCTTGTGTATTAAAAACAAGTTCTTTTATATAAATCAATGCAGCATCAGATGAGGCAGATTAATTCAGGTCAACATTTAAAGTCATTGCAGTACTCAACTGGTGCGTAATTTCATTAAAGCATCATAGCTCATCAACATTGTAGGCCACTAAAAGGCCGCAGGAATCATCTCCTAAACGTAGCACCAATAATGATCACAGGGTGCAATAATAAAACATGGGCCTAAATCATGCAGTTCTCCTCATGAATATTCAATCACTTGTAAATAGGCATTTCAAACAGGGCCTGCATTAGTCTAGGCGCTCCCATAGGCAGTAAAAGGGGCGTCGCAAATCCGGTACACCTGCAACATAAAACACTTCAACTCTTGGCGGTGTACACTTCAGCTCAATTCAGTTAAGCACCCTTATCCTAGGCAAAGACATTTCAATAATGGTTACATACATCAGGCCTAGACAGTAATTAAGGCAGGCAGAACAACTAGGCTGGTGAACAACTTGGGGAACCCCTCAACATGTCCTTTACTCTGGGAATTCCCTGTCAATTAGGCTTCTGGGCCCCTCAGGGCTACTCAGGGGTTAAGTTAGGCCAGGCCCACTCCTCTCCGGGGCCTCGCCTCGTGCGTATAATTGCTGTTGGCCCCCGGCCCCCAGGGGTGTTTCTAGGGCCCTAGGGGCCTCCTGGGCTCACCTGTAGGTGGTTCGTTGGTCGCTCCTCGCAGCGACTAGCTCCCTCCCGGGCCGGCCCGTGATTGGCGGGTCGGGGCCCGGAGCGACTTCCACGGCCCTCTGGCCGGAATTGCGGGACGTTGGGGGGCCGGTATCACCCTCCTCCGGCCCCCGGGTTTAGCGGAGCAAGGTAGGTCTCCTGGCAAAGGGGGTAGGGCTGGTATCGCAGTCCTCCGGCCCCCGCGATCAGTAGGGTAATGCGGGGAAGGGAGCGGGAGCCGGCAGTCCTCTCCGGACGGCTTGGCTTCCCGCCTCCCTCTGCTTACACGGAGCTCTTCTCCGGCTTCCGTCGGCGCTGGGGGCGTGGCGGGAGCCGGCGCCCAATCAATGCGTGGCCTTCCCGGGGGCGCGGCCGATGACGCGGTCAGCGTCCCCGGTCGCCTGGCAACGCCGTCGACGGGGCCTGGAGGCCTCGTTCTTCCTGCTAGGCCCCAGCTTCTTCACGCGAGCCCCTGGGCCGCGGCGGTGATCTTCAGGCCGCGACTTCGTCGGCGGGGCTCCTGGGCCCGGCGGTGACCTTTGGGGCAGATCCTCAGGCTTCGGTGAGGGCGCGGACGGCGCACCTCACCACCACGGCCTCGGAGAGGCCACGCTCACCTCCACAGCTCTCCACACGCGGCCGCAACGGCAGATTCTAGCCACGAGGTCAGTGGGTTGGGGGCAATTCCTCCCACGTGGAGGTACAGCGCGGGGCGCGCTGGCAGCAGGCTGGCAGGGGGGCTGGTCCAGAAGGGCTTCGGGCAGCCCAGCAGCAGCTAGGAATAGATGGGGTGAAGGTCTAGCGCTTCAGGGCACGGCGCTTTACCTGGTGATCCCCAGTTTGGCAGTTCAGGTTTCTGGCCTTGCTGGTCGGTCAGGCCTTACAATTTAAGGTTACTTGCGGCAGTTCTTGGTTGGTTGCTTCTTGGGGTTTCTCCATATGGGGAGGGAATGAGTTGGTGGTTCTTGGGGGTGCTGGATGGTACTTCCCAGCACGCTGAAGGTGGTTCCCTGGGTCCCCTCACGCTGGGCAAGGTCAGTGGGTGGTGGGCGTTCCTCAGCTAACTTACTACAGCAGTGCCTAAGCCTTGTCAGCAGCAGTAGTGTAGGTCTCCCCCCTAGGCCCTACAGCCTGTACTCCGGCAGAGGTTCTCCCCGGATCAGTGGTGCCCCAACTGACTAAAAGATTTCCCTCCAAACCTCTTATACCCCTAGGTCAGGTGACCCTCCTAAAGGCGGCAAAACATAACTCCTCCCACATCCCGGAAGGTTCTGGAACCTTCCACCATGTCTGGCTATGTGGCCCAGAGGCGGGGACGGGATGGATACTGTATCCCTATGTCCCAGCCTGACCCTGGCTACTAGTGTGTGTATGTGTGCAAGGCCACTCTGCAGTAGCAGGGGCCTGTGGCAGCCATCTTGAGTGAGAGAGCACCTGCACCTCAGCACTGGTTGGCAGTGGTAAGGTGCCCGGAGACCTAGGTCCAGTAAAAATACGGTGGCAAAAATGAGGCGCAAAAGGGAAAAAAACAGGGCAAGACCACCCTAGGGCTGACAGGTCTAACACGCGTCCCCCCAGCCGAAAGAGGGGAGAGCTTCCCAACCTCTAGGGAGTTCTCGTCGCTAAGGCGGGAAAACCGGGAGAGACCGTCAGCGTTGGCGTGGTCTACACCGGAGTCGATGTTCCACCCGAAAGTCCATCCCCTGGAGGGAAATGGACCACCTCAACAATTTGGGGTTTTCGCCTCTCATCTGCATGAGCCAGCGAAGGGGTCTGTGGTCGGTCTGGATCAGGAAGTGACAACCAAAAAGGTATGGCCTCAACTTCTTTACAGCCCAAACCACGGCAAAGGCTTCTCTTTCGATGGTACTCCACCGCTGTTCCCGGGGAGTAGTCTTCGGGAAATGAAGGCCACTGGCTGGTCTTGGCCATCGTCATTCAGCTGCGAGAGCACAGCTCCTATGCCATGCTCAGAAGCGTCTGTCTGCACGATAAATTCCCGTCCAAAGTCTGGAGTCCTAAGCACCGGTGCGGTGCACATCGCACGTTTGAGGGTCTCAAAGGCTTCCTGGCAGGCAGCCGTCCAGATGACTCTGCGTGGCTGCTTCTTCGAAGTCAATTCCGTCAAAGGGCCCACAATGGTTCCATATCCCTTGACGAACCGGCGGTAGTATCCCGTGAGGCCGAGAAAAGCCCGGACCTCTGTTTGGGTCTTGGGGGCTCCCAGGCCAAGATGGTCTCGATCTTGGCTTGGAGGGGTTGCACCTTACCTCCGCCCACCAGATGTCCCAGGTACACGACAGATCCCTGTCCAATCTGGCACTTGCTGGCCTTGATGGTTAGACCAGCCCGTTGCAGAGCCTGTAGCACCTCCTGGAGATGCTCCAGATGGTCCTCCCAGCTGCTACTGAAGACAGCTATGTCATCCAGGTAGGCAGCAGAGAAGGCCTCTAGGCCAGACAGCACCTGGTTCACCAACCGCTGGAAAGTGGCTGGAGCATTTTTCAACCCGAAGGGCATCACCCGAAATTGAAAGTGGCCCTCGGGGGTGGAGAACGCAGTCTTCTCCCTTGCTCCTTCCGTCATGGCGATCTGCCAATAGCCTGACGTCAAATCGATGGTACTCAGATACCGGGCTGCTCCCAGCCGGTCAATGAGCTCATCCGCCCGAGGGATCGGGTGAGCGTCGGTCTTGGTTACTGAGTTGAGTCCGCGGTAAACCACACAGAACCGAAGTTCCGGTGTGGTGCCCGGTGGGGCCGCTTTCGGCACCAATACCACCGGACTAGCCCAAGGGCTACTGGAAGGCTCAATCACCCCCAGTTCTAGCATCTTGGTAACCTCACCCTGGATACTAGCCTTGACCTTATCGGACAGCCGGTAAGACTTGGTTTTTACTGGCGGACTGTCCCCTGTGTCCACATCATGGGTACACAGGTGCGTGATCCCAGGAATGAGGGAGAACAACGAGGCGTACTGCCCCAAGACCTGGCGGCAGTCCCTCTGTTGCTCTGGGGTCAAGGATGGGGCGAGGACCACTCCCTCTACCGAGCCATCCTTCTCATGGGCCGCCAGAAGGTCTGGAAGAGGCTCACTCTCCTCCTCCTCACTTCCATCTGTTATCATCAGGAGAGTGAGCTCTGAACGCTCCTGGTGTGGCTTCAGGCGGTTGACGTGGAACACCCTGTGGGGTTGACGGGGGTCTTCACATCGACGACATACGTGGTCTGGCCTCTCCTTTCCAAGATCTCAAACGGTCCAGTCCACCGGTCCTGGAGGGCCCTAAGCTCTCCTGGCTCCATGACCCACACCTTCTGTCCAGCGTCCAACTCTACCGTCCGAGCGTTCCGGTCATACCATTTCTTCATGACGGCCTGACTAGCCTCTAGGTTGTCCGAGGCTTCCTTCCACAGCTTGGCCACTTGGCTGCAGAATGCCAGCATATAGCTGACCACATCACGGGGAAGCTTTGAGGAAGACTTCTCCCACCCCTCCTTGACAAGACTGAGGGGCCCCGAACGGGGTGGCCATAGAGCAGCTCAAAGGGGCTGAAACCGACCCCCTTCTGCGGCACCTCTCGGTAGGAGAAGAGCAGACAGGGTAAGAGGACGTCCCACTTCCTTCTCAAGTCCTCGGGTAGGCTCCGGATCATCCCCTTCAAGGTCTTATTGAAACGCTCCACGAGCCCGTTCGTCTGGGCGTGGTAAGGAGTAGGCCTGGGCGGAAAACTACGCTACGCTCGCGTAGTTTGCGAAGTTTGCGCTACTTCGCACTACGCGAATTGCACGTAGCACAGTGCGAACACGCGTAGCGTAGCGTAGTGCAGCGGTCATTTTTTGCTTGCTCGCGGTCCTCAACGTCAAGTTGGCGACCGCGAGCAAGCAAAATGACATCCCGGCGAGACTTTTTCCTCGTTCGCGATCAGCAACATCAAGTTGCCGATCGCGAGCGTGGAAAATAAACCTCCCGGCGAGATTCTCAACGCGGGAGGTCAGGTTTGCTTATTGCGAGTGGTCGCGTATGCTCGCGACCGCTCGCGATGAGAAACTACCAGTCCGCGTTGAGAAGCTGCCGCTCGAGTAAAAATCTACTCGAGCGGCAGTAGAAGACAGCTCGCACTGTGCAAGATGCCGTTTTCAATGATTGCACAGTGCGGACAAGCATCCGGCACTGTGCAATCATTGCGAACACGCACTACGCAGTTCGCGTAGTGCTACGCGTAGCTCGCGTAGTGCGAACTGCACTTTGCGTAGCTTCGCGAAGCGTTACTTCGCGAACTACGCCCAGGGTTAGTAAGGAGTGGAGAACCGGTAGGTCACTCCACACTCCTTCCACATGGCCTGCATGTAGGCCGACATGAAATTTGTGCCCCTATCTGACACCACGACCTTGGGAATCCCACTCGGGTAAAAATCCCCATCAGGGCCCGCGCCACCACCGGTGCAGTGATGGTCCTCAGAGGGATTGCCTCTGGGTACCGGGTGGCGTGGTCCACCAGCACCAAGATGAACCTGTGTCACGCAGAAGTCGGCGGGTCCAACGGCCCGACAATGTCAATCCCTACCCGCTCAAAAGGGGTACCGACAACTGGGAGAGGTTCCAGAGGGACCTTCACTTTAGTCCCTGTCTTGCCGCTCACCTGGCAAGTGGTGCAGGTCTTGCAGAAAGTGTCAGAAGTGACGCGCATCCTGGGCCAGTAAAAATGTGGGACCAAACGCGCAAACGTCTTGTCCTGGCCCAGGTGTCCTGCTAGGGGTATCTCGTTTGCCAACTCTAGCAGAAAGGCTCGGTAGCATTGGGGGACCACTAAGGCCCTTGATGACCCATGCACCGGAGCCTTAGGCTCACTGTAGAGGAGACCATCCTCCCAGTAGACATGGTAGTTACCAGTCTCTGTTCCAGTTGCTTGGGCTTCGGCCTGCTGCCGCATGCCTTCAAGCGTAGGGCACTCCTTCTGCGCCCTGGCAGAATTCCTCCCGGGTAGGCCCTCATTCCACCTGCCACTCTGCAGGGGTCGGCAGGTCCCCCACGGGAACACCATCCACCTCAGCGGACTCCGGGGTCACCTCTGCGGGCTCCCCATCCATCTCACCGGGTGTTTCCTCCTGGACATCTCCTCGTCCACCAATGGGCTGGGCCATTATTTCAGGCTCCAACCCGGGCTGAGTTCCTTGTCGGGCAGCCATGGACCGCGTGACGACGCAAGTCCATCCTGGTAATCCCAACATCTCAGCATGGGCATTGAACTCTACCTCCCTCCAGGCAGCATGTTCCAAGTCGTTTCCCAGCAGACAGTCAACTGGCATGGCAGGGCTCACCGCAACCTTCAACAGGCCTGAGACTCCTCCCCACATCAAAGGGAACTTGGGCCACGGGGTAATGACCCAGGCTATTATCAGCCATAACAACCGGGTGGAATACCTCAGGAATCACCTGCTCTGGGGACACCAGCTGACGTCTTACCATCGTCATGCTGGCACCTGTGTCCCTCAGAGCCTCCACCTCCTCCCCGTTCACCAGGACCCTCTGCCGATACTTGGCAGTGTTCGAGGGTACCTGAACCCGTGGGATGATCTCTCTATCCCCCAGGGAAACTAAGGTCAAGCCTGTCCACTCACCTCCCCTACCTAGGGACAACTCCTCCCCAAGCGCTACACTGGCCACCCCGGGGCTCTTACCTCCTGTTCCGGCTGGGGTTCTCTTGCGACACTGGGGATCCCCCTTGTAGTGTCCAACCTCCCCGCACTCGTAGCACCGGACAGTTCTGGGCTGCTGACTCCTGTCAGGGTAAGTGGGTTTCTGGAATCCAGATTGGGATGGGGAACCTACCCCTCTCCCAGGCGGTCTATTTTGGGGGCCTTTAAAGAACTCCCTCCTTTTATCTCCCCCCTCTTTCTTCTGGGGGAACCCCTGTCCACCTTTCGGGGGGTCTGCCCCGGCTCCCTTGTGGGACACCCGAGTGCTGACCCACGTGTCTGCCTCCTCTGCAAGCTCCCGCGGATCGGTCAGCTTGCGGTCCACCAAGTACTGGCGCAGCTCCGGAAAACATTTCTCTAGGAGGTGCTCTCTCAAGAACAGGTCGTACAGCCCTTTGTAATCATCAATGTTACTGCCACGCACCCAACCCTCCAATGCCTTCCGGGCATAATCAAAAAAATCCACCCAGTTCTGTGTGTGAAGCTTGTGGCTGTTGCGGAACTTTTGGTGGTACTTCTCTGGGGTGAGGCCAAACTTCTTAAGCAGGGCCTCCTTCATGATAGGGTAGTTTGTCTGATCCCCCTTGTCCAAGGTCAAAAGTGTGTCCCTTACTAGTGGAGGTATGTACCTGTAGAGACCTCCCCCCCCAGTAGCTCTCAGGAACCCTATGGGCCACCAAAGACACCTTGTACGCCGCCAACCACTTATCGATGTCATCTCCCACACTAAAACTGGTTATCACCTCTCTAGGTAGATAGAACTTGGGCTCCTGGGGAACCTCAGCGGGTACGCTGCCACCATTCAAGTTGCCCTGCCTCTCCATCTGCAAGGCCCGGAGCTCTAATTCTTTCAGGCTAAGCTCATGCGCAAGCTTCCTTTCTTCCATGGCTAGCCTTGCCTGTTCTCGCTCCCTGTCTATCCTAGCAAGTTCTAACTTCAATTGCCTCTCCTCCCTCCTGTCCTCAAATTCCTCTGCAGACAAACTCCCCCTGACGCACTACTGCCTGCCCTGGAACGTCTTCCTGGCAACACATTCTCGCTAACGTCAATGTGCAGTAGGTCCAGTTCTCCTGGGTCGTCTGCCTCCCTCTGCTCCTCGTCCCCTCTTCCCCACGGGTGGGCCATTACCCATGCCCTCAAAGCTTTCTGAAGCTCCTCTTTCCTGGCACCTCGCTTGACGGACACCCCCCTCTCTAGACAGAACTCCTTGAGCTGTGTCACCGTATACCTTTCTAGGTTGGCCAACTCAAACTCCATCCTGCTAGGTGGGGCCCCAGACAATTTAGAGAACGGGTTCTAGACTGTAGGTAGCAGGTCTAACGCAGGAATGTACACAATCAGGTAATCACAAAAGAATTCTTAGCACTTGCATTTCAATAGGTGTCCAATTGCGGCGCACACTGAGTCCCTGTAGGGTGCTGCACAAACACCAGTCCTTATCCCACCGCTGAACACCAATGTTGGAAACGGGGTTACCGAGTCCGGCACGGTAGCATGGCGCGAGGCGGGAAAGCACCCGAAGGCAATGTGTAAGGCAGTTGTGCAGCACACACTCACTTGGACTCAGTAATGCGGACGCAATAACGTGACACCACACCAGGCTTGTGTATTAAAAACAAGTTCTTTTATATAAATCAATGCAGCATCAGATGAGGCAGATTAATTCAGGTCAACATTTAAAGTCATTGCAGTACTCAACTGGTGCGTAATTTCATTAAAGCATCATAGCTCATCAACATTGTAGGCCACTAAAAGGCCGCAGGAATCATCTCCTAAACGTAGCACCAATAATGATCACAGGGTGCAATAATAAAACATGGGCCTAAAACATGCAGTTCACCTCATGAATATTCAATCACTTGTAAATAGGCATTTCAAACAGGGCCTGCATTAGTCTAGGCGCTCCCATAGGCAGTAAAAGGGGCGTCGCAAATCCGGTACACCTGCAACATAAAACACTTCAACTCTTGGCGGTGTACACTTCAGCTCAATTCAGTTAAGCACCCTTATCCTAGGCAAAGACATTTCAATAATGGTTACATATATCAGGCCTAGACAGTAATTAAGGCAGGCAGAACAACTAGGCTGGTGAACAACTTGGGGAACCCCTCAACATGTCCTTTACTCTGGGAATTCCCTGTCAATTAGGCTTCTGGGCCCCTCAGGGCTACTCAGGGGTTAAGTTAGGCCAGGCCCACTCCTCTCCGGGGCCTCGCGCGTATAATTGCTGTTGGCCCCCGGCCCCCAGGGGTGTTTCTAGGGCCCTAGGGGCCTCCTGGGCTCACCTGTAGGTGGTTCGTTGGTCGCTCCTCGCAGCGACTGGCTCCCTCCCGGGCCGGCCCGTGATTGGCGGGGCGGGGCCCGGAGCGAGTTCCACGGCCCTCCGGCCGGAATTGCGGGACGTTGGGGGGCCGGTATCACCCTCCTCCGGCCCCCGGGTTTAGCGGAGCAAGGTAGGTCTCCTGGCAAAGGGGGGGGGCCGGTATCGCACTCCTCCGGCCCCCGCGATCAGTAGGGTAATGCGGGAAAGGGAGCGGGAGCCGGCAGTCCTCTCCGGACGGCTTCCCGCCTCCCTCTGCTTACGCGGAGCTCTTCTCCGGCTTCCGTCGGCGCTGGGGGCGTGGCGGGAGACGGCACCCAATCAATGCGCGGCCTTCCCGGGGGCGCGGCCGATGACGCGGTCAGCGTCCCCGGTCGCCTGGCAATGCCGTCGACGGGGCCTGGAGGCCTCGTTCTTCCTGCTAGGCCCCAGCTTCTTCACGCGAGCCCCTGGGCCGCGGCGGTGATCTTCAGGCCGCGACTTCGTCGGCGGGGCTCCCGGGCCTGGCGGTGACCTTTGGGGCAGATCCTCAGGCTTCGGTGAGGGCGCGGACGGCGCACCTCACCACCACGGCCTCGGAGAGGCCACGCTCGCCTCCACAGCTCTCCACACGCGGCAGCGGCCGCAACGGCAGATTCTAGCCATGAGGTCAGTGGCTTGGGGGCAATTCCTCCCACGTGGAGGTATAGCGCGGGGCGCGCTGGCAGCAGGCTGGCAGGGGGGCTGGTCCAGAAGGGCTTTGGGCAGCCCATCAGCAGCTAGGAATAGATGGGGTGAAGGCCTAGCGCTTCAGGGCACGGCGCTTTACCTGGTGATCCCCAGTTTGGCAGTTCAGGTTTCTGGCCTTGCTGGTCGGTCAGGCCTTACAATTTAAGGTTACTTGCGGCAGTTCTTGGTTGGTTGCTTCTTGGGGTTTCTCCATATGGGGGAGGGAATGAGTTGGTGGTTCTTGGGGGGTGCTGGATGGTACTTCCCAGCACGCTGAAGGTGGTTCCCTGGGTCCCCTCACGCTGGGCAAGGTCAGTGGGTGGTGGGCGTTCCTCAGCTAACTTACTACAGCAGTGCCTAAGCCTTGTCAGCAGCAGTAGTGTAGGTCTCCCCCTAGGCCCTACAGCCTGTACTCCGGCAGAGGTTCTCCCAGGATCAGTGGTGCCCCAACTGACTAAAAGATTTCCCTCCAAACCTCTTATACCCCTAGGTCAGGTGACCCTCCTAAAGGCGGCAAAACATAACTCCTCCCACAGCCCGGAAGGTTCTGGAACCTTCCACCATGTCTGGCTATGTGGCCCAGAGGCGGGGACGGGATGGATACTGTATCCCTATGTCCCAGCCTGACCCTGGCTACTAGTGTGTGTATGTGTGCAAGGCCACTCTGCAGTAGCAGGGGCCTGTGGCAGCCATCTTGAGTGAGAGAGCACCTGCACCTCAGCACTGGTTGGCAGTGGTAAGGTGCCCGGAGACCTAGGTCCAGTAAAAATATGGTGGCAAAAATGAGGCGCAAAAGGGAAAAAAACAGGGCAAGACCACCCTAGGGCTGACAGGTCTAACAGGCTTCTTATCCGTAAATAACGGGTAAGCTACTATTTCACTTTGTTTTTTGTTTTTCTAACACATTGGACCAAAGATGAGGACAGTGTCTCACATGGTCACATGATTGTTCCCGTTTGCTTGTTCTAAGAGATGCAGGCATTCTTGATTTCTCTTGTTGCTTCTGTCTTTCACAGGTACGACCAGTAAATCGAACACACCAAGAGTGGGATTACTGGTTTTGTATTTACTTTCTTCTATTTATCACCATTCACTTTTTTCTTCGCAGTAGCACAAATTTCAATGGTCCTGACAAAAACCGTGATACCTTGTAGGGTCCTTTAGGCTGAAACATTTAGACCTTTTTACGTCCACCGCATGCAGTTATTATTTCAGACTGCAGGTGCTCTGTTTTTAATCCTGGCACTAGGAACGAACCAATAAAGTTCCTCTTGCTCCTGGTAGCTAGTTTTAGCATCACTTCCCTCACATTACAACCAATTTTTGTTCTGCACTGCGCCCGCTACCCAACCAGTCAATTTTCTTCTCCTCTGAAGGATTTATTATATCCTAAACAGTGTAGGAATAGAAACATCCCTGAGCTCCTCCCTCACATATGGCGGGGCTAGGGGTCCCCGTCATAAGGAGAATCCCAGATGATGAAGCATGCCAACTCGGTGGGTGATGGGTTTACGTCCTAATTAAGGGACTCCTTCAGAAGTACCCTGAGATCATTTTTGCTGTCTCCTTTTTGGGCATAGTTGTTCTCTCAGACCCGAGGATTTCTTGTATTTGCTTATTATTGTTTAGGGATTCAAACCTCGCAGGTCTCTAAAATTCCCTAGGACCCCCCTATATCTAGTTGTTTTCATTGGCTGAATTTGAAATACATGCTGTTATTCCTGGCCAAATTGAAAATACTGGATGGAAACCAACTCAACTTTTTCACAGGTCTAATAGCGACTAGAGAATGGAGGGAACAATTGGCAGTGGAACACAATGTGAAAGTCGAACATTTCAAAACATTCAAGACTCGTAAACCATGCAGAAGACAGACACTGAGGAATCCAATAGAACCCTCAGCAGAGCAAGTGCCAGCTGGATACATAGACACACTAGCCCAGGTCACAATTGCAACTCGGTAAGCCAGAACAACCAGTGAAGCCATAGATTCATCTGACATGACCACAGTAACACCAGGGACATCAGCTAATGAGGGAGACGTTCACCAGGATTCCGACGTCCTCTCAGGAGTCACCATAGTGATTGAGGATGTCGTTAGTTAGAATACTGTGAAAACTGACATGCCTCCTCACATTCAATTCTGTAATGAGTAAAGCTACAAACATTTATTGCTTCTAGAGAGCAATGCCCTTCTGTCCTCATCGACCCCCCCACCACCATAGGGAAAGGAATTTTCTGTTCTAATCGGTTATGCCTTGCTTCGGACAGTAGATGAACATTTGGCATCAGTCAATCAGCAGCAGAAGAGGGCACTGTCATCAGTAAGTGGTGTGAAGCCAGTGCATAGATATGGAACTGCTTCCCCTCCCCCCTACATCTCCAAGATCATTATTAAGATTGGCAGAGACACCCTTTGGTTTTCTTCATATGGGTTGTGCTGGACAGTTCAGAAACAAGCCCAGGGAGAGGACAAGTTAATGTTAATCTTTATACAAATTGAGACACTACCACAAAACACCAGAGTCAGGCAGTGAAGTGGACAACAGGCAAGTACACTAAAACGCGCAGTAAAACTGGGGGAGCACAAACAGGGAAGGTGTATGACGTAGTACCCTAAGGTCATCAGATAAATAATATATATCCAGATAATGAAGTGGGCATGAATACGTCCAAGATAGTCACCTGGATTGTGACAGGGTTGTGCAATTTGATTAAGAGGTATAGATACACTCTTACAACCACTGATGTGAAACAGAATTTTGTATGCCTCTAATAAGCACATCTTTCCAAGTCTGAAGGCTTAAGATTACTCAAACAGTTGAAGTAACATGTTTTATATAACATTTTCCTCCTGTGCAATAGAAGCTCTTCTGTAGGTTTTGTCTGGAGTACCATTTGTGGCTCACCGTAACACAATTCACCTGAAAGGTATATAGGTGATAGCTGAAGGCAACTTGGACAGCAGGTATATAGCGATTGCATGCATATATCCAACCCTCAGCCCTACTAGTGTACTTAGAGGAGATGAGAATACACTTTTCCCAACTAGTTCATATACTCACAATATGAGAATATCATTGCCTAGGGAGCATTCTTTTAGGAAGTCAAGACCAGAATACAGGGAGCAGCAGTGATAAAGCTCACAAAAGATTGTATGACCTGGGCCTGATATTTGAAACTATCAGACGCCTGCAGAAATACAATACTAGATCAGAATTCACATATTATTCACCCATACATGACTTGCTTTCCAGACTAGCCATGGTTGTCTGCTCAGAATACATGCATGCAGAACACTTGTGGTGTATGATTTCAGACTGCAATCCAGTGTTAGTACACTTTATATGGGAATCAAGGTGGGGGACTAAATACATGTTATATCACTGTATGCGGATAATATTTTACTGTATTTTTGGAATGTAGTGACAGGGCTGCCACAGACGCTCCCACAACATGAACACTTGGCTGAGATATCAGGACTGAGAATAGACATAGATAAATCATATGTATTCCCCTTGGGACCATATCTGAGACCTAGCCAGTGAGCCTTTCCAGATCTCCCGCTGTTGTTGAAACCTACTAGCTTAGAGTATCCCAGGGGTGCACATTTCACACACAGATAAACAGACTGACAGATAGGGCTTAAAAGGACCAAAGAATTGGTGCTCTTTCGGAAGACACTAGCTTTCTCGACTATGGGTAAGACCATCATCACTAAGATGGTGGTATTTATCTGCCTTATTGACAAGGTAGATAATGAGTGTTCCTTGCAAAGGGGACTCGGGGCACCAAACATGGAACTGTATTACTTGGTGGCAAGATTATGGACAAACGCAGATAACCAGGAAATCTAGCACATTTATAGTAAAACAGGTGGTGACTGGATTATGATGTGTGTCCTCTCGAAGCAGCATCGAAGCACCAAGCCGCAAAGGCTTATGCACGTAGCCAGGTATTGATGAATAAGAACCGTACAGAAAGAACACACGAAGGTAGCATGTGCACCAGAGCCTTCTGTAAGGGTGCATGCCCGAGTTGAGAAGAGTGGCTTCAAACTTAGACTGGGTGACCTGGATGGAGGCAGGCATGTAGACTATAGGAGACCTGTAGGAGGGAGATGTCTTTCACACATTCTCTACCCCCCGAGACAACCACCTGATAATAGCAGAACAATTTTTTACTTTTAATGTGAAGGCACATGTTGCAAGGCGAATCTGGCCCAGCAAAGAGGAGCCTGTGACTCCCACTGTGATGGACACAGTACTCAAAAGAGGAAGTGGGAAAAAACAGTGACTGAAGTGTATTAGGTGAGACTTGCATGACTCTGCAGGTGTTGAAGGAAAATAGTACAGAGATGTCAGGAGAGATCTCACCGATGCAGAATGGCAGATGAACACAGTATATCCAAAAACAGTGTCCAGGAGCAATAGATTTAACTTGAATCAATTTCCTACACCGTACCTATTGAATACCCCACTGATTCCACTGGATGTACCTAATTTGTCAGATCAGTGTCCAAGGTGGCCTACTGCACATGTTTTGGGGATGTGCAGACATTACACTTTAGACAGGAGATTGAACAGATGACAAATAAAGTGATCCTATGCACCCCCAAGGCGTGCCTGCTGAGGCTCGCGACTTGAACTAAAAAAAATAGGACAGAATCCAAGTTCGCGGATATGGCCATGCTCTTAGCCAAAAGACAGACTGCCATGCAGTAGAAAGCTAAATATTCTTCACAAACAGCACAATGGAGGAGAGAGCTACTGGGGAGAGGCAGACAACTCAACAACATGCAATGCCAAGTGGAATAGGTTCAGCCGACTCACCGGTTGGTACTCAGTGCTCAAGAAGTTGACCAGCATTAATGATGGCAAGCCACTCTGAATGGGAAAGACTAAGCAGGGCTGAAATGGAAAGCATACATCACAACTAGTCACAATACGTAACAGCAGCCCACAAGTGTTACTAATATAGCAAATTGCAGGTGGTCAGGTACATGGCGTAGAAGTTTAAAACAGATGCTATTGTTCGTGCTCCTGTAGGGAAATTAGGCAAATGCATGACTCTGAAACAGACTCCACCCACTGGTTAAGACTATACTACTAGGAGTATACTGTACCGTCGCTCGCATATGCATGAATATGAGATCAAAAGCTTCAACTCAGTGACGTACTAAACAGTGGAAATTTATATAAGAAAAATTAATCTCATTGTTTTAAATATTACTTTTAGTTGTGCTATTGCACGGCAGAAGTCTGTACTTGATACTTAACAATGAATTAAGGTGAACCTGCTCACTGTTTTACATTTTCTCAAAAATAATAAAAATATTGAAAAGAAAGCTTCCTCCCAAATATCAATTCAGCTAGCAATGCACCAGTACTGCTGTGGTATGTGTGTCTCTGCAACCACACAAAGTCTGACACCGAATTTCGGATAGGGAAATCGAATGGCCTTGGCTGTTTGAAGTGCCGTTTTTAGTGGGGTCATAAATCTCACTACTGTCTCATAAGCCTGAGGCCACAGCGAGGTGACTGTCCTCTGTTCAATACCTAAATAGACCTGCAAATCCATAAAATTATTTTCAATTGAATGGGGCCAGTTGGCTAAATGGGTATGCCCAACGTTGCAAAGATCTTGTTGAGTGCTGGTATGACAACAGTAATACATATCTTCCTGAGCACAGGAGATGATCTTGTGTGCTCCCAGGAAGTGATACTGAAATCAGATAGAAAGGCAAGAAACTGCAAGTATTATCTGTTTCGAGTCCCTGAACCCAAGTAGTAAAGCCATTTGCACTGCCAACCAGCTCATAGTAATGCTATATGATTTAAGATTTTTTTAAAAAGCTGTAACTTCACAGTGTTCCTGAAGTCCATATGATTTTAATTGTTGGAAGCTGATAGCGAGTAATACCAGAAGATGAGAACGATAAACAAACAAGCATTGGCAAAGCCAATATGTCTTGCCTATACAAGGGCTTTGGTAAAGTGTTTTGCCATGTTGTACACCAGTGTGGCTGCTGTTTAGCATGACTAAAAGTTAGTGACGTGGAGTGTCCGAGAGTGGAGTGGGGGGAGTAGAGTGTTGTAGACTGGATTTGGGGGGAGTAGAGTTGAATAGAGGGGAGTAGATTTCAGTGGTTCATTGGCAGAGAGTGTCGTAGAATGCAGTGTCATAGAGTACAGTGTCGTAGAGTGGAGTGCCGTGGAGTGGGGTGGAAGAGGCTGGATTGGGTTGGAGTGGATTGAGGTAGTGGGTTCCATTGGATTGGAGTAGATTGGGGTGGATTGGATTGGGGTACAGGGAGTTGGATTGAGTGGAGTGAATTGGAGTGGGTGGACTGGATGGGGTTAATTGGATTGAAATGGGGTGAGGTGGATTGAATTGGGGTGGATTAGATTGGTTTGGGGTGGGTGGATTGGATTAGAGTAGGATGCTTTGGAGTGGGATGAATTTGAGTGGAGTGGAGGGGGTGGGTTGGACTAGGGTGGATTGGAGTGGTGTGGATTGGACTGCAGGTGGTGGGGTGGATTGGAGTGTGGTAGGCTGGATGGATTGGATTGAGTGGGGTGGACTTAACTGGGGTGGGGTGGGGTGGGGTGGATTGGATTGGGCTAGAGTGTGGTGGATTGGATTGGACTGCAGTGGAGTGGGGTGGATTAGAGTGGGGTGAACTGGATGGGGTGGATTATATTGGAGTGGGTGGATTGAAATGGGTGGATTGGTTTGGTTTGGGGTGGGGTGCGGTGGGGTGCGGTGGATTGGAGTGGAGTGCGGTGGACTGGAGTGGGTGGTTTGGAGTGGAATGGGGTGGATTGGAGTGGGGTGTATTGGAGTGGAGTGGGGTGGACTGGAGTGGAGTGGGTGGATTGGATTAGAGTGAGGTGGATTGGATTGAGTGGGGTGGATTGGGGTAGATTGGATTGTGGTGGGTTGGATTGGGGTGGGGTGAACTGGATTGGGGTGGGGAGGATTGGATTGAGATCAATTAGATTGGAGTGGGGTGGAGTGGGTTGGAGAGGGGTTGATTGGGTTTGGCTGGATTGGTTTGGATTAGATTGGGGTGGGTGTATTGGATTGGAGTGGGGTGGATTGCTTTGGATTGGAGTGGGTCAGATTGGAGTGGGTCAGATTGTTTTGGTTTGGAACTGATTGGAGAGGGTCAGATTGTTTTAGATTGGAGTGGGTGGATGGATGCACCTAAATCATTTAAGTGCAAGTTCATATAAATATGGGAAAGGCATTGCAAATGTTTCTAAATGGCCACAGCATTATGCCATTCACCTTTTGTGAATTGCATTTATGTAATCACCCATTGTCGCTCCCCTTGAAATGGCTACTCTATGTGTTGGTTAATACTGTGGGGAAAACAGCACGTTTTGCAGAACTTACACACGCTTACGTGACAATTCTTCATGCACAACTATACTAGTTTGGCTCTGTGAATCATGTCACAGCTCTGCACTAAATATTTGAAACTATTCTCCAGTGAAAGCTTTGAGAATCGAAGACTCAGCCTTAGGATAGCCACATCTCTGTCAGACCGCCTCTACTAGGACCCGCAGCCAAAACTAAAGTAGCTGACCAGCTTGACTACAAAGTCTTGAATCTTAATGGTTTTCTTTTGTGTTGTTTATTTTCAAGATGGCTTACTTTTCTGCCGTACAGTTCATATGCATGGAGCCGGTGGCATCGTGGTGTCAGCGAATGGGAAAGATGGCTAATAATTTCATAGCAAATACTTTTTTTTTGTTTGTATATATATAAAGTGCATGTCTACATGGAGGCTTCCCAGTGGAATTGAAGCACTGCGCTGTAAACAGCCATGACTTTAGTGTGTTTCTGAATGTGGAACATAAAGTTGAATTTTTTTAGTCAAGGAGGACACTAACCAGGGGCAAGCCTAGTGTAACACACATAAGGCCTTGAACCTGATTCCTTGATGTACACGTAATTAGCGAATCCAAATGAGCACATGTGTGATATTTTCTTGATGATAGTGTTTGTGATAGTTTGGTGGTTGCTTTATGTTGCCACTTCAGGCGGTACAGCTTTTCCCTCGGAAGTCTAAAACAGGTCATTGTAACAGTTTTGCCTAAAGAAGATCCCTTCTCCAGCTAGCATGGTGTGTTCACTTCTCCAGCTAGCATGAAGTCTTTACTTCTCCAGCTAGCATTCTGTCTTCCTTATTGTAGGATGTTTCTTTGAATCCGATGTTGACAGTGGTATGTTGGTGTTAATGAATTTTACTAAGAGCAAACGTACACCGTTGAGGCAGTCTCTTTGCGCTGTGGGGGATTGAAAGCAGGAAAGCAGCTAAAAACTAGGTAAGACCAGAATATCTGGAGCGAGGCTTCATGCTAAAAAAGGTATCCTTTTAAGACCCATCTAAGTTTACTCAGGTTTTCATTTTATTTAAAATTAAGAGAAAGAGAGACACACAATTTGCCTGCCCATGCAGAAAACACACTCCCACTCGATTTACCTTTTGGCTGACCTTACATTTTTCTCAATTCTGCATTTTTTTAAAGCATTTTCTTAGTTCTATTTGGAAGACAGACAAATTAGTCATACATAATGACTTAAGCTGATCAGTCTCTCAACAGGTAGCCAATGCAACGCTTGTCTTGCTGATGAGACATGATCATTCTAAACCAGGACTGTCGATATTCTAACGGTGGAAAACAAACAGCTGATGGATGGAATGCTTAAATTCATCTCGGTCTCGGGTAATTACTTGAACCACATTCTAGTCCACCATTTTTTGCCTACTATGCCACTCAAGACAAAGACTGGCCAAATGCACATTAGCCTTAGTCCTGCCCCAATAGGAATAGTCTAGCCTGAACTGCCAGACCAGGTGCCCTCCAGAAGTAACTCCAGATCAGTTCCGGCCATATAAGTAAGACATAGCTTGATTTTTATGGCACAATAGGCATGGGACCCACATCTTCGTTCTTTGAAGTGTGTAGCCCACTGGCACGCCAGTACACGTCAATACAGCCCTTCATCAGTGTAATGAGGGAGGTGCAGATTGTGCGACTCCTCGTCATCATCGGTGTCGTGAGGGACATTAGGTATGCCCTGGTCCACATTGGAGCCAGAGCCGAAGAGAGCCTCTGATAATACAGGCATTAAGCAACTGCCTGAGGCTGAAAGTTTGGTTGTACAACCACAGGTTGTGTCTTCTTTATTTCATAGTGTGACATAGGTGTGGTGCAAGATGATGTCTGTTTGGGGTCAGAGACCGGCATCACGATTGTGTCTGGTGCCGGTGCCAGCGGAGTCGGTATCAGCGCTAGCACAGAAGGAACTGGCATGGACCCCTGGCCTCAAGTGGAACTCTGGACGAGTTTGTTAGGAGCTCAGGAACAAGGCACGAGGGGACAGGGGAGAGTCCACCAGCAGAAATCCAACTTGAGGGCACTGCACCTATGTAGTCCTGAAGGTGTGCCAGAAAAAGCTGGTAGCATCCTTAATGGCACACTCTCTGGATAAATTTGGGATTTGCTGGAAAACCGACAAAGGTGGGAGTGGAGTAATGTGTATCATTGGGATATAAACTACAGGAAAAGTACATCCAAGATCACAGAATCGATCAAGAGCCGTATCAGATCGCCATTAATTTTAACTGGTAGGACAGCATTGAAAAAATGGTCCTTCTGCCTAGATTATTATATTTATTCCAAAATATCCCTCACCATCACTAGGACATTTTTTACACAACGTATGTCTCTGATGGTGAATCTTGCTTGGACAGGGCGTCAGCCCAGAATAATATAGTTAAAACTCCAAGTTCCTTATGACAAAGAAATGCTGCACCAAATTTTAAGATATACTATTAGGTTGCCCAGGTTAAATGAGCCCATTTTTGGTTTCATAAAGACAGGCAGGCCTCACACCAAAACCTAGAGACAGGATAGTTAGCCCTCACTCCATTAGTCATGATCACACAAGGATATCCAGACAGTGAACTGTGCAGCTAGGGTGTAAGAAATCGGGTTGTTGGTTGTGGGGTAAAACCCTATTCAGGCAGCAGCCACAATCCTGATCAGGATAAACCACAACAAGTCACTAAATTAACTTGTGCTTAACCCTCTGGAAGATTGGCACAAAAGCAGTCAGGCTTAACTTTGAGGCAATGCGTAAAGTATTTATGCAGGACTTAATCAGTATTAAAGTAAAAACACAATAGAAGAAAAATCCCACATCAATTTATCAATTTAGAAAAATAAAGTACATTTTAATATATTATTTGACACTAAAACGACAAAAATCCAATTAGTAGAACTGGAGTTATGAATCTTATAAGTTTAAAGTGTAAAATAGCTCCTAAAAGATCAAAGCGCCCACAGCGGACATCTAGTGGTACAAGACCGGGGCAACATCGAAAGTTATGGACAACCGCGATGGAGCATGGTTCGGATACAGGAAGTGGATTGGGTCTAGTCTCCACTTACCTTCGGACTTAGAAGAAAATTTAAAGAAAAATGTCTGAGAAAGTAAAGTTTAGTGGGGCAAGGCAGCCGGTGGTGTCTAAGGAGGAGGTGTCTTCGTCATGGAGCCACTGGACAAAGTCACGGTGAAGATTTCCATGTTTGGACTTAGCCACTTTTATGGAAGTTGAAAATCTCCAGTGGGACAAAGTTGCAGGCTGTAGCCACTGAGGGCTCCATGTGGCTAGATACCTTTTCTGCGAGGACCCACTGACCAGGATTTGCTACTGCAGAGAACATGCTGGCTATGTAAGACAGATGCAGCTGTCTTTTTTACATTTAGTCTGGGAGTGTCTCCCGATATATCTCTTCTGGCAAGATGTTATATCAGTGATATGTGAAATGTCAGCTATCCAGATAGAGATCTTCCCATTTATGGCATTGTCGGACTTTGTCAAGAATATACCTAAAAGTCATCAAAAGTATTTAGTACTAGCACTACTGTTAGCAATGCGAAGAACAGCCATGACCTGGGATTGTGGTAGATCTCCCAAAGTGGAAAACTGACTAACTGACTTGGCGACATGTTATGAGCAATCTGAAAATGCTATCTCTTTACTTTTCTCGGCTTTACAAACTAAATATATCTGGGAACGACTGAGGTAATATATAGATATACATGATGCAGACTTCTAGCCGCAGATTCCTTACCTTAGAATATTCCCCAGGCATCATACTGGATCTGGAAATTTTTGATCCATACCTCTGCACGCTGGTGGGTGGTGTTGTTTGGCTCGGCGGCATTGCAAGTGACATGAGTGGTGCCTATATAGGTGCAACCCCAACTCACTGACAACAGTTCTTTTCTTTCCATGCCAGTTAGAGCAAATCTGGAAAGACCTTCCTTTCTAGACAAATTAGTGCTTCAGACCCGGGCACCTTTTCTCCTAAAGGTGGTGTCACCTTTCCATGTTGGTCAGTCCTTAACACTCCCCGATTTCTTCTCTCTGCCACATCTCTCTAAGGAGGAGGAGAGGCTTCATGAGTTTGACCCCAAGAGCGCCATCAGATTTTACATCAATCTAACCAAGACCACCGAGTGGACGACCAGCTCTTTGTGAGATTCTCCTAAAGGTGATCCAGAAAAGGATTTTATCTCAATAGATTGTACTTTGCATATGAATGTGCTACTCCAGGTGGCTGCCGAGCACCTTTAGGCATATTCTTCCATGGCTAAGGCCACCACTAGGTCCATAGCCAGGGGCGTTCCGGTGTTGGAGATCTGCCCCGCAGCTACATGGGCATAATTTGACACTTTCACCAAGCATTACAGTCTTAAGTCAGAGGTTCACAGAGAGGGACGATTTGCCAGTTTAGTCCTGTTGGGATTCCTGGTGTGAAGTCCACTTGTCAGATCTTCCACCTTTGGGAGGTACTGCTTTGTGATCTAGTCAAAAAGTGAGGAATATTCAGTTAGAAGTTTACATCAGAAGAACAAATTTACTAACCTTTGGTAACGCTCTTTTTGGGGGATACTCTAGCTAACTATAGAATCCTCACTGCCCACCTTCCTTCTCGTTATGTGGACTGGAATTCTAAGTTTAATAAGTTAGATTGTGCACACTGTTTTTCTGTTGCTCTATACAGGCATTCTGCACGTAAGGGTATGGAGTGCTTTATTGTTTACTGACGTGAGCACACAGCTGAAATGGAAGCGGGACAGTCAAGAGGATCCTGCCGACAGGATAAGCATTGACCATCTTACAAATTCTGTGATCTAGTGAACTGATAGTGACCTGAGTACATAAACATGTATACTCACTTGCAAAATTAATTTATTCTGTGAGAGACTGAGATCATAACAGTTTCACACCTGACTTCTAATTTCGTGGACAAATGGATTTCTTAATCTTATCAAAGATTCAGCAGCAGCAGGGGAGCCAGTAGTCTCTAGAAGGATAAAAGCGCAGGGCTAGAGGTGTCGTTGCTTTTGGAGATTGGGAGAGCCTGGCCTTTCAAATGGCTGCCCGAAGTATTTTGAAATCTGGCAGCCATGTTGGGTGCTGTCAGGCTGCCCTGATCTGCAAAGGGAGAAACTAGGGTGGTCAGTCTTAAGGGTAGGCTCACAATTGAGTCCAGACAAAAAATAAACACCACAGTGAAAAAAATAAATGAGGATTGCTTTCTTTATATAATGCATAAATGAGGTATAGAACTGAATTTGGGATGATTGAGTGTGCCTTTCAGATATAAAATAGACCTTCATGCATTGCAATGCAAGCACTTTATAGGAGTCGGTATGTTAACCCAAACTACTAATACAGTGATGGTGAGAAAGCCATACTCTATCTGGATTGATCTAAACTGTTATTACAAATAAGTTAGCGACTGAAAGAGACGAAACCAAGCAAGCCAATGGCTAAAGGGGCTGATCAAGTCCAATCTAGATACACTACGTCAAGCAGACAGGTGCAGTACAAGCCAGGACTAAAAGCTGCTAACAGACTGTAAATACAGGCACTGTGGATTAAAGTTTCCTCATTAGTTGGAAAAAGGGAGCACTGAAAGTCATGAGCAAGGAACACATTTTAACTTTCTGTATACTACTTTCTGCAGTTAAAGATGACTGTTGGAATAATATTCCAAATTTATCGGAAGAACAGCTAGCGTGTTCCACGGGCCTCTTGATGAACGTCCGTTTATATTTTTGCAGGTTTGTCTTGGAACACACACAGCGGCTCATCTTAGCGCCACGGTTTGCTCACCCAAGAAACTGCATTTCCGTGTTTTTTTCGCGAAAAGCCACGACCAAAGCTTGTCACCTCCGCCTTTGACAATATTCCATTTGAAGTCCTTTTTTCAACCAGCCTTATTTTTTTTAGATAACAGCGCTCACAAGTCTTGACATTATTTCATTTTATGTGCATCTGTCACAGAAAAGAGATATGATACAGTTACTAAAAACTGGTGATTGTGGAACAGAGAAACTTGACATCATTTCATTCCTATTCTTCTCTGATTCTACATTTGTAAGAAACTCGGTATCTCTTCTAGTTCAGATAGAAATTGGTAGAATTCATGAGCTGAAAGGCTTGGCAGAGAACTGTCCTTTTCTTTGGTGTCATCTTACATTTTAGAGAAGTTGCTTGCGTGTGCCTTTGTTCAAGCCTTTTTTTAATTCCCCTTTCATCATTGTTGGGGACTATCCTGAGATCACATTTCTATGGGTCCCAGCGCTGGCTCAGCAGCCCAAATTAAACACTGTTATATTTTCCATGCATGTGCCCTGAAGTCTGAAAGCTTGTCAATCACAGTTGGTAAAATACAGGGATTAAAACCCAATATTAACATCCAGTCCCATTGTGTTCAATGTGTGTGTGAAAATGAGAAACCCTTGTGCTGACGCCAGCTTTTCCCCATCCCCTTTGTGGACGTCCCTTTTAATTTATCTCCATGTTCCTGATCCGATGAATGGTTTTGCTTATCAGCATAATGTGCTTATCAGCATAATGTCGGAATCACTAGTATCACTCTGAGTTATCAGAACCTGGTTCAATCAGAGGGGTCATCTCATCCTGCTCATTCATAGACTAAATCAGAGATTGTAGCAACTGAGGTAATGTTCGTGTAGTCCTCCAAGACTAGAGGTTTGCCCTCAAAGGTTTAGGGTGAGCAACGATTCTCACTACATGCATAATTTAAACCTATGCGTATTTTATGGTGTTTTATTGATACACATATTGATAATTGAATTGCTTACATAGAGTACACATGCAGTTGTATGCACTTGAAAATATAGGTAAGTCAGAGAAACAAATTGCACTTTGGCCACGAGTCTGGCCATAAGACCTGAGCCGTAAACTTGCGCATGCCCGGGGAAAAGTCATAAAAGTAATACTTGCAGTTTCAAAATAATACTTAAATGGGGTAGGCTTTCCTCTTTTGAAAAGTACCAAATGTACATTATTTTCCTTACAGTTGCACAGGTAAACTGCAGAACGCCACGTTTAATCAGGCCTCTGACTAGGGAACATAGTAGTCAGGGCCGCTGGAATTATACAACAGGGGAGGACTAAATTATGTGGTGGGGTTGACTAAAGTATGCTGCAGGAAAGGGTAAATTATGTGGCGCAATGCGGAAAATTTTGTGGCAGTGTTACATAATTTTTTTTTATTTTTACACATGTTAACTTAGTCTGGGCAAAGATTTCACCTCATTAGTATCAGTGTAATACCTAAATACATAAATCGGCAACGCAAGGTGACCAATTATCTTTTGCAAAGGGTCTATCCCTGCACGGCAACACGAATGGTATTTTTTTTTTTTTTTAGTAACTTTGATTTATTTGACCCACAAACAATTATTTTGTTCAAATCTGCAAATTATGCAGCAGATAACGGATTATGTGGCAAGTGAGACAAATACATAATTATCGAAAAACACTGCGGCAAAAGCGGTAAATGGTGTGCTTCTGTTTTCTGAATTACCAACAGCCTTGTAGGGTTTGGTCCTCTGTTGGAGTACACCAACATTTGTGTTGCTTGTTATTGGCCACTTTCTTGTCGCTCCCGCTTACATTTTTACATCATTATGTAATAAATGTATATCTAATATAGGTATATGTAGTGTGCATTAAAAACACCAGGCGTACGCTTGCATTCGTAAATCGCACTTCCACAGTTTTTTGCCATATTATGGTGCTGCTGTTCTACACCTAAGTACAGATGGAGAAGATGGCTATGCACCTGTTTTCAACAAAATTGTGATGAACACAGAGCATGGACTAATCGCCAATCTGGTCTCGATTGTAAGTGAGAAAGAAATATGTGCAGAAATTCTGGATGGCTGGAATTTCTGGTAGAGTCTGTATTTCTTCACATATTTCCCTCTTTTGCAAGTTAAACCTCACAGAATGGGTAGTAAGTGTGTGGACCCATATTCCCAATTGCATGGGGTTCAACACTCACGTTCACTGCCTACTCTGAGCAGGTGGTAAACCTGTGTGACAAGGTAAGGGTGGATGAGGGATTTCAGGTGGGCTAGGGAAGGGGTTGGTGTTGCCTGGCACAGGGAATCAATATGTGCTTTCCATGTGCCTTGGTACAATGTTGCACCTGGACTGGGCTGCACTGCAGCCATTCCACAATGCAATTTTTTCTTACCATATTTTCCTGCTTGTAAAATTGGGTCTCGTGTTACCACAATCATAAATCAGGAACATTTGCCCACTTATCATCAAGAGGAGCCGAATTTCGGGGCATATTATCAAGAACGGCGTTAAAATTATCGCCGGTTTAGCGGCAGAAAACTGCCGCTAAAGCGGCGATAATGGGCTTGATAATATGCCCTGGAGAATTCCAATAGAAGCCCATGTTCACACCAGAACATGGACTTCTATTGGAATTCTATAGGGCATATTATCAAGCCCATTATCGCCGCTTTAGCGGCAGTTTTCTGCCGCTAAACCGGCGATAATTTTTACCGCCGTTCTTGATAATATGCCCCTTCATTTGTAAATTCTACCCTGCATAACCCGTAATCATGGTTTCTCACTATTAGAAGTTGAGTTTCTGGTTGGCAGAGGTATGCTCCCTGTCCAAGCAGAAACTATAGTACTAGTTAGGGTAAGTCAAATGCACACTAACCTGTGCTCACCCTATGGTAGCTTGGCACAGAGCAGACAAGCTTAACTTAAGAGGCAATATGTAAAGCATTTGTGCAACACATCAAACAATAACACAGTGAAAACTCCACACTAGTTTAGAAAAATAGATTATGATTTTATAAATAAAGCAAGACCAAACAACAAAAATCCAATAAGTAGAAGTCAAGATATGAATTTTTAAAGATTAAATGCAAAAATAGCACTTAGAAGCAGTAGGCGCCTAGAGAATTTATTGGTTGTGCTGGACCAGGTCAGAGTCAAGAGGGGTTAGGCTGACCATGATGGAGCGCGGGCCAGATACAGTACCCACGCAGGACATGTTGAACAGAAGTACCTTAATCATGGTCGCAAACAACGAGATGCAGGGTGCAGCTGAGCGATGCTTCAGTGTTGATCCCACAATCGAAGAAAAGTGCTGGTTTTGTCCACACAATGATGGTGATGCTCCGGTTCTAAAGACAAAGAGCTGGTTCTGAAGCCTATGTGCTGGGTTTCTCCACGCAGTAGAAGGGATGCGTTGATCGTTCTCCTGCACTGGCTTCGATGCAGTGTTTCCAATGCGGCGGTATCAATGGCGATGCACCGGTTCTGTTCCTGCAACAGCGGCGATGCTCGATTCTGCTCTCGCAGCAGAGGATGCTTCGGTTCCACAGGAGCAGGCACCTGGATCCACTTCCAATGAACCAGGCACAGGAGCAGGATGGAAGACTATGATATCCTGAGTCTTCTAAGAACAGGAGGCTAGTCAGCTAGCCCTTGGAGTCACTCTGGATGAAGTGATGAAGGTCCAGTCAGAGAGAGCAGCAAGTAGCAGCAGGGCAGCATAGCAAGGCAGCAGTCTCCTAGAGCAGCAGTCCAGCAGAGCAGCAGTCCTTAGCTCAGCAGTTCTTCTTCTTGGCAAGTTGGTTTCAGATCCAGAAGTGTACTAGGTTGATAGGGTCAGAGATACAGTACTTCAAATAAGAGTCTTTAAAGTGCACAGAGGTCCTTTCCTCCTGCCCTGCCTCCAGATTCACTATAGGAGGTTATGCAGCCCTTTTTGTATGGACAGGGCCCAGCCTATTCAATCAACCAGTGTTCTTGTAAAGTGCAGCTACTCACCTGTAAGGTCTCAAGGCGCTGGGAGGGGGGGATCTGCTGTTCAGTCGAAGAGCCAGGTCTTGAGGTCCTTCCTGAATTGAGGCAGAGATGGAGATTGCCTGAGATGCAGAGGCAGGGAGTTCCAGGTCTTTGCAGCGAGGTAGGAGAAGGATCTTCCTACAGCAGTGGTCCTGCAGATCCATGCGATGGTGGCCAAGGCCTGATGGGCGGAGCCGAGATGTCTGGTGGGAGGATGTAAGGAGAGGCGGTGGTTGAGGTATGCGGGTCCGGCATTGCGGAGGGCTTTGTAGGTGTGTGTGAGGAGTTTATAGGTGATACTTTTGTTGACCAGGAGCCAGTGGAGGTCTCTTAGGTGGCCAGTGATGTGCCTGCAGCGGGGGATGCCCAGGATGAGTCTGGTGGAGGCGTTTTGGATGTTTAGCAGCTTCTTTTGGAGTTTTTGCGAGGTGGTGGTATAGAGTGCGTTGCTGTAGTTGAGTCTGCTGCTGACGAGTACGTGGGTGACCATTTTCCTGGACTTGGTGGGGATCCAGTTGAAGATTTTCCGGAGCAGGTAGAGCATGTGGAAGCAGGAGGATGAGACAGCGTTTTTCTGGTGGTTCATCGTATATTCATGTGTAAGTGTGAGGCTGTGTCCAGCTCCTTCCTCCCAGGAAAATGCATGAAGTCACACCCAGCGTTCCTTTGGGTGTGGATGTCTAGAGGGAATACACAAAGTGAACTGTTGCCCAGCCAGTGATCAGAGACAGTCAGCAGACACCAAATGGCTAAGAGCAGGAAAATGTTCACCTTTCTAAAAGTGGCATTTCCAGAATGGTACCTACAAATCCAACTTTACATTTAAAGAGGATATGTCATTTCTATTCCAGAGGTTCTAAACATGACAACTCTACCTTCTTTCAATTAGGAATTACAGCTTATTAAATGTAATAAGGAATCTTCAATGTTAACCTATGAGAGGGTAGGCCTCTCTGTAATGAAAAACGAGTTTCAGAGTTTTTCACTACCAGGACATGTAAAACTTAAAGTACATGTCCTTCCTTTTAGTCACATAGCACTCTGCCCTATAGACTACTTAGGACCTACCTTAGGGGTGTCTTATATGTAATTAAAGAGGAGTTTCAGACTTGGCAAAAGGTTTTAAATGCCAAGTCAACATCGCAGTGTAAACTGTGCATACAGACTCTGCAGTGGCAAGGCCTGAGACATGTTTAAAGTGCTACTTGTGTGGTTGGCAGAATTAGTGCTGCAGCCCCACTAGTAGAATTTAATGTACAGACCCTGGGCACATGTAGCGCACAGTACTAGGGATTTACAGGTAAATTAAATCTTCCAATTGCAGATAAGTCAATCAAACCATGTTTTAGGGGAGAAGCACACACACTTAAGCACTGGTTGGTAGTGATAAAGTGATCAGAGTCCTAAGACCAACAAAAAGAATATAGCAAAATTGGAAGCAAGCAGGCAAATCCTTTCGGGGAATGCCGCCCTAAGGCTGTCAAGTCTAACAAGTAGCCCCCCCCCCCAGCTGAAAGTGGGAAGAGCTACCCAACCTTTTGGGAGTTCTCATCACTAAGGCGAAAGAACCTAAAAAGACCTTCAGCACTGGCATGGTATTTCCTAGGTCTGTGTTCCAACTCAGCAATTTTGGAATCTCATCCTTAATTTGCATTAGCCACCTGAGAGGCCTGTGGTCTGTCTGAATCAGGAAGTGAGTCCCAAGCAGGTATGGTCTCAACTTCTTCAGTGCCCAGACCACAGCAAATGCTTCCCTTTCAATAGCACTCGACCTCTGTTCCCTGGGAAGTAACCTCCTGCAGGTAAAAGCTACAAGTTGATATAGGCCCTCATCATATATCTGTGATAAAACTGCCTCATTCCATGTTGTGAGGCATCTGTTTGAACAATGAATTCCCTGCAAAAGTCAGGGGCCTTGAGCACAGGGTCTGTGCACGTGGCCTTCTTTAGGGAGTCAAATTATTTTTGGCATGGCTCTGTCTAAATCACATTTCTGGGCTGCTTCTTCGAAGTCTGCTCTATCAAGGGGGCAATAATGGTGCCATATTCCTTGACAAACCTCCTGTAGTACCCTGTGAGGCCTAAGAAGGCTATCACTTCAGTTTGGGTTTTGTGGGCTTCCCAGACCGTAATAGTCTATATCTTGGCCTGGAGGGGCTGCACCTTACTCCTGCCAACCAGGTGTCGTAAGTACACCACATATCCCTCCCCTATCTGGCACTCACTGGCCTTGATAGTCAGGCCTGCCTGTTGTGGGGCCTGAGGCACATCCTGCAGGTGAAAACAATGGTCCTTCCAGCAGCTACTGAAGACAATTATGTCATCCAAGTAAGCAGCACTGAAGGCCTCCATCCCAGCTAAAATCTGGTTCATCAGCCTCTGGAAGGTGGCAGGGGCATTCTTTAATCTGAAGGCCATTACCTGGAATTGGTAGTGTCCCTTTGGAGTGGGGAAGGCTGACCTCTCCTTGGCTCCATCAGTTAAGGTAATCTGCCAGTACCATGAAGTAAGGTGAAAAGTACTCAGGAACTGGGCAGCCCCTAATCGATCAATCAGCTCATTAGCCTGAGGGAAGGGACGAGCATTAGTCTTGGTGACTGCATTGAGCCCCCTGTAATCTACACATAACCTGAATTCAGGTGTAGTGCCCGGTGGGGCAGTTTTTGGTACCAGCACCACGGGGCTAGACCAAGGGCTACTGGAGGGTTCAATCACCCACACCTTCAGCATCTTAGAAACCTCATCTTTGATGCTAGCCCACACTTTGTCAGACAGCCTGAAAGTTTTATTCTTGACTGGGAGGCTTTCCCCTGTGTCCACATCATGGGTACACAGGTGGGTAGTCCTAGGAGTGAGGGAAAACAGATAGGAGAACTGACTGAGCAACTGGTGACAGTTCCTCTGCTGTTCTGAAGTCAGGGTAGAGGAGAGGTTTACACCTTCCACTGACCTATCTTTCTCCTTGGAGGCTAAGATGTCAAGGAGAGGTTCACTTTCCTCTTCCTCCCCCCCATCTGTCACCAGCAACGTGGTAACCTCAGACCTCTCAAAGTGTTGTTTGAGTTGGTTGATATAGAGTACCCTGTGGGGGTGCCTGGTGTCTTGAGGTCCACCAGGTAGGTGACCTCCCCCTTCCTCTCAACTATCTCATAGGGCCCTGTCCAACGGTCTTGGAGGGCCCTGGGCTCTATGTGGTTCCATCACCCACACTTTCTGCCCAGGCTGTAATTCCACAGGGGTAGCCGTTTGGTCATACCACAGTTTCATCACCTCCTGGCTGGCCTCTAAATTGTCAGAAGCTTGCTTCCACACCTTGACCATCTGGCTCCTGAAGGCCAGCATGTAGCTAACTTCATCCTCACCAGACTGAAAGGTCCTCTTACAGGATGACCATACAGAAGCTCAAAGGGGCTAAATCCAACCCCCTACTATGGTACCTCCCTGTAAGCAAAGAGAAGGCATGGCAAAAGGATGCCTCAGGGTCTCAGGCAGCCCCCCTGAACATCGAAGGGATCAGAGTGGCCCATCGGGAGACACCAGTACCATGGAGTAAGTGTGACTATAGGACGGTGTCCCCACTCTGTCCCCAAGTTAGGATCATCATTGATGAAACTCAGGTACACAGATGGTGTGTGTCTACAAAAAGGGCAAGTATAGCCATTTATGAGTCCCCTACCAGATAGTGATTAGACTAGGTGGGAACATTACTAGAACTTTTTTTAGGGATCTATATCCTGATGAATGCCAACGACCCTATCTAACCTAATGACAGCAGCAATCTAGAGCAGAAACATGTTGATACAGCAGACAGGGTAATGGTGTTACTTTCCCATATACCCATTCTACCAATTTTCTTTTAATCCTGCCAAGTGGGATCCACAATAAAGGACTCGGATACCCACTTAGACAGTTTTAGATTTTTTTCTCTGCATTAGGGATCCCTATCCATTGAATTCTTTCTTTTCTATTTTTTATTTTTCTTTGTGCTCCTCCCTGGACATTGGTCTGCGCCAGGGAGTCATAGCGACCCTGTGATGAAGCATGCCACTCATTGAGTGGGTGAGGGCAGTATTAACAACCCTTTGGGATTCCCAATTTGGTTCTCTACCCTAAGAGGTAACTCTGACACAACAATTTCTTGCCTCCTTCTTATGGTGTGGTGATTGCTAGCGCTTTCCCCTTTTTCCTGTTACTTTTAAATCAAGGTGGGACCTTGTGGCCCACTCCCTAGTGGGTAATAGACTCCTTTATTCATTACCCCATAGGACACGTCCTTCTCGTTGAGTGAGTAGTATAAGTTGTCAGGAGAACGAGGGAAAGCTTAATCTCTCGTCCTTTCTTTGTTGTGGATTAAGCCCCCTGAACATGCCTTTGAGGGTCTTGTTGAAACTTCCAACAAGCCCATTAGTTTGTGGATGGTAGGGGGTGGAGAGCTTGTAAGTAACTCCAAACTTCTTCCACATGGACTGCATATAAGCAGACATGAAGTTGGTGCCTCTGTCAGACACCATTTCCTTGGGGGAAACCCACTCTGGAAAAAATCCCCATTAAGGCCTTAGCCACTGCAGGTATGGCCTCTGGGTATCTTGTGGCATGGTCCACCAGTACCTGGATAAACCTGTTGCCAGGGCTGTCTGGAAATCCATAGGCCCTACAATGTCGATGCCCAACCTTTCAAAGGGGGTGCCAATGACAGGCAAGGGATTAAGGAGGGCTTTCAGCCTCCGCCTTGTCTTCCAGCTAACCTGGCAGGTCAAGCTAGTCCAACAAAATGCATCTGAGGAAATCTCCGGGGCCAGTAAAAGTCGGGGACAATCCTGGCAAAGGTCTTGTCCTCCCCCAGTTGTCCTGCCAGGGGTATTTCATGAGCCAGCTCCAGTAGGAAGGCCCTGTAGCATTGGGGGACCACTAGGCCACATGTTGCTCCATGCACAGCTGCCTTAGGCAAACTCTAAAGAAGGTTATCCTACCAGTAAATGTTGTGATTCCCAGAGGCATCACCTGCTTCCTGGGCATCAGCCTGTTGCCTCATGCCCTCCAGGGTTGGGCACTCCTTCTGTGCCTTGCAGTACTCTTCCCCGGTGGGTACCTCTTCTACTTACCATTCAGTAAGTTCAGGCAAGTCACCAAAGAAGGAACGGTCCTCCTCAGTGGGATCTGGGGCGGCCTCCTCTGGTGCCCCATCTACCTCAGCTGGGAGACAGTCAGGGGCTAGTTTCCCATTCCCCTTGCACTTCCCTCTACTGGCAGCTGCCTGGGCCATTCTTCTAAGCTTCAGACCAGCCATGGACCTGGTGGTAGCAACTATCCACTCAGGCAACCCTAACATCTGCGGGTGTGCCTTAAGCTCCACTTCCTACCAGGTAGTGTGCTCAAGGTCATTTCCTAACCTACAGTTCACAGGCATGACAGGGCTCACATCAACTTTCAAAAGACTTCATACCACCCCACGCCACTCAAATGGAACAAGGGCCCCTGGATAGTGACCCTTCCTGTTGTCAGCCACCACAACTTGGAGGAATGCATTGGGTGTAACTTGCTCTGGGGCCACCAGCTGACTCCTTACCATTGTCATACTGGCTCCTGTGTCCCTCAGAGCCTCAACACCTTGTCCATTGATCGTAACCCATTGCCTATACTTTGCAGTATTGGAAGGCACATGGATTTTATGAACCATCTCACTGTCACCCAGGAACACTATGGTAACCTCACTGAGTCCCCCCCACTTACTGTGACAAACTCCTTCCCAAGCATTATACTTGCCACCCTTGGTGTCTTTCCTTCAGTGGAAGGAGGTGCTCTTTTTGGGAACTTGGGGTCCCCCTTGTAGTGCCCATATGCAAAACACTCATAGCATTTGGGAGATTTTGTCAGACTCTTGTCAGGGAAGCTCTTTTTCTGGTGGCCAGATTCGGAATGGGACCCTTTCCCCTGTGAATTATTTTGGGGGCCTTATTGTTATCTCCCCCTCTTTCTTCTGTTGGAACCATGACCACCCTTTTGAGAGTTCCCCCCCATATACCTTCTTGGATACTCTGGTGTTGACCCAGATGTCTGCCTCCCTAGCAAGCTTCTTGGGGTCAGTCATAGAGTTACTTAACTTAGTTAATGCACGCCATATAGCAGCAGTGGGCAAGCCAAGCAAGGCTTGAGCCTGGCTCAGTCTCAATGTCCAGCTCTGGCTTGGTCCTTGTCCCATGGAGACTGCTGAGCCAAAATAGAGATGATCCAAGAAACCCAGGCACTGCTCTTTTTCCTCCCCAATAGAGTTTTAAAAGACAAAAGCCCACTAAATGCAGGGCACTAGATTGCATGATATCTAAAAAGATGCATTTGTCTGTGTGTTTGTCTGTCTGTCTGCATCTGAGCTGCAATTTGCACATTTCTCAATGAAGACCTGTAACGGAGAGCAATCTCTGTGGAATGTAAGACTCGTATTTGATTAGCTAATCAATGTCATTGCTGTAGTTAGGTGCTGATCCTTACCCTCTTTTCTGTTTTTAAACGCATGGGAAAATAGTAACATTGACATAAAATTGACCTGTCTTCCCTTACTCTTAACTTTGTACTGTTTTTAAGAAAGACATTTTGATGTTTTATACATGTATTGTGCAAGATTAAATTAAATCATGATACTTGTATTTATTAAACAATGTGTACTAATTCAGGTAATGAAATCAATACAAAGCATTGTATTTGTTGGTAAAGAAAGGGAGATGGAGATATTAATCCAATGGCTGAATTGCACAGCGTTTACCAGGAAAACTAGGTGCAAACCTGCTGTTCCCTCTTGACCAAGCTGTGTGATGCTAGGCAAGTAATTTCGGAGCTATGCAACAAATTGGCCATTTATTTCATCAATAAAGTCACCGTAATCTAAAACAACATGGCTCAAAGCCTCCACATGGAACTTTGCTCTGTAGACCCAAGCTTTTTTTTATGGAGCCCCATTCATACTTCTGTCCTGATGAACATTTCACTCCCAATGGCCAGACACTTTCTGCATTTTGCACTATATCTGTAAAAAGACATTGAGCTTTTCACGACAAAATACAAAATGCAGCTTAGGCTCACTGGCATTTAGATTGCATGAAACTAACTATAGACCATTCACTCTTCCATTTTAGAGTGCCACCTTGCTTCTCAACTCTCATCATATCTAGGGGACAACTCTATCCTAGAAGATGCCCGGGCTGGCTTCTGTCCCAACAGAAGCACCAAAATAGCCCTGACAGCTTTTATAGGCGAGCTCTCTATGGCCGCTGACCAAAGTTACAACAGCTTGTTGATGCATCCAGATGTGACAACGGCTTTAGATACAGATGATCACAGCATTTTGATAAATGGGCTTCTCCTTTGTCGCATTGTGAACAGTACCTCTGTGCACCCATAGGTGGCATCATTCAGCTCTGTGTGGCATCGTCTGCGCCGGAAGTGGCGTGCATTGTGCCCATAGAGGCGCCACTCCAGCAGACTGAAACCAGTCATTTTTTTTCCGCATCAGTAAGCGCAATTTTTGACTGACTTTTTTTTACTTTTGCTAGTCTTTTTTTTATTTCAAAATAATCTTTATTAATTTGCAATATACAACAACAAAGGCAAAGAAGAACACACAGAAGACAGAGTAAGACTAAAATAAAGAGAAGGGAACTAATAAGGTGTGATTCTTACAATAATGATATACATAGGTGGACCGTGGATAATCCGTTGTAATAGTTTGTGGGTTGGTATATAGATTTAAAGGAAAGAAGAAAAAAAGCAATAATACAGCAAATATGAAAGTATATTTCACACAGCATTTGCATATTTAAATTGAAAAAATCGGAAAATAAGAAGAGGACTGCCGTATGAAGAGGCACTAGAGAAAATAGGAAGGTAGAGAGGTTAATTATCTTACTTGAGACATGTGTCTCGCTCGCAGGGATGCAAGTAAAATACAGTCATATTGGTTTTGTAGCATACATCATTGGCCACTGGTTCATGAAGGTTTAGTGGGAACAAAGTAGTTGTCTAAGGTTTTCCATGTAGGTGTATGTAGGGATTTCAAGGGAGACTGTTGCAGAACCATGTTGTCAGCACCCCTGATGTGCGATATCCAGTTTAACCATGCCGTAAACAAGGCTTTGTAGGTGGATTTCCAGTTAGAGGTCATCGTTTTAACTGCGGATGTCAATAGGAGGTCAAATAGAAGGTCATTTAATATTGGGGTCAAGGAAGCCCTTGATAAGAAATGAGAATTTCTTTTTGGGGCTAATATTAAGAAGCTTGGAGGTAAAGGAAAAGACATTGGGCCTGATTACGACTTTGGCGGTCTCACAGTGGGCCGCCACATCAGCACCCGCTGCGAGACTGCCAAAGTTTTTTCCTGGTCCGGAGGTCCTGCGGCGGCTGGCCAACAGAGGTGCCTTTCAAAGGCTCGTATGTGAGCCTTCACAAGGCAGTGCCATGGAACCACCACAGCGTGCTCATGCACAGTCTGGACTGTTATGTCCATGCTGTGCTGGAACTGGGGGTGCATGTATACAGTGGGCACACCATGTGCCTCCCTGCATGCATCCTCTGGCCCTGAGGCAACAGGGGACCCTGTAGGGCCTCCTTTGTTTCCTCACCACCACACTTTTCAAGGCGGGCTCACCGCCATGAAAACTGTGGCAGTGAGGAAACTCGTAATATGCTTGGTGGTGCGCAGCGGCACTGCCACGAATATAGCGGGCCTCAGACCTGTGCGCATCCCCGGCGGATGCAGCGGTCCTTTCGCGGTCCGACCGGTAATAGGGCGGTCAGACCACCGGTGCGGCAGTGCGCACATCGCCACGGCAGCTACGGCAGTCCATAGGACCGTAGTAATAATCAGTCCCATTGTCCCACTGATTTGAAATGAAAGATTTGGTGTGCAAGGTCCCATATTGTTTCCTTACAGTTCCAACAGATGGGGCTGTCTAGGGGGGAAGGTGTCCAATAGGCTTTGTGAATTTGCTAATATTTAGCTTCCGAAAGTGCCGGTGATATTTTGTTTGGTTACTGATTTCCAGATGGCGTTCCATTTGGGTTCAGAATTGGGTATGGAAGAATGAGTGTCCCAGTTTCCCATTACTTTCCTGCTTGCCCATGATGTTTTGGGTTGCAATAATTGGTCAAATTTGGAAACGTGGTGGCCACCTTGTGAAGATTATACATTAAAAATGGGAGAGTTGCAGTGATGTTTGGATTTAGTAATCACGGTCTTAATTTTGAGAAAATTATAGAATTCCCTGTCTTCTAAATGATATTGTGATTGTAGGTTAAAAAAGGTTACCAGGAAGATACTGGAGACTCGTTGTTTAGGGAAGTATATACCTTTTGTTGATCCATGTGTTCTAGTGTAGGGTTTGGCCTTTCTATTTGATGTTCAAGTTGAGCCAAAGAGAGGCTAGATTGGAAAGCTTCATACAGGAAGGTAATGTCTTATCAATGGATAATAGTTCATTTCTAGTATTTTAGAATATATATTTGGACCTGGTGAGATGATTACAGGTGGCGGTCAGTAGTGTTGTAGAATTTAGGTTGTCCAAGATGACTTTTTCAACTTCCAGCCAGGTGGGTATGTATTCATCAGGTGTGGAGAGCCAATGTGTGCCCTGTTTAGCAAGAAAGGAGGTCTGATAGTTTTTAAAGCTGGCTATTCTTGCTATTTTACCTTGCCAAATAACATTTGTGATAAATTTATCTAAGTTACGGTGCAAGTCCTCTGAAAGTAATAGCAAATAGTAATAGTAAAGTTCGATAGAGTTTCTTGGACCTTTCTCGAAGAATCACTTAGAACCTTCAACCTAGGTGATGAATTTATAAAAATGAGCGTGGCACTAAACAGTAATCCAAACGCCAGTATCTCTACTAATGGCTCCCTGTCCCAACCATTCAAACTGGAAAAAGGCACTAGGCAAGGCTGTCGCCTTTTGCCGTCCCTCTTTCTGTTTGATCTCGAACCTCTCCTCCCAAATATTAAAAGCAACCCTAATATAACAGGAATCAGCTTCCATGGGAAAGTTGTAAAATTGTCTGCTTACGCAGATGACATCTTAATCGTCACGGACAAGCCCAGCTCATCTATACATGCCCTCATGGAAACAATAGAGCAGTACTCAAAAGTCTCCGGGTATAAATTAAACAAAGACTAGTCAGAAGTTAAATCCTTCAATTCCTTTGGTACGAAGGATTAATTACGAAATTCAGGTTTGACCGGTCAACCCCAATACATAAAATATTTAGGCATCAAATTCAGACCTGACCTAATTGACACTATAAAACACAATGAAAAGCTCACCCTTAAGAAAACAGCAGAATTATTAGAAAGCTGGACACCTAAATTCATCCCCTGGTGGGGCCGCATTGAAACCATAAAAATTATGAGTACCCCATAATTAATTACTTAATCAGCATGTTGCCGAAATCTTTTTTGAGAGATCTTCTCCTGGTATGGCAGGGATGTCCACTAGGAAGCCCGGCGGTGCCTGTCATCGACAGATGTCAGTGACGGACCTGCATCTTGTTTGACTTTGGTGCCTGGAGTGCGACCACGATGCGAAGACTTGTGCGGATTACTGCTCCATGCACCCCAAGGGCTTGAGGGAGTTGTCGCTCAAGCTCCTTGCCACTTGATGTGTGATGCCACAACGGTCTCGATCCCAGATGAGAGAAAGGTCCTCATCACAATCAAAGTCATCCAGGCGTTCTGGTAAGTCCCACAAGAAAAAGATGAACGAGAAGTCAAAGAGGTCTTCTACTTCACCCCATCTGCCATGGCGTTCAAACAAGACAAGGGAGCATTGTCATTCAAGGCCAGCCTCTGTGGTTGAGCCTGGGCCGGCTCCGCGCCTCCCTAAGTTTCTGGGTGCCGGTTGGACCCTTGCCCAACTTTGAGAGTTTTATGAGGCTATGCACCTCATATTTGGGTGACTCGTCTTTGCCGGTGCGCCTTTGTGCCCGGCAGGTTTGGGAGGTGCCCCTACTGGTTACCTGCCATTAGGTCTTCCCCCGGCACAAGTCTGGCCCCTTTGATCCACAGATGGTTCCTGACCAGCGCCGGTCGTATCACCTTAACCTTTCCCGGCACCGGTCCTGATACCAATGCTCCCAACACCACCGGCGTCATCCCCATTCTGATCCCCGACTCTGACATGGAGCCGGACTGCTGTCATCCAACATCGACCTGAGCCCTAGTCCTTTGGGCTAGGACTTTGGGAGGATTGGGAGGTTCACTGGACCCTGAAGGATTCCCACCTCTATATCCCAACATGGACTGGTGTAAGGACTTGGCGGAGGCCAGTGGACTGGTCACTTCCCCAGATACTGGTATGTTTTCTCCCCCTGCTGTAGCTACGGAGGAGGTAGCATCATTTGCTATGGTGGTGAGAAGGGTGGCAGAGGTCCTTGACCTTTGCCTCCCTTCAGTGGCAGTCAAGACTAACATCTTGACAGAGGTGCTTCACCCGGGAGTGTTCCCCTCGGAACCACTTCTCCCATTTAATGAAGTCCTCACAGACATCCTGCTTGGGACTTGGTCCAAGCCCAGCACAGGGACTCCTGTGAACATGACAATTGCCCGCACCCATCTCCCTGCCCCAGGGGACCCGAACTTGCTGAAGCAACAACCTACCTTGGTCGTCCAAGCCTCGACTTCCAGTGTAAAAATCCTGGTGCATTCCCTACCACCCTACTGGATAGGGAATGCAAGAGGGAGGACACTGTAGGCAAGAAAAAGTTTTCTTCAACCAGCCTCGCACTGCGGTCCATGAACACCATGTGTATGCCATGCTGTTACAACCATTTTCTATGGGATTCAGTTGCACAGGTGCTGCCCATGGTTCCTAAGAAGACCCAGGCCATAATTTTCCAAGCCGTTGCTGATGGGAGAGACGCATCTAAGTTCACGATCAGATGTGGACTGGATACCACTGACTCGCTACGTGGAGCGGTTTTCTAGACAGTGGCCTTACGGCACCATGCCTGGCTGAGAACAACTGGCTTTTCAGGGGATGTCCAAGCACTGGTTATGGACATGCCCTTTGACGGCTCCCGTCTCTTTGGAGACAAGGCGGACTCAGCGCTGAAGCGCTTCAAGGGCAGCAGTGCTACAGCCAGGTCCTTGGGCCTTTCCATGGCCCCTCATAAACCCCAGTCTGCATTTCGCTCCTTTTGTGGCCACAGAAGGAGCCACAACAGCGCACAAGCTTCCCAGCCTCTGAGTGGCTGAGGACGCGGTACCCACAGACCCTTTGGGTCAGGCATGCCGGAGGAAGGGCCAGTCCACCACCCCCTTGGAGGCAGCTGCAGCCTCCAAGCCTCTTTATTTTACCCTCTTACCATTATGGGTGCCCAGCAAGAGGGAGGATACACCATAACCTGCTCCACTGGAGGACTATAACATCAGATCGATGGGCTCTCCAAACTGTCTGAAGGGGCTACTCCATCCCCTTCATTACTACCCCTCCACCCATGCCCCCTTCTTGTAACAGGCTGATGGAGGGCCATTTTATCTTGCTCTGCCAGGAAGTGATGGCTGTCTTGTCCAAGAGGGCCGTAGAGAGGGTGCCAGTGCCAAAAGTAGGGAGTGGTTGCTATTCCTGATATTTTCTGGTGCCCAAGGAGGACGGAGGTCTTTGTCCTATCTTAGACCTGCGCCATCTCAATTTCTTCCCCAAGAAGGAGAAGTTCAAAATGCTTGCGCTTGCTCAGGTCTTCTCTGCTGGACCCGGGAGCCTGGATGGTAGCGTTGGACTTGCAGGACAAATATTTTCACACTTTTGTCCTGTCTGCCCACAGGCATTATCTGAGGTTCATGGTGGGCCACAAGCACTTTCAGTTTTCCGGTCTCTCTTTTGGCATTACCAGCACCCCTCGGGTGTTCACCAAGGGGATGGTGGTGGTTACAGCTCATCTGAGGAGCTCAGGGGTGCCAGTCTTGCCCTATCTTGATGACTGGCTGTTAAAGGCAGGTTCCCTGCAAGCAGTCGTCTCCCACCTCCAGACTAAGTCAGACTGCCTGTATTCGCTGGGGTTCACTATCTGCATGCCAATGTCACACCGGACTCTCTCTCAGACACTCCCTTTCATCAGAGCTGTTCTGGACATGGTGCAGTTTCGGGACTATCCTCCTGGGCAGTGAGTACAGGGTATTCGAGCTATGATACCATGTTTCAGCTTCTAACCTGGATTTCGGTGATACTGACTTTGAGGCTGCTGGGACTCATGATGACCTCTTGCATCCTGCTTGTGACACATGCCCGCTGGCATATGCAGGCTCTGCAATGGGACCTGATTTTCCAGTGAGCTCAGCATCAGGGGAATCTCTCTGACATGGCTCAGATCTTGGAAGGAACTGCAAAAGATCCTCAGTGGTGGTTAACGACCTGCGAGTGGTGTCAGCAACGGACCCCTCTCCCTTCCCCAACCAGATCTCACAGTGGTGACAGATGCATCACTCCTGGGATGGGGCGGCCATCTGGGAGAGGTGCAGATCAGAGGTCTGTGGTCTCCAGTGGAATACGGACTCCACATCAACCTTCTGGAGCTCCGGGTAATCTGGCTGGCATTAAAAGCCTTTCTGGACAACACTGCCGCCATGTGGTACTGCAATAAACAGGGCAGGGTGGGGTCGTGGACTCTTTGTCAAGAGACCCTGCATCACTGGACATGGCTGGAATGTCAGGGCATATCCCTTGGGGGTTCAACACCTGGCGGGCTCTCTGAACGCTAGGGCAGACGAACTCAGCCGAAGCTGCCTAGCAGATCATGAACGGCATCTCCATCCGGAGGTGGTGCAAGGTCTCTTTTCAGCAGTGTGGGGAGCCTTGGTTAGGCCACAGCCAAGAATAGGCAGTGTCAGCAGTTCCGTACCCTGTAGTTTCCAAGGCAGCTCTCGCTCGGAGACACTTTTCATCTTTAGTGGAGCCCAGGCCTTCTGTACGCCTTTTCACCCATTCCACTCCTGTCCAGAGTTCTTAAGAAGATCAGGAACGACTTGGCCCAAGTAATCCATGTGTGTACGGACGGAGCTCAGAGAGTTTAGTATCCCGAGCCATTGAGCATGGCCATCGGTTTGCCAATCAGGATGGCCATTTGGGAGGATCTTCTGTCACAGCAGTTGTAGGATTCTCCACCTAAACTTGTCAACGGTGCACCTTCTTGCGTGGAGATTGAGCGGCGGCAGTTGACAGCTTTCTACCTTCCGCTCGAAGTCTGCAATGTTATCTTGGCAGCCAGACGCCCCTCCACCAAGACGGTATATGCCTGTCGTTGGGGCAAGTTTGTGTCATGCTGTGCAGAGAAACAGGTCGACCCTATTTCTTCTCCCCTCTCTCAGGTCATTCTCTTTATCCTTTCCCTTGCCCTACAGGGCTCTGCTCTGGACACCTTAAAGGGCTATCTTTCTGCCATCTCAGCCTTTCTGCGGTTGCCTTATCAGTCATCCCTCTTTAAATCCCCTGTTGTAAATAGGTTCTCAAAAGGTTTGCAACACGTTTCCAACTTTGCCCTTCATCATTCCTCAGTGGGACCTTAACCTGATCTTAACCTTTCTGATGTGCGCTCCCTTTGAGCCATTGCACAATTGTCCTCCCAGGCTCCTTACCATCAAGAAGGCCGTCCTAGTAACAATTAACCCTGGGCGTAGTTCGCGTAGCAGCGCTACGCGTAGCTACGCGAAGTGCACTTCGCACTACGTGAGTTACGCGTAGCACTACGCGAACTGCGTAGTGCGGTAGGAAATGCTGTTCGCAATGATTGCACAGTGCCGGATGCTTGTCCGCACTGTGCAATCATTGCAAACGGCATCTTGCACAGTGCAAGCGGTCGTTTTCTGCCGCTCGAGTAGATTTGTACTCGAGCGGCAGTTTTCTCAACGCGGTCTGGTAGTTTCTCATCGCGAGCGGTGAGAAACCTGACCTCCCCGCGTTGAGAATCTCGCCTGGAGGTTGCTGATCGCGAACGAGGAAAAAGTCCCGCCGGGATGTCATTTTGCTCGCTCGCGGTCGCCAACTTGACGTTGAGGACCGCGAGCAAGCAAAAAATGCCCGCTACGCGTTTTTGCACTGTGCTACGTGCAATTCGAGTAGCGCGTAGTTGCGCAAACTACGCAAACTACGCGAGGGTAGCGTAGTTTTCCGCCCAGGCCTAGTAACAATAACATCTGCCCGGAGGGTCAGTGAGCTTCAGGCTTTGTCATCCAAGCCTCTGTACCTGAACACTTACTCAGACAAGCTGGTTCTTCGCACTAGAGCCCTCTGTTTCATGTAGGCCAGTCCATCACATTGCTTACTTTTTACACTCTGCCACATCCCTCCAAGGGAGAGGAGCGATTTCACCACCTGGACACAAAAAGAGCATTGTCGTTTTACCTTGACTGCACAAAAGAGTTCCTGGTGGACAACCTACTTTTCGTGGGGTATTTTCAGAGCTTAGAAGGAAATGGATGTGCAGAAACGGACCAGCTCCTGATGGGTCCGGCACCCCATTAAAATCTGCTATGCACTGCCCAAGAAGCAACCCCCTGAGAGCTTGCGTGCTCATTCCATCAGAGCCAAGGCTGCAACCACTGCGTTAGCACGCGTAGTCCCGGACATCTGCCAGGCAGCAACATGAGCCTCTCTGCACGTGTTCACAAAACACTACTGTCTGGACAATCAGGCCTGTCGGGATAGGCACTTTGCCTGTTCTGCCCTCCAGGACTTTTTGGTGCGAAATTGTTTTGCAGACCCACCTCCGGGGAGGTGTTGCTTGGGTAGCTATTCTAAGGTAAGGAATCTGCGGCTAGAAGTCTCTATCAAATAAACAAGTTACTTAACTTCGATAACGCCTTATCTGGTAGAGAATCTGTCTAGCTGCAGATTCTTTACCAACCCACCCGTCCTCCCGCTCTACGAACAGATTTTTAGGGACAGGGCTGTTCCTCTTTCAGGTCCCTAGCTTTCCACACTAGTGGCCAGTGTTCTTCGTGGCTCTGCACTCCTGGCGTGGAAATTCGTGAAAAGAAAATGATGTCAGTGTGCAGGGATGGCACCTATATGGCCACCCCACATGTCACTTCCGGCACAGACGATGCCACGCAGAGCCAAACAATGCCGCCTACCGGTGGGTGGGGTTACTGCTCACAAAAAATTTCCAGATCCAGTCTGATGCCTGGGGATAATTCTAAGGTAAGGAATATGCAGCTAGATAGAGTATCTACCAGTTTAGGCGTTACCAAAGGTAAGTAACTTGTTTGTCACTTACATATAAAAAAAGTTTGATGATTTGGCACGTGCTTTTGCTCTAAGAACTGAGCCAGACCCTTCTCAACTCGGCTCCTCCAATGAATTTACTGGTTGGATCACTTTTACCATGTAAGCAGCATATTTTGATTGAAAGCGGGCAGTGACCCCCCTTCTACTTCTGCGCCTGTACACAGGAGACTGGAATCATGTTACACCCCCACAAGCAGCTAGGCCTGGGCAAGATACAACTTTTTTCTGGTGTAGGTCCATTTACATTTAGAAAAAAAGCTTTATGAGAAATTGGTGAAATAGCCATTGCTTGAAGGTGTTTCAAATAAAGTTGGCGTACTGCCGAAGGCATTCCAGCGTACTGTGATCATGTGATCAAGCTTGCACATTGATGTTTCTTGGCTAATAACCACTCTACGTTATTCTTCTAGGCACATAACAAGAAAAATGCCACAGACATTGTTCCAAATGGACAGATTCTCACAGACCATGCAGAATCTACACCGACGCCCTTCATCGTGTTCGAGACAGCGCTGTGAATCCAAATGGACATCAATGGTTTCTTTAAAATAAAAAAATAAAAATATGCAAACCTAAAAGTGCCTGCACTAATCACATGATTCACAATATTTCAGGAACATGCTGCTCCCCCTTACAGTACCCACCATTTTGAATTTGCACGTAATGATTGTACATTAGTCATGTTTTTTTAAACACATTTGCAATATTTGTTCTGTGTTTGCCTCCAGATTCCCTGATTTGATATACAACATTGCAAGGCTTCAGACTTGACATGTTGGCGTCATTGAAGCCTGGATGGATTTGTGTTTTGTCACTTGTAGATCTGTTAATCAGCTCACAAATGTTTTATTTATGGCGACAGTGCACAGGTCAACTGCTCGCATTTACACTGACAATGCAAAGCAAAAGCAGTCTCTGATTCATTTCTGCTCTTGTCATCAAATTGATCATGCTGGGGGGGGGGGGGGCAGAGCAGCAAATCACCGCAGTTTGACTGGCCCAGCCGCTTACCAGTCAGCAGAACTGCTAACACGGAACTTCTGCTTTGAATGTCTGCTCTTATTCAAAATCTTGTCGTGGTCCAGCAGGGATGTAAAAACTGTTAAAAAAAAGGTGCTACATGGCTGGTCCAATGACAGCCCTTTCTGTTTTTCGCCTCCAGGTAGTACTCAGAAATGTGCCTTGAAGTTTCACTGCTTGTCAATCACAATTTTGTTAACGAGATCCCCAAATGGTGATACGAATTCTGGACTTCATTGTGTTGAATGTGTGCACGTATTCTTGGGAAACCGAATAAAGTATTATTATTTTTAAAAAAAGAATGTGTGCACAAACACATGAAGCTGGTGGGGAGAACGTACAGCCTTGGAGGGTGGTTCTCAGTGTATCTCATGTTATGAAGCAGAGGAAATGGTTTGTATTTCCTCATCATCTTCACTGCTCAGAGCGTCCAGCACAAGAATTGATCAAGGCATCGATCACCTTCTTTAAGTGAATGGACGATGAACTCATTCAGCTGTTTGAACAACTGGCAAGTGTTGTATGACACAACTTTAGATGTTGTTGCTGTTTCTGTGGTTTCAGTGTGCACGGGGTTGTGGAAGAGGTCGGGTTCTGAACTGCTTTAGATCAGGCTTCTCCAACGAGTAGCTCGTGAGCTACTGGTAGCTCTCTAGCTACCTGCAAGTAGCTCTCCTGTGAAAAGCACAGCCTACTAACATAGAACCTTTTGCTTGTTTGAAATTATGTATGCTGAAATTGTGTATTTAAGACACATGTATATTTTCTAAATTCATAAGCTGATATTTGGAGAAAAAAGGCTGGATTTCTAGAGTGACAATTCATGTGGGGAGATTTATTGCTACTATTACTCTTGTGCCAGGGTCATTGCAGCTTTGGCTATTAGAGACTACCCATATAGAGACATTTCAAATGGCCAAAGCCTTTTCTACATTACTGCTGCAACCCTGTCTGATGCACTAGGGGATCACTGCAAGTAATCATGCATATGGTGCCACTAACTTAATCGTGTCTGTTTTGGTCACTATCATAACACTAGTAATATTAGTAGCGCACAATCATTTTCATTGAACCTAAGTAGCTCTTATTACACAAAAGGTTAGAGACCCCTGCTTTAGATCGATGTCACCAGTGCCGTGAACGCATGCCACGATCACACGCTCTTTAAAAAGGAAATTGTCAAACACCAGCATAAATGGAGCCAGCTCATTTCTGGAGATCTTCATAAACAGGCATTGGTTGCAACAGTTCCGTCACCCTCTAACCACCAATTCCTGAAGGGAAAATGCACCTTCATTTATATATACACTCCTTTAGCCTGCATGTAGCATGCAGATATAGGGCATTCCACAAATGTGGATACTCAGTGATAAAGAAATAAAAAGTACTGTTTATAAGGGTGCACTCCATGACTCTTAAATAATAGGAGTTATTAGCTATCTAGTGTGCCCTGTGTTGCTTTCTCTACAAACAAAGGAGACTTTTTTGCAGTGTTGTTGCGGTGAGATTGTATATAGGTGCACGAGTCCTGTTTTATCAACAGGACTTATAGCCAGCATTTCAGGTGGATTTCTCCTGACCCCACTAGTTATTTGAATGTACCCTTTTACGCCAGAAGTTCTTAAACCTGCTCTGCTTACGATTTAAGGGGGAGAAATTACTTTTTTGTTGTGGAACACACACAGATACATTCATGAAAAAGGCATGCGTACCTGCTTTCGTTTAGAAACATTCAAAGAATTGTACAGCAATATCCACATCCATTGAACGAAGTATACGTCTAAAGAGTTTGAAAGTGGAGAGAAAAAAATCTTCTTTTACAGTGTTACAGTAAGAGGATAGCCTTTTACTAATAATAACACAATATGAGCCCTAGGGACTATGGTATCAAGTTCGACAGAGAGAAATGTGGGAAAATATTGTTGTCAGGGAGGCTTATAAGTGTCTCAACCGAAGCATCGTCTAGTGATAAATTACCAATTAAAAGGGTTTGCTTTTGAAGTGCGACTAACTTCTTTTTTTGGGCCTTGGAATAGATTCTAGTGTTATCTCATTGAAAGTCACCTGTGCCATAGGGGTGACGAGAGCCTTGCTCCAGTCTGTAAAGCTAGTGACAAACTATAATTGGAACTCAAACTAGGTGGCCCCCAAATATACTGGAGTATACTAAACACTAGACACGAGTGGTGTCCTAGTTAATGAATTTCCTGTTCCCTAAATAATGTAAACCAGTACCTGAATATACATATTCAGGTTTTTATATTTTATTGGCTGATATGTTCAACAAAGGGAAATGTCTAATTGTGTTTACATTTTTAACTTTCATAAATCTAAAATTAGTGGGGCCTATTCACAAACTGTATTTTGCAGTAGGCTTATTAGTGCAGCAATAGTACTACTAACTAGTACTAAAGTACTGAAAAATGCTATTCACAAACCTACAAGTGTAAATCTTCAACTCCACCTCTCTTTTTTTTCTGTGGGGAGACCCTCACTCAGGTATGTTTACTACTTAGGGGCCGATTACGATGCTGTAGGAAACGGCTCTGACTCTCGTTCGGAGCCGTTCCTACGGCATCGTGATCTCCTGTTCTGATTAATTTCCGACCAACCCATTTGGATGGAGTCGGTCAGAAATGAATCCAAACTGGATTTCCCAATGTCTTCCGACGGGCTCGGAGAGCCCCTCTGCCATTCGGAAAGCCTCCTGTAATCCCAAGGACGGCTCTTTCCGCCCGAGGGATTACAATGTCGGGTTCCGACAGCCTTACTGTGTTGGCCTTTCCGACACAGAAAAGCTGTTGAAAGTTGACTTTGGGGGCCCCCATGGGTGCAAGGCCTCCGGATGGCGGCCGAGGGGGCACCTATGGGGCCCCCCTGTTGATCCCTGAACCCCCTGGCAGGCACCTTGAGGTGCCTGCCACGGGGTGCAGGGATGAACTGCACCTCTTCACTTTACACTGAGTGTAAAGAATAGGAGTGCGACTCAACAGTGTAAAGATCACATCCTAATTGCTGTGTTGGGACCGCTGACAGGAGGTCGGTCGGTCCCAGTACTCAAACGATGTCGGACAGACTCAGGTCCGTCCGACATCGTAATCGGGCCCTTAGTAGTAAATGTTGGAGGGACCAGGGGAATGGCTGGGAAAAAGGACATGTTTACTCCTAAATGGAAGGGGTTTAGGAAGGAGTAAGGAGGAGTTTAGGAATGGTTAGGGAGGGGTTTTGGGATGGACATGTACCCACCCAACAAAATATAAGCCCATTGCTATTCACAAACTGCAATCTAAAGTTACTAAAGCCAAAATGGATACAAAACAGAAGTAAATTACTCCAGCTCAGACCTTGAGTAAGTCCAGCACCATACATGGCCAACCACTGATGCTTCAACACCCTCTCATAGAAAATAATGAAGGTAGGCAATTAACATAAAACCCCATGGGAAATAATGTTACATTAAATTTAAATAGTGAAAAATATAAATAAATATAATGTAATTATAAAAATATAAAAATAATACATATGTATTATTTAATTATAAAAATGTTAACAAACCTTTTTAAATTTATAAATTAGTGTACCATTATATTTTAAATATAATTACATTACTTTTAATTAATTATATAAATGGCTTTCAATCATTAACAATGCTTATTTTTGTGTTTTGCTTTAGTTTAAACTTCAAAAATATTTATTAATTTTTTTTAGGTAAGTCAACTTTTTTACTTTTCCTGTACTTTACCATAGGGACACTCCACAGTAGTAGATCTCCATATGGTAAAATATAGGAAACATTTAAAAAGTGTATTTACTTAATAATATATTTAGAGAAAATATTTATATGATAGATATTAATGTATGTTAATTTTTTATGTTTTTAAAAAAAGTAGAACAAAATTTAAAAAAAATGCAAAAATGCTACGCCACTATTTCCAAAATTTTGAATTACGTTTTCTATCAATTTAAATATATTAATTTAACTTATTAAACGTAAATAAAAAATTCTGAAGTTATAATTAAATAATAAATGTTTTCTTTTTAGATTTAACATTAAGTTATTATATCTTATTTATATTTGTTATCTATTTTAAATAATGTAGTTTACAATAACATGATTTCCTGTGGAGTTTTAAGTCCTATCTCTGTATTTTCATATTGGAATGTGTTGCAGTATCTGTAGTTGGCCTTGTATGGTGCTTAACTTACTAATGTTTTTGTTTTGCCAGCAGTAACTTACACTCAGTAATTTGGCTCCACCCTTTTTTTGTCAGGAGTGGAAACATGTACATCTACACTTCTGAGGAACTTTGCACTTGGATTTCATGAAATGCCCAAAGTAGAGAAGTTACTCAAAAGTGTAAGAGTAAATTACACATGTAAATTAATCACAAGTGTAAGCTACCTTTGTGAATAGCCCCCATAGTGTATGTCAGTGGTCTAAAAATATGCTATATACCAAGGCCCATCAACTGATATTGATTTTTTGTTATCTTCTGACCATGCATCAATTTTAAAGGAAAAATCTAATGAATAAAACATGTGTATGAAAGAACAATACACATTTTTTTAATGTGTCCAGAAATTTGAGTTTAGGATTAGAGGTTATTTGTACCACTTTGGAATTGGGATTACTCATCACATCAGGTTAATTTTGTGGGCATTTCCAAAATATGTTTTTTGCACACTGACTTTCAATGAAAATGGTACCTCATTTATGTAGATGAACCAATCACATGGGACAAGCAACTCCACAAGGCATAACATGGTACTATCCAGAATTTTGTTGGGATGTGGGTGGATGCTGTGTTTGGGTCGATTGTTGGCCAGCCCCAGGGGTCATCTATTGACCATGCGTTTTTCTGAAAACTAGAGACCTATGGGAATCCAAGATGGTGTGGCTCCATTCTTAAAAAAAAAATGAGTGCAGGTGCTCTACCTCTCTGGGGTGGGCAGATGGGGGTTAACCCACCATCTGCCCCTTAGGGGGCAGAGATTTTTTTTGGGCACCAGGTGTGGCTGTGCAACCTGATGCAAGGATGCCCCCCCATTTTCTTTTTATCTTGAAAAAAAACATCCTATCCCTAATGGGTTTTCTGCGGCCATTGGGATGGAGAGATTAGAGTAATGGCTCTATTGCACCCTTCTATGGTAACAGAGAGACTGACATGGCCCCTCAGTAGGAGGAGTAATTGGCTGTGCTGCGAGACCACTACCCATTCCTATATTCCTGGTGGTCTGGTGGAGTGGATTCCTGCTCAATGGTTGCCCTCCCCCCCCCCCCACGGAGATCCTCTAGCCGGGATTCACTTGGGAGTAGTACCACTGGAAATGGGGGGAGTCTCTCCATTCTCACAGTACCTCTCACATTCAAATCATTGTTTAGGGGTGCTGGGCTGGGGGCCCAAGCACCAATCAAACTGATTGAAACCATTCTGAGCTTTCAGTGCTCTAAATGGATTCCCAAAAAAAAAAGCCAAAGAGTTGTGCTGCAAGGAAATCTCTTCCCTTGCAGCCTGAGACGCACTTCATAAGGGAATCTCTCTGGTGCAAACACCAAAGGGATTTCTAGTCCTGGGTGCTTGCACATCACCTCTCTGTCCACAGTGCAATGGGTTGCACTGTGGATGAGGTGATTATGTACATACTACCCAAGTTCTTAAGACAAGGCTCTCAGGACCAAGTTTATTACAATAACTGATCATAGCAATTTACTGCAGCATAACCAAGGCTAGCTGCAGTTTCCTTTCTTAATAGGTGGGGAATATTCAACCCCCTCCAGTTTACTACCTTGTGTCATTTTTTTGCCGAATATTCATTTTCTGATAATTTTTAGTTCAAGAGATTGTTGTTCATTTAATTAATGAGCACCATTTTAATATGATTATTTGTGCACAATACTCCAGCAGCTCTTTTGAGCCGTGAATTCCCCATCCACATCTACCTATATATACCGGTTTGTCCCATTCCGACATTTCAGATTGTTCCTATGCACAATTCACAAGGTCTTATGTTTTGTCAGACTCATGGAGTGTTCAGATAATCCTATTCCATTTTCTCACACTCATAGCTTAAGAGACTTGAAACTCACTGCAGCATATTTTGACCTTTCTTATCTAATTTTAGGCCAGTGAGTCTCATGGCCCACAAAAGGCTTAAGTCTGAGTCACTCAGGCATATCCTTAAATTGATAGTTAGAACCACAGTAGCTGGCATGGCCACATTCTAGTCTGATGGAGTCCCTATGGCTATGAAACAAATGAATGTGCTTGCTGTGTTGAAAATATAAACTGATATTTTGGCAAATATGTATTCAGTTATCTTCTGAAGCTACAGTAAAGGCAGCTCTTTCCTAGATATTTAGTAGTGCTGTAGCATAACTAATGAGTTCCCTGTGGTGCTCTGATGCCCTAAAAAGCTCTCCAAAATAGTCTTTCTCCTCAAACCAGCCTCCTTGGTTACTATCTAGGAGAGTTGTGCTTTATGTCTAGAGACTCAAGGAGACTGAAAATCAGCACTTAGCAGGTAATAGCATACAAAGAGCAGGCATTTTAGATGCAAGGACCTTTGGCTGGCTGGTTGCTGCCTTCTGCCTCATTCATTCATTGTTGGTGAGCTCAGACAGATTTCCTACGGCTATTCCAAGAGTGGTAGGCTCGAACGATTGGCCATAGAGGAAAATAAATAGATCCATGCTGTTTGGCAGCACTGCTTAGGTAGGAATCAGAGCTATATTGTCCACTGGTTTAGCATGATCTGCCACATTTATAAGATGGCCCCTGGTCCTAAATAGTCAGGCAAATACAGGGAGCAAAAGTTAACGGGTTTCTGTGTAATTCCAGTTTGTTCATCCCTACATTGACACACAGTAAAATAATTTAACAAAGCAAGTCATAGCAACTTCATTTGATTTAAATATTCATAAATTTTCCTTTCCTAATGACCACATCGTGTACCTATATTCGAACATGGGGCCAGATTACATAAGGTCTTCACGTATGCAGGGCATTGTTGGACTGATATTAATCCAAGTAAACAGTTCAACTACTACATTTGCATTTACTAAAAGCATTACATTTGTGCTCCACAATTATTGCCAAAACTATGTATTTTAATTGATTCATTCTGCTATTACACTTGTTTGCTTATGCAAAATTGTATTGTACCAGTGCAGTGTTTTGTCATTTCTAGCAAAATTTAAGATTTCGCATTCATAAATGAGAATCAAATCTGGCCACAGTTTGAAAAAAGTAATTCCTAAACTTCAGGGGCAGAATCATGGTGGACTGCTCTGGCTGAGTACAGAGCCCAGTGGCTGCAGTTAGTAAAATGAATTCATTTGACCCAATATTACTGTGAGATAGTGCATTTCTTTAGAAGGCAGAGCTCAGCAGCAGAAAGAGGAAAATCCTGGTGTTTCCATGCTATTCACTCTGAAAATCAAGCCTAACATGGAGAATTAGTGGGTTAAATTAAATCACTTTGCATGCTGCTGGTGAATACAAAAGGCACTGGCTCTGGGCTGAGTCAGGACAGCCCATCATGATATGGCCCCAGAGTGTTTGTAATCACTGTGTAAAGCAATGGGCTAAAACTGTCACTTTGTTCCTTCTTGAACTTCACTATGTCATCTAAGCAGAACTGATCTAATTAACCCTTGAAAATGCAGTTTAATAAATAAATTAAACGTTTACCCTAATTTTAGATTTATCCTCTATGCTATGCAACCAAAAAAGTGAAAATATAGTGGAGGTGAGAGTAACATTTAGTCTGACCTCATGAGTGAAACCAGTCATACAAATCCATAGAGTTTTACTGGCGAATACACCTGAAGAGGTTTTAGGGATTAGTGAATTGCCTTGGTTAGAAGTAAATGCTGCAACAGCAAACTACAGAGAATGCGGTGTTAACTGAAGTTTCGTTTTTTATAATTTATTTTTTTTGCAGGACAAACCTATTCATTTTATTATTTTTGACACATGATGTCCATGTTTCAGCGCCACTGCTCAAGAATCTTTCTTTTACCTAAAATGTAGAGGGGTTTGATTGCTAAACAAAATATGCTGCCTTACTTTGTACCCAGTTTTAACTATATGTTCGTGTAATTTTATGAGGGTTTCAAAAATGTGATATCCAGTGAACTGATTCAAATGTCTTATTTTATTTACTGTATGTACTGTAAATTCATATTGGCCAGTTTGCAATTCATATAATGTTGTTGTTATTTTGTATATTGCATAAATGATTTATTTTTAAATGTTAACGATGACATCCAAATTAGTGACATCTGTTGAAACCAGCAGTCACTGTATTGTTATAATGTATATGTGGAACTATTGGCAATTATATAATGAAGGCAATAAAAAAATTGTTTAAATAAGAAGTGCATTGTCTTAATGGTCCCTGTCAGTAAGCATGCATAGTTGTTTAAATATATTTTTATCCATTGTTTAGTGGTAGCGTGTGCAGAGTGTAAACTTCACTACAAGAGCAGCAGAGAGCTTTATATCAAGCTAGGTAAGAAACTCTTTAACAACACAAAAGAAAGTAGAGGTCTTTGGCAGGTGCCATAAGGATAGCGATAAGGAAAGAGTAGGAAGGTGATTATAGAACCAAGATGTCAAGTGCTTTCCAATATAGGTAATAACTTAGCCCTTCACTTTTTCTAATTCATTTATTCTTTATCACTTATGATGCTAATTGCTTTGAAGGCGATCTTTGGTAAGTATTTTTTTCCCATTAGAGATCCTGGATCAATCGTTCCTTCCAGTAAGCTGTTGAGAGCTTATCTGACAACTCGTTTTTGCATCTTATACTGCATCTCATTGTTCTCCAGCATTGTATCTTTCATAGAGTGACATGCTTGAATCCTTTCTCATCGTTAAATTTGGAATTGCAGTAACACCAAAATTCATGACAACATCAAAACAGTGTGCCTTTAGTGCACATTCAACTGATTTAAAAGGTCCCTAAAATCAGCCAACGGATGAACGAACGATGATGATACACTTGTGGAGCACATTGCTGCCAATTAGGGTGTCCAGGCCCTTGAGAATCTTATATCATAGGAACTTCATAACATTAAGATATAGATCTTAAAATCTCTTTTTATGACCAAATGTTTAGTCATTTTCCTAAAATGGAGCCGAAGTATATTACAACTACAGGCCGTTCAGTAAAATGTGCTTCCCACGGAGAACTTCAGATCCTAGGCAAAGTTGGTTACAGTTGCTTGGAAGAATGAAGAGATCTAACATCAAAGTAGATTATGAATTTTTCTCGCAAGTACTGAGGGCCAGTTTGGTAAATTGCTCTTTGTACCAAACAAAGCTATTTAAAAAGAGCTGTTTTGGCCACTAGGAGCCAATGAAGTTACAGTCAGTGATCTGAGATATCTTCAGTTCTGTGAAGGCCTAGAAGCAGGCGTGCAGCTGGTGTGATACCAGAATATCATTGGCTTAATTTTATCTGCTCTAAATGTCGTGTCCTTGTTCTGCTGTTGTATCACATTCATTGGTATATGCATATTTTTTACTTTTTCAGGCTTTTGACTTTGTGCTCACATGTCCTTCTGGACTGGCCTGGCCCTCCTTCACTCTTTGGGTGAGAAAGCAAAAGACACACAAATGATGGACGAAATGCAAAACAAATCAAACATTCACCCCCAGTCAAGAGATCTGGGCTACAGCCATCATTCTTTTGCTCACCTTGCCACCCCAGTTTAGACCCAGCCATATGCATATCAGTCTTGACCCTGCTCTTCATGGGAATAGTCCACTCCGATCTGCCAAGCTAGGTCCTCTCTGGGCCAGAAACAAGGATCTGGGGGCTGGTTTTGGGGTATCACTCCTCATCAGCCAGGCTAGCTTGAATCCAATGGCACAGTGAGCCCGGGGTCCACTTCTGGGCATGCCCGCACTCTTAGAGCGAGAAAGCAAAAGATACACAAATGAGGGACGGAATTTGGAACAATTCAAACATTCACCCCCAGTCAAGAGATCTGGGTTAAATCCATCATTCTATTACTCACCATGCCACCTCAGTTTAGACCCAGGCAGGGAGGACCTCGCCTGGCAGTTCAAGCTGGACTGTTCTCATGGGATCAGGGTTAAGACTTATTTCCATATGGCTGGGTCTAAACTGGAATGGCGTGGCATGCAAAAAAACAATGGATTTAACCCGAACTGTGACTGGGGGTGAATGTTGGATTTGTTCAGCATTCTGCCTATCATCTGTTCTTTTTGCATTTGTTGCCCTAAGTGGGAAGGGTATGCCCAGAAGTGGGTCTCGTGCTCGCTGCGCCACCAGATTCAAGCTAGCTTGGCTGATGAGGGTTGATACCCCAAAACCGGTCCCAGGATGCTTCTTTCTGGTGTAGGGAGGACCTAGCCTGGCAGTTCAGAATGGACTGTTCCCAACAGAAGCAGTGTTAAGACTGATTTGCCTATGGCTGGGTCTAAACTGGAATGGCCTGGCGTGCAAAATAACGATGGATTTAACCCAGATATGTGACTGGGGGTGAATGTTTGATTTGTTCAGCATTCTGTCCATCATCTGTTCTTTTTGCATTCTTCACACTCCTGCATATCTGCATTTTTGTCAGTTGACTTCTAGTCATGGTGTACAACCTACTTGTGGTCACTTGATTGCAGTGATTACAGTGACTCTCACTCCCGATTTACAACTGCGTATTCATCAGTTGACGTGATTGTCCTTTTGGTGTTCTCTGTATATTTTGATGCAGTCATCTTGCTTTACTGTATGCACTCTACACTGTCCCTTTTTAGCATGATAGCCACAGGGTTTTGGAAGCAGTTTTTTTCATAACAGATTTTATTGTTGACAGACAATAGAGGCCCAGACAATGTCCAGGGCCAAGCATCGCATATGCAATATAACAAGAGTAAGGATGCCAACGTTTTACAATGAGACCCTCTGAAACATGAGGGTATATAAAACAGGATCTGTACAAAATGAACATTACAACCAAAAACAACGCAGTCACCTGATCAACATATCCTGCAGTTATACATGAGTCAAACATCAATATGACAGTACGTGCACAGCCAGGCCTAAAGCCTGCATCCGACTTGAAATCAACAGGGCACATCTTCAATGCTTTGCGCAGGGGGAACTGGTTCAAGGAAAAGACCGCTATAGTCGGCCCATCGCTTCCATATTTTCAGGTGTTTCTGAGGGCTGACGCGCGCATTAAAAATTGGGATTTCAAGTCCCATGGAAAAGTCAAGTCCACGCTTCCAGGCCCCAACCGAGGGCGGTGAGGTCGCCTTCCATGCCCTGGCGACTTTGCGCTTAGCAAGGGTAAGCCCTAGGAATAGCAAATGGCGTTTATATCTGTTCCCTCCAATTTCGTCAGTGATATGAAGCATGGTTAAGCACGGTGAATGTGGGATATCCCACCCCTGGACCTCGGAAAGGCAGGTCAGCACCCCACACCAGAATCTTGCCAGGGCTGAGCATTCCCAGACCGTGTGAAGGAAGGTGCCCTTGGCTGAATCGCATCGGAGACACAAGGGGGAAGCGATCATCCCAGCGCGCCAGAGTCGATATCGGGTAAAGTATGCCCTATGGAGGTATTTGAATTGTATGAGTCGAAGACGTGCTGCTATGGCCGCGCCGTGTGGGGATTCCAAAGCCTCCACCCAGTCATCTTCATCGAGGGGACCCAAGGCACTCTGCCAAGCCTCCCTCGTCCTATGAAGAGTATTATGACTATGAATGACCAGGGTACGATATAGCGCTGTGATTTTGTGAGCGCCCATCTCGCCCATGAACACCTTGGCCTCAATAGGGCTAAAGTTGGGAATTGTATCTTGTCGTGTGAGATAGGGGGAAAAGGCATGGCGAAATTGAAAGTATTTGTAGAATTGGGAACAGGGCTTTTGAAAGTCAGCCTGCAATTGTTGGAATGACTTGAGAGTCTGACCCCTAATGTCATCCCCGATCATAGATATTCCGATAGCATCCCAGCCTGCGAACCCAGGAAGCTTGAGTAGCTGCAGCAGGAGACCATTGCGCCAAAGGGGAGTCTCTTTGGTAAGTTTACCCCACCAACCGATCTTACGCAAAGCCTGTCGCCAGATCGCAAAGACAGTTCTGGTCACGGGCGGCAACACGCCGAGCGCTGCATTGGAGTAGAGTATCATGTGTAGTGATTTGGGGTCCGTCAGCCATCGCTTGAGCGCATATGCAGGATCCCACTGGTCCCCATACCACCAGTCATTGAGGACCAGGAGGTGGGAGGCCGCATGATACAGTTGGACATCTGGGGTCGCAATGCCCCCGTCGTAGGTGGATTGAAAACAGGTTCGTAGGGCGACCCGCGCGGGACCCCCTGCCCAAAGAAAATGGCTAAGAGCTGAATTCAATTGTCGGAACCATGCGTGGGGTGTGGGATAGGGGTAATTCTGAAGCTGGTAGAGCAAGTATGGTAGCGAAACCATTTTAAAAATGGCCGACCTGCCAAGTAGCGTCAAGGGCATAGACGACCACGTGTTCACCTGCTGCTTAATTCGAGGCAGCAGGGGAGCTAAATTTTTCGACCAGGAGTCCGGTTGGGAGGACGAAAGGCGCACCCCAAGATATTTAAAGCCATCTGGCACAACAGTGACCCGCCACGTCTAAGCCCCCAACTGGTCGCCCCCCCGCAGGGGCCACAGTCAAGACGTGTGCATTCATATAGAGGCCCGAAGTTTGGCCGAATATTTCCATTATGCGGAGTAATCGGGGCCCAGACCTGTTCGGGCGTTTGAAAAAGAAGAGGACGTCGTCAGCGTATAGCGCTATACGATCGGATACCTCGCTCGACCACTCGAAGCCATACACCTGAGCATCAATACGCACCCAGGCCGCTAGCGGCTCGATGGCCAGGGCGAACAAGTAGCGGGACAAAGGGCAGCCCTGTCTGGTACCCCGCCCGATAGAGAATGGCTGAGAAACAGAATCAATGACTCGTAACGAGGCCGTAATGTCAGTGTATAGGAGTCAGATGTACTGTAAAAGTCTAGGTCCTATGTTTAAGCGGGTGAGGAGCGCGAACAAATAGGTCCAACTGAGGGAATCGAACGCCTTGTCCATGTCGGCCAGAAGAAGCGCTGCCTATTCATCTAACCGGTCCACGGAGGCAATCGCGTTGTGTACCCGACGGATGTTGTGCCGAGTCGCCCGATTGGGCATAAAGCCCGCCTGATCGGGATGTACAAGCGTAGAAATATGCGGAAGAATGCGATTGGCAATGATTTTGGCGAGGAGCTTGGCCTCAACGTTAAGGAGGGAGATTGTCTATAAGAGGCATGGAGCTCAGGGGGTCGGCCGGGCTTTAAGAAGACCACTATCTCGCCATGACGCCAGTCATCCGGGAGGCGGCCCTCGTCGACCGCCACCTGAAGGGTGGCTAGGTAGTGCGGTGACACGTGGGATGAGTATTTCTGAAAGAACTCACATGGAAACCCGTTCGGTCCCGGTGATTTGCCAGCGCGCATGTCCGTAAGAGCAGATTGGACCTCATCCAGGGTGATAGGGGCATCTAGGTCGTCCCGCATGTCATCAGTTAGAGAGTGCGGGGGCAGGTCAGCCAAAAATCGGTCAATAGTATCTGCAGGAAGAGTTTCCTGCGAGGTATAGACACTGGCAAAATAATCGGCAAAGCTAGAAGCAACATCCACTGGATCAGTAAGCACCTGTCCCAGGATCTCAGGCATGGTAACGGGGCGAAGCGTCTGCTGACACAGGCGATGCAGGAGAGCACTAGATTTATCCCCCCATTGATATATGCGACTACGCGTGGCCAGACAGTACAGCTTGGCCTCGTCCAAGAGATCACTGGCATATAGCTGTTGGGCAATGGGAAGTTGGCGACGGGCCGCCGCACCACCGGACTCCAGACCCCTGCGCTGAAGGTAAATTCTGGGCCTCCGAATGGACCAGCTTCTCACGGCGCTGCCTACGTTTTGGAAGCAGTTTTATGTCGTTTTTAGATTGTATTTTTTATTATGATGATTTTGTTAAACTCATTAGTATGCTGTTAACTCTTCCCTTTATGTTATAGGTGTACATAGGTGATTTCTGCTTTTGTTGATTTTTATTTCTTCAGAACTAGAAGTCAGCCATTTTACCATATGTATAACAGTCCTGAAGATGATATTGCCTGTTTATTAACACAGAGACTGAAACATCAATGTTTATTCCACATCTTTTCTAGACTTAGCCTAGTGCGACCTATCTTATTTCTGAAGGCAACTTATGGAGACTAATAGGCTTGGAGTTTAGTAGCACATATATGTGCCTGAGCGTTCAGTGGCATTACTCAATGCATTGCTGGACATATATGTCTACATGTGCCAACTGAACCTCTATTAGTATTGAATTAACATTTTTCATAATCAATCACATATTTTTCTTTATGCAAACTATGCCAAGATTGAATTTTCTGTACGTGTATACAGCTGTTAATTGACTGCATTAAGTTGTCTATAGGGTCTGTTCGTTTGCACCTACCTTTTTAATCAATTCAATTAACTGTACTGGATCATGCAATGAGCATTTCCTTCGGGAGCTACTATTTATGTTCAATGTATGTACCCAAGCTCTCAAGGGGGTATTTGGTTGCCCTTTGTTAGTATCACGTCTGTGCAAGCTTTTGGACTGTTGGGCCCCTTGTTTACTACTTGTGCGAGTGCTTAAAGCTCCTGATTCCTCCTTTTAGCCCCATGTCAGAATCAGAAACCTTCTTCTACTCGAATAACTATATTACAAAAAGAATTAGCAGTCCCTCACTTCTTGGTAATAAGGCACAGACCCATACTTTTAAAAATGATTCAGATATTGCCAATTGGGAGAGATTGCACAAAAAGCATGCTACATTTCAAACCAATTGCTTGAATGCAAACATTATTCACGTTGGCTACTGGTCAAATATATACTGGTCATCCTTGTAGAGGATGAGGAATTCGTTACCAATTTCAGGTATTTAAAACAGCTTTGAAGCATGTTTGTAAAATAAAAACTGAAACTGACGATCAAGAAAAAAAACATCCTAGTTGACCAAAGCATCATCAGTGTAAAAAGACCTGGGAGAAAGCCGCTATCAAGGAATTCGAAAAAGTATTATCCTAACGAAAGCTTACAAATTGCAAAAAGGCATTAGATGATATAATGCAGAAAGTACATACCCCTAGTTACATAAAACCTTTCTCCATCCAAGCGGACCATTTGAGAGAGATGGCTATCCTTCCCCCAAAGTAATGTCCTTTTCAGGAATAGAATCAAACTAAAACAGTAAGGGCCATATTATCAAGAACGGCGATAACATTATCGCCGCTTAGCGGCAGGAAACTGCCGCTAAAGCGGCGATAAGGGGCTTGATAATATGCCCTCTAGAATTCCAATAGAAGCCCAGGTTCTGGTGTGAAGGACATCAAACCTGGGCTTTATTGGAATTTTATAGGGCATATCATCAAGCTCCTTATCGCCGCTTTAGCGGCAGTTTCCTGCCGCTAAAGCGGCGATAATGTTATCGCCGTTCTTGATAATATGGCCCTAAATCTTATCATGTTACAGCATCTTTTTAGTGATCAACCCTCATCGTCCCGTCAGTCTCTTTTAGTGAAGCGTCGGGAGTGTCTCACAACAATAACCGAGAAGTGGAGGTTCTTTGGGGATTTTATTGAAATCAGTACACCCCAGGTCGACGACGAACCCAAAACCAATATTACGAATGGTAGATACAAGAAATCAACACCACTTCAAATGACATAATTCCCTTTTTCAACCTTTCACCCCAGTCCTTAAACGAACTTGAAATAGCTGTTCTAATTGAAGGAGTTCCATTTGCATCTGCATATAGGAATGATCTCTTTTAAACCAAAGTGGAATTGTGTGTTTTTTAGAACTATTCTTCTCTCTCCAGACACTACAGGTTTGCAATCTCCATCCACATTCTTTTCACCAATCAGTAGAATGTGCAAAGAGGCCATTAACTTTAAAAATGTGACCTCTCCGAGGTTGATCGGTTGTTCAGTCTGAAGATATTTGTTAAATATGACTGGCCTATTTACAAACTGCATTCAGTTGTATTACAGTAGTACTACTTATGTACTAAAATGTGATTTACAAACCTACATATGGAGGTTTACGCCTCCGCCTTTGACATCTTTTTTGTGTGCAGGTTTCTACAGCGACTGCAGAGAGCTCCACTCATGTACACCTATGTTTTAGTATTAAATGTGGGAAGGACAGGGGGAGTGGCTGGGAAATGAGGACTACTTACTACTAAATAGGAGGGGTATAGGGAGGAGTAAGGAGTGCTTAAGAGAGGACTAGGGAGAGGTTTGCAGAGGGTCAAATTGCACTTCTAAAAATACTGCAAGGTCCTCGACGACATAGACAAGCACTTTGACACACAGCTACCTTGCTTTCCAGCGTATGTCATCCTGGGCCTACCCAACGCGCTTACATTCCCACTCAAATCGCGCAAGGGCAGACAAATGGGCATAGCCTTGGGTGCGACCTTGCAGAACATACTATCCCACTGGGGCAAAGACCGGATTCCTACCTACCAGGGGTGGTTACACAGAATGTGGCATGTACTGGGTATAGAGCGCATATCCCTTTCACTACATGGAGACAGATCTCTGGCACCCATTTCTCTGTTTGCTCAGCACAGAACTATGGGAACTTACCTGTCCCAAGTACCTGCGACTTCTACGACTTACAGAACCCCCTCCCCCCACAACACAGCTTAGTCTAGCATTTATAGTTAGAACCGCTGGGGAACTCCAGCTTTTCCCCATTAGATTCACACAAGGCTTACCCGAGGGGGATTGGGAGGGATTGGGGGGTCCGGGAGGGAGGGGAGGGGTGGTGGGGAGTTGAGTTGGGGTTATATTGGTTTTGTGCATGCTATGATTCATATGGCCTATCACCAGAGGCTTTGTTTGGCAGATATAATCAAAATGATAATTATAAAAAAAATGTAAACCTAAAAATACTGCAGCTAAAAAGGACCCAAAACAGTAGTAAATATACTCCATCTGAGATCTAGAGTAAACCCATCATGTAAATCTGCATTTGTGGCTAATTTACACTCGTCATTTGTGTATAGCCAAAACTAGTAAATTTACTACAAAATGTATGTTTGTGAGTAGGCCCCATTATGTCTAAACAATACTTCAGGCATTGAACCCTTACAAACACTTACTCACATAGTTATAAAGCCCACCAATAAAGGCAGAGGTGTTGTGCTGCAAGATAAATGTTACTACAATGTGAGATTTATCGACAACTCAATAACAAAGAAAATTATACCAAGTTATGGAATGATCCCACACCTCTATCTGATATCATTAAACAAGGTCTTGATAAAAACTGGCTCAGTGACAAATAATTTACATATTTAAATAAATCCAATTACACCATTCCAGCAATCTACCCCTTTCCAAAATACTTAAAAATGCTAGCAACCCCTCCGGCCACTTGTTTGTTGTAGGCTGTCAGTTTATTCACAAGCCCCTAGTGGAAACATGGATTTTTCTCATTAAACCGTTCATGCCACCAAGTAAGTCCTCTGCTCGTCATTGCATGTCTGTGATTAATAATCTTGAAGGTTCCATCCATTTGACATTAATACAGATTCACTTGTCATAATGAACATTGAAAACTTATATTGCGTGACTTTTGCGCTGCAGTTGCGTCACTTTTTTGACGCAACAGCGGCGCAAACAATGCGGCCTATTTACAACGTGACGCATCTAGTGAGATGCGTCACGTTGTAAAGCCCTGCGTCACATTATACCTGCGTCAGGTATAATGTTTGCAGGGTGGGCGTTCCCACGCAGGAAGGCCTGGTAAAAGTGACGCAGTGAAATCTACAAGATTTCACTGCGCCACTTTTAGGACGCCACTGCGTCAAAACCTTACGCAGGCGTAAGTAGTGACGCAGTGTAGTGGGAATAGGCCTCATCACGCATTGCTGGAGTTGCGTCGTGCTTGCGACACGACTCCAGGAATGAGTGACTTTTCCGCCAACAGATGCGTCAGAATTTCTGACGCATCTGTCAATCCTTGCGCCATAGTGCGCCGTATTGTAAATACGGCGCATCTATGGTGGCGCAAGGGTTTCTAATGGTGGCGCAGGGAAAGTGACACATCTATACAGATGCGTCACTTTCTTGTAAATCTGCCCCTAACATTCCCCTGAATGAGGCTCTCTTAGTTCTTAACACTATGCTTAAATCAAGAGTTCACCCTCATAGAATTCCCACATCTGTCATTTTCCTGTGCTGAAATAGCCCTCAGTAAAAACGACTTTATCATTGGTTTCTTTCTGTGCATAGACAAACAGCATTGATGATGTGTTTATGATTTGGAGAATGATCAATGCACAATTTACACACATTCGTGATTGGTTCAGTTCAAGAATTACCAATTTTAATTTTATGTTAGACTTTGACAAGAGGTCCATCAATTATCTTGACTTATGCATTGAAGAAGAGGAAGGCATATTGTACACTGCATTTTACACAAAAACTACATCACGTAATACTCTCCTTAAACATAATTGGGCCTGATTCACATAGGTAAACTTACACTTTTGTGTAAGTTTGCGTTTGTTTTGGAATTCACATACTCCGATGTGATAGTAAGTTTACAACTGCGGAGACTCCGCAGTCTGGGTACAGAACTCTGTACATAAAAAGATAGGCATGTCATATCTTTTTATGCGCAGAGTTCTCCGCCATGACTGCAGAGTCTCTGCAGTCGTAAGCTCACTATTAAATCGGAGTTTTTGAATTCCAAAACAAATGTAAACTTACACAAAAGTGTAAGTTTACCTTTGTGAATCAGGTCCAATAGCCATCATCCTCAGAACCTGAAAGACAGACTCCCTTTGGGTTCTTCTGCTTCTGCACTTGAGCTGAAACTGTTCTAAAAAAAAAGAACATTTCAGAGAAGCCAGAACTTTAGCGAACACATTTCAGGCAAAAAGGTACTCTTATAGGCTAGATAAGCTTGGTACAGTGATCAGCAAGCTCAGCTGCAAGTAAAAATCCATGAAAGAAGGCCCTTGTATTGTTTGTGTGTCATCTATCTGATAGATACTTCTAGCTGTAGATTGCTCACCTTAGACTTATCCCCAGGTGTCAGACTGGATCCGGAAATTCTTGAACAGTACCCCAGCATGCCGGTAGGTGGCATTGTTCGGCTCTGCGTCAGCGTCGTCCACGCAGGAAGTGACATATTTATGTGCCAGTCCAGTGCCATGATATCAGTACTTTCATTCCGCACCAGTTAACGCATATCCTGAGATAGCTACCACCAGTCAGTTTTTGACTGACTTTTTTCAACATTTTGTCCTGGTGTGCTAGGGTTGTCCCCTAACAAATGGGTTTCAAAGGAAGGGGCCCCTACTGGATTCCTGCCATCGGACCCCATGAATTCGAACCAGCTCCTTCCTTCCACAGAGCCCGCTCCAGTGCAGTCGTTCCCAGCAGCTTCGACTTCGATACAGAGCTGGATTTCGTCGCCCGACTCTGGCGCCGGCTGCTACCATGCCTTCTGAGTCAGAGCCAGTGCTTTTTTCTTTTGATAGGCCTGGTGCCAGTGCTCTTTTCTTTTGATAGGCCTGGAGAGGGAGGGCGAATGGCAGGGGTTTGAGGACCCTTATGGATACCACAGCTTCCTAGACGAACCAGAGGATAACTGGCACAAGAAACTGGCGGAGGCCAGTGGTCTGGACACCTCACCAGACACTGGCTTGGTCTCTCCTCCTACTGTAGCTCCAGAGGAGGGAACCTCTTTTGCAATGGTGGTGGGAAGGGCAGCTGAGCTCCTGGACCTTCAACTACCCTCGGTGGCAGTCAAGAAAACCGTCTTGACGGAGGTTCTTCAGGCGCGAGTGACTCCCCCTGAACATCTACTCACATTTAATGAAGCCCTTATGGATTTCCTGCTTGGGGCGGATCCAAGCCCTTCACCGGGGCTCCTGTGCACAGGACAGTTACCCGCCGCCATTGCCCCACTCCTGGGAACCCCAGTTTCCTCACTCAGCAGCCCACCCTGGAGAGCTTGATAGTCCAAGCCTCCACCTCCCAAATTAAGCCTAGCTCATTCCCTACCACTCCACCGGATACGGAATCTAAAAGGCTGGACACCTTTGGCAAGGGAATGTTCTCTTCCTCCAGCCTAGCACTGCGGTTGGTGAAACTCGTGTGCCTTTCGGGCCAATATATGCACACTGTGTGGGATTCAGTTGCACCATGGTCTCAGAGGTGGCCTGAGCCATACTCACACATGCTATTGCTGACGGGCGAGATGCAGCAAAGATTACCATTCGATGTGGCTGGACACGACCGAATTTCTATGCAGAGCGATTGCATCATTGGTGGCATTTAGACACCATGCCTGGTTGACAACCACTGGCTTTTCAGGGGATGTCCAGGCTTCCCTCATTGATATACCCTTTGATGGCGCTTGCTTTTTTGGCAAAAAGTCATACTCAGCACAGGAGCGCTTTAAAGACAAAAAGTCAGATCTTTGGGCCTATCTATGCCCCCCTCCCCGTCAACCCCAGCCTGCCTTTCGCTCCTTCCATGGCTACAGTAAGGGCTACCAACCGTGTTCTTTCATGCCCAGCCAATAGGCTTTCCAGCCTTTTCGTGGACGCGGTTCCCAGAGATGATGTCGGACCACCAGGCAAAGGCTGAGCCAATCTGCCACCCTCCACCAGCCGCAGCCTCCAAACCACTTTAGTTTGCCCTCATACCAGCATGGGCACCTGGGGAAGGCAGGATTTGCCATATCCTGCCCCATTGGCAGTCCATAATATGGGACAAGTGGGTACTTCAAATCGTCCAGCGTGGTTACTCCATCCCCACCATCCATGCCACCTTCTCATGACAGGCTGACGAAGGAACGTCTCTTCTTGCTCCATCAGGAAGTGCTGGCTCTTTTGGCCAAGAGAGCCATCTAAAGTTTGCCCATACCAGAAAGAGGTCATGGTTGCTTTTCCCTCTACTTCCTGGTGCCCCTTTCTAGACCTGCCCCCTCTAAACTTCTTCCTGAAAAAGGAGAATTTAAAGATGCTTACATTGGCTCAGGGTCTGTCTGCCCTCGACCCTGGAGAACCTGGAGTAATGCTGGACTTGCAGGATGCCTACATCCACATCCTCTTCCTGCCTGCTCACAGGCATTACCTTTGGCCTTACCAGCGTGCCTCAGGGGTTCACCAAGGTGATGGTGGTGGTTGCAGCACACCTACGAAGGTCAGGGATTCGAGTCTTCTCCTAACCCAACGACTTACTGTCTAAGGCGGACTCACCCCAGGAGGCCCTCTCCCATCTTGAGACTACGGCAAACCTCCTGCACTTGCCGAGGTTCACAATCAGTTTGTCGAAGTCACACCTGACTCCTTCTCAGGCGCTCACTTTCATTGGATCTGTTCTGGACACAATTCAGTTTCAGGCCTATCCTCCCAAATAATCAGTCCATGATATTCAGTCTATGTGTCTGATGTTTCATCCTCTATCTGAGGATGTTGGCCCTCATTCCCTCCTGCATCCTGCTAGTGATGCATGTCCATTGGCATATGCGGGCTTCGCAGTGGGACCAGAAGTTCCAGTGGGTGTAGCATCAGAAGAATCTCTCTGACCAAGTCCAGATATTGGAGGAAACTACACAAAGCCTGTAGTGGTAGCTAACAAACAGTAATTGGGTTAGAGAAAGACCCCTCTCTTTTTTCCAACCAGAGTTGACTGTAGTGACAGATGCGTCATTCCTGAGGTGTGATGGCCATCCGGGAGAGGGGTAAATCAGAGAACTCTGGTCTGCACCACCACCATGTGGTACTGCAATAAACAGGGCAGGGTGGGGTTGTGGACCCTGTGTCAAGAGGTCCTGCATGTCTGGACATTGCAGAATGTCAGGGCATTTCCCATTTGGTTCAACACGTGGCAGGCTCGCTGAACTCCGGAGCAGACAAACTTAGCCATTGATGCCTAGTGGATCATGAATGGCGTCTCCATCCGGAGGTGGTGGAAGGTCTCTTCTAAGTTTGTGGAGAACTTTGGTTAGATTCATTCGCAACTGCTGAGAACTTGCAATGATAGCAGTTTTGCATGATGGAGTGTACAATTCAACTCTTGCTTGGTGAGGCTTTTCATCTTGAGTGGAGCTCAGGCCTCCTCTACGCCTTTCAGGCAATACCACTCCTGCTCAGAGTTCCCAAGAACATCAGGAAGAACTGGGCTCAAGTAATTCTTGTAGCTCTGGATTGTTTGGTATCCCGAATTCCTGAGCATGAGCATTGGTCCACTGATCAGGTTGCCCCTTCGGACGGATCTTCTGTCACAGCATCAGGACAGGTGCTGCATCCGAACCTACGCACACTCCCCCTTTATGTGTGGAGACTGAGCGGTGACAGTTGACAGGTTTTGCCCTTCCCCCTGAAGTTTGTAATGGTATTCTGGCAGCCAAGTGTTCTACCGCCAAGATGGTATATGCCTGCCGTTTGGACAAATTTGTGACATGGTGTGCCACCAAGAATATTGACCCTCTTTCTGCACCCCTATTCCAAGTTTCATTGGTTATTCTTTCTCTGGCTCAGCAAGGCTCTGCTCTGAGCATTGTTTAGGTTATCTTACAGCCATTTCGGGTTACATGGGGTTGCCGGACTAAGCTTCTTTGTTCAAGTCACCAGTTGTGACTCATTTCCTAAAGAAACTCCAACACACTTCCCTGACTTTTTTAATGAGCCTCTACACAGCTGTGCTGTCCACTCCATTCAGTCACCATCATAATGGCTTTTCTGGTGTCCATAACTTCGGCCAGGAGGGTCAACGAACAGCAAGCACTCAGTGCACCCTCCCTGCACTGCATTCTACACAGACAAACTGGTTTTAACTACTCGTGCCTCCTTTTTCCCGAAAGTGGTGACACCTTTTCATGTGGGTCAAAATACCACCCTACCTACATTCTTTACTCCGCCTCACCCTTATAAAAAGAAGAGAGACTCCACCGCCTGGATCCAAACAGAGCATTGTCATTCTATATTGATTGAATTAAAGAGTTCTGTGTGGATGATCAACTCTTCATTGGCTACGTCAGGGTGAGGAAAGGAAAAGCTGTGCAGAAAAGGACCATCTCACGATGGATAGTTCACTTCACTAGGGTTAAGGCTACGACCACTGGGTTAGTTCGCGGAGTCCCTGTCTTGGACATTTGTCAGGCAGCTACATGGGCATCTCTACACACGTTCACTAAGAATTACTGCCAGGACAGTCAGGTCCGTCGTGACGGGCACTTTGCCCGTTCAGTCCTACATAACTTTTTGTTCTAATTTGTTCACAGACCCAGCTACAGGGAGGTATTGTTTGGGTATCTCTCCTAAGGTGAGGAATCTGCAAAGAGAAGTCTCTATCAGATGAACAAGTAACATACATTCGGCAACGCTTTATCTGGTAGAGACTCTATCTAGCCACAGATTCCTTACTGACTCTCCCATTCTCCCCGCTCTGCAAATGGACTTCTGCATAGGGTCACCCTTTTGAGGCTCTTAGTTCTGCACACAAGTACATCAGCATCCTTTGTGGCTCTGTTCTTCTAGGATGGAAAGGTTGTAAAAAGAAACTGATGCCAGTCCGCTGTGGTGGCGCCCACAGACAGCGCACATGTCACTTCCAGCATGGACGATGCCAAGCGGAATGATGCCACCTACCAGTGCATGGGGTACTGCTCAAGAATTTCCAGATCCAGTCTAATGCCTGGGGATGATTCTCGGGTGGAGAATCTGCATCAAGATAGTCTCTACCAGACACAGCGTTACAGAGGGCGATTAACTTGATCTTTGATACTGAATCCAATACCACCAAAAAGATAATTTTGAAATACTGGTGTCTACTAAATAATTGTATATTGCATACTGAGAAAACAATGGGCCCAATTCACAAAGATAAACGGAGACAAAAGTCTAACTTTATGACTTTTGGTATTCACAAGGGGCATTTACGAGTAGTAAAGATAGACTTTTGTCTCAGTTTTTGTCTCAGTTAAACGGAAGACCAATACTTAAGTTTAACTGAGATAAAAGTCTAACTTTACGACTTTCGGTATTCACAAAGGGCATTTACGAGTAGTAAAATTAGACTTTTGTCTCAGTTTTGGTCTCAGTTACCTTAAGACCAAAACGTAAGCTTAACTGAGACAAAAGTCTAACTTTACTACTCGTAAATGGCCTTTGTGAATACCGAAAGTCGTAAAGTTAGACTTTCGTCTCAGTTTACCTTTGTGAATCGGGCCTAATTTTTGCATTTAAGAGATGCCAAAATGTATGTGACAAACTTGTAGGGGCCTGTTTTGATCTTCCTAGCCTTACACATATTCAGAGACGTGGTTTAAATCCTGAAGTTGGACATTTTTAATTGTGGTAATTGTACGGCATGGAATAAAACAGTTGGTTTGATCTTTCACAATACAGCAGTTAAATCTTTCACTTTGAATGAGCAGGAGTGATATTGCAGACATTACTCTAATTGTACATCTAAGAAGAATGTGATTCATTACATCTAGTGTCCGAGCTGAGGATCTGTGTTCTTGCCCCTGGTCCAGTTGTGATGGCTGTTGGCCAGCCCGATCAGCAGAAAAGGAATATGAACAAGAGAGACTTTGTTAAATCATTGGGTCAATAATTTATATCTACATAATTTTAGTTAAAAGGAAATATTTTTTCCTTTGCACAAGTGCTGACAATATGGACGCGTTAACAAATCTCTCACTATCCTGTGCTTTCATATTAAAATATTGTAATTTGAACTTCTTTACACTGTAAATTCACAATATAGATGTGGAATATGCCAATCAAAGGAGATGAGAGGGTTGGTAATAACTGAGGTATGTCAAAAAGCAATTTTAACCTATTGGAAATGTGGGTTCACAACAGGTTCCACACATTGGTTATCTGAGTGAAAGCAGTGTTCTCACTGTGGTACAAAGTACTTTAAAGGCAGGTTGTACTGGTCTGTATTGTTGGACATCAAACATTCAACACTTCATTAAATAATTGCAGGAATTTTGGAGGTAAAACTTGACAAATATATGGTGTTTAGAAATGAAGGTGAAGGCACACAGTCAGCATTTCGATAATGGCAAAAACAAATTAGTAGTGAAGCCAAAGAAAACAAATAATGCACATGCTTGTTGTTAAATCTGAACTTTCTAAACTTTCATACAATAGGAAAACATGTTAAATAGAACATGTGAGGTTATGAAAACGTTCACAGTGCACACATGACAGGACAGCACTCTCAAAGTGCAAGTTCACTTAAGTGCTAAATACTAAAATCCATTTAACTACCGTCTCTCTGCTGCTCAAACTCTTCAGGCTGAGCATGGAGGGTCGGCCTGGCAGTTTTCAGGGCTCTGATACAGTGATGTAATTTGGGGGTGCTCGAAGTGTGGCTGGGAGGACAAGTCCATAATATCCTGGATCTTAATACAGGACCAGTGGTGAGGGTCCCCCCACCGCTTGCGACACAGCTTCCCTCACTGGGTGTGGACACCCACTGCATTGCAACATGTGGTGATATCCAACCAATTTGGTCCCATGTTGCATTGCTCAGTTGTGTATCAGGACTCCCATAAAGCTGAGGGTACATTTGAACAACTCTTTCAATGATGATGTTAAATTCACTCTCTGTAAATGGAGGGGGGCCTTCTCATCAAGTCCCTCAGCCATGCTGAGGACAAGATTGCACAAAGAAGCAGCAAGATGGTGCAGTAGGAGAGGATGGCTCAGAATGACAAAAATGGCTGACTTCCGTTCCTGTAAGTAGTTTTCTGTTTGTTGTGATAGGCGGCTCGAGTTTGGTGTCTTTGTCTCACTTATGAAGGAGAAACTCTGCACACAGTTGGAAGAACTCCAAATATGAGACAGTAACAAAATCAACGCAGGGATGGTTTGTGTACCCAAAACATGTGTGTTAAGTTATGATTTTAAAATGTTTTCCCTAAACCATGAGTGTTGTACATGACATATTGTGGTTGCATGTTGACCTTGATAAGTGTTACAATGTTTAAAAAAATGAACAGACCACTTTTTTTAAACTTGAGTATAGAATTTTAGTTTGTGACATTCTGTTAAGTAAACAGAGTTGTCTCAGGATGGTATCTATTAACAATGTGTTAGACATCCACTATTCATCATTGACAAGAGACTGCCCTACCACTTAAATGCAGCAAGCAAATTAGCAGCTCAAGAGAAAAGTGAGTTAACCAGCTAATCTCGTATCTGCATACCCTGAGCTCTGTTCTTTACTCTACCCAGGGTACCTGGATGTGGCCATAGAACAGGTTCAACATCTGTATGTAAGCCTGCATGTTTATGGGTGCCAGAGGTGTCTGTTGTGGAAAAGTTGTACTGTGTGGTAAGGTGGTTAAAATGCCATGTGAGTGCAGTCAATGGCACCTAGGACATAGGAGAAGTGTCCAATGTCAAAATATTCCCTTTCCACCATTTGCTTTTCTGCCAGTGACTGTGGTATGGTGATAAACTGGTGCACTCTTAGGTTGATGCACCTCAGTCTTGGTACAAGCATTCGGACTGTCTTGCCTGAGATATGTCAACATTGACAGAGGTGGCCCTTTATGAGTGAATCCACCTCATGCTCCCAGTCAACAACTATATCCAGTATCACATCAGTTGAGAAGCGATATCAGGCAATGACCACTTCACTGGACATACCAAAGATGTTGATCCTTTGCTGTAAACCCTTGCACTCCTTCTCACATAATTCGTCTTAAAAAGAAGGGGAAGCTTACAAAGACATTCACCAACTTAGTGAAGGCAGGAAAAGGGGTTTGGTGTGCGAGTGCCTTACGTGGTCAACCTCTCTGTGATTGTTGTTGAAATGAATTTCATCTGAAGACAGGTGGTGGAGTTGAGAACAGTTACTCATTTAATTACCTGGTGTGTTGCAAGTGTTGTAATCCTTGTAATGTGCATCTCCAGCATTTGGTTCTAAGCGAACATTCTAAAGCTGTACAAACAAATATTTCTCCCGGTTCAATCATTAAATGAGAAATGGCATTAACAACGCGAGCTACACCATGCGTGCCATTACAACGTAAGCGGAACAATGCTTGCCCTAACCACACATATGCCTTAACCACGCATCATTTATTAATATTAATATCACTGACGAGACCTAGAACGGTCTCTGGGGTTGCTTGTGTCCCCATGTAGAAGAGACCAGGTCTGGCAGTCCTGGCTGGTCTGTTCCTATTGAAGCAGGATCAAGACTGATTTTCATATGACCTGTCTCTGTCTAAAACGGCATATTGGGTGAAAAACCATGGTCTGGGATGCGGCTTGAGCAATTACCAGTGCCTGAGATTATTTCAATCCCTCCATCCATCACTTTGTTCTTGTTTCAGTAGATGCCCTAAGTGCAATGGATTTGTCCAGATATGGATTTCGTGCTCACTGTGCCACAGGATTCAAGCTACTCCTCACTGACAAGACTTAAGTCGGTTGAAACCAGTCTGGGATTGCTTTTATTTCTGTCTAGAGGGGACCTGGTCTGGCAGTTCAGGCTGGACTATTCCTGTTGGAGCAGGATGAAGACTGATTTGCATATGACTGGTCTCATCTAGAATGGCATAGTGGATGAAAAAAGATGAACTGGAATGTGTCCCAAGTGATTGCCAGTGGCTGAGATTTCATCCATCAGTTTAATTGTATGGCTGGATTTATTTCAGTGCTCAGTCTCTAGGGTTCCTAGTGTTGGAGATGGCCCTTTTTGCAGGGTTATCCCCAAACGTTTTGCTTATGCCTCCTATTTTTTCCTGACCTGCTGTTGTTGGTTTTAGGATTCTGGGCACTTTACCACTGCTATTCAGTGCCAAAGTGCATATGCTCTCTGTGAAATTTGCACAATGGATTGGTGTTTCCATGATTGGCATATTTGATTTACTGGTAAGCCCCTAGTAAAGTGCACTGAGTGTGCCAGGGCCTGTAAATCAAATGCTACTAGTGGGCCTGCAGCAATGATTGTGCCACCCACATGAGTAGCCCTGAAAAGGTAAATCAGACCTGCCGCTGCAGAGTCTGCGCACAGTTTGTAACTGCCATGTCGACTTGGCAGGTGCACCCACTTGTCAGGCCCTATCCTTCCCTTTTCTTACATGTGAGTCACCCCTAAGGTAGGCCCAAGGTAGCCCTGCGGGCAGGGTGCATTGTATGTGATAGGTAGGACATGCCCTGATGTGTGTGGCCTGTCCTGATAGTGAGAAACTGCAAATTTCGTTTTTCACTATTGAAAGGCTATCTGGCCCATAGGAAAGCATGGGAGTTAATTTATAACATCTTATAAATATAACTTCCCATTGGGACCAGATAGGAAAATAAAGTTTAGTATGCCTGAACTCAGAATCTAAAGATGCATCTTTTAGTAAAGGTGATTTTTACATTCTGTGTTTGAAAATACCACTTTTAGAAAGTAGGTATTTTCTTTCTTAGCCATCCTGTGTGCCTCTGCTAGGATGTGTATTGACTGTCTGGCTTTGGAGTTACAGGGGCTGGGGATGTGCAGTGGCTCCAGAGAGTCTGGATGAGTCAGGGCTGGGCTGAATAGACCTGGGCTGCATTCAGAGTAGTGGGAGGAGTTTTCACTATCAACTGAATAGGCCCGGTCTGCCAGAGACAATGCTGTCTCCGTCTCCTGCTGGGAGGCTACACTGAGAGGACAGAACTGGTTCTGGCTGGGCACAGGGCTTTTCTGCCTGAGAGAACAAAGGGATGTTGGGTATAAATATTGGGGCCAAGACCCCAGAACCTTAAAACTCTTTTGGAACCAAGAAGACTGCCAAGGAGAAGAGCTGGAGAAGCAGTGAGGAGAGACTACCACTTTGCTGTGTGCTATGCTGTGTTGGCCTGCAGTGGCTGCTTCTGTCTTGGGCAGTGAAAGGACTGGACTGAACTCTCTGCAACTTCCTTTTTGTGAGTTTCTCCAAGGGCTTTCTGTAGAGCTTGGCCCCTGTTCAAGAAGTCTTAGGAACAGCAAAGACTTCAAGTTCTTCTGCCATCAGCACTGGGGACTGTGTATTTTGTGCTGCAACAGAAGAAAAAGCAAACCGACACCGTCTACGACGCAGCTGCCGACTCTGTGTCCTGAAGGCACCGCAGAGGGCACCGCCGAAATGCCGCAACGCAACCCTGGTCTCACCGACGCCGCCACCTGACGCCGCCACCGAGCCGCTGCTTGCACCGCGACCTGTGGGCACCCCAATCTGTACCGCCTCGATTCATGCCGTCGCCCTGGTATCCCCGACAACGCCGCTCCATGCTGACATCGACGCAGCTGCTTGCACCGTGGTTCTAGGGCACCGCTTGTAAGTTACACGACGCACCGTCCTCATCCCGCACCGCAGCCTTGGCCTACAGACGCCAGCGCCATCAACTCCAGTTCGTCAGCCGACGACAGCACTTCAGCAACAACGACGCCGCTGCTAGCACCTTGACCTGCCAGCACCGCAACGAGCACCGCAACACTTCGCACCGCAGCCCTGGTCTCACCAACTCCGCTGGATGACCGTCACAGAGCTGCTGCCTGCAACGCAACCTGAGGGCACCGCACGCCGCTGCACTTCGCACCGCAGCTAAGACACCTGCCGATGCCTGTCGACGCCGGCGCTCCCGACTTCAACCGCGAGGAGTTCGATCTGAAACGCGTGTGACTTCATGGGCCCGACGACTCCTGCACCGACCTCCGGAACCAACGCCTGCAGATGCTGGCCTTTCGGGGCTCATCAAGAGTTCACCAACGCCCTGCATGTCTAAAGGTACTGTTTTGCGGGTCTTCCCGACACCATAGCTGGCCCACGACGCTGCGGTCAGCCAGAACAGTTTGGATTTGTTTTTCACGACGCCGTGATAGCCCCAGATGGAGCTATCGACTTAAAGGAACTATATTTCATGTCTATTTTGATTATTGAAGATGTCTGAGAACTGTATGGTGGAGTTTTATCGTTTTTGGTCTTGGTTTGGATATATAAAAATATTGGATTTTTCTAAACTGGTGTAGTGTCCTTTTGTAGTGCTTTCACTATGTTACTGTTGGTTATGTGCAAATGCTTTACACACTGCCTCTAAGATAAACCTGACTGCGCGTACCAAGCTACCAAGGGGGTGAACAGGGGTTATTTTAGGAGTCTAACTCCCTTATCCTGACTAGAAGGAAGGGTCCCTACTTGGACAAAGGTGCAAACCCTTGCCAACTAGAGACCCCCATTCCTAACATTGGTTGTCAGCGGTGAGGATAGGACTTGCTTTGCACTTGACTTACAGTGATTAATGTGCACTACTACCATATTGCAGATCATTATGTACCACATACTGTTTTTCCCTGTTTCCCTTCTGAATTTGGTTGTGGAGCTCTGGTTAGTTGTTGCACCTGTGGGGCCTTGGCAAATGGAGATCAACTTTTGGCACCTGCCCATCTACAAGATGAGGGAACTAAAAGTCTTTTGCAAAGAGAAGGGGCTACCTGTGAAGAGGAGATCCACAAGGCAGGATCTTGAGGCAGCCCTGCATAGCTATGAGGTGGTACGATGGGAGGCAACACTATCAGATGACTCTGAGGAGGAATCTGAGGGGGAGGATCCCCAGCCAGAATACCAAGAGGGCAGTGGACCTGAGGAGGAAGCATTATGGGAAATATTGGCTTGTGAGGAGAGGAATCGGATTTGTGCTCGTGATCGGAGGCTGAGGCAGCTAGACCGGGAGTGCGAAGAGATGGAGCGAGCCTTAGCTGAAAATAGAAAGTGTGTAGCTCAGGAAGTGAGCATGGCTGGGCTGGAGGTGGAGACCAGCTCAGATGGTGGCAGCAAAAGTGTTATGTTCAGTACTGACAAGGGAGATGTACACACGCACACACAGACTTGGTGCCCTGCTTCAAAGAGGGGGTTGACATACACCAGGAGGTTCAGGATTGTGAGGTTACTCCAGTGGTTGGCAGTGTCCCTGAGGTGCAATGGAGACCTGACACAGGGGATCATATTCCTGGTGGTGGGAGGGACACTCTACTGACTCTAGATGAGAGGTGCAGGGAGTGGGGTTCCCCATGGAAGAAGCCCTGGTAAGTGAGTATGGAGACCAGCCAGAAGAGTATGGGTTGAGGGACAGCAACAGTCAGACTCTGTCTCACCAGTCTTCTGAGAATGATGTGGGGTACTTTACTGAGGCACTGGATGGTTGGGTGAAGGGTAATTTGGTTAACACCTGTGTGGGGCTGTGTGATTCAAGTGTTGGAAAGCATATTTTAAGTCCCTGTTTTCCAGAGCTATGCCAACACCCGGTGGAGTGTGAGATCTCTGACCCCAGGGAGCTCACACTGGAGGCAGACCTTTTGGTGGATTCCAGAGGGTCTGGAGAAGCATCTGGGGGTGATCCTGAAGGAGGTGTCTCAGGTTTTACCCAACCAGGTGAGGTAGGGGAGGTTGGTAGTGACCCAGATAGGTCCCAGTATAGTGGGATGGGTGAGGGGTCCCATGTCCTGTCTCTGAGGAGAGGGAGTGGGGGTTGGCTGAGTCTCAAGGTGCCTGAGACCCCATCCCAGAGCTTTGTTGGTTCCATGAGGGAACACCAGGTGGGGGGCCTAGTCTGTAACCAGAGGCCATCCCCTGAGGGGGATAGCAAGGTGTCAGTTGAGCTGGGGGAGACTGCTGTAACCAGCATCCCTCCAGTTCTGGTGTCTGGCTGCACCGCTCCAGTTGGGAGGGTACATGAGTCCAGAGAAAAGGGTGAGGGGGGATGCCATCTCCAGTGGAAGGACCAGTGGGTCAGGGGTTGCCAGCTCTGAGGTCAGAGCACCCCAGGACTGACCCTGGTGAGGCCACTTCTGGCCTGGGGGTCTTCATGCTCTGTCAGGTGGACAGGAGGCTGGAGGCCCGCGCCAGGCAGACTCTTGCACAACTCATGAGGAGTGTGTTTCCCTTGGGGGGTTGGTGTACTCCCCAGAAGTCCTGGGTTGCCAGGCACAGGTCCAGCCTAAGGGTACAGACTCTGGGTTGGAGGACCAGGTTCAGGGTGTCCCCCTGACCTGGAGGTAGGGGCGATTGCTAGCAGTACCCCTACTGGGCTGTCTTCTGGGGGTATCGCTCCAGGTGGGAGGGTGCAGAGCCGCGGGGAGGAGGAGAGGGTGTGGGAGAGACCACCCCAGTCTCCTGTCCAGCCACAGGGTACACAACCTGAGCTGGTGGGCCAGTTTCACGATGCTATACCTGATCTGGCAGGAGGGAGAGTGGACAAAGGGTGCCAGGCACCTGGGGCTACTGCCCCCAATCTCTGACACCACAGAGGTCAGAGAGCCCTGAGAGGCATAAGGCCTGGCTCTCATCACTGACAGCTGTCAGTGGCTGCTGTGGCTCGCTGTCCTGGTGGACAGAGTTGCCCGTGCTAGGGGGACAGGAGTCACACCCCGGGGGTGGACTGGGCCACACCACTATGTTAGCCTTGGTGGTACTGTCTACCTGCTGGGACCCACCTGTGAGCAAGCTAAGGTTAGGTGCTGCACAGATGGCGTCCACAGGTGAGAAGAAGGGTCCCTCATCGGTTAGCTTAGTGGACCCTGAGAGTATGGACAGAGGGATCCAACTTGGTTCAGGAAGGCGTAGAGCGGGAATAAGCCCCTGCTGTTGCGGGCCATGTTCCAGGTTCTTCGCCCCAAGCAGGGAAGCCCATCGAGGTATGGATTGGTCTACCCTGGCTTTAGGCTGGAAGGGGGTTGTGTTGGAGATGGCCCTTTTTGCAGGGTTATCCCCAAACGTTTTGCTTATTCCTCCTATTTTTTCCTGACCTGCTGTTGTTGGTTTTAGGATTCTGGGCACTTTACCACTGCTATTCAGTGCTAAAGTGCATATGCTCTCTGTGAAATTTGTACAATGGATTGGTGTTTCCATGATTGGCATATTTGATTTACTGGTAAGCCCCTAGTAATGTGCACTGAGTGTGCAAGGGCCTGTAAATCAAATGCTACTAGTGGGCCTGCAGCACTGATTGTGCCACCCACATGAGTAGCCCTGAAAAGGTAACTCAGACCTGCCACTGCAGAGTCTGCGCACAGTTTGTAACTGCCATGTCGACTTGGCAGGTGCACCAACTTGTCAGGCCCTATCCTTCCCTTTTCTTACATGTGAGTCACCCCTAAGGTAGGCTCAAGGTAGCCCTGCGGGCAGGGTGCATTGTATGTGAAAGGTAGGACATGCCCTGATGTGTGTGGCCTGTCCTGATAGTGAGAAACTGCAAATTTCGTTTTTCACTATTGAAAGGCTATCTGGCCCATAGGAAAGCATGGGAGTTAATTTATAACATCTTATAAATATAACTTCCCATTGGGACCAGATAGGAAAATAAAGTTTAGTATGCCTGAACTCAGAATCTAAAGATGCATCTTTTAGTAAAGGTGATTTTTACATTCTGTGTTTGAAAATACCACTTTTAGAAAGTAGATATTTTCTTTCTTAGCCATCCTGTGTGCCTCTGCTAGGATGTGTATTGACTGTCTGGCTTTGGAGTGACAGGGGCTGGGGATGTGCAGTGGCTCCAGAGAGTCTGGATGAGTCAGGGCTGGGCTAAATAGACCTGGGCTGCATTCAGAGTAGTGGGAGGAGTTTTCACTATCAACTGAATAGGCCCGGTCTGCCAGAGACAATGCTGTCTCCGTCTCCTGCTGGGAGGCTACACTAAGAGGACAGAACTGGTTCTGGCTGGGCACAGGGCTTTTCTGCCTGAGAGAACAAAGGGATTTTGGGTATAAATATTGGGGCCAAGACCCCAGAACCTTAAAACTCTTTTGGAACCAAGATGACTGCCAAGGAGAAGAGCTGGAGAAGCAGTGAGGAGAGACTACCACTTTGCTGTGTGCTTTGCTGTGCTGGCCTGCAGTGGCTGCTTCTGTCTTGGGCAGTGAAAGGACTGGACTGAACTCTCTGCAACTTCCTTTTGTGAGTTTCTCCAAGGGCTTGCTGTAGAGCTTGGCCCCTGTTCAAGAAGTCTTAGGAACAGCAAAGACTTCAAGTTCTTCTGCCATCAGCACTGGGGACTGTGTATTTTGTGCTGCAACAGAAGAAAAAGCAACCCGACGCCATCTACGACGCAGCTGCCAACTCTGTGTCCTGAAGGCAACGCAGAGGGCACCGCCGCAATGCCGCGACGCAACCCTGGTCTCACCGACGCCGCCACCTGATGCCGCCACCGAGCCGCTGCTTGCACCGCGACCTGTGGGCACCCCAATCTGTACCGCCTCGATTCATGCCGTCGCCCTGGTATCCCCGACGACGCCGCTCCATGCTGACATCGACGCAGCTGCTTGCACCGTGGTTCTAGGGCACCGCTTGTAAGTTACACGATGCACCGTCCTCATCCCGCACCGCAGCCTTGGCCTACAGACTCCAGCGCCATCAACTCCAGTTCGTCAGCCGACGACAGCGCTTCAGCAACAATGACGCCGCTGCTTGCACCGTGACCTGCCAGCACCGCAACGAGCACCGCAACACTTCGCACCGCAGCCCTGGTCTCACCAACTCCGCTGGATGACCGTCACAGAGCCGCTGCCTGCAACGCAACCTGAGGGCACCGCACGCCGCACCGCTGCACTTCGCACCGCAGCTAAGACACCTGCCGATGCCTGTCGACGCCGGCGCTCCCGACTTCAACCGCGAGGAGTTCGATCTGAAACGCGTGTGACTTCAAGGGCCCGACGACTCCTGCACCGACCTCCGGAACCAACGCCTGCAGATGCTGGCCTTTCGGGGCTCATCAAGAGTTCACCAACGCCCTGCATGTCTAAAGGTACTGTTTTGCAGGTCTTCCCGACACCATAGCTGGCCCACGACGCTGCGGTCAGCCAGAACTGTTTGGATTTGTTTTTCACGATGCCGTGATAGCCCCAGATGGAGCTATCGACTTAAAGGAACTATATTTCAAGTCTATTTTGATTATTGAAGATGTCTGAGAACTGTATGGTGGATTTTTATCGTTTTTGGTCTTGGTTTGGATATATAAAAATATTGGATTTTTCTAAACTGGTGTAGTGTCCTTTAGTAGTGCTTTCACTATGTTACTGTTGGTTATGTGCAAATGCTTTACACCCTGCCTCTAAGATAAACCTGACTGCGCGTACCAAGCTACCAAGGGGGTGAACAGGGGTTATTTTAGGAGTGTAACTCCCTTATCCTGACTAGAAGGAAGGGTCCCTACTTGGACAAAGGTGCAAACCCTTGCCAACTAGAGACCCCCATTCCTAACATTGGTTGTCAGCGGTGAGGATAGGACTTGCTTTGCACTTGACTTACAGTGATTAATGTGCACTACTACCATATTGCAGATCATTATGTACCACATACTGTTTTTCCCTGTTTCCCTTCTGAATTTGATTGTGGAGCTCTGGTTAGTTGTTGCACCTGTGGGGCCTTGGCAAAATGGAGATCAACTTTTGGCACCTGCCCATCTACAAGATGAGGGAACTAAAAGTCTTTTGCAAAGAGAAGGGGCTACCTGTGAAGAGGAGATCCACAAGGCAGGATCTTGAGGCAGCCCTGCATAGCTATGAGGTGGTACGATGGGAGGCAACACTATCAGATGACTCTGAGGAGGAATCTGAGGGGGAGGATCCCCAGCCAGAATACCAAGAGGGCAGTGGACTTGAGGAGGAAGCATTATGGGAAAGATTGGCTTGTGAGGAGAGGAATCGGATTCGTGCTCGTGACCGGAGGCTGAGGCAGCTAGACCAGGAGTGCGAAGAGATGGAGCGAGCCTTAGCTGAAAATAGAAAGTGTGTTGCTCAGGAAGTGAGCATGGCTGGGCTGGAGGTGGAGACCAGCTCAGATGGTGGCAGCAAAAGTGTTATGTCCAGTACTGACAAGGGAGATGTACACACGCACACACCGACTTGGCGCCCTGCTTCAAAGAGGGGGTTGACATACACCAGGAGGTTCAGGATTGTGAGGTTACTCCAGTGGTTGGCAGTGTCCCTGAGGTGCAATGGAGACCTGACACAGAGGATCATATTCCTGGTGGTGGGAGGGACACTCTACTGACTCTAGATGAGAGGTGCAGGGAGTGGGGTTCCCCATGGAAGAAGCCCTGGTAAGTGAATATGGAGACCAGCCAGAAGAGTATGGGTTGAGGGAGAGCAATAGTCAGACACTGTCTCACCAGTCTTCTGAGAATGATGTGGGGTACTTTACTGAGGCACTGGATGGTTGGGTGAAGGGTAATTTGGTTAACACCTGTGTGGGGCTGTGTGATTCAAGTGTTGGAAAGCATATTTTAAGTCCCTGTTTTCCAGAGCTATGCCAACACCCGGTGGAGTGTGAGATCTCTGACCCCAGGGAGCTCACACTGGAGGCAGACCTTTTGGTGGATTCCAGAGGGTCTGGAGAAGCATCTGGGGGTGATCCTGAAGGAGGTGTCTCAGGTTTTACCCAACCAGGTGAGGTAGGGGAGGTTGGTAGTGACCCAGATAGGTCCAGTATAGTGGGATGGGTGAGGGGTCCCATGTCCTGTCTCTGAGGATAGGGAGTGGGGGTTGGCTGAGTCTCAAGGTGCCTGAGACCCCATCCCAGAGCTTGGTTGGTTCCATGAGGGAACACCAGGTGGGGGCCTAGTCTGTAACCAGAGGCCATCCCCTGAGGGGGATAGCAAGGTGTCAGTTGAGCTGGGGGAGACTGCTGTAACCAGCATCCCTCCAGCTCTGGTGTCTGGCTGCACCGCTCCAGTTGGGAGGGTACATGAGTCCAGAGAAAAGGGTGAGGGGGATGCCATCTCCAGTGGAAGGACCAGTGGGTCAGGGGTTGCCAGCTCTGAGGTCAGAGCACCCCAGGACTGACCCTGGTGAGGCCACTTCTGGCCTGGGGGTCTTCATGCTCTGTCAGGTGGACAGGAGGCTGGAGGCCCGCGCCAGGCAGACTCTTGCACAACTCATGAGGAGTGTGTTTCCCTTGGGGGGGTTGGTGTACTCCCCCAGAAGTCCTGGGTTGCCAGGCACAGGTCCAGCCTAAGGGTACAGACTCTGGGTTGGAGGACCAGGTTCAGGGTGTCCCCCCTGACCTGGAGGTAGGGGCGATTGCTAGCAGTACCCCTACTGGGCTGTCTTCTGGGGGTATCGCTCCAGGTGGGAGGGTGCAGAGCCGCGGGGAGGAGGAGAGGGTGTGGGAGAGACCACCCCAGTCTCCTGTCCAGCCACAGGGTACACAACCTGAGCTGGTGGGCCAGTTTCACGATGCTATACCTGATCTGGCAGGAGGGAGAGTGGACAAAGGGTGCCAGGCACCTGGGGCTACTGCCCCCAATCTCTGACACCACAGAGGTCAGAGAGCCCTGAGAGGCATAAGGCCTGGCTCTCATCACTGACAGCTGTCAGTGGCTGCTGTGGCTCGCTGTCCTGGTGGACAGAGTTGCCCGTGCTAGGGGGACAGGAGTCACACCCCGGGGGTGGACTGGGCCACACCACTATGTTAGCCTTGGTGGTACTGTCTACCTGCTGGGACCCACCTGTGAGCAAGCTAAGGTTAGGTGCTGCACAGATGGCGTCCACAGGTGAGAAGAAGGGTCCCTCATCGGTTAGCTTAGTGGACCCTGAGAGTATGGACAGAGGGATCCAACTTGGTTCAGGAAGGCGTAGAGCGGGAATAAGCCCCTGCTGTTGCGGGCCATGTTCCAGGTTCTATCGTCTCCAAGCAGGGAAGCCCATCGAGGTATGGATTGGTCTACCCTGGCTTTAGGCTGGAAGGGGGTTGTGTTGGAGATGGCCCTTTTGCAGGGTTATCCCCAAACGTTTTGCTTATTCCTCCTATTTTTTCCTGACCTGCTGTTGTTGGTTTTAGGATTCTGGGCACTTTACCACTGCTATTCAGTGCTAAAGTGCATATGCTCTCTGTGAAATTTGTACAATGGATTGGTGTTTCCATGATTGGCATATTTGATTTACTGGTAAGCCCCTAGTAATGTGCAATGAGTGTGCAAGGGCCTGTAAATCAAATGCTACTAGTGGGCCTGCAGCACTGATTGTGCCACCCACATGAGTAGCCCTGAAAAGGTAACTCAGACCTGCCACTGCAGAGTCTGCGCACAGTTTGTAACTGCCATGTCGACTTGGCAGGTGCACCAACTTGTCAGGCCCTATCCTTCCCTTTTCTTACATGTGAGTCACCCCTAAGGTAGGCCCAAGGTAGCCCTGCGGGCAGGGTGCATTGTATGTGAAAGGTAGGACATGCCCTGATGTGTGTGGCCTGTCCTGATAGTGAGAATCTGCAAATTTCGTTTTTCACTATTGAAAGGCTATCTGGCCCATAGGAAAGCATGGGAGATAATTTATAACATCTTATAAATATAACTTCCCATTGGGACCAGATAGGAAAATAAAGTTTAGTATGCCTGAACTCAGAATCTAAAGATGCATCTTTTAGTAAAGGTGATTTTTACATTCTGTGTTTGAAAATACCACTTTTAGAAAGTAGATATTTTCTTTCTTAGCCATCCTGTGTGCCTCTGCTAGGATGTGTATTGACTGTCTGGCTTTGGAGTGACAGGGGCTGGGGATGTGCAGTGGCTCCAGAGAATCTGGATGAGTCAGGGCTGGGCTGAATAGACCTGGGCTGCATTCAGAGTAGTGGGAGGAGTTTTCACTATCAACTGAATAGGCCCGGTCTGCCAGAGACAATGCTGTCTCCGTCTCCTGCTGGGAGGCTACACTGAGAGGACAGAACTGGTTCTGGCTGGGCACAGGGCTTTTCTGCCTGAGAGAACAAAGGGATTTTGGGTATAAATATTGGGGCCAAGACCCCAGAACCTTAAAACTCTTTTGGAACCAAGAAGACTGCCAAGGAGAAGAGCTGGAGAAGCAGTGAGGAGAGACTACCACTTTGCTGTGTGCTTTGCTGTGTTGGCCTGCAGTGGCTGCTTCTGTCTTGGGCAGTGAAAGGACTGGACTGAACTCTCTGCAACTTCCTTTTGTGAGTTTCTCCAAGGGCTTGCTGTAGAGCTTGGCCCCTGTTCAAGAAGTCTTAGGAACAGCAAAGACTTCAAGTTCTTCTGCCATCAGCACTGGGGACTGTGTATTTTGTGCTGCAACAGAAGAAAAAGCAACCCGACGCCATCTACGACGCAGCTGCCAACTCTGTGTCCTGAAGGCACCGCAGAGGGCACCGCCGCAATGCCGCGACGCAACCCTGGTCTCACCGACGCTGCCACCTGATGCCGCCACCGAGCCGCTGCTTGCACCGCGACCTGTGGGCACCCCAATCTGTACCGCCTCGATTCATGCCGTCGCCCTGGTATCCCCGACGCCGCCGCTCCATGCTGACATCGACGCAGCTGCTTGCACCGTGGTTCTAGGGCACCGCTTGTAAGTTACACGATGCACCGTCCTCATCCCGCACCGCAGCCTTGGCCTACAGACGCCAGCGCCATCAACTCCAGTTCGTCAGCCGACGACAGCGCTTCAGCAACAATGACGCCGCTGCTTGCACCGTGACCTGCCAGCACCGCGCACCGCAACACTTCGCACTGCAGCCCTGGTCTCACCAACTCTGCTGGATGACCGTCACAGAGCCGCTGCCTGCAACGCAACCTGAGGGCACCGCACGCCGCACCGCTGCACTTCGCACCGCAGCTAAGACACCTGCCGATGCCTGTCGACGCCGGCGCTCCCGACTTCAACCGCGAGGAGTTCGATCTGAAACGCGTGTGACTTCAAGGGCCCGACGACTCCTGCACCGACCTCCGGAACCAACGCCTGCAGATGCTGGCCTTTCGGGGCTCATCAAGAGTTCACCAACGCCCTGCATGTCTAAAGGTACTGTTTTGCAGGTCTTCCCGACACCATAGCTGGCCCACGACGCTGCGGTCAGCCACAACTGTTTGGATTTGTTTTTCACGATGCCGTGATAGCCCCAGATGGAGCTATCGACTTAAAGGAACTATATTTCAAGTCTATTTTGATTATTGAAGATGTCTGAGAACTGTATGGTGGATTTTTATCGTTTTTGGTCTTGGTTTGGATATATAAAAATATTGGATTTTTCTAAACTGGTGTAGTGTCCTTTAGTAGTGCTTTCACTATGTTACTGTTGGTTATGTGCAAATGCTTTACACCCTGCCTCTAAGATAAACCTGACTGCGCGTACCAAGCTACCAAGGGGGTGAACAGGGGTTATTTTAGGAGTGTAACTCCCTTATCCTGACTAGAAGGAAGTGTCCCTACTTGGACAAAGGTGCAAACCCTTGCCAACTAGAGACCCCCATTCCTAACATTGGTTGTCAGCGGTGAGGATAGGACTTGCTTTGCACTTGACTTACAGTGATTAATGTGCACTACTACCATATTGCAGATCATTATGTACCACATACTGTTTTTCCCTGTTTCCCTTCTGAATTTGATTGTGGAGCTCTGGTTAGTTGTTGCACCTGTGGGGCCTTGGCAAAATGGAGATCAACTTTTGGCACCTGCCCATCTACAAGATGAGGGAACTAAAAGTCTTTTGCAAAGAGAAGGGGCTACCTGTGAAGAGGAGATCCACAAGGCAGGATCTTGAGGCAGCCCTGCATAGCTATGAGGTGGTACGATGGGAGGCAACACTATCAGATGACTCTGAGGAGGAATCTGAGGGGGAGGATCCCCAGCCAGAATACCAAGAGGGCAGTGGACTTGAGGAGGAAGCATTATGGGAAAGATTGGCTTGTGAGGAGAGGAATCGGATTCGTGCTCGTGACCGGAGGCTGAGGCAGCTAGACCGGGAGTGCGAAGAGATGGAGCGAGCCTTAGCTGAAAATAGAAAGTGTGTAGCTCAGGAAGTGAGCATGGCTGGGCTGGAGGTGGAGACCAGCTCAGATGGTGGCAGCAAAAGTGTTATGTCCAGTACTGACAAGGGAGATGTACACACGCACACACAGACTTGGTGCCCTGCTTCAAAGAGGGGGTTGACATACACCAGGAGGTTCAGGATTGTGAGGTTACTCCAGTGGTTGGCAGTGTCCCTGAGGTGCAATGGAGACCTGACACAGAGGATCATATTCCTGGTGGTGGGAGGGACACTCTACTGACTCTAGATGAGAGGTGCAGGGAGTGGGGTTCCCCATGGAAGAAGCCCTGGTAAGTGAATATGGAGACCAGCCAGAAGAGTATGGGTTGAGGGACAGCAACAGTCAGACACTGTCTCACCAGTCTTCTGAGAATGATGTGGGGTACTTTACTGAGGCACTGGATGGTTGGGTGAAGGGTAATTTGGTTAACACCTGTGTGGGGCTGTGTGATTCAAGTGTTGGAAAGCATATTTTAAGTCCCTGTTTTCCAGAGCTATGCCAACACCCGGTGGAGTGTGAGATCTCTGACCCCAGGGAGCTCACACTGGAGGCAGACCTTTGGTGGATTCCAGAGGGTCTGGAGAAGCATCTGGGGGTGATCCTGAAGGAGGTGTCTCAGGTTTTACCCAACCAGGTGAGGTAGGGGAGGTTGGTAGTGACCCAGATAGGTCCAGTATAGTGGGATGGGTGAGGGGTCCCATGTCCTGTCTCTGAGGATAGGGAGTGGGGTTGGCTGAGTCTCAAGGTGCCTGAGACCCCATCCCAGAGCTTGGTTGGTTCCATGAGGGAACACCAGGTGGGGGCCTAGTCTGTAACCAGAGGCCATCCCCTGAGGGGGATAGCAAGGTGTCAGTTGAGCTGGGGGAGACTGCTGTAACCAGCATCCCTCCAGCTCTGGTGTCTGGCTGCACCGCTCCAGTTGGGAGGGTACATGAGTCCAGAGAAAAGGGTGAGGGGGGATGCCATCTCCAGTGGAAGGACCAGTGGGTCAGGGGTTGCCAGCTCTGAGGTCAGAGCATCCCAGGACTGACCCTGGTGAGGCCACTTCTGGCCTGGGGGTCTTCATGCTCTGTCAGGTGGACAGGAGGCTGGAGGCCCGCGCCAGGCAGACTCTTGCACAACTCATGAGGAGAGTGTTTCCCTTGGTGGGGTTGGTGTACTCCCCCAGAAGTCCTGGGTTGCCAGGCACAGGTCCAGCCTAAGGGTACAGACTCTGGGTTGGAGGACCAGGTTCAGGGTGTCCCCCCTGACCTGGAGGTAGGGGCGATTGCTAGCAGTACCCCTACTGGGCTGTCTTCTGGGGGTATCGCTCCAGGTGGGAGGGTGCAGAGCCGCGGGGAGGAGGAGAGGGTGTGGGAGAGACCACCCCAGTCTCCTGTCCAGCCACAGGGTACACAACCTGAGCTGGTGGGCCAGTTTCACGATGCCATACCTGATCTGGCAGGAGGGAGAATGGACAAAGGGTGCCAGGCACCTGGGGCTACTGCCCCCCAATCTCTGACGCCACAGAGGTCAGAGAGCCCTGAGAGGCATAAGGCCTGGCTCTCATCACTGACAGCTGTCAGTGGCCGCTGTGGCTCACTGTCCTGGTGGACAGAGTTGCCCGTGCTAGGGGGACAGGAGTCACACCCCGGGGGTGGACTGGGCCACACCACTATGTTAGCCTTGGTGGTACTGTCTACCTGCTGGGACCCACCTGTGAGCAAGCTAAGGTTAGGTGCTGCACACATGGCGTCCACAGGTGAGAAGAAGGGTCCCTCATCGGTTAGCTTAGTGGATCCTGAGAGTATGGACAGAGGGATCCAACTTGGTTCAGGAAGGCGTAGAGCGGGAATAAGCCCCTGCTGTTGCGGGCCATGTTCCAGGTTCTATCGCCCCAAGCAGGGAAGCCCATCGAGGTATGGATTGGTCTACCCTGGCTTTAGGCTGGAAGGGGGTTGTGTTGGAGATGGCCCTTTTTGCAGGGTTATCCCCAAACGTTTTGCTTATTCCTCCTATTTTTCCTGACCTGCTGTTGTTGGTTTTAGGATTCTGGGCACTTTACCACTGCTATTCAGTGCTAAAGTGCATATGCTCTCTGTGAAATTTGTACAATGGATTGGTGTTTCCATGATTGGCATATTTGATTTACTGGTAAGCCCCTAGTAATGTGCACTGAGTGTGCAAGGGCCTGTAAATCAAATGCTACTAGTGGGCCTGCAGCACTGATTGTGCCACCCACATGAGTAGCCCTGAAAAGGTAACTCAGACCTGCCACTGCAGAGTCTGCGCACAGTTTGTAACTGCCATGTCGACTTGGCAGGTGCACCCACTTGTCAGGCCCTATCCTTCCCTTTTCTTACATGTGAGTCACCCCTAAGGTAGGCCCAAGGTAGCCCTGCGGGCAGGGTGCATTGTATGTGAAAGGTAGGACATGCCCTGATGTGTGTGGCCTGTCCTGATAGTGAGAAACTGCAAATTTCGTTTTTCACTATTGAAAGGCTATCTGGCCCATAGGAAAGCATGGGAGTTAATTTATAACATCTTATAAATATAACTTCCCATTGGGACCAGATAGGAAAATAAAGTTTAGTATGCCTGAACTCAGAATCTAAAGATGCATCTTTTAGTAAAGGTGATTTTTACATTCTGTGTTTGAAAATACCACTTTTAGAAAGTAGATATTTTCTTTCTTAGCCATCCTGTGTGCCTCTGCTAGGATGTGTATTGACTGTCTGGCTTTGGAGTGACAGGGGCTGGGGATGTGCAGTGGCTCCAGAGAGTCTGGATGAGTCAGGGCTGGGCTGAATAGACCTGGGCTGCATTCAGAGTAGTGGGAGGAGTTTTCACTATCAACTGAATAGGCCCGGTCTGCCAGAGACAATGCTGTCTCCGTCTCCTGCTGGGAGGCTACACTGAGAGGACAGAACTGGTTCTGGCTGGGCACAGGGCTTTTCTGCCTGAGAGAACAAAGGGATTTTGGGTATAAATATTGGGGCCAAGACCCCAGAACCTTAAAACTCTTTTGGAACCAAGAAGACTGCCAAGGAGAAGAGCTGGAGAAGCAGTGAGGAGAGACTACCACTTTGCTGTGTGCTTTGCTGTGTTGGCCTGCAGTGGCTGCTTCTGTCTTGGGCAGTGAAAGGACTGGACTGAACTCTCTGCAACTTCCTTTTTGTGAGTTTCTCCAAGGGCTTGCTGTAGAGCTTGGCCCCTGTTCAAGAAGTCTTAGGAACAGCAAAGACTTCAAGTTCTTCTGCCATCAGCACTGGGGACTGTGTATTTTGTGCTGCAACAGAAGAAAAAGCAACCCGACGCCATCTACGACGCAGCTGCCAACTCTGTGTCCTGAAGGCACCGCAGAGGTCACCGCCGCAATGCCGCGACGCAACCCTGGTCTCACCGACGCCGCCACCTGATGCCGCCTCCGAGCCGCTGCTTGCACCGCGACCTGTGGGCACCCCAATCTGTACCGCCTCGATTCATGCCGTCGCCCTGGTATCCCCGACGACGCCGCTCCATGCTGACATCGATGCAGCTGCTTGCACCGTGGTTCTAGGGCACCGCTTGTAAGTTACACGACGCACCGTCCTCATCCCGCACCGCAGCCTTGGCCTACAGACGCCAGCGCCATCAACTCCAGTTCATCAGCCGACGATAGCGCTTCAGCAACAACAACGCCGCTGCTTGCACCGTGACCTGCCAGCACCGCAACGAGCACCGCAACACTTCGCACCGCAGCCCTGGTCTCACCAACTCCGCTGGATGACCATCACAGAGCCGCTGCCTGCAACGCAACCTGAGGGCACCGCACGCCGCACCGCTGCACTTCGCACCGCAGCTAAGACACCTGCCGATGCCTGTCGACGCCGGCGCTCCCGACTTCAACCGCGAGGAGTTCGATCTGAAACGCGTGTGACTTCAAGGGCCCGACGACTCCTGCACCGACCTCCGGAACCAACGCCTGCAGATGCCGGCCTTTCGGGGCTCATCAAGAGTTCACCAACGCCCTGCATGTCTAAAGGTACTGTTTTGCGGGTCTTCCCGACACCATAGCTGGCCCACGACGCTGCGGTCAGCCAGAACTGTTTGGATTTGTTTTTCACGACGCCGTGATAGCCCCAGATGGAGCTATCGACTTAAAGGAACTATATTTCAAGTCTATTTTGATTATTGAAGATGTCTGAGAACTGTATGGTGGATTTTTATAGTTTTTGGTCTTGGTTTGGATATATAAAAATATTGGATTTTTCTAAACTGGTGTAGTGTCCTTTAGTAGTGCTTTCACTATGTGACTGTTGGTTATGTGCAAATGCTTTACACACTGCCTCTAAGATAAACCTGACTGCGCGTACCAAGCAACCAAGGGGGTGAACAGGGGTTATTTTAGGAGTGTAACTCCCTTATCCTGACTAGAAGGAAGGGTCCCTACTTGGACAAAGGTGCAAACCCTTGCCAACTAGAGACCCCCATTCCTAACATTGGTTGTCAGCGGTGAGGATAGGACTTGCTTTGCACTTGACTTACAGTGATTAATGTGCACTACTACCATATTGCAGATCATTATGTACCACATACTGTTTTTCCCTGTTTCCCTTCTGAATTTGGTTGTGGAGCTCTGGTTAGTTGTTGCACCTGTGGGGCCTTGGCAAAATGGAGATCAACTTTTGGCACCTGCCCATCTACAAGATGAGGGAACTAAAAGTCTTTTGCAAAGAGAAGGGGCTACCTGTGAAGAGGAGATCCACAAGGCAGGATCTTGAGGCAGCCCTGCATAGTTATGAGGTGGTACGATGGGAGGCAACACTATCAGATGACTCTGAGGAGGAATCTGAGGGGGAGGATCCCCAGCCAGAATACCAAGAGGGCAGTGGACTTGAGGAGGAAGCATTATGGGAAAGATTGGCTTGTGAGGAGAGGAATCGGATTCGTGCTCGTGCTCGTGACCGGAGGCTGAGGCAGCTAGACCGGGAGTGCGAAGAGATGGAGCGAGCCTTAGCTGAAAATAGAAAGTGTGTAGCTCAGGAAGTGAGCATGGCTGGGCTGGAGGTGGAGACCAGCTCAGATGGTGGCAGCAAAAGTGTTATGTCCAGTACTGACAAGGGAGATGTACACACGCACACACAGACTTGGTGCCCTGCTTCAAAGAGGGGGTTGACATACACCAGGAGGTTCAGGATTGTGAGGTTACTCCAGTGGTTGGCAGTGTCCCTGATGTGCAATGGAGACCTGACACAGAGGATCATATTCCTGGTGGTGGGAGGGACGCTCTACTGACTCTAGATGAGAGGTGCAGGGAGTGGGGTTCCCCATGGAAGAAGCCCTGGTAAGTGAATATGGAGACCAGCCAGAAGAGTATGGGTTGAGGGACAGCAACAGTCAGACACTGTCTCACCAGTCTTCTGAGAATTATGTGGGGTACTTTACTGAGGCACTGGATGGTTGGGTGAAGGGTAATTTGGTTAACACCTGTGTGGGGCTGTGTGATTCAAGTGTTGGAAAGCATATTTTAAGTCCCTGTTTTCCAGAGCTATGCCAACACCCGGTGGAGTGTGAGATCTCTGACCCCAGGGAGCTCACACTGGAGGCAGACCTTTTGGTGGATTCCAGAGGGTCTGGAGAAGCATCTGGGGGTGATCCTGAAGGAGGTGTCTCAGGTTTTACCCAACCAGGTGAGGTAGGGGAGGTTGGTAGTGACCCAGATAGGTCCCAGTATAGTGGGATGGGTGAGGGGTCCCATGTCCTGTCTCTGAGGATAGGGAGTGGGGGTTGGCTGAGTCTCAAGGTGCCTGAGACCCCATCCCAGAGCTTGGTTGGTTCCATGAGGGAACACCAGGTGGGGGGCCTAGTCTGTAACCAGAGGCCATCCCCTGAGGGGGATAGCAAGGTGTCAGTTGAGCTGGGGGAGACTGCTGTAACCAGCATCCCTCCAGCTCTGGTGTCTGGCTGCACCGCTCCAGTTGGGAGGGTACATGAGTCCAGAGAAAAGGGTGAGGGGAGATGCCATCTCCAGTGGAAGGACCAGTGGGTCAGGGGTTGCCAGCTCTGAGGTCAGAGCACCCCAGGACTGACCCTGGTGAGGCCACTTCTGGCCTGGGGGTCTTCATGCTCTGTCAGGTGGACAGGAGGCTGGAGGCCCGCGCCAGGCAAACTCTTGCACAACTCATGAGGAGTGTGTTTCCCTTGGGGGGGTTGGTGTACTCCCCCAGAAGTCCTGGGTTGCCAGGCACAGGTCCAGCCTAAGGGTACAGACTCTGGGTTGGAGGACCAGGTTCAGGGTGTCCCCCTGACCTGGAGGTAGGGGCGATTGCTAGCAGTACCCCTACTGGGCTGTCTTCTGGGGGTATCGCTCCAGGTGGGAGGGTGCAGAGCCGCGGGGAGGAGGAGAGGGTGTGGGAGAGACCACCCCAGTCTCCTGTCCAGCCACAGGGTACACAACCTGAGCTGGTGGGCCAGTTTCACGATGCCATACCTGATCTGGCAGGAGGGAGAGTGGACAAAGGGTGCCAGGCACCTGGGGCTACTGCCCCCCAATCTCTGACGCCACAGAGGTCAGAGAGCCCTGAGAGGCATAAGGCCTGGCTCTCATCACTGACAGCTGTCAGTGGCCGCTGTGGCTCACTGTCCTGGTGGACAGAGTTGCCCGTGCTAGGGGGACAGGAGTCACACCCCGGGGGTGGACTGGGCCACACCACTATGTTAGCCTTGGTGGTACTGTCTACCTGCTGGGACCCACCTGTGAGCAAGCTAAGGTTAGGTGCTGCACAGATGGCGTCCACAGGTGAGAAGAAGGGTCCCTCATCGGTTAGCATAGTGGACCCTGAGAGTATGGACAGAGGGATCCAACTTGGTTCAGGAAGGCGTAGAGCGGGAATAAGCCCCTGCTGTTGCGGGCCATGTTCCAGGTTCTATCGCCCCAAGCAGGGTAGCCCATCGAGGTATGGATTGGTCTACCCTGGCTTTAGGCTGGAAGGGGGTTGTGTTGGAGATGGCCCTTTTTGCAGGGTTATCCCCAAACTTTTGGCTTCTTCCTCCTATTTTTCCTGACCTGCTGTTGTTGATTTTAGGACTCTGGGCACTTTACCACTGCTATTCGGTGCTAATGTGCATATGCTCTCTGTGAAATTTGTACTGTGGATTGTTTTTTCCATGATTGGCATATTTGATTTACTGGTAAGCCCCTAGTAAAGTGCACTGAGTGTGCCAGGGCCTGTAAATCAAATGCTACTAGTGGGCCTGCAGCACTGATTGTGCCACCCACATGAGTAGCCCTGAAAAGGTAACTCAGACCTGCCACTGCAGAGTCTGCGCACAGTTTGTAACTGCCATGTCGGCTTGGCAAGTGCACCCACTTGCCAGGCCCTAACCTTCCCTTTTCTTACATGTGAGTCACCCCTAAGGTAGGCCCAAGGTACCCCTGTGGGCAGGGTGCATTGTATGTGAAGGGTAGGACATGCCCTGATGTGTGTGGCCTGCCCTGATAGTGAGAAACTTCAAATTTCGTTTTTCACTATTGAAATGCTATCTGGCCCATAGGAAAGCATGGGAGTTAATTTATAACATCTTATAAATATACTTTCCCATTGTGACCAGATAGGAAAATAAAGATTAGTATGCCTGAACTCAGAATCTAAAGATGCATCTTTTAGTAAAGGTGATTTTTACATTCTGTGTTTGAAAATACCACTTTTAGAAAGTAGGTATTTTCTTGTTTAGCCATCCTGTGTGCCTCTGCTAGGATGTGTATTGACTGTCTGGCTTTGGAGTGACAGTGGCTGGGGATGTGCAGTGGCTCCAGAGAGTCTGGATGAGTCAGGGCTGAGCTGAATAGACCTGGGCTGCATTCAGAGTAGTGGGAGGAGTTTTCACTATCAACTGAATAGGCCCGGTCTGCATTTAGAGTAGGGGAGGAGATTCCTTTCACACCTGAATGGGCCTGGTCTGCCAGAGACAATGCTGTCTCCACCTCCTGCTGGGCAGCTACACTGAGAGGACAGAACTGGTTCTGGCTGGGCACAGGGCTTATCTGCCTGAGAGAACAAAGGGATTTTGGGTATAAATATTGAGGCCCAGGCCCCAGAACTTTAGAACTCTTTTGGAGCCAAGAAGACTGCCAAGGAGAAGAGCTGGAGAAGCTGTGAGGAGAGACTACCACTTTGCTGTGTGCTTTGCTGTGTTGGCCTGCAGTGGCTGCTTCTGTCTTGGGCAGTGAAAGGACTGGACTGAACTTTATGCAACTACCTTTTTGTGAGTTTCTCCAAGGGCTTGAGGTAGAGCTTGCCCCCTGTTCAAGAAGTCTCAGGAACAGCAAAGACTTCAAGTTCTTCTGCCATCAGCACTGGTGACTGTGTGTTTTGTGCAGCAACAGAAGAAAAAGCAACCCGACGCCGTCTACGACGTTGCTGCCGACTCTGTGTCCTGAAGGCACTGCAGAGGGCACCGCCGCAATTTTGCACTGCAACCCTGGTCTCACCGACGCTGCCACCTGATGCCGCCATTGATCCGCTGCTTGCACCGCGACCTGTGGGCACCGCAATCCGCACCGCCTCACTTCACGCCGTTGCCCTGGTATCCCTGACGATGAAGCTCCATGCCGACATCGACGCCGCTGCTTGCACCGTGGTTCGAGGGCACCGCTCGTAAGTTACACGATGCACCGTGCTCATCCCGCACCGCAGCCTTGGCCTACTGATTCCGGCGCCATCAACTCCAGTTCGTCAGCCGACGACAGTGCTTCAGCAACAACGACGCCGCTGCTTGCACCGTGACCTGCCACACCACATCAAGCACTGCATCACTTCGCACCGCAGCCCTGGTCTCACCGACGCCGCTGGATGACTGTCACCGAGCCGCTGCCTGCACCGCGACCTGAGGGCACCACACGCCGCACCGCTTCGCACCGCAGCCCCGACGCCTGCCGACGCTCCCCACTTCAAGCGCGAGGAGTTCAGTCTGCAACGCGTGTGACTTCAAGGGCCCGACGACTCCTGCACCGACCTCCGGAACCGATGCCTGTGGACGCCGGCCTTTCGGGGCTCATTGAGAGGTCGCCAACGCCCTGCATTTCTAAAGGTACTGTTTTGCAGGTCTTCCCGACACCGTAGCTGGCCCGCGATGCCGCGGTCAGCCAGAACTGTTTGGATTTGTTGTTCACGAAGCTGTGATAGCCCCAGACGGAGCTATCGACTTCAAGGAACTATATTTCTAGTCTATTTAGTTGATTAGTGAAGATTTCTGAGAACTGTATGGTGGATTTTTATCGTTTTTGGTCTTGGTTTGGATATATAAAAATATTGGATTTTTCTAAATTGGTGTGGTGTTCTTTTGTAGTGCTTTCACTATGTTACTGTTGGTTATATGCAAATGCTTTACACACTGCCAAGCTACCAAGGGGGTGAGCAGGGGTTATTTTAGGAGTGCAACTCCCTTATCCTGACTAGAAGGAAGGGTCCCTACTTGGACAAAGGTGCAAACCCTTGCCAACTAGAGACCCCCATTTCTAACACCTAGTCACCCTTGAATTACTGGTTTGCTTGCACTTCCATGTCTCAGTGAAACAGTACTATGTGGTCTGTCCATATCAAGTTCACACTTGATGGTAGAGGTTATGACTTTGCCATCTGCAACCCTCCGCCTGCTGACCAGCGACAGACAAGTAAAGATGATGGCCTTGGCTGTGATAGTTATTTGGATGCCTGGAGCCTATCACATCACTCATGTTAGTGAACAGGATCTCCAAAGAAACACTGCTCAGAAGACATAGCATTGTTTCTGCCTGCTGACCCAAGGGCTGGATTAACATTGCAAGTCTTTCACTCAGACAGTAACTTCAGGTGAGTCAGTTCTTCCTCTTGGTAAGTAACTCCAGATATGGCCACCCTGTTGTGCTGCCTGCACTGTGTGGGGTGTCTCATTGCATAGTTTCAATCAGTAGTTTTGCAGATTTTAGATTCTGGTCCCAGACTTCCACAGCAATGCCTGCATGTCATTTAGCAGTTTGGGGTGAAAGAAGCCTTGTGGGGTGAGCCTACAGAGCCTGGAATCTTCAGCCACTCACCTGTGACCATGGACACACCTCCAATAAAAGTGATTCTTCAGCAAAGAACATAATGAAGTCTGTTTTAGGCTTTTGAAAATCTGTTAGCAAGATATTGGTTGTTTAAGAAAAGAAGAACATTCTATTTCATCAGTACCAGGTGCCAATTTTAGAACAATTGTTTGAGCAGAATTGTTCTGATGGATACTTCTTCCTGCATATTCATCACCTTTTAAATAGGTTCTGTGCCAGACTGGATTCAGGAACTCTGATCATAGTCATAGTTCCACAACACTGCCTGAAAATACCATACACCTTGAAAGAGCGGGGTTTTCAATATCTCAATTTTCGGTTGTAATCAGCATCGGCCTGTGCATGTAACAGCGGTGGGGCTTGGTGGGGAGGGATTTCGACAGACGACGAGGAGGGAAATATTTTTATTAATTTCATTTTCCATTGTGGTCGTCTGTCGAATCACCCCCCAACCCGGCCCCACCGCTCTTACGTGCATGGGCCGCTGCTAGTTGCAATCATTAAATAACCTCTGCCACTGGGTGTATAGACCTTTGTTCGTCAACAAGGAGAAGTAAGAAGCAATCATCTACATTAATCCAATAACTTGCTGAATCATTTATGACTTTTAGGACAGCCAAAAATAATTTTTTGAATGCGTTAAAGAGTTTTTTTTTCAATGTCTCGGGTGTTCCAATTTTGTTCAATAAGATATAGTCTTTTAAGCATCAGCATTAGAAGTGAACATAATCCAATAATTGATATTTCAATATAAGGTAAAATAGAACATGAGTCAGAACAATAATAATTATTGTTTTAATGCAGCAAATATGTTTCATAAAGGAAATTCCCTAATGTAAATATTTTAGTATAAGGTGAAAATGAGGTGTCAGTTCAGATACTCAATAAAATGTTCTGATGTGAAAAATCATTGCATCTCAAACTGAAAATATTTTCAGCTCTAAATCAGCGGACAATCAATTAAAAATAGTCTAAGTAACCTCTATTGTAGAGAAGTATTAGAAACTCGAAGATGAGTCTCAAGTCAGAGAGTCGGGGAAGGAATCTTGAATTCCTCACCAAACTGCTACTCTAGGAACACGCACTGATATTAATGCACAATATTCTATGTTGCAAAATTAATTATTAATTTCTTCTTCTCCTACGTCCTCCAATAGCGTTTCAGTAAACTAATGGGAATAGGCAAACTCCCTATTTTCTCATACTCGTACAATAGTCTGCAGACCTAAGACCTTAAAAGGTTGGAAACTGTGATCCAGACTGTTCTTCTCATGACTCAGTCTTCCTGTTGCCTCCTCTCCTCCCAGTGAGAACCTGACTATCAGTTGTTTAATACAAAACAAAAGTCTATTCACTAGCTAACAGAAGGCTTCTGGAAAATTACAACATCTACAGAAAGAGAGAAAAATATGTTGTGCTAACAACGATTCAACATGAAAACAGGCCTTTGAATGTTAATGCATTATTTTCCGTTAAAATGGCATCGACAGTTAGGCTAACTTAAGCCAGCACTTATTTATTTCACTTTTAGGCTCATAACATTTAAGTATGATTGCCTGCTACAAATCTTCGTGTTTAGTGTATGTGCTATTTAAACATAGGCTTTGGCATATTAATAATAAAAAGCATTGTTGTTCACAAATAAAATTTGCTCCGGCAATTTCCAGCCTTATCTCCAGCCACCTCAAGACCTAATGACAAAAGCCAATATATGTCATCATACAGCACACTGGAGGCAGTTGCTTTTTTTCTGTGCCTTTCATATGCAAATTCTGAGCTCCCTACCTCTTTCGTTATACCAAATTCTTCCAAATCAAATAGTGCAGTGTGCCATATGTCAAAAGGTACCTCCCAAGGTTTGGGGTTTTAAATACTATAAAAGTTGCAAGAAGCAGATGCCACATTCTTTTTTTTTTATAAATCTTTTTATTGTAAAATGAAAAAATGACAATACAACAACAAATTAAAGCAATCGTCAAAAGGGGGTGCATCACTGAAAATAAATGCCTCACTTTTATGATCAATATTAAATAAAATAGACAATAGCAATGACACACAGGCAGATCGCAGTCTTCGATGTCTAAAGGGATTCTCCATCTTCAGTATAAGGAGCATCATCTACAAAGGGGGTACATAAAAGTCCTCTATATTCGTTCCATGGGCCCCACAATCTAGTCCATTTGCCCGGGCAGCCTCTACCTTCGTATATCACCCTCTCGGCTTGCATGCACCAGTCCATATCTGCAGCCCAGTCCGTACTCCGGGGCACTACTCCTCCCTTCCATGTTCTGGCAATATTCCTCTTTGCTACAATACAACCCAGTGAGACCCACCGTTGTTCGGTACGATTCAGATCTGTGGCGTCCCAAATGTTTAAAAGACACAGCCTTGGGGTGGGGTCTATTGGTTTCTGACATATTTGGGACATAAGGGATATAATCTCGTTCCAGTAGTATTGGGGGATCGGACAGTCCCACCATTGGTGCAGAAAAGTACCCCTGGCACCACAGTCACGGGGACAAAGTGGGGAGGTTAGGAATCCCATCTTAACCAGAGCTGTGGAAGTATAGTAAGCTCTGTGGAGTAATTTTAGTTGGATAAATTTAAACCGGGACCTAATGGCCACCTCCTTGGGAGAAGCCAGGGCCTCCCTCCAGTCGTCATCCGGTATGTCCCCGAGATCGTCCACCCATTTCCTACGAATTTTATCGAGTGGTTCTGGTAGGTTGTTAAGTATCTTACGGTATGTTAAGGAAATAGCCTTATCTGGCAGGTAGTCGTCTAGGAGCCTGTCTTCTAGAGGCGATGAGGCGGGGAGGTCCGAGCCCCTAGGAATGGCCTTAGTGAGTGCGCTACGTGCTTGCAGGTAACGAAATGTTTCCCCTCATGGAGCTGGAATTTGGCCTGTAGCTCAGCGAATGGAACCACCGAACCCTCCACCCACATGTCTCCGACTTCAGAGAGACCAATCAGGTCCCATTTATCAAAACCGGGCTGATTTGACAACATCCCCAAGTGACAGGATTCTAGCAATGGGGTAACGCGTGTGATTTTACCTTTCCATCCCAGCGCGGTTGTAGCTGCATGCCAAATTGAAACTGTGGTGGAGGTGGGTGGGAACAGAGGGACATGCTTGGGCCCGCCGTAGAGTGCCCTCAAGTAGTTACCCGCTGTCATATTAAAGCGGTCCATTCTGTACGCTGGGTCCGCAATCGGGCGATGGGCCCAGTGATTGAGGACCACCAGTTGAGAGGCCCAATAATACATTTTAAGTGCGGGAAGTGCGATACCGCCGTCGTACCAGCTCTGTTGGAGTTTGTTCAACGCGATCCGGGAGTGCCGCCATTCCATAACAGGGAACGGACTTCAGAGTCAATTGTTAAGAAATATTGTGGCGAGACTGAGTAGGGTGTGTTTTGCAGGGCATACAAAAAACGGGGAGTGCCATCATTTTAAAAAGGGCCGCCCTTCCGAGTAAGGTGAGAGGCAACCCCTTCCAATGCTGCACATCGGCACGGAGGCGGTGCAGGGGTGGAAGAAGATTCCTCCTATAAAAGGCATCCTGATCCTTCGTAACGTATATACCCAAGTAACGGAAGCCCTCTGTGGTCACATCGGCCGTACAATCTCGGGGAAGTCGTGGAGGATTCCCACTAAGGACATATATCAAGGATTTGTCCCAGTTGATAATGTAGCCCGAGTATTTCCGGAAAAGGGCCAAGATATGAAGCACCGAATGCAACGATGACCAGGGTTTGGCTAAATACAAAAGAATATCGTCGGCATATAGGGATATTCTATCTGACCAATCCGGAGCCCAATTTAATCCACGAATAGATGGAGCCCCTCTAATCCAAACCGCTAAGGGCTCCAGTGCTAACGCAAAGAGCAGCGGTGACAGAGGACAGCCCTGCCTCGTACCTTTCCCCAATTCAAACACCACCGATCTGCCACCGTTAACTGTTACGCGTGCCAAGGGCTTAGTATACAATAAACGTATCCAGGCCAGAAAATGTGAGCCAAATCCGTATCTCTCCAAGGCGGCGAATAAAAAGGGCCATTCCATCATATCGAACGCCATTTTAGCATCTAAGGACACAATTATTGCGTCTTCTCGTATGGTGGAGGCCCTGCCCAGCACCCCGTAAAGACGACGGAGATTGAGTGCCGTGTTTTTGTTGGCATGAAACCGGATTGGTCCGGGTGGATCAGCTTATGTAGGTGGGGCGATAGACGAAGGGCCAAGAGCTTAGCTAGGATTTTGACCTCCGGGTCCAGAAGGGAGATCGGTCGATAGGAGCCGCATTGGTCCCGGGGTTTTCCTTCCTTATGTATAACTACGATATTAGCCAGACGCTGTGTCTCGGGCAGGGCCCCATGATCTACACTTTCGTTATACATTCGGAGGAGATATGGAGCTAGGACCTGCGAGGCCACTTTGTATAATTCGATTGGGAGGCCACTAGGTCCCATGGCCTTTCCAGGGCGCAGTGCCCCTGTTGCTTTAGACACCTCCTCAGAATCAAAAGGTGCATCAAGATCAGTCGCATCTTGGGGGTCCAAGCGCGGCAGGGGGAGGGTGGAAAGTAAGTCAGCGGCCTCCTCCTGGGTTGAAGTGGATGTAGGGACATAGAGACGTTCAAAGTAATTAGCAAAAATCTCCGCAATTCCGTCCCGGTCACTACGCCTCTCCCCGTCCGGCGCAACTATTTCAGCAATCCATCGATTGGCCGCCTCTCGTCTATCCAACCACTCCAGTATTTTACTGGCTTTATCTCCTATTTCATAAACCCTATATTGAATAGAGCGATAATGCGCCCGGGCTGCCTCACTAGCAATGTCATGGTATTCCTTCTGCTTCACTGCAAGCCTATGAGAGGTGTCTGGGGAGGCAGAGGCGATAAGATCACGTTCGAGGTTAGCCACTTCTAATTCAATATCTTCTAGTCGTTTATGTTGTTCCTTTCGATGGCCCGCCACAGCTGCCACCCCGCACCCACGAATCACCGTTTTGTACGCCTCCCACAAGGTTACATCGGAGTCTACGGAGCCATCATTTTCTGCAAAATAATCGGTCGTGGCCTTTATCAGCCTATCTCGTATATCCGGAACTCGGAGATACCATGCGTTAAGGGCCATCTCTCGACGTGAGCGGGACGAAACCCCACCGTAATGTGCTAAGATCGGGGAATGGTCGGATATGCCCCTGGGTAAGAAAGATATGTCACCAAACATGGAAAGTTGAGAGGCCTGGCAAAAGAGATAATCAATACGGGACAGACTCCCATGGACCCCGGAGAGGAAGGTGTAATGTCGCTCTAAAGGGTGAAGAGTACGCCACACGTCAATCAATCCAAGGGCCTCTAAAAAGTCCGATAACAATTTCCCCTGTGGCTCAGGACGTCGGGATGGCAAACGGTCTATCTCTCCGACTATAGCGGCGTTACAATCACCCCCAATAAAAGGTCTCCCTCAGGCAAATTCAGCAGGTGCGAGCCCAAAGCGGCCAATGTGGAAGAGTGAAGTTTAGGGGGAATGTACAGCGAGGTCACATTGAGGGAACGGCCCTCCCAATCACCGGACACAGTAACAAAACGTCCATCAGGGTCATGTGTGGTTTTCTTAACATGAAGGGGAAAGGAGGATCTTGCAAGGATACCCACCCCCCTGGATCCCCTGGTATATCCTGCATTCGCAAGTAGTTTGTAGCCCCAGCGGTTCAGCGCCTTATATGTCGTGCCCGGTATGTGCGTCTCTTGTAGAAGTATAAGGTCTAGGGAGTGTCTCTTCAGATACTGCAAGACCAAACCCCTTTTAATCCGGTCGCCCAGTCCATTAACATTCCAGGTAATCAATTTAAGTCGGCCCAGGGGTGTGGAGAAGACAGGGGTGTCACCCATTAGAATCCTGAAACAGGGACCCCAATTCCCATTGGGCCCGATGAACCAGTGTACACATTAAGACACAATGCGAAAACATACAGATGTAATCTCTATAGGCATCAGCTACCATCATAGAATTGCACAAAATCGACCTAGACAGATTGCTTAAAACATAAAACAAAAAACAAACAACCACCTTTGTGGAACACCCAGAAACCCCCCACCCTGCCTCCCTGCAACGTGGACTCAGAACTGCCCACCACCCCAATTTGCAGAGCGCTTGGATACCCATAAAGAACCTAAAAAGAGGGAGACGCTACCCCACCAACGTACCCCAAGATTCGACCCTCTTCCCCCAAAGGACAAAATAGCTGCCCCAAATAGAAATCAAAATAGCTGGCAACTGTAAGTGGGAGTCTAGAACCCCGAGTACAACAATGAACCATGTCCCAACATTCCTATACTTCCCAGAAATCAATGTCAAATAAACAAAAATTGTGCGAAAAATACATATTGAAAGACCCATGTACTTAGGACACTATGTGAATAACAGACGGTTATTGTTCATAACGGGTCAGGAGTGTGACCCAGGGACGTAAGCAATGTCTCAACCACTCGCCAAATCCAAGAAACATGAGTCACAGCCTGTAATGGCTGTTACGATACCTGCACCATATAAGTTCAGCTAGACCTCCCTGGAGGACGTTCGGAGTCGTGTGCGTGTTCCCGGGAGGCAGTGTCCCGATCCGGAGTCGACCTCCACCCCTCCAACCAGTCCCAGGTCTCCTCTGGGGAGTGGAAGAATAGTGACTTGCCATCTGCCTGCACCCGCAGCTTCGCCGGGAAGAGCATGGCATATTTCAAATTGTGTCCCCTAAGAGCGCGTTTGACTTCCAGGAAGGAGCGACGTTTCAATTGTACCTTATGAGTGAAGTCTGGAAAAAAGGTTATACTGGAATCCTCAAATTTTAGGGGTGGTCCATTCCTAGCAGCCCAGCCTGAAGGATGACATCCCGATCCCGAAAATTGAAAATGCGTGCCAGGATAGGACGTGGGGGAGCGCCCGGCTTCGGTTGGCCTCCAGGTACTCTGTGGGCGCGTTCGACGGAGAAATAATTGGAGAGGGATCGAGGTTGTAGATGGTTTTGGATTAAGTCCTCCACGAAAAGATCAGTAGCCGCCCGTTCCGCCCGTTCAGGAACACCTAAAATACGTATGTTGTTCCTTCTTGCGCGCCTTCATAGTCCTCCAGCCGGGCCTCAAGGTCAGACGTCTGGGCTTGTAAGTGCTTGACCACCGACTCCAGGTGTGTGGCGGAGGTCGTGAGCGTCGCGATGGACCCTTCATTTACCTTGACTCGTTCCCCCATATTCCGGAGGTCAGCACGGATCAAGTTGACATCAATGGAAACAGTGTCAATTTTGGAGCTCCAGGGCCGTGCGAACCCCCTGTACCGCCTCCATTATGTCCGCTAGCGTTGGGCCACCCTCAGTAGACTGTCGTGTTGTTTCCTCATCCGGGTGTCGCACCTCAGAGTCCGCGGTTCTGGAGTTGGCATACTTAGATAATTTCTGAAGCGTGGATGATTTGGGTCCCCTCGATGTGGCCATTGTGTCTTACGCTTCCACCCAAAGCAAGAAACAGCAGGGGTCGATCTCGTCAGGAGACACGCAGTGACGGCCGGTCGTCGGTTCCTCGGCCCCTGTCCGTATGGCGATGGGTCCCACGCGCCTCAAAATTGCGGCCGGCGGGAGTGATGTCGGGCGCAGCCTGGGCCCCACGGAACTTTCCTCCCCGGGCTAATACCGCCCTGATAGCAGTAGGCGTGAGAGGTCGTAGAGTGGCACCCTTCTGTAAACAGTGCCCCCCACTGAAGGTGAAGCTCTTCAAACGGTCCTACTGCCCCCCAAGAGTCCACAGGCCTTCGCGCTATCTCCCAAAGAAGGTGGGGGCGCAGGATCGTAGAGGTCGACCCTCAGCTTCCTCCCAGATATCCGGCCGCCGGGGCAACAATGCTCCGTATACGTTGAATAGGGCGCCCCAGGCTCATGCGACTTACTGGCAATCCGGGACACCTTGCATCAGCTCTCGGTGCAGGCAGATACGCCCAGTCCGCGCCTTCCGTCCGCAGTGCGGTCCGGCCGCCACAGGCGTTTCCAGGGCCGCTAGCTTCAGCGCGTTCCCGGGCCGCGCCGCAGGCCGCGCGGCGTCTCTGCCAGGTCCGCCCCGTCTCACGGCTGCAGGATAGATTGAACGCTAGCGTCGGCGTATGGTCACCAATTCGCCTCGGGGAAGGCTTCGAGCAGTCAGTAGCTCAAGGTACTCCTCCGACCTCAATAGTTACGGGCATCCGGATCTGTGTAGCGGATTTATTTGGGGAATTAGCCGGTGGCCGACCGGAGCTCTACCCCAGAGCGGCCATCTTGGTTGTCGGCTAGCCACGCCCCCCAGATGCCACATTCTTACCAACTTTGCATCTTCCTGTGGTGCCTGGGATTCAACAGCAACCTGTCAACTTGTGACAAATGTGCGCCTGTGCACCCAGAGGCTCAGGGAAGAAGTGACTGTTGGAACTGGAATCCCCACTGTGGTTTTGTGAGCATGCTTCCCTGCTTTAAATTCCCCAAGAGTGCCTTTGTGATGCTTTTTTTACTTTTCTGGCCTCAACACAAACAACAAACAACTGTCATGTGTGTACGCTAGGGCCAGCATTTTAATAGTTTATGACTCAGAGGTGAAGTCTTTGGCTTGGAGAGAAACATCAAGTGCCCCCTCCTTTCACCAAGCATGACTACTGTCAGATTGCTGGCTGCATTTTGCTGGCAGTAGTGGCAGGAATGTGTTTATACAAGATAGGCCTTTTTAGGATGAGTTGTGTATCGGCCTCTCCCCTGTAAATTGACTGTTGGTGGTGTGCAGTCTGGTTCTTCACTGCATCTATGTTTGCATGAGTATAGTGTGTGTATGTGTATGTTGTGTGAATACAGGATGAGCAAGAAGTGTATGTCATTAATGAGTGTGGGCTCAGCAGAATCCATTTTGTATATCCACTACAAAGATGGTGTACATAATAGAGTGTGGCAGTATCCTTCCAGATGATCAGTGTTTATTGCAAGGATCCTTCAATGCATTCCTGAAGCCATTGTTAGCAGCCAGAATCTAGGATGTGGGAGAGCAATTGACAGTGTTTCCTTTAGGAGTGCAGAGTTAGGCTTTGCCCATGCCCAGCTCATTTGTTCTCTCAGAGGTGTTACCACCACCGATATATAGGTGTAGAGTTTGAAGGTTTCTCTCTTTGCGTCTGTGTTTTGAGATTCTCTGAGCTGGAGACTCTTAGCACCACTGCTCCTTCCTGCTGGCAGTCAAAGACAAAGACTTGGATAGGCCTGTCTGTTGAGGGATACACAAAATGACAGAAGCACCTAGGATCTGACACTCTTTGATGAGTATGTGACCCTGGTTCCCTGCAACTGTGCCCTACATGTGTCTTAGCCTTCCTCCCTGGCCTAGGAGAATTTGATGGGGCTGCTGGTTTAAACTGCAACTGCCTGATATCACAGTGGGGAATCCTCCTACTGTGGGGCCCCAAATAGCTCCCAGAAGTGCAACAGGATGAATAAGAAGAACTGAGACCAGCAGTTACTGCTGTTTTGCTAAAGGTTATGCCTGGTGCTTGCAAGTGTGCCCCTGTGACCTTTGCCCTCTTAGCATTGCTGTACTGTGTATCATGGGTGTCAGTGACATGTCTAGTTCCCAGTAGATTCCTGCCTCACCTGCATTTGAAGTCTCCTGAAATTGGCTCGCATCCTATTTAGGTAGTAGGTTTAGTTTCTTCCTGCAACAACTTCTTGAAGGACCACTCCCTGACCTGACCATGATGACTCTGCCATCTGAAGAGGACTCTAATAGAAAGTGGGTCCTGTGGTGTGAAATTTGTAAATAGCAGCAATCGGCAGTTGCCCCCACAAACTGAAGCCATCACTACAATGATCATGAGGAAGCAATCCCATTGAGACTGCAAGAAACTTGGGGCATAGCCTGTGCTGCCTTAACAGGGTTTCGGGTATTGCTGTTGAGCCCAAGAGGCTTTAAGGACAGACCATGTGGTTATAGTGACAGTAGGCAAAACAATAGATGCACGGTGAAGTATTACTTGTCTAATTCTTGAACTTGTTAGTAATTCCCACAGTGTCTAGCAATGTATGTAGGTGTTACCAGTTCATCTATCAGGCTTGTCTTTTGTATAATAGTTTATTGCTGGTAGAATTAAGTTAAAGCACTATCTGGGCAGTATAAGTATTGAGAGTTACTTTGTGAATTATTGAGTTCTGAGCCTGTAACACCACAACACCACCCTGAGTAAGCCTTAAACGGCTTGTCTCACTGCCCTCAGAGTCAAGTGCTGAGGGGCATACTTGATGCTCAGTTTTCAAAGTTAATTGTAGGCCAGCCATGGGACATAATTGTTAAAAGGTTCCAATCCCCTCAATCAAGACCCAGTAGCCCCTGCTTCCCTCATGACCCAAAAAACATGTTCTAACAGCGGCCAAACCATTTATGGGCAGGGCTCGTGACAATATTTCAGTCCATTACTCCTAGCAGGTAAACCTCCTAAAAAGGAGCATTCCCCCAATGGTTCCTCTTATCACAAGAAACACAGAAAGAGGTAAGCGGAGAGGGTCTTCTCCTCCTATTCTGGAAGGAGTTTTTGTCTCAGGACTGATCTGGAAGTCAAGGGTGCTGTTCTCTCACCACTGAGTTGACTTTCTCCTCCGAGTCAGTCTTTGCCCAGGAGAAGCTTTGGCTTGAGTTTCCTGCACTGTCTTTTAACATCTCACAGGTGAAAGACACCGATTGACATTTTCAGCGCTGCTCCTCCCACTTTAGTACACCTTCTGCTCCCCGGGTTTATTCATGGCTCAGGAATTGTCTTCTCTAGCCAATCCAGTGCCAGTACTTTCTGGCCCCATTCGGAGCTATGCACCCATTCCAGTGCTGCCTTCTCAGCCTTTGTAATGTCCTGTATTTGTAAAGTGCACAGCTACCCCCGGAGAGGTGTCCTGGCGCTGGGGGCCGTGGGAAAGATTAAGTGAGCTATTGCCCAGAGTCACATGGTGCTGGGCTGAACTGCCGCCGGCGCCGGGGATCAAACCGTGAGCCCCAGGATCCGGAGTCAGTCGTCCTGGCCGCTGCGCCACACCTCTTCCTCTTCTTGACTCAGCTGTGTTTGGGATCTGTGATGCCATCAGCAGATCCAAGGTGCTGTTGTTGAAGATGATAGTGTCACTTGCATCATCGGATTCTGTCTGGCAGATTTTTTCCTTTGCCCAAAAGAATGCAAGGAACTCCTCCATTGAGGCACCCCTTGCTGAACACCTTGAAAATTTGCCCTCATTGAAGAGCTTTTTGCCTCCAATTCCAATGCACTGTAAAGGCTTGTGGTGGGTTGACAGTGATTGAAAGCAGATGAGTCTGAGGCAGAAAATTGACTGCCTACGCATTATAGAAACCCAAGTCTCTACTTAATCCTTCAAAATGTGAGTGATAACAATGCTCTTTCCTTGCCCTTATGGGCCTTCTTTAGAGGAAGTTCGCTCTTTAATATGCATCCTACAGACAGCAGCCAAAGTTTTGGAGTTGACGCTCCTGCTTCTAATGTCAAGCGAGCTTACTAATAGATACCTTACAGTCCGATGCTACCTCTTCAAAGCTCTTCCTTCCCTTTAATGAGGCCAAGTCGTTGCCACCTAGAAGAAGCTCTTTACAGCCCATGTAGTTAACAGACAAACAGCATGTTTCTACACCAGTATCCTCAGATCCAAAATTCCTTTTAGCCAAAGTCAACTCTAACTCTTTTTCTACTATTACCTTGGACTGGGAGTCAAAATGTCTGGATTCCATCTGCTATATGGTCTTTGCCTCAGGCCGTTTGTCATTGCAGATGATGAATACTACCTGCTTGCTTGCTCACTACGAGCGTATGCATTGAGAAATGGCTACATTTATCGTCAGAGTGCCTGATCACATAAAGGGGCCTGGTCAAAGATGGGCTGGATGGTTCAAAACAGATTCAGAAAAATGGTTTGACTCAGCAGACTCGATCCCCCAGTCTATGTTCAAAGGAGTTGTGATCCAGACACATGCAGTGATGTGCCTCACAGTGTTCTCCGGAGATGTTTAAACCAATTTGATTAACATACCATTTGACAGGAAGTGGTTCCTTGGGTAAAAAGTGACTCCTCAAATGGACGATACTAGCAGAGCAATGCCAGGGCTAGCTTTTTTGGCCTGGCTTTGCCTTCAAGACAGCTGCTCCATTAATGCGGCTGGTTTCATGCCATCTCCAGTGCTGTACCTGCTAGTGAAGGCATTCATTGCAACCTGTCGAGTCTCCACAGCAAACTTTTCAGTCATACAGAGTCATATATGGTGCCAGTAGGTGGTGGCAGTAATATTTCTTCCCCTCGCTTGCCAGAGCTGCAACTGCAAAACCATTTAGTTTGGGCTTCAGAGAGCATGTTAACCTGGTTGGTGGTGAGTGCTGCTGTTTCGGGAATGATGGAGGCGGAAGCAAAAAACAAGACTTACCACCAAAGAAACGTCAAAAAACGGAAGTCCATCGATAGGAAGCAAATTAATGGAAATAGAACTGAGGTTGACTGGCAGAATAAGACAAAAGTGAAGAGAAGAAGGCACTGAGAGGCATCTGCACACTTCAGGCAATGGAAGAAGATCAACATAGAAAGGTATGCAGTTCCTAATAAAGAAAGGAGAAAAGGTTGGCTAAATGTGAGGCAGTGCTCACTTCAAAACCGGAGGAAAGAAGGGGAATTCCTCCTTTTGGAATTAGGACCCTAACACACCCAGCCAGCTAGGTGTCATGCTTCATCATAGGGTCTGCTCCTCGTCAGGTCGGTGCTGCAATACCTGACAGGCACCCTATGAGGGGCTCTTTGGCAGAGATCTTTTATTCCATGCCGTTTGTTGCAGTGGGTGTGAGGGACCTAAAGAGTGTAGATGTGAGAGATGTGGGTCACTAGACCATGTGAGGATTAAAACAGGGAATAGAAGTCCAATCAAAACTATTTTAATGAATATGGCTTCTATCCTGATTAAAAATAAATGTGGCGCACCCCTGTTGTGATGCTACAGGGTACTGCGCTCTAAAAAAGAGAGGTCAACATGTTTCTTGCCATCGTGTCAATTAGACGGCAAAGTACATACACATATAAGTATATACTAAAGTATATACAAGAGGTCCTTAATGCTCGGCCTAAAAATGTTGAACGTGGAGGGAAGCCAAAAAGTTAGCAACCTATGAAGGAAAGGAACTATTGGGATTCAAACCCCAATCTATGTACTAGCCTACCCATCCTGACCAGGCTGACTTACAGGCTGATCTAGGGGCATATTTACAAGTTACACGGTGAAGCGTGTCGTTAAGGCTAACGACACGCTCTGTCACTTCAGAAGCGCAGGGCTGCACCATATTTACAAGAATATATGCAGCTCTGCGCTGGTGCTAAATTTAGCTGCCTTGCGCCAACGCAGGCACCCTTGTACCATAGTGCAAGGGTGTCTGCATTGCAGGGGAAGGTTATTTATGTGCAGGAAGGTGTCCCTTCCTGCTCATAAACAATCTTAAAATGCCGTTTTGAAACTTCTGTGTGTGCTGCTCAATGCAGCACACATTGAAACCCAAAAACGAGGAGAAAATAAACATTTCTCCTTCTTCCGCCAGGGTAAGACCAGGTTTTTCCTGGTCCTAATTTTGGCGCTGCCCCATATTTACGCTGCCCTTGTAAATAGGGGGCAGCGTCAAAATCAATGGGTGTTGCGGTGAAACGCCCACAGCAACACCTATTGCCCACCCCTTTCACGCTAAGTGTAGCGTGGAAGGGTGCCTTCTTTACAAGGCAGCGTTAAACTGCCTTAAGTGGTCTAACGCTGCCTTGTAAATAAGACGAAGCCCCTATTGCCACCACAACGTCCTGAGAAGTGACGTTGTGGTGGTGATAGGGGCTTGTAAATATGCCACCTAGTGTCTAGGGCCCCAGACTCGAGAATGAATGCTAACACTTCTGATGAAAAGGCTAGGAAATTACTTCGACTCCTGAGACCATCTGAATAAGAAGTGAAAATGAGCCTTAGGCTTAAGACCAAAGGGTCGTCACAACAACCAGGTGAGTCAGGCAATTGTGAAAATGGTAGCATGGTGGATAGGGGACAGGCAAAAGCTTAATAAGGACTTTAATCCTGTTGAAGGTGACTGTTGTCTATGCTTCATAGCCTGAGCACCAGCTAACAAAGTGAGGCAGTTGTTAGTTCAGTGGGAATGCAGAGATGGTCACTTCGAGGGGGCCTCAAGCTTTGAGAGCAGGAAAATTTGAGTGCCTTTGGACATTTGCCAGAGGTTTCTGATGCTATTCTGGTGGCCTGGCAGCCATCAAGCAAGTCAGATGTGTTTTGTGTCCTGGTGCCATTCAGAAGGGACGAAACTGGGCTGGAATCTGCCATGTTTCGCTTTTTTCGTTATCCCTGACTAAGCAAGGTTTGACAGTACAGTAAAAGGTTACATGGCCACTTTATTGGAATTCCTGTGTTTGCTTGACCAGCCTTTTATATTCATGTTGCTCTTGGCTATTCACTTTTTGAAAGGTTTTAAACATATGTCTCCCTAGTCTAGGTTCCCCGTGGTATTTGAATCTGGTTTTATTATTATTATTCGTGTTTTGTAAAGCATGCAGCTACCCACAATGGGTTTCCTGGTGCTAGAGCGTTAAGAGTGATGTGGTTTGTAGGGTGATACCAGGTGTCTGAGATACTGAGGGCCTGTGTTAGACAGTAGTTCTGCATGTAGCATAATGCTTTACAATGGATTCTTTTTTCCAGAGGCAGCCAATGGAGCTTGTGAAAAAGTTTAGCTATGGAGGTGAATTCAAGCACTTTTAGAAGCAGCCTCAAGGCAGCATTTTGGACCAGCTGTATTCACTTGAGAGCACCCTTAGTAACACCCGGGTACAGGCTGTTGCTGTAATCCAGTCGGGAGAGGATCAACGCCTGTGTCACTGTTCGTTGTATAGGAAATGGAAGGCAGACAAGAATCTTTCTCAACCATCTAAGAATTCCAAAGCAGGAAACCCATGATAGACGATTTAGATATCATCGCCATTTGAACGGATGCATAGCTACCCAGGAACCTTATTGATCATGAAGACCTTTTTTATAACTGCTGTTACCTTGGCTTGTACTTTTTGAACAAGTTAATGTTGCACACCCCAGTTTCTTTTCTTCTCAAGGTTGTGTCCACCATACATATTGGCTAATCTGTCATCTTGCCATCTTTCTTTTCTCCTTCTAAGGAGAAGGAGAGGTTGCATGGGCTAAACCCTAAGACAAAGCTTTGTTTTAACATAGACAGAACCAATGGAAGCCAGTGGGTGACCAGTTGTTTGTGGGCTTTGCTTTAAGGAAAAGCTCTTAGCAGACGCATACTTTCAAGTTAGGTTGACCTTTGTATCAAAATTTTCTACACACTGTTGAAGAAGGATCGTCCTGAGCACAAGGGCCCACTTGTCTAGTTTTAAGTCAACTTCTACACCCTACGAGTGTTCTCATGGAACCTTAGTCGTGCTTCTACACAGTCTTCAGGTAGGACATTTGTGAGGCATTACTGCGTGGATACCCTAGGACAGGAGAAATGGTCATTTTGCTTGGTCAGTCTTACATGTCTTCTGGTGTCAGACAATACTCATCAGATCCACCATCTGTATTGGCATTGCTAGAGGATTTATTCAAAAGGTGAGCAGTTTGTGAGAAGAAATACTCATCAGAAGAACAAGTTACCTACCTTGACTAGTACTTTTTCCTACTGGAAACCGTGTCTTCCTGTAGATTTCTCAATGCTCAAATTCGACCCCATTCTTAGGAGTAGAGCTGTAGGTAATATGTTTCCATGGTATGTTATGTTTGCTTGGGGTTTTGGTACATTGCTTGTGCTTCTATCTGTCAGTTTCAGCTCGTCTGTACCGCCTCTTTGGAGCTGGGAAAATGTTTTGGGTCGGCACTGATTCCAGCACGCAAGGTAGCACCATATATTGGCTTTGCTTGTCATGTCCAGAGGTGGTGTATTAGCCATGGATGGACCCTTCTGGCACCACGTGGAATCACTGAGGGTCTTATTTACAAGCCCAGTGCGCTGCTTGAATGTCACTTTTCTTTCTTCATGTTTCGGTGGCCCACAGTGCAGCCCATATTTAAAAGGCCACGGAAAGCCTTGTAGATATGGTGTAAGGCAACACAGTGCAAGTTGCTGCGTTGCCTCACACTGCCTCGGGGAGGCGTGCCATGGGCCTGGTAGTGAGTGTTCCCACTCAACGCCCATGGCTTTTGACACATTCCCAGATTCACAACATAGCATAAACCTGGGACTGTGTCAAAAACCTGTGCCTCCCCTCCCCTTCCTTCCTGCACAGAAACAATCTGAGTTCAACGCAAGGGTGCTTGTGTTGGTGCTAGGCAGTCATTTGTGCGCCAGTGCAGTGTAGAAGACAGGAATACACTGTATTTTGTAGATGCAGCGCATTCCTTCCCTTTTTGTTTGACGCAGGGCAGCGCAGCAAAGTGATGTGCAGCGCTGCCCTGCATCAAATTGTTGTAAATGAGGCCCTTAGTTTCCAGATGAAGTCTGGTTCGTGAGAATATCGAAATTGTGAGGAAGATACAGTATCTACCAGGAAAAGTTTTACCCAAGTTAGGGGCATATCTACAAGGCCATGCGATAATTATCGCTCAGCGCTCTGGAGTGATGATGCGTACTGGAACGTTGGGTGCCTGAGTGGTGGAGTGTGACAGTTGAGAATGGGCTGAGCAGCAGGCAGGCTGCTCCTGGTGGGGCTGCTCGACAGAACTCAACTACCTGCTTCACAAGAACATTTCTACATGTAACTTACTTCAATTAATCTAGCCCCTTGTGCCTCTGTTACGTCACGTTTTCCCATTTTAAAAGTGACGCACCGGCGGCGCAAGGGGCTTGTAAATAAGCCCCTTTATGTTCACACCCAGTCACAGGTGCTGTAATAAGATGTCCATATCATATCAATGGGGCATCTGTATGTGGAGTCTAGACTCCGTGCATGAACTTGCGGTCTTCCACTCCTGTACTTCGATGCACCCTCAGGCCATCAGAGAGCGGGAGGCTATGCTATTTTTGAAAGGCAATGATATCCCAAAAGACCTCACCACAAACAAACAAAAAATGCCATAGGAAGGGGAAATCTTCTTTTTCAAGGAAACAATCTTGCTCCTGGGACCAGTTGGAGCCTGAATGCCAGGCTCCTCGTTGTCATCAGAGGCAAATCACAGATGTCTTTTTCCTGGACTTACAATATGCTAGTGCCCTGAACACATCTCCAGAAAGGGATGCTCGTGACCCTTCTAGGGCTCCTTCAGACGAGGGCTGTTTGTGCACTTCAGATGTACGAAAAGCAGCTAAAGCACTAGAATTAATCTTATCCATGCGAGCCAAGATCTAACATTTTGACAGATTTTGCCACTGGATTCAAGATAGCCTGGCTGATGACGGCTGTAAGCCAGAAACCGGTCCCAGGATGCTTGTTTCCGGTCCAGGGAAGACATGGCTTGGCAGTTTGGGCTGGACTGTTCCCATGAGGCACAGAGTCAGACTGATTTGCATATGGCCATGTCTGAACTGGGGTGGCGGAGTGAGCTAAAGAATGATGATGGATTAAACCCAGATCAGTTGACTGGGGGTGAGTGCTTGCAATGTTCAACACTCCGTCCATCATCCCCTTTGGTTTTTCTATGTTCGCCCTAAGTTGGCAGGGTATGCCCAGACGTGGGTCCCTTGCTCACTTTGCCACTGGATTCAAGATAGCCTGGCTGATGACGTCTGTAAGCCAGAAACCGGTCCCAGGATGCTTGTTTCCGGTCCAGGGAAGACATGGCTTGGCAGTTCGGGCTGGACTGTTCCCATGAGGCACAGAGTCAGACTGATTTGCATATGGCCATGTCTGAACTGGGGTGGCGGAGTGAGCTAAAGAATGATGATGGATTAAACCCAGATCAGTTGACTGGGGGTGAGTGCTTGCAATGTTCAACACTCCATCCATCATCCCCTTTGGTTTTGCTATGTTGGCCCTAAGTTGGCAGGGTATGCCCAGACGTGGGTCCCTTGCTCACTTTGCCACTGGATTCAAGATAGCCTGGCTGATGACGGCTGTAAGCCAGAAACCGGTCCCAGAATGCTTGTTTCCGGTCCAGGGAAGACATGGCTTGGCAGTTCGGGCTGGACTGTTCCCATGAGGCACAGAGTCAGACTGATTTGCATATGGCCATGTCTGAACTGGGGTGGCGGAGTGATCTAAAGAATGATGATGGATTAAACCCAGATCAGTTGACTGGGGGTGAGTGCTTGCAATGCTCAACACTCCGTCCATCATCCCCTTTGGTTTTGCTATGTTCGCCCTAAGTTGGCAGGGTATGCCCAGACGTGGGTCCCTTGCTCACTTTGCCACTGGATTCAAGATAGCCTGGCTGATGACGTCTGTAAGCCAGAAACCGGTCCCAGGATGCTTGTTTCCGGTCCAGGGAAGACATGGCTTGGCAGTTTGGGCTGGACTGTTCCCATGAGGCACAGAGTCAGACTGATTTGCATATGACCATGTCTGAACTGGGGTGGCGGAGTGAGCTAAAGAATGATGATGGATTAAACCCAGATCAGTTGACTGGGGGTGAGTGCTTGCAATGTTCAACACTCCGTCCATCATCCCCTTTGGTTTTGCTATGTTCGCCCTAAGTTGGCAGGGTATGCCCAGACGTGGGTCCCTTGCTCACTTTGCCACTGGATTCAAGATAGCCTGGCTGATGACGGCTGTAAGCCAGAAACCGGTCCCAGGATGCTTGTTTCCGGTCCAGGGAAGACATGGCTTGGCAGTTCGGGCTGGACTGTTCCCATGAGGCACAGAGTCAGACTGATTTGCATATGGCCATGTCTGAACTGGGGTGGCGGAGTGAGCTAAAGAATGATGATGGATTAAACCCAGATCAGTTGACTGGGGGTGAGTGCTTGCAATGTTCAACACTCCGTCCATCATCCCCTTTGGTTTTGCTATGTTCGCCCTAAGTTGGCAGGGTATGCCCAGACGTGGTTCCCTTGCTCACTTTGCCACTGGATTCAAGATAGCCTGGCTGATGACGGCTGTAAGCCAGAAACCGGTCCCAGAATGCTTGTTTCCGGTCCAGGGAAGACATGGCTTGGCAGTTCGGGCTGGACTGTTCCCATGAGGCACAGAGTCAGACTGATTTGCATATGGCCATGTCTGAACTGGTGGCGGAGTGAGCTAAAGAATGATGATGGATTAAACCCAGATCAGTTGACTGGGGGTGAGTGCTTGCAATGTTCAACACTCCGTCCATCATCCCCTTTGGTTTTGCTATGTTCGCCCTAAGTTGGCAGGGTATGCCCAGACGTGGGTCCCTTGCTCACTTTGCCACTGGATTCAAGATAGCCTGGCTGATGACGGCTGTAAGCCAGAAACCGGTCCCAGGATGCTTGTTTCCGGTCCAGGGAAGACATGGCTTGGCAGTTCGGGCTGGACTGTTCCCATGAGGCACAGAGTCAGACTGATTTGCATATGGCCATGTCTGAACTGGGGTGGCGGAGTGAGCTAAAGAATGATGATGGATTAAACCCAGATCAGTTGACTGGGGGTGAGTGCTTGCAATGCTCAACACTCCGTCCATCATCCCCTTTGGTTTTGCTATGTTCGCCCTAAGTTGGCAGGGTATGCCCAGACGTGGGTCCCTTGCTCACTTTGCCACTGGATTCAAGATAGCCTGGCTGATGACGGCTGTAAGCCAGAAACCGGTCCCAGGATGCTTGTTTCCGGTCCAGGGAAGACATGGCTTGGCAGTTCGGGCTGGACTGTTCCCATGAGGCACAGAGTCAGACTGATTTGCATATGGCCATGTCTGAACTGGGGTGGCGGAGTGAGCTAAAGAATGATGATGGATTAAACCCAGATCAGTTGACTGGGGGTGAGTGCTTGCAATGTTCAACACTCCGTCCATCATCCCCTTTGGTTTTGCTATGTTCGCCCTAAGTTGGCAGGGTATGCCCAGACGTGGGTCCCTTGCTCACTTTGCCACTGGATTCAAGATAGCCTGGCTGATGACGGCTGTAAGCCAGAAACCGGTCTCAGGATGCTTGTTTCCGGTACAGGGAAGACATGGCTTGGCAGTTCGGGCTGGACTGTTCCCATGAGGCACAGAGTCAGACTGATTTGCATATGGCCATGTCTGAACTGGGGTGGCGGAGTGAGCTAAAGAATGATGATGGATTAAACCCAGATCAGTTGACTGGGGGTGAGTGCTTGCAATGTTCAACACTCCGTCCATCATCCCCTTTGGTTTTGCTAGATTTTGTAGCCTACCTCTGCTATTTCTGAGACTCTGTTGTCTTTTAATGATACAGCCTGGAGCCCGCTTTTTGACCCCAGCAGTCTAGGGACAAATTGCTCAACAGCACTGACCCATATTACTCGATCCAAAGTTTGTTGGCACATCTTTCACCAGAGAGTCTTTGGGGGATATTCTCAAGAACGTGCGATAATCATCGCCAAAATAGGTTAACGCAATTTATCATATCGCCGTCTATCGCGGGAAAATAACTGTGTTAACGTCGTATTCTCAACATGGTGGTAACATGAAATAGTTTCCCGATAACGCGTCAAATGTCCACGATAAAATTACCAGGACGGCGATAAAAATCTAAACCCGAACGTGAAAAAAGTTGCGATGGGCCCAACTGCGATAAAAAATACAGCGATAAGCAGCGCCAGGCCTGCAAGTCCCACAAGTCAGGCGGGAAAAACCACTATGAAAGCGGCAATAAAAAACACAAACAAAACACAAACAACTGCGAAGCACCATGGAGGTAGCCGGAGCAAGTACAGAGGACAACCAGAACCCAACAAGCCCCACGGAGGACCATCCTGCGACCTCGGGGTCAGGGAAGGGCAAGGAGAAGAAGAAGAGGAACCCGCTTTCAGTACGCAGGAAAACCAGATCCTCATTACGGAGGTGATAGAACACCACCACCAACTGTTCATCACCTCCAATGTGTCATTAGCAACTAAAAATACAATATGGCAGTCCATCTTGGCCAAGGTGAATGCAGTCGGAGTGAAGAGAAGGGAAGTGGACGACTGCAAGAAGCGCTGGACTGATATTAAGCGCAAAACCAAGCTGAAACTCGCAGCCAACCTGAAAGCAGCAATGCAGACTGGAGGTGGGAGTCCAGCGACACACCCGGAGCTGGATGAGATGGAGGAAATGGTGACCCGAGTCATCATTGGGGAGACGGTGGCAGGAGTTGGGGGACCGGACACTGCACAACATGACCTGAGCCAACAGCAACAGGGTGAGTAACGACCAGGGACTGGGGGGACAGGGGAGATGGGCACAATGGCACACATGCACAATTAAGTATGGCACATCTGCAGACAAACCATGCCCAACAGTCACAACTCTGACCAAGAGCCCTATTTACCCAAGTCTGCAACATCTCAGCACTGTATAAGCACAGAAGTGAAAGGCACACCGCCTGAAAGGGATAAGGGCCAGCCAAATCAGAGCTGAAGGGGCAACACACCCACAATGCAGCACACACACATAAGAATCAGAGCACCTCAACGTTGACAACAATGCGGTACAAACTGCAACACTTTCACAACAGAACAGAGGACACAACTGCTGCCGCTTGTGTGCAGAAAATGGCCATTCGCATTTGGCATAGCAGGATACTGTGAGATGATAATGTACAAGTACAACCTCACACACCTGATGGTGTAGAAATGTCAACTGTCCCGCATCAAATAGGCATCTCCTCACAAACAGTCACAATGTACATTGTCATGCAGTCTGTTAGTAAACTTGTACAATGCGTGAACATACATGTGAACACAATGTCAATCTGCATCTCCCCTTCACATTGCAGAGGGAGAATTAACACCTCCTGCAGAGCAGACCCAACAACTCAGCACTGATGATGAAGAGGACCTCCCCAACATCGACACCGACGCCCGCCAACAGCTCATGGACAGCTTCGGTACCCCACCCCCAGGAGCAGGGCAGCCCAGCTGCATCGAGGAGTCCCCACCCCCTGCACAGACCACACAGCAGGAAGCACCCACCACCACGGCTGTCTCCCAGGACCCCCATGACCAACACATGGCATTCCAACGCCGTGTGTTAGGGTGCCAGGAGAAGATGGCTGATCAGCTGCGGGTGGGGTTTGACCTCATGGCAGCCAAACTATATGCCATACGTGGGTGTCTAAGTCCCATCAGGGACCACTTACAGTCCCTAACGGACACCCACTGTCCGCTACATGCTCTCCAACAATCCATGGCTGACATCGTTGGAGTCATGACTCTGAGCCAAGAACAACTGTCTAGTCAGAGTGGCTCCAGCGATGTCAGCCGGGAGTTGGGACACATTGGGAGAATGATGGAGTGCTTGGAGCGGATGCAGGCGGAAAGAATGTTTGCCATGGCTGCACACCAGCGAGATGTAGCTGTGATCTTCCATGCCCTGCAGATCCTCGTCATGGCATTGCCGCCACAAGGCCTGGCGCGGATGAATGCTGCTGCTACTACTCCATCCACATCTCCGCCCCCTGAAGTGTCAGTGCCACACAGTGCGTCAGACATTCCACCTCCGGCCACTGATGTGTCAGTGCCACACAGTGATGCAGACTAAACACCACCACCCACACGTGAGGCACCTGACACATCAGAGGACGAAGATGATGATGAATCTGGCTTTGTGGTAAGAATGAAGTGGTAGCATTCATCTCCGCCATATGGCCTGTTTCAGCTTGGTTCTGCCCTCTGCATCATGCCCTGGAATAACACCTTCCACTGTCCCCCGATGCACTCAGCGACACTCACCTTGGACCTCGACATGGACTGCCATATTTGGTTTGGTTACCAATGACACAGCAATCACACTGCGGACTGAAGTCTTCCTCTTCCGATGAACTTGTCAATCCCTAAAGGACTCTGGCTAGCCCCCCACGGGCAACAACGTAAAGTGGGGTTTGCATGGCTCTGTACTGGTCTAGCTTCAACACTCCACTGAATGCGAATAAAACGTTCTAATTCACACAGATGTGTCATGGCTATGATCAATAAAGTATGAAAGTATGGATGAATGTAGGGACAGTGATTCCACAAAAAGGTACTCCCTGAGTAATGCTATCAATGCGCATGTATGGCCGTGACCCAGATAGGCAGTGAGACACACATTGTCATTCAAATCAACACTCATCACAGTTAAATACAAGTGAAGGTGTGTAGACTTTATTAGCATATGCGCCTCAGTACGGGCAAGATAGGTGCCACAACATGCAGACCAATGCAGGAGTATGTCAGAATGAGGAACGTTGCCAAGCGCCGCTGTCCACTCCGGGGGAGTGCCTCACCTTTCACAGGTGTGTGTTAACCCGCGTTGTTGTCCGCTCATGTATTCGGAGTCCAGGCGAATGCAGCCATGTCCACTGTTGTCGTGGGATATGTGACCAGATCTCCAAGCTGCAACAAGGTGTTGGGACATGTGCAATGGGTTCCAATCTGTTGTGGCTGCAGGTACATAGTTATTCGTCCATGAAAGCAATTGCAGCTTTGTAGGCTATCATTTCCAACATGAGGTCATTGTCGACTTCATCAAACAGGACGGCGAGGCGATCCATTAGCAGGTCCAGACAGATGTGCGGCGTCCACCCCCTTTCACCAATTAGCACTACAGCCCAATAGGGGAGCGGTTCAATGTGGTCACTGCATACGAGGAGTTGTGCAATCTCCCAGGTCCAGCTGCCAGCATGTATGCCAAGTATCAAGGCATCCCATAAACGGGTGACACTCCTGGTCGTGGGCCAACAGGGGGCGCACACACATGTCAAAATCCAGTTCAGCTACCGTCCTGTTGGATAGGCAGACATCCATGGACCACTCGAATATGCATGATCGACAATGCAACACAGGCTGAACACAGGTGACGTTGGCAAGGCGGAAGCTTAGCCGGTAACTGATCTGCAGCACTGCCAATGGCAGTGCCCCCAGTAAATGCAGCATATGTGCACGGTACAGTTCCACGTGACAGGGGTTGTGCATGTGTCCGGGATGTTCTGCCATTGCGTTAGTGGCTCTGGTTGAAGCGGCACTGTTCTGACCTGCGCCAGTTCTGTGGATGAAATGCCACAGCTTGGATCAATGAGTTGTTTTAGTGTGCAATGGTTGTACGCCTGGGATGGTGTGGGAGTAAGTGTGAAGGCCATTCCATGCAAGATAACTTCGAGCAAGGACTTGTGGGGTGTGTATACATTAGTCTTTCGTCGGGCTGTGCGTAGTGTGGGAGTCGTCATCAGCTGCTATAGTATCTGTCAGGGGGTGCCGGGCACATGCAATTCCAAGGTCGGAGGTGCAGATGTGCTTCCGCCTGATAGTTCAGACAAAGGAGCTTTCATCCCTAATGTTAGTTTGTCTTCTGCTTGCATTCAGGAAATGTGATGTGGCTTGTTGGGGGTGGGGTGGGATGTGTGCGACTTTGGGATTCATGTTTGACATGTCTTGCATGTGGCAAATGAGCGGCATCACTGTGTGTAACGTTGCCTCACAGCTGCTCCTCCCTCCCCCCGAGCCTATTTATTTGTGTGCGCTGCGCGGTTGCATCACTTGCACTCCTACAGCACCCCATTGTCATGCCTGTCTGCGCATGTCCACAAGCCTGACAATGACACTGTGATGTTGGCCGTTGAAGGTGGGCGGCCACGTGAGTGTAGGCCTATGGTAAGGATAGGGCGGACACAGATGTGGAGTTCATGCCTGGCTGAACTCGCGCTGCGATTAAGGCTAGGCATTTGGCTCATGCTGCGGCAATACAGATACACACAACACTTGGCATGTATGAGCCAAGACCCCGAGCGGTCTTGCGCTCCTTCATTTCTCCGTTCGTGCGAGCCCGCCCTCCGGGTGCATGCTACATTGCAACATTATCGATTGCAGGCCAGGTGGCGCCGACACTACAACAGAGACACACGCATTAGTTACTTCCTTGTCCAGGCCAGAACTGAACCACGCCCAGAGCCCAGGGCAAATTCTTGACACCCCTACGCAGGCCTGGCGTACGCCGGCCCAGCCCACTCTGCTTACGCTTACAGGGGGGGGGACAAAGCTACGTGTCCAAGGTCTTACCCACTGCCTGAGGTGACATGGTTGCGTCCGCTGTCCATAGCACAATGTAATGTGGTAGGGCCCGGGGCCATCATGCATACATAATGACCACACGGACACACTTAGATAGATAGTGGAACTGGCTAGGGGCACGTGCGCCCGGCCCCTTTTTATTACCAGGGTCACATGTCCAGTGACGCCTGTGCTGGATGGGTGTGGGGTGAGTGTAAGCCAGCCCTCAGAAAGTAGTTGGTGCTGGCAACAACTGGAACAGTGATCATCGGATCACACACACAGATTCAATCATAAAGGGTCCATGACTTGCAGTGCACTGGGGTAGGGGCACCAGATCTGAAATCACACACACAAGATTCAATCATAAAGGGTCCATGACTTGCAGTGCACTGGGGTAGGGGCACCAGATCTGAAATCACACACACAAGATTCAATCATGAAGGGTCCATGACTTGTGGTGCACTGAGTTAGTGGCACCGGATGCACTGCGGCCGGCACGGGCCTACCGCCACGTGGCGATGACTTCAGCTGCACTGAGGTAGGGGCACCAGAGCTGAGCGTGCTCATGTGAAGAAATTGTTAATGATTTGGTCCCTTCGGGATATTCCTGCTGCAGCTGCAGTGGGGTGTGGTACACCTGCCTCATCTTCATCATCATCGTCCCAGGTCTTCCTGCCTGAGGTGACATTGTTGCGCCCGCTGTCCACAGCACAAAACTCAATCATGAAGGGTCCATGAGTTGTGGTGCACTGAGTTAGTGGCACCTGAAGAGCTGAGCAGGGTATCAAGCTGATGATGGCATCCAAGACAGGTGTGAGCAACTTTGATAGGCTGGCTGTATGACTCCTCCAACTCTGGCAGTTGTCGGTTGGAGGTGGTCCGGGCAGTGGTGGCGGGTGTGCAGCCAGCGATAATGGCGTGTCCTTGCAGGTCAGTATTGGATTTGATATGTGTGAGCCCTGCTGACTGAAGTGTAGGCCGGAGGCAGCGGTCAGCAAGGGCCCACAGCCACGTGGCGTTGACTTGAGCTGCACAGAGTTAGTGGCACCTGAATCGCTCAGCGGGTGTGCAGCCAGCGATGATGGCGTGTCCTTGCAGGTCAGGATTGGATTTGATATGTGTGAGCCCTGCTGACCGCAGTGTAGGCCGGAGGCAGCAGTCAGCAAGGGCCCACAGCCACGTGGCATTGACTTGAGCTGCACATAGTTAGTGGCACCTGAAGCGCTCAGCGGGTGCGCAGCCTGCGATGATGCGTCGTCCGGGCGGGCCGCACTGCAAGCAATGTCTGTTGCCTACTGGACTGCGCCATAAATAAATCAAGACTCAATTTGAATTGGGGGACCTGCTGACCGCAGTGTAGGCCGAAGGCAGTAGTCAGCAGACACATAACTCCGCGGTGCTGTGCCGCTGGGGGCCTGTGTCGTGGAAGCCAGCGATCGGCTGAGGAGGCTGGAGGTCATGGCGATGGACTCGTGGCAGGGCGAGGGGCGCCGCCCTGGCAGACGCGTTGGCCATCCCGGAAGTGAACCACGCCCAGAACCCCGGCCTATTTATTCACACTCCTACGCTGGACTGGCGTACGCCAGACAAGCCCACTCCGCTTCCGCTTACAGGGGGGGACGACACAGCTACATGACCGAGGTCTTCCCCACTGCCTGAGGTAACATGGTTGCGTCCACTGTCTACAACACTACAAACACCAGCAGTATATGTCCACATGGACATGTCTGTGCTCTGCATACTGAAGTCTGTCCAGCACATCACCGCCACAATTGGCATTGTGTACATTCTTATTCATGGGTGACTTGCCTCCTTCACACATACTTGGTTCCCACCTCTCCCCACATTCTGCAATTGTGTGGCTGAGGGTCCATGCATTTTTTGGAAGGTCAGCTGTCTTGTTCTGCGCTGCCTCGGTGGTAGTCTGGGGGGAGGCCAGGGGGGGGCGGCCTGGGGGTGGTGGCGGTGGGTGTTGTGGACCTCTTGGGTCTCCGAGCTGCATGATGAGTAGCTCCATGACATGTGTTGGTCTTCAGATGTGGCTCTGGGCTGGGCTCCCTTTCATACTGCCGGTTGTCGTCCTGCTATACACCAGTAAAAGGCAGGTGTTAAATCCCTGCTGCTAACGCACATTGTCACCTGTTTTTGGATCGCAGATCAGGCTGGTCGTTGAGAATATCGCGAAGTGGTGTTTTCGTGTGTTTTTGCACGGGAATGCCTACTCTGCATATCATTAGTGTTAGTTGTCGCTCTCATCCATGGCGATGTTTTTTGCGGAAGCTATCGCTGGAAAACTGGTGATATAGGCAGTTTGCACCAGCTTGAGAATTAGGCGATAAATCTATCGCCACTTTTGCGGCGCTAAAGTGCCGATAAATCGGAGATAAGTCCTTGAGAATATGCCCCTTTGAGTACGGGATTCTTCCACCAAACAAAATTGTAATGCCTTATTAAAGGTTTCTCCAGACCATGAGTGTAAAAGACTGAATTCTAAGGGCCAAAAAGTCTTGATTTTCTCTATCTTCGTATGATGAATGCCACATGTCTTCTGGTTCGCTATGTTCATGTCCTGTGGGAGCTAGAGAACTTGAGTTATCTGCCTGCCTAAACTCATGAAAATGCACTTCTCCTATTTAGTTAGTGAGGGCTGGGAGGCATCTTAATAATTCCTAAAGTGTGGCCCCGATTCAGCAGACACCGTGTCTTGGTCCATGGGCACCGCTTTCAGCCTATGTTATCTCACTGGATGTGTTCTACTGGCTTTCCAGGAAATGTCCAGACAAGTCCCATGGGGATGCCCTTCAAGCACTGAGCAGTTTCATGGAGGTAAGGTTAACATCTCCGTGGAATGCTTCAAAAACAGCACAGTTATTGCATACTGTTTGGGCTTAGCCTCCCTAAAGAAACAATTCCACTAGCAGCACACAGATTTAGGGCACAACAGTTCTGCCACTGCCAATCTCTTCAGCTGATCCAGACACTTCACCAGATGTACAACTTATTTTGGGGCAAGGGTGGATCATAGGATGCCATCAACACCAACAGCAAAAGACACACAATTGATGGACGGAATGCAGAACAAATCAAAACATTCACCCCCAGTCAAGAGATCTGGGTTAAATCTATCATTCTTTTGCTCACCATGCCACCCCAGTTTAGACCTGGCCATATGTAAATCAGTCTTGACCCTGTGCCTCATGGGAACAGTCCAGCCCGAACTACCAAGCCAGGTCCTCCCTTGACCAGAAACAAGCATCCTAGGACCGATTTCGGGGTTTCACCCCTCATCAGCCAGGATAGCTTGAATCCAGTGGCACAGTGAGCCCAGGGCCCATGTCTGGGAATACCCGGCGCACTTAGGGCGAGAAAGCAAAAGACACACAATTGATGGATGGAATGCAGAACAAATCAAAACATTCACCCCCAGTCAAGAGATCTGGGTTAAATCCATCATTCTTTTGCTCACCATGCCACCCCAGTTTAGACCTGGCCATATGCAAATCAATCTTGACCCTGTGCCTCATGGGAACAGTCCAGCCCGAACTGCCAAGCCCGAACTGCCAAGCAAGGTCCTCCCTGGACCAGAAACAAGCCTACTAGGACCAGTTTCGGTGTTTCACCCCTCATCAGCCAGGATAGCTTGACTCCAGTGGCATGGGGAGCACGGGACCCACGTCTGGCAATCCTGTCCCACTCGTTGTGACAAATGCAAAAAGAACAATTGATGGACAGAATGCAGAACAATGTCATACATTCACCCCAGTACAGAGATCTGGGCCTAAATCCATCGTTTTTTTGCTCCCCATGCCTTTTCAGTTTGAACCCAGCCATATGCAAATCAGTCTTGACCCTGTTCCCCGTGGTGAAGTGAGCTAAAGAACGATGATGGATTTAACCCAGATCTGTGACAGGGGGTGAGTGTCTGAAAAGTTTCAGCGCTCCGTCCATCATCTCTTTGTGTTTGCAGCAGCTCCAGTCCCAACTGTCTTCCATTGGCTCTGCTGTCACCAGCAGACGTTGCCTGTGTTAACTGTAAGGTCTCAGCTTTATCAGTCCTTGGCCGTGCCATATGGCTTTATTAATTAACCACATTTCATGAATGTGCAGGAAGCTATGACAGCTTTACTACGGATATCAAGTGCCCAGGTATTTCCATATATGGACACTTCTCTTGTGAAGTCAGTGTCTTCTGCTCCGGCAAAAGAACATCATCAGTGCACTATGACCCTTCTCAACAACTTCGGCTTAATGATCAGTGCCAAGAAATATCTTACTCCATGCTGTGGCTGAAATTCACGGAGGTGGTATGTGACCTGACTCACATGGAGGCTTTTCCTCGTCCTCAGAAGACTGATGATATCTGGAATGTGATTATGATATTTCTGACTCAGTCGTGGATTCTGGTTTTGCAAGTCAGACATGGTTTTGCAAGTCCAACAGCTAATGGGTGTGATTCCCTTGTGCATCCTGTTGGTGCCTCACACCAGATAGAAAGCCCTTCAGTGTTGCCTTACAAGGCAATGGCTCGTCCAACATTAAGGGAGCATCTCAGCTAGTTTGCTGATTTTCAAGACTGTCCATCCAGATTCACACTGACAGCTGTGTCCTTCCTTTCAGCCATCTGTTGGTCCAAGCTGCCTTGATCACATAGAGCTCCTCTCTGCGCTAGGGTATCATCTAGGAGACATGGTGGTACTGGTCCTTTAGCCTGCATCGGATGAGCGCCTACCCATGAATGAGCTGGAACTGCAACTAGTCCACCTTGCCATGAGTATCTTCTTCCTGTCCTTCACAGGGAGCACCAATTAGTTTCTGTTTGTCATCATGATTGCCATCCATTATACCATCAGAGAGGGTGGTGTGGGGTCATGAAGACTATTGTCTGTGGCGGTGCACTCAGCAACAGGGGATTTTCCAAGCGGCAGCACACCTTGCAGGCTCCCTCAAGATGAGAGTGGATGCCTTGAGTGGCCTCCCTTTAGAGGACCACAAATGGTAACTTTATCCTGAAGTGACAGACATCATGTTCCCCTGATTCGGGTGTCAATGCATGGATCTCTCCAAGTCTCAGAACAGGAAGTGTCCTCAGTTTTGTGCAAATACACTTAGTTCTGAGTGGTTCCTTGGGGGGAGTCTTCTGGCTCAGTTGGTAGGGCCTGCTATATATGTTTCCTCTGATTCTACTCCTGTCAAAGGTCCTGGGGAAGGTGCAGGATTATCAAGAACAGCTGATCCTGATTTGATATGCCAATCTGTTGGCACTCAGCATTTGGACCCATCTTTCACTCCTGCACAGGGTGGACCTGCTTTCACAGCAGGGGGGTCAGGTCCTCATTTCTAGTCCCCAAACACTTTGGCTGCATGCGTTAAGATTGAGCAGTGACAGCTAGAGTCCTTTTGCTTATCATCTGAAGCTGCAGACATCATCTTGACAGCCACAAAACCATTAATGTGGGCCACTTGAACAAGTTTGTTCAGCGGTGCATGTCGGAAAAGCTTTGCACTGATGCTTGCAGAGCAAGGCCAGCAGTGGCTACTCTTGAAAGTAATTTGGCTGCCTCATTCACCTTCATTTGTCTCCCTGACCAGCTTTACCTTTTTAATTCACAGTCTAGTGGCACATTGTCTGAAAGGTTTATTACATTTGTTTCATCCCACTCTTTACATTACTCCGCAGTGGAAATTCGTCCTTACGTTGAATTTCTAATTGCAGTGACATTCGAGCCGATGCACAATTTGTATTTATTTTTTTGTTTACTTTTGGTATTTGTAAAGCACGCCTGATACCAACGTGTGTCCTAATACAATTGCCCGGATTGACTTCTCTCTCTAAAGACTGTCTTCTTGAGCAAGGACTTCAGTCTGTAGGGTTAGCAAACATAATGCCCTTTAGATTATAGCACTATTCAAGGTGTTCCACCTGCATAAATTGGTTTTTCACACTGGCCCATCTTTTCTATCAAAAAATTGTGTCTGCTTTTCACATGGGCCAGTCCATCAATGTTCCATCTTTTATTCCCTCTCCTCATCCCACCAAAGAGGAGAGGCGAATGCATAGACTGGACCACGGGTGTGCGGTATCCTATTGCACTGACCCCACTTGACAGGACAGAGTGGATGATCAGCTCATTATGGGCTTTACTAGTGCCAAAAGGGCAAGATGGTGACTAAGTGCACCATTTCGCATTGGGGTATTCTCTGTACTGAAATCTACTATGCCTTGACTAAGAAAGACCATCAAGAGGGTATTCGTATCCACTCACCTAGCTTCCTTGGCTCTCTCAAGAAGTGTTCTATTAGCTGACATCTGCTAGGCAGCCACTTGTTCATCCTTGCATACGCTTGCCAAACATTACTTCTTCTCAGCCCAAGCACACAGTGAGCGTTTCTTTGCCAGGGCTGTTATGCATGATTTCCATGGTTACCTGGTACTAATCAGTCCTGCCTCCTGTAGAGTATTGCTTTAGGACTCATTCACAAGTTGAGAAATGTGTGGGAATATGTTACCATCAGAATAAAAATCGATTTAGCTTTAGTAATGATACTTCTAGGGGGTACATCAAGTTCCCACAGATCTCTTACTGCCCACCCTCCACTCCGGTGATTTAGTGGTGCAATTAATAAGATACCTAGGTATGGAAACTTATCATATGCTGTATTTTCATTGTTGTTGATGCTCTCACGATTCCTCTTCCCATGCCTCAATAGGATGCTGGGAAATTTCTGACGACACCAGCATGCCGGTTTAGAACATATACTTCGATGTCATCACATCTGGAGCAGACAGTCGTAGCTGATGCCCCATGGCACCACCAGGCGACACTGCAGAAATATTTCTGGGAAGTTTCCGGATTCATCCTGGCACCAGGAGGATAGTCACAAGGTGAGGAATCTGTGGGAAGATTACGTATCCACCAGAAATACCTTTGCCAAACATTTTCTTCCTTTATTGTGTTTTTCTTCAATTGTATATTTTATATTTATTTTAATGCATTCTAGATAGGTGTTTTCACACATTATTTGTTTTTCTCTACAGTTTGTGTACATTTTTTCACTCTGCACCTCTGGTTCTTTTAGCACCCTCTTGGTAAAGATTTCTGAAGTCAACATCATCTGCTGCATGCTGTAAATACAATGTATTTTATTCGTGCCGGCCTATTACTCTTTGTTTTAATTGTCTGGAAACTTTCTAATCTCATTTGTTTTTTATAAGGTCTTCATTACTGAAAAGAACTGTCATTCTCTTCCCATTTGAGGCTCCTGGCTCCTTACATTACTGGATAGTTCCCACAACACGATCACACAGAGAAAAATGTTTTAAGAAAAAAATTAATGTGATAAAAATGATGGGTTATTTTGAATGACAGGTACTGAAGATGTGTTCATTTGATGCCACAATTTGGTGATAAGCTTTCATATAATTGGGGTTGCAAAATATGAGGTCAGGCGTTTATTCTTCCTTGTGAAAAATAATGTTTGACGAATGTAATCTTTTATTTGTTTATAAGTTTGAATAGCATGTTTTTCAAAGCAGTGTTCGCGGTTACAGTTGCAAACAGATGTGCTGGCTTTCCCATAGACAATAATTTTAAAATTAATGCTGTGTGGCTGACAAGAATGCAGTGCTAGCTGCCTTGTGCATAATTTCCACTTAATTGCTTATCATGGAGACATTATTTTTCTTATCAACATTCAAGTCTTTAACTAAGCAACCTGTTCGATTTCGCATCACACACTGTTCTGCCAAGAGACAAAAAGTAAGTATTATAAGTGAAGAAATACCTTTCAGATACAAATGGGAACCAATCAGTTTCTTGAGCAGGGCGCTGTTGTTTTTGCCCAAGCAGCATCTGTCATACCAGACCATTCCGGCATTAGCATAATTCATTTCATGATATCGAGCTCACTGGTGTTGGGGAGGGTGAATGACAATGTTGTGATTGCCCATTTGTGCACTATCAGCTAGTAAAGCAATCAATAATTATTCCAATTATGGCTGCTCTCGCATCCATATCTCCCACAAAGGTTGCTAAGTGGGTTTCCTTTCCTAGTTGTGATGACACATCTTTGATCAATACTTGATCCATCCCTTCACGTGTTTTCAAATTTGATGCGCTGATATTTATCGCATGCTAATCTAAACCGCTCGTGCTGCTGTTATTTTAAAAAATGTACTTTTTTAGTTGCGTGACTTGTTTATTTACATTGATACTGCTTGTGTTAATCAAACAGCGGCCATTGCTTCCCACCATAACTCTCCAATCTGTGGTGCGTGCTTGGAAGGATTGCAACTCTTTGTTGTATGCCTTGAATGGGCAAAACGGGGGCAATGCAAGGTTTTTGGGGCGAAATACTGAGAACGATTTTCCCCAGTTGCTGCTGGAGTTAGAAAAATGGTTCATTAGCTCATGATGCGTATTTTTGATATACAAATGATTTAAGGTAGTGCAATAATTTAAGTACTGGGAGGCAGCAAGTTTTTGACAACGCTCAGGATCACCTGATGATCTTCGCACATAATACATTGCAGTTCATTTTTGCTAAAAGTGCTCCCACTTACTCCACTCATATCTGAACCAAGTCGCAGGAGAAGCCAGCCAGGTCCTCTCTTCCTCGGACTGGGAAAGAAAATAGGCCCGGGCACCAAAAAATAAAAGAGCCCCTGTTAGTGAATCATATAGCTAAAAGAGTGGGCCACGTTTTCAAATCAGGACAGTTTTGAAACTATAAAGGTATGCTGTATAGCTGTTTTCCAAGATATGCGAAACTGCATACAGTTGTGGTTGCTGCGTGCAATGTTTGTTTGTGGTAATATCAGAGAAAGCAACAGTAAAAACCGGCCCAGTCCTTCTTAAAAACTGGAATTATTTCCGCCCCTCCCAGGTGTCTGAAATTTCTCCCCCAGCAGCTATTGCATTTGACAGACGGTTTACATAGCTAGCCCATATGTGTGGTTCAGATTTATACAAGTCACCCTGTATTCGATCTGGCCCGCAAGCTTTTGCTGACTTAATTTTATTAATTGATTGCAGAGAGGGTGTCTTCTAAAGTGACGAAAGATCCCTCAGTAGTCTGCCAGTTGGCTAGATTTAATGCAACTTCAGTAAGGCCTGCAGATTTCGTGCAGGGAGGTTGGTTTTTTGAAGTTGGGTAATTTGAAGTTTCATGGGCATACAATAGGGAGAAGTGGTCTACCCACTTCTCGGGCTCAATAAGATAGCGGTGGGTATACGTGCTATCTGGGCTCCCATTTGAAATGATGTGCCAGAAGGATCTGCTATCATTTATTTTAATAGCCCGTAGCAGATCCTGCCAGTTCCTTTCCTCCCAGTCCCGCTTGGCTTTAGCAAGTGCTGTTTTATACTTAGATTCTGCTTCGCTGATGTCTACGCATCTGCACCGTTTGACAGCCTCTTTCAACATTACTTTGGTGGATTTGCCCTCTGCATTATTCCATTTGGGGTCCCTCACATGGGATGCCTGTGTGTGAACGTTTTTTTATTTTTTATAATAGAAGATGCACTGCAGTTTATTAAAAAGTTGTTCGTGGATATCTAAGATTGGGACTACAGAGACAGAGGTTCCCTCACAATCAGACAGGAAAAGCACAAACCACTGGTAGATCTCTGCTGCCAGCCTGTGATGTGACATTACTCGAGGCCAGGAGCCTCTCCTGTAGTTCTTGGCTAAAATAGGCTCCGGAACCAGATTATGGCAAGTGGCTGAGGCTCTTTTGAGGGCGCCCTCAGTTAGGGATGTAACCAGCATCTATTTACTTTCAACTGTAAAGTCATGTGTGAACAGAGCTGAACTATGTTTCACTGCATCCCACAAGCAAGAGCAAATTTAAAGACAGGTAGATTACTAACCAGTGATGTCCTTACACCCCCTCGAAATCTCAGGGTGCACATCAGCCTCAAGTAGACAAACCTAACTTTACCTCGGTAGGGCCTGCCAATCACCTGCGTGCATGACCCAGAAAACAGCAGGAGGTTTTCCTTCCCCTCGGAGCAGGAATCTGTAATGGTGCCCAAATTAGGCGATTTAGAATTAACAGCCTTGAAAGACTGTTTAAGATAACGATATCTCAAAAAACAAGAAAAGAACATAAGACTAACGTATTAAAAGAAAGCTCGGGAGGGCTAGGAATCATGCACTTTCCTTCAGGCTTCTCCGAGACAAATACTTGAACTCTCGCAAGATTTAGAAATCTCATGAGAGCAGGCGGCCATCTTGGGCGAGGCTGCTATTTAATGTCACGTTCACCTTCCAGAAGCTGCTTGCGTTCTAGAACACTCACCAGTAGAATTGTTTTTTCATTGATCCGCCGCACCTTGGATCTTCTGGTTTTAGGTACCTCTGGACCTCTACACACTTGCAAAGAAAGGACAAACAAGAACATTTATTACTTACCAAGGATAAGGTGGTAACATGCCAGCGATTTAGCATATTAATAGTTTAGACTTACCTTAGTTACAAGTGTGGTCGCTCAAAGGGACAACACCAAGGACAAGAAAGAAAGAGCCATTCAAATTACTTGTTTATGTGAAAGTCAACATAGCTAAGTACAGTGTTGCGTGGTGTTAATATTTCATTGAATGTAAAGGGTCACTGTTCTACTAACGTGCAATGTTACTTGTAATGCATAACCTCATTATTTGACAATAACCTGAATAACTTGATGTTGTAAAATCTGATTATTTCAGAATAATCTGAATAACCTAATGTACTATAATATGATTGATTATTACAAACTTGTAAAACTACGTTTACAAAGTGGATTTGTTGCCTACCAAATTTCCATCAAAGAACTTTCTGCAATACGGAGTAGTGGAACCCTGTTATGTTTTCTAACACCAGCGTAGTAGTAAATTAATTGCATGAAGTTTAAGAACTAATCTCCAACCTTTTCTCTAAGGTAATCAGCAGAACTATTGAAACAAGGCAGAGAGTGAGTGCACCCAAAGCGAGAACGAGGGAATCTAGAGGTATATGTTAGTCATCAAAGGATACTTGGTAAGGGTATTAAACAATAAGAAGGGCAAGAGGTAAAATCATTTCTTAAATGTTTCAGAATACACCACTGAAGGAACCTCTACTCAGGAGCTCGGCGTCTGACTCATACAAAAATAAGAAGCCACCCATCCTGCACACTCTATCTCTATCATCCCATTCCCCATTCCTCTTTCTCCCCGGAACCCAGTACTGTCACTGTAAAACACAAGCGAAGGGGCTGAGATACAGTGGTGGAACTGGGATCAAGCATCTGGACCTTCATCTCGTCTCCGCAGGACAAAACAGGTTAGTGCTTGACAATCTCTTCCAGGGAAACCACCAGATACCCCACCACATCGTTGTAAAGATCATCCGCCTGCATGCTCCCAAATCTGAACCTCCTTTTTTCCTCGTCTCACTTCCCCCCTTTATGCTACCATGTCTGTTCTCCCCTTTTTCCCTAGTCTTTCTTCCCTCGCATGTCTTCTGTGCTCATGGCCCAGCTACGCTCCAACCATATTTATCATCATTTAATTGTTTTTATAAAAGGGGTCTTTTGGCTCTTTATGCACTGATCTCCCCAAAATCATCTAAAATCCAGTACTTGTATAGCGCACGAATCACCCCCGAAGGGGTATCTAGGCGCTGGGGGCCGTTGGGAAGATTAAGCGAGCTATTGCCCAGAGTCGCATGGTGCTGGGCAGATCCCTGCCGCTGGAGCCAGGGATCTAACCGTGATCCCCAGCGTCCAGTCAGTCGCCCTGGCCGCGGCGCCACACCTCTCCCCTAAGTCATCTGCACTTCTCCCTAATCCTCCGCATGAACACATATACTTCCCCTGTACTAGTTATGAAATGTACCCTCACAATGCAAAAATGTAATAATGGGATAATATGACCTCACTGAACTTCTAATTTAAATTTCCAACCCTTATCTTTAACACAATTGTAATCCAACTAACTCCTTCTCCTATACAACCATAGTTTTAGCACATGGCTGGATTCTGGTATAGACTGTAAGACTAAAATCGACAAACATCTGCACATGACTAATCCCATCTGAAGAGCACGATCTTATGTTTACTCATGTTATAAATAATATTAATTAATTGTACTAACCTCTAACACTAGGAACCTTTTTATGGAAAGTGCCCCCGGGACGCCACAGGCATGTGCATCCGCTTTGCTCGCCCCCAAGACACTTTGGTATTACAGATAGGGCTGCAGACACTTGTACGGCCAGCGCTATCAGCAGAGGGTGTTCCCTCATTTGCATGGGGATGTGGCCCATGCAAATGAGGGAATCACTTTGCCTCTGCAACCGCACTGTATTATAGATGCAGGCGCAGAGCAAAGAAGCTGTCAGGAGGCGCACTGACAGTGCGCTACGACTGCACACTCTCAGTGCACCCCCTAATGGCAGCCCTCTGGAAGGGAGAAGAGAGTCCTATGGAACCCCAGACATCCCCTTGCAGGTAGGCGCAGTCACTCACTGCACCCACCTGCAAGGGGATCTCTAATCCCCCTTAAAAGTGCAAGCGGGTTGCGGCCTGCACAGTGAAACAATGAGCGGCTTTGAAGCACCCGCTCCTTTTTTCACTTAAATGCACCGTTCCCAGGGCAGCACGACTTTGCGACTACCCTGGGGCAGAGCATTCAATGTAATACGGCGCACTCTTCTTGTTACCGCCAAGCACACCTTTTGAAAGGTCCAGCGCTAACAAGGAAAATACATGCATTGCATAATACAGCCCCTGGTCTCTGTAGTGATGTGTAACTCACTTAAAAAGCGCCCCAATGCCTCACCAGGGCTAGTAAATGCTACATAAATCCAATTACAACACAATAGAGCTCTCATTGATTTTAAAGCCACTGGACCAACAGCAAATGTTATTTCATGTAAACTGGCTTTAAACTCTCTGAAGCATATTGTTTTTCGTGACAATAGGTAAAGGAGAATATAGAAACGTGCACATGGAGAAGAGAAAGATGGTGCAGTTAAAGTAGTACGTTTCTTTGTTATTGTGTTTTTTTTCTTCTGAATTGCTAAGGGTTGTGGAATTATAATGGGGACATGGGAGAGCTAAATGTGTGCACCCTATGCTCTGGGCTCACATGTTTACATATCTTTATTTGGCATTTGGCTGTAAAGTTCATGAATATAGACTACATGGTACTAATTTGCTTTAACTTGGAATCTGTGTGTTAAGGTGCATTTTGTTGCATGTGGATCAAGCATTCCATAGATGAGGGGTGGTACAACATCTGTGGAATAATCTGTTTAGTTTGTGTACTATATATAGGATATTGAGGCATTTTGGCGTACATTGTATTTGAGGGTGGATTTGCCACAATACACGAGGAGTACAATGTGGGGTACATGTATAACCAATACATTAAGGAGGTAGTTGTGGAGGCAGGTGGCACAGTACACTCTGTGGTTTAGCTGTGAGAGAGTGGGGTGGCATATGTCTGTTCACTTTAGGGCAGAGCACAGTTGTACTGTGCAGGAAATAAATACAGTCAGTGACACTTAAATGGTAATGTTTGGGCACTCTTTGACCTTGACCTCGCTGCAGGGTCAGCCCCTAACCTTTTGCCTTCACCCCATCTCTTCTTCTGAAGTTGTTTTTGTTGGCTTTAGAACTCTGTGCACTTTACCACTGCTAACCAGTGCTAAAGTGCTTGTGCTCTCTCACTAAGACATGGTAAAATTGGCTTACTCCCGATTGGCATATTTAACTTACTTATGCGTCCCTAGTAAAGTGGTACACCATATACCCAGGGCTAGAAAATTAAATGCTAATAGTGTCGCACACCGCTTATTGTGCCATCGACTTAAGTAGCACCTTAAAACATGTTTCAGGCATGCCATTGCAGCCTGCATGCAGTTTTAAACTGCCAGTTCGACTTGCCAAAATAAACCTTTTGCCAAGCCTAAAACTCCCTTTTTAATACATATAAATGACCTCTAGGTTAGACCTTAAACAGCCCATAGGGCAGGGTGCATTGTATTTACAAAGTGGAACATGTATTTTTAAGTTTTACATGTCTTGGTAGTGATGGATTAGCGCAATTTAAACTCCACCCTTGCATGTCACAGAAATGCCCTTCTGCACTTGCATGTGACACTATCATTATGGTGTGCCATAACAGAGAAAGAAGGTGCATTGAAGTTTCCACGCTATGGCACGTTTAGTTTGAGAATCATTAATAACTTGAGAAGGGTATTGTACGAAATGAAGCCACCTCCTAGGCCCGCACAGTTTGAAGCACTTAATGCTTAGGAGCGTGCCACTCATGTTAGGCAAAAGGAAAAATATCAGGGAAGAGTGCGGAAGGCAATGCGGAGCTGTGTCAATGCTGGATGGGATGCAGAACAACGGCGGTGGAGAACCGATATGGTATAGGGAACTAGATTGTTCCCTGTATTGACGAGTGAAGAACCTGTGAAAGAGAAAAAAAAGAAAGAGAAGGCGAGGGAGGAAAAGGCAGGAAACCCAGAGAGTATAGGAAAAGACAGCGATAGTGATTCTAACGATGATTTCGTATATGTCTTGTTATCAATGCATCCACCTCCATATAATGTGGTCCAACCCGAGGGAATTAATGGTGCAGTTGCCAGTGGAAACGCTGGAATAGCCACCTCACCAGTAAATACGGGAGTACATGTGAGTCAGAACCTGATGGGAGGGAATTTAGGTATAAGTACCCCTTTTAACTCCACTGTTCAAAATGTCCCAGATGGGGTTGCTGTTCTGTCACTATTGGTCCCGCAGTTTCTTTGTAGAAACCCGATTCGCCAGGAACCACGACACGTACTTTGACAGTCCCTACTGGAATAGATATTTCAGCTAATGGTCCTGTGGTTCCAGGAATGATAACTCCTTTAGTCCAGACTCAGGTGAATGCCCCATATGTTGCCGCTACAACATCTACCATGATTCAGACAGGATTCACTCCTGGAGGAGAATCCACTCAAAGATCGTAAAGTTCTGATCTGTCTATTTGGAAATCGACTCAGAGAGTTAACAAAAGTAGTCCCAGAGAAAGAATAGTGACTGATGCCTCTGTAGTGCAGAATGGTGTTAGTACTCGAGAACTAGATGATTGGATTAGATTTTTCAATTTGTTCTCTAGGAGAAAGTAAAGGTTCATGATTAGGCAAAGAAATAATTTAGACCCCGGTGAGGGAAAATAAAGTGAATGTGGTCAAATTAAAGTTAGAATTGGATGAGAGGATTTCAGGAAATCTTGATCTTTCCCGATTAGATACCTACCAAGAGAATGAACTTGTATTCATGTGTAAAGATGTTACCAAACGTGCAGGGCAAGCTCATGATAAATTGTCTGAATTGGCTCAAAAATATGATGTAGATTTAAGCCGAACCAAGTCATTGCTTAGACGTTATTGTGTATGTCTTGATGAGATTGACATTTGCAGTATGAGAACAAAAGGAATGAAAACGCAAATTAAGGAATTCATTAGTTGCATCCAAAAATGGAATTTGCTAGACAAATGGAAAGTCAGATGGGTGAAGAAGAAAGATCAAAAGAAAACAAGGGTAGGCCGCCTCTGTCTTTAATAGATGGAGAGGGTGCTTCAAATTTTCCATTCAGCGTAGTGCCTGGTGGAGGTTATGTCCATGTGCCTTGAAGTAGGAGTAATCTTGTGTCATTGACCAATGATTTCCCAAAATTGAGGGAAAAGCCTGTGGAATGGTATACACAGGTTGAGCGATTTATGAAGACTTCACAAGTCTTGTGGGTGGATTTGAATACCTTCTTCGGCATTGTGGTACCGAGTGATTTGTGGGCAGAATGTAAAGTGGCTGTAGAGTGGCCGGAGAAGGAACCTTCAAGAAATCTGATATCACATGCCCCATCACAATTAGTGATGTAAAAGTGTCAACAGGTGACGACCTTTTTGAAAGGGAAAATGCCAGCTAAAGACATAGATTGGGTAAAGATTGCCCAGACGACGCAAGAGCCCAGAGAGTCAGTTCATGCCTATTATGAGAGTATGTGGCAGGTGTTTAAGCAGCAGAATGGAATGAAGAATCTCTAGCTAAAGATATGGGAAATTTTGTGTACCCAGTTTATAACCGGAATGAGACCTGAGATTAGCTTGATGATTGAACAGCATTTGATCTGTTGGCAGAATAAAACGGTTGATGAGATTTTAAGATATGCAAAATATTGTAGTGATGAATTGGAAATGAAGTTGAAGCGACTGAAGGAGAAACTGATGGTGACACAGATGAAAGCAGCACAGAGAGAAAGCAGGCTCAACCTTTTGTAGGGAATGTTGGTCCTATGCAAGGTGTGTATGAGCAGGGAGCTCCAGTGATGCAAGGTGGAAATGTGTTCCCACAACAAGGTAGACGTCATGGTGCTCCAATTGATCCGAGTACTGGGATTGATCTGGCAACTCTGAAGACATTGAATCCTTGTCATTATTGCAATAAGTTGGGGCATTGGAAGCAGGAATGTCATCTTAATCCCAAAAGAGTGATGAATGAGAATCAGGTTCAGAATTCAGGGTTTACACTGCCCCAGAGTAATAACTCTGTATAGTCACAGAGTGTACATAGACTGAGAATGCAAAACTCTAATGTGCCTCAAGTTCCAGTGATGCAGGTTCCGCAAGCCCTAATGCTGCAGCACAATACAAATTGTCCCCGATTTAATTCAAACCAAGTCCCAAATTGGAATCATAATTCCTTCCAGAACCAAAATCCGTTTCAGCAATTTTCTATGTTTGAGACGTTCGAGGGCTATGGCTCTGATCAGTCATAATGACGGTACCTGAGAGGGGAGGATGATTGCATACTTGGCACAGACTTGGAGGTAGACCAGAGTGGTCCTTTCGGTGAAGGTGAGGTGAATGACCACCCTGTATTATTCTCGATTGATAATGGTGATAACCCACTCTACTGTTAGAACCGTGGAAGTTCCAAACCTACTCCTCTCGGGAAAGAGAATCCAAGTTGTAGGAGCTGCAAATAAGCAAATGACAAACCCCATAACAGATTAAGTACCTGTTAAAATAGGGTCCTTTGAGGAGAATCACCTGTTTGTGGTGTGTGATTCGAGCCCTGTGAGGTTACTAGGACGAGATTTTTTGTGCAAGTTAAATTGCGCTATCTATTGCACTGAGAAAGGAGTAGAATTTCAAGCACATGATCAAGATGTAGGCTTTAAACTAAAGAGTCAAGAGCCAGAAGTTGGGCTGTATCCCGTAATGACATCTGAAGACTTACCACCTGACCTTAGGGATATAGTGAAACTTGAGGTCTGGGACATTTCAGGAAAAGATATTGGTCTCATAAAGGGAGTTAAGCCTTTTCACATAAAAATATAATCCAATGTTGAGTACCCAAGAACCCCACCGTATAATATGACCTTTGAAACAATTGCTGGGATTACTCCAGTGATTGAGTCAATGACACAACAAGGCATTTTGAAGGAGATAATGAGGAGGCCATGCAATTCACCCATTATGGGCTTGCAGAAGCCTAGATAAATGCTGCATAGCACAGGACCTGAGAAAAAGTAACAGCATTGCTATTCCCTGTTTTCCTTTGGTACCGAATCCAGCTCTGATTTTGTTTCAAATTCCATGTGAGGCTGAGTGGTTCACTGTCATTGATTTGTGTCAGGCCTTTTTGTCTATACCCTTACACGAGGACAGCCAGTTTCTCTTTGCTTTCCAGTTTCAGAACTGTGTTTTGGCATGGTGCCGAGTCCTACAAGGGTATATCGAAAGTCCTTCAATTTTCAATCAGATCATCAAAAAGAATCTTGAGGCCCTGGTTATGCCCTGCGACTCAGTCCTAGTGCAGACCTACTGGTTGCAACAGATACACGGGGAGCTTGCAAACAGGATACCTTTGCATTGCTGCACCACTTAGGTGAGAATGGAAATAAAGTGTCCACAAGTAAGTTGCGGAACTGTCCCGGAGGATACTGAGGATTTTGGTCTGAGTAACAGCGAAAGTGAACACCCTATACTCAGGAGATCTAAAGGAGTTAGAGTGCCCTGTCAGAGTTAGTCATCCTCTGAATGGACATACTTTGCAGCAAATAATGATGAGAGGGGAGTATGTGATTTGGAAGATAACTGTGAGATTTCAGGTGAACCTCCGTGAATCAGCATTCCTTGATGAACTGTGTTTTGCAATTGCTCTCCCACTGAATAGACTGACGAGTTATCATTGACTTGATCTTTGAATTAAACTTTGCACTTGGTTTTATTAGAGACTTTTGATTGAACTTTGTGAGGCTGCTGAAGGAGCGTGAGGGTGTCATTTAGAAGAACACAGAGTAGGGCTAAGGAAGGCTCACAAAGACTTTGTAAATAATTTCATCACATGATTTATGGACTTTGTTTGTCATCTGCATAAGTAGAAGTGGACAGGAGATATTCACTTGATGCACACCTTGCTTAACAGTCTGATTTTAGAGAAGTCATGTAAACTAATAACACAAATAGGCGGAGATATATATTAGTAGGAGTGTTGTTTGTTATTGTTGTAATATTAATTGTTCTCCTGTAGGATTATTTTCACCTACATTTTCCACAGTAGCTGAGCTTAAGCTTAGTGTTACCTCTAAAACCCTGAGTCCTACAATAATAGTTTGCACGCACTAGATTATAAAGCTTTGCATGTGGATTCTAGAGGAGATTATGCTTCAAACCCCTATTTTAAATTGCTTTATGAATACGTTGACACTATGGATGCAAAGAACTGTTGTCTGTATGCAGTTACCTGCGTCAGTAGCAGATGTAATTACCTACCACTATATTCCTCTTACTTATGGTTTTACGTGTAGCCTTCTGTTAAGTCTGTTTATGGAAAGGGACATTTCCAATATTATTACTCAAATTATGATTTGGTACCTTCTGAAGTTCATTTGCTCAAGTATTTAACTAGATATCTTCATGCTAAGACACTGGATACAGTTGACAGTGTCCTTAGACCAAAAATGAAACTGGACACGGTTTATCCTCATAGAAACAATTTGACCTGTTCTTTAACTGAGGTTGAGATGAAATTTTGGGATTTAACAAAAGATAGGAATAGAGCAATAGATGCAAGGGAGAAAACAGAAGGGGATGAGAAATATAAAGGACCATGGGATAAGGAAGAAGCGGAACATTGAGACTCAGGAATTATGCCTGCACTACTTCTAGATTGGCAACACCAAGGAAAATTATGTGTGACTAGAGAAAAATCGACCTTTAAAAGTAAGGGCCTCATTTACTACAAAATGATGCAGCTCGGCTCCGCAAGTCATTTTGCTGCGCAGAGCCGTGTCATTTTAAAAGCACAGGGATTCATCATATTAACAACAATATGATGCATCCGTGTGCTTTCCCCTGCGCTGACGCACAATTGGCTGCCATTCGCCAGCACAGGCACCCTTGCTTCATGTAGCAAGGGTGCCTGCGTTGCGGGGGTGATTATTTTTGTGCAAGAAGGGACACCTTCCTGCACAAAAAAAATCATAATGGCATTTTCCTCTTTCTATGCATGCTGCAGAATGTAGCATGCATAGAAAGAGGAAAAAAGAGGAGAAAGAAAAGTATTTCTTACGTTTCGCCACTCATTCGCCTCCCATGGGGAGGCATAGGATTCTGATGCATTCCCAGGTTTGCAACACTTTGTAAATCTGGGAATGTGTCGGATTCCATGGATGTTGCGTGGGAACGCCCACAGCAACAGCCATAGAGCGCCCCTTTCACGCAAAGAAATGCATGAAAGGGGCCCATATTTACAAGGCCATGAAAAGTCATGCAGGGTGACTTCATGTGGTCTTGTGTAAATATGGGCAGGTACATGGACTTGTAATGAGGCCCTAAGATCATAGGTACACGTGATTTTGACCATATCTTTGAGTATGTAGGAGTTTGGCTTCTGTTCTTGGGAGGACAAGATCCCATTATCCCTGAAGTAATTTTTTTTGTTTGGAGAGAATGCATACTTCAAATTGCCTAAGGGATGGTATGGTACATGTTATTTAGGTGTAATTTTCCCAAAGATTTATCATGTAGAATATTTGAATGATCCTGTGTGAGGTACCAAACCTAGAACTAAACGTGGTAGTGGTGGGGCAGAAATTGTGGGAGAAATGTTTGGTGCAATGATTCCATCTGTAGGTGTAATCTTGAATGATCTAAAGATTAGAAAGTTATTCACCATAGTTTATAAATTGGCCAGTCAGTTACTTATTGGCTGTAGATACTGAAATGGTAGCTATGAGAGCCATAGTTTGGAAGAATTGTCTTGCATTAGACATACTTCTCACAAAAGAGGGCAAAGTCTGCAGGATGTTAAAGGTCCAGTAATGCCGTACCTATATACCTGTCAAGAATGAGGACTTACATAAATACAATAAGAGCATCACTGATTTAAAAGCAGAATTGAAGGAATTAGAAGATGCAGTGCCTGGGAAGGAATATGAGATGGATTTTCTGCAATAGGCAGATGGTTTGAAAACCTAGGAAGTGGAATAGTGAGTTTTATCTTGAGACCTTTTATCATTATCACTATCTGTGTGATATGTCTGTTCATTATCTTTAAAGGATACAATAGTATAAAAGCAAGGAAGGAAAGACAACATGAGAAGGGATTGAAAAGAATTAGAAAGGATGTGGAAATGGAGGAGAATCTCTGTTGATTTTATGATGAAATGAAACACCTGGAAAACACTAGACGAAAGTTGTTGAAGACATCAAGGCTTTGACTTGATTTCACCTGATAAGGATTCATATGTATGTAATTGTGATGGCTAACATCACCATCAGAGGGGGGATTGGAGTAGCACAATTTAGACTCCACCCTTACACGTCACAGAAATGTCCTTATGCACCTACATGTGACACTATATTTACGGTATGCCATACCTTTATTTACGTGTGTGAACATTTAAACGCATTAATTAAATGTTTTTACTGTACAAATTAGAGTTTTATAAATATGTCCGTTAATGTTCAGTTTAACATGAAGACGTATTCTGTATTCACTTTTGTATTTATACTTTAGGCCACAGTTGCATATATTTTGAAAGTCATATTTGAAAGTGTAATCATGTATGTTTTTACTCGCGTATTGCATTTGTTCTCGAGTTACATGTGCACAAGTATAACTATGTAGTTGAGGCGCACGTTTAAATGCTTAGTTAAAGTTAGCCTGACTAAAGGTAGGCCTGGGCGGAAAACTACACTACGCTCGCGTAGTTTGCGTAGTTTGCGCAACTACGCGCTACGCGAATTGCACGTAGCACAGTGCAAAAACGCGTAGCGGGCATTTTTTGCTTGCTCGCGGTCCTCAACGTCAAGTTGGCGACCGCAAGCGAGCAAAATGACATCCCGGCGAGACTTTTTCCTCGTTCGCGATCAGCAACATCAAGTTGCCGATTGCGAGCGTGGAAAATAAACCTCCCGGCGAGATTCTCAACGCGGGGAGGTCAGGTTTCTCATTGCGAGTGGTCGCGTATGATCGCGACCGCTCGCGATGAGAAACTACCAGTCCGCGTTGAGAAAACTGCCGCTCGAGTACAAATCTACTTGAGCGGCAGAAAACAACCGCTTGCACTGTGCAAGATGCCGTTTGCAATGATTGCACAGTGTGGACAAGCATCCGGCACTGTGCAATCATTGTGAACAGCATTTCCTACCGCACTACGCAGTTCGAGTAGTGCACTTCGCACTACGCGAGCTACGCGTAGCGCTACTACGCCCAGGGTTAACTAAAGGGCTTTATTTTGAAATGCATTTTGCTCTTCCAAATTGTTCTTTTTCTTGGCAGGTGCGTTCTCAAGGTTTCATTGGCTAGAGAAAAGGAGTATTGTTGTCTGTACTAGTTTCTTGATAGCAAGGCCTGAGAAGAGACGTCTTGGCAAGAAATGTGCAGACCTAATGAGCAGATGAAGCCTCCTTTTCATCGCATATCAGGAACCAAGAATGTTCAAGGTTGCAGTAATTTTCCAAGTTCTGTGGGATGGAAAAGTCTGGTAATGTTGAAAATGCACAGCACAAGAAGAGAATTGATTGGTTCCTGGTGGTTTGGAAAAAGATATGATTGTTGTTTAAGTTCTACTGGTTTTAATCAGTGCTCACACTGTTAGATGTTACAGCAGATCCCCTTAGACTTTGAGTGGTACAGACCTCTCTGCTTCCATTATTCTTGCAAGTGTGAAGCTTCATGCTAAATACTTATTTCAATTTTGGAAGACTTCTGCTGGAGTCTTTACTATGCTGATACCTCATTGCATTTCTGAATTTCCTGGAGACTCTATTCTATGAGCCATCCTTATTCTAGACTTAGATCCTTGATTAGATGATTTTAGAACTTATTAATGTTTAGGAGAATCAGAGTTTCTTTAAGGGACACCTATTCCTATTCTCAGTTTTTGTATTGCTGTGGTTGTGATTATTTCGTATCTTATTCTACTGAGACTATTGCGATATTTCAGCTTGCCAGCTGTAATCTTGTATCTTTTCAATATTCTCTTGATATGCATATATACGGGTTTGATTATTAATTAGTAATAAATGTACTTAACTTCAATCCTTGATTCCTGGTCCTTATTGTGGGGCCAAATGGACTTCACAAAACTTGAATTGTTTTATTATTGGTAACTCCCTTTGTGCCTCAGTCAACTTAAAAAGATCTGCCAGATGGGAGATTGTAAATCACGCACCTACATGCTCTCAGTGAAAAATTCACACATTTGTTTTTTACTAGTATAAGGCCTACATTTCCCATTGGGTTACCTTTTTACATTTAGTGAGTGATAGCTTTTGCTTGGGAGCAGGTAGAAATTTTAATTTAAAATCCTCTTTAATGGTAAAGTCGAATTTTAAGTCATCAATCTGAAAATGGCACTTTTAGAGAGTTGGCCTTTCCATGGTCTAACCATTTGGTGCTTGCAGCCTGTTTCCGGGCCACATGACTAGGAGGAGTTGGCAGTGGGCCTTTGTGTATTCCTCCAAGATAGCCACATAATAAAGGGACTGGATTTATTGGCAGGATGTGCCACCCTGACTTGATGGGAGGGGCAGAGCTGTCACCTGTCACACTTGCATTTCAAAGACACTGGCTCAGCTTACCTACAAAGAACTTCACACTAGCTTATTGTGCAACCAAACATCCTGGGACCAGGACAAGGAGGCAGGAAATTTCTGAAACTTCTGTGGGGGGAATACTCCTAACGATCTTCCACTTCAAAGCTGTCACCAGGTGTAACACTAGGACCCTCAGACCGACTCTTCAGTACTCTCCTGAACCTGTAGATACTACTGAAGAAGTACTGCCCAGCTGACCTGCTCCACTGGACCTGCCTGAACCTGCAACTAGGCCTGCCTGGCCTGCTGTCTGAGAGCAAAGACTGGACCTGCTCCCTTCTTCCCAGCTAAAGTGACTCTAAGAGTCAGCTGACGACCTCTTGTTCTGGACTTCAGAAGCTCCAGGGGCGTCCCAGCAACTGCCCAGCTGACCTTCTACAACTGGACCTGCCTGGACCTGCAACTGGACCTGCCTGAGCCCTGCTTGCGTCTGCTTGAATGAGTTCCAGATCCACAAGAGGTGCCTCCCAATTCCAGGATCCTTGGTGTGGCATCAGTTGAGCTCCTAGGGAAGAAAAGGAGAAATCCTGGAGATTTGGGCTCTTTGCAACTGTGAAAGGACCTACTCAAGCCAAGATCATGCTGCCCGGGCCGAATGCCCACCCGAAGCTCCGGTGAACCTGACTCAACAACTGCCAGAGGTAACTGGCAACTCGAGATGTGTACTTTGCGCTTCAGCTTCGACAGCCTGCGGTGACCGCCAATGTGAAGCTCCAGCACACCCGTCCACAAGGCTCTCCTGGCTCCTTGTGGCGCCCTCCACCGCAAACTGGACTCTTCACGCCAAACTTTGAGAAGGTAACTTTTTCAGCTGGACTAACCTGACCTCTGTATCCAGGTATATGCTATGTCGTAGTCAGCCTGAACTTGTAGCTTTCGCCCGGTCTAGAATGACCAGATTACCTCAAGTGGCACTTTTTGCTTTTATACACAATACCAACTTAAATCTTTGAAATTGTATATCTCCGGTTGTACTGATTGGGTTTTTGTTGTCTTGATGTCAGATAATTTATACAATTGTATTTAATTTTGTGTGGGATTTTTCTTGTGTTGTGTTTTCACTTTATTTCTGTTTGTCTGCTATATAAATCTTTGCACATTGCATCAAAGTTGAGCCAGACTGCTTTCTGCCAAGCTACCAGAGGGCTAAGCACAGGTTAATTTAGTGACTTCTTGTGGCTCATCCTGACAAGGATTGTAGCTTGAGAAGCACTCACATTCCCCTTAACCAACAACCCAATGTCTCACAGGCGGGAAACGTCCTTTAAGATGAAGCCCCAATCATGCAGTGCATTCACAGCGCCAGCAACAGAACGAACATGTCTTTAGCACACATTTGTTCTCCATGCAAGTCATTCCAACGATTTGCTTTAGGGGGGGCGCATTGGTGGAATGGTGTTGGAATTAAAGTCCAACACATTCCCTGCTGTTGTGTAGACTGGAGTTGGAATAGTAAATTAAACTATTCCAAAATCCATCACCCCCCTAAGGCAAGTTGTTATAATATCATCATACATTCCTCACAGGCATCAAACACTCAAAAGTACATGTCTGAGTGGATGGGACATCATTTACTCTGCGGGACAGTTCCGTGGGTGCTGATGCAATTGTTCGTTCATAGGGGCTCTTCGTTGAAGAACGGCAACAAGGCAAAACATGCCTCTCCAGCACTGACCCTAACTTATGATTTGTAGCAAAGATTGGGATATGTGGGGGTAAATGTCATTGTAACAGTCAATGTGAGTCATCCCTTTGTGAGGAAGTTGAAAGTTCTGGTTGGACGGAGCAGATATATTAATGAATTTAAACCAACAATTATCAGTTTGATCTATGAAAGTTATACATTGCCAGATGTCCCATTGTAATTACTGAAGCCAAAATCAGAACCCTGTTGGAAGAATCAGTAAACACGATAAGCGACTTGACTCTAATTGAATGTGGTGACGTTCTTTCCCTGTACCAAAACATAATGGAAATGCTTCACATTCATGGAATAAGAAAAACGTTTTTCATGAATCTTATCCCCAGGATTGGTTGCTATCTGACAGGATGACCTCAGAAAAAAATATGGCTATCTATAACAGAGGGTTCCCACGGTGAATGATGTCACAATACATCTCAAAAACTCAGCAGACATCAGCAAACAAACCAACTTTTTTAGATCACCTTTAGTTGGTTCTCAGAGATGCAGGACTCAGTTAAGGGACCATTTTTTTTCTCTACTTTAGAATGCCACTTAGAGTTTGTTCCATAAATCAGCATTCATCCCGCTCATGTTTTAAGAATTTTGAGTGGTGTATTGAATGCGCTGGTTAATGATTGTTAGCGCTCTCATATGTTTATTTCAAAATCTGCTTTGTAAAAAAGTGTGCAGAGTGATTAATCTACACTTGAATTCATATTTGTATACTGACAAGGAGGTAATTCGATTAAAATTAACTTGCTATGACTTGTTAAAGTATATTTTCCTGGCTTAGGCTAACTAGGCCTCTGTTGTTTAAAATGGATGTTACATCAAGTTTATTTTCCATTTATATTTTTCCCTGACACTCCATGCAGCAAGATGTGGATTTCTTTATTTTGAGTGGCACTGTTCTTGAAAAAAGCCTGCTAGAAGGCATGCTTTAAGTGTTTCTCAAGGACCTTCTGCTTTCCAGCGGTATTGCATTAATTCACAATGGTTCATTGTTGTTTATAGAACTAGTTAGTTCTGACACCTCCGGATGACAGGTCAGAGGGGCTAAATCAATATAATGTAGTGGGTTAGTGCTAAGATAATAGGGCTATATGACTATTTATAATTATGTAAACTGATTAATTGAAAATGTAATTCTTTCTCACACCATGGTGACAATGCTGTTCTTATGCTTATGGAGAAAATTGCTTTATAAACTCTTGAATTTGGGGGTAAGCCTGGCCTTTTGGTATCTCTACTGGGGCTGCTGCCTGATTTCTTACTGATTGTGCTGCACATTTAGATTTAGTGCCTAATTACGATCTTAGAGGACAAGGTTACTCCTTCACAAATGTGACAGATATCCTGTCTGCCAAATTACAATTCCATTACATCCTTTGGAACTTGCAATACGGCGGACGGGAAATCCGTCACAAATGTGACGGAGTTTCCCATCCTCCAAGATGGCAATCAGGCCCTTAGTCTATTTCTGATTTTGCCTGTAATTCTGCATTGTTCTGATTACTGAGCGCTTTCATGGCAATGACTCTACTATTTCTTTATTGTATTTTTCAATATTGCTATAAACTTTCATGGTTTTCCTAACTTCTGCTCTAGAACTCAATTTTTGAGTAAGTCCTTTTATTCATTGACTGTATTTTGAAATTTTGTTGTGACTCTGGGCAATAGCTCACTTAATTTCCACTACGGCCCCCAGCGCCTTGAGACCCGTAAGGGTGAGTAGCTGTGCTATATAAAAACGGACTTACAACCTTGTCTCTGGGACACATTGCCTCATGATTCAAGCTTAACACCATTCCCGATCCACCCAACATTCTGGGTGCGCCATTGAGGTGAAGATTTTTAGGGGTACATTGCTCTCATAGTTCTTTTGTAGTAGAGGGTGGTTAGGGAGATATGGGGTGGTTTCAGAGACTATTTTTGTCCCTAGACTGGATTTCTGTCTGCATTCACTGGACCATATTTGGATTTCAACTGACATTCCAGTTCTGTTCCTGAACAAAAAGATTGAGTATTAGTCGAGCAGAATGATTTTTTAAATTAAGAGTGTTTAGTGTGCTTGTGATAAATTGTGACTTTTATAGCTTATAGTATGGTTTTGTGTTGGGTCATGAATTGTTATAACTTACACTGTGTGAGATTCTGCACCGTTGATTCTTTGTTCAGTTAATGGTTTGATCACTCTGATTTTCATTTATTTGTCATATTTGTGAATTGAGCTGAAAAGGTTTTGTTTATGTTATTTGTATGCTACGGTAATCAGATTCATCGTAATCTAAGATCTCAAGATATTGTTGAACTTGTCTGCAAAGTGATAGTGTGATTTGTGAGGCGCCGCATTCATACTGGATAGGAATTTGTCCTAATGTAACTAGTGTTCTTTCAGGTTTTGAGTGTTTTAACTGGATTGATACTACTTGCTCTTAGGTGCACAAGAGAAAATACAGTAATCAGAGGTGGATTACCGCTGGATAGGAGTCTGCTTTGGTGTGAATTTGTGATTAAAATGTGCCATGAAGCTACTAGTTTTGTTCCTATTGAGTGTGTGATCCTTTTAATTTAATTTCCTCATTTTCTCCTGTTTAGGTTGAATCGAATATAATTTATTTTGTTTTTATTTTGTGTGTGTTTGGTAGCAAAAGGCATTGCATTATTTTTCCTACTCACTGAGAAGTTCTTGATGCAGTTGGCTGACTGACGATAAGAGTCACGTTAGCATTGGTGAGCCATCATCATGAGTTGCGCTGTTATTGGTTAATTGCTGCCGTAGCTGCTCTGTGATTGGGTGACCTTTGCCAAGGTATACTAGGTGCACTACTACGAGTGATACTACTTCTAACATATATTAAGTGAGTGGCTGGAACAACTTGGCAAACGTAGTAGTAAGAACCTTTTAACTCTATGGGTGGGCGATTTTAATACTCGACTATGTAGTCTACATTCTGAAAAAATATGTGGTCTGACCAACCTAGATGATGTAGGCCAAACACACTTTAATCATAATTGATATGGGGATAAGCTAAATGATCTGATGTTTAAATTTTATTTGGCGTTCTCTAATGAAATTTCATCCCCATATGCCCCATTTAGGTGTACTTTTAACGGGAGAAACACCCACAGTATTAATGCTACATCCTATTATCTAATAATTGCCCCGCTTATGCTCCTAATTTTAATGCTCCTTCTATCTCATTAAGTGACCACCTCCCACAGTCTGTCCAAATTTCACACTTACTATCCAGAAAGCACAGCAACTACACCACGGCCCAGACTGGAGAGCTTGAGCTGGCAACGCTCAATGGCTACTCCCTGCGGTTGCAACAGATTATCCCAGAGGGGTTTTTAAAACAACTAATCTGTAGTAAAGGGGAAGCCTTTGATATCTATTTAGATGAAACCTCACACCCAAAAGATATTAATAATGCCTTTTTGGCAATTACACAGGGGGTGAAGGAGAGTCTCCTTGTTACAATGAACCAAAAAAAGGAGAAAAATGGATGGTTTGATTCATCATGCACCAAGGCTAATAAGAGGCTATTGGACGCATTACACAAAACCCCTAGATGCAGATTTGTGGTCCAGGCCTGCAGACTTGCCTATAAACAGGCGGTGAAACAAGGGAAACTACGGCTCAGTGAACAAGCATGGGAAGCCTTACATGAAGCAAGCACTAATAATGATAACGCATTCTGGAGGGTAGTTAACTCCGTACCTCTGAGAGCAGATACGGGCCCTGGGATTGTGGTCACCATACTAGACGACGACTGGATAAAACATTTCTCTGGTATTTATTCCCTTCTAACTCCTACATCGGAACACGATCAGGCCCACAAACATACTGACATCTTAGTCTCATCCCAATCTTCCCGAATTCTTCAATTTAGTTTGAAGGAAGTCAACATGGCAATTACTGCTAGTAAAGCTGGAAAAGCACCCGGCCCTGATGCTATCCCAGTGGACCTGTACAAAGGTAACATCGCTTTATGGGGACCCTTATTAACTGTTGTATTAAGGGCATGCTGTAATATAGGCTTTCTCCCCATGTGGGCGGAATCAATAATAGTACCTATCTATAAAAAGGGAGATCGACATAATCATGCGTGTTATAGGCCGAATTCCCTGCTTGACTCTTTAGTGAAGGTAGCGGGTTGTATTTTTCTGAACAGGCTACAAAAGTGAGCAGAATCAAAGGATATTTTGTCAGACCTTCAGTACGGGTTTCGCAGTGGGGTTAAGACAATTATACAGGGCCTCAATTTAAGTATGTTAATAGGAAAATATACTAAGATTAAGATTGGGAATTTATTCCTGGGATTTGTTGATCTGTCCTCAGCATTTGATTGTGTCATTCACTCTAAGCTATGGACAATTATGTCAGATATGGGAGTGGAGACACCGATCATCAATTTTCTGAGAGACCTCTATACAGGATCTAATGCTAGGGTCAGATACGGCATTAGAGGAGAATGTACACAGCTCTTCAGCGTGGAGAGAGGTATAAGACAGGGTTGAGTCTTAGCTCCCTTTCTTTTCTTTTCTCCTCATATATAAATAATGTAGGCGCAGCACTGATTTTACATTCTAAAGACCTTCCACAGGTGGGTTATCACCCAGTGCCAGCCCTCCTCTATGCGGATGATGCTGTTCGTATGGCCCGCACCCCCTTGCCTTGCAGTCCCTACTCAACACTTTTGTTGAATTTATGCAGGATCACGACTTGTTAGTTAATCAATCTAAAACATTTATAATGAAGTGTGGCAGGAAAACCGCCACCTGTCGAGATATAAAAATCAGGGACACCAATATAGATTTTACAAATAGCTTTTCATATCTAGGAGTCCTGTTCGACAAAGAAGGCACTTAGAACTGCGCCATATCTACCAGGGCACTATTATTTAGAAAGGCTAGCATGGCCTTACGAAATTTTGCCAGTAGGTTGGGCATAAATCCCCCAGCAGAGATGATTACGATTTATAAGGCCAAATGTATTTGCATAGCATTATATGGGGCGGGGATATAGGGGCATACAAAATGTACAGCACTGCAATTGGTGGAGAATGAGTTTTTGAGGTATCTGCTTGCCACCCCCAAAAGCACCCCTACATATGTTTGTCATGCTGAGTTAGGGGTTCCGTTTCTTACTGCTCTAATCAAGATGCAACCCATATTACTTTGGCATAAAGTCTGGACCTAGGAATATACCGCCCTAAGCCGTGCTATTATTGGGGATTGCTTAAAATCAACCCTGTCCACTCTCATTCCGTGGTTGGTATACATCCAACGTTTTTGTCGAGACTTGGGGCATCCAGACTGTTTTGAGAACCCTGATTCCCTGGTCGCTATTAGTAGAACAGCATTAAAAAATGACTGCACTGCACACTTAGAGAACCTTAGGTTGCCTGCCGAATTATCAAAACCTTCTGTTTTAAAAAATCAACTTATTTTAACTAGTCACGACATGCAGCCATATTTGAAAGATGAATCTAAGCCAACGCATAGATTTGTCCTGACTCATTTTAGAATGGATATTTTCCATCGGCTTGTCAGCTTCCCTGAACCCAATGATTGGTCACTAAATTTAAGCAATTTCCATGATGCCTCAGAGCTCCATCCACCATGCACGTTGTACTTTTTTGTAAATTTTATAATAAATGGAGAAAACGTTACATCCTACCTTTCCTAATGTCCTTACAGCATATCTTTTCCTGCAATCACTGCCTACTGTTGAGCTTTGTTGCGGAATGTCAAGATTCCTGTGGGCTGTTTTTTATGCGAGAAAGAATATAATATCAATGACATGATTAATTTTGTATAATATTTTACAAAATGATTAATTGACACACAATGTTTTACCAATACGGTTTTATAATTATCATTTGAAAATATATGGCAAATTATGGATTTTAAGAATCCTCTAAAAGTTATTATGAAATAGAACAGATGACTATTAGAAAATAGTTAGGCAATAATGCATAGTGGACCCTTAGCTGAGGTTTTTGCATTTTTTCCTCTTCACTTTTCCTCTGTGTTAAAGTAATTATGTAAACATAATGTATGGATGTTATAAACGAAGGATATTAGGATTTAATGATTATTCATATGAAATGATTTTAAAATGTATTGTTAAAATATCTCACATTTTAATTGTATATTTAGGTATCTTTTTATTGTACTTTTATGGTCTAATTTATTTAGATTGAATAAAGTTATTACTGACTGTATATATCTTTGTGTGTATGGGTGTGTAAGTGGCTGTATGGGTGTGTAAGTGGGTGTGTGAGTAGCTATGTGGGTGAGTGAGATGCTGTGTGAGTGGTGGTATTGGTGAGTGAATGGGTGTGTCAGTGGCTGTATGGGTGAGTGAGTGACAGTGTGAGTGGCTCTATGGGTGGGTAAGTGGGTGTGTAGTGACTGAATGGGTGTGTGGCTGGGTGTCTAAATGGCTATATGAGTGAGTGACTTATTGTGTAAGTGGCTGTATAGGTCATTGAATAGCTGTTTGAGTGGGTGTTTTAAGTGAGTTGGTGTGTGAGTGGATGTATTGGAGAGTAAGGGTGTGAATGGCTGTATGGGTGATGACTGGATGTGTGAGTGCTTCTATGGATGGGTAAATGGGAATTTAAGTTGTTGTGTGAGTGAGTGTTGAGTGCTTGTATGAGTGAGTGAATGGCTGTGTTGAAAGTCTGTATGGGTGAGTGAGTGGGTGTGTGAGTGACTGTGCAGGTAAAAAAGTGGGTGTGTAAGTAGCAGTATGGGTGAGCGTGTGGCTATGTGAGTGGCTGTACGGGTGCGTGACTGGATGTATGAATGATCATATGGATGAGTGAATGGTGAGTGGCTGTATGAGTGAGTGAGTAGGTGTGTGAGTGGCTCTATGGAGGAGTGAGTGGGTATGTGAGTACTGGTATGGGTCTGTGAATGGGTATGTGAGTGGTTGTGTGGGAGTGGGCGTACAAGAGGTTTTATGGGGGTGTGAGTGGGTATATGAGTGGTTCTGTGGATGATGTCATCAGTAATGTCATTAGTGATGTCATCAGTGATGTCACTGACCATTTCATGAGTGATGCAATAGTGAAGTCATAAGTAGTACATTGCAGGGTTGTAAGTTATAGTTAACTCAGGTAACTATACCTTCTGAATTTCACTGGTTTTGTTAGAGTGAAATCTGAGCCTAACTATATCGTCCCTGTAACCTCTGTGGTTTTTTAACTAGTAGTCGAGTCTGCAGAGTGGTGGAGAAAAGGGGCGGGCCTCTGACCAGCTCGCAGGAATCCTGCTGTGTCAGAGATACTGGAGGTAACAGGAGGGCTTCTGAGCCCCCAAGAACCCTCAGCATCCAAGAGGACTTCATCCCCAAACAGCAGTGCGCTAAGAGGTGCTTTTGCAGAGTGGTGGGGAAAGGGGGCGTGGCCTCAGAAGACCTCTCAGCAATTCCGCTGTGTGGGACTTAATGCAGGTAACAGGAGGGCTTGTTGGCCCCCAAGGACACTTTAGAGCCAAGGGAACTTAATCCCCCAACTAGCAGTGCGCCAGGAGGTGTGTTTATACAGTGGCGGAAAAAGGGGAGTGGCCTTGAAAGTCCTCTCAGCAATTGCACTCTATGGGACTAACTGGAGGTAACACAAGGGCTTGTAGGCCTGCGGAGTCAAGGTGACATCATCCCCCAACCATTAGTGCACCAGGAGGCAAGTTTGCAGAGTGGTAGAGAAAGAGGGCATGGCCTCTGACAACCCTCCTCTATGCGGATGATGCTGTTCTTATGGCCCACACCCCCTTGCCTTGCAGTCCCTACTCAACACTTTTGTTGAAATTATGCATGATCACGACTTGTTAGTTAATCAATCTAAAACATTTATAATGAAGTATGGCAGGAAAACCACCACCTGTCGAGATATAAAAATCATGCTGGAGAAGCTAACATGCAGCTTCCTCTCTGTAAAAGCAATTGTGCTCCACTTTCAGCAAGGGAGAGCATTCTTAATGCTCCCGCTTGCTGAAAGCAGAGCACAGTTTGCTATGGCTTGGTGGGAGCGGTAAAGCTTTCGCAAAGTCATAGCAAACAGCTATGTGCCAGGGTGGGCATCCTGGGACATAGTAGGAGCTGGCCTGGGGGAGTGGTGGTCCCCAGGGCCATAATTGGATGCAGGAGGGGGGCCGCACGGCCCCCTTCCCGTCTTCAAATTTGCACCGGGGAGGTGGTGGTCCCCAGGGCTGTGTGGGGGGTCTGTGTGGCCCCCTGAATTATTTAAAATTAAAGCTCCAGGAAGGTGGTGGTTCCCAGGGCTGTGGGGGGGCCCCTATTGTGTAACGAGAAAGCCCCGGGAGGTGGTAGTACCTGGGGTGGGGGAGTCAAAGGGGCCCCCACAAATATAATTAAATAAGCCCCAGTGAGGTGGTGGGCCCTGGTGAAATATTCAGCCCCAGGAGGAGGCCCATGTGCCCTCCCTTCATTATTAAAAAAATGCCCCGGGACCTAGCCCACCCGAGGGCTGATAATTAACAAAGCTTAATTTTTTAAACATTTTTAGCAGGATCCGCGGATCCTGCCGATTTAATAAAAAATGCTTTTTATGACCCAGTGGGGTCATTATGTGACCCCCCCCCCAAGAGGCCTAGGGTGTCAAGGTGTTTCTACTGTGCCCCCTTTTCTTTTTTTTTTTCTTTTTTTCAGTGTCTCGGTTCAACCGAGTCACAAGATGGCTGCCAGCACTTCCTGGTTTGAAGTGTTGACAGCCAATTAGATCTCAGCACAAGATCATGAGGGGTCGTGGATCCACCGCTTCCCTATATATACAACTGGAAATTTCTTCAAATAACTCAGCAACTACTGAGCTTATCTACATCATTTAACAAAAAGGTCACTTTCTGCACCAACAGCTACCTTTCTTCCAACTTTGTTGTAATTTCTCTCAGCAGTTCGGAATGTAGCCTTGTCTAAGATTTCCTATGGAAACTAACATGGGTTTGGGAGAGACGGGGGGGGGGAAGCGAGGAGGCTGTATATTTTTCTTAATATTGAGTTCTCCGCACAAAATTCTCATGTATCCTCTTTCTTCTTCTTTCTTTCTTGTAGGTTATCTGCATCGTCCCGGAGGGGACCCTTGGAGGCTAGAAGGCAATAGAAGAAGAATGTGACGGTGAGTATTTTGGTTCCTTTCCTCAAAGGATAAGGACAGATACCTTCACCACACCAGGGTGACCTGAAAGACAGTGAAAGAAAAAAATTTATTAATTAGAGGATGTGATTTCTTTTTTCTGATTCAAGTGCTCTTATATTTCTGCCATCCTCTCCTTGACTTCTTTTTGCAAAAACAACCCAAGGTGACAGGGTTTTTAGAATAAAAGCAAATTCCTTCTGTAGGGATGACTGGAGCATTATTGTTCTTAGGTGTTAATTGGCGACTCCGGAAAAGAATGGGGAAAGAGGGAAGGAAAGAAAAAAACTATACCCTCTCTTGTCGAGTGCTGAGCCAGTGTCAAAAATGACCTATGCTGAATTTACAGGTGTGCTCCAGGCACCCGGTCTGTGCCCAACCTGCACCTATCTAGTTGTGTACCGGTTTTGCCTCTTCACAACTGTGCAGATTACTTTGAAATGAAAAAAAAATCCCAACCTGGAAATAAAGAAAAATAGGCGGTGATCCGTTTGCCTCTCCCCGCCTTCCTTTATTCCCCTCTTTTGACCACCCCCGTTCTGTGGTACGTATCTCCTCTGTCGCAACTCTCCTGAGTTGCGGTGGCTTAAGCACTTACTCCGTGGGCGACCACCACTCCTCACTCCACTCTTCTGGACTCTCCCTGAATTTGGCATCTTCGGTTCTGGAATCCTGGGGGTAGGCTTCTCGAACATTATCCCGATTCTCCAGCCATGCTCCTCGAGACTCTTCTCTCTCGGCAATTTCCGGCTCCCTCCTGTCGCTCTGACGGACTCTCTGTTTGGATGTCATCCTGCTCCGCCTGCACAAAAGAAGGATAGTCCTTCTTTAGTTTCCCGACTGTGAGTCTTTGTCTCTTCCAGGTCCTGCCGTGATTGTTGGAATCCGGAAGAGATAGAGAGAAACTAGGTAAGTGGAAAAAATGCGTTTTGTACCCCCGTGTTTTTCTCGGCCCCTGCTTGACGGATCACCCCAAACTTTTCAAGACAGCAGCTGAAGTGAGCGTCAAACTAGTTTTTAAAGTTTTGTGAGTTATTGGCAAATCAGAAAAACGCTCTCCCTATGGAAAATACTTCCTAACTATAACTACCTACTGGCAATCGCCAGTAGGTACTATATATAAATATTAAACTTTGCAAGGCCATTGAATGAAAATTATGAATTGAAATGCTTGTGACTAAATTATATTGCCCGTGAATATTTGGAATCGAAAATAATGAATTGTGGGACCTGTAATATTTTTATCAAAAAGTCACGTGAGAATGAAGTTAATAGCACACGTGCCTTGTAAAGTCAATACTCACCTTTGATCAAGGCATTTTTCGTCAAAACGCATCAAGCTTGAAGAATACTTGCATGCAGCCACGTTTGAATTCAATGCTGGTGGTTCCGGAACTGGATTTTGGCGTTCTTTATCTTTGGATATATATATATATATCAAAACGAAAATCCCAGAAATGTCCCAGCCACAGCAGCGGCGGCGGCGCAACACAACGGGCACAGACTCCAAAAGCAAGGATGTAGGTTTGATGGTTTTATTCACACATCAATGTCCAAATGACGCGTTTTGGCCGCCAGACATGCGGCCTTGATCACATAACGCGCTGCTTGTGAATGGGTGCAATATATACAAGTGATAGTAGTAGTCTGTTTTCTATACTAACCACATGAGTAGGCGTTTTGCTACAGTTAGGACATTTTTACATTTTAAACAGAGCTCTGCTTTACTGCTGGAAGTAAGTCAGCAGGTGCTTTACACAATACTAGCCAAATGCCACAGACATAATGAACAGACTTCCAGTATGAAGACAGACAGCGCTAAGGCTTCATGTGCCCACCTTGTGTGGATCCTGGACACAAAGTTAAACTCAAAAAGCGGTATACAGACGTAGCAGTGAAATGCTCTCATATTGAAGTAGAGGTAAATTACATGCAATTGCAGACAGGAATACTGTAACATGATGCCCGCATATATACGGGTTGGATTAACTGTGAAATTGACTGCTGTTCGAGTGATCGTTAATCGTGACCATGCAGATTTGGCACCGTCTGCGCGTGAGTGTGTCTATGCGAAACGCCAATGATTATAAGATGTGAGCAATGTTAAAATTAGGAGGTACTCGTGTATATGCGCCGACATCCGTCATGCGCTCCGTGGAATTCGCCATTAGCTGTGGTTAAAAAGTTAATGAGAACTACTACTGTGATAAGAGTGCTGTAAGTAAACACAGTGAGAGGTACGGGCAGTGACTCGGGGAATGTGAAGCGATAGTGAGTGAGAAACAATGATGTGAGAGCATAACATTGAGAGATTTCAGTGCCTAGAAAATGCACTTTTATGCTCACTTGTGCTCTATATACAGTGCACGAAAATAATATAAAAAAATGAGTAATTCAGACAGACTACCAAAGTTAAGAATGACCAACCGAAACCATTAGAGTTCCGATGAAAAATAATGAGAGGAATAAATGCAAATAACGAAAAAAAGTTGCGAATGTAAGTATACATGCACAAATGCAGTTATTATATGTATATAACGAGCTACATGCGTAACGGTAACGGAAAAAATGGGTGACCTCAGACTCAGAAATCTTGCATTACAAGTTGGATACGGCAGAAATGAATAATTAAGGGAACAGAAAAACGACACAACAGTCTCAAAGTTATAGGAAGTTATGTAAATCCTCGCTGGTGTTGAGGCCTGAGGGTGTCTTGGTGTTGAATTCTAAGATGTATTTACTTTCAAGTTGTCGCAAAAGTTTCTCTCGATTCCCCCCTCTTCTCAATATGGGTATGCAGTCAATTACAGAGTATTGGAGGTGGTCAAGATTGTTGTTATGGACCTCCCTAAAGTGACTGGCTACAGGATATGATGGATCATTGTTCACTATAGCTCTGAGATGTTGTAAGATGCGTAAATGCACTTGTAACTTGGTACTGCCTATGTAGCGCAGCCTGCATTTGCACTCAAGTAAATAAACTGCAAACTCTGTTCTGCATGTAATATATATATATATATATATATATATACATATATATATATATATATATATATATATATATATATATATATATATATATATATATATATATATATATATCCCAAAAACTGCCTTGTTTCCCTTTCACTCCTTCGTTGGAAAAAGCAGGCACGGACCACAAGATGAGTGCTTCAAATTATTTATTCATTCAGCATCTGCCATATATATATATATATATATGAAGAACATGTCTAATTATTATATATATTTTTTAAACTGCTACGTTAAGTGCAAGCATTGTGGTTCGCCATGAATTTGGTTTAGGGGGGAGTTGTTACTGCAAGCGAGCATCTCAGGGCTTTGTAAGTAAACATGCAGGGGCCCCGCGGACCCCTCGTAGTCCCGGGGCCACCACCATCCCACAGCTTTAACTTTTATTAATGGTGGACCGTGCGGACCCCCAACCCTGGGGACCGCCACCTCCCTGGGGCAAATGGGTAAAATTACAGCCTCCTGGAGCCAACATGGCCCTGGGGACCACCACCCCCCAGGGCCGGCTCCAGCAATGTCCCAGGGTGCTCACCCCCGGGACATTGCAGTTTGCTATGGCAGTGTGGGAGCACCGCCCCCGCCAAGCCATAGCAAACAGTGCTCCACTTCGAATAAGCAAGAGCAGAAAATGCTCTCACTTACTTGAAGCAGAGCAGAATTGATTTTGGACAGAGGGAGCTGCATGTTAGAAGTTCCCTCTGTCCATTAGCAATGCCGACTCCTGCAAGATGCAGGGAGCGGACAGGGACCGCGGGGGCCTTCAGGCGCCCACGCTGTCCCCAACGTGCAAAACTAGGTGCTCTGGGTGGGAACAGGGCACCCAGTACTGTGGCTAGGCACCGGGGCCTATATATATATATATATATATACAACCGAGTCACAATGTTATGATTCATATAGAGGCCCTAATATAGACGCGTTCATATATGCCGTATATGATCATATTCGCATATGCCCTATTATGGTCATAATCGTATATTCCCTATTTTGGTCATAATCGTCTATGCCCTATTATAGTCATGATCTCCTATGCCCTAATATAGGCATGATCTTTCACCTACATTAGTTCCCTACAGTACACAACGAGCTCTGAGGGTTGAACGTTATCTAGTCTGTGGTTAGAACACTGCAGGGTTTTTCCCGAACACAGGCCTACAATGTACTCATAAATTAGGCATGAGCATTCACCCGCTACATCTCCCGCATAATATGTATGTACAAAGTTCCCCCCTGACGTCTTCCTCATGTCTAACAAAGACCAATACAAACCATACTGAGGGACGAGATACTTTAGGGTATAAATACACCACATCTTGCCACAGTAAGATAGAGGGAACCAAGACTTCCATGCTGACACACTGACCAGAGACGCTGAGGCTCCTGCATGCAGTCGCTCCAGCTGACAGCGGTCTAACACAGCCCTTGCGGGGTGTCCAACTCGAGACCAGGACGGGGTCCCACACTCTCTCTATTCAGGTAATGGGGATCGACTAAATCCTAGAAGGATTCTTGGCTCTTAGGCTTTTAGACCTACACACATGCTAGGTACACTTAGGTACATCTAGTTAGGCATCGTAGGAGTACGTGCACTTTTATAATGCATTTTATATATTCATGTATGTAACCATTATTATTGCAATATGGTAGAACTGTACTATCCTTTCACTTTCGTCGTACTGCTGATAATATATCTCTGCTATTGTCTGCTGGCAGCACATATATTCTACACTAGAATAACAACTGTTCAATAAATACTTATTGAAACGCCCAAACTGTTTATTCTGTGTAACTCTCTGAGACATTTTGGATTACGCAGAAAGAGTAAAACCTTTCTACGACTTAATAAAACCTGATTTTTCAGTCAGACAATGGACACAGGAACATACAAACATCCTACGTTCACTACAAGAAGACTTGATAGCTTCAAAACACTTACAGACACGCGTAAACGTACGCAACTTAGTGATCCGAGTAATAGCCGGTCAATGCGGGTACACTTACTTGACCTTCAATGAAGGAGAAACAGTACCAATCGCATACAAATCACACCTGTACACAAACGCAGAGATGCGTGTCACTTCAACAGAAAAAATCCTGACAGCAGTGCAGACCGCTGTAGCAAGAGAAAGAGCTCTGGCTCAGGGAAAATGCATAATAGTCGTAACCCCAGTACCAGCCTTAGAGGCTGTTACAAAGGCTAGCATTCCAAATGCGAAAGCCTTACATCCCAGATGGATACAATGGGCTAATTCTCTTACTGCAACGGATGTTGAATACAGATTTGATCCAAGTTTAAAAACACAAGCATTTCTACAATATGAACAAGAATATCCTCTACCAAATGAGATTTTGCCTCTAGATCAGTATGAATAAATTATTTACACTGACGGATCTGCTCAACCGGCCATAGGGAGTAAGCAAGCTTACAGCACAGCGTGTGCAATCGTTAAAGGTCACATGCGCGATGGAAAGTTCCATCCAAGTTGCACTAAAACGCAATCTTTAGGAGACTGCACGGCTCAGTTGGCAGAATTGAAAGCACTAATACTGGCACTGGTAAATACGGAACACGAATTCCCCACACTAATTGTGTGTGATTCCTTTTACTGTGTACAGTCGTACAATGAATATTTACATCATTGGGAACAAAACGGGTTTAAAGATGCGAAAGGTGGCACAATTAAGCATAAAATGCTATGGGAACAGGTAGTGGAGTTGAGAAACGAACTACCAAGGGCTCACGTGATACATACACTGAGTCATCAGCGTGATGGCGTTCACGTTGAAGGGAATTCATTGGCTGATGAAGCCACAAAGGGGGCTGTACGCACAGCATCCGTAGCTGCAATCACTCATTCAAAAACGAGGATACAATGGGCTAATTCTAACTGCAACGGATATTGAATACAGATTTGATCCAAGTTTGAAAACACAAGCATTTCTGCAATACGAACAAGAATATCCTCTACCAAATGAGATTTTGCCTCTAGATCAGTATGAATATATTATTTACAACGATGGATCTGCTCAACCGGCCATAGGGAGTAAGCAAGCTTACAGCGCAGCGTGTGCAATCGTTAAAGGTCGCATGCGCGATGGAAAGTTCCATCCAAGTTGCATTAAAACGCAATCTCTAGTAGACTGCACGAACTGTTGGCAGAATTAAAAGCACTAATACTGGCACTGGTAAATACGGAACACGAATTCCGCACACTAATCGTGTGTGATTCCTTTTACTGTGTACAGTCGTACAATGAATATTTACATCATTGGGAACAAAACGGGTTTAAAGATGCGAAAGGTGGCACAATTAAGCATAAAATGCTATGGGAACAGGTAGTGGAGTTGAGAAACGAACTACCAAGGGCTCACGTGATATACACTGAGTCATCAGCATGATGGCGTTCACGTTGAAGGGAATTCATTGGATGTTGAAGCCGCAAAGGGGGCTGTACGCACAGTGTCCATAGCTGCAATCACTCATTCAAAAACGAGAATAGACGGCGAGATTTTGGTAGCTGTCAATGCTTCACGCAAAGGCAGCACAGCAGTACCTAAGAAATTTCCACTCAAGTACTCCTACAAGTTAGATGCACAAAACATTCCATATGCTCAGATTCCTGGAGTGGGGGATAGAGTAATACCAAATATGGATCGTAGGCAAGGCTTAATTCTAGCAGCACACAAGGGTTTGGGATCTGCGCATACAGGCGTCACAGCGACTATTTGTTTACTGAAACAGCGCTACTGGTGGCCAGGGTTAACAAAGCAGACCAAAGACTATGTCTTAAAGTGCGACATCTGCCAGCAGATGAAAGGCTCCACCATAGCACGCCCAGCGCAGACACCATTGTTAAAATCAGACAAACCTCTCGCATGTGTGTATTTGGACCACTGCGGACCCCTACAATCGGATGGGGCCAAGAAATATATCATGGTTGCAGTGGATTCCTGCTCTAGATTCCTATGGGTCTGGCCTCAGCGCTCGGCTGATGCTCAAACTGTTATAAAAGATTTGCGAGTCTTTATCGGCACATACGCAGTTGGCACATTACATTCTGACCGTGGCCCGGCGTTTAGCTCTCGGGCTTACAAAGAGGCCATGGAAGGAATGGGCGTAGCATTGCGGTAGTCCTCTCCGTACCATCCTGAGGGAAATTCTGTTGTGGAGAGGAAAAACCGTGACTTAAAGCAATCTTTAACAGCTAGGGTATTAGGCAAGGGCGGTAGTTGGGTCAGTCACCTTTATGGGGTCCAAAGAGCAATTAACAACCAGCCAAGAAGCTCTCTAGGGGGTGTCACTCCTTACGAGGTCCTATTTGGGACAAGAATGTGTGTACCTGATCTTGCTTGTGGAGGCACAGTGGCAGATGAAAAACCATTTGATATCCATGATCGTTTGGCTGTTTTACAGGATCTAAATGAATCCAGGACACTACAAAGCAGCGTCCACTTAAAACAGACCGCCACTGAGGAAGTCAAGGCAGTAACGGCAAGACCTGTCTGGATCCCAAAAGTCGGGGATCTGGTCAGAGAAAAGATTGCAGACAAGAAAGAATTCGGCCCATCCTACAGAACAGCTGTACTGGTCCTAGCAATCCAAGGCACAAGAACTGTACTTCTGCCGCCTCTTGCCGGGAAAAAGGAGAAAAGATTTGTCTCAATCGACTTAATCAAACCACACTATGTGGCCGATACTAAACAGTAGGCCTCGTGGTCTCCACAGTAGCAGACGCCCTCCTCTCGCTACAATCCAAGAAGTTCAAACAGAAAGACTCATTACATTTGAAGAGCCACCTGTACGGAATAAAGGACTAAGCAACAATTCTATGGAACTCGTTCCACTTCAACAAGAAGTTCAACTTCAAGAAGAAAATCAACTTAACAACCAAGTTGCAATAAGACCGACTACAGACGTCTACGTCAACATCCCTCGTCAAGAGCAAAATCCAATTTCAACAAATCCCGATGCAATTCCAACAATTGATCGAACTGCTTCTGGCTATTTCTTGAACTTTGATACGTTTTCACTGGATCCCAGCGAGCCGGAAACGACGCCAGCCAAAAAATCACACAAACAGAAACTCATTGACTTTTTGCACTTTTTTAGAAAGACTTACCTGGTGTCACCTTGGATAGAACTATGGTATATCACTGGGATTCTATTTTTTCTTTTCTGGCTAGGTTTAATTATAACTTTTAGTATGCTTATTAATGGACGATATCTCCAGCAGAGCTCTACAGCCCAAAGAGTCAATTTGATTTTAAAGCCACACCAGTCTTCACATCGTGAACCAAGAGACTTGTCTTCAGTGAACATCACAGCAGTTCCTATACCGGACGGTATAGTATGGGACAAGATTGATTTTGATATATTCGGTCCGACTGAACCTTTAAAGCTTAAACATGTATTTAAAATTTCTTTAAGTGATATCATTACCTCCAGTACATTGTCTGATGATTGGGACACTGAAACTGTAAATAATATGATCTCTGATTTAGAAAAAACTGCAGCATTTCCGAACAATGAAATGTTAGAAGGTACTTCAGACTATGATACATTGTACTGTTACCAACATTATGGTCATCATTTCTTGCACAAATCTATAACACCGAGAAATGTATTTGAATACCACCAGTGGGAACACTGCCCAACACCTCCAAAAGGTAGTTCGCAAACTTTTGCACAAAAATTCACATACTTTTCAGGGTTTAATACATCTGACCCGAAGTCATTTTATTACAAAGTGGCAACAACATCATCACAGAAAATTATGTTGACTAACACCAAACAGATTTACTTTGCTTCCTTTATGGCCCAGTTGTCTACACAGGGTTTCGACCTATGGAAGGACACTATAGATTTAAAATCAATCTGGGGTTCTAGGGACTGGCAGGTCCAGGGAACAGAAGCGCTTTTTAGAGCATGCCTCATTCCAAAGCAGATGATATTTCTAAATGAAACTGTGCAACAGACATCCTGTCTTGGACTAGCCAAGAACAAGGAAATGAACACACCGGGGTTTCCAGCACCATCAGAGATGGGTGGAGGGTAGAATTCAACTACACACGGGGTAGGATTAGATGACATTCTCCAGTACAACAGGTCAGATCCCAATTGGACAGAATGGCTGATTTGGCCCATTGACACAAACACATGTCAACAGAGATTCCTGGGTATAGCCGAGGGGTTTATTATCAGTAGGCCAGATACACACTATATACAGAGACAACACCCAGGGGTAGTGACATCCTATAGTGTTGGGAAGTTGTGCTTTGATTGGCTAGAAACCTCAACACTCACAGAAGTAAAACATCACTTGACCTTACTCACACCTGATGTAGACCTTAGGGATTTTTTGCAAGGCCCAAGGAAAACACGTCAGAAACGTTTCATATATGCTGGCATTTATGCCTATTATAATGAAAACTGGAAAATATCCCAACAGGAGGCCGCAGAAAGAATACGGGAAATAGACTGTATTATCTCAGAGAAGGCATTACCTGTAGTGGATAATTGGTTAACAACTTTGACCTCCAGGATATACTCCTTAGGCAACATTGTATCTTTGGCAATTGACGTATTAGAACAAGACTTGGCCTTGTTACAACACGGGCAATCTCAGTTAGGTTCTATTATAATATTAAGCTGGATGCTGCAATCTTTGCGTGCAGGCTACGTGCCCTGGCGTTTCATAAACACCACGTCTCTGTTTTCAGGATACAATCTAACCGATAAAAGACAAAAATGGCACAGAGGGGAGTCAAATATACAATGCTGCGTATTGAGAAACTGGAAAGGTTACCATTCACTGTAGCCGAATCACCATCAACTGAATAGCTAATTCATGGCCAAATCACTCTGCCGGTCACTACGTTTCAGTTTCAATATTGTCTTGAGCAAAGGCAGGCAAATATGAAAAAATGGGTATGGGCACATTAAGGAAACTTGGGAGTTCCCCTATAGATATCGATGCCGGAGCGGGGATCGAGAAGTGTTTCTGAGTGGTACAAATTGCAAGAACGCTTTAAGCGGTTCTCTCATGTGTCAGGATATTTCTCTGCACGGAGCATGTAGGGGTTCGCTAGCGAATCTATCTTGTCACATGTCAGGGACCCCAGCAGCCATGATCACGCCGGTTTTCCAGCTGCTCTCGAATGGGAGTTACTTGATGCTAAACGATCCAGGTTGTTTGGGATGCTTCCAGGCGTTGCCTATCTGGTCACTGTTAAATCCAGGGTTTCTTGCTGTATGCAAGTATTGTTTCTGCCACTGAACACAGTCAGGGAGGCGCCTTTATGGCCTTCGCTGAATGTTTCCTTTATACAATTTGATACTTTGAGCAGACTGAAAGCCATGCTTGTACAGCAACCTGTGCCCTTAACCTCCGCTCGAGAAACCTTTGAACTTCAAGTTGCAAGGACCTCAACTGAGATACAGGCGCTTATACGTACGAACTGCCCCTTTCATTTCGCAGAAATGGTGGGTCGTATCTTTAACATGTCTGATACGAGCGGTAATGTACACCTATTTAAGACCATAGGGTCAGGACTATTAAGCACCTTTCAGACAGTCCTCGGAGTAATCCCAAATTTTATACACTCCGTATTGGGAAGCGTGTTTGGAGGTCTCCCGCTTATCCTGTTCCTAATTGCAGGAGTCCTGATTGTAATCTTCCTGCTACGCAATGGACGGCCCAATTTCCGAGGAAATGGCGAACGTACTCATGGAGCGGAAGTACCGTGAACGCATGGTGCAGCTTCTGGGTATACCTTGCCTAAGAGAACTGAACGCCTCTTGGTTTCTATCGTTTAGACCAGTCTGGGTGGACTGCATCTTACCTGTTCTTCGATGCCTGTTTTGCGGAGAAGAATGCACGTTGCCTCTCTGTCTAACGTTTCCATCAGATACGCCTCCGGACATGGATGCTATGCTGGACCCCCTAAAGGCCCATGCTCTGCGTTGTCCCCAGCGTCTTCCAATTCTGATGAATGCATTCCTTGAGAATCCACAGGTGGCGTTTGCTCCTGCTGGGTTAGGTGGCTCCGCCACAGGCACTCAGGTAACAACTGCCGCACAAGCTTCCGCAGCACCGACTTTTGGCAGTGCTGAATTCCATCTATGTGCGATTGACGTTCTCTGTGAGGCGTTGGATTTGTCGTCTGCAGTAGCTAACACCGATAATATTGTATCTCCCAGCCAGGACACTTAATCTTGAATTGGCTCATCGCGTCCTGGGAAAGAATTCGGCTTCTCCACTTCGTTTAATAAAAAACGAACTAAATTTGGAACATTTCCTAAATTGACACTTTCACTTGAGAAAGAAAGGCCTTCTTCTGCTTGTAGTAATGCAACTTTTATAAGTGAGAAAGAATTGACTTTTTCAAATGGCAACTAAAGAATAGCTGATTTGTAACATTTTTAAACATTTTTTAAATGTCTTTTTAAAACCATGTTTTTAGCTGTTTTTAAGAAAAAATGTAAATTGTTCAGATTTTAAGTATGGTCATTGTCATCCAATTCGAAAGTGGAGTGGGTGTTATGTTTCATATAGAGGCCCTTATATAGACGCGTTAGGCATCGTAGGAGTGCGTGCACTTTTATAATGCATTTTATATATTCATGTATGTAACCATTATTATTGCAATATGGTAGAACTGTAGTATCCTTTCACTTTCATCGTACTGCTGATAATATATCTCTGCTATTGTCTGCTGGTTGTTGCAGCACATATATTCTACACTAGAATAACAACTGTTCAATAAATACTTATTGAAACGCCCAGACTGTTTATTCTGTGTAACTCTCTGAGACATTTTGGATTACGCAGAAAGAGTAAAACCTTTCTACGACTTAATAAAACCTGATTTTTCAGTCAGACAATGGACACAGTAACATACAAACATCCTACGTTCACTACAAGAAGACTTGATAGCTTCAAAATACTTACAGACACGCGTAAACGTACACAACTTAGTGATCCAAGTAATAGCGGGTCAATGCGGGTACACTTACTTGACCTTCAATGAAGGAGAAACAGTACCAATCGCATACAATTCACACATGTACACAAACGCAAAGATGCGTTTCACTTCAACAGAAAAAATCCTGACAGCAGTGCAGACCGCTGTAGCAAGAGAAAGAGCTCTGGCTCAGGGAAAACGCATAATAGTCGTGACCCCAGTACCAGCCTTAGAGGCTGTTACAAAGGCTAGCATTCCAAATGCGAAAGCCTTACATCCCAGATGGATACAATGGGCTAATTCTCTTACTGCAACGGATGTTGAATACAGATTTGATCCAAGTTTAAAAACACAAGCATTTCTGCAATACGAACAAGAATATCCTCTACCAAATGAGATTTTGCCTCTAGATCAGTATGAATATATTATTTACACTGACGGATCTGCTCAACCGGCCATAGGAGTAAGCAAGCTTACAGCGCAGCGTGTGCAATCATTAAAGGTCGCATGCGCGATGGAAAGTTCCATCCAAGTTGCACTAAAACGCAATCTCTAGGAGACTGCACGGCTCAGTTGGCAGAATTAAAAGCACTAATACTGGCACTGGTAAATACGGAACACGAATTCCCCACACTAATTGTATGTGATTCCTTTTACTGTGTACAGTCGTACAATGAATATTTACATCATTGGGAACAAAACGGGTTTAAAGACGCGAAAGGTGGCAAATTAAGCATAAAATGCTATGGGAACAGGTAGTGAAGTTGAGAAACGAACTACCAAGGGCTCACGTGATACATACACTGAGTCATCAGCGTGATGGCGTTCACGTTGAAGGGAATTCATTGGCTGATGAAGCCGCAAAGGGGGCTGTACGCACAGCGTCCGTAGCTGCAATCACTCATTCAAAAACGAGGATACAATGGGCTAATTCTCTTAGTGCAACGGATGTTGAATACAGATTTGATCCAAGTTTAAAAACACAAGCATTTCTGCAATACGAACAAGAATATCCTCTACCAAATGAGATTTTGCCTCTAGATCAGTATGAATATATTATTTACACTGACGGATCTGCTCAACCGGCCATAGGGAGTAAGCAAGCTTACAGCGCAGCATGTGCAATCGTTAAAGGTCGCATGCGCGATGGAAAGTTCCATCCAAGTTGCACTAAAACGCAATCTCTAGGAGACTGCACGGCTCAGTTGGCAGAATTAAAAGCACTAATGCTGGCACTGGTAAATACGGAACACGAATTCCGCACACTAATCGTGTGTGATTCCTTTTACTGTGTACAGTCGTACAATGAATATTTACATCATTGGGAACAAAACGGGTTTAAAGACGCGAAAGGTGGCACAATTAAGCATAAAATGCTATGGGAACAGGTAGTGGAGTTGAGAAACTAACTACCAAGGGCTCACGTGATACATACACTGAGTCATCAGCGTGATGGCGGTCACGTTGAAGGGAATTCATTGGCTGATGAAGCCGCAAAGGGGGCTGTACGCACAGCATCGGTAGCTGCAATCACTCGTTCAAAAACGAGGATACAATGGGCTAATTCTCTTACTGCAACGGATGATGAATACAGATTTGATCCAAGTTCGGCCTGTAGTGTGGCTAAAGTTTCCTATGGGAATTAAGATTACAAATGCAACCTTATTTCGTGCCCCAAATTCTCAGTCCCCACTGCACGGATCACCCCCAAAACTTTCTATAACAATAGAACCCTCCTTGACACTTCTTTGGGAAATTTTCATGTAGATTGGTCAAACGACGCCAAAGTTATAGCCAAGTCAAAAATGCTTTTCCTCTGGAAAATAGGTCCTAACTATAACTACCTACTGGCAACTGCCAGTTTTTACTATATATATATATATATATATATTCACTGAAAAAACCATAGGTTTTAGGGACAGTTATAGTTAGTTGGACATTGCACTCGTACAAAACCCGTGAAATTCCCCGTTATAGTTAGTTCAGCTAACTATAACTCGCGCCCGCAATGCACTGCTGATGACGTCACATATTACATCACTCATGACATGGTCAGTGACATCACTGATGACATCACTGATGACATCTCAAATGACATCACTGATGACATCATCCAGTGACTGTGTGTTTCTGTAAAGTTTAAATATGTTTAATATATATAGGGAAAGGCGTATTGAAGAATGAGTGGGTGTATAAGTGTCTGAATGGATGATTTAGTACGTGCGTGACTGACTCTACAAGTGAGTGATTAAACGTATCTTACTGAATGCATGGGTTAGTGACTAAACTGTGTGAATGTCTGTATCCGTCTGTTGGTGTGTAAGTGGATGCATGGATTTGCGAATAGCTACATGAGTGTCTATATGGGTTATTGATTGGTTCTATGAGTATCTGTATGGGTGCCTGAGTGTTTGTGTGGATGGGGTGTGTGCGACTGTGCATAGATGTGTGAGTGGGTGATTCACTGGGTGGATGGTTTCAAGAGTGCATCTGTGATAGACTGTATGGGTGGGTAAGTGTGTGTAAGAGTGTGTTAGTGAGTGAATGTATGTCCCAGTGGTACATGTGTGAGTAACTACATATGTGAAAGGCAGTATATATGTGTATTGGAGTATATAAATAGCTATAAGCGAGAGTGAGTGATTGTGATAGTGGCTGTATGGATGAGTGTGTGCTTGTATCAGTGATTGTATAAGAGCGTAACAATGTGCTAGTATTTGTATGATTAAGTGAGCTGGTGTGTGTATAACTGTATAGGTGAGTAAATGGCAGTGTGTTTAATTATTTGCATGACTGACTAGGTGTGTGAGTACCTCTATGGATGAGTGGCGGTGTTTGAGTGTCTATATAGGAGTAAGAGTGCATATGATAGTCCTGTACTGAGTGACCATAAGTATGAGTGACTGTACGGGTGAGTGAGTGGATGTGTGTGTGTAGACCTAAGAATCAGTGAGTGGGTATGTAGTTATTGGTGTTGGAGTGTCTATGGTTTTGCGAATGGCACTCTGTAATTTAGATTGGGTGTATCAAAGGTTATATTAGGGTGTGAGGAGCTGCATCAGATTATCACGTGGATGATGTCATCAGTGATGTCATTTGAGATGTCATCAGTGATGTCATCAGTGATGTCACTGACCATGTCATGAGTGATGTAATATGTGACGTCATCAGCAGTGCATTGCGGGGCGCGAGTTATAGTTAGCTGAACTAACTATAACGGGGAATTTCACGGGTTTTGTACGAGTGCAATGTCCAACTAACTATAACTGTCCATAAAACCTATGGTTTTTTCAGTGAATTTCAAAGGTTTTTTAAATGCTAATTTCTAACTATAACGTGTCTGAAACCTATGGTTTTTTCAGTGAATTTCAAAGGTTTTTAAAATGCTAATTTGTAACTATAACGTGCCTGAAACCTACGGTTTTTTCAGTGAATTTCAAAGGTTTTTAAATGACAATTTTTAAATGTATTAATTTTTATATAAATTTTTTTCATACTGATTTACATTTTTTAGAAACAATTTCTTTTACATATTTTATTTTTAAATTACATTGTAATTACATTATACATTACATTACAAAAAATACTTTCTCAGAATGAATTACTTTAGTTTAAATACTTTGCACATAGGCAATAGACTTTTAAGTACAGTAGTTACAGTTGTTGCAATGGGCAACACATTTTCAAACACAATGCAACATTCAGCTCAATGTGAATTTCTAGTTAAATGCAATTAGTTACTTTATGGATTACTTTTTCTAACCACAGGACTGGATCCTAGATTCAGTCCTGGTACATCTCCTGTAAACAGTTGAGTAAAAGCGTTTTGGTTACAGTTGTGATTTTTAAGGAATATTATTGTATTTTAAAAGTTGACACTTAGAAACTTTTTCTCATAGAATCACCAATGTTATCCTATGGAAGGAAATTCACTTAGCAGGTAAAAACTGTTATCGTTACTTTTTCTTACTCAGTGTTGGATCCTGGATCCAGCACTGGTGCATCTCCTGTAAACAGTTGAAAGAATGCGTTTAAGTCATACAGGCGATTTTTAAGGAATATTTGTAGTTTGTGAAAATCGACACTTTGAAACTTTTCTGCTGAAAACCAGACAATGGATTCCTATGGAAGAAAATATAAGTTACTGGTAAGTACGGTTAACATTACTTTTCAGGACCAGTACTGGGCTGAAAGATACAGCACTGAGGTCTCTCCTTATAACAGGTGAGTAAATCGGAATTCGTATTTCTGCTGATTTTAGAGGAATATTTGTATGTTTCAAAAATCAACACTTAGAAGAATTTCCAAGTGAAACCAGTCAATGTTAGCCTATGGAAGGAAATTCAAGTTACCGGTAAGTACGGTTAAAATTACTTTTCAGGACCAGTACTGGGCTGAAAGATACAGCACTGAGGTCTCTCCTGATAACAGGTGAGTAAATCGGAATTCGTATTTCGGCTGATTTTAGATGAATATTTTAAAGTTCCAAAACTCCACACTTAGAAGAATTTCCAAGTGAAACCAGTCAATGTTAGCCTATGGAAGGAAATTCAAGTTACCGGTAAGTACGGTTAAAATTACTTTTCAGGACCAGTACTGGGCTGAAAGATACAGCACTGAGGTCTCTCCTGATAACAGGTGAGTAAATCGGAATTCGTATTTCGGCTGATTTTAGAGGAATATTTTAAAGTTCCAAAACTCCACACTTAGAAGAATTTCCAAGTGAAACCAGTCAATGTTAGCCTATGAAGGAAATTCAAGTTACCGGTAAGTACGGTTAAAATTACTTTTGAGGATCAGTACTGGGCTGAAAGATGCAGCACTGAGGTCTCTCCTGATAACAGGTGAGTAAATCGGAATTCGTATTTCGGCTGATTTTAGAGGAATATTTTAAAGTTCCAAAACTCCACACTTAGAAGAATTTCCAAGTGAAACCAGTCAATGTTAGCCTATGGAAGGAAATTCAAGTTACTGGTAAGTACGGTTAAAATTACTTTTCAGGACCAGTACTGGGCTGAAAGATGCAGCACTGAGGTCTCTCCTGATAACAGGTGAGTAAATCAGAATTCGGATTTCGGCTGATTTTAGAGGAATATTTGTAGGTTTCAAAAATCAACACTTAGAAACTTTTTCAGCAAAAAGCAGGCAATGATATCCTATGGAAGGAAATTCAAGTTACTGGTAAGTACGGTTAAAATTACTTTTGAGGATCAGTACTGGGCTGAAAGATGCAGCACTGAGGTCTCTCCTGATAACAGGTGAGTAAATCGGAATTCGTATTTCGGCTGATTTTAGAGGAATATTTTAAAGTTCCAAAACTCCACACTTAGAAGAATTTCCAAGTGAAACCAGTCAATGTTAGCCTAGGAAGGAAATTCAAGTTACCGGTAAGTACGGTTAAAATTACTTTTCAGGATCAGTACTGGGCTGAAAGATGCAGCACTGAGGTCTCTCCTGATAACAGGTGAGTAAATCGGAATTCGTATTTCGGCTGATTTTAGAGGAATATTTTAAAGTTCCAAAACTCCACACTTAGAAGAATTTCCAAGTGAAACCAGTCAATGTTAGCCTATGAAGGAAATTCAAGTTACCGGTAAGTACGGTTAAAATTACTTTTGAGGATCAGTACTGGGCTGAAAGATGCAGCACTGAGGTCTCTCCTGATAACAGGTGAGTAAATCGGAATTCGTATTTCGGCTGATTTTAGAGGAATATTTTAAAGTTCCAAAACTCCACACTTAGAAGAATTTCCAAGTGAAACCAGTCAATGTTAGCCTATGGAAGGAAATTCAAGTTACTGGTAAGTACGGTTAAAATTACTTTTCAGGACCAGTACTGGGCTGAAAGATGCAGCACTGAGGTCTCTCCTGATAACAGGTGAGTAAATCAGAATTCGGATTTCGGCTGATTTTAGAGGAATATTTGTAGGTTTCAAAAATCAACACTTAGAAACTTTTTCAGCAAAAGCAGGCAATGATATCCTATGGAAGGAAATTCAAGTTACTGGTAAGTACGGTTAAAATTACTTTTGAGGATCAGTACTGGGCTGAAAGATGCAGCACTGAGGTCTCTCCTGATAACAGGTGAGTAAATCGGAATTCGTATTTCGGCTGATTTTAGAGGAATATTTTAAAGTTCCAAAACTCCACACTTAGAAGAATTTCCAAGTGAAACCAGTCAATGTTAGCCTATGGAAGGAAATTCAAGTTACTGGTAAGTACGGTTAAAATTACTTTTCAGGATCAGTACTGGGCTGAAAGATGCAGCACTGAGGTCTCTCCTGATAACAGGTGAGTAAATCGGAATTCGTATTTCGGCTGATTTTAGAGGAATATTTTAAAGTTCCAAAACTCCACACTTGGAAGAATTTCCAAGTGAAACCAGTCAATGTTAGCCTATGAAGGAAATTCAAGTTACCGGTAAGTACGGTTAAAATTACTTTTGAGGATCAGTACTGGGCTGAAAGATGCAGCACTGAGGTCTCTCCTGATAACAGGTGAGTAAATCGGAATTCGTATTTCGGCTGATTTTAGAGGAATATTTTAAAGTTCCAAAACTCCACACTTAGAAGAATTTCCAAGTGAAACCAGTCAATGTTAGCCTATGGAAGGAAATTCAAGTTACTGGTAAGTACGGTTAAAATTACTTTTCAGGACCAGTACTGGGCTGAAAGATGCAGCACTGAGGTCTCTCCTGATAACAGGTGAGTAAATCAGAATTCGGATTTCGGCTGATTTTAGAGGAATATTTGTAGGTTTCAAAATCAACACTTAGAAACTTTTTCAGCAAAAAGCAGGCAATGATATCCTATGGAAGGAAATTCAAGTTACTGGTAAGTACGGTTAAAATTACTTTTGAGGATCAGTACTGGGCTGAAAGATGCAGCACTGAGGTCTCTCCTGATAACAGGTGAGTAAATCGGAATTCGTATTTCGGCTGATTTTAGAGGAATATTTTAAAGTTCCAAAACTCCACACTTAGAAGAATTTCCAAGTGAAACCAGTCAATGTTAGCCTAGGAAGGAAATTCAAGTTACCGGTAAGTACGCTTAAAATTACTTTTCAGGATCAGTACTGGGCTGAAAGATGCAGCACTGAGGTCTCTCCTGATAACAGGTGAGTAAATCGGAATTCGTATTTCGGCTGATTTTAGAGGAATATTTTAAAGTTCCAAAACTCCACACTTGGAAGAATTTCCAAGTGAAACCAGTCAATGTTAGCCTATGAAGGAAATTCAAGTTACCGGTAAGTACGGTTAAAATTACTTTTGAGGATCAGTACTGGGCTGAAAGATGCAGCACTGAGGTCTCTCCTGATAACAGGTGAGTAAATCGGAATTCGTATTTCGGCTGATTTTAGAGGAATATTTTAAAGTTCCAAAACTCCACACTTAGAAGAATTTCCAAGTGAAACCAGTCAATGTTAGCCTATGGAAGGAAATTCAAGTTACTGGTAAGTACGGTTAAAATTACTTTTCAGGACCAGTACTGGGCTGAAAGATGCAGCACTGAGGTCTCTCCTGATAACAGGTGAGTAAATCAGAATTCGGATTTCGGCTGATTTTAGAGGAATATTTGTAGAATTCAAAAATCAACACTTAGAAACTTTTTCAGCAAAAAGCAGGCAATGATATCCTATGGAAGGAAATTCAAGTTACTGGTAAGTACGGTTAAAATTACTTTTGAGGATCAGTACTGGGCTGAAAGATGCAGCACTGAGGTCTCTCCTGATAACAGGTGAGTAAATCGGAATTCGTATTTCGGCTGATTTTAGAGGAATATTTTAAAGTTCCAAAACTCCACACTTAGAAGAATTTCCAAGTGAAACCAGTCAATGTTAGCCTAGGAAGGAAATTCAAGTTACCGGTAAGTACGGTTAAAATTACTTTTCAGGATCAGTACTGGGCTGAAAGATGCAGCACTGAGGTCTCTCCTGATAACAGGTGAGTAAATCGGAATTCGTATTTCGGCTGATTTTAGAGGAATATTTTAAAGTTCCAAAACTCCACACTTAGAAGAATTTCCAAGTGAAACCAGTCAATGTTAGCCTATGGAAGGAAATTCAAGTTACTGGTAAGTACGGTTAAAATTACTTTTCAGGACCAGTACTGGGCTGAAAGATGCAGCACTGAGGTCTCTCCTGATAACAGGTGAGTAAATCAGAATTCGGATTTCGGCTGATTTTAGAGGAATATTTGTAGGTTTCAAAAATCAACACTTAGAAACTTTTTCAGCAAAAGCAGGCAATGATATCCTATGGAAGGAAATTCAAGTTACTGGTAAGTACGGTTAAAATTACTTTTGAGGATCAGTACTGGGCTGAAAGATGCAGCACTGAGGTCTCTCCTGATAACAGGTGAGTAAATCGAATTCGTATTTCGGCTGATTTTAGAGGAATATTTTAAAGTTCCAAAACTCCACACTTAGAAGAATTTCCAAGTGAAACCAGTCAATGTTAGCCTAGGAAGGAAATTCAAGTTACCGGTAAGTACGCTTAAAATTACTTTTCAGGATCAGTACTGGGCTGAAAGATGCAGCACTGAGGTCTCTCCTGATAACAGGTGAGTAAATCGGAATTCGTATTTCGGCTGATTTTAGAGGAATATTTTAAAGTTCCAAAACTCCACACTTGGAAGAATTTCCAAGTGAAACCAGTCAATGTTAGCCTATGAAGGAAATTCAAGTTACCGGTAAGTACGGTTAAAATTACTTTTGAGGATCAGTACTGGGCTGAAAGATGCAGCACTGAGGTCTCTCCTGATAACAGGTGAGTAAATCGAATTCGTATTTCGGCTGATTTTAGAGGAATATTTTAAAGTTCCAAAACTCCACACTTAGAAGAATTTCCAAGTGAAACCAGTCAATGTTAGCCTATGGAAGGAAATTCAAGTTACTGGTAAGTACGGTTAAAATTACTTTTCAGGACCAGTACTGGGCTGAAAGATGCAGCACTGAGGTCTCTCCTGATAACAGGTGAGTAAATCAGAATTCGGATTTCGGCTGATTTTAGAGGAATATTTGTAGGTTTCAAAAATCAACACTTAGAAACTTTTTCAGCAAAAAGCAGGCAATGATATCCTATGGAAGGAAATTCAAGTTACTGGTAAGTACGGTTAAAATTACTTTTGAGGATCAGTACTGGGCTGAAAGATGCAGCACTGAGGTCTCTCCTGATAACAGGTGAGTAAATCGGAATTCGTATTTCGGCTGATTTTAGAGGAATATTTTAAAGTTCCAAAACTCCACACTTAGAAGAATTTCCAAGTGAAACCAGTCAATGTTAGCCTAGGAAGGAAATTCAAGTTACCGGTAAGTACGCTTAAAATTACTTTTCAGGATCAGTACTGGGCTGAAAGATGCAGCACTGAGGTCTCTCCTGATAACAGGTGAGTAAATCGGAATTCGTATTTCGGCTGATTTTAGAGGAATATTTTAAAGTTCCAAAACTCCACACTTAGAAGAATTTCCAAGTGAAACCAGTCAATGTTAGCCTATGAAGGAAATTCAAGTTACCGGTAAGTACGGTTAAAATTACTTTTGAGGATCAGTACTGGGCTGAAAGATGCAGCACTGAGGTCTCTCCTGATAACAGGTGAGTAAATCGGAATTCGTATTTCGGCTGATTTTAGAGGAATATTTTAAAGTTCCAAAACTCCACATTTAGAAGAATTTCCAAGTGAAACCAGTCAATGTTAGCCTATGGAAGGAAATTCAAGTTACTGGTAAGTACTGTTAAAATTACTTTTCAGGATTAGTACTGGGCTGAAAGATGTAGCACTGAGGTCTCTCCTGATAACAGGTGAGTAAATCAGAATTCGTATTTCGGCTGATTTTAGAGGAATATTTGCACAATGGTGAAGGGAGGGCGGGGCCTGAGGTGACATCTGTGCAAACGCGCCCCGTGGCGCGTTTTAAGTTGGGGGATTAAGTCCCCTTGAATCATGAGGGTCCCTACGGGCCAACTAGCCCACCAGGAACCTCCAGTATGCGCCAGGGGCTGCGTTGCAGAGACATGTACAGAGGCCACACCCCTTTTACACCTCTCTGCAACGCAGCTCTGTGGCGCTTTCTGGACGTACCTGTTGGGCTAGTTGGCCCCCAGGGACCCTCAGGATTGAAGAGGATTTAATTCCCCATCTTAAAACGCGCCACGGGGCCTGTTTGCACACATGTCACCTGAAGCCCCGCCCTCCCTTCACCACTGTGCAAACCCGCCCCGTGGCGTGTTTTAAGTCGGGGATTAACTCCCCTTGAATCCTGAGGGTCCCTGGGGTGCAACTAGCCCACCATATACCTCCAAAAGCGCCATAGAGCTGCGTTGCAGAGAGGTGTAAAAGGGGCGTGGCCTCTGTACACCTCTCTGCAAGGCAGCCCCCTGGCGCATACTGGAGGTTCCTGGTGGGCTAGTTGGCCCCCAGGGACCCCAGTTTTCAAGGGGAGTCGTTCCCCTCTGCAAACGCGCCAGGGGCGCGTTTGCAGAGTGGTGAAGGAAGGGGGCGGGGCCTACGGGCCCGATCGTTTTTTTTTTTTTCCCCCTGAAGGGACCCCCTGAGCAGACCTAGGGGGTCAAGGTGTTTCTACCCTGCCCCCTTTGTGCGCTTTGCGCACTTGTTTCTGTCCCTCGGTTCTACCGAGGGACAAAATGGCTGCCAACACTTCCTGATTTGGAGTGTTGACAGCCAATTAACATAAAGCTCGTGCTCGGGAGGATCCGCGGCCCTAGATATATCTATCTTTTTACTTTTGATTTTCTCAGCAACTACTGAACGGATTTACACCATTTAACAAAAAGGGTTCTTTCTGAACCAAGAACTACCTCTTTGCCAAATTTGGTGTAATTCCGTTCAGCAGTTCGGGCTGTAGCCGTGTCTAAAGTTTCCTATGGAAAATTGCATGGGGAAAACGCGTTTTGGGACCCCCCTTTTCTCGGCCCCCGCTTGACGAATCCCCCGAGACTTTCAGGGTAGGAGCGGACCGGAGCACCCCACAAAGTTTGAAAATTTTGCGAAGATACGTCAACCGGCAAGAGAGTTATTTCAAATAGAATGTCGCGGATTTCCTATGGATAATAGGTTGTAACTATAACTATCTACTGGCGACGCCAGTAGATAATATATATATATATATATATATATATATATATATATATATATATATATATATATATATATATATTTATATACTTAGATTTACTGGTAAAACCTTACCACGCAAATGCCTTTACCATTCATACTTTAACAATGAAATCCACTGTACAGGCATGCATGGTAAAGGCATATGGATTGTAAAAATATGCGTGGTAAAGGTTATGCGTGGTAATGGCATTCGCATTGTAATGGCACGCGTTACAACAGAATGCGTGGTTCCATCATACATCACTACCAGGGAGGCCTGTCAATGCTCTTCTGAATTTTGGGTAGAGTGCATAGTCACTCTAAGATGTTCAGGATTGAGGATTTGGTATTATTTGGTACTGAGGAACCCATACTCTTTCGTTTTCTTAGTTACTCTCCAAATCTTCTTCTTAATGGATTCTAGAGGATAAAGGGCCTGAGTACATTGTCGGTCGGAAAGCCTCCGATCAGTGGACGGAGGCTTTCTGACCGACATGGTAGGTTTAAAGTCCGACCGACGTATTACAATGAAGGCGATTGGAGTTTAAACCGGCCGGGGTATCCAACAGGGTTCTAACGGGCTCAAGGAGCCTGTCGGCAAATCGGATTGGCCTCATAATGCTTTAAGGACGGCGTTTCCGCCGTCGGGATTATGATGGCAGTTTCCGACAGCCTTTCCATGTCGGCCTTTCCAGCATGAAAAGGCTGTTGGAAAGTTACTTTGGGGTCCCCTAGCAGGGCTCCATTCCCCCCCTGGCCCTCCACTTAGGGGCCTGGGGGGCACCGTGAGGTGCCTGCCACATGGTGCAGGGATTTTCACAAACTCCGATTTCTCAATTGTAGCTCGTGCTGCAGGCAGTTCCGCCCCCGCACAAGCTCCCATAGAGAAATGGGAGGTTTTTTTTGTTGTTGTTTTTTTACTACTGCACCATGTGCGGTTGCATCGTTATTAGGTGTGTGAAACTGCCGACCTATGGTCGAGCAGTTCCCTCACCGAGACGTGTCGGTTGGAGGCAACTCCGACCGACATCGTAATGAGGCTGTATGTGTCAATTTGGTGGAATGTTGAGAATCGGCAAGTTGTCTGAATATCTCAATGTTATGCTCATCAAAGACTTTGAGGACAATGCCTTCACCTTTATCTGCCGGCTTGATGACAATGTTGGTATCTTGTCTTAGATGATGTAGCTTTCCTTTCTGCTAAAGAAATATTAAATGGAGTGAACTTCTTCTCTTGTCTGAATTGTTTAACTTCTTCTTTTAGGACCAATTTTTCAGAGGTGAGGAGTTCAGTAGGCATACCCACACTGGGGGGAAAGAAAGTGGAGGGCGGTCTGAGCCTTTCTGCCAAATTGTCGGCAAAGTCATCTGTAATAGAAAAGAATAATTTCAGACAGATTTTACAGAAGAACTTCTGTAATTCTACTTGTAAAGTGAAAAAATCAGTCTTTTCCATAATAACGAAGGTTCAATTCCTGCCCCTGAGTAAGTTGCCATATTTTATAGTTCACGGTGATACCATTTATACTTCCCTAGCGGCAAGTCTTGTGTCACACATTCTTGCCATTCCTTCTTCCACTGAAGGTGGCATATGATTCCTCTGGTGCAAGGTAGTATTAATTACTCCTTTACACCTTTTATGCTCCAGACGTCCTCATCCCAAAATTAATTCTGTATGTATATATTAATTTCATTGTTCTTGTTCTGAGGAGACCTGGCTACCTTTATGGGTCGAAACACTGTCGACACAATCAATAAACAAACACAGCAAATAGTCTTGAGAGGGCTTATGGAGTATAATTTTTTTTTTTAATTAGTGTTGTTTGTTAAAAGAAACGCATGCGTATTTGTTAAATGTATATTCCTGTGGTTCTTAAGTTCACTTAGGACACTGTGACTTACTTTTATTCACAATGATATGATTAAAATGCCATTTGCTATTTTCACCTTTTGAATGAACTTGAAAGAGATTATTACAATCATTATTGTGGTCCGAAAAAGTTCTGAATTCAGGGCAAGAATGTGCTCATCTGACTTTTAATTGTCAAGCAATACTCCCCCGCTGCCTCCTTCATGTCCCTTTGTGATCTGCAAATTGCACTGTGCCCTCTGTGCTCCCTCCTGTGTACTCCCTCCAATGTCCCGTGTGTGCCTTCACCTGTCTTCATTTTTCAATCAGTGCTCTTTGTCCCTGCTCCTGCATACCATCCTCCTGTGCCCTATGTCTCTTCTGTGCCCAATCTCCTCCTGGACCTTTTCTATTATGAGTTGATAATGGTACCTCTCCGTCACAAACTAGCACAACAACTGTATCCCCAATAGCGGCATTAAAGTGCAAGAATATCAATCACTGCGATATCAGTTAAATGTCCAAAATTGTGTACTTTATATGCTTGTCCCAAAGTTATTATTGGGCCTATTTTTTTCTTTTGGTCTACATTCATATTTGGAATTTTAAGTCAGTCCAGACATTGTATTACTTTGCTGCCTGCAAGCACTGCTTTCTAACTGTGCATATGAACACACGCGGCTGTTTAAACTATGTATAAATATTGCTATTTACACTAACTCAACCTTCTCCAATGAGTTCTCCAGTGAGCTACAGGTAGTTCTCCTGCTACTTGTACTTATCTCTCCGGTGTGCGGTCCAGCCTACTAAATTGGAGGCTTTTGCTTGGTTGAATAAAGCACCAAAATTGAGAAATGTGTATTTGAGAAGAAAATTTGTATTTTTCAGAACTCATAAGCTGATGTTTGGAGAAAAATTGGCAAATTTCCAAACTATATCTAAAGGTAATATTTAAGTGATAAATTATGTGGTATTGGGGAGAAGAAATTTTAATATTCATTGGTTCCAGGGTACTGCAGCTATGGCTATTAACTATTGCTAATGCATAGGCATTCCACATTGATAAAGCTGTTTTACATTTCTGCTGACAACCCTGATCACTGCTGATAAACCTGCATGGGGTGGCCACTAAAGTAATCTTGTCTGATGTGGTTACTATTACAACACTACTACAATTAGTAGCTCTGGGTGGTTTTCAGTAAACATACGGGGCTCTTATTAGAGTAAAGGTTAGGGACCCCTGCACTAAGCGGAAACATTACAAGAAACAAAATCAGCGACAAGAAATCGCACACTATACATTGAAGGGCAGATTTAGTAATTTATAGCGCATTGTAGTGCAGCTTTCCATCGTAGCACTACACGATGTGAGAGGAGAGAATTCTTTGCGGCTGCTTGGTGCGAAATATGGCCCCGATCTTGCGAGCGGATTGGCCTGAATTTCTATCATTACAAGTTCATACCTGGATATTTTCCCGTCCATGGACATAGTGAAATACTACATGTTGATGTATGGATGTTGAATGGCCATTGGCTCTTGGTGATCATGAAAATATGAATAAATACGCCCTGAAGAAGCGCAATCTTTGGACGAAAAGCGTTGGCAGTCTTTGCAGTAACCATTGGAGTTTAATAACAAGAGAAAATAAACAGAAGAATTGGAAAACTCTGAAAATTGATTGGAACTCTTTTCTTTTGAAAATATCATTGTAGTGCACCGCTATTTGTGTTGTCAGTATATTCTGTAATAAACAACAAAAGAGTGTACCTTTTAAAGAGAGAAAAGAGCAAAAGTGCAGAATCCCACTAGGTTCTATGAAAAGCCCTCACTCACCAACCTGGTTGGTGACATGCTTCATCATTGGGCCCCACCGGGAGAGGCCGAATGCCACCCGGTGTGCTGCAACGCCAGAGTTACTGCGGAGCTGGAAAAATAGTGATTTGATAAAAGGGTGAAAGTGGGTTAAAATGTCTGAATTGTGTCAAAAATATGTTTTATTAATTTGCCAAACAGACATAGTTAAAAAATACGGTGTTGGACCAAAAACTGAATAAATTGTTCAGCTATGTCCCCTGAAATCTGGTCAACATGTTTCTGCCTATGTGTGAGTAATTATTCAGGCATTCGTCAGGACCGAAGGTGAAATAAAATGGCACACCGCCTTCACTGCCAGGCACCCGCTTGGAACCTGCGGGGTCCGGCCACACGAGGGTCGATGCAGGTTCCAAGTGGGTGCCTGGCAGTGAAGGCGGTGTGCCATTTTGCCATCACCCCCCTCCCGAGACCCATGGTGTAATTAGTCGTTACACCGGATAGTAAACTCGGTTCCTCTCAATCACGAGGATCACATGACTACTACAGTCGGAACCTATTTTTTACATTTATAACCTCAGGTTAGGGTGGACCTTAGAGCGTCCATACCGCCGGGGTTCACTTTATTTCACCTTCGGTCCTGACGAATGCCTGAATAATTACTCACACATAGGCAGAAACATGTTGACCAGATTTCAGGGGACATAGCTGAACAATTTATTCAGTTTTTGGTCCAACACCGTATTTTTAACTATGTCTGTTTGGCAAATTAATAAAACATATTTTTGACACAATTCAGACATTTTTAACCCACTTTCACCCTTTTTATCAAATCACTATTTTTCCAGCTCCGCAGTAACTCTGGCGTTGCAGCACACCGGGGTGGCATTCGGCCTCTCCCGGTGGGGCCCAATGATGAAGCATGTCACCAACCAGGTTGGTGAGTGAGGGCTTTTCATAGAACCTAGTGGGATTCTGCACTTTTGCTCTTTTCTCTCTTTAAAAGGTACACTCTTTTGTTGTTTATTATATATTGTCTGGGGGACTAAGAGTGCTCCTCAAATTTATTTCCCTCTCTCTTTTGTTGATTTTTCTCACGTCAGTATATTCTGACCGTATGGTAGAATCTCTGGGCAGCAGGTGCTATTAGTGAGTGCACACAGATCGAAAATAGAATTTTATGGACTTATATTGTGCACAAGGGTGCACAAGAGGTGTGTTTGTCTATGGCTCGCTGTCTTGTTCATTTGCTGTATTGAAATATCGATGTTATATTTTGTATAACTAAGCTTACTTTTGTGACCTATAATGAGGCTTTCATCTTGCAAGTATTTTACCTTGTGGGTCAATATAATGTGCTGGTCGAATGAGTGTGGAGTACTCGCCACAGGTTGTTCTTTTTCAAGAGTAACATTTGTTTTCCATTCTCTTGAAGCCAGCATTCCAGCTGCTAACTTGTGATTTCCTGAAGGCACAACACAGCTGGGTTAGCTATCAGCATTTTCAGTTTTTTGTGTGTCCTCTGTATGATTATTAATGCAACCCTCTGCTATGAATGTGCTACAAGGGGGGCATGATGTTAATAGTGAAAAGATAAGATGAAAGAAGTGAGACCTACAGAACCACACAATTAAACCTGTGTGTCTGCAAACCAAGTGCCTAGAAGAACAGCAGTAGATCAACGTAAAAAAGAACTTATAGTTGCCAGCGACCCTGATGTATGGAATCTAGGTTGACAACCTACACGGGGTAATCAACTTTGTCGAATGTCTTAGAGAAATCCATATGGTGTGGTTGGTGTCTTTCACGATTAGATGCAAATTTTCTATCATCAAGGAGAGCAGTCTCTGAACCTAGAGCCGGGCAGCAGCCTGACTGGTCTGGATCCAAAAGGCTGCGCTGGTCCAAATGCCCCTGTAGTTCTGTTTTAGTTGTTATCACTCTTAGACCCTCTGTAGGATGAACTGTCTTCAGTCATAAGAAGCTTGGCAGAAGGAGCAATGACGCTAGCTCTTGGCTGCACTTCGTTGATTAAGGATAGCTGACGTTAGGATAATGGGAAAGCTTCAGATAATCTGGACAAAAAACACTGAGACGAGGGCAAGAGCAGAGGAAAAGATAGAGCATAGTGAGTGTGGCTTTTACTCCCTACACAAGTGAAAATGTTAGAAAGGCTTGTAGAGGGGACATGCTTTACTTTTTCTTATGAGGTATCACTTAATTATATATTCATCAAAGGTGCCTTCCACCTGTGAACTTGAGGCTGGTGCTGCTTTTACGAAGAGCTCACGCCTCAAAGCTTCGACTTCAGAGTGAGGTCATAGAAAACCTTTGTGAGCCCTAGACAGTTTACCTTTATACCTTTGTGATTTGAGACACAGTTTTGTCAACGTAGTGACATATTTCTTTTGTTATCTTTCTGAAAATAGACAAAGGCTTCTACAAAAGGAGAGCTCCACCTTGCAAACCCCAGCAGATACATTTCATGGTTACTCACTGCTTCTTTCATCTTCTTACAAATAGGTCTTTACAAGTGCGCTTAAGCCTCAGGTGTTTCAGAAAGTAGTCGAATGATCTAATACTACAGATTCTATGAGCCTGGTGACTACAGAATACCGTCATTTGATTGGCTGTAGTTTAGGGGAGACATGAACAATGATTTGAAATAACCTCAACCCAATTTATCTTGCATGGTCCAAGTCTATGGTGGAGAGGCCCACATTATGAGTGTTCTGTTATTCCTGGGAAGAAAAAACTGAGGGCCTTATTTATGAGACTCTTTGCGCCTCCGGAACGTCATTTTTTGTGATGTTGCCTGGCGCAGAAGCCTGCGTGATATTTATCAGGCAGCACTAAGCCACTTTTTTTGGCTTATTGCTGTTTGATAAATATCGGTCCCTTTAACACAGTTTTCTGCGTTAAAGGGGCATACAATAGGTTTTGCTGGGGGCGTCCCCAGCAACATCCATGGCTTTTTGACACTGCCCCAGATTTACGAGAAATCGTAAATCTGAGGCAGTGCCAAAAACATATGGCTCCCCAGGGGAGGCGTAAGGGAGGCACAACGAGGAGAAATATCTTTATTTCTCCTCGTTTTTCTTTTTTCTATGTGTGCTGCATTCTACAGTACACACAGAAAGAGGAAAAAGCCTCTTGTGAATATTTTTGTACAGAAAGGTTTCCCTCACGTACAAAAATCATCATCTCCGCAACGGAGGCGCCCTTGCACCATGGTGCAAAGGTGCCTGCGTTGGCGCACAGCAGCCCATTGAGCGCTGGCGCAGGGGGAAATGACAGGAATGCGCCGTAACTAATAGTCGGCAGTTAACAGGCGAAGCCCTTGATGTGGTGTCAGATGTGAAGTAAGCGGCATCCACTGTGTTTATTTAATCGTTCTGTTCGGCATTGCGTTTTTATCGCGCTTTTGAAATGCGCTTTTAAACACTTTCTATGCCTTTAATGTAAGTTTGCCACACGCTTTTATTTTCCACACGCTTGTATTATTCTTAACAGTCCCTCACCTCCTTACCTAAGCACGGGTCTGCTTCTCCGGTCCTCCGCGGCTCTGCCGTTTGCGTGGAGGGAAGCAGCCCCTCCTCCCCCCTAATCACTTCCGGGGTAGGAGCACAGTTCGCGCCCGGCCTGCAATAAAAACTCATGCTTGGCCGGACGCGCGCAGCGCGCACGTCGCTTGCGCACCGAAGGCGCGCCTATGGCAAGCCCGTCTGCGCCCGTCCGTGCCAAGATCGCCCCGAGGGCCGTAGACGCTGCCCGTTTTACACCAGGAAAAGACAGTAGGATTTCTTGATCAGGCAAAGATCTTCAGTCATTTAATCAACCAGATCACGCCTGTTTACAGTTAGATCCTAGTCTAGATCCCCCCAGTATTAGATGCGACAACTGTGGGTTCCAGGTAGTTGGTCCTGAGACGCTGAGTAAAATCAGACATCCCTTCCCTAAAAACACACAGCCTCGAGCTTCTTCGAGCTGTGCTTTGCACTGATTAATGCTGGGTCCCTTGTTAAACACGCATAGGAGGCTGCAGAGTTTATTAAGAGTCACCACTTAGATGTTCTCTTCATCACAGAAACATGGGCAACCAACCACTCCAACCCTGATTTACTTACGGCAACCCCTCCAGGGTATGCATTGACAAGGGTGGATAGAGTGGGGAAAAAAGGTGGTGGCTTAGGACTAATTTACAAAAGCAATATCAAGTGTAAAACCGAGTCCTCATCTAGCTCAGACTGTGAATTTCTTCATTTCAGTCTTGAACTGACCTACAACTATACCTTTAAAGGCTTGCTCATCTACCGCCCACCAGGCCCAAAAAGCGATTTCTTGCATTCCATCTCAACTCTGGTCGAGGGAGGGGCTTGCAACAGTAACTTCACAGTACTCGGGGATTTTAACTTTCATCTAGACTCCGTTGATGACAAAGACACAGAAACTTTTATGAATATAATGAAGGCATTTAATCTCTCCCAACTTCTACTTCAACCGACCCATAGTGCTGGGCACATATTAGATGCAATTTTCTCTAATAATGATCTTATCTCAGTGAAAGAATTTCTTCCTCTTACTTGGTCCGATCATAAAGCCATCACCTTTAATTTAACTATTCCCTCTCCTGAGCTAAGTAGGAAAACAGAATATAACCCCACACCACACTATCTCTGGTCCAAAACCAATTTTGATATTCTGCAGCAACATCTTCCTCAGGAATATCACACTCAAATTACCAATCCTATCCTGGCCACTGGGAACTACACACTCAGATTAAACGTTGCCATTTCTAAAGCTGTGCCCAAAAGTAGTAGGGGCCCTCGTAAAACTAAAAAATCTGCACAATGGTTCACTGAAACTCTTCGTTTAGAAAAACAAAAATGTAGAAGATAGGAAAGAAAATGGAGGGCAAAACTATAATCCCTCTGATAGAGTTATCTACAAGCAGACTCTGGCTAATTACAAGGCCACAATTATTAAGGAAAAATCGGTGTATTTTACTCAACAAATAAAGACATCCAAGAATTCCAATAGAGAACTCTTCCAAGTTATAAACAAACTTTCCAGCTCTCCTGAAATCAGTAACTAAAGCAATAATAACAGTTCTTCCTTCTGCAAGAGGATAGCATCATATTTTCTGGATAAAGTGGGACAAATCTATAATCAGTTTACATGCTCCAAAAATTCAGATCCCATCGATAGCGTCACTATAGTAAAGGCTTCCACTCCTGATCTAATTTCTCCGCTTAATAATCTTCAACCTAAACTTAGCCAATTTTCCTATGTTACTGACACAGAAGTTCTTAACCCAATCAAGTCCACCAAGTCAGGGTCACCACTTGATCCCTGCCCACCCTCAATACTCAAAATGATCCCTATCCCCATCACCTCGTATCTCACCAACATCTTTAATGGGATGTTCAGTGTTGGAACTTTTCCAAAACTATGGAAAAAGGCGTCCATCCTACCACTTCTCAAGAAACCGAACTTAGACCCCGAAAATCCAGCTAACTATCGTCCTATCTCTAGACTGCCTTTTCCAGCAAAGATAGTGGAACGACTCATCAATCTACAACTGACTCAGTTTGTGCAAGACAATCAGTTACTGGACCCCGCCCAATTCAGTTTTAGGGCCGAACATAGTACAGAATTGGCCTTAATAAAAACTACGGACGAACTCAGAACCATTCTCGATAAAGGAGGCTCTGCACCTCTTGTCCTCCTCGACTTGTCGGCAGCATTCGACACTGTCGATCATGCCACCCTCATTGATCGCCTAAAAAAGATGGGCATCACTGGCAAAGCACTTGACCTACTTAGTTCCTTTTTATCCGACAGGGAGCAAATGGTTATGATGGAGAATGCTACATCTAAATGTTTCTCCCTTCCCTGTGGGTCCCTCAGGGATCTTCCCTGAGTCCCCTACTTTTTAATATCTATGTGGTTGAACTTTCCGCCTTGATTAGGTTTTTCGGGTTCTCCCCCACCTCATATGCCGATGACACGCAGATTGTTGTGTCGGTCTCAAACAACCCGCATACTACCATCTCTCAATTTCACGATTGTATGAGAGCAGTCAGTAATTGGATGGGTAAACATTGCCTTAAACTTAATTCAGAAAAAAACGAGGTAGTCCTTTTTGGCAATTAACCCCTTTTTTGGAACCCAGCCTGCTGGCCTAAAGAGTTGGGAACTCTTCCCACCCCGGTCCAAAAAGCAAAAAATGTGGGCGTTATCATTGATGACAAACTGGCTTTTAACAAGCATATTTGCTCCGTGGTTTCGTCCAGTTTCAACTTGTTGCGAATCATTAAGAAGATTCTCCCTTTCATTCCTTTGACCTCCAGAAAAACAGTAATCTCTCTACTAGTTCTTTCAAAACGTGACTATTGTAATGGACTATATGTCAAGCTCCAGAAGCAGTACAAAAGGAAATTACAGAGCGTCCAAAATGCTGCGGCAAGACTTGTCCTTGACCTGCCCAAATGTCATCCTATCTCAGCATTCATAAAAAAACTCCATTGGCTGTCGGTAGATTCTCGCATTAAGTTCAAGGCACCTTGCCTTGCGTATAAGGCCTTACACAACTCAGGACCCGCCTACCTTAAACGCTCCCTCTCCTGGTACATTCCTAATCGAGATCTACGATCAAAAAATACGTTGATGATCAATCACCCCAAATTCAAGAGAATTAAATGGGGGGGCAGCTGTTTCTCCTCTGAAACCCCGACACTTTGGAACACTCTGTCTATACATATCAAAGCGGCACCCACTCTTTGGAATTTTAGGAAACAGTTCAAAACCTGGCTTTTTAATGTCTAGTCACTCTGTTTTCACTTCCTGATTACTGCCCCACTGCAATACCCTATAGAGCGCCAAGACACCCACGGGTATTTGTGCGCTCTACAAGTTTATTAACATAACATTTCTGCCCTTTTCTTTTGCTGTAGGGCAGTGCAGCAGGAAGGCCTGCAGTGCTGCCCTACGGCAAAACCTCATAAATGAGGCCTTGAATGGGGAAATAACAATACAGCTGGGTTCAGTTTTTCCCTTATTTGGTTGTACCTTCCTCTTCCGAGTTCACTCGTTCGGAATGAGGCATAACGTTTCCGTGCTAACTGAGTTTACCAGAGCACTCGGAATGAAGCCAAGCAAGTAGGTAAGAGTGGTAAATGAAAGCGCACTTCAGAGAAAGGAATACCATTACTTGCATCCCAACGAAAGAGGGAAAAAAGTGGACCAGAATTAGTTCACATATGGTTTTTATGAACATTGGCTTACAGTGAATAAAGATTTTCACATCAAATGTCACTATTGTCATTGGCATACATGTAGTGGGCCGATAAGGATTTACTGGTTGTGTTTTCCATGACATATAGCTGCTGTTTTAGAATACATTTTTAAAGGAAACCTCTGATTTTCAAAAGAAGTGCTGAATTTTATGTATAATCCACAGGGTTATTTTCTATCACCAGATTTAGCACTTAATTCAGAAATCAGAAGATTTTGATTTGCCCATTTGGCATTATCATTCAAGTCTAAACGAGTCCTTCATTGTATTTTATTGTATTGTAGCATTTCTGTAGCACTTTCCTATCTCTTGCAGAGGCCCCAAAAGTTCTAACTAGGCAAGCAGATGGATATCAAATCCTAAAGTGTATGGATGGGGAGGGTGTTGGTTGCATTTTCATTTATTAGTGTTAAATATTGATGTTGTATGTGAAGCTCAGATAGTGTGCTTGAAAGTTGGTGCAAAGGTGTGTAGGAGCATCTTACACATGAAGCAAAATGCGAAAGGAGTGTGAGAGATTGTTAAAAATATAGCAATACAAACCAGTATTACTTGTACACAATTTTGTCTAGATTATGATAGCTTCTTATGCCATCATTAGATTCTTTATGAGTCTGGCAAAGCTCGGCGAGACCATAAGTAGGCCTGGTGATGCCACACCTGCAATTCCTAGGTGTAAGAACCATGGGCCCATTTTTACTGGGTGCAGATAGGCACATGACAAAATCACAGGTCGTCTGGCAAGGATCTATGCCCTATGGGCTCATTCACACCCTGAACCTCACTCGAATCAACATCACATGGGAAGCAGGGAACGCTCCTTCCAGCCAGGCCACATCTTGCCATGGCAATGGGTGCCTGCATCACCACCCCCCCCCCCCACCTGTCAAACTGCACTGGCTTCCCCTTGTTGACATTTACCACCTGCTATTCCAGAGTCCACATTATTATGACCCATTTTGTGAACTGTAACTCATAATGCCTGGATTTAAGTGTGAGGATACCATGTGGAACCTAAGATTCTGGCCCCAAGTAGTCACGCACATAAATCTGGCCAATTTATAATGAGGACCTTCGTATTTGTCTGATTTCTAGATTGCTTTTGATGATCCTTATTCTGTATGGGAGCGTGTTCCTAAGGTTGAATATTTAGACAGGGAAGGTACTCTCCTCAACTAGGGTTTTGGTGGGAGTTAATCCTGGCACAATAGAAACCAAAATCCATAGAGGCACGGTTAAGCCATCTATAAGGTACTAAGGCCCCGTTTATATGTTGGATGGAGAGACATTCCTGGGTGTAATACCACTCGATCCAATTATAATCAACCTGAATGTGGATTTGCCTGGTGCGGGAACTCCATACCTGATTTTATTGGCCAGAAGATCAAGACACCAAATTACCAGGCTCAGACTTCAAGCACAGCCCGGCCTAGTCCCCAGCCACTGCCCAACTCCCTTTCATGTCACTGGGAGAGCGTGGAATGCTGCCAGCTCATAGCCTCTGTTGTCTCCTTGATGCTCTTAGCACCCCCCTATACCAGCCCTACACCAGTCCCCTAGTTTCCATTTAGCATCTTCTCAGAGCAGGGGTGTGATGTGGCCTAAAGGAGGGGTACCATGCACTGCACATGCATTCTTCTGCTCTTCATGTCCTCAACCTGAGATGTATGCCACTGGCTGGTTGACAGGTTGGCCATGGGCTGTGCCCACCTGGGTCTAGTGCCCTTTTATAGAGGCAATGAATCCCCAACATGCCTTTCTTTAAGTTTGGTTGCAGAGAGAGGTGTTTCTGGCCTGCATATAGGTGCTGTCTGAGCTGTGTCCCTCTGCTCAATCATCTCAACATTTTCAAACTAAACAGGTGCACCACAAACCATTCTTCTGTACATGTTAAATCTTATAATGATGAGAGTTACAATAAGTCTTCTGGAATAAGTCGTCTGGTTCACAAATATTTTATATATATCCAAATGGCAATGTTTCTTGTCAATCAAAATGCCTCTAGTTCAAATATATTTTTATATATCCAAATGCCAACAGTATAATAGCGATTCCAGGTATAGATTATTCAGGTCATCCTCATTATTGCAAATACATCCTTAAATAATATGGGTATGTGAAAAAGAAAACCGGTTTTTGCCACTCTTAAGAAAAATCTAATTTCATGTAAATCCAATTCTTGTTGGTGGAATATTCAAATAGTTCTAAGCTACACTATATGATACCTGTAGCTGAAACTTTGGATGGATAGCATGACAACCATCTGGTAGTCATTTCACACAAACCCTTTCCTGAAGTTTATTTCCCTTCTTCCTGTCCCATTTATATTCTATTCCTATTCTGCCTCAGATTTGGTGTGTATCTATTTCTTTAAACTGAGGCTTAGTCAAGCCCAGCCTGTTGGCTTTTCAGTATCTCTTTTTTGTGTTAAATTGGCCGTCGGTTTTGCAAAATCAGCGTTCAATGGCCCTATTTGGAGTGACTTTGTATTGGGGTACCAAATTTAATTCTTAGTAATTGCATTCCGAATTATGGGCATGCAGTATTGAATGTCGAAATAAACTGTGGTCTGGCTTTAGACCCCAGCTTCCCGTATAGCCAGTTGCGGCTCCTGGAGGGAGTGCTGCGGGGCGGTGGGGCGGGGGAGGGGCAGGGTGGGGGGTAGTAAACTCCGGCATACGGCCGAACAGAGGTAAGTACATAAATAAATAAAACGAATTACATTGCGCGCGCTGCAACGCCAAATGGCGATGCGGCGCGCACAATGTAATTCGTTTTATTTATTTATTTATGTACTTACCTCCATTCGCCCATATGCCGGAGTTTACTAACCCCCACCCTGCCCCTCCCCCGCCGCGCCGCCCCGCCCAACAGCACTCCATCCAGGAGCCGCAACTGCGTATAGCATCATTGTGAGTGTCCACATTTTGTCAAGGTACATGTACACTTGCCTCCCTCCAGCACCTCCCACTCTCTGAATGAGTTTACAAAACTGTTGCGGTGGAAGTATTCAGTGAAGCAAACTCAAGAGTTAGCGAGAGAAATAGAGAGCACGGCAAAGATGAAATAGCCTGGAAAGTGTTTGCTAGGCCTGATCAACTGCAGAAATTAGTGCTTACTGCACACCGGAGTGCTGAGTAATATGTGACGCCGTCATAGTTTTCCAAACAAACATCTTTTTTTTATGATGAGGAAGGACTCTTTTTACCTGCAGGTGCCTATTATATTATAATTAGAGTGGTCACAGGCTGTTTTGGAAGACGTTTAATAATAGAGCTGCAAACCTTTTTCACAGCTCAATAATAGGTCAATGTCATCTGTCTGAAGAGAAGACGTCTGCAGAGAGCTTGCTAAATACCAGGTGTTCCTCGCCTTTGCTGAAAAACACATAATAGCCTGCCCTCATAAACACTAAGTTTGCATTTAATCTCCTCTCACCTGAAACAAAGGCGAGGCACCTGGGGGCAAGACGGCTTTGTGTTTCACTGCCCTATATACTGACTGAAGCGAGAAACGTTTTAAACCTCACTGTAAACAATCTCTTCATTGCATTTTTGAAAGCTGAGTCACCCCCTTGCCACTTTCTCTCTTGTCCCCACGCCATTTTGTTATGGTTGATTGATGGCGTCGTTGTCTTAAAGGGAAAGTTACTTTTTGCAAACTTTTTTAGGAGCCTTATACGGTGGCGAGCAAAGGGTAAGGCACGGAATAAAATCCCAAACCACGTAAAAGTGACAAAAGCGCAAAGTGGCAAACTCTTTCCTCTTCCCTCACTTGCAAATATTTAGATGTATTCCAGAACCGTGGGGTAAAAACAATTCCTAAAAGTGAACTGTGCAGTTTCAAATGAGCACGCAATAGCCCTGTTTAAACACGATGTGGGTTATTTTCTTGTATTTCCATTTATCGCTTGCCAAGAAATAATTAGGAATAGAAGCTCGAAGATTAATTTTAATACAAAATCTTCTCAAATGAAAATGTCAGGTCATAAAAATTCCTTTTAAATCATAGCAGCATATAAATCTTTGGAATTAACCATGTAATTACAATGTCTATCAACTTTTACCTTGAGCTTTGAGCTTCTCTTTTTAATCTTCCATTCTCCTTTTAATGAATAGCTATTTTGAAATTAAAAAGTACTGTTCATTACACATGCCCCTTTATAATAGGGTTTTATCATATTTGCTCTATTTAAAAATACTCGCTACTTTGTAATTATTCACTTGCCGATCCCTGCCTATATTGAGTAGAAAATAAAAAATGAAACGGAAGTCAAAGGTCTTTTAGAGCTGAATGATTTACACAATTCATTAAGGACGGTGATTTTTCAGTTAGCATCAGATTAAATGGTTACTTACTCTCAAATAGCCCTTGGGGAGTTGAATTGCTGGGTAGCAAACAGATTAAAGTTTGCATTGAAAGAAAAATTGAATTCAGAGGTAATCAATAGCATAATAGGGGCAGTGAGTGGTGCCTGCTGCCTGAAATGAAATTACCATATTTTTAATCTTAATTTTCCACTCTGTTTATCTGACAGTGTGGATGTGCCATCCAAACAGATAATGAGAGACTGGGATATTGACACTGCTGTCCTCTGGAGTGCTTGTTTTCAGTGATTAAATGCTGTGATCTGTGATTACTTTGTGCAAGGATGTCAGGGCTGCTGGCCAGGACCAGGGGAGGGACACTAACTCAGCAGCTGCAGCTCTGTGGTCTCTCAGGTCCTAAAGTCTGAAATTCATTTTCTCCCGGGCTACCTTGAAAAAATAAAGATGAACAAATTATGTATATGATTCCATTTTCATAAATTTTGATCATGATACCTTCTGTACTTCACTGCCCGAAACATTTGGTTAGCGCAGCCTGCTCCTTCAATAACCATTTCTCTAAGGGCAAGAATCGTTTAGTCGCTGTTTCTGAGTTTTAGTGGTATTTCAAGGAGCCAATGTCTTTGGGAAGTTAAGGCATAATTCGAAATATGTGCTTGAAAATTAAAATAACTGCTTTGTGCCACTTTTCCATATTCTGAACTTGTGAACGTGTATAATGTATACCGTGACATAATGTATAATTTATTCAGTGCCAATTAATTTAAATACATACGTATTCTGTATCATGTCTACAAGTAGAAATTTATACTTTCATACATAAATAAAATTTAACCAAAGACTAAAGAATTTTAAAACAGGAGCTTTTTTTGGATTAGGATGGTAGGCTGATGTTGCCGGTTTACCTATCTGGAGAAACAGCATTGTACAAAACCAGCAAAACACTTGTAACTATTTTTTGATACTAGGAGTGGGCGAAATTGCAAAATGTATTGCTTGCACAATATCTGTAATTATTGCAATAGGCATGTATATTACACAAAATAAATTTCCGCTGTTGTCTGCATGACATGCTCTGCTGGAACCAGACTCCTATGAGCGTACTTTAAGTAAAACAAGATAACAAAAGAAAAACAAAAATTATGTGGAATACATGAAACCCGGCTACCATGAATTACTCAAAATGTTGCATGCCTGGCCTATTAGGTGCTCTGTATTCTCTCTATTTTAATTATCTTTTCCCAAGCTACATCGTTGTTTGTTTTTTTCAGTGTAGTTTAAGTGTTTTAAACCGGTTCATTGGCTCAGTCAGTTAAAGCAATAAAGGCTTTATTTAAACACGGTGGTGGGTGGGGGCGCCTCCTACTGCTCAGCTGTAACCAACTACCCAGACAACTAACTGAGAGAGATCTGCTTTTCCTGCCTCACCCTCTACCTCTCTACCCATTTGGGAGGAATGTATCTTAGGACTTGAGTTCTAACATGAAGGGAGATGCGGCAGTGCATTACTAACCAAAATCACCATTGTGATGTTGGTACCTCCTCCCAGCGCTCCTAAGAGCACTAGAGACCTGCCCGTTCTCTAACCCAGCTGTCTCAGACAGCTAGGTTAGAGAATTAAAAATTCGCTTGTCTGGCTGGCCGTCCAGAGACAGCCAGCCAAAGAGACATGCACATTTTAAACCGCATAGCTCTCTGCTGCTGCCACTCGGCAGCACTGGCCCCGCCCTCTCCTGATACTTAGTTCGTTAGTTAGGACAGGTTGCTAAAAAATAAAACAGTAATACATTACTTGATTGCCGTTTTATTTTTCAGCTTGTGGGTCAATGCTCCTCCGCTCAAATGGAGCTGATGGTACCTCCCCTAATGTACTGTTATCTATATCCATGTCCTGCAGTAGGGGCTGCACCTGTTGGGCATTTTAAGCCACCAAGGTAGATTTCAAGTGCCTTTTGTTACAGGGTTTAGAGTGAAGCTGGAGGGACCCAGGCACCACCCTGAGTCAGTAGGCTTATACTTTTTGCAGGACAACAAGAGAAGTATGTATAAGGGTTTACCCTCAACTTCCCTTTTCATATACAACAATACTTGAGGAGGGTTACCATATTTTGTTGGATCTTATTACTATCCACAAGACAGAATGTTGTGTTGCCACTATCTCACTCAGGTGTAGGATTGTTCACCCAAGTAAAGCAGTGACAATCACTGCACCCTCATGGGATATATTTTAGGGTCCTCATCAACAGGTACCACATGTGGCTTGCTTCATCATTGGACCCTCGTCCCGCTCACCTAGTGTGGGGGGATGGTATCAACACGTTTGTAAGTGGAGTTCTTTGGCTATGTCGTTTTAGGGATTGTGAGAAGAAATTAAAATTTCCTGCCGACCCTACTACTATTTTAATGGTTGGTCCATTGGCAAGGTTAAAAACAATGTGATGTCATTGGGGAGTAGTGACCCTATGCATCTGAGGTCGACATGTTTCAGCCGTTAGAATCGCCAGTGTGGGTAGGTTGGCTTTTTTCAGGACCTTATTTTTGCCCTACTCCCTATAATTGCAACAGGCCTTTATTGCTGTGTATGTCCATCCAACAAAATAATGTAACCCTCCTCAAGTATTGTTATACTTTTTGTAGTCAGGTCATCTTTACATGATGTTGGTACCAGGAACGTGATTAGGTGTTGTCTCAGTCCGTTGGTGCCCTTAATAGTGATTGATTCCCAAAAACACATTCAAGACGGTACTACTCCAAAACATTGCAGGTCCCTACCAACATGCATCAATCAAGCTATATCTACATCTTAAGCAAATCTTCAAATTTATATCTCTGGGAAAGTTGCATCAGGCATTCATTCTGCTGAAGTCCAAAAAAGGAATACACATTTTTACAGGTGGTGATAATTACACCTCAGACATCAAGATAAACATGTCATATAATCCAGAGATTATGTGCTTTGTGCTTCAGCAAATGGAATTCTTTTCTAAGCTACTAAACTCTGTTAAAGGCAGTTTTTATTTGGAAATTAAAAACCTTCCTGAAAAATAACAATATTTAAATGCACAGAAAACAGTGATACCCCAATAAATTCAAATTCACAGTCCTCAAAAATGCATTGTATAGATAAAAAATATGGAGTCCACAAGAGGCTGCCAGTATATATCACACACATTATATATTTATATTTTCTAAAAGAAAAATGCCCTGCTCGTGTATGCTTAACAACATCCAATTTGAAACTGAACTAATTACCTCTTTAGTCTACTTGAAATGTTCAATTCAAAATACAGGTAATCTGAAAGAATCAGTGAAAAACATTCACTTAATTTTTTTATTTTCAAATTGTTTTATTAAGACCAGCAGGTCTATAAAACATACACACATAAGATAAAAATATTTTTTCTCAAAATGTAAATCTTGGTACAATTTAAAAACAATTTGACCAACTGCAAAATAGGATGGCAGATCTTCTTTTTTAAAGGAACAATTAAACATGCATTACCGAATTAAAAGGCAATTTTGTAAAAACTAGGGTTTTAAAAAACATATTTTATTTTTCAGAAAACAGATAACAGGTTAGCAGCAATTGTTGTAAGTTCCAGCTTACATTTAACTATTATAATCACTTACCTAATATTTCTTTAAAGTAAAAGTGATTCAACTTCCAATAACGGGCAATTTTGATTTAGATTCTTCATAGCTCACCTCCTATACCAGGACTGGGCACGGAATAAACTTGTTAGGGAAAGAGTTTTTTCCTGAAAGGTGCAAAGTCTTGCAATTGAGAACTTCTCTTTTAAATACAGAACATAATTAGGAATGGTTTACCCAGCCTAACATTTCCAAGAATGTTTTAAGATTCCACTTAACCAACAAAGTTTTTGGAGCATCATTTGCCAAACTTTCCCAACAAGTGTTTTTCACATTTATGAATGCCAGTTTTGACTTCTTTGCAGCATTCTGCTGCATGGGATGCAAAACCCTAGCTATTCAATTTGATCATGAAATTTAATAGCAAAGTTTCAGCATTTGCTTAAAGTAACTTGATACCCAAATCAGCCTTCAAGGATTCAGTCACAGAATTTCTGGGTAATCCAAGGGTCTTTTTAGACATTGGTACTCTAATCCATAAATCATTATCTGAGTTTTGAGACAGTACATTTCTTAGCAGTAAAGAATCATAGAGGGGCAGCAGCAGGGCGATTTTCCTACTTTGAGATATATTTAGAGGGTATTGCAGGAAAAGCCACAATTTGCTTAATCAGTTTAATCAACTCCAACATAATAGACCATGCCCTCCATAGAATCCTTTCCAATATATATTTTATCTTAACGTTTCTGTGAATGTAACACCAAGGTTCAAATTCTAGTTTTTGTGTTCCCAACCACCAGAAGATCTTCATCTTCTTTTCCTAAATTTAAGTACCTTGGGTTATTCAACATTAGTTTGCATGTTATCCTGACGGCTGTCTGTAGCTACACAACCAAGATAGCATTGCAGTCTAATGAGGGTTCGGTCAAGGATAGCTAAATCTTCGGCATAAATAAGTGCCCAGTGTAGTAAAGCCTGAAGTTCCCAAATGTTGTAAGACCTGGACAAAGTATGAGCTTTCTCCAGACAAAAAGGCAGATCAGAAAGAAAAGAAGAATGCCAAACAAGACCAGGGCTTTTACATGTGCCTGTTTGAATCAATTTCTTACCAATATTTTCCTTGTCAATTCACTGTTCCCAATCACATGCTTCTTTACCCAGATATTTGAATGTAAAATGTTTATAATCCTTAATAGAACAAACAATCTTAGCTTTACCCATACTAACTACCTGTCTTTAATGTGGCACAGAGACCCACAAAACAGCAACAAACCTGGCCACCATTATTGAGATACCCCTGTGCTAGCCCACCACAGTGAAAAGTACTGACTACTTCAGCTCAGACCAAGCATGAAAGCAGCTCACACTCAAGGAAGAATGTTCTCAAGGAGCAATCATTCTTCAAGGCAAATCAGGAGTAATTTAGTCAAAATGTTTGCAATACTATCCAAAAGGGAGATCAGTCCATACGATGAGGGGATCCTCCCTGACTTCTAGTTTAAGCAAAGGTTTAATAGTAGCTCAATTTTACGATTCTGGGATCTAACTGCTTCAAATTATTCAGATGCAAAAAGGGTTGCAATTGTACAGACCAAAGTGCAGATTGAGTTAACAAGGCAGCTGCATAATTTTCCATGTAGTTTACATTTGTTTTGATACCATTTGTGATGAAAAATGATTAAGGAAGTAAAACACGTTTTTTAACAGCTTCAAGTTTGCATATCTTTCTCCTTGGCATTATCTTCTCTTGGCATTATTTGTTTTGTTGTCTTAACAGAGATTTATATACCACAGTATTGCCATTACTATGGCATGGCAACACACTTGGATGATTTAGTATTTGAACTTTGGTTGAAACCAAATTGGGCAATAGGGCCAAATTGTGTCACTAGTATGCAATGGTAACTCATGGTTTGCAAGGCAAAAGTTTCAAACTGAATGCTTTTCAAACTGAGGGAGTTATTTACTAATGTTTTATGCATGTGCTGATGCGGTAAAAAGTGGTGCAAAGTGAAGTAAAGCATTGCTTTGATTTATTTACCATTAAATAGGACTGTGGATACAGCAGAAAATTGTGTAGCGCCACAAAATCTCCTGTGCAGTCCTTACTAAATCTAGGCCTAAATATTTAAAAATATTTGCCTAGTAAAAGCCAGTGTATCTCACCAATAAATATATCTAGCTCTCTTGGCTTTTGAAGCTTTAAGGACATTGAGCGTAAATCTGCAGATTGTCAAGAGTAGAATATTATATTGGCCAGTTCACTATCTGTAAGTATATATGTTTGCACTGGATTTTTTGTGTAGCATTCTGTATGGTAGTGAAAGCTGGTTTCAAGAGAGGGCCATAGATCCAACATGGCTACACGATGAAGAAGAATTAAGTCCTAAATGGCATCAGATGCACACAACAGGGCTGCCATTTTCACATAGCATGTGACTGGTGGTGAGAAACTGTTGGACATAGTCACTTAGAAACTCACAGGTATAACAACAAGCATTTGCAGTGCAAATCGGTCTCGCCTTGTGTGTTATGGATTTTGATTATGTGGAATGGTATTTTGTGTTGTGGAGTGGCATGATGTGGAGTTTAATTATGTGGTGTGCTATTAGATTTTGTGGCATGATGTGGAATTCTGTTGTGTGGATTTGATGTATGTGGTAGTTGTTGAATTGTGTGGTGTGGACTTGTGTGGTGTGGAGTGGATTTGTGTTGTGGAATTCTGTGGCATGGTGTGCAGTGGAATTTTGTGGATAGTAATTATGTGGTATTGAGTGTACTGGGAGTATATGGAGTGGTATTGTGTGTTATGGAGTGTAATTATGTGGAATGGTATTTTGTGGAGTGGTATGTAGTGGAGTTTAATTATGTGGTGTGCTGTTGAAGTTTGTGGCATGATGTGAAGATCTATGGTGTGGATTGGATGTATGTAGTGTGTTGTGTAATTGTGTTGTTGAGTTGAATTATGTGGTTTAGTGTTGCATTATGTGGTGTGGATTGGAAATGTGTGGAGTTGAATTATGTGGTGTGGAACTCTGGATTATTTTGCCTTTTCGGTGACAAAAAAACAAATAGGTAGGAGCTAAGCTCCAGATCTGTGTCTTAGGGTGTTAAATAAAATATCTAGGTTCAAACGGTTGAAGACTTTAAACAATGAGCTTACAGAGGGAAAGGTATCAGTCTGTAATATCCCTTACAGAAACTTACTGACGATCCTGTCAAATGACAACATGGTATACGGTTAGCTTTTTCTTCATGTAAAAATGACTATTGCAGTGCATAAATTAAATACGCTGGACTGCTTTTAAAATCAATGGCAACAGGTACGTCCCGGTCAGTAGGCTTTTGAAAAACAGAAGACAGTCATTGAAGGATTAACCCACACTCATACGTTAGACAATGACCCTGAAAATGGGAAATCTAGCACACCAACTCATCAGATTCTGCAAATGCAAAAAGAATATGTATGGGAGTAAAGACTGTGAGCAAATATTTAAATCAGGGCAGGTTCGGATTGGTAAGGCGGGCACTGGGCGATGGCCCGGATCTGAGTTGCAGCTGTGGGCTGGTTTTCTGGTCAGCAAGGAGGCTGATTTGGGCTGTGTCTGTGCTGTTCATATGCCACCAGCAGCCCAGTGGGGGTCTGAGCAGCCTTACCAGACACAAATGGGCCTCTATTACCTCCCTTTTACCAACGGGGAGGTGGTGTCATTCTCAGTCTTTCGCTGGGCCGTCCCATTAATGTATGCAGATTGAGCAGGGGGCCTGAGCAGAAATGGCCTCACTTATATTCAGGTGTGGTTCACCAAAATGTCCAGGCAGTGTTTGCATTTTATTTTTATCTCAATTGAGTTAAAAAACATGCCTCTTTTAGACAACTCTCCCCGTTCTTTTCATAACACTTAAAACACTGAAGCAGTGTTTTGCAAAAAGGCTCAATTGGCAAATGTGGCCCATTTTCTTTTTGTGTTCCCGGGCCTATTTTGCATCCCTATCCAACTCTGAATCAGGGGGCCCAAGATATGCCCATGAAGGCTGGATTCATGCCACATTTTCAGAATTTCCACCTACGATACATCTGCATACAGTGAACCCTAGTGGAACTCATTTATATAAGAATTGGTTTGAATATCCAGAAAACTTCGAATGGCTCATGTCGTCCTGGACCTTTGTTGGTCACCCCTTGTCTACATAATCAGTGTAAATTTGCCATTAAGCAATTTATTGCAATACAACTTATCTAATTAATCACTCAAACAGAATAATGCCGAACCTCTGAAGAAAAGGCGCCAATTTATTTATACTCTTGAGGGGGGTCACGGCAGTCAAAATGCCATCAGATGGTAGCGCCTCTGCTGAGAGGTTACACTTTGAATCTGTACCAATGCAGTTTTTGCACAATGTGGTATGCAATAAATGCAACAACACTCACAATAGGCGGCGAACTAAAGCATAATGATGCAGTTGCAATGCATTAATGGAACATGTGAAATATTTACTGTCAGACATAATGGGTGGTTCTGCAGCCAAGAAGAGGGCCACTGGGGAAGCAAAATGAAACAAATATTGTCACTGATGTTTGTAGTTTCTTGTGACTGCACACTGATGAGACCTGGGGGCGCCCACAAAGGGCACTGGAGGGGCCAGTGGCCAGTTGAAGACTGGACTGGTGGAGGCGTCTTCACTTTGGCGTGTTCAAACTGTGATATAATCCAAAAATCAAAGGGGGGGAGTGAAGAGGAAAAAAGTAGAATCGTCCTCCTCATGGTATCGTAATTCAACAAAGGGATTCTACCATTATTTACATAAAGATATATATGTGTATAAGTGTATATTCAGTTTTACTGCAGGTGTTTTTATATGTTCCAAAGATGATGCCTAGAAACATCCTTCTCTAATTGCTAGGAAGGACAGTATTCCAAAAATTGTAAAATACCCCTCACACACTGAAACCTGATTCAGTGTCATGCTTCATCATTGGGTTCTTCCCGCCCCTCTACGGGACGGGGCGTGCTAGACGCGGGAGCACTTAATTTAGTGATTAGTGTATATGTGTAGTGCGTGGGATCATGAAATAAAATATATATATGTGATGATTAAAAATTCCCTGGCTAGTGGAAAAAATACACTTTATTTGCTTCCCTAGCTGAGAATAATAAAACTGTGATATATCCAGAACCAATTAGTTTATAATGATAATTTTAACACATCTAGCATACATGTGACCTTCTCTGGACAATGACGTTGGGCTCCAGGTGAGAGGTAAAAGTCTAGATTTCTCCAATCCTTTTCGCACAGCTGAGAAATAGGTGAGGGTTTCCAAAGAGGACTGGGAGGGTCAGAGATGGACCACGTTATCCCCTTTTGATGTCTGTCAATGATGCACACACCAAAGCTATTCTCCGGTAAACCCCCAGGAACCAATGCAGATAGGAATGAATGCCAACAGAACAAACACAGAAAACACGGCCATAAAAAAGTTGCCAAGAGACTACAAGCATTTGCATGAATGGCTTGGCTTGCCCAGAAGCTCCGAGTTCAGGTCACAATAACCTTTTAACAGTAGTCTATATGTCAATGGCTATGCATGCATTGGGGGCAATGCTGAGTTATACCTATAGAAGGGGTTGATTATCAGTGACAAAGGTTCATTGTTATATAAAAATGATAAGAGGGTGTCTGAAGTGTAACTTGAAAAGTAACTGTATGTAAATGTGTTGAGAAATTGAGAAATGATTTAAGTATCTGTAAGGTAATTAAAATTACCATCAATGTAACATTTTTCTTGTACGCACATACATCACCAAGTGGATTCTTGCCACTAGATTTTGTATTATTATTGTGTTTATTTTACACCTTCTAGAGGTTGATAAATGTGATTGGAGGAGTTTATGGGAATGAATACAGCTCAAGATTTCTCGTGAGTGAGCCGGGAGAGCAGCCTCCATCTATCTGCTCCTGGCAGACCCAGGGAACAACTACCTATTTTCCAGTCCACGCAAGTAATAGGAGAAAGTGTAGGTGACCTATTTGTCCTGTAGAAAAGGAGGACCAGGCGGGGGTCTGCTGCCAAGGGCTAAAACAGCCATTTCTGGTCCTCTGCTACTTCATCGTCTTTTCTGGACATTTCAACATATCAATGTTCTAATTAAATGTATTCCTCAGATTCTCAAAAAGCTTTTCTTTAAATTCAGCCCTCAATATCACAAAAAATGGTTATTTAAATGTAATCCTGAGATTCTCAGAAACCTTTTACTTAGATTTAGTCCTGAGAGATTTTATATCCAAACAAAATGGATGAACAGAATCTTCTCAGGCCTCCCATGATTATACTTTGTACAAGGTGAATAATTTGGGACTGGCAGGGTTGCAACTTGAGGAGGGGGTGGCACAAAGGGAAAGCGGCTCATGGGGTAAAATGGCCAGGCAGAGACGAATCAAAGTAGATTAGAGGACACGGAGTGTCCCTGCTATGAAGGAAGGGTGGGAGGGTGACGTGAAGGGGACCCTAGGGATGCCTGCTCTAGGGTGACGTGCAAGGGCCGAATGGATGTTTGTTCGGGGGATGTGTGGAGGGCACACGTTTGCTGTTGAGTGGTGCAGAGTGGTTTTCAATGGATGTCTGCCTTGGAACTGAAGTGGCTGAATCTGCACAGGAGAGTGCGCTCTGAGCCTCCCCTGAGGTGTCAGAGGGCTGGCTGCTGTGGAGGGAAGCTTGCAGAGGAGTCTGCTCTAGAGGGAGGCTTGCAGGGGTGTCTGCTCTGTGTGAGTGGCGGGAGTACATGTGAGGCAAGGAGGAGGGGCAGAGAAGGATGCCTACTCTGGAATAAAACCAAGAAGTATGCCAGCTCCCAAGCCAGGGGACGAGGGCACAGAAAGACGCCTGCCCTTGAGGGAACTGGGTCAATATATGTCTGCTCTGGATGAGTTGGATGGAACAAGTACAGATGCCATCTCTAGGAGTGATGGCAAGTGGCCCCTCATGTCACTGCTGCTCACACACAGCAGGAGCTGGTACGGTGGTCTCCCATAGCCCTGAACTGAATCAGAAAAGCTAACAATACACCAGGATGTCATGGGGTAGCCTGGCCTACCCCTGGCTATCCTTAGCACCCGCTCATCCCTTCGTTGTATATGGTCATGGCAGAGTCCTTCCTGGGATGCCATGGCTCTGACGTGGGGGCGGGAGGGGGCCACCAGCTCATCAGCTTTCTTAAACAAGGATGGAAAGTTTTTAAAAAAAACTCAGCAGAGGGTGTGGGGACCTTCAGCATAGCAGGCAGACTGCGAGGAAGTGACCAAGGCCAGGAGTGTTTGGAGGGCAGGGCCAAGCGGCACAGAGAGTGGAACCGAGCACAGCAATCAGCCTAAGGGAGGAATAAAAACAAAACACAAGTGGGGCAAGGGTGTTGTAAATGTGATGAAGATAACAGCATGATTTACAGCTCTGTTTAGAGAAACAGCATTGCAGCGAAGCTAAGCTCAGAGGAAGAATCTTCTGCAAATGAAAAGGAAAGCTTCCCCATACACAAGCAGGTAACCAAGAAAAAAAAAGTCTCCCAAAGAACACATAAGCATGACAAAGCGTAATGAGACAGTAGTTAGTCCCTTCTCTGTGGGAGGAACAAAAGTAAAAAGGAGGGACAAAGAAGCAGGACTGGCCACTAGCAAACAAGGATTTTTTAAAGGACACTGAAACAAACAAATCAAACGCAGGGGGATGGCTTTAAGCCCACAAGAGCTGTATACTGAAGTATACAAGAGGTTGTATGCTTGCGCTCGACCTAAAAATGCGAAGACTACATAAACCCAACATTTGTCTCCTTATATCTTGCCTATCATTAAAATAAGTAAACAATTATGTGCATTCTAAAACTGCCTTTTTGGTTTAGTAGAAGTTAGTAGAAGATAGCAATGAACTTGCAGATTCCTATCTTAAGGGATGGTTCAGGGATTTAAATTGCCATACACATAACTATCTATTCTCTGTAAATTTAAAAACACAGCAAACACACTGAATCAACTATTTGAAGATTCTGCTGGAGCACGATCCATCATCTTAATAGAAGGCTAATGTGAATTTATGTATGGGCTCATATTCAATTTGTTTATCTGTGCAGAAATAATATATCCTAGATGGGGACAAAAAAGCTGGTGCAATGTATTTGTCGGCGATGTATGCCTATTGCTGTCTGCTTGATAATCTATTGCTTTGAACATCTACACAGTATTGTTAATTGCTGCACTTGTTTTGTTATTGATGGGCCTCTCTCTATATACACAAAATAGTATACTATAGTTAAGGATGGAAAATAGCCTGGCTTCAATGGACTGGAACACTGAAACATTGGATTTATAAACCATGAAGAAGAAGTCACACTAGTTTTAGTTAAATGTTATGAGAAGACAATTCAGAACCTGTCAAAATATTGCTCAATTATTGCCTCGAAGCCAAACAACAGTCCTTAAGAATGTACACGTTGTAGAGCAATTTCACTTATCAGTTTGATCTTAAAGCATATTAGTCAATTATCTTATTGATAATGATATATCTGGTTTTGTAAAGAACAGAAAGGTGTTGAACACAAGATCCTCAACATTACGCACTTTAACAAATTAAGCAGAGATCCCCATCTACTATTATACGTAGTAATGGAGAAGACCTATGTCAGTGTAAACTAGCAATTCCTTGCTAAAGTCTTAAAATATATCCACCTTGGGCATTTTGGCCATACTATTTGTCAAAAGTTACTGTTAAAAAATAAATCAAACTCAACTGGCTCTGATCACCTCTTCTAGCTAATCTCCATCCTACTATAGGCTACAACTGTGCATGACAATACAATTAGGACAGGAATAGTGGTAGGTCACCAAGATACAGAACTTTAAACTTGCACATGATATGCTGAGCATCAATTGCTCACTAGAACCCTCCATTCCTGTATTTCTGATGCAGGGTGAACCTTTAAATTTTTTTTACTGATAGCAATAAATTGGCTCTAGGCTGCTACAAAGCCAATCTAATTAACCATAAATAGCTATGACTGTTAAACTGCCCTTTCATTTGGGAACCCAAACAGTTAGACTTGAAGGGCAATTTATTGCAAGAGAAAAAATGTTTTGCTGTCGACACTGTCCACATATGTTTGAAATTAAATCTGAGTGTTTGGGTGAAAATGCATTAATTAACATTTGGAACACAGCTGTCATATCTAAATTCTGTTTTAAAAAACATTGGAAATAATAAATTAAGAGGAGTTTAGATTTTCAAATAGGAAAGAAGGTTACAAGCAAATTATGGGGCCAATTAATTAAAGAATTTTGAATTTGCAATACCGGAAATTTGCAAAATCACAGGGTCTGCAAATACAAAATGGCTTTTTAATATTTACTAAACCCATTTTACAATTTGTTAAATGGTTCTTGATTCGCAAAATGGGCTTATCGACTCATTCTGAATTGCAAATAGGAGGAAGCTTAAAAGGGGCGTTACCGTCTTGCATGTACCAATGGCTTGTGGCTGCAATTGTGGTTGAAAACCATTGATAGGTTGCCAACAACTCAAAGGTAGTGGTAAGCCATTTTCAAAGGGGAGGCTGTTGGGAATTGTGCCAGGTGGCCATGGGGAAAGCAAGCAGAGCCATAGTGGAAAGTTTTTAATGATGCACCTGACCCCTTAAGGAACATGGTTGCTTTAAAAATAAAGATGTTTTCAGAAAAATACTTTAGGGGAAAAATATAAATTCTTTAAAGGCAGTTCATGGTGTGACCAAACCGGATTCTAGATGTATTAATTTTGCCAATATAAATATGTAGTTGGATCAAAGCAACACTCATGAAAAACTAACAGCTTTTCACATGCTTGGTCAGAAAATAGAAGGATTTATTTGAAAGAAAATCAACAATTGCTATTGTTAATGCCATTGTTGTTCCATCAGAAGACATTTTACCACCCTTTACAGACTGTTTCTACATTTGGTTTCTTCATTAAGGGACTGTTTACATCCATGAAAAAAAGGCCTTTTAGTGAACTGTTTACTGAATGCTTTTAGAGGTTGTTGCATACATGGAGCATGCATTCATGTATTTCAGATTCAATACAAGAACCCTGAGGTGATCGGGCCCAGTCTATTTAAAGAGCATTTACCATCCATTAAAAGCATGGAGTACTTTATCTTACCTCTATTGCAGTACACCTGATGCGTCGCTCTGCCTGGCTGTTAAAAGATGAAAGCTAGTTCCAGAGAAAATAAGCCTGAAGCTTCCCAGCCAGTCTCAGCACTACTCTCATGCTGTTTATAATACTAAACAGCATGAGAGCAGTGCCAGAAATGGCTGGGTCGGGAAAGTACAACTCTCCTTCAGAGACAGAGGGAGCTTTGTCGCTGCCATTCCATCTCCCTGGTAAGATTGGTTTTGGTAGCCTGAACTGCGCGTGTTATGCTGGCCATGGTGAAAACACCGGCCAATCCGACATGCACAGTCCAGTGTCTCTAACCTCAGCTGGTCCTGGTCATAATTGGAGAGCGCTCTAGCCCTGCCCCCTAGTGGAAAAATGAGTGACAGAACAGGTAAGTTTTAGTTTAATGAGTCTCTCTGCCTGTGGGGGGCTCCCAGTAGGGGCTCAACACACCCACACTCCTATAGAAGAACCGCCCCTGCCACCAGCCCCTAGTCTAATAGGTTTTCTATTGTACCTACAACCCCATAGTTTCTAAGGACTTTGAGGGATGTTAAATGCTTGCCTTCCCTTGTATTTATCTAAGTATTAATATATATTTTATGTTTACATAATCTATCCTTCTGCTTTAAGACATATTGTGACTCATTCTTTGCTAGAACAAGGGCAGAGGCTATTTCACTTTACATACCTCATGAACGCTTTCCACAGTTATTTTACTTTCATCAGCGACACCTTGTAATTCTGTGGTAATACTGCACCTCAGATTCACCATACGCGACAGTGGTTGTAATCCCCATAGACGGGTAGCTTATACAGTGTTCATTTATCAATTTTCCTTTCCACAGGGGAACATTTGGAATTAGTAGTAATTGTGCATCCTGGTATTACTGAATTTGGTAGCATCAGTATTTCTGGGTGGTGATTTACCAATGCAGTGTTACTGTATGAGATAGTTGAGACTTTAAGTGGGAGAATGCAGAATGCAGCACACATGCAAAGAGGAAACAAAACTAGGAGAAATGAAAACATTTCTCCTTGTTACATCTGGCCCAGTAAAGCGCAGGTTTTTGGCACAAACCCTGTCTACAGTTCTTTGCAGATAGTGATTTGCATCAAAACCCACAATTGGTTGCATGGGAACGGCCATGCACCACTGACGGAACCCCCCCTTGACACAAAGTAGCACAAGGCAGTGCATTGCACTGCGTTTCGTTACTTTGGGTTACAAACCAACGCAAATCAGGATTTGCATTGGTTTGTAAATCCCAGCAAAAGCCTTTGCATCGGGTTGCATTAAAAAAGTAACGCAGACCCAACTCAAAACTGTTTGTAAACCTGGGGCTTACTTAGAATTCACCATTCTTTAGCAAAATAAGGGCTTAAAGTAGCTGAAATGGGTAAATAAAAATCAAACCTTTTTCCAAACAGGCATCCCAAAATATTCCTTATAGTGACCCTGCTGTAGGGCTGTATGTGAGGTGCATCAAAATACTTCAACACACAACCTTGCAATGTAGTATTCTATATAAAGTATGTCTCACAGAAATGGAATTATATGTTAAGCTTACCGAAATGGGGCAAGTAAAAGCAGCTGGAGTTGATCAGCATCCACCAGCCAAATAGTACTAAAAGCAAGCTTGAAAAAGCAGGGATAAAAGGTTGTTCAAATATTTTAAGATTGCATAATCAATATATTTTAATTTTAAACTTTTTAAACATTAAGGGTTGCACTTGGATCTACAGTTTCTGTCTTCTAACAATATTTTATGTAAAATTTAGTGTCCAACCAATCTGTTCCTTCTAATGTAGGGCAGCTCAGTAAAGGTGACTTGGTAGATGTCTTGTGGACTATTCATTTTGAAAAAAAACATACTTTATTGATTTTCCTTTTATCCGGTGCATTCGCGAAGAACATTTTAACATTATATCATGTTTGATCAGGTTATCATACATCTGTTGGTTGCATTTATATTACATCCGTAAGTTGAAATGACACTGTTGTAATTATATCAAGCATATACATAATGCATCCATGTATTACAAAATCTTCTAATAGCCAATTGGTATCTAACTTGTAACAACTACCCTTCCCCCGCCCCCATCTCCCCGTTCTGGCCGATCTTGCCTATTCACAATTATATTATTGCGTCCCGGACCTTCCTGTGCTATGTACACAGTGCTGGTGATTGTGCATCCTGTCTATTCCTACGCTGGGCTCTACCACTTGGCGCTACGCCTAGTCAATGTGTAGCCACTATACATTTAGGGTGCTAGGTAAGGGATCGGGATCTATGGCTTTGAAGGCCTCTAGCATGACATCCCATTCCATGGAGATCTGGTCTTTACGCAGCCCTCGAGCCTCCTCTCATCTAATAGCTGCGCTTTCGGCTCCACCCCAGCGCACTACTTCATTGTGCTAGGTGTATACTGTGGGGGTTTTTACTGATTTCCACCTCATTGTTATGGACAGTTTGGCTATAATTAAGGCGAGGTCTAAAAATAGCAGTTGCACTTTCTGTGAGGTGGTGCGTCTGCGAAGTCCTAGTAGGCATCCTGCGGCTGAGTCCCCAGTTTGAAGGTGTGTAGCTGTATCTATGTTTCGTCATACCACCTCCCAGTACTCTCTAAGGCGCGGACAAGACCATAACATATGGACTAAGTCCACTCCCTCTGTCTTGCATCGGGGGCAATAATGCTGTGTGTTTGGGAACATCTGCTGCAGGCGGCGTGGTGTAAGGTAAGCCCTATGTAGAACCATGTATTGTATGAATTTAAATTTTGCATTTCGCGTCACTTTTTTGGGATGTTCTAGAATGCTGGCCCACTCCTTGTTGGATATCTCCTTTCCTATGTCCCCAGACCATTTGGCTTGTAGCTCGTTGAGAGACACCGCAGCTTGCGCCCGGGTACCGGCATATAGCCATTTAATGAGATGGCGTCCCTCACCCATGTAGTATATTGTTTGCACTAATTCCTGTGTTGGGGGTTCCTCCCTATCAGGGGCCCAGTGTTTCTTCACATACTGTATTATGACAGCGTGCATCATATATAAATGGTTTGGCACCCCATTTTCTCGTACAAAATTCTCATGGTCTAGTAGAATTTTATTGCTGAATAGTGCCCCTACAGTGTCGACCCCTTCGTCAGTCCAGGCCATAATTCTGCGTCTCGTGATCTGACCGTTGGGTAGTGGGATCCCCAACAGTGGGATGTTATCAGCATATGGAAGGCAGCGGGGCGTGTACTGTATCACTTTTTTCCAGTGTAGCAGCGCTGTCCGTAGTAATGGCGGCACGTCTTGGGGGATCTTGCTCTTCGGTAGCAGTAATGTGTGCAGGGTCCCCTGGCTGATATCTTGCATGGTGTATCCTAGTTCTTGCAGATTGCGGACTGCAGTCCAGTAGGACAGCCATTGTAACTGGCTCGCATAACAGTACTCTCGGAAATCCGGTGCCCCCAATCCCCTTCTGCTAGTCTCTAGCTGTAATTTCTTTAGTCCCACCCTTCTTCGTCTAGTCCCCCATATTAGTTCCAAGAGTATGGTGTCTAGAGTTTCTGAAGGTAGAGGGGGGAGCTACTACCGGTAGGTTAGTAAAGTAATATAAAAGACGTGGGAGGACCACCATTTTAGATACAGCTACACGGCCCATTGCCGACAGAGGCAGCGAGGTCCAGAAGGCTACCTTAGATCGTATCGCCCTGGTTGGATTGCCTTCAAGCAGGTCTGTTTGGGATCTATATATATGTATGCCTAGGTACTTGAACGTATGCTGTGCCACTGATAGGGTGTACAGCCCAAAGCAGATCTTGTCTGGGCGGGCACTGTCTTGAAAAAAGAAGGCATTCGATTTTTCCTCGTTGATAGCAAGGCCCGATATGCGCTCGAACTGGGAGAAAATACTGGGTACTGGTTCTAACGTGTCAGTTAGGTCATGTGCATGTATAATTATATCATCCGCGTAGGCTGATATCAAATGTGTGGAGTTGCTTAGTTGGATCCCTGTTTGGCTTGCTTCCTGCCGCAGCCTAAGAGCCAGTGGCTCTAACGCTAGTACAAATAGCTGTGGGGATAAGGGGCACCCTTGCAGAGTGCCCCTGCATACTGGGTATGCACGCGATATGTGACTTCCAGTACGGACTCTCGCGGTAGGAACCTCATATAGTAGACGTACCCATTGGAGGTATTCGGGAGGCAAGCCAACCTTCTCTATGGCCTTAAACATATAATCCCATGTAAGGGTATCAAATGCTTGCCTCAAATCAAGCGTAACGCATCCTGCATTTTTATGATTTTCGGGGATAGTTGCCGTTATATGATGTAGCCTTCTAAACTTTAATGACGTGCTGCGCGCTGGCACAAATCCGCATTGATCCATGTGAATAAGCGTGTTTAAATAGGGAAGAAGCCTACGTGTCAATATTTTGCTTAATATTTTGTACTCCGTTGCCAGGAGTGAGAGTGGGCGATATCCTGCTATGTCCGTTGCATCCCTTCCTGGCTTGGGGAGTGAGACCACTAATGCTTGCATGGTAGTAGGGGGGAGGTGGCCTACCTCCAGCGATTTGTTGTACAGCTGCTCCAGTTGGGGGACTAAAGCCTCAGAATATGCATCGAAAAACTCTATAGGTAAACCATCTAGCCCCGGCGCTTTGTTGCGTGGCAGCTCCCTAATAGCAGTTTTTATTTCACCCTTCGTGATGGGGCCTGCCAGGTTTTCTTGTGCTTCTGCACTAAGCTGGGGGTAGGGGAGGTCAGTTAGGAATGTGTCTATGAGTGTGCTATCTATTGGGGAAGGTGCACTGTATAGCGTATCATAATATGTGCAAAAGGCCTCATTAATATCCTGCTGTGTGTGTACCGTGTCACCCCTGGTGTGATGATTTAGCAAATTACAGTAGTGGGCGGATCATCCCTCAGTATCCTGGCAAGGAGTGTTCCCGATTTATCCGCGTCTGTGTGTTTTATCTGGGTGTATGCCCTATGGTCAATAACCCTAAGGCTCTCTAGCAGCTCAGCATGTTGTATGTACGCATCTTGCAGTGAAGCTGCTTTTGTAGGGCCGCTCGCTGTTTCCTGCTCTAATGTATTCATTTTATTCTCCACTGCTTTTAGGATTTTATGTACCTCCTGCCTTGCGCCCACTGTGGCGCTGATTGCTGTGCTTCTTATGACCACTTTGAGCGCATCCCATTCAACTAGGATCAAGGAGGCAGTGTTCATGTTATCTGTGAGGTAGTTAGTGACGGCAGTGGACAAAGTGCTACGAAATGCAGTGCCCTCCAACATTTGGGGCCAGGGTTTCCACGTGGGGACCGGTGTAGGAATTCTGCCCCAAGTAAGGGAGATCTCTAAAGGGTTATGATCAGAGAAGGTCTTCGCTAAATAGGTGGCGTGAGTCACTTGTGTGGCAATGGGGAGCGAGCACAGTATTCTATCAATTCGTGTGTGTAACTGAGGAACTGGGGAGTAGAATGAGTATTCCTTGCTAGTCAGGTTCTTCATTCTCCATACATCACCCAGTGTCCACCCATCTGCATAGGGCCTCCGCCTGTTTAGTGGTTCCCGCTCCATGAAGAGGGGGCTGCGACCGGTCCATTAATGTGTCCATAACCGCATTGCAGTCTCCTCCCAGGACCCATGGATATGCCTCCCATTCCGCTAATATCGTGTTTAGACTCGTAAATAATTTGTCCTGGTCGAAATTTGGGGCGTAGATGTTACCTAGTACTACGTGCGTGCCGTCCAGTAACCCATGTAACAGTATATACCTTCCCTGCGCATCTACGCGCCTCTCTAGCACCTCAAACGGGACCCAGTGTCTAATCCAGATCATCACGCCTCTGGCAAAGGCTGAGTTTGTTATGGGGAAAACCTGTCCCTTCCACTTCTTCTGTACCTTCCCCGCTTCTGACTCTGTGAGGTGGGATTCCTGCAGGAACACTATCTGCGCCTTTCGCCTAATCAGTTGCACATGCACCCTGTGTCGCTTTTGCACCGAGCCCAGCCCTCGCACATTCCAGGTGACTAAGTTATATGAGCCGAGCATGTGTAGTTGGTGTGATTAGTTAATTGTATGTCCAAAGTAATTATCGAGCACCGCAGTGTAGGACATGTCTTCTGATGTTTGCCAGAACCCCTGAACTCCCTCTTAACTGTGAATACTAGGTCCAGCCCTCGAACTATGCTGGTCCAAACTAGAAACACAACTGTGTGAACATTAATACATTTACGTGGTGCATTCGCTATAAGGGGGTTGTTGCTCGTGCCGTTTATGGTATTGTACCTGTGTGTACGGGCTCTGCAGCACCCGGGACTCATATTTGTATTATTGCATTACCTAAGTAGCCAGATAAAGGATATTTATGTCAGTAACAATATTTGCCATCTCTGCTCCTTCATATATCCGTATGACCAGCGAGGTCGTCTATCTTGGGCCTCACTAGCCCAGCAAATCGTCCGCAGTCTGAGGCGTTATCGTGGGGAACAAAGCAAAGCTATTCTCCGAGTCTGAGTGCACAGTACTTCCCTCTGAGGATTCGGATGCCCTATGGAGGCCACAGTCTCTGAACGTGTTTGCCACTGCCAGATTATCTTTTTTGCTCCGTCGGGCCTGCTCGTGGGTAGGGCTATTGACTTGTGATTTGCGGGCGGTTTTAACGTTGCGGCGCGATCGCCATCCCTGTGTTCTTTTGGGGCTGCTTGGCAGGCTTTGAGATGTGGTGCCGGATGCTGAGGTGGGGTTCATTACCTCTAACCATTCCTCTGCTTCTTCTGGACTATCGAAAAAGTATGTTTTTTGTTCATGAATGATTTTCAGGTGGGCAAGGAATAGAAATGCGTATTTGAGTTCCATGGCTCGCAGCTTCTCTTTAACTGATTGATATGAGGAACTTTGGCGTTGGACCAGGAGAGTGTAGTAGGGGTACAATGATATACAGTGGTTCTCATATTGTAGCAGGGATCGCTCCTGTGCCTTTTGAAGCAGGACATCTCGATCTCTATAGTTTAGGATCCTGGCTATCAACGGCCTCGGTGGAGCACCCACCTTAGGTCTGCAGGTAGGGATTCTGTGGCCCTTTCAAGGCAGAAGAAATCCGACAGGCCCTCAGGGGCTACATGTTCGCGGAATGACTGCTCCATAAAGCTGGTGGCGTTAGAGCCCTCGCTACGCACTGGCAGCCATATGACGCAGACGTTATTCCGCCTTGTTCTGCCCTCTGCGTCCTCGACTCTGTCTTGTAGACCGGTGACTTCTCGTTGTAGTTGCTTAATTTGCGACGCATGTTCTTTGTGCTGAGGTAATATCTCCTCCAATGTTAATCTGTTGGCCTTCACTGTGGTTGCCAGTTTGGTGTGGTCTGCTTTGAGTAGCGTGAAGCCCGTTGTGAGAGATCCTATTTGCTGCTCTATGGCCTTGCGAGACTCCCTGACCTCTTGCAGTATTAAATCCAGCTTGTCCGGGTCGCCTCAGTATTTGTGGGTGGTATACAGCTGAGCGAGAGCGGGTGTGTAGAATTGTCTGGGTCTTCTGGTTGCTGCGCGTTGGTGGAATTTGCCTCCGGTAGATTCCCTTTGGGGCGTCCCATGATTCGTGGTATTCACCCTCTCTGATATGGGTGGTCCGTAACTGCTGCTGGTATATAGTAGACGATACTGCCGCTGCCCGTTCCTGTGTGTGTCAACTGTCTTTATACAGGTGCTGTGGCTTGTAGTCGTGTCAGTAATCGGGTGGGGCACCCTATTGCAGTGGGCTGCTGTAAAGTTATGGTTGATTCCTCCAAAACTGACAATACTGCTGTGGCCCTCTGGGCAGCTTTATGGCACCAGTGCTCAGGACCTCACTCTGCACTTCATCTCGTGTGTGAGCCTTGGACCGGTGCACGCCTTGTGTGTCCAACTCACTCTCACTCTCTGCAGCGCATAGGAGTATGTGCTCTCCAGATCACTTCGCGCCAGCACAGGCGCTTCAATTGTTGCGATGCATTCGAACTGCCAGTGTGTCACATTCGTGGCCCCTATCACGGAGGATCGCCCTGTAGGGCTCGTGCAATGGTGCCCCTCGCTACTCCCTCCGCCCCCCCACTCCTCAGTGCTGCAGCAGTCACTCTTCTCGTTAGCGGCTGGTGCGGGCCCCCTTGCTGATCCTTTTCGCCGTGGCAGGCTACTTGTGCCTCATGTAGTGTAGGCGGTGCCCTCCGGCTATCAAAGCCCCTCGGTGTGCACCGCGTAGATCATCACACTGCCGGTTCAAGCTAGGCCGCATGGGGACAGCGGCCTCCCCACTGCGTAGCCCCGCGTGTATGCATTCGTGCAACCACCAAACATATAAAGTCTCTAGTGGGAGTGGAGGGGAGCAGAGGTCGACCAGACGACCCCCCTAGGGAGCGGCATGCATCTCACTGCCGGCCTCGGTTTGTTTGTAGGCCCTCGCCGGGTCCCCGGTCTCAACCGCACCCTCCGCTCCAGCCCTGTAGGCAGGAGGCGAGCAGGAGGGATGGAGAGAAGCAGTCAGTGCCCCCAGCAGCTCTCACCTCTGTCGCTGCACTGCACACGTGGGGCCAGATCCACCTCGCCGTGGCAGGTAGTTTCGCGGGCCCAGCCGGTTTTACTCGCAGTTCCTCCTCCCTCTTCAATGTGGACCGGGCCGCATGGAAATCGCGGTCTCTGACGTGAGCTCCTCCTGGTCACCAGCATTCACGTCGTGGGGATCGCCGAATGTAGAGGTGAGTCCGCCACTTGCAGTAACAGTCAGGTGGGAGAGGCCTCCGGCAGAAATCCTTCCGGAGCTCACGTCGCTCGGGTCTCCTACGCCGGAGCCCCAAACTGCAGTCGTGCCCGCCACTCCTGCCACTTGGAGAGCAGGTGGGCGGCAGGGGTATCGGGAAGCTGTCGGTACCCTCCGCAGTCCCCGACGTGCTCGCGGCACCTCGCCAGAAGGCCTCCCACTACTTTCCGCGGCACCAGGCCACCTCCACACTTCAGGAACTGTCCTCCGCGCAGGCCCTACTTCGGGCTTCGCGCACCCGGGTGTTGGTATCTGCCGCTCCGTCAGCCAGCTGGTATGCCCTGGCTTTTCTGCTTGGGTAACGTGTTGTTTTGGACCCGATGGGTCCCGGCTAGCGGTAATTCGTCAGTAGTATTCAGCCCGGGCTCTGGAGCTCCACTAAACTGCGACTGCCATGTTCGGCGGATAGCCACGCCCCCTTGTGGACTATTCATAATATTAATATAAGCTTATGAACATAGTGCTTGAAATTGAAATTGCTAGACAATTGTAATAAAAAATAAATCCCCCTTCACAACTGGCATAATTGCTGCAACAAACGAAATAAAATCACTGCTGGAAGGATTTTCGCTACTCCATTGGGTGTAATCTGATAATTGTTTCCTTATTTCTCTTATCCTATCTTGCCCTTTGTCTCGTTCTTTGTGTACAATTCTCTACCTAGGCAGTGACCTCCAACTCTGCTCAGTAACAGAAATAAACGGGGACAGGAGAATGTTCAAGAGGTATAGGAAAGCTAGAGGTAAAACGGAGGTAGAAGGGAGGTATAGATACATATGGGATAGTGAGAAAGGTGAGGTAGCTAGTAAGAAAGACATGGAGAGGTTGAAATAGAGAGAGATAGGTAGATAAAGTTAGGCAAGCAGATAGATATGGTTTTAGAGTTAGGTAAAGAAAGCTGGACTTAGGGAAAAGGACACAGAGCGGGGGAGAAGATGTGATACACTCAGGGTCAGGTGGAGAGAGAGGTACGGTAGAAAGAGAGGCGAGTTAGGGAAAAGTGGCAGCAGAGAGAAGTAGAAGTGGACAGGTAGACATGTGAGGTAATGAGGGAAGTACAGAGAGATCCAAGGTGAGGAGGGTGAGATATACAAAGGGTCAAAATGAGATGGGGTATAGCAAGGCCAGTTGGATATGAACCTAGTGAGGCAGGGCAAAAGGTAGAAAAAGAGGGATGAGGGATAGCAAATGGCGAGGTGTAGATAAAAAATGAAATGAAGTACAGAGGAGAGACAAAGATGAGGTTTATATAGCAATAGAGATAGAACTGGAAGGAAAGGCAGAAGTAGAGAGTTGTGAGATGAAGGGAATGGAAGAGACAAATTGGTGAGACAGGGAGCTGAATAAAGAGAGAGAAGTAGTGAGACAGGTGAAGTAGAGAGGGTGAGTTGAAATAGAGACGAAGGTGCAGAGAGGACTTGTGAGAAATTGGGTTGTTGGTTGTATAGGGGGTGACCCTTGTTCAAGCAACAGCCACTATTCCTGTCAGGGTGAACCACAAAAGTCACTGAATTAAACTGTGCTTAACCCTCTTGGTGGCTTGACCCAGAAGCAGGTCAGGCTAACTTAGAGGCAATGTGTAAAGTATTTATGCAATACACAAACAGTGATAAAGTGAAAACACAATACAAGAAAAATCCCACACCAATTTAGAAAAATAGAGTAAAATGTAGTGAATTATTTGACACAAAATGAAAAAAAATCCAATCAGTAGAACCAGAGTTATGAATTTTAATTTTTTTTGTAAAATCTACCACCTAAAAGATCAAAGCACCAATCAACGACATCTAGTCTCACGAGACCGGGTCAAAGACGAAAAATATGGCCGACCATGATGGAGCGTGAGTCTGATACAAAAAGTGGATTGGGCCCGGTCGATGGTGAAGGACTGTTGAACAGGATTTGATGCTGCGGAGATAAATGTAGCGGGATTTACGGTGAAGTCAGGCAGACCGGAGTGCACCTTGGGCGATAGACGAGGAGGTTGGTCTCGGCTTTCTCTCGGTTCTCAGAGCAATTTTTAGGCAAACATTTTTTAAGCCCCAAGTTTTAGATTTTGGCTAATTGGGCACATTTAACACCCCAACCAAGGGTCCAGGACTACAGGGGCACCACTTGTGGGGTTAGTACTCACTCAGGCTGGGTCCAAGTGTGAGTTAAAGACGTTTGGAGCCTTTTATGTCCCTGAGGCTCTGATCAGGAGGCCATCAAACTAACCCTTGGCTTCACTCTGGTTGTCCTGGGCTGAAGTGATGAAGGGGCACTCCTCTGAGGGTTCAAGGCAGGCTCCAGGCAGCAAAGCAGTCCTTACAGCTGTAGCAAATCAGTCTTGTGGAGTACACAGCAGGCCAGAGCAGCAGGCAGTCCTCCGAAAGTTCTTCCGCAGGTCCAGAAAGTGAACTGTAAAGTGGGTCTGAGGGTCCCTTTTTAGGTCGAGCCTAGCAGTGCGCATGCGCTGCTCTGCGAGGCATGGAGTAGCTACTCTGGATGCATAGGCCACGCCCACCGCTTGCCATTTGTTCTTTCCTTTGACTGTGAAAATTGCTTTATTTTCATTTGTTAAAGGCTGCTCGTTATTCCGCCTTTGGGTGGGTTTTAACTTTGGTGGTGACTGCCCCTGCCATATGTCGCCTTACTTTTGGCTTTTCTTCTCGTGTGTTTGGCGCACTCATTTCTTTTTTACATCGAATGGTCCTCTGCGGCGGTTTCTTTTTGTTTGCCTGCGTCTGCTGCTACGCACCCCGCTTTATCTTTCTTCAAGGACACCAGTCTTCACGCATACTGATCAGGGTCGGTCATCGAAGGCACCATTTCAAATTCATTTTAAAAAACGCTATTAACAATTACCCCCTGCTCAGTCTTATAAGCAAGTCTCACCCCCACAAGAGAGCAGAACAGCAGTTCATGCGCTTTGTTTTGGGTGAGCCTGCAGGACGCTCAGTTCTCAGGTTCTCCTGCCAGCCTGTACTCAACAACATCCCGGCCCTCCCCGTGCCCCTGCCTCACTCAGTCTGGTCTTGTGGTTTGAGTGCTTTCACTTTCGCATAATGGGCTCTAAATAACATCTTGCTGAGAGAACAGCAGTTAGTCATGCATTTCTGCATGTTGCCACTACTTCCGCATTGGACTCATGATCACAAACAGTAGTCAAAGTTGTTTTAATGATTTTTGACAGCTGGTGTACAGAGCTATATTTACTGAGAAGCCCTTTGTAAAACATGCTGCTAAAAGTCTTAGGTGGGACCGATCAAGGCTTCGTCCTTCCTAGTTCATCGAGTGCGCTGTGCAACGGGCCAGCTTCATTGAATAACATCTGCAGCAAAAAGCCCAGCGTCAAAGTTTACCATGAACACGATTTGCAAAGTTTGCGTCCCATTTAAATAGCGGACCCCACCACTGGGTGAATGTCCGTGCTGTGCTGGAATGCAACAATAAACTCGTATTCCACATCTAAGCACCAAAAAGGAGGATTAAACCAGCAGGGAAAACCTTCATTTGGCAGCCACGCCATTCATACGTACGACTTCGTTCTGTGCCACAGGAGCAGTGCCTGCCCTGCTGTCCCGCCCCTGCCTGCCCCATTCCCAGTAGCAGTGGGGCCTGCCTGGGGCACTTCGCTTATGGCAGCAGCACGTTAGTGGTGAGACTTCCACTCTCGGATTTCGACAACTGCTGGCTTGATCTGGCTTCGGTCTCTTGTCTAAAAATGGTATATAGAAATAGAACCATAGAGCACACTTCAAAAAAAGGAAAGGAAATCTACTGCAGTTTTTCTTTTTTATGCATTGGCACAGTTGATGTCTTGCACTTTGAGACATATCCGATGCAACAGCTTTTAGGGATTCTTTTACAGTTAATATCGGAAGCCGTCGCTTGATTTTACTTGCATCATGAGCCGTTTAAGACTCTTGTGATCACCTGGCAAGTTCGCAGACATTTGTTCACTTCCTCTGATAGTGTGACTGTATCCGAGTCACTTTGGTGCCATTTAATTAACGAGAGAGTATAGATAGCGCTGCTTTACAATACACATTACATCCTGCACCCTTAGAAGAAAACAGAAAGTGAAAATATTGACCATCCATACTTAGAGCCGCATCTAAATGAGAAGTAGTATACATATCCAGTTGTGTGATTTATAGCCTCAAAAGGGAGGGTGGCACCAGTACTGAGAGGGATACGGCCTTCCTATTCACTATTTGGACACCAGGCACTTTATTTATTTATTCATGTATTTATTTATTTGTTTTTACTAATTAAGCACTGGGACTGATACATGTTTTTGTCAGAAGGTGTGTTTTGTACTGCATGCCGAAATAATTTTGTTCGCTTTCAGTAATTGCCTGCTTGTTGTATGTCCCCAGGCTGGGTGGTGGTAGTAAACCGCTCAGCTGCCTTCTGCAGACAACAGTTGTTAAGAATATCAGACTCATCCCTTCACAGAGTGCGTGTGTGTGCACAGGAGCTCTCTGTAAATATAATATTAAGCAGTATCATTTGTGGTGCAGGGCTTTTTATTACATCTGCATTAGGTTTATTAGCAGTCTCCTCCATTCACAAAAAACAAATGAATCCCACAAACTGTTTTCCAAGGGAGGAAAAAAGTGTATAACTCAAATGTAATGCAACAGTCACTGCTACTAACATTCAACTGGTTTTTTTGTTCTCTGGAAATTGGTGATACAAAGGGTCCAAGATCCATGAAAATAAGATCAAAAGGTCACAGTCTATGGTGCCTTTTATGCCACATATGTACACTACACAAATTCACTCCACATTACACAATTCCACGCCACAATTACACAACCAACAATTCCAGTCCCACACGCATAATTCCACTCAAACTACATACATCCACTCCATAATATAAGGGTAAAAGACATTCACATTTACAACGCCAATAGCTCTAACTCAAAAAAATGTGAGACCTATAGCATTTGTAATGCTTGTTATACCTGGTGCCTTCTTTGAAGTAGTAGAAGTTTCTATAAGTTGTCCTTTGAAATGCTTGGAATTTCCTAACTCCCTTGACCTGACTCCAAGCTGGCTGCAGGGGCAATGGAGTGGTGATAAGTCCTTTGTGTTAAGGAAGAGCACAGCTTATTCAGTTGCAAGTGGGAGCGAGAGGTAGCAGGCAGGTAATGATAGAGAAAAAGACATAGACATCGAGAATGTAGCATGAAAGGAATAAGGTAGTGAGACAGATGAGTTAGCGAGAACAGAGTTAAACAGAGCTAAAGAAAGAGAGAGTGGTGAAGAGGTGAGGTAGCAAACAAATGGTGAAATAAATTGAGCAGTGCATTAGTGTGTGTAAGGGAGGTGGGGTAGAGAGAGAACTGAGAGAAGAATGAGGTAGTGTGAGATGAGATAGAGAGTGAGGATGTAGAGAAAGAACTGAGAGATAGAGAGAGGAAAGGTTTATAGAGGTGAGGAGAGATATAGAGGTGAAGTAAAAAAGCTGAGGGTAAGAGAGAGGTGAAGTAGATGTTGGAGATATAGAGGAAGGTGAGTTGGAAACAGAGTAGTCAAGTGCAAGGAGAGGAGTTAGGTAGAGACAGAATTGCAATAAAGATAGCGATGTGGAGGTAGATACCGAACGTGATAGTGGGAGGTCAGGTAGTGATAGGTAGCAAGAGGTGGAGTAGAGCAAGATGTAATACGGGAGAAGGGAGGTAGACATAGATTACGTAAATAGAGTAGAGTTAGTGAGGGTATTTCCGACACAGAGATAAAGAATAGGTAGAGGTATGGTTAAAGAGAGGGCTGAGGTGGAAGAGGTGAAGTAAAGTAGGGAGAAAGACAGCCAGAAAGATACTTTTTTATTTATCTACCAGCAGCTACCTGTGAGCAGGAGTGTTAAGATTTGTCAGGGCGAGCATACACACTAGGCTCCTGTTTTATTATAGACACCTATTACAGTGAGGTATCCTACTGTCCCAATCACTTTACTAGGTGGCCACTTGGAAGGTGGGGTCAATTGCCTGCCTTAAACATCTCTGACGCACATGTGGTTTGTTTATCAAACTTTTTGGTGCAGGTATGTAAAACTTTCCTATACAAAAAAAGTATCAATGTTCCCGATTATATGTTGGGTGGAGGGGGTATCCCTGGATTGGATACCACTCCTGATTATAACAATTTTATGAGATGGTAAATGCCACTTGAGACTCAGGTTACAATCACAGCCTGGCCTCTAGCCTACACCAGGCACTCTACTATGGCAGCGGGGATCACAGTGTAAAGATCAAGGCCACCACCCCGTTTACCTTCATAGCTGCCAGTGGTCTGTGTAAAGGTGCTTCATCAAGCCTGAAATTGCATCCAAGGACTATTGCTGCAGCACTGTGAGCAAGACATCCAATTCAATAGAATTGAATGATTCTTTGGTGTTTAAGGGCAGGATCTCTCCTGTCATTTCAAACTAGTTGATAAGCCTGCAGAGATTCTTTCTAGTGGTCAAATAAAGCATAAAGCCATACTGACCCTGGTGTATAGGAAAACTGGAAGGGGCCTGTTGGACAGTACCCAGTGGTGTAACTCAACATGATGGTGCCCCCTTGCAGACCATGTAGAGGGGCCCCAGAGTCTCCCCACTGAAAGGTTGAGGGGGTCCTTGAAGGTTTGGGGGACTGTCTGAATTGCAAGGGCTTCAGTGGTCTGTGTTATGGGCCTGGCAGTACCTTAGCCAGTGTTTTGATTTTTACATTCCACAGATAGATGGGGCGGTAGGAAGAGCATTCAGACGCAAGGTTTACTTCTTTATGTGTGGGATTTGCTATAGTGTGTCAGAGATCATCGGGCAATATCTGCATTCTCCAGCTCACACATTACCGGACAGTCTCTTGCATTGTTCAGCGGGGATACAATTTCATACATTCATCTTGATGTTCTGCCTGTAGTTAACAGCATCCATCACATGCTCTAGTTTTAGCGCCTCGTCCATTCTAGATCTGTCTTCTTTCTTTTTTTTGTAGCAATTATTTTTATTGGCAAGAGTAAAGTTGTGAAAAACAACAGTACATACAGTGACATGTAAGTCCAACATGGACCTGCTGTATAATACCAATGCTAATAATAGTACATGCACCAAAAACCAAACTGCACCCAATATATGAGATGGGTGAGAGAAGAAAAAGAAGAGAGGGGAGGTGGAACGACAAAGTAGGGAGGGGAAACGGGGGCAATCTGTCTTCTTTCATCAGTTGTGGAACTTCCAAGTCTCAGAGGAAATCTGCTAAGCAGCATCATCTCTACAGGGTATGGTATGGTAGTGCTTCTCATTATACCTGACAATTGCTTATCCTCTGTCCCTGTTATTCAAAGCATTGGTTCCTAAGAGATCAGTTACCCTCTCCACCCATAAGGATACTTTGTTTATTTTACGCAGCCATGGCAGTAGTTACTTAAGTTTATTGCCCACCTCTTAGCTGCCTCAGTCCTAGCATTTCTGCATTAAACTTAGGCTGAGGAGCGTGGAGTTCGATGGGTGCAAAGCAGGTTTTTTTTTACATTCGTGCTCAAGCAACGATATTCTCGGGCCACTAGCAAGCGTGCGCACACAAGACTTCACGCCCGCTCGCACTGCTTCGGGCCACGACGGCGCCAATGCAGTGCGGCTTGCGATCATGAATACACCACTCGAGTAGCTTTTTTGCTCGAGAAGCAGCTAAATCTACTACAAGAGGTTTTAGAGTGAATTTTCTTCTCCAACAGACCGTTGGAGGTTTTTTGTGCGAGAAGCGTTTTTTCCCCTTTTTTTATCCAACAGGAAGGAAGTGCCCCAGAGACTCCAACTTCCTGTTCCTGTCCAGCAGACTCCTCTCAGTGCTTTGTCCATCTCCTGGCCATTTTTCCTTTAGATTTGGAGCTGGAAGGATTACTCTCTTTGTCTGCTGCATATAGACTGCTGGATTTAAGAACTTTGGGGCATATTAGCAAGGAAGTGGCAATGAGAGGCATTAGCCTCCTTGGCTTAATGCCTCTCATCACCACTTCGGAAACGCTAGGCTGCACCATATTACCAATGATATGGTGCAGCCTGGCGTTTCCCCCTGCGTTGGCGCTAAGTCTCACGACTTAACGCCAGCGCAGGCACCGTTGTACCAGAGTGCAAGGGTGTCTGCGAGCAGGGAGGTTTGTTTATGTACAGGAAGGTGTCCTTTCCTGTACATAAACAAACCTAAAATGCCATTTTGTAACTTACATGTGTGCTGCTTCATGCAGCACACATGTAAGTTACAAAATGGCATTTTTAAAAACAGGTTTGTTTATGTAAGGAAGGGACACCTTCCTGTACATGAACAAACCTTGGCATTTTGCTTTTTCCATGTGTGCTGCACAAGGCAGCACACATGGAAAAGCAAAACGCAGGAGAAATGAAGCATTTCTCCTCGTTTATCCACCTTAAGACCAGGATTTTCCTGGTCTTAATTTCGGCGCTGCCACCTATTTTCGCCTCTCTTGATAATAGGTGGCAGCGTCGAGTGAATGGGTGTTGCGGTGGACGCCCACCGCAACACCCACTGCACGCCCCTTTCACGCTAATTTTAGCGTGAAAGGGGCCTATTACTAAGGCAGCGTTAAGCCACTTAACGTGGCTTTTAGCCACGTTATGTGGTTTAACGCTGCATTGGTAATAGGGCGCTGACCCTATCGCCACCACAACGTCACAAAACGTTACGTTGTGGTGGCGATAGGGGCTTGATAATATGCCCCTTTGTATTTGAGATTGGAAACAGCCTTTACAATGAAGTCAGAACCCTGCATGCCTTTTTACCACACATGCTTTACAACGCATGCGGCACTACCACGCATGCCATTACCACGCATGTCTTTACAACAAATATGCCTTTACTACGCATGCCATTCCAATACATTTCATTGTAAAGGCATGAATGGTAAAGGCATATGCGTGGTAAAAGTTTTAAAGGTAAGTACAGCTAAGTACTAAGGGGCTTATTACGAGTACGGTGGTCCTTGGGACTGCTGTACTCACAGTAACAGTACAACCACCACCACCCTGGCAGTCCGACAGCCGTATTATGATGTGGCAGTGAGACCACAACAAGACTGCCGCCACCGCCAGGATCCAGAATCCCACGGCAGTGGTGGTGCGGAAAGCAGGACGATGTGTGGCAGTGCGAGGCCGGCACTGCCAACTGAAATTACGACCTGCCAAGTATTTCAGCATTTCATGGCGGTGACCCCCCCATGGAATGCTTGCCGGAAAGGTAGGGAAAGGGGCCCCCAACAGGGCCCCCAAGGAAATCTGCTCATGGGGTGGGTGCAAGGGACACATGAAGTGCATGCTTCTGTGTACACTGTGTGGTGTGCACAACATGGTGCATGCTGCACAGTGCACTTGACGTGGCAGTGGTCCCACGGCGGTTGCATAACTGTTGGCTGTTTTCCTCAGCCAAAGCATGCCGCCGCCGTGAGACCACCGCTGCACCGCCCGCCCTGGATTCAAGTCGTAATTTGGTGGGAGGGTTCACCATGGGTTTGGCTGTCTTCCTGGGATCGCCACAGTGGCGGCCCCAGTGGAAGACCGCCAAACTCATAATAGGTCCCTAAGTGTTTTAACATATATATATATATCATCAAGTCCCCGGAGAGGGACGAAATGCGTCATGGCTGCTGCAATCATTTGGGAGTTTTAATAAACATTGCAGTGTGACAAATTCCGGTGGTCCGAGCCCTTCCTTTGCGCACAGGAAACAGGCGATTCGAGGAGGAGTATGGTGTGATATATATATATATATAGTCACTGAAAAAACCATAGGTTTCAGGGACGTTATAGTTAGGTGGACATTTCACTCGTACAAAACCATAGAAATTCCACTGTTATAGTTAGTTCAGTTAACTATAACTCGCACCCCCGCAATGCACTGCTCATGACGTCACATATTACATCATTCATGGCATGGTCAGTGACATCACTGATGACATCTCAAATGACATCACTGATGACATCATCCAGTGACTGTATGTTTCTGTAAAGTTTAAATATGTTTTATATATATGGCAAGGTGTATTGAAGAATGAATGGGTGCATAAGTGTTTGGATGGAGGATTTAGCAGGTATGTAACTGATTGTATAAGTGACTGATTAAACGTGTCTTACTGAATGCATGGGTTAGTGACTAAACTGTGTGAATGTCTGTATCAGTCTGTCTGTTGTTGTGTAAGCTGCTACATGGGTTGGTCGGTAGCTACATTAGTGTCTATATGGGTTATTGATTGTTTGCTTGAGTATTTGTATGGGGGACTGAGTGTGTGTGTGGGTGGGTTGGAGGTGTGTGACTCTGTGCATAGATGTGTGAGTAGGTGATTCACTGGGTGTGTGGGTTCAAGAGTGCAACTGTGAAGGGCTGTATGGGTGGCTAAGTGTGTGTATGGGTGTGTTGGTGAGTGAATGGATGTCTCAGTGGTACATATGTGAGTAACTACATATGTAAAAGGAAGTATATGTGAGTGATGGTGTATATAAATAACTATATGTGAGACTGAGTGATTGTGAGAGTGGCATGTATGGATGAGTCTGTACTTGTTTCAGTGATTACATAAGAGAGTAACTATGCATTACTGTCTGTATGAATTAGTGAGGTGGTGTGTGTATAACTGTTTAGGTGAGTAAATGGGAGTATGATTGATTCTTTGCATGACTGACTAGGTGTGTGAGTAACTCCATGGATCAGTGGCGGTGTGTGAGTGTCTGAATAGGTGTATGAGTGCATATGATAGTGTTGTATTGATAAGTGACTGCATGTATAAGTGATTGTATACGTGAATGATTGGATGTGTGTGCAGACCTAGGAATCAGTGAGTGAGTATGTAGTAACTGGTATTGGTGTGTGGATGGTTTCGAAAATGGTAGTGTGTATTTTACAGTGGGTGTTTAAAGGTTATATTAGGGTGTGATGAGGTGCATCAGATTATCATGTGGATGATGTCATCAGTGATGTCATCAGTGATGTCATTTGAGATGTCATCAGTGATGTCATCAGTGATGTCACTGACCATGCCATGAATGATGTAATATGTGACGTCATGAGCAGTGCATTGCGGGGGCGTGAGTTATAGTTAACTGAACTAACTATAACAATGGAATTTCTATGGTTTTGTAAGAGTGAAATGTCCACCTAACTATAACGTCCCTGAAACCTATGGTTTTATCAGTGAATTTCAAAGGTTTTTTAAATGCTAATTTCTAACTATAACGTCCCTGAAACCTATGGTTTTTTCAGTGAATTTCTAAGGTTTTTTAAATGCTAATTTCTAACTATAACGTGCCTGAAACCTATGGTTTTTTCAGTGAATTTCTAAGGTTTTTTAAATGCTAATTTCTAACTATAACGTGCCTGAAACCTATGGTTTTTTCAGTGAATTTCAAACGTTTTTTAAATGCTAATTTATAATTATAATGTTCATTAAACCTATGGTTTTTTCAGTGATTTTAAATTATCATTCCATTCTCAACCTAGTGAAAACAGCCGATATCGCCAGTTTTCCAACAATAGCTTCCGCAAAAAAATTTGCCACAAATGAGAGCGCCAACTAAGGCTAATAATATGCAGAGTTGGCGTTCCTGTGCAAAACAAACACGAAAACACCACTTCCCGATATTTTCAACGAGCAGACAAATCTGGGGTGCGATCCAAAAAAAGGCGATAAGCTGCGTTAGCAGTAAGAATTTAACATCTGCCTTTTACTGGTGTAAAGCAGGACGACTACCTACAGTGTGAAAGGGAGCCCAGCCCATAACCACATCAAAAGACCAACACATGTCATAGAGCTACTGACCATGCAGCTCCGACACCCAAGAAGGCCACAACACCCACTGCCATCAGCCTCAGGACCTCCCCCCCGGACCACCCCCCTCCCTACTACCACCGAGGCAGCGCAGAACAGGACAGCGCACCCTCCAAAAACGGCATGGTCCCTCAGCCACACAATAGCTGAATGTTGGGAGATGTGGCAACCAAGTATGTGTGAAGGACGCAAGTCACCCATCAATAAAAATGCACACAATACCAAGTGTAGCGGTGATGTGCTGGACAGACCTCACTATGCAGAGCACAAGCCTCTCCATGTGGACATATACTGCTGGTACTTGTAGTGTTGTGGACAATAGACGCAACCATGTTACCTCAGGCAGTGGGGAAGATCTCGTTCATGTAGCTGTGTTGTCCCCCCCTGGAAGCGGAGTGGGCTGGTCCAACGTACCCCACTCCAGCATAGGAGTATGAATAAATAGGCTGGGGCTCTGGGCGTGGTTCACTTGTGGGAAGGCCAAAACGTCTGCCAGGGCGGCAGCCCTCACCCTGCCACGAGGCCTCCGCCGTGACTGCCGGCCTCCTCAACACAGGCCCCCTGCGAACCCAGCAGCAGAGCACCACAGACTTATGTTTGTACATACTACTGCCTTCGATCTACACTGCGGACAGCAGGGCTCACAATTCAGATCGAGTCCCGATTGCAGATGACGCAGTCCAGTAGGCAAGAGACATTGCTCCCAGTGCGGCCCGCCCGGACCACGCATCATCGCAGGCTGCGCACACGCTGAGTGCTTCAGGTGCCACTAACTCAGTGCACCACAAGTCATCGCCACGTAGCCTTATTAAGGCAGAATTCATTAGACAAAAGACATTGCTACCAGTGTGGCCCGGCCGGACCACGCATCATCGCAGGCTGCGCACACGCTGAGTGCTTCAGGTGCCACTAACTCAGTGCACCACAAGTCAATGCCACGTGGACTTATTAAGACAGAATTCATTAGGCAAAAGACATTGCTACCAGTGCAGCCCGCCCGGACCACGCATCATCGCAGGCTCCACACACGCTGGTTGCTTCAGGTGACACTAACTGTACAGCTCAACTCAACGCCACATGGCTGTGGGCCCTTGCTGACCGCTGCCTCCGGCCTACACTGCGGTCATCAGGGCTCACATTTAAAATTGACTCTTGATTCATTAATTGCAGAGTCCAGTAGGCAACTAAGTATTACGTCCCTAAAACCTACACAATATCCTTTTAGTATCCTTGCTTCAAGAACTTGTTTTATATCAGTTATAGCTTTAGTACATGACCAACTTCATCTTGCAAGTCCAAAGGAACACTGAATGGCAGTCTACACTGCGGACAGCAGAGCTCACAATTTGAATTCAGTCTTGATTTATTAATTGCAGACAGAATTGTACTCTATGTCCTCGAATTTTGTCAAGAGGAAGTGACAAAAAGCATTCCTTGATGTCTGTGCTGACTACTTCCTTCGATCTACACTGCGGTCAGCAGGGCTCACAATTCAGATCGAGACGCGTTTGCAGATGACGCAGTCCAGTAGGCAAGACACATTGCATCATCGCTGGCTGTGCACATGCTGAGTGCCACACCTACCACTAACTCTATGCAGCTCAAGTGAACACCACGTGGCTGTGGACTCTTCCTGACCACTGCCTCCGGCCTACACTGCGGTCAGCAGGGCTCACAATTCAGATCGAGTCGCGATTGCAGATGACGCAGTCCAGTAGGCAAGAGACATTACATCATCGCTGGATACGCACACGCTGAGCGCCACACCTACCACTAACTGTATGCAGCTCAAGTCAACACCACTTGGCTGTAGGCCCTTCCTGACCGCTGCCTCCGGCCTACACTGTGCTCAGCAGGGCTCACAATTCAAATTCAGTCTTCATTCATTAATTTCAGAGTCCAGTAGGCAACTAACTATAACGTCCCTGAAACCTACATATTTCGACAGTGTATTCCATAAATGTTTCATCTTTTGTTCCCTACACCTACACTGTGGTTAGCAGAGCTCACAATTTAAATTGAGACATGATTTATTTATTGCAGACAGAATTGTACTCTATGTCCTCGAATTTTGTAAACAGGAAGTGACTAAAAGTATTCTTCGATGTCGGTGCTGACTACTGCCTTCGATCTACACTGCGGATAGCAGGGCTCACAATTCACATCGAGTCGCGATTGCAGATGACTCAGTCCAGTAGGCAACAGACATTGCTCCCAGTGCGGCTCGCCCGCACCACGCATCATCGCTGGCTGCGCACACGCTGAATGTTTCTCATGCCCCTATCTCAGTGCAGCACAACTCATGGACCCTTTATGATACAATGTTTTCTGTATAATTTCACATCTGCTGCCCCTACCTCAGTATACCACAAGTCATGGACCCTTTACGATACAATCTTCTATGTATTATTTCACATCTGTTGCCCCAACCTTAGTGCAGCACAAATCATTGACCCTTTATGATTGAATCTATGTGTCTGATCCAATGATTACTGTTGTACTTATTGCCAGCACCAACCATTCCCGGAGGGCTGGCTTACACTCACCCCACACGCATCCAGCACAGACGTCACTGGACATGTGACCCTGGTAATAAAAATGAGTCGAGCGCACGTGCCCGTACCCAGTTCCACTATCTATCTGTGTCCGTGTGTTCATTATGTATGCAAGATGCCGCCCCTGGGCCCTACCACATTACATTGTGCTGTGGCCAGCATATGCAACCATGTTACTCTGGCAGTTTGGAAAACTTCGGTTATGTAACTTTCTCTCGGTCATTGTACAAGTACGTACGTAGAGACTGGATCATTACAGTACTGCAAGGAGAGTGTATAGTGAATTTAAAAAGTGCTTGGGGATTGGCGGAGTAATTCTATAAGTACATATGTTGGCGCAGCCTAACCCCGAACACAAGCTTGGCTCTAATTGGCTGCCCTCCATGTGCCAAAAACTGAAACTTAAACTTTCCATGGCCCTGTATTGCTACAGCTGCAACACTCCACTGAATGTGCAATAAACATTCATATCCACACAGATGTGTCATGTCCACCATCTTTCATGTGTGGAACTATGGATGAATGTAGGGTCAGTGATTCCCCGTACCTTCCATGTTGGCCATGTTGTGGGACTTGGCTCACAGAGTGACACATTGGCGCTTGCGACCCGGGTGACGTCAGCACTACAACAGGGACACCCGCATCAGTTGATTCCTCATACAGACCAGGACGGAGCCACGCCCATAGCTCCGGAGTCATTCTTCACAGCCTCACGCAGGACTGGCATACGCCAGGCCAGCCCACTCCACTTACTCTTACAGGGAAGGACAACAACGCTACATGGCCCAGATTTTCATTACACTGATCTGCTGGTCACACCCTAGTTGTCAGTACGCCACAGCCACTCCCTCACCGCTAGTATACACCCACACCACACCCATCCAGCACACGCATCACAAGACACGTGACCCTGCCAATAAAGAAGACCAGGCGCACGTGCTCGATGCCATTTCAGAGTTGCTCGCACCGGATACACTGCGGCCGGCACAGGCACACCGGCACGGGACGGTGACTTTCGGTCCACTGAGGTACGGGTACCGTAACTGCTGAGCGGGTGTGCAGCCTGCGGTGATGGACCGTCCCGGCGGCCGGGACAGCTCAGGTTTTGTGTGCCCTGCTGGACCACACTGTAGGCCTGAGCCATCAGACAGTGCAGGCCTACCGCCACGTGGCGTCGCCTCGCTGGTCACAGAGTTAGTGGCACCGCAAGGTCTGAGCGGGTGTGCAGCCTGCGATGAAAGGCTCGGTGCACTGGTATGTCCTCTGCCATGGCGAAATCAAGACCCAGCACCAAATGTGAGACCTGGTGGCCTGCGGAGAGGGGCTGCATGACATGCAGGTGCTTGTCAGCGGGCTTGGGGCTTGCAGCGGCACAAAGTAGGCCCTCTTTTCTACACGCAAGTTGCGAAAGGTGAGCAGATAGGCTTGTTAGTGCAGCGGCGGGCAGTCACCTCCGGGCAGTGGGAGTGGATGGGGTGCAGCAGCCTGGGTGCGCAGCGGTGGGCAGTCACCTCTGGGCAGTGGAAGTGGATGGGGTGTAGCAGCCTGGGTGCGCAGCGGTGAGCAGACACCTCTGGGCAGTGGAAGTGGATGGGGTGCAGCAGCCTGGGTGCACAAAGGTGGGAAAGAGAATTAGGCGTGTGCAGTTGTATGTACTCTGCCATTACTGATTCCATACTACGTTTCAGATGACTAAGCTTGAGGGCTCCACTATGTCCCGGCACGTGGTTGGAGACACACCGGTGACGGAAACGTGAGCTGGGAGGGTTTTGTCCACAGTGTCGGCACTCACTGTCCCTCTCCATCTCTTCCTTTCTCTCCCTCACACTCTTTCTCTCTCCCTTCCTCTCTCTCTCACTCTATCTCTTCCTCTCTCTCACACTGTTTTTTTCTTTCTCTCTCTACCTCTCTCTCTCTTTCTCTCTCTCTCACTCTTCCTCTGTTTCTCTCTTCCTCTTTCTCACACTGTTTCTCTCTTTCTCTCTCTCTTTCTCTCTCTCACTGTTTCTCTCTCTCTCTCACTGTTTCTCTCTGTCTACCTCTCACTCTTTCTTTCTTTCTCTCTCTCTTCCTCTCTCTCTCCTTTGATGGACGCATGACGCACAATCTTATCTTGCTTTTTTGTCTAGCAGGCTGTGATTCACACATTGACGACCCCCCCAACACGGACCTCCCGCCACGAGGCGATGACTTCAGTTCCACTGAGTTAGTGCCACCAGAGCTGAGAGCGTGTGCAGCCTGCGATGATGCGTGGCCATCCTGCAATCAATACCCGCACTGAATTCTGAGCTCGGCTTGACCGCGTGTACGCAACTTGCGCCTGAGGAGGTTGCTTCAGCACGTGGTGGACCCTCTTCGACACACGCCGGTGGCGGAAGGTGAGCAGAGAGCCTTGTTTCCGCAGCAGCGAGCAGTCACCTCTGGGCGGTGGGAGTGGGTAGTGTGCAGCACCCTGGGTGCACAAGAGCGGGCAGACACCTCCGAGCAGTGGGACTGGATGGGGTGCACCAGCCTGGGTGCACAGCAGCGGGCAGACACCTATGGGCAGTGGGAGTGGATGGGATACAGCAGCCTAGGTGCGCAGAGGCGGGCAGACATCTCTGGGCGGCGGGAGTCGATGGGGTGCAGCAGCCTGGGTGCGCAGGGGCAAAACAGAGAATTAGGCGTGTGCAGTTGTATGTACTCTGCCATTACTGATTCTATACTATGTTTCAGATGACTAAACTTCAAGACTCCACTATGTCCCGGCACGTGGTTGGAGACACACCGGTGGCAGAAAGGTGAGCTCTAAGGATTTTCTTCACAGTGTCAACACTCACTCTCCCTCTCCATCTCTTCCTTTCTGTCACTCACACTCTTTCTCTCTCTCTCACTCTGTATCTCTTCCTTTCTCTCTCTCACACTCTTTCTCTCTTTCTATGTCTCTTCCTCTCTCTCTCATTCTTTCTTTTTCTCTCTCTTCCTCTCTGTCTCACTCTTTCTCTCTCTCTCTACCTCTCTTTCACACTGTTTCTCTCTTGCTCTCTCACTTCCTTGTATCTCACTCTTTCTCTCTTTCTCTATCTCTTCCTCTGTCTCTCACTCTTTCTCTCTTTCTCTGTCTTCCTCTCTGTCTCACTCTTTCTTTCTCTGTCTCTTCCTCTCTCTCACTCTTTCTCTCTTTCTCTCTCTCTCTCCTTTCATGGACGCATGATGCACAATCTTATCTTATTTTTTGTCTTGCAGGCTGTGATTCACAAATTGTCGCGGGATGACACGCCATACCTGTACCTACTTTTATTTTGTTGTTTTGTTTAAATAAAATGTTTTATATGTAAATCCATAGATGACTGAGATTCTTATTTGTCCAACCTCACATGCATCTTCTTTACTATAATTGTGCGACATCAGCCAATTTGTTACGTTCCAGATTTCCTAACGTTGCTGTCACATTTGTTTGTGAGGGGGGGGAGGTGATGTGGGGATGGCAAACAAGGGGCTGGTGGCGGGGGGTGTCGGAGCAGTGTTGGGTGTCCGAGCTGCATGATCGTTGGCTCCATTGCATCTGTTGTCATTCACGTATGGCTCTGGGTGGGCTCCCTTTCATATTGCAGGTTGTAGTCCGACTTTACACCAGCTCAGAGCAGGTGTAAACTTTCTGCTACTAAGGCACCTTATCGCCTGTTTTGTACTCTCTTCGACGATCTTGCTGGTGGTTGAGACACTTACGAAGTGATGTGTTCGCTGCTTTTTGCACGAGAACGCCTACTCTACATCTCATTAGCAATATTTGCCGGAGTCATCCGTGACGATGCTTTTTGAGGCTGCTATCGCTGGTAAACTGGTGATATGGGCTGTTTGCTCCAGCTTGTGAATGGTGCGTTAAATTTATCACTATTTTGGTTGCGATAAAGTGCCGTTAACTCGGCGATATGTCCTTGAGAATATACCCCTCGGTGTTTGAAAGACTTAAGAAGTACTAGAGTGCCGCGCTGAGAGCCGCGCACCCATCGCTTTCACAAGTTTGCTATGACAGGGCGGGAGAGAGCGAGGGAGAGAGACGGAGTGAGATAGCACAAGCAGCACAAGGCCGCACGGGCACCTGGCTCCACATACCAACATGTGTGTGTGCATCGCCATCCGTGCACAGGCAATTCCCCCACAATGCAGCCCACACACATATCAATCACAGAACATCAGCAATGAAGGCAATGCGGTACAAAACTCCCCTCATACGGGTTCTGTGTCTGGTGTGTGTGGCGTGGTGATGGCTGCATGGCTGTGTTCCCCTGACACATCAGACTGCGTAGGTGATAGGGCTGCACCAGACGTCGTCCAGCACCTATGCAAAAACAATGTCTGGCTCACAGAGGTGGAGCTTGCCAAAGGGATACACCCCCGCACATAACACACCTTTTTAATTTCTACTTTACCTTCCTAGTTGGTATGCAGATTTCAAATGTCACAAACGCATGCAATTCTTTACTTGTCACACAGTACATGTAATGCACCGCTTTCATCAAGAATGGAACAAGTAATGGCACAATTTCCCTGTTGCTCCACACATAAATCCATGTAAAGAACAAATCAGAATAGTTCCTTATTTTTTTTAGATTGCAAAACCTCTCTTTATTGCTTATTTTTGAACTTTCCATATAAACAGTTTTTTAAGGACACATACAGGTGAAAAGTTCAACGTATTGTATCAACACTTTCTAGAACATTCTACGACATGTGCAGGTTAAAAGTTCATCATTTTTTAAACCTACCGATATATTTTTTTGCAACATTTTCTCCAACATTTAACGGCATGTGCAGGTCAAAAGTTCACCATTCTTTCAAGTTTGAACTGCACCTTCCAAATACAATTATGAGCCATGGTTGAGCTGAGCAAATTTCATCCTATAATATGTACTCCACGTATAAACTGCTTTTTATTAACCAATCACAAAGATGCTTTTCATCAAAACTAAAATACACCCTACTTTTTAGGACACAATACATTTCATCTCCCAATCGGTTAACGTTTTGTATGTGAAAAAAAAAGTAGTTCCCCATGTTTAAACATATCTCTCATTCTACGAACGGACTGCATGAGCTACAAACATTTATCCATATCTTCTAGCCATACCTTCAAAATGCTAGTGTGGATTGTAGGACATAGCTATGTTTTCTGTTGCAAGAGGTATGCAGGACAGAGACGTATTGACTTAGACCTAGGTGTACAAAATGTGCACATTAAATGGTTTGCACAGAGAGGATTGAAGTGGCACCAATTGCTCCCTTTGGTTAAAACCTGTTTGCATCTCCAACACCCTGACCTCATGATTGTGCACTGTGGTGGTAACGACCTAGGCACATTGACTGAGGTAGCTTTGGAAATGCTTATGAAGGACACCTTTGGACAATTGATGTTACTTTAGCCTCAAACTGTCTTTGTATATTCCAATATATGCCAAAGACAGAAGTGGAAATGGTCAAACCAATTTTGTCATAAGATTGAAAAATCTAGGAAGAATGTCAACAAAGCTGTGTCTGCATACCTCAGAGACCATAGAATGGGGTCGATCTACAACAACAACATACGTTTTGATATGGCTGATATCTACAGAAGTGATGGAGTACACTTCACAGATGAGGGAAACCGAGTTTTCCTGATTAACCTGAAGCTGTGCATCCGCACTTATATGTAGCTCCAACTAATAAACACAAGGGCTCTTTTTAGAGCCGCCTTATATTCCAAATTTCGGCTCGCAGAGTGTCCGCTGCGGTTCGGCTAGCAGAGGGACACCTGCGGGCCGTCGGGCAGGCTCGCAGAGGAAGAGCTGCGGCCTGTGGGCTCAGCTCGCAGAGGGAGACCTACGAGCCGTTGGCTCGCAAAAGCACAGCACCGTACTGGCCCACAGAGGGAGAGCTGTGGTCTGACTCGCAGAGGGAGACCAACGGGCCAACACGCCTGCTAGCAGAGACACAGCTATCAGTTAACGGGCTGGCTCACAGACATACAGCTGCGAGCCCTCCGAGCTGCAACCCGACGGGCTAACTCGCAGAGGGAGAGTAACGGGCCGACGGGCCTGCTAGCACAGACACAGCTACGAGCTAACTAGGTGGCTCACAGAGGTAGAGCTGCGGGCTCGACGGCTCGCAGACACAGAGCTGCGATCCGACGGACTGGCTTCTAAAGGCATAGCCGCGAGCTGATGATGTGGGGAGAAGGAGCGTAAAAGGAGTATCTCGCACAGACAGACCTGTGGGATATTTTCAGTATTGCCTCGCAGAGGTAGAATTACAGATCCGATGCCTTTTAGAGGGAGAGATGCGAGCTGACGGACTGAGTCACAAAATGGCTGACAGCTCACAGTCGCAGAGCTGCGAGGCGACGGACTGGCTTCTAAAGGCATAGCCGCGAGCTGGTGATGTGGGGAGAGGGACCGTGAAAGGGGTATCTCGCACACACAGAGCTGCGGTATATTTGTAGTGTTGCCTCGCAGAGGTAGAACTACGGACCTGATGCCTTGTAGAGGGAGAGTTGTGAGCTGACGGACTGAATCACAAAATGGCTGCCAACACTTCCTAGTTTCAACAGTTCGCAGCCAATCAGCCGCAAGCTCGTGCTCGTAACGCCTCAGCTAATCAGATGTCAGAATTCTTAAATATCGATATCTGGAAAATTTGATATTTCTCTAAAACTACTGAATGGATTTACCCCATTTAAACAAAAGCGTGCTTTCTGGACCAAGACCTTTCTCTCTGCCAAATTTGGTGTAATTCCGTTTAGCAGTTTGACCTGTAGCCTTGTCTAAAGTTTCCTATGGAAATTGCATGGAGAAAACACGTTTTGGGACTCCCCTTTGTTCTTAGCCCCCCCTTGAGGAATCCCCCCCAAACTTTTAGGATAGGAGCTAACCTGAAAAGAGGAACGTTTTGGAAAATTTCGTAAAGATTCATCAAACAACGCCAAAGTTATAAGCACATTAAAAAATGCTTTTCCTATGGAAACGTGGTCCTAACTATAACTATCTACTGGCGACCGCCAGTAGATAATATATATATATATTCACTGAAAAAATCAAAGGTTACAGGGAAGTTATAATTAGGCTTAGGTTTCACTTGTACAAAACCAGTGAAATTCAGCAGTTATAGTTAGCTGAGCTAACTATAACTTGTGCCCCGCAATGCACTGCTTATGACCTCACATATTACATCACTCATGACATGGTCAGTGACATCATTGATGACATCACTGATGGCATCTCAAATGACATCACTGATGACATCACTGGAGACATAATCCAGTGACTGTGAGGGTTTTAAAAAAAGTTTAAGAATGTTAAATATATATACCATGGTGTATTGGTGAATCAGTGAGTGTATGAGTGCCTGTATGGATGATTCAGTGGGTGCGTGACTGACTGTTTAAGTGAGTGATTAGGTGTCTCAGTGAATGTATGGGTGAGTGACTGTGTGAATGTTTGTATCAGTCTGCCAGTTGGTGTCTAAGTGGCTGTACAGGTGCTTGATTGGTTGTCTGAGTACCTGTATGTGTGTCTGTGTGGGTGGGTGAGGGTGTGTGTGACTGCCTGTATGGATGAGTGAGTGGGCGAGTCAGTGACTGTATGGGTTAGTGAGTGTGTGTGTGAGGGGCTCTATGGGTGAGTGAGTGTGTGTATGGCTATGTGGGTGAGTGAGTGGATGTGTCAGTGGTATATGGGTGAGGAACTGGGTATGTGAAAGGCAATATAGGTGAGCGATGGGGTATATGAGTGACTGTATGGGTGAGTGAGTGAATGTGAGAGTGGCTGTTTGGGTGAGTGTGTTCTTGTGCCAGTAACTGTATAAGTGAGTGAGTACGTGTTAGTATATGAATGAGTAAGTAAGAGGGTGTGTGTGTAAGTGAATGGGTGAGTAAGTGGCTGTGTGATTGACTGTATGGGTAAGTGACTGGTTGTGTGAGTAGCTTTATGGGTGACTGACTCAGTGTGTGGGTGGCTGTATGGGTGTATGAGTGGATATGACAGTGGCTGTATTACTGAGTGAGTGTGAGTATGAGTGGCTGTATGGGTGAGTGAGTGGATTTGTGTGTAGATCTATGAATCAGTGAGTGGTTGTGTAAGTACTGGCATAGGTCTGTAAATGGGTTTGTGAATGGTTGTGTGTGAGTGGGTGTACAAAAGGTTCTATGGGGTATGAGTGGGGGCATTAGTGATTTTGTAGATGATGTCATCAGTGATGTCATTTGAGATGTCATGAGTGATGTCACTGACCATGTCATGAGTGATGTAATATATGAGATCATAAGCAGTGCATTGCAGAACTATAACTGTTCAATTTCATTGGTTTTTTATAAGTGAAATCTGAGCCTAACTATAACGTCCCTGTAACCTTTGTTTTTTCAGTGAATTTCTAAGTTTTTTAAAATTCTATTTCCTAACTATAACACCCCTCCAACCTTTGGTTTTTTCAGTGAATTTCTACTTTATAAAACTTTTTATTCTTAACTGTAACCTGTCACATTTGAGAGTTGGTGTGTGAGTAGCTGTGTGGGTCTGTGAGTGGGTGTGTGAGTGTCTGTGTGGGTCTGTGAGTGGGTGTGTGAGTACCTGTGTGAGTGTATGTGTAAGTGCCTGTGTGTGTGAGTACCTGTGTGGGTCTGTCAGTGCCTGTGTGAGTGTCTGAATGGGTGTATGAGTGCCTCTGTGGGTCCATGAGTACCTGTGTGGGTCTGTGAGTACCTGTGTATGTGTTGGTTATATATGGATTTTGGGTATTTACATACTATGGGTATTTAAAAGGATCACCATGGCCTGCTCTCACCAGGAGACAGCAATAAAGAAACCACTCATCTCAGTCACTACACATCATATTGCGCTCCAATAGATCAAACATGAATTCACCTCCATTAATGATTTCATATTGTTTTTCAACATAGAAACACACTTGCTTTGTCTTTGCCAAGCCCAAGAAGTTAGGATTGTTTTGTTTGTGTTTTAATGAAGTGAAGCTTAAACTGGGGCACCTGCTATGTTTATATGTGTATGTGCTTCCCGTTGAGGTTTAATTTATGTGAAATTAGCACCAGGGCCAGAATCAAACTTCATTTTTTCCAAGAAGAGTCCCCAGTTTTGCTGAAAAAGTCTGCCCAACTGGAGTACTTTCATTTGGTTAATCAGTAAGTGCTACCTCGTTGGGTAAATGGCTCATGCATATTCTACACTACAGCTGAGTAAAGGACCACAAGGTGTCCATGTAATTTCAGCAATGTGATTGTTCCTCAAGCGTCTTCATCCACAAATCTGTGATAACATGAATCCTTGTCAAGAGAAGACAGCAAGACTACTAAGAGGCGAGTCTCCACCAAACAGGGGTACTTCCCCTTAACTAAATGAAGTAACTGCTTCTTTGTTTGATGGAGATGTCCTTGTATTCCTCTGCATCATTAACGCGTCACCAAATTCGGCAGGAAACGCGCTCGAGGGCCTTTTGGTAAGCTGTCCAACAACATGGGAAAAGGCGGGAAGAACTTTGCATACTACTGAGGAAAAGGGGTTGTGGCCAAACAGGCGGAGCTTGCAGATGATTTGGGGCATTTACATACTCAAGTAATTAAAATGGAGAATCATGGACTCTGCTCTCACCAGGAGACAACGAAAAAGAAATTACTTGTCACAGTCACCCTAGATCAGCTTGCATCAAATAGAACAATGATGGAGTCACCTCGATTAAGGATTTCAGATAGTTTTTCCATGTGGAATACGAGAGGAAACACACTTGCATTGCTTTCACCAATGCCCAAGAAGTTAGGATTGTTTGTGCTTTACTGATGTGGAGTCAACTGTTTAAATTTGTAAGTGCTTCCCGAGGTTTAATTTCTGCTAACTTTCCCCAGGCCAATTTCAGCCTAAGGGACTCAATCCTCCGGGGCCCGGCCAAAATTCAGTAGGGGAGGGGGCTTGTCCATGTCTATCTTGGTGTGGCCCCCTCCTATATTTACATAAAGCCCCAGGAAGGTGGTGGTCCCCAGAGCTCAAATGAAACCTAGGAAGGGGTCTCGTGTGCCCCTACTTATTAAATTACAGCAATCTGCCCCCGGGACCTGGCCCACCTAGGGGTTGTACTGTAAACAAGTGCGGGAGACAGTGATTGTTTTTTTTTTATATTAGTACCGGTTTCGTGGGTCTGTCATGATTTCACAACAGAAATGATGGAAACTATTGTTTTTCGGCCCTTGTGTGGTCCCTAGGGGACCCCAGGGCCAAGGCTAGGGAGTCAGGATATTCCTACCCTGCCCCCTTTTCTTTTTTTTAGCCTTTTTATATGGTACTCGGATGAGTACAAGTCCCAAGATTGCTGCCAACACTTCCTGATTGAAGTACTGGCAGTCAATCGGATCTCTGCATGAGATTGGGAGGATTCACGGAGGGGTCACATCCCTATATATACAATTTTCTTTCTTTTAATAACTCTAAAGATTATCACCCAATAACAAAGAGGGCTCTTTCTGGACCAAGAGCTAGCTTTCTGCCAAATTTGGTGTAATTCTGTCCAGAAGTTGTGTTCAAAATCCCTATGGAAATTAACATGGGAAACACACTTTTTTTGACACCTCTTTTTGTTGGCCCCCCCTCGATGGATCATCCCAAAACTTTCTGTGCACAACAAAATTCACCAGAGCACTTTTTATGGAAAAGTTTGTGAAGATTTGGCAAACGGCTCCAAAGATATAGGCAAGTCAAAAAACACCTTTCCTATGGAAACGTGGTTCTAACTATAACTACCTACTGACAAAAGCAGAAAGCTGAGTTTTCATCTATTTCTCTACATGTAAATATGCGTGCAGAGAAACAGATGAGAACATTGCTTTGACAGACAGGGAGATGCTTTTCAGAGGCCCATGTCTGTCAAAGCAATGTAAGCAATGCCGGCTCCCGCAGGAGCTAGGCAGTCAGCAGGGACCGCGAGGGCCTTCGGGCTTTTCCTGCGGTTCCCAACTAAAGTCACTTGGTGCCCTGGGTCCTAGGGGATGGGGTCCCCATTGCCGAAATTGGACCAGGGAATGGGGGCCACGTTGCCCCACTCCCATAATAAACCAAAAGTATTTTTTTTTAAACGTTAGCCAGGAAAATTGCTGGAGAACCCACCCCCTTTCACCACCACTCTGGAAACGCATTTCCTGGTGTACAACTGGTTGGCAGATGAAGTCCCCTTGGCTAAAGAGGGGTCTTGGGGGTCAGCAACAGGAGGGGTTCTTGGCCCCCAAGGTCCCTCAGCATCCAAGGGGACTTCATCCCCCAACTAGTAGTGTTCCAGGAGGTGCCTTTGCAGAGGGGTGGAGAAAAGGGTGGGGCCTCTGATGAGCACTCAGCAATCATACTGTGTGGGACATACTGGAGGTAACAGGAGGAGTTCTTGGACCCCAAGGACCCTCGGCATCCAAGGGGACTTCATTCCCCAACCAGTAGTGCACCAGGAGGCATGTTTACAGAGTGGTAGAGAAAGGAGGCAGGGCCTCCGACGGCCTCTCAGCAATCCAACTGTGTGTGACTTGCTGGTGGTAAAAGGAGGGGTTTATTGGCCCCCAACGACCCTCAGCATCCAAGGGAATTTCATCTCCCAATCAGTAGTGCACCAGGAGGCACTTTTGCAGATTGTTGGAGAAAGGGAGCTGGGCCTCCGACCAGCTCTCAACAATGCCACTGTGTGGGAATTACTGGAGGTAACAGGAGGGGTTCTTGGCTGCCAAAGGCCTTCAGCATCCAATGGGACTTCATCCCACAACCAGTAGTGTGCCAGGAGGTGCCTTTGCAGAGTGGTGGAGAGAGGGGACGGGGCCTCCTACAAGCTCTCAGCAATCCCGCTGTGTGGGACTTACAGGCGGTAACAAGAGGGGTTCTTGGCCCCCTTAGCATCCAAGGGGACTTCATCCTCCAACCATTATTGCGCCAGGTGGTGCATTTGCAAAGTGGTGGAGAAAGGGGGTGGGCCTTCTGCGAGCTCTCAGCAATCCAGCGGTGTGGGACTTACTGGAGGTAACAGGAGGTGTTCTTGGCCCCAAAGGATTCTCAGCATCCAAGGGGACTTCATCCCCCAACCAGTAGTGCACCCGGAGGTGCATTTGCAGAGTGGTGGACAAAGGGGGTGGGGCGTCTGATGAGCTGCGTCAAGATTAGCGGCTTTACAGGGGATGGAGGTCACGCTGAGTACCATGGGGGATCCGCGGATGCCTGTGCTTTGAGAACAAAATGTTATAAGGCAATTTATTGGCTTTTATGGTTCCCTCTGTTACCCCCTCTAACACACCCATTGGGTCAGGGTACCCCTACCCTAACCCCTTCATGAACATTACTGCCAAAATTTCAGCACCAGGGACCATTTCCCGATAAAAGAAAATGGCAGCTGCAACTTCTCTGTCAGGTTGCAGCCAGCTAATCAGATTCTTTCTTTGGGGTGTGGATTCTCGGATCGACCCGCGGTGGATCAGTGGATGATCTGCATCACTATATATATCTATATTTTTTTTTACCTTTAATACCTCTAAAACTACTCAACAGATTTACAACAAATCACAAAAAGGGTGATCTCCGGAACAAAATCTATTTTTCTGCCAAATTTGGTGTAATTCCATTCAGCAGTTCGATCTGTAGTCATATTCAACGCCCCTAAGGGGAAATGCATGGGGAAATCCCAATTGGGGTTCCCCCTTTTTCCTAGTCCCTGCTTGACAGATCACCCTGAAACTTTCAACACAGCAGCTAATCTAACTAAAGTATAAGTTTTCAAACTTTCGTGAAGATTCATCAAGCGGCGCTAAGGTTTTTGGCAAAACAAAAATGCTCTTCCTATGGAAACCTCTGCCAGCATCACATCACCACACTAGGTCCTAACTATAACTACCAACTGGCGACCGCCAGTAGGTCATACATATCTATATATATACCACAGAAGAAGATAAGTATGAGTATTGGTGGTATAGTAGTGTATCAGTAGAAATGGGAGCGTTGTGCAAGGATTAACAAATTTTTATCGGTTTCTAAAGGGAATATCTGCTGTGAATGTAAGCACTTGCACTTTAATATATGTTGTAACACATTTGCGCATTTTGCACAGTTATTATTGAGTTATCTACTCAAGAAACTGTATCTACAAGAGAGAAGGATAGTATATCATATTGCACTTGCACTTTATTTAAACTGCGAGATTTGCACAAATTTAAGAAATTAGAAAATGCTGCTATGGCGCTGAAATATGGGGCTATGTGGATGTTCAGCCCGTGGCCATTGCTGAAAACAATTTTGCAGGGAAATTGGTCTGTCTCCCATCCAGCTCACTCCTCATCCCATTGTATTTTGAACTGGGGCTAAAAAGAATAGCAGATGTGGCTGTATTAAAAATACTAGTCTATTGGGTCTGACTCTGGAGCACGCCCGAGTTAGCTGATTACAAGGACTCGCTTGCAGAAGTACTAAAGATGCCAGGTGCTAGGTCACTCCCTTGGGTTAAATTTGTATGTATGTGGCTGGGGAAGTTGGGTCTGCATAGCAATTGGGCTGACCCTACAGGAATTAACAAAACAGATATGAGTGTACTGAAGGCTACTTATTTGGCACATATTAATGAAGAATATATCATTAGAAACTCAATAGGTTCCTTAACCAATGCGTATCTTGACTATAAACTTATACCATCCTTTGAGCAATATCTCGATTTAATACCTTCTTCCTTATCCAGGAGTCTATATTTACGATTTGGTTTTGTAACTCTTCCTTTAAGATCATTCACCCACAAATGGGGCAAAGAACAGGAACCCAAGGCTTGTCCTATGTGTGGCCAGGGCGATGAGAACGAATCGCATTAATTGTTCTTTTGCCCAGAGTATTTGACCTCTCGTGATAAATGGATCCTCCCCATATGTCGTGACTTGGGATAACTCGATACTTGGTAGCTCTTAGGATCTTAAAATCTGACACCTCCTTTAAAATTGTTTTAGCTGTAAGCACATTTTTAGAGGCATCCTGGCATGACCGAAGAACAATCTTAAAAGCTGCTGGGCAATGAATTAGGAAATTATTTTTAACATTTTGAACATTCACAAAATTGGAATTGATTCATGTGTTGTGACCTTTTATTTGTTTTATTGCACCATTTGCTATGTGCCCATAGCTGTTACTTATAACTGCACTGCGTCTGAAGCACATGACACTTTACATCTTGGCATGACCCAACCGCCTTGGGTGTTGTGATCTTTTTTTTTCTTAGGCCAATTGAATGTACGCTATGTGTCTTTTAATTACTTTTATATATGATTCAGTTCCTAATGCCAATCCGTAATCTACATCCTCTTTGGTAAATGACTTGGGATATGAGACTGTTAGCCTATCCATCATGCTTTTTGATATGTTTTCATAGTTGTTACTGCATTGCATTTCTGTAAAGCACAGGTCACTTTATACTTTTTATACTTTGGCTTGATTTATTCACCCTGTGGGTTGTAAAACGCTGTTTAACTAAGCAATTGGTATGTATGTTCTGTGTCTTTTTAATTATTTTAAACAAACAACATTGTTTTTATTGTCTTACGGATGTATACTTTGATGGTTGTAATAACCGAATAAAGTTTACATATATATATACATACATGTGCCACTTGTGAGGAAACAACCCTGCTAAAACAATATGTCAGATTATGAGATTAGTGGATGAATAGTCGATCACAAACGCACTGCTGTTCTGCCTGCCTACTTACAAGTGCACTCTAACATAATGTACAGGTAAATAGGCAAACAGGAGATCAATTACACTTGTGAAAGAGTACTAGTCTGGCAAAATCCAAGTCATCCAATTTATATAGTTAGCCCATTTTGCAATAAATCTCTTGCAATCTTGGCATTTAGCCCATGATAACCTGGATTAAAGGGGCTGTTTTCCACAATTATAAATGGTTATATTGGCCTATTCATGAATGACACATTTAACTTGCTGGTAAGTCACTCGTATATGTTTAGAACAAATGCAGCGAGGACATGGAAATTAAAAGGCATGTGTGTCCTATAGCAACTTTTGTGTCTTTTTAATAAATAGGTAATCTAATTTGTGTAGTGCGGCCGGTCACAACAAAAATTATTAGCTCATCAAGTCACGGCTGAATGTTGAAAAATATTTGTGACCTTAACCCCCTGGTAGGTATTCCACTCAGCAGACTGGCTTAACATAAGACAAATTTAAATACACAACTTTATGAAATGTTATAAATGTTTTTACATTTTAATTTTTTTCTAAATAAAAGGTCAATTTTAACCCTCTAAAAGAGACCCAAATTACAGAAATCCAAACATTTGAATCAGAGATGTTATTTTTTCAAGTTTATAAAAAATGTAGGGGCATATTAGCAAGACTGGCGATAAAATTATCGCCGTTTTAGCGTCAGGAAACTGCCGCTAAAACGGCGATAATGGGCTTGCTAATATGCGTTATAGAATTCCAATAGAAGCCCAGGTTAGATGTCCTGCACATCTAACCTGGGCTTCTATTGGAATTCTATAACGCATATTAGCAAGCACATCTAACCTGGTTTTAGCGGCAGTTTCCTGCCGCTAAAACGGCGATAATTTTATCGCCGGTCTTGCTAATATGCCCCGTAGTCTCAAAAAGTCCAAAGCACCAATTTGTCCCGGAACGAGGCATAATTTGAGGCCAACAACGTTGGAGCCCTGGTTAGATACACTAAGCAGATAGGTTCTGCTGGAGACTTGAAGTAGAAAAAGCAAAAAAGTTTCAAAGTCGTAATTCAAAATGTCACTTTGTTACATTTTAAGTAAAAAATCATCTCTGACCGGAGTAAGGCTGATTTTGTCTGCGTCATCTTGGAACTGACGGTCAGATGCTTGAAGCAGATTGGTTCAACTGAAAATATCGCACTTTGGATGTTTTGTTCGAAAATATTTCTAAGTCCCTTTCTGCATTCAAGTTAAAATTTTACAAAAGTTTTTTGACGTCCATTCTTTCACTGGGACCAATCCACTTGGTGTACCTGACCAGGGCTCCAATGTTGCCCGCCTCAAATTGCACCTAGATCCAGCTTCACCAATTCCTTAAAGTAAAATTTGAGCTTTGTGTTTTTTTGCGCTATTTTTATTTAAACATTCAGGGGCAGATTTACAAGAACTGGCGCATCTCTGCATATTAGCAGAGATGCGCCAATTAATTTGCGACACGTAAAATAACCCTTGCGCCACCATGGATGTGTCGCATTTACAATGCGGTGCACCGTGGCGCAAGGATAGACAGATGCGTGACGCATCTTTTGGCGTAAGGCCAGCGCATTGCTGGAGTCGTGTCGCAAGCACGATGCAACTCCAGCAATGGTCAGGAATGCCTATTCCTATCATGCTGCATCACTCCTTACACCTGCTTCAAGCAGGCACAAGGTTTTGATGCAGTGGCGTCGTAATAGTGACTCAGTGAAATCTTGTAGATTTCACTGCGTCACTTTTACGAGGCTTTCTTGCGTCGGAACGCCCACCCTGCATACATTATACCTGACGCAGGTATAATGTAGCGCAGGGCTTTACAACGTGACGCATCTCCCTAGATGCGTCACGTTGTAAATATGTCGCAATGTGGCGCATTGTTTACGACGCCGCTGCGTCACAGAAGTGACGCAACGGCGGAGTAAAGTTGTCGCAAGGGGCTTGTAAATCTGCCCCTCAATAATTATATTTCCACTTTCCTGAATTGAATTTTTCTGTTATCCACGCCGTCATGAGTCACGGGCGGCGTGTGCTCATGACGGCGTGGAGCCGTCATTCCGCTGCAGCTCCGCCCACGCAGCACTAATTCCCTGCCTGTGCGGGCGAATTAATGAGTGGGCGGGGTCATGACGGCTCCACACTGTCATGAGCACACGACGCCCGTGACTCATGACGGCGTGGAGCCGTCATAAGTACCGGAGCGCCACGCCCACCCCCTAGCCCCTCCCGCACCGTGGCGGAATTCGCGGCGCAGGGAAGGAGTTAATATTAATGCTCCGTTTATTTAAAAAATCGGTGTTTCATGTTTTACATTTAGTAAAGTTTAAGCATGACATATTTTCTATTCACATTGTCTAAAGTTAAGGCTTTTTTTCTCTGTGCCTGAGAATACCAGGTGTTGAGGAAACATTACAATTTAGGCAAACATTCACTGCATAAAGCATGTTAGTGATTTCAGAAGTTGTTGTGGACTACCATACAACAACATAAACATTGAAGTTACATACAGTGCGAAAATTAGCTGTGTACCTAATAGTGACAGACATCCTGTTTTAAAGTAGTGGAAATAAGTTGGCATTTAAATATAACCTTATGCAACAAAATCTGGGTCTCAGTGTGTAGAGAGTGTGAATGTGTTAGTGGTTGTAAGAAAATGGGTCACTGATAGGGAGGGGGAACCACACTCAAGCAGCAACCACAATCCTTGTCAGGGTGAAGTCAAAGCAAACCCCAAATGTATCTGTGCTCAACCCTCTGGTAGCTTGGCATTGAGGCAATGTGTATTTATACAGCACATCAAACAGTAATACATTGGAAACACAACACAAGAAGAATCCCACCCCAATGTAGACAAATAGAGTGGAATTTAATAAATAATTTGACATACAAAAAACAACTAAAATCCAATTAGTAGAACCAGAGATATGCAATTTTAAAGATTTAAGTGACAATAGTGCCAAAAAGCCCCAAGCGCCACAAGTGACTATCTGGTCCTGCGAGACAGGGTGAAAGTCGTCATTTGAGGCCGACTGTGATGAAGTGTGGGTCGGATACAGTGATCAGGTTAGTCCGGAAGAAAGATTTACATTCAAAGTCCAGTGCAATGAATTCTGTTCTTGGTGGAAGGCGCCATGAGCAGCAGTTAGAGTGTTACAGATGGAAGCTGATGTACCGCAAGGAGCAGACTGGGCATCGCAGACAGTCTTTGCTGGAAGGCAAAGCTCCTGTCGGCGTTGCAGACGGTCCTTGCCAGAGCTGCATGTTAGCGGTCACCACGTGCTGTCGATGCTGTGGAGCAAAGTGCATTCCTCACACTGCCGGGCATCATTGGTGGTCGCTGTAGTTCAAAGAGTTCGGTTCGCTGCCACTTCGCATTGGCGGGTGGCATGGATGGCATGGTCTTGGTGTGTACATGCACATTTGAGTATGCGAAGAACACAAAAACTGCAGGGGAGCTCAACTGAAACCACACCAAAGGACAAAGACCGGAGGGGAACCACTTGGGGTCAGGAACTCACTCCAGCAGACGCCAGCTGGGCTCAGGCAGGTCCAGTTCCAGGTCCAGTTGCCAGTCCAGGCAGCCTTTGGAGCCGTTCTTCTGACAGCAAAGCAGCACAGCAGTCCTTCTGTTTTATCCACAAGTCCAGAGGTACACAGAGGAGTTGGTGTCTGAGATCCAATATTTATACCTGGTGCCTTCTTTGAAAAGGAGAAGCTTCTAGAGGATTCCCTTTGAAGTGCTCAGGTTTCCTGCCTTCTCTGTTCTGGCTCCAGAGGGTATGCAAAGCTTTGTGTGAAGTCAGGACACAGCATATTCAAGTGTAAGTGTTTTTTTTTTTGCCTAACTCTGCCCTCACATCCTGCTGGTGATGGCCTATCAAGACATATCTAATCTCCCTATTGTGTGTGGCTGCCTAGGAGGAATACACAAAGACCAACTGCCAAATACACCCAGTCATGTGACCCAGAGAAAGGCTGCAGGCACTAACTGGCTAAGTAAGGCAGACAAGTACAACAGTGCTAGAGAGGTACTATTTGACATACCAGTCTCCACTCCATCTAGAATTCCCTGAGTGCCTACAGAGTAGAATAGATCCTCCCAGGACAAGTGGTTGAGGATCCTGAGAGAACCACCACTTGTTGTCAGAATATCTTTGTGTTCTCTGGAAGTGAGGGAACATACTCTTCTACTCTTCCCTGCAGGTCATTCCAGCTCTCCTGGATGTCCTCCTGTGAGTGCCTAGTGTTGGAGACAGCATTCCCCTTATCCACTATTCTGTACCACATTTCCCTTCATGATGACTATCTGGATCAGGTCTACAAACAACTGTGGCTCTATCCTCATGATCTAATCCACCAAAACAGTTAATTTCAGAAACGCTAGGGGCTTTTCTACCAGACATTTTGATGATAAACAAGAATAAAAATGAAGAGGGTCTGTTGCTGGTGTCAATATACAATGGTAAATGGCTTGTATGATTAGAGGAGTGGTTTTTGTTTTATAAAATGCAGATGAGCATAATATGTTAATGTAGAGAAGCTGTGTGTGTATATTGACTGTTGTGTCTTCCACCAGAAAACACGTCTGAATTTATACACTTTGTTATGCTATTCCCCCATCCCAGTGTGGCTGCGAATATCTCAATATATGACAGGCGTATATCAGTTATACCAACTCTGACAGAGCTGTAACCTAAGATGGAGTACTATGGATCAGCTGATGTGTCCATGACAGTCAGCGGTTATTCAGCAACAACTTTACATATGGTTGATGGTATTCCATGAGTCTGATGGACAAATCAGTTCTTCTGTGACAGAAAACCAGCATCCCATACTCCAATCTCTAAATCAGGCCCAATATATTCAGCATCTTGAAAGGAACAGTGGGAAATACTTTTAGTCAATGAAACTTACTGATAGGTTTTTTAACTAAGGTGATGAGAGCGTTACAGCATCACTGGGCTTGGATGTTTTGTGGGCTCGGAAGCTGGTTACCAAACTAGCAATTTGGTTTGATCTGCTATACATGTCAGCCACTGTGTGGATGAAAGTCCCCCAGCTCAGTGTACCAACTGCCACCTTCAACTATTTTTCCTTCATTTTCTAGGCCCCCAAATTTTATTTTTTGGCTATGTTTCAGAGAATTCTAATCCACGGGATCCCTCATATTGAAACTATAATTATCCATAGGTACACATTTATCAGTCTTTGGTCTAGGGGTTACTCTTAACTGGCCTTTAAACTTTATATCTCAAGGGGGTACCCCTGCATTCCGTTACGCTAGATCCAGGTTAGTCACAGCATATTTTTAGTTGTAATCCATTGAACACCTGTAAAAGGAACACCTTTGCTGCTTATTATTTTTTAAATAATTATAATGAAAACAATCAATGATATTATTAATGTCATAACAGTAATTGCAAACACTAGAATTCATACATATGAAAAAGTGACTGCATTCACCTCCGGTACACCTGCCATAACCCACAGCTAATATTTTTTGTGTATCACATCACTCACTTCTATTTCACCATAGATAAGACAATATAAATTAGATACACAAGGTTTTCCACTGGAATAGCCCTTGTTGGAGTATACGTTGTATGTTTATTCTGAAACAATCTGTAGTTTATGTGGTCAAACTAGATTTTGTAACATCCATTATGAATGTTTAACACTTCACAATTCAATTCAAGGTGTATATCCTGCCCGCCCAATTTAGAGTGTATACATATATATGCACTCAAAATAAGGCTGAAGGGATATCCACATATTTTTGGCAGATGTCTTGCATCTTCCTAATCCTAAATTAGGCCTCAATGTTTTTGGAAAACCTTATTTTTTCATTAGTGTGACTATGTTTGACGACATTATACCTGGACTAAGATCTGAAAAAAGGTGTTGCACATTCACACAGTATATAAGAAAAACTGAGTGTGCAGTGCTCAAAGGAAGTGCAATGATAATAACATTAATTGATTCTTAAAATGGCGTACATGCATAAGTACAAAAAGGAGTGGGGACACAAAGATTTATATTTGAAAAACAAGAAAGATGAAAATCCAAATCTTTCTTTTTTAGAAACTTTTTATTAACACAATTGGTCATTATTCCACCCCAAATTGCGTTGTACAGCTTATACTTTCCCAAATAAAACTGTGCGTTTGTTGAACAACATAACCATCAGAACTGTGCGAGACTAACTCCAAGCACACCACCCGGGTATGTTGGCCTAAGTCCTGCAAGCTCACAGTGCACCATCTGGACCCCTACCTGACAAGGTAACAAATGGATGTGCAACCTCAGAACATGACAACCCTGACTCCCCAAGGAAATCGTGGTAACAGATCTAGAACCCTTTCGCTTAGTTACTTATGCATACCCAAAGAAATAATCAAGAAATACAGAGTAAAGCATTTCAATATTTATTGAAGCATTGTGATTCTTGAGTAAAATACTTGCGCTGCAATAATCAATAGAAGGAAACAGAATAATGCGATTAGCATTATTAGAATGGTGAAAAAGATAAACAGTTCGACCATTTTGCTTATTACAGAGAATATATGCTAGCATACAAGTAATGTAATATATTGTACTCCTACCTAGCGCATCCTCCCTATCAAGTCTAGGGTGTGTGGATCTGCCAAACCCCAATAGGGTGATCTAACTCCCCGTTACTTGTGGGTAAGTTTCATTAGGCTGCCAGTCTTGGTGGAGAGCTGGACAGCATCCCTCGTAAGGTGTAAACAGGAATCAGCTGGGATGGGACACCAGCATGTGGGTGACCTCTCAGTGCCAGCGAAATGCTCCTCTATCTAAACAAAGGATTGATGTTGTATATATAATAACATCATCCATATTACCATGCCAAAGCCCAAGTCAGGCTGCTATTGTTTATTCTATTGTGATAGCTCTGTCGGCGAATGGCCAAAACAAATAACAACATTTTGCGAGATGAACTTATGCCTTGTACAGAATGTTCAAGGTGTTTGATAGTGTGCCTACAAAGTGAGAGTGTAAGCAAAGCGGAGTTAGAAGAATATTATCCTGTATGTGCACATAAATGAATGTGTGTTAAATGTCATTGTGTTTAGGGAGAGAAGGCAACTTAAGAACATGACCATGCAAAATGAGGTTTCTATCCGGGCTTAATGTAACCACGAAACAATTATCTATGTGTCAACCCAAAGTGGCATAAAATAATCCTATGGTCATCATCATGCCAAATTTAAATATTTGAAGCATGTCAGTCTTATATGTGGATTATCTCATTCAGGGGTGTAGCTGAAACATTTGGAATAATATTCTGATTGGGGACCTAAGTACATTCCTACCACTTCTCAGCGTCTGAAAGACGACTGCCTAAGTACTTGTGAACTGAACAGTGACAGTGCCTGGTGTGCCACGTTCCCTGTACTAACATCTGCTTTGTTTATCTTTTTTTGCCATGGGTAAATACTCACCCATTAATAGCCTTAATGACATGGGTACCTGAGAGGTTTCCCTGAACCATATAAATGGGTCACATGTCTGGCTGCACAGAGTTACAGCACCCAGCTTGTTTGCTTACTGGACCCATTACTGAAGAAGGTCCTTCATGATCCTGTATGTGCCCATTGCCCTTGTGTTCTCACATTCTGTATTCCCTCTCAGGTGTGCCCAAATGTAAACCACTCTGAGCCATCGACCAGTGTTGGTGATCCACGAAATTGTGAGATATCTGAATTTTACTTTTCAAGAATACCCTATTACTAAACGTAGAGAGAAAGCAAATCTCTGTGATCACAGATTGTCAGTAAAATCTGCAAAGTAAACAGTGTGACATGGATGTGATGAGGATGGGGGCACGAAACCACACTTACCTGGTAGTCTGGGCAGAGATCCCAAGAGGACTGCTGTGGCCATCATGGAGACCTAGAAAGAGAAGATAAACCGCAGTTTGGAAAAGGGGAGGGGATAAAATGCAAACTAAACAAAACATCAACACTGACGAAGGACAGCCATAAACAGGAGAGAAGGGGATGAGTGTTAGACCTGGCATCCTTAGTGTGGTTTCCCCTGTCTTTTTTGCTTATCACCTCCTGTTTGTTTTTTTACTGTGTGCTGCCTTTCGTTTTTGCTGGTTTTAGAACTCTGGGCACTTTACCACTGCTGACCAGTGCTAAAGTGCAAGTGCTCCCTGTGTAAATTGTATTGTTGATTGGTTTATCCATGATTGGCATATTTGATTCACTAGTAAGTCCCTAGTAAAGTGCACCAGGTGTGCCCAAGACCTGTAAATCAAATGCTACTAGTGTGCCTGCAGCACTGATTGTGCCGACCACATGAGTAGCCCTGTAAACATGTCTCAGATCTGCCACTGCTGTGTCTGTGTGTACAGTTTTAAACTGCCATTTTGACCTGGCAAGTGCACCCACTTTCTAGGCCAAAACCTTCTCTTTTAATACATGTAAGGCACCCCTAGGGTAGGCCCAAGGGAGCCCCATGGACAGGGTGCAGTGTAAGTAAAGGTGGGACATGTACTGTTATGTTTTACATGTCCTAATAGTCAAATACTGCTAATTTTGTTTTTCACTATTGCAAGGACTATCTCTCCCATTGGGTAACATAGGATTTGCCTTGAAATATATTTTAAATGTAATTTCCCATTGGTAGCTGATAGAGATTTGAAGATTGGGGGCTCTGAACTCACAATTTAAAAGTGCATCTTTTGGTGAAGATGGTTTTTAAATTGCGTTTTTGAAAATGCCACATTTAGAAAGTGGGCATTTTCTTGCTTAGCTATTCTGGGCCTCTGCCTCTCTGTAGAATCAATATCTGGATGAGGATGACAGTTGGGCTCTTGTCATTCACTCTAGACAGTCACACACAGGGAGCTGAGGTGTGCCTTGCATATCCTGATGGGCCATCACCATGCTGATGGGCCTTCCTGAGCTAGAGTGGTGGGAGGAGTTGTCAGTGACACCTGAATAGGGCTGTGCCTGTCCTGACAAAAAGCTGTCTCCACCCCCCTGTAGTGTGTCTGGAGCCAGGTTAGGGAAAGGCAGGGCCTTATGTTCTACAAAGAGTTTCCTTGGAAGTTGACTACTTCAAAGGCAGAAACTGGTATATGTACTGGAGCTGTGACACCATAACTTCAGAGCACTTCTGGACGAAAGGACATTCTGCCAGGAAGAAGAGCTTAATGCTGTAGGAGAAACTGACACTCTGCCTGTTGCTATGTTGTGCCACCCTGCTGCTTGCTGCTTCTGTCCTGGAAGTGAAAGGACTGGACTTTGCTTTCTACATCCTGCTTCCAAGGTTCTCCAAGGACTTGTGAGTCTCAGGGCCATCAAAGACTTCACCTACCAGTGCCTGGGCTCTTCTGCTGAGAGCCCTGACTTGCCAAGTGGTGCTAAATCCAGTTTCTCGGCCCCTGGAAGTAGAATCTGGTGATCGGAAGAGAAAATCCACACATCGACTCTTATCACCCTTTTTATCGACGCAACACCACTGTGCGGCTGAAGAATCACTGCATCACTGCTGTGCGTCTGAAGAATTGATGCAGCGCCTTCAGTGCAGCTAAAAAATCACTGCAGCCCGAGTCCCGAGCACCATGTCACCGACGTCCGTGGCACCCACTCTGACGTAGGCGGAAAGACCACCAAAAAAGCGCAATGTGTTGCAGTTCCGCCAACATCTAAATCAGGCCCTTAGTCTTTACACATTTAACTAGCACAAGCTTTATTTTGAAATTTGGCTTGCATAGTGTGGCTACTTACAAGTCTTTGCTTTTCTCTGAGAGCAGCTGAGAGAATATGAGCTCTGTTTCATTAGGGGAGTCTCACATCAGGTTATTCATTTCCTAGAGCATGACCAGAAAGAATGATTTAAGTTCTTGTTGGCACATAAATAGCATTCAAATTTGATCTCAGTGAGCAGAAAGGAACTTATGGACATTTTACTAAGTTTTGGTGCAAAGCAGCGCACCAACCAGAGTTGCTGCATTCCGTTGTTTCGAAGAGTTCGTGAAAAACAGGCCATATCTACTCAAATATGACTGGTAGTGCACTTTCGGCTTCCATGTTTCAATGCACACACACCACTACACCATAGTGCAAGAGTGTGTGCATTGTTGTGCATTCTGTCAAGCATAGATTTTGTACTGAAAAGGGATTTCTCAAGTACAAAACCTATGCTTTAATACTTTCACCACTTAGTATATATGTTGCACAGTGCAGCACAAATGCAAAGTTGGACCTTGTGGAGACTTTTAAAACTTGTGGCTCCCTCAAGGACGCATTTTGTTTTGCACTAATCTTTGTCTATAAATGTTTATAGATAGGAAGTTGCATCAAAACACATGGGTGGTTGCATGGGATGCCCATGTACCATCCCTTGTACACCCTCTTCAAGCAAAGTAGCACATTAAGTTACTTAAGGCAATCTTCCAACGCAAATCATGATTCACCACAACACTTTGTGCTAGGTTTGCATCAGTTTTGTGACCCAAACTCAAATCAAAGTGTTAGTAAATCTGGGCCTTAGTGATATATGGCACTTAGCAAAATGTGCATGGCAGGAAGTAGGGGGCATGGAATTTCAGTTATGTAAATTAATTTTCTTAGAGGATTTTGGTTACTCTTCAATACGTACAGAAGGTGACCAATGTTAGCGAAAGTTCTAAATGGATACAAATAGCTAAAAGGCCACATAAATCAAAAACAGGAAATCACGTTATAAATGTTAAGCAGTGGGCCATTACTTTGGATATTTCTTATGGTACAGATGTTTTTTAGCTTGAGTTTTCCTGTTTGCCAAGTGGCCTTGCTAGGATATTGGAATCACTTCCAGAATGGGATTTCGATTTCCCTAACCAGTTACCAACCACCTCCTGACCACGTGTCTTATCATTGAAATGGTAGGACTAATCCATTGATTGAATATCAAGTTCCAATACCAGAGGCTGCCAGAATCATTCCCTGGTAGCTTTCATCCCGAGTCCCTCCTGCTTTAAAAGTTTACTTATTTGACACCCTATCCACGAGGCCCCAGTGGTAGACATACATTGAAAGTGTAAGAAACCCCAAGTTATTGCTTTATCGTGCTATGCCAGAAGCACAGAAGGAGCATTCATCTGATGCCAAACACATTGACACCAGGGAAGGCAATGTGTAGTTCTATGTTAATTGGTGGACTAATACTGGCAAGACTCTTCTCTTATCTCAGAAAGCACTGGGCAGTGACTTTGGTGTGAGCTTTAATTTTTCTTAAAGGGTAGAATCGTGAGAGGTTCCGGCCTTTCTGATGCCATGGAGCCACCAGACCCATGGTTACGATAGTGGGCACTGGTGGGTAACAGGACCAGTAATGTGTTGAGCTAATCTGGGTTTCGATCAAGGTGGCAATTAAGGTGCTTGGATGAGATCGCTCCTCTCGGTTAGGGCCAGATCTCAATTCCTGTCAATTTGTGATTATGATTTCCCAGTGCTGATGGCATCTTAGGCGACCCAACTAACCCACCACCCTGACAGCATTGCAACGTTAGGGTTAGAACGCCCTCAAAATCTTCAAAAGCAGTGCATGAGAAATGACAGGTGACACAGGGGTTATTTACATGACTTGTGAATAATCTAAATTAGAGATATATGCCGGAAGGTTTCAGTGAGCCTGGAAAGAAGCAAACAACAGTCATATTGTTTGTATATCTTGGGCCTGATTCACAAAGTAAGTTACACTTTTGAGTAATTTTACACTTTTATAGTAAGTTTACTACTTTTGGTATTCACAAACTCCGAGTGTAAACTTACTACAAAAAATGGTTTACTCTTGTGTGGGTGGGTGACATTCCCCACTAAGCCCCTCCCTAAACCCTTCCCATTCCTCCCTAATCCCATCCCATTTAGTTGTACTAAGTCTGCCCCTTTTCCCACCCACTCCCTTGTGTGCTTTCCACATATCCTACTAAAATCTATACATACATGTGTGAACACTCCCCAGTTGGGGTGTCGAGCTCTGCACATATAAGTATAGGCAAAGCTTTGTAGTATGTTTTGTGGTATTACAAAATGTACTACAAAGTGCACTTTGAGAATCAGGCCCTAGTGTCCAACAAAACTGAGCACTCTGCCATAAAAGCAACAAAACATCTAACACTGGTCTAAAGGATTCTAGCACACTGGGAAGAAAACACTTTTGTTCTTACAAGTTCCCTGAAAGCTGAATCAGAATTTAAAAAATAACTTGAGTGAGCAGAAAGCACTGATCCAGGCCAGCTACGTACACTCCAACTTCCTTAGACAATCCGTGAATCAGCAACTGCTGCATGACTCTCTTGAACCCATAAAAGAAGCTAATGGGAATTTGTATCTTTTTTATTTTAGTCCTTGCATCCTTCTTCAGCCTACTGAATTGCCTGCTTCTACTTGTACTAATACATCATAACTTAAACTCACCCCATAATTTTAGAGTAATTTCCTTTCCTAATTGATTGAATTCCTCAAACAATAGCAGGTTACGTTTTCTAGTGGTTACCTTGTTAATCACTGTGAAAACCAATAAAAGTCTTGGATGCTGCCCTCTAAGATTTTTTAAACTTAAATGCAGAACTTACGTTGTAAATTGTTCCACACCTGCACTTGCTTGTAAACTTGCATCCTTGACTGCACTGCAAACGAAAGCCTTGGGTGTGAAATGCAATAGTATGCAATTATATTGTATTGTACTGTAGCCTTTGCATAGCAGTTCATACCTCTATGTGAGGCCCCGAAGCACATTTCCGGAGAGGTAGCACGCTACTCTGTGTCATAGTATGTGGCTGGCAGATAAAGCTCGAGGAAAGTTTCACACCAGCTTTGTTCTAAGCAGGGGTGGCTCCTCCGTAATGGCGGAGGAGCGTCGCACCACTGGTCAAAGTCAGTCACAGAAAAATTAAAATTATAATGAAACAATAATATAATTTTATTTTTCTGTGAGTGACTGAGTGACTGAGCCAATGCCAATGTGGGGCAAGGCTGGGCCATGGCAAGGGGAGGGAGTGATGGGCACTGTAAAGTACGCATGTCAGTTTGGCTGGCCGTCTTAGGCACTATTTCTCCAACCCAGCTGTGTTGCACAGCCCGGTTGGAGAAACTGCACAGACTTCCATGCACTGTCTGAACAGCAGACCAGGCCATTCAGACCAATCCTGGTGCTGCTCTCATGTTAGGTATAGTATAAGAACAGCGTCTTGATTGGGCAGGGAGCCTATGCTTTTGCAGTGACCGCCGGGAGCAGAGAACCACAGAGGCGTCCATCGGCGACAGGTATGTTTTTTTATTATTATTATTCCCTGCCCCCCCTCACTTTACTTTTGCAGCGGCCGCCATTGGTTCTCAGTATCCCTGGAGGAAATATTCATCCTGATTCACAAACATTTCCTCTGGAACATCTCGTAGTTAACCAGTCTGTTTTATACCCAGGGCCATTAGTGCAAACTAGGTGCAAATAAGTAGCGATTTGCAGAGATTATTATTTTTTAATGTCATTTAGCAACATACAACAGCTGCAGAAATAAGGGAGCTTTCCTCACATTAACTTGCAGCATATGCACATGCTTAGTAGAGAGAAAAACATTAACCAAAATAATAGATTTGAACACATTAAGTAAACTCATGTGAAGAGTTATGCTGCTTGCTCAGTCTGAAAGGAAAATATTCTGAATACATAGGCTTACTATGCAAATCTTTAATTTTTTCATAAGTGAGCTTGATGCCATAATAGACCGTGATAATGGTCACAGCAGGCTTATAGGTGTTCACGCACGGTCACATCGAGAGATGCCACTCAATTGGGAAAGTGGCTGATGCCTGGCTCTGTGATAAGTTCCTTTCATGCACAATAAACATAAATGTGATCATGGGAATGGTCAAAAGCCTCATGTTCTACTCCATCTCATACATGTGACGGTGCATGAGGTATCCCGCAGTGGATGTTAATACACTTCTTGAGCCCAAGCTCTGCAAGACAACAGTGCCGCAGTATATAATATGAAAACACCTGGGGCCTGATTCACAAGGCCTATCTTTTTATGTATGGAGTTCTCTGCCCTGACTGTGGAGTCTGCGCATTTATAAACTTACTATTAAATCATTTGTTTGTGAATGCCCATAAAAGTAATCTTACATAAAAGTGTAAGTCCACCTTTGTGAATCAGGCACCAAGTGTGAGGTGGAGCCAGAGTGCAGAACTGACCTCTTAAAATTGTGACACATCCATAAATCATTTGATATATTTACCTTATCAGCAACCTTCCCAGGATATTTTTGTACTGTGCCATGGCACCATGCAAGGTCAGAGTGTTTCTGCAGAGGAGACTGGTAGTATTGGCGACTTTGTTTTTGTTGCAGTTTTATATAGCACAAACTCGACCCAAAGGTATTGGAGCGCTTTACATGAACACCATTTAATTCACAAGGGCACATTCATTTTTGGTAGGCACAGGGAGATTAAGTAATCTGTCCAGAATCACAGGATGTTGAACCGATGCTGAGACTCGAACCTGGTTCCCCAGCTCCAAGGTCGGCAGCTCTGGCCGCTACACATCCTCTCTCATGCTTTATTGACTTACTTCTCTGCTTCACTTGGGCTTCTAGCCATAGCCTGGGCTGTTCCTTCTGTAACTTGATTCGTTCTAAGTTTGCATCCATATTCTAAAATTCCCCAGCCAAATACTTGCCTATGTTATACAATCTAATTCCTAGTATAGAGGTTCCATATAGTCATATATATAGGAAACGGCGCATAAACTACTCCAAAAAAATTAAACAGTTTGAGAGTAGGTACATTTGAATGTGGCTGAGATCTCAAGGGTGTTGAACAGTAGCGGTCCGTGGTAGGAGTGCCGGCCGGGCGGTGACGTGGGGTGGGGGGTAGTAAACCACGGATTACGGTCGAATACAGGTAAATAAACATTTAAATAAATAAAACGAATTTTGTTGTGAGCGCTGCATCGCCAAATGCGATGCAGTGCGCGCAACGAAATTCGTTTTATTTATTTAAATGTTTACTTACCTGTATTCGGCCGTAATCCGTGGTTTACTACCCCCCACCCTGCCCCTCCCCCGCCCCACGTCACCGCCCGCCGGCACTCCTACCACGGACCGCTACTGGTGTTAAATGACACATTTTTCTGGGTAGAGATGATGGCGTGCTGGATATTCCAGTGATGGTGTGGTCAGTCAATTTGGCTACAAGGTCACTGTCTCCTCAAACTCATGTATGACTACAATATCAGCACCTACATGATATAAACACTTATTTTTAGTATATATCTGTGTTAACTGTATAGAATGAACATAGCTGTAAGGCAGCAGATTGCTGCACAACGTCAAAGTTAAAGTTACAGTGAACAAGTGGTTCGAGAGGTAAGTGGATTCCAGGAGCAGAAGTGAACTATTACTGCATCATGAAGTAGTGTGCTTTAAAGAGGAGTTCTTCAACTCTTTCCTAAAATGAAGAACATTTGGGGTGAGTCTGATGGAAACAGGCATGCTATTCAAGATTGTTATGAGCCCAATGTACCCCAATATCGCAGTGTTGTACAGTGGAGTGGCATAGAGTATAATAGTGTATAGTAGAGTAGGGTAAGGTGGAGTGGCATATAATGGAGTGGTGTAGACGGGACTGGCGTACAGAGGCGTGGGGTAGAGTGTAATTGTATATAGTGGAGTGGTATACATTAGAGTCGGGTCCAACCAAATAGAATAGAAAGAAGTGGCATAGAGTGGAGTACCATACACTGGAGTGGCATAGAGTGGAATAGCGTATATTGGAGTGCTGTAAATTGGAGTAGCATGCAATCGAACAGAGTAGAGTGGAGTGGCATACAGTAGAATGGCATAAAGTAGAATAGGGTATAGCATATTAGCGACAAGTGTAGTGGTGTACAGTGGAGAGATCTCGAATGGAGTAGCGCAGAGGGTAGTTGCATGCAGTGTAAGAGCAGAGAGTATAGTGGCATTGTGTACAGTGTAATAGCGTACAGTGGAATGGTGTAGAGTAGAGTCATGTACAGTGGAGAGGTGTAGAGTGGAGTGGCGCAAAGTGGAATAGCCTATAGTGGAGTTGCTACAGTGGTGTGGCATATGGATGTCTTTGAAATGTAGCAGCAATGTAGATTATAGGGTGAACAGTAACACACAACAGCAAATTGCACTGTCTCGCATTTCTCCAGATTTACCAATCAATACAGGGCCACGCATGGTGGCCTTGAGTTCCTTTGTAAATCTGACTTAAGTATTACAGTGTCCATGTGACACCATGTTTGAAGCAAGGGTACCACAATCCAATAATACAGTTAGAATACAGTTATATTTAAGGCAATGGTATACTGTGATAACTTTGCAGTATAACGTGGTACATATCAATGACAAGACAGTATATAATTGGGTAATGGTTGTTTTTAGAGAATGAAAAGGCAGCCATATTGTTTTTGCTACACTTTGGCTGTGTTCAGTGCTAGGGCCTTAGATATAGGTAAGTAGTAGGTCCCTACCTAGCACCACTTTATTAAAGTGGTAAAAAGCATAGAAATGTATTTATAATTTTTTATATATTTTTAAATAAGTATACGGCCATGTACTGTGACAGATATTACTAAGTTTAAATGCCTTATAACTTAAAAAATATTTACCCTACTTAACTACAGTACCCAAAAAGCATCATCTCTGCACAGTAATGTAGAATCCTGCCAAATTTGATGTAAATCCATACAGCCGTTTTCTTGCTACATCAAATACAATAGCCTATGGAAAATGCATTGGTGGAAAAACATGTTTTGCGACCCCCTTTTATCATTGCACCCCTTAACGATTTATCACAAAAATTTACATAATCTCAAAATGTAGAAAGTGCTTTAGGTCTCAAAAGTTTTGTGGTGATTTGTCAAACAGGTGTAAAGTTTTTAGGGAGCTAATATCAGAGGAATTCCTATTTTTGAGAATACTAATGATAGCCACAGAGTGGCAATCAGATTTAATGTGATTTCTGTCTTTTTTTCTATTGTATTTGTTATGTAGTCGTTTATTGTTTTACAAAATCATAGGACCATAAATATGTCTTTTAGTTGTTCATGTAGTAAATCTGAAACTTTACATATGCAGTCTAGTTAATTCTTTGGGCTTCCTTGCTATTTGTAGTAGGATTGAGCTACCGATAAAGCCCTGGGTGAATAGGAGCCAATCATTGTTATAAAATACAGATTTTTTTTTTCTAATGGCCAATTATCATGTCCTACATATAGTAGTTTGTGTAGCTCATTGCCGGGCCATTTTTCTAATTTGTTGCACAAGAGTACATAAGGAAGATGGCTTTTGTTTGGCTTGTTCGTACAGTTTTATTTTGTGAGCCAGAGAACATACAAAGAAAACGTATGCAGATTAAGATGTATTCTACTCGTTATGTTTTTGTTTATAGGTTCCCATTAGCATGAGACCATAAATGTAACTTTCAGTTGTTCATGTAGTAAATGTGAAACTTTACATATGCAGTCAGAATTATTCTTTGGGCTTCCTTCCTACTTTTAGTAGGATTGTGCTACATATGAAGGCTAAAGAGAATGAAAGACAATCATTGTTATTGTTATTAAAATTGAGATTATTATTATATTCCTAGTGGCAAATTATCATGTTCTCCAAATAGTAGTTTGTGTGGCTCACTGCTAGGTCAATTTTTCATTTTGTTGCACATGGGTGCATAAAAAAAATAACTTTTGTTTGACTTGTTGGGCCAGTTTTATTTTGTGAGCCATAGAGCATGCAAGGAAAACATATATACATTAAGATGTATTCTATTTGTTATGTATTTGTTTATAGTTTTCCATTAGCATATGACCATAAATGGGTCTTTCAGTTGTTCCTGTAGTAAATCTGAAACTTTACATATGCAATTTAGATTATTTGTTGGGTTTCCTAGCTTATTTTAGTAGTATTGTGCTACAAGATGTCACTAAGTTGTTGGCCCTTATAACTTAATAACCACATCATAACATCACTTGCAATAGCAAAAAGTATCATCTACATAGTCTAATGTACATTGCTGTGAAATTTCATTACAATCCGTTCAGCCGTTTTACCGCTATGTTAAATACAAAAGTGTTTGGAAAATGCATTGGATTTGAAGCATGTTTTGGGACCCCCTCTTTTTCTTTGCATCCCCTTGACCAAAAGCTGTGAAACTTGTAATCCTCCAACAACTGGTCTGCAAAGTTTTGCGGAGATTCGTCAAACGGGTGCAAAGGTATTAAGGGACAAATATCAATGAAATCGCTATCTCTGGTAACCCTAACTATAACTATAGAGTGCCAACCACTGTTTATATCTATCTATATCTATATCTATATCTATATACATATATAGATAGATAGATAGATAGATAGATAGATCTGTATATAAATATATAGTCACTGAAAAAACACAGGTTTCAGGGACGTTATAGTTAGGCTGACATTCCACTCATATAAAAGCAGAGAAATTCAGCCGTTACAGTTAGCTGAGCTAACTATAACTTGCGCCCCCGAAATGCACTGCTGATGACGTCACATATTACATCACTCATGACATGGTCAGTGGTTTTGTATGAGTGAAATGTCCAACTAACTATAACGTCCCTGAAACATGTGGTTTTTTCAGTGAATTTCTAAGGTTTTTTAAATGCTAATTTCTAACTATAACGTCCCTGAAACCTATGGCTTTTTCAGTCAATTTCAAAGTTTTTTTAAATGCTAATTTCTAACTATAACGTCCCTGAAACCTGTGGTTTTTTCAGTGAATTTTTAAGGTTTTTTAAATGCTAATTTCTAACTATAACGTCCCTAAAACCTACGTTTTTTTCAGTGAATTTCTAAGGTTTTTTAAATGCTAATTTCTAACTATAACGTCCCTATTAAGTTGCCTTGAATCCTGAGGTTCCCTGGGGGCCAACTAGCCCACTAGGTAACTCCAGTAAGCGCCACAGAGCTGCGTTGCAGAGAGATGGTCCGAGGCCATGCCCCTTTTTACACCACTTTGCAAACGCGGCTTCTGGCGAACTGCTACTCGGAGGATGAAGTCCACTTGTGTCCTGAGGTCCTCAGGACACAAGAGGACCTCATCGCCCCACCAGCAGTGCGCCAGAAGCCGCGTTTGCAGAGTGGTGTAAAGGGGCATGGCTCGGACCTCTCTGCAACGCAGCACTGTGGCGCTACTGGAGGTACCTGGTGGGCTAGTTTTTTGGCAGGATTCGTGCACCCAGCGAATTTTTTTAAATACTTTTTTGGGCCCTGTGGGTCCCTGTGGGACCCCCTGACCAGGCCTAGGGGGTCAGGGTGTTTCTACCCTGCCCCCTTTTCTTGTTTTTCACCTTTTTTTAAACTCTTTTCTTGTGACTCGGTTACCGAGTCACAAGATAGCTGCCAACACATTCTGGATTAGAGTGTTGGCAGCCAATCAGAGTGAAGCTCGTGCCTCCTCAGTGCTCAGATATCGAAACTTTTCTTTTTCTAATTTCTCAGGAACTACTGAACGGATTTACACCATTTAAAAAAAAGGTCTCTTTCTGAACCAAGGGCTACCTTTTTGCCAAATTTGGTGTAATTCCGTTCAGCAGTTCGGGTTGTAGCCTGCTCCAATTTTTCCTATGGAAATTAACATGGGGAAAATGCATTTTGGGACCCCCCTTTTTTCTCGGCCCCCGCTTTGATGAATCACCCTGAAACTTTCAAGACAGGAGCTGACCTGAGCGGGCCATTAGTTTTGAAAAATTCGCGAAGATTCGTCAAACGACGCCAAAGATATTGGCAAAAGAAAAAACACTTTTTGAATAGAAACAAGATCCTAACTATAACTACCTACTGGCGACCGCCAGTAGGTAATATATATATATATATATATGGGAGTTCCCAATAAATGACCTGTGAAGCCCCGCTGTGTCCCTTGTTTCTACTCGGATGGGAGGAGAAGTTTTGCATTGCAATATATATATATATATACATACCCGCCAAGGTGTCTTTGAAGAATGAGTGGGTGTTTGAGGGTCTGTATGGATGAATTAGTGGATGCATGACTGACTGTATAAGTGAGTGATTAAACATGTCTTAGTGAATGTATGGGTGAGTGACTAATCTTTGTGAATGTGTGTATCAGTCTGTCAGTTGGTGTGTAAGTGTCTGCATGGGTTGGTGAGTAGCTACATGAGTGTCTATTTGGGTTATTGATTGGTTGTCTAAGTACCTGTATGGGTGCCTGAGTGTCTGTGTGAGTGGGTGGGGGTGTGTGTGACTCCCTGCATGGATGTGTGAGTGGGTGATTCACTGTGTGTATGGGTTCATGAGTACATCTGCGAGAGGCTGTATGGGTGAGTGAGTGTGCATATGGCTGTGTTGGTAAGTGAATGGATGTCTCAGTGGTATATGTGTGAGTAACTACATATGTGAAAGGCAGTATGTGTGAGTGTTGGAGTATATAAGTTACTATATGTGAGAGTGAGTGATTGTAAGAGTGGCTGTATGGATGAGTTTATGCTTCTGTCAGTGATTGTATAAGAGAGTAAGTAGGTGTTAGTATCTGTATGAATAAGTGAGGTGGTGTGTGTAGAACTGTATAATGAGTAAATGGCACTGTGTTTGATTGTTTGGGTGACTGACTAGATGTGTGAGTAACTCTGTGGGTGAGTGGCGGTATGTGAGTGTCTGTATGGGTATATGAGTGCATACATCAGTGGCTGTATTGATGAGTGACTGCGTGTATGAGTGACTATATGGGTGAGTGGATGTGTGTGTAGACCTAAGAATCAGTGAGTGGGTATGTACTAACTGGTATTGGTGTGTCTATGGTTTCGAAAATGGTAGTCTGTATTTTAGAGTGAGTGTATGAAAGGTTATATTAGGGTGTGAGGAGGTGCATCATATATTAAGTGGATGATGACATCAGTGATGTCATTTGAGATGTCATCAGTGATGTCATCAGTGATGTCACTGACCATGTCATGAGTGATATAATATGTGACATCATCAGCAGTGCATTGGGGGCCCAAGTTATAGTTAGCTCAGCTAACTGTAACGGCTGAATTTCTCTGGTTTTGTACGAGTGGAATGTCAGCCTAACTATAACGTCCTTGAAACCTGTGGTTTTTTCAGTGAATATCTAAGGTTTTTTAATGCTAATTCCTAACTATAACGTCCCTGAAACCTCTGTTTTTTTCACTGAATTTCTAAGGGTTTTTAAATGCAAATTCCTATGACGTCCCTGAAACCTATAGATCATTTTATTTATGAAAAGATGTTTGTAACAATTTTTTTATTTTTGTCTATGTTTTTTAAAGTATTTCTATAAAGTTTTAAAATAATTATAATCAGTTTTTAAAAATATATATAACATAGCTGATCAAAGATTTATAGTGTTATTTATTTGAATTAACATTGTTTTCTTGTTTGTAATTTTGTACAGTGTGATATTATATAATAGAATTTTCAATTCAAAAAGAAAAATTTGTAAAAAATGTTTACCATATTTTTTTAAAGTATTTTTTGCTACATTAAATTTTTTATGATTGCTTTTAATAGTATGAAAGATGTTTTGTTGTTTTCTTATAGCTATCATTTATATATATATATATATTTTTAATTTACAAAAAAGGGTCATGCACCATACGCGAACCTACGCGATGGGTGTGTGGATCCGTTATTCGAATATCACTCTAAAAAACATATTTAGAACAAATTAATATATGATTTCGACATAGAGGTTTATTACTGAGTACATAAAAATAGTAATAAAGGAGTTATAAATTTGTTTTCAAATGTTTTTAACAGATTTTTGTGGACGCGATGGTATCGCATATGGGACGCGGATCTACGCGGTGGGTGCTCGAATCCGTTACACAAATGTAACCCTAAAATACATACTTACACTGAAATAATATATTTTTTTAAACAAAGAGGTTTATTAATCCATCCTATAAATTACTATTAGGGTTCTTGTGCAATATTTTTAAGATGTTTAACCCCTTTACCGCGGCGAACATTCCACGCCGGTGCGGCACTTCAAAGGAGTGGGCGGGACCGCGTCGGCCAACGGACGTGCGCAGCACTACCGAGGTAGTGCTCGCGACGGCTGTTGGCCGACGAACGCAGCAAAGGGGTTAAAGCACATTTTGGTGTATGCAGTACCATCACGCACAGGACGCGTACGGGTCGCAAATCCTGTTGTCATGTATTTCCGGGGAAGCTAGGGGACGCGAATCCAGCGTAATTTCAAAAGTATGAAATATGAATGTTTCAAGTTTAAATATCTGTTTTGCATAAAGACTTTTCATTGAAATACTTTGAAACACAATATCCTGATAGTAATTTACAGTTTTATATGACATTTAGTACATTTTACGGGTGCGCGATGCATACACGTAGGGTGCGCGACCCCTACGCGACTCCATGTGACATAGAAAGAAAGCTTGTCATTGGTTGAACAGCTTTTCATTCTCTTGGTGGGTGGACCAAGACCTCTTACAGTCCTTTCTTTTTGGGTGTGTCTGGCTTGAAGACTACCTGTTTTGTAGGCTCTGATAATTTTCAATTTTTTGCGCTGTTTTTCATTTTCACAAAAAATATGGCAGCAGCGTTCCCTGAAGAGCAGGAGAAGGAGATGGAGAAGGTGGAGGAGCCAGTGAAGAAGAGGAGGAAAAGCATTGTGTGGGCCTTCTTCACTGTGCCTGAAGGGGAAAAGAAAGTGAACACGCATAAGGTGACATGTACAATTTGTCACAAAGTCCTGTCAAGAGGATCTGAAAAGAAGTACTCTTGTGGTACTTCTTCCACGAAAAAACATCCTGACACAATACACCCTGTTCATCTGGCACGAGAGGTGGAGCGCCGAAGAAGGGAAGAAGCAGCCAATGATGATGGAACACAACCATCAACATCTACAGGGATTGTCTTGAATACACCACAACCTCTCTCTGGGCCCGATTCACAAAAGTAATCTGAGACAAAATCCTAACTTTACGACTTTCGGTATTCACAAAAGACATTTAGGAGTAGTAAAGTTAGGATTTTGGTCTTAAGACAAAATCCTAACTTAAGTTTAACTTAAGTTAGGATTTTGTCTTAAGACCAAAACTTAAGACAAACTTAAGACAAAATCCTAACTTTACTACTCCTAAATGCCTTTTGTGAATACCGAAAGTCGTAAAGTTAGGATTTTGTCTCAGATTACTTTTGTGAATCGGGCCCATAGTTCCGGAGGTGGCGGATGCTGGCATCCACTGCAGAAAATGTGTGTGGGAGAGCTCTCTATTGACACCATCAAAACACTCCTCAGAGCTCACAAGTGTTACATTTTTTGTTTTTGTTTTGTTGCTTATGTTTCTACATTGAAAAGAAACAGCAGAGTTGGACTCTTTTACTTTTATTTTTTTGTTTAAAAAAAATGAAAAATCAGAAAATACAAACAAATATAAAATTGTTCCAAAAAAAAGGTTCTAATCGAACCACCTAAACTGGTTAAAATAGAAAAATGGTATGTAGTGAAGTGATTGCTTGTATGAATGTGTGTATGATCAATGTTAGAGTTGTGTATAAGCAGTGTCTCAGTGAGTGGATGAGTGCAGGCATAATACATAAGTGAATGAATAAGTAAAAGAATAGTGGTTGTTTGATTTGATATGAGCATAATTAGTGGCAGAGTGAATGTTTGACTGTATGCGTAAGACCTGTGTAAATCTTTCAGTGTAAGAGTAGTGTTTGAATGATTGCATGAGTGCATTTGTAGTGCCTGGGTCATTGTATGAGTAGATGTGTAGTGTCTGGGTGATTGCATGAATGCATGGGTACTGCCCGAGTGAAACAATGACTGCAACAGCACCCCCTGAGGGTTTCTATGAATGCAGGTGTATTGCCTGGATGATTAGATGAGTGCTTTGGTAGTACCTGAGTGAATGGATGACTGCATGGGTTGTGCTTGAGGGAATGGATGAGTGCATAGGTAGTGCCTAGGTGACTGCATGAGTGCATGGATAGTGCCTATGTGATTGCATGAGTACAGGGGTAGTGCCTGTGTAATTGTATGAGTGTGTGGGAAGTACCTGAGTGAAAGTATGAGAGCAAGGCTAATGCCTGGGTCATTACATAAGTAAAAGGGTAGTGCTTGAGTGAATAGATGAGTGCATAGATAGTGCCTGAGTAAATGGATTAGTCCAACTATAGTGCCTGGATCATTGCATGAGTGCATGGCTACTGCCTGAGAGAATGCATGACTGCATGAGTAGTGCCTGAGTGAATGGTTCAGTGCAAATGTAGTTTTCTTTGTGATTCTATGAGTGCATGGGTAGTGCCTGGGTGATTCTATGAGTGCAGGGGCAGTGCCTGAGTGATTGCATGAGTGTATGGGAAGTACCTGAGTGAATAGATGAGTGCATTGAAAGTGCCTAAGTGAATGTTTGAGTGGAAGAGTAGTGCATGTGTGGCTGCATGAATGTATGGTTAATGCCTGAGTGATTAGATGTGTGTATAGGTAGTGCTTTCTTGATTGCATAGGTGCATAGGAGTGCCTCAGTGAAGTGTTGAGTGCAACAATAGTTCCTAAGTGATTGTATGAGTACATGGGCAGTGCCTGGGTGATTGCATAAGTGCAGACGTACTGCCTGGGTGATTGCATAAGTGCATGGGTAGTGCTTGGGTGATTGCATGACTACAAGAGTAATATGTGGGTGTTTAGATCAGTGCATGGGTAGTGCCTGAGTAAAACAATGACTGCAAGAGTAATCCCTGGGTCATTGCGTGAGTGCATGGGTAGTGCCTGAGTGATTGCATGAGTGCAGGAGTAGTACCTGGGTGATTGGATGAGTATATGGGAAGTACGTGAGTGAAAGTATGAGTGCAAGGCTAATGCCTGGGTCATTGAAAGAGTGCATAGGTAGTGTCTGGGTGAATGCTTGAGTTTGAGAGTAGTGCCTGAGTGATTACATGCATACATGGGTAGTGCCTGGGTGAATGTATAAGAACAGAGGTACTGTCTGGGTGATTGAATGAGTGCATAAGTACTGCCTGTGTGAGTTTATGAGTCCAAGGGTAATGGCTGGGTGATTACATCACTGCATGGGTAGTGCCTGAGTAAAAGGATGGCTGTAGGAGTTATGCCTGGGTCATTGGATGAATGCATGGGTAGTGCCTGAGTGAATGGATGAGTGCATTGGTACTGCCTGAGTGATTGTATGAGTACATGGATAGTATGTCAGTGATTGGATGAGTGCATGGGTAGTGCCTGTGTCAATAGATGAGTGCATGGGTAGTGCCTGGGTGATTGGATGGCTGTATTGGTAGTGCCTCAGTGAATGCATGAGTGCAAGGGTAGTTTAGTCCATGGGTAGTATCTGGCTGATTGGATGAGTGCATGGATAGTATCTGGGTGATTCCATGAATACATGGGTAGTGCCGCGATGACTGAATAGGCAGTGCCTGACTGAATTGATAAGTGTATGGGTAGTGCCTGGATGAATGGGTGACTGGAACAGCAGTGCCTGAGTGATTAGATGTGTGTATAGGTAGTGCCTGAGTGACTTCATGAGTGCAAGAGTAATGGTTGGGTGCTTAGATCAGTGCCTGAGTAAAAGGATGACTGCAAGAGTAATACCTGGGTGATTACATGAGTGCAAGTTTAGTACCTGGGAGAATTCTTGAGTGCAAGAGTAGTCGTCTAAGTGATTGTATGAGTACAGGGTAGTGCCTGGGTGATTGGATGAATGCATGGGTTGTGCCTGTGTGAAAGGAAGAATGCAAGGATAATGCCTGGGTTATCCTATTAGTTCAAGGGTTATGCTATAGAGAATGGATGAGACCAGAGGTAGTGTTTGCGTGAAAGGATGACTGCCTGGATGATTACATCAGCAACATGATGATAGTTTGCAAATAGTGTAAAGGATCAACATTATTTATATTACAAACAAATAACATATAAATGAACTTTAAAAAAAATTCACGTTATCATCCATATTATTTTATGTATTCTTACCTTTTAAGTAATTTAGATACATTACCCAGTAAAAGTATTTTAGAGTAGTATTGTCCTAAACAGCATTAAAACTCTTTTCAAACTTTACCAGTAGCTACTATAAAGAAGAAGAAGAAAAACTGTTATTTAATATAATGTATTACAGAAATTATTAACATTATATTTTTAAGAACATAAATTTAGAATTACATAACATTTTCAGTTTCCCTTTTTTGCTGTTCTCAGATTCCACTTAACTTCACCATGCACAGTGATTTCAATGTGGTATCATCATTGAACAGTGGGGAAAAAAACAATCAACTTGATTGCAGAAAATAAAAATCAGCGTAAGGCATCATTTTCAATATGTGTAGCTATGTTTTTTCCTATCTACACTTTGTTAATTACTTCTTTCATCTACATTAACTCTATTATTTATCTCAAATACATTTGCCAAAATGTAGACTCTCATTTACATCTGCTACAATATAGACAACAAATATATAAAGTATTTCCTTTTAAACACAATTTTCCAAATACAATATCATTAAGCGCAAATAATATTCCAAACATTAATTATATATACTAATAGTTTGCACTCCTGTCTACGTTCTGTTCACATCTTCCCAATAGGCCGAATGATGTACTCAAAACTTTGGCTGCAGAAATAGCAAATATGAATTTGGTAATTCATAAGGCAATCTTGGTTTGAATTCCAAGTGGGCATCATTGCAATGTGACCATCCTTTATTACACTTTAAATACATAGTATAGTGTCCAGATGTTGTTGTAGGTTCATGATGGAAAATAAGAGGCACTGCTATAAAAGTTCTTCCTGAAATAGATATTTGACTTGCATTCAAATTTTTAATTTTGGTTTCCAATTTTCTTCCATTTGCTCTACAACGTTGTAGCATTAAAATCAGATATTTTCCAAATCTTTCTATATGTAATGTAGACAACATCTCTGATCTACAATGTGAACATCTTATATCCTGATTGGCTGTTTTTATCAATTTGTTAAAAGGTACTGATTTGCAGTCTGGTATTGTCAAGTATATGAATCGTTCTCTTTGTATTTCAGTGGTAGAAGTAAATGAACACTCTTCACATTTATGATCCCATCTGTAACTTAGTCCAAATAAGTTTTCAAACTGTATTCCTTCATGTTGTAATACTCCAAGCATAAGCATTAGACGTTCTTGTGCATCTTGTTGTATATTGAGAGTAAATGTCAATGAACCAGTACATATATCCAAAAGATGCTGAATGCCAGAAGCAGTATGGATTTTACTTCTGTCAGTTACCAACTGTTGAAATACATGATATAGTAAAGAACAGAATGTTTTTTCACGATTTCCCATGATTTCATGATGAAGATCTTGTAGATAAAATACAACATTCAGAATCACATTAGCATAATAGTTGATACCTGAACTATTTTCCAACTGGTATCCTACAATGTCATCAACAGTTTCCATTTTCTTTTTCTTTACACCTTCAAGTTTCTCTTCATTTGTTTTCTTTTTTTGAACCTCAATTGCATCTTTGACATATTTCCGTTTTGGACACACTATTTGTTTCTCATATATAGGATATTCACCTGAATCAGGAGCATAAAGTCTTCTTAAACGATTGTACTCTCTTACACAATTTGCATCAGCACTAACCTTTTTGTCATCAAAATCTTTCAAAAACAAACCAGACAATGTTCTTACTCGAGACAATGCAACATATGCCATTACCTCTTTGAACACTGTACTTCCAATATTTACAAAAGCAGTGTCTATACTTAAATCTTGAGATTTATGAATAGTTACTGCATATGCTAAAGACACAGGAAACTGTTGTCTACGAACATATAAATCTTTTACAAGCAAAAAACGTACAACACAACACCCAATCTGTCTTACCTCTTTAATCTGATCAAATTTTATAATCTAAAATTCAATTCCATCTCTATTCTGAAATTTTACAAAATCAACAACTTTTCCCAATGCTCCATTTACTAAACCTTCTTCTATATTCAAATTACGCTGTAAAATTACCCGACAGTTTATACATACATGTAAAGTCTTTTCTAAACCTGCATTTTTAGATACTGACTTTTCCAAAGAATCCAATTTAGCCTGTAATTTCTCTGTAAGAAGAATGGTCACTCCCTGGTGTTCAATTTTATCAATAGCTTCAATTTCCACTATTTGTTCTTCTTCCAGTTTGAGAAGCTGTTGATTAAATATAGAACACTCTTGCAGTGTAGGCATGAGGCAAACTATAGACTGCTTTTATCCAAGCATGTTGTACATTACTTCAGCTGCTGTGTTTCCAGTTGTAAACAAGTTCCTTAATAGCTGACTTTCTAAAGCTTGTTTACCATGTGTCATCAGAACACCAATTCTTATGTCTTGAAGAATATTTCCATAATCTTCCTCACTTGCTTGTCGCATATTCTTAACAAGTTCTTTATATTGAAAATGTAACCACATGTTCACATTTCCAATACTTCCCAAAGATTTCCTAGTGTCTTCATGGACAAGTGTTTTAAAGACAGGTTGTCCTTTTACAGGAGTAAGTTGTAGTAGATCTCCAAATACAATTAAATGTTTCCCTTCAAACAGAACATCATAATCTGTTTTTAAAATCTGTTGCATTCTTAAATGGACAAATGCAAGCATTAAGTTTGAGACCATGCTCACCTCATCAATGATTAAAAGTTTCATTTTCTTCAGTACTCTTGAGACTTCATAACAAGCTTCTCCAGATAGCTTCTGATATTCCCATTTATTATCATGTTCAACTGGTAGCATAAGTAAGCAATGTAAAGTAAGTAATCCCTTTAATGTTGTGTGCTGCTAATCCAGTTGGATCTGTTACAACACAAGATAAATGTGATTCTGTAGTTTTGTGTAGATAATTGGTCAAAACTTTAATTAAGAAACTTTTTCCTGTTCCAGCTTGACCACTGATGTACATTAGAATAGGTTTAAATGATGAACATTGGCATTCTTTTTTCATGCAGCAAACCATGTTGTATCTGTTCTTTGACTTGTAGATATTTTCCTTTCTGTTCAATATTTAGTTCTAACTTTTCCAACTGAATAATATCCTGTTGTGCTTGTGCATTGCAGTTTTTACCTCATTCATGGGTTTTGCTGCTTCATTTTCGATAATTGGTTGTCCCAGTGGATCTTGACTCAGTGGACCAGAACATTGACTATCTTGAGAACTTTCTCTAGCTATTTCAGCTGCAATAGTACTTTCTTGTTCAATCACATCATTTAACATTTGTATATATATATAGGGAAAATTGTGCACTGAATACTATCTTTACTTGCATTAAAAGAATCTTCATATCATTCAAAATCTCCAAGTAATTCCATTTCACTACGCCAAGGCTTAAACAGTTGCAGAAGTGCTAAATAGAAAAATTCCCTCTTATCTGGAATTTTGCAACTGAGTTTTCTGTGGTTAATAAGATTTCCTTTGGCATGTTTTACCAAACATCCGTCACATCCAATTAATGCATATATTTTTTTTGATATTTTCTGTAACTTTTCTTTTAAATCTGTAATGTTGAAGCATTTCATACAGACATAGGTGTTCAAGATGTGGACACCTTTTGGGATAGTATGTATCCAACATATTAGTTTTAACAATATCCGTACTTTCTGGTTCATTCTGTGCTAAGTATTTGATTTCTTGTAGAGATTTTAATACTTCGTGTGGCGGCAAGACCTAGACTTACCCAAATGAATCCTCTTGACTTTGAATATAAACTGGCTGAGCTCAAGCGATCCGAACATTCATAGGATCCAATCTCTCGATGGGAAACCATTTTCAAGCTGAAGCTCTACTATTTCTTGCTAAGATTTCTCTTGTGAAATTTCTTCCAACATTTCTTTCATCTCTGTCTTTTCAGATTTGGTTATATATGAAGTAACATAGCAAGCTACAGCAATTGAATTATCTGCAACATACTGGATATCCATGTTTGCATTCCACATTTTCAAATTAACTGGATTGTAGTCATTAATGTACTTTGAAGCTTCTGTTCTTTTTAAGTTGTATGTAATCTTGGGAGATTTCCGAGTTCTTGTATGCCTTACTGCTGACAAAAAACTATTTACTCTTCCTTTAGAAATTATAGGACGTGGGAATCCAAAACGACATTTTGTGTAAAATTTCCCTTTACACTTGTATATTCGTTGGCAGTATTTCCCACATAGATGACTTTGAAACTGTAAAACTCCAAAAGAAATCTGTTACTTCTACACGAGGTGGATTATTTTTATTGCAGATAAATGACATCATTGCTTGAAACCTATGACTAAAATATCTGCATATATTTGGAGGATCCAAGGAACACAGTTCTCCAGCTGTCTTCAATTCAATATTTTTAACATTTGAATTTGCTTCTCGTAGAAATTCAAGTAAATCTTCCCATGCATATTCTGCACAGCTAAGTGTTGCAAACCTAGTAGGTGTACCTAAGTTTCTTAACACACATTTAAGTTCTCCATGACGACAATACCAATACTCATTGGTACCATGTTGGCATGCCATCAAATTGAGATTCTAAATTTTCATCTCTTTGTTCAACTTTGTCCATAAACTCTTTTGCACAAACATGTTGAAAATGAAGTCCTGTTTTTAATATGTGGTTCACTGCATATGAAAGTGCAGACAAATCGCTTTCAAACAGAAGATGAAATATATATGGAATGCACTGCCGAAATCTTGCATCTTCAGAAAATATTCTTGTTGATCTCTATTCTGAAGCTGGAATCTGTACATCTCGCTCATCAAATCGTCCACTTTGTCCAGTGGGGAATAGCTGTGGAAAACAACGAGCTTCTAAACTTTTTTCCCATACACTCATGGGACTTCCCTTTGCTTTTTTCATTTGAAATAATTCAATACTGTTTCCAATTATTTCTTTGGAATGCAGAGGATGTATTGCATAATGTTCATAAATGTCTTCAGTTCTACACTTGTCTACTTTTTCAATTTGTCCAGCTGAGATTACTGTTGCATCTTGTAAGCATAGTACGTCTTCATCAAAATCTACATTCTTATAATAAATGTTATTCTGTCTCCGATATATTGTAGCCTTTTGAAGTTTACTAACATCTACACACTCTTGCCAGATTTGTTGACTCTTTGTTTGTACATCATTTGCTAGAATAACTACTGGCTCATTTTCTTCTCTGTCTACACCAACAGTTTCAATATTTTTCTTAAAATCTAAAGGTAAGTAGACAACTCTTCCTTTCAGATCTTTTTGTAAATCTGTTGGAGGCAGCTTACCTGTTTTAGGCTCCATACGAACTATAGCCTGAAATGGGTGTACAGATTGAATAAGAATAGACTCATATTTATTTAAATCAGTCAGTTCTTGAGGAATAGGTACCAACTCTAAGTTGTTATGTACTGTTCTAGCTGGCATTTTGTTATCTTCTAATTTGTTGTAACAATATTTACAAATAACTTGATCAGCACCCAATTCAAACTGACCTTCTACCAACAAATAAACACCAAATTGCTGCCATTTATCATTATTTTCTTTTTCACTTTTTAAATATAAATCAACATTCCCAATTTGACTTCTATAGTGAGTACGACGACAACAAATACAAACTAAGGGGGTCATTACAATAGCGATCCGCCCGCCATATTCCACCGCCCGCATGCCAATTCCCCCCGCCACATTACGATGGCGGTAGGGACCCCGGCGGATGGAAAGACCGTCCGCCGGTTTTCCGCCAGTCTGACAGGGGACCGGGCGGAAAAGGGCACTAATATGGTGGCGGTGTCTGCAAGACACTGCCATCCATATTAGGATGGTGGCGGAGAGCAGCCTTTCCATGGCGGCAACGCCGCCATGGAAAGGCATACGGTCTTTGCTGTTAGGGGCCCGTTGCAAGCCCCCCAAGATGTTGGGGGGGTGGGGGGTGCACATGGGGGGTACCTATGGTACCCCCCTGCATTTGCGTGCACAAGGTGGCAGGCACCGCGCGGTGCCTGTCACGTTGTGCATGCAAATGCACAACATGCATATATGGCATTGTGGCGGGTGCTGCTTACAGCACCGCCCGCCGCAATTCAATATATGCGGGATGCCACCGCCACCGTGGCGGTGGCATCCTAATGCCTACAGCGGGACCGCCGCTCCTCTGGCGGACGGTTCCATTCACCGTTACGGTGGCGGGCGGACTTTGTCCGCCCGCCATCGTAATGTGCCCCAAAGTTTGGTTTTTCAGACGAAACTGTCTTAAACTTTGTAATTTCTTCAACAAACTCATCAATGCTAATCTTTTTCTCCTGTTCTTTAACACCTACACTTATCAAACTCTCAGTTTCTCTACATTCATCTTCTGATCCAAAAAAACAAAACTGTATATTATCACAAACTTTCTCTAAATCTGATACAGAACCATGCAAAAGAGCTAAGTTCATTTCACTTAAACATAACGCAGGAGTTTTTACATAGTACAGTTTCCTTACCAACTTTCGCATTTCAGAGTGGTGTACAGCTAACATTCTTAAATGATGTAAAGTACTTTGGCAGACTTTTCTTGAAAGACAAGCTACAGAATTACCTCACAAATTAGTATATTTTCTTATTTTACATGGATCTAGTCCTTGTAACATCTTAATCTTCTGTTTAATACTTTTTTTGCATATTGTCGTAAAAGAATTCGTAATATGTCAATAGACTCCTGTCGAATACTGCAAATACTGCTACAATCCCACTTAAATACAGGAGCTTGTGTACGCCTCCCTTGAACTTCTTCAGCTATTAATTCTTCTGCATTCCTAGGAAAAATTGTTCTCTTGGAATTGGAAAACCATCTTTCATCTCATAGCATCGACCACTAGTATCAACTGCATGTACTAATATGTTCTGTCGAAAATAGCTTTCTTCATTAAAGAAAGGCTCAGTACTAGAAGTGTGCTTCCATTCACCAGTGAAAATTTTACAAAAGTTACTTCTATTAACCAGTCTTTTTCTTTTACTTTTCTCCTCCATAAACAGCATTGTTTTATTCTATGTTTTCATTCTCTTCAATATTAATATAAATAATTTTCTTTTTTATTTCAAAAGCTTTATCTACTACACTTTCAATCTGTTGCTTTTTCTTATAAGCTGCTGATCTTCTTTTATATTTTCTACAATCTTTCAATACATTTTGTAGTACTCTACTTCTATACATTCTCTTCCTTATGTCTTTATGTTCTTTCAGCCTTCTTTCAACATGCATTCTTTTCCCATAAGATGATTTTCTTTCATCATCTCCTTTTTTCCTTTCCTTCTGATTTCTTGTTGAACTTTCCTTTTTCTTTTCAGTATTTTGAAATTGCTTTACATTCTGTAAAACTCTTTTAACAAACTCTGGGGCATATTAGCAAGACCCACGTTAAAATTATCGCCGTTTTAGCGGCAGAAAACTGCCGCTAAAACGGCGATAATGGGCTTGCTAATGTGCGTTATAGAATTCAATAGAAGCCCAGGTTAGATGTGTAGGACATCTAACCTGGGCTTCTATTGGAATTCCATAACGCATATTAGCAAGCCCATTAGCGCCGTTTTAGCGGCAGTTTCCTGCCGCTAAAACGGCGATAATTTTAACGTGGGTCTTGCTAATATGCCCCTCTTTTTCTTCAGTGTAACATTTTGCTCTTCATCTAATTTCCTCTTTTCTCTTTCCTTTAAATAGTAGTTTTTCTTGTCTTCTCTTTTAATTTTTTTTCCTATTCTCAATGTTTTTTTACCAATAAATGTAAATATCTGAAAAACAAAGATAAGTTTCAATAGTTTGTTAAATAATTGTAAACTTTTGAAATAATTATATATTAATATTCGTAACAATAAATAAACAAATACTTTTAATTACATTGCAAATGTCTCCATAACACGCAAACATTTAGAATTTTGTACTTTACACAATAGCAAACCTGTCACAAGAACACGCACCTTTAAACAGCAACATGGTTCAGATTGCTGTTTTAAATTTGGCTAGTTCCAAGATTCTCAGCAGTTGGTGAAAACTGAAGCTTCAACGGAAAAGTGAAGTTTAAGACATGTTGACAAAAGAAATAGAGATTAGGCTACTTGCTATGAGTTTGTGGAAAGGTACACTTCAAGTAGTTTATGTGTCTGCTTGAAATGAGAAATGTAGTCTGTCAAATGTATAACTCTGCGTGCTCTTGTGACTAAGGTATGTATCTACTTCTACATCTATCGTCTCATGTATTATTCATCTGAAATGGTAGCCTGAAAACCTGGTTGGTTTGGCTACCGGTGGACAAATCTCTCAGTTCCACACTATCATTCGGTCGCACAGCCTCTGATGTTTTCTGTATATAGGTGTAACGGAGCGTCTCAAATAGCCTATTCAATACTCAGGTGCCATGTTTTACAAGCTGAGAGGAATACATAGACTTTTTTTTACACAAATTTAGAGACCATACGATGTGAAAAACAGGTATCCAAAACGCACAGACTGATGTATGAATGCTTTAAGAAATATGGTGAGACTTATAACAATGATAGAGTTGAATACCTGTGTTTCTGAGTGCATGCTGTCTAAATTTGTGTAAGAAAAAGTGTATGTATTTCTTTCTGCTCATAAAATATGGCAACTGGGTATTCAGCAAGCTATGTGGGAGGCTCCACAATACCTTCATTCAGAAGACATCACAGGCTCTGCGACCGAACTACAGAGCAGAACTAAGAGATTTGTCTACCAGTAGCCAATCTGACTAGGTTTTCAAGCTACCATCTTCAGATGCATAACACATCAGACAATAGATATAGAAGTAGACACATACATCATTCACAAGGCCATGAAGTCCCTTAAACTTGACAGACTGCACTTCTCATTTCAAGGACACACCTAAATTTAGGCGGCGCACTTCAAGTGTACCTTTCCACAGACTCATAGCAAGTAGCCCAATCACTAATCCTTTTGCCAACATGTCTTAAACCTCACTTTTCTCTTGCAGCTTCAGTTTTCAACAACTGCTCAGAATCTTGGGCCTAGCCAAATTTAAAACAGCACCCCTTCCCATTTCACTGTTATAAGTCTCAGCATGTTTCTCAAAGCATGCATGCATGTGTCTGTACCTTTTGCTACTGTCATCATATATAAAAGAAACATACAAATAGACGTATATCTGTGTTTTATATGTCTACCATCTTCAAATGCATAAGACGTATGAGAATACATGTGGAAGTAGAGACATACCTCAGTCACAAGACCATGCAGACTTTAAAACTTCACAGACTGCACTTCCCATTTCAAGCAGACAAGCAGACACCTAAAATTAGGCAGTGTATTCCAAGTGTACCTTTCCACAGACTCATACAAAGTAGCCTAATCACTAATCCCTCTGCCAACATGTCTTAAATCTCCCTTTAGTGCTGCAGCTTCAGCATTCTACTACTACTCAGGGTGTTGGGCCTAGCCAAATATAAAGCAGCAACCCTTCACATGTCTCTGTTGTAAGTCTCACCATATTCCTGAAAGCATACATGCATGTGTCTGCACCTTTTCCTAGTGGCATCATATATAAAAGAAATATAAAATAGACGTATATCTGTGTTTTATACGCCTAGCATCTTCAGATACATAACAACTATGAGAATACATGTGCAAGTAGAGACATAGCTGAGTGAGAAGACCATGCAGACTTTAAAACTTCACAGACTGCACTTCCCATTTTAAGCAGAAACCTAAAATTAGGCAGTGTATTCCAAGTGTACCTTTCCACAGACTCATACAAAGTAGCCTAATCACTAATCCCTCTGCCAACATGTCTTAAACCTCACTTTTGTGCTGCAGCTTCACCATTCTGCGTCTACTCAGACTGGTGAGCCTAGCCAAATAAAAATCAGCAACCCTTCACATGTCTCTGCTGTAAGTCTCACCATATTCCTGAAAGCATGCATGCATGTGTCTCTACCTTTTGCTAGCAGTATCATATATAAAAGAAACATACAAATAGATGTATACCTATGTTTAATACATGTAGCATCTTCAGATGCATAACACGTATCAGAATACATGTGCAAGTAGAGACATACTTCAGTCACAAGACCATGAAGACCTTAAAACTTGACAGACTGCACTTCACATTTTAAACACACACCTAGATTTATGCGGCATACTTCAAGTGCATCTTTCCACAGACTCATACAAAGTAGCCTAATCACTAATCCCTCTACCAACATATCTTAAACCTCACTTTTCTGCTGCTGCTTCGCAATTCTACTACTACTCAGAGTGTTGAGCCTAGCCAAATATAAAGCAGCAACCCTTCACATGTCTCTGTTGTAAGTCTCACCATACTCCTGACAGCATACATGCATGTATCTGCACCTTTTCCTAGTGGCATCATATATAAAAGAAACATACAAACAGACGTATATCTGTGTTTTATACGTGTAGCATCTTCAGATACATAACAACTATGAGAATACATGTGCAAGTAGAGACATAGCTGAGTCAGAAGACCATGCAGACCTTGAAACTTCACAGAATGAACTTCCCATTTCAAGCAGACACCTAAAATTATGCGGCATATTTCAAGTGTACCTTTCCACAGACTCGTACAAAGTAGCCTAATCACTAATCCTTCTACCAACATGTCTTAAACCTCACTGTTGTGCTGCAGATTAACCATTCTACTACTACTCAAGGTGTTCGGCTTAGCCCAAATATAAAGCAGCAATCCTTTGCATGTCTCTATTGTAAGTCTCACCATATTCCTGAAAACATGCAGGCATTTGTCTATATCTTTTGCTAGTGCCATCATATATAAAAGAAACATACAAATAGACGTATACCTGTGTTTTATATGCCTACCATCTTCAAATGCATAAGACATATGAGAATACATGTGGAAGTAGAGACATACCTCAGTCACAAGTTCATGCAGACCGTAAAACTTTACAGACTGCACTTCCCATTTCACGCAGACACCTAAAATTAGGCAGTGTATTTCAAGTATACCTTTCCACAGACTTATACAAAGTAGCCTAATCACTAATCCCTCTGCCAACATGTCTTAAACCTCACTTTAGTGCTGCAGCTTCAGCATTCTACTACTACTCAGGGTGTTGGGCCTAGCCAAATATAAAGCAGCAACCCTTCCAATGTCTCTGTTGTAAGTCTCACCATATTCCTGAAACCATGCATGCATGTGTCTGTACCTTTTCCTAGTGACATCATATGTAAAAGAAACATACAAATAGACGTATACCTATGTATTATACGTCTAGCATCTTCAGATGCATAACACATATGAGAATACATGTGCAAGTAGAGAACATTCCTCAGTAACAAGATCATGCAGACCGTAAAACTTCACATACTGCACTTCCCATTTCAAGCAGACACCTAAAATGTTGTGGCATATTTGAAGTGTACCTTTCCACAAACTCATACAAAGTAGCCTAATAAGTAATCCCTCTACCAACATGTCTTAAACCTCACTTTTGTGCTGCAGCTTCACCATTCTACTACTACTCAGGATGTTCGGCCTAGCCAAATATAAAGCAGCAACCGTTCACATGTCTCTGTTGAAAGTCTCACCATATTCCTGTAAACATACATGCATTTGTCTCTACCTTTTGTGAGTGGTATCATATGTAAAAGAAACATACAAATAGACGTATACCTGTGTTTTATATGTCTAGCATCATCAGATTCTTAATATGTAAGAGAATACATGTGCAAGTAGTGAAATAACTCAGTCACAAGACCATGCAGACCATAAAACTTGACAGTCTGCACTTCACATTTGAAACACACACCTAGATTTATGTGCTGTACTTCAAGTGTACCTTTCCACAGACTCATACAAAGTAGCCTAATCAGTAATTCCTCTGCCAACATGTCTTAAACCTCACTTTTTAGCTGCAGCTTCACCATTCTGCGACTACTTAGGTTGTTGTGCCTAGCCAAATATAAAGCAGCAACCCTACCCATGTCACTGTTATAAGCCTCACTATATTCCTGAAAGCATGCATGCATGTGTCTGTACCTTTTGCTAGTGCCATCATATACAAAAGAAACATATAAATAGAGGTATACCTGTGTTTTATATGTCTAACATCTTCAAATGCATAAGACGTATGAGAATACATGTGCAAGTAGAGACATACCTCAGTCACAAGACCATGCAGACCTGAAAACTTCACAGACTGCACTTACCATTTCAAGCAGACACCTAAACTTTTGTGGCGTATTTCAAGCGTACCTTTCCACAGACTCATACAAATTAGCCTAATCAGTAATCCCTCTACCAACATGTCTTAAACCTCACTTTTGAGCTGCACCTTCACCATTCTGCAACTACTTAGGGTGTTGGGCCTAACCAAATATAAAGCAGTAACCCTTTGCATGTGTCTGTTGTAAGTCTCACCATATTCAAGAAAGCATACATGCATGTGTCTGCACCTTTTCCTAGTGGCATCATATATAAAAGAAACATACAAATAGACGTATATCTGTGTTTTATACATCTAGCATCATCAGATACATAACAAGTATGAGAATACATGTGCAAGTCGAGAAATACCTCAGTCACAAGACCATGCAGACCTTAAAACTTCCCAGACTGCACTTCCCATTTCAAGCAGACACCTACAATTTTGCGGCATATTTCAAGTGTACCTTTCCACAGACTTATACAAAGTAGCCTAATCACTAATCCCTCTGCCAACATGTCTTTAACCTCACTTTTGACCTGCAGCTTCACCATTCTGCGACTACTTAGGTTGTTGGGCCTAGCCAAATATAAAGGAGCAACCGTTCGCATGTATCTGTTGTAAGTCTCACCATATTCCTGAAAGCATGTACGCATGTGTCTGCACCTTTTCCTAGTGGCATCCTATATAAAAGAAACATACAAATAGACGTATACCTGTGTTTTATACATCTACCATCTTCAGATGCATAACACGTATGAGAATACATGTGCAAATACATTCATACCTCAGTTGCAAGGCCATGCAGACCTTAGACCTTCACAAACTGCACTTCCCATTTCAAGCAGACACGTAAAATTATGCAGCGTATTTCAAGTGTAGCTTTCCACAGACTCACACAAAGTAGCCTAATTACTAATCCCTCGGCCAACATGTCTTAAACCTCACTTTTTGTACTTCAGCTTCACTATTCTGCAAGTACTCAAGATGTTGAGCCTAGCCAAATATAAATCAGTAACCCTTCGCATTTGTCTATTGTAAGTCTCACCATATTCCTGAAAGCATGCATGCATGTGCCTGCACCTTTTCCTAGTGGCATCATATGTAAAAGAAACATACAAATCGACGTATACCTGTGTTTTATACGTCTAGCATCTTCAGATGCATAACACGTATGAGAATACATGTGCATGTAGACACATACCTCAGTCACAAGACCATGCAGACCTTAAAACTTGACAGACTGCACTTCCCATTTCAAAGAGACACCTAAACTTATGCGGCATACTTCAACGCTACCGTTCCACAGACTCATGGAAACTACCATAATCACTAATCCATCTACCAATGTAAACATATTAGTATACACAAACTATTTCAATCATCATTTCAGTACAATAAAACAAACTACAATACACATCTGTACATTTCGTAATATATTTCAAACATCACACTTCTCAAATAATTTCAAAACTTTGAAAATAAAGCTTTTCAAATCTAAAAATATCACTACAAACAGTAAAGCACTACTACATAATACATAACACACCTTACAAATTTGTAACTCACCTTTCAAATAGTATTGCAGAATATACAATATCAGAAACTCATAAAAGATTTTCTTTCCCACACAATAAATGTAATGCACCACTCTCAACAATTTAAAACCAGTAATGGCAAACTTTCCCTCTCTTTCTGCACACAAATAAATATAAGTAACAAATCACATTGCTTCCTACATTATTTCAAATTGTGAAACACATTTCTATTGGTTAGACATATTAACCCTTTCTAACTGTCTTTTAATAGTGCCCAAACTGGTTCTGTAATTATCTGGAGTCGCGACTCCACCGCGGTGCCGCAGTGTAGCATCGCGATGGAGCCGCGAACCCTTACGGGAGTTCAAAAACCTACTTCTAATAATACTAGTATTTTTTTTAACAGACTACTTCTACACATACTACTGACTTAGAAAAACTTAATTTAGTAACATATCACTTATATATGTTACCATTTCAAATTTTAAATCCACAGTTAACTTGCAACCCTTCCCCCATTCTGCTTAATCCCAGTTTTCATTGTAACAGTTTCTGCAACATTCAACTGTACTGGCAGGTCACAAGTTCACCATATTTTCAGTTCAGCACAGTAGCTTACAAACGCAAATAGCAGGTGTGGTTGACTTTTGCAAAATATTACCTTATCCTATCTACTGTACCTTTCAAACATTTTTTAATACCCAGAGACAGGCTTCTTCAGGAAAGTAACATGCATCCTATTTTTGAGTGCACAATGTTAATGAACAGCCAATCATTTATCGGCTTTTTGAAAAAACAGCATCTTCTCTGCTATTTTAGATGCCTCTCATTCTACCAACTGACTAACTGAGCTACAGACATCTTTTCATTCCTTCCAGACATCCCTTCAAGATGCTTACAGTATGGAATGTAGGGCACAGCTACGTTTTCTGCTGCAAAAAGTATGCTGAACACAGAGGTATTGACAAAGACCTAGGTTTGCAAACTGTGGATATTAAATGGATTGCACAGAGAGGATTAAAGTGGCACCAATTGATGCCTTTGGTTAAAACCTTTTTGCATCTCCAACCCCCGAAACTCATGATTGTGCACTGTGGTGGCAATGATCTAGGCACATTGACTGGTGTAGGTCTGGAAATCCTAATGAAGGATATCTTTCCAAAATTGATGTTGCTTTTGCCTCAAACTGTCTTTGTATACTCTAATATATGCCAAAGACAGAAATGGAAGTGGTCAAATCAATTCTGTCCACAGATTGAGAAAGCTAGGAAGAATGCCAATAAAGCTGTTTCTGCTTATCTCAGAAACCATAGGATGGGCTCCATCTATAACAACAATATATGTTTTGATATGCATGACATCTACAGAAGTGATGGAGTTCACTTCACAGATGAAGGGAACAGAGTATTTCTCAACAACCTTAAGCTGTGCATCCGGACTTGCATGTAGCTCCAACAAATTCATAATGAAAACAAGGGCTCTTTTTAGAGCCACCTTATAACACAACAGTGAATCTTATTTATTTTTTAACATACATACTCTTTTTAAAATTTTGGTGGATTCACGAACCCGTCGCAATTCCACAAAACAAAAGCACAAATTCAATGTACTACAACACAATACACTTTTCAAGTTTAACTTTACATTTATATTTTTTTATATTATTACTAACTCTATCAAATTTAATGTGATTATTTACTTCAATCTCACTAACTCTATAAAAAAGGTTCACAAATGCAACACTACCTTCAGAATTATATACTATTAAATTATTTATTTAAGGGAGATCCACGAATCCACAGTGACGTTACACTGGGCGCCGCAATGGGGTCGCGATTCCTATGATGAGAGAAAAAAAATTAATGCCCCTAGTCCCATCCCCCGGGGCCCAACCATTTTCGATTTTTTTTAAAAAAGGGAAAGGGGCCGCTTGGCCTCCCCCTCCTGGTCCATTTTTGGCCCCGGGGACCCAAATTTTTTTTTTTTTAAATTTAAAACAGAGGTGGGGCCGAGTGGCCCCCTCCAGGGCTATTTTTGGCCCCGGGGATCCCATCCCCCGGGGCTTGGCCTAAGGTTGGGGACCATGGGGGGAGCCCCAATGCCCGCGCGATCCCTGCTGGCTCCCCGCCTCCTGCCGGAACCGGCATTGCTTTTGGGCAAAGGTAGCTGCAAACATGCAGCTCCCTCTGCCCAAAAGCAATTCTGCTTTGCTTCATGGAAGCGAGAGCAGTTTTCCTGCTCTTGCTTCCATGAACCGAAGCAGATGTTTGCTATGACAGGGTGGGAGCAGTGCTCCTGCCCTGCCATAGCAAACTGCAATGTCCCGGGGTGGGTACCCCGGGACATTGCTGGAGCCGGCCCTGGGGGGTGCCTTCCCCAGGGCCATCGAGGGCTCCTGAAGGGGGGCCATGCAGCCTCCTTCCCAGCATGTTTAAAGCCCCGGGGAGGTGGTGGTCCCCGGGGCCGGGGGTCTGCAACAGACCCCCGTATTTACATAATCTATGCTCCGGGGAGGTGGAGGTCCCCAGGGCAGTGTGGGGGGCAGGAGCCCCCCACACCTTGTAAATTAAAAAAAAGCCCCAGGGAGGTGGCGGTCCACAGGGATGCTGTGGGGTGCGCGAGGCCCCCCGCATTGAAATATTAAAGCCCCGGGAAGGTGGCGGTCCCCGGGGCTGTGGGGGGCGTACGTGGCCCCCGCAAATCATTAACATAGCCCTGGGGAGGTGGAGGTCCCCAGGGCTGCGGGGGCCCCTGTGGTCCCCCACAACATAATTAAGAATTGCCCCCGGGACCTTGCCCACCCGGGGGCTTAAAAGAATGAAGCACGGGAGACCGTGCTTCATTTATTTTTTTTTGGTGGGATTCGCGCACCCTACGCGAATCCTGATGAATTGTTTTTAAAAAAATGCTTTTTTGGGGCCCCTTGAGCAGGTCTAGGGGGTCAGGGTGTTTCTACCCTGCCCCCTTTTCTTGTTTTTTTACCTTTTTACTTGTGACTCAGTTCAACCGAGTCACAAGATGGCTGCCAACACTTCCTGGTTTGAAGTGTTGGCAGCCAATCAGAATCAAGCTTGTGATCGGGAGGGTTCACGGATCCACTGCGGTCACCAGATACTAATATTTTTTTATATATGAATTTCTCAGGAACTACTGAACGGATTTACACCATTTAAAAAGAAGTCGCTTTCTGAAACAAAAGCTACCTTTTTGCCAAATTGTGTGATTCCGTTCAGCGGTTCGGGCTGTAGCCTTGTCTAAAGTTTTCTATGGAAATTAACATGGAGAAAACGCGTTTAGGGACCCCCTTTTTTCTCTGCCCCCGCTTGACGAATCACCCCAAAACTTTCAAGACAAGAGCTGACCTGAGCAGGCCATTAGTTTTGAAAATTACGCAAAGATTCATCAAACTGCGCCAAAAATATTCGCAAAAGAAAAAACGCTTTTCCTATGGAAACTAGGTCCTAACTATAACTACCTACTGGCGACCGCTGTGGAAAAAACAAAGGTTACAAGGATGGTAAGTTAGGAAATTGAATTAAAAAAACCTTAGAAATTCACTCAAAAAATAAAGGTTCCAGGGATGTTAGAGTTAGGCTCAGATTTTATACACACAAAACCATAGAAATTCAGCAGTTATAGTTACCTGAGTTAACTATAACTTACGCCCCTGCAACATACTGCTTATGACCTCACATATTACATCACTCATGACATGGTCAGTGACATCACTCATGACATCACTAATGACATCACTAATGGCATCTCAAATGACATCACTGATGACATCATTCAGAGAGTGCGAGTGTTTCATACAGGTTTTTGAGCGTTAATTATATATACTAAAGTACTACAAAAGTTAAATTAGCATACCTTGCACTACTAATGAATGATACTATTTTAAACATATATTAAGTGAGTGGCTGTGTGACTGTGTGCATCCATGAGTGATTGGCAGTATGGGTGTGTGAGTGGCTGTATGGGTGAATAAGTGGGTGTGTGACTAGCTGTATGGGTGAGTGGCTGTGTGAATAGCTGTATAGGTAAGTGAGGGGGAGTGTGAGTGGCTGTATAGGTGTGTGAATGAGTGTGTGAGGAGCTGTATGGGTGAATATGTGGGTGTGTGAGTAGCTGTATGGGTGAATAAGTGGGTGTGTGAGTAGCTGTATGGATGAATGTCTGACTGTGTGAGTAGCTGTGTTGGTGAGTGAGTGTGTGTGTTAATGGCTGTATAGGTGAGTTGCTATGTGAGTGGCTGTATTGGTGAGTGAATGGGTGTATGAGTGGCTCTATGAGTGAGTGAGTTGCTATGTGAGTGGCTGTATGGGTGAGTGAATAGACATGTGAGTGCTTGTATGGATGTGTGAATTGGTCTGTAAGTGGTTGTGTGGGTGTGTGAGTGGCTCTCTTGAGAGGCCATATGGGTGAGTGAATGGGTATTTGAGTAGCTGTATTGATGAGTGAGTCAGTGTGTGATTGGCTATATGGGTGAGTGGGTGACTGTGTGAGTGACTGTATGGGTGAGTGAGTGGCTGTGTGAGTAGGTGAATGGGTAAGTGAGTAGATGGTTGAGTGGCTCTGTGGATGAGTAAGTAGGTGTATGAGTGGTTGTATGGGTATATGAGTAGGCATATGAGAGGTGTGGGTGTGTGAATCACTATGTATTGTATTGTAATTGCATTTATATAGTGCTTACTACCCCTGACAAGGCCTCAAAGTGCTTTTCCGGCGAGTAGCACGCTACTCCAGAACCCATAAAGGATTAGTGTTGAATTAGTATAGTGAAATATGAAAGTAATTTGAGTGGTGGGTAGGTTAGTCAGTTATTTGGATTCAGAAGGATAGACGAAGGATAGAAGAGGGATGATGTCATCAATAATGTCATCAGTGATGTCATTTGAGATGTCATCAGTGATTTCATCAGCGATGTAATTGACTATGTCATGAGTGATGTAATATGTGAGGTCATAAGCAGTGCATTGCGGGGGCATAAGTTATAGTTAGCTCAGATAACCAAAACTGCTGAATTTCAATGATTTTGTTCATGTAAAATCTGAGCATAACTATTACATCCCTGTAACCTCTGGTTCTTTGAATTAATTTCTAAGGGTTTTTTTATTCTATTTCCTAACTATAACGTCCCTGTAACCTTTGTTTTTTTCAGTGAATTTCTACCTTTTTTTAATTTGATTTCCTAACTGTATTCTGTAACCTTTGAGAGTAGATGTGCGAGTGGATGTATAGGTCGGTGAGAGGGTGTGTGAATGGCTTTATGGGTCTGTGAGTGAGTGTGTGAGTAGTTTTGTGGGTGTGTGAGTGGTTGTGTGAGTGGCTGTATGGGTTGGTGAGTGGGTGTGTTAGTGGCCTTATGAGTGGCTGTATGGGTCTGTGAATGAATGTGTGAGTGGCTATATGGGTCTGTAAGTGGGTGTGTGAGTGTCTTAGTGGGTGTGTGAGTACCTGTGTGGATCTGTGAGTATGTTTGTGAGTGCCTGTTTGGGTCTGTGAGTGCATCTTTTGAGTGCCTGTGTGGGTCTATGAATGGGTCTATGAGTGGCAGTGTGGGTCTGTGAATGGGTGTGTGAGTGGCACTATGGGACTGTGAGTAGGTATGTGAGTACCTGTGAGGGTTGGTGAGTGGGTGTGTAAGTGCCAGTCTGGGTCTGTGAGTAGGTCTGTGAGTGGTGCTATGAGTCTGTGAGTAGGTGTGTGAGTGGCTGTGTGGGTCTGTGAGTGTGTGTGTGTTTATTCCTGTGTGTATCTGGGAGTTGGTGTGTGAGCAGTGCTATGAATTTTGGGCATTTGCATAGATAGGGTATTTAAAAGGGAGAACCATGAACTCTGCTCTCACCAGAATAAGATAAGAAAGAATCAACTTGCTACAGTCGCTATAGATCAGATTGCGCTCCAATAGATCAATGATCCAATCACCTCCATAAAGGATTCCATATCCTTTTTCAATGCGGAATATGAGAGGAAAGACACTTGCTTTGCCTTTGTGAAGCCCAAGAAGTTAGGATTGTTTGTGCTTTACTGAAGTGGAGCTTCAACTGGGGCACCTGCTATGTTTATCATTGTTAGTGCTTCCCATTGAGGTTTAATTTCTGTGGACCCTTATTTTTTCCAAGAAGAGTCCACACTTCTGCTGAAAATGTCTACCCAACTGGAGTACTTTCTACTGGGTACTTAGTAAGTGCTACCTGGTTGGGTAAATAACTAGTGCATATTCTATACTACAGCTGCGTAAAGGACAAGAGGTAATGTCTCCAGTGATCTTTTATGCATGTAATTTGGGCAATAAGTTTGGTACTGCAGCGTATTCATTCAAAAATCTATGATAACATGAATCCTTGTCACTAGAAGACGGCGAGACTACAAAGGGATGAATCTCTACCAAACAGGGGTACTTCCTCTTAACTATATGAAGTAAGTGCTTCTTTGTTTAGTGGCGATGTCCTCGTATTCCTCTGCATCAAGAACGCTTCACCAAAACTGGCAGGAAACGCGCTTGGAGGCCCTATGGTAAGCTGTCAATCAACGTGGGAAAAGGCGGGAAGACCTTTGCATATTACTAAGGAAAATGGGGAAGGGCCAAACGAGAGGAGCTTGCAGATGATTTTGGGCATTTGCATACTCAGGGTAATTAAAAGGGAGAACCATGCACTCTGCTCTCACCAGGAGATGACGAGAAAGAAGCCACTCGTCAGTCACCCCAGACCAGATTTGCTCCAATAGATCAACAATGTATTCACCTGCATTTAGTTTTCAAGTGCCCCAGACCGATTTTGAACCCAGGGGCCCCATCCCCAGGGCCCGGGCAAGACATACGAGGGCAAGGGGGCTACACGGCCCCCCTCCCCTAGCTGATTTAAGCCTCAGAGACCCCATTCCCTGGGGCATGGCCCCTTCATGCTGGGTGTCCTGCAGCCCACCCAGGGCACCCAGTGTTGGGGAGTGTCAATGACCCTGCGGTTCCTGCAGGCTCCCCGCCTCCAGCAAAGCCGGCAGTGCTCCCTCATGCAGGGAGCAGCCAAAAGTGCTGCTCCCTGGACGTGGGAACAATCCTTTCAGAAATCAAATGATAAGTCCGCTCCCAGCGAGCGGGAGCAGTTTTACTGCTCTTGCCTGCTGGAAGGGGAATTACAGTTTGCTCTTGCTTGGCAGGAGCTGTCAAAGCTCCCACCAAGCAAAAGCAAACTGCTATCTCCTGAGGGTGGACACCTCGAGAGATAGGGATCCGGTCCCGGCAATCCCCATGGCCTTTAATGGCTCCAGAAGAGGGGCCACGCTGCCCCCTCCTTTCAATTTGAAGGGCCTACCTGGGGAGGTGGTGGTCCCCGGGGCCAACTATGGCCCGGGAGGGAGGCCATGTGGCTCCCCTCCCCCTTTATCTTGCATTTCTGGCCCAGGGAGGTGGTGGTCCCAGGGGCCCTACAGGCAACGGAGGGGAGTCCGTGTAGCCCCCCTCCAATTGTTTATTAATTAATGCCCGAAGTAGTGGTCAATGGGCAGGAGGGGCGACGCATGCCCCCTCTAATGAAAATAACAGTAGGCCTGCCCCGGGGTGGTCCCCAGGGCCAAGATTGGCTATGAGGAGGGAGGCAGCGTACACCACCACCCCATATCATTTATAATAATAAGCCCCCAGGACCTGGCCCACCCTGGGCTCATCTAAAAACAAGCGCAGGAAACAGAGCTTTTTCTATTTTGCTGCAAACTCATAAATTCATCGCAAAATCGCAGAAACAAAAGAAGCAATGGGCAGATTTACAAGAAACTGACGCATTTGTAGAGATGCGTCAATTTCTCTGCGCCAGCCTGCGAAACCCTTGTGCCACCATGGATTCCCCGTATTTACAATACAGCTCAACATGGCGCAAGGATTGACAGATGCGTCAGAAACTCTGACGCATCTGTTGGCACAAAAGTCAGGCATTGCAAGCACGACGCAACTCCAGCAATGCATGTTGAGGCCTATTCTCACTACACTGCGTCACTCCGTATGCCTGCAAGCAGGCGTAAGGTTTTGACGCAGTGGCGTCCTAGAAGTGGTGCCGTGAAATCTTGTAGATTTCACTGCATCACTTCTACAAGGGTTTCCTGCATGGGAAAGCCCACCCTGCATACATTATACTTGACGCTTGTATAATGTGACACAGGGCTTTACAACATGACGCATCTCCCTAGATGCATCACGTTGTAAATTGGCTGCATTTTTTACGCCGCCGCTGCGTCACAAAAGTGACGCAACGGCGGCGCAAAAGTATTGCAAGGGGCTTGTAAATCTGCCCCAAAATGCTTTTTAGCCCTGGCAGAGTCTCTGGGGGACCCCAGCACCAGGGCTACAGGTCAGGGTATTCCTACCCCACACCTTCTTTTTTTTAGCTTTTTGTTTGGGACTCGGCTTAGACTGAGTCCCAAAATGGCTGCCAACACCTCCTGGTTGAAGTGTTGGCAGCCAATCAGATCTCTGCATGAGATTGGTAGGATTTGGGGAGGGTCCGCGCTTCTAGATATAACAATTTGGTTTTCCTATAATATCTTCAAAACTACTGAACGGATTTACACCAGATTACAAAAAGGGCTCGTTCTGGACCAAGAGCTAACTTTTAGCCGAATTTGTTGTTATTCAGCGGTTCTGGCTGTAGTCATGTCATCTCTATGGGAATTAACATGGGAAATTGACTTTTTTTACCCCCTTTTCCTCATCCCCCGCTTGACAGATCACCCCAAAACTTTCCATCCACAACAAGACAGAGCTAAACACTCCTTTGGAAAATATTGTGAAGATTTGCCAAACTGCGCCAAAGTTATTAGCAAGTCAGAAAACACTTTTCCTTAAGAAACTAGGTACCTACTATATACATATATAACCTACTGGCGGTTGCCTGTAGGTAGTTATAGTTAGGACCATGTTTCCTTAGAAAAAGTGTTTTTTGTCTTGCCAATATATTTGGCACAGTTTGACAAATCTTCACAAAATTTCATTAAAAAGTTCCCCAGTGATTCATGTTGTGCATAGAAAGTTTTGTGACGATCTGTCAAATAGGGCAGAGAAAAAGGGGAGGGGGCAAAAATAGTGCATTTCCGATGCTAATTCCCATAGACTTTTTAGACATGCCTGCAGCCCAAACCGCTGGACAGAATTTCACCAAATTTGGTAGAAAGTTAGCTTTTGGTTCACAGATTACGCTTTCAGTTATTTGGTGTAAATCCATTCAGTAGTTTGCGAGAAATAAAGGAAAATGCAAATTTGTATACCCACAAAGCCTTCGCAAAGATCTGAGGAGGTCTGATTATTTGCCAACACTTCAACCAGGAAGTGTCAGCAGCCATCCTGGGACTCGGCTTCAGCCGAATCCCAAAACCAAATGCAAAAAAAAAATAAGGGGGTAGCAGGTTATAAATGCCCTAATCCCGTAGCCTTTGTCCTGGGGTCCCAGAGGAACCCCAGCAGGACAAAAAAGCATTTTTGTAAATTCACAGCAAAATTTGTTAATATCGTTGTGAATTAAAAGGAAAAAAAAACAAGCGCAGTCTCCCGCGCTTGCTTTTAATTTTGCTCCAGGGTAGGCCAGGTCCCGAGGCCATGTTCAGTTTAATAAGGGGTGTGCGTGTGGTCCCCCTAGGGCTAATTTATGCCCTAAATATCATCACCTCCCTGGGACTTATGGAAATAATACTGTGGGGATGCCTCGCGGACCCGCCGGGCCCCAGGGAGCAGCACCTCCCAGGGGATATAAATAAAAAAAGAATAGGGGTAGATGCGAGGACCCCTGAGCCCCGGGGACCACCACCTCCCCGGAGCAAACATTGACATTAAGGAGGGGGTCCACATGGACCCCCGTCCCAGGGGACCATCACCTCCCTGGGGCCAAATACTTATTAAAAATGAAGGGGTGGGCCTGTGTGGCCCCCCTCCTGGGCCACATACAGCCCCAGGGACCACCACCTCCTCGGTACCGGCCCATGCACAAAGAAGGAGGGGGCAGCACGGCACTCCTCCTGGAGCCATTATTGACCCTGGGGACCTCCACCCCCGAGGGCCAGCTCCTGCTATGTCCTGAGAGGCCCACCCCCGGGACATAGCTGTTTGCTTGTGCTTGGTTGGAGCTTTGACAGTTCCTGCCAAGCAAAAGTAAGTAAGTAAGTAGATTTTATTGTACAGTTAATTAAAACCATTACAAACATTCGTCAATTTACACGGTTTCTTAATAAAAAACATGTCAGGACACATTACCATTGTGGCAGTTCAAGAATAAAAGAAACCACTATTAAATATGAAAGATAAAAACAGTTAAAATGTAGTTAATGGTTCATAAGGATAAAATTAGCCTACGCGCTGACCCGGTCCCCTTTTGTGAGTGCGACCATCGCAGCCGGGTATCTTAGGCCTGCGGAAAGCAACAAAAAAAAGTGCCATGTGCACTAGTGGCTTGAAGCCAGGGCCGGGCAACCAGGAAAGCAAGGCGAACAGTTTTGTTATATGCAGTAAAACAGATAAAATTCCAAGAAGAGCCTTTAGAGGATTCGCAGAGCCACTTGTTCAGAATGCTGGAGTTTCGGAGAAGCAGCTGAGCCGTACTAGCTTGTTTGTGGGATCGGTGCCGCTGTCTCTACGGCTTTAAGAGTTTGGACCAGTGATTAGCAGTGGGACCGACTTCCCGGCTAGACCCTCATTCCCTCCAGATTACTTTGTCCTCTTAAAGAGCAGGAAGTGCGCAGGATGCCGTCGCTATGCTTCTTATTGCGACAGTGGTGCAAGCGCAAACCTTCTCGGAGCGGATCATGGTGCTATGTTGCGTACTATGCCCGGAACACTATTAACTGGTGTGCTATCTTTCTGTTTGTTGAGGTGGGCTTCCGTGGCTACAAGGAATTTTACCAAATGGCAGCTCAGTTGGACATCGTCGCCGAGGAAGCATGCCAGCACCGCTTGCATGCAGGAGCATAAATGTTTTTTGTTGAAAAGCGGTCTCAGGAGGGTCTGGCGTTCCTGTAGCAGTTCCCTGCATACAGTGATGAGGTGTACTATGTTTTCTTCGCTGTCCCCACAGAGTCGGCACATTACTGGTGTCGGAGGGCGTAGCCATGGAGGCAAGTGATTTGCAGAAGGCAGCAGCCCCAAGCGAAATTTCAAGAACTTCTCTTTCATATTTTTGGAGAAGCTAGTGTGGAGATATGCTTGGGGCGAGAGTTTAATGTAAGTTTGTATGGTGAGCCAGCCGTGTGTACGCTCTGCCAGGGAGGCTTTATCCTGCAAGAGAGATTCTTTCCTGACTATGTTGTTTACTGCTTTTTTAAAGCTTGCAAGAGTCCCTGGATGTTCCCATAGTTGTCGTAGCCCCAGCTGATTCAGTGCGGCCTCCAAGTATAGTCTTGCGGGGCAGGCCTCTTTGGCTTGTAGTTCTTTTCACAGAAGGGCGTTTAGCGTTTCCGGTTCTCCCCTTCTTATTTTGTACCAGCTTTTTATATATGTTCCTTTGCGTGCCAGCTCTTCTCTTGATAGCCCAAATTCTAGCCTCATTTGTGCAGGGGATGTATATCCCGGCAGGCCAAAGATCATTCGGAGAGCTCTCGCTGCGGTGCCGCCTACAATATCAGCGTCCCTCCCTCTCATCGCTTCGCTACCATAGGTGATAGATGGAATTAATTTTGCCTGGATCACCCTTGTTAGAGGGAGAAATCTTGGGCCAGTGATCTTGTTTTTTAGATTCCTTAATGCCACAGCTGTCATTAGTCCTCTCTTTTTTATGGCTTCGCATTGGGGCTTGAAGTTGCCCTTGTTGTCGATAATGGCCCCCAAGTATTTGTATTCTCGAACAGTCTCCAGCTTGCTTGATGCCAAGTACCAGTTATTTGTTGTTTTTGTTTTGTGGGTGTTAACACTAACCCTGGGCGTAGTTCGCGTAGTCGCGCTACGCGAAGCTACGCAAAGACGTCGAAGCGCTACGCGAGCTTCGCGTAGCTTCGCGAGCATGCGTAGCTGCTTGGCGCGCCCGTTCGCGATGCGTTTTTCTTGCTCGGGAACGCGTTGTTCGTGTTCGGGACGCTGTTTGCGTGCTCGGGGGCGCGAACTTACCCATGCGGTCGCCTATGGGCGCGGCCATTTTGGTTTTCACTTGTCCCGCCCGTTCGCGATCCCTTATTTCCTGTTCCGGGTCGTGTATAGCGTGCTCGCGATGCGCATTCCATGTTCGGGAACGCGTTGTACGTGTTCGCGACGTTTTTGCGTGCTCGGGGAGAAATATCGCGCAAACTTACCCATGCGGTCGCGATGGGCGCGGCCATCTTGTTTTACCACTCTATGCTATGGTTCTGGGCCTGCTTTTCTATCCTCCCTCAATCTTTGCAATCCTTAGTTTTTTACACTGTTTTTCAATTTTTCTTTATTTCTTACCTATCTCTCTCTCTACCTAAGTCTATATTTTGCATTTTTTTCTACTTTTTACTGTGTTTTTTTTACTTTTCAACTGTTTTATATAACTTTCTTCTTTAAGCTCCTACTTCTTCCCCTAACTTTATTTTTCCCTTCTAACTTTTCTTTTTCACCTCCTCCCACCCCAGAACCATGGCGAAGGGTAGCAGCAGCGGGTCAAAGGGCAAGGCGCGTGCGCCCAATCGCCGCCTGCCTTGCGGCAGACTGCGCCCCGCAGGGGTGCAAGCCCGCCAGCTGTTTACGGAGGAGGAGGTGGCCGCCCTTGTTTTTTTATTCAGCGCCACCTCCCCTTGACCTTGGCAGCAGGCGGCAGGCCAGGCTCCGGTTACCCGACCCAGGAGCGTCACCGCCGGTGGGCGAAGGTGCGTCGGGCAGTGTTTCGCTGCTCCACGGTCCGTCGCACACATAACCAGCTGGCCCACCGGTGGTCAGACATTCTTGACCGGGAGCAGGACCTGTTGGACCTGCTAGGTGTCGAGGTCGTGGGGCTTGGTGAGTAGCCAATATATATAGTAGTATAAGTATTGTGATTTGTGTATACATTTTTTACAAATAACAAGAATAATGCTGCTTACATTGCAGGTAAATTACGTTTCAAAATCTTCTGTGATTGTAGGACACAGGTGCTGGGCGGTACTCTTACTTTTTTGCAACTTTGCGCTCGCTTGTCATTATTATGTAAGAGTTTACTTTAGAGAACTTCAGTTAGGTAATGCTATTGCTAGAGAGACTGAAGTCCTTCCTTTGTCCTCCTGTCAAATAGTGGTGGATGGATTTGATACTAGTTTTAGTTACTATTAGTTGATAATTTTTGAGCGGTGTGCGTGACGCATCCTCTGTCACTGAGTGCTGCTTACCCCAGTCCTTAGTAGAACCTTTTGTAGTTTGTTTAGTGAGTGGTACTGGTAAGCTTAGCTTAGCAGTGTCAGTCAGCTGCAGAACATCAGACGCAACCAACCAACAATTTGGTGTATGCATTATGCACTGACTTTATGCATGTGTCCTCCTTCTCATCTATGCATTTTTGATGGAAAAAAAAATGGAAATGCAGGCTTAATGAACAATTGGCCCGCCTGGAATAGGTGGGCTAGGTCAGGTGGTACTTAGGCTTAGTTAGTGTTCTGGATTTTATTTGAATCAATCAGAATGGAACACTGAATTAGTGTTCCCAAATAAGTAGACTGTCCGTGAATCCCGCAAGCCAGTAGGCGATCGGATTAGATAGGTCAATTTTATTGCAATTTTTGTTTCCTAAAACGTTTTTTGAGCGTTTTTTTAGATAATTTATTTGTTTCACAGCAATCATTAATGTTTGTGTCTTTCTTTTTCTTTATTATATCTTATATGATCACTGATCTGCAGCACCCAGGGGCAAGAAGACGGGGTCCGAGTCGGCGGGACAACCACCAGAAGACCGCTCCTCTACCGAGGGCCCTGCTGCTGGTCCCAGTAAGTCCTCCAGTGGTTATATTAACAATTATATTGCCCTGACTTTTACTGGACCTTATTTTTTCAAAACTATTAATTCTGGCTCCACTCCCTAATTATATTTTTTACAAAAGATTCTTTGATCTTGACTTGACTATCTGTTTCTAAATTCTGGTTATCCCTGCCTCTAAGTTGTAACTGCCTCTGCTATGAATGTCTGTACTCGGTACTACTACTATTAGTCTGTCGCTAAGCTTGCCCAGTTTGCATTGCCACTCTTTATTGTACGGTTTTGAATAAAACTCAGATTGACCAATACTAATAGCTCTAGCCACTGAGTCCAGTCCTTTCGGTTGTCCTCTTCTAGGCTTCTTAATCTTGAGGCTTTGACAATTACCACAAACAAAATGCACAACCAGATATTTGACTATTTTTGATAGGATATAGTACATACTACTTGGATTCTGCACAGCCCCATGCAGAACTATGCACAATGAAAGAGGATGTTGGTGATGAGAGTTTGGAACTTGGACGTTCCTCACACCTCAGTCAGAAGTGAACCCACAATCCCCTGAACGACTAGCTAGTGTCTCATTAGGTCCCCGAACCCCCACCCGAAGATACCCAATGATTATGATTCCACAACCCAGAACATAACACACTTTCGCTCACTCACTCGTGTAAGTCCACCACCACCACCACACCAAATACCACAGAGTTTATGTGTAAGTTCAAAAGGTTTATTTTCAAATGACAACCTCTGTATGTTGTTGTTCTATAAAATTCAGTGTACTCCAGCCAGCTCCAACAGCAAAATGCATAAGATTAAATCAATAAAAATTGTTGCAACAAGTGCATGATGATATAAGACAAAAGATCTGTGTGAATTCTGGGCGACTCCTCACCGTAGAACGTAGAATTACTGGTTACATGCATCATTCATAAGCTCTGCAAATCTCTGGTTCGTAGAAGGGAATCCTCTGCCTGAGAAAAATGGTGCGTGTTAATGCAAGCATTTGTCAGTCCTGCCAAAAAACTGTAACATGTTACCTATGGCTAAGTAATACGGACTAACGGAACTCCATAACAAAGTGGCTTGTTTTCCGACCTCTTGTACGCAACGCTCAGACAGTAGCTGTATGTGCTCATGTGGGCTCAAAAGGCGTCTTACTGTTACTGCACAACAAGCTGCGAGGTAACATGCGCAAAAGACATGAAGCGAAAAATGGTTGCATGGCTCAGGCTAACTTTGCAAAGAGTAGAGTATAGTATAATAATGACCCTAGGGACCATAATAACACTACTAGTGTCTGTCTACTGACTGTACTCTAGTACCCGATTTGGACTATTGAATGTGATTTATAATAATAATATGTATTAACTTTTTTCAATCTTGCTAGTGAAAAAGAATAAATAGGGGGAGGTGTACAGGCATCTAAAAATGTGTCATGTTTTTTCTAGGCGTACTACCGACCACCAGTGCCGGTGGGGCCAGCGGCGATGGCGTTGCGGCCATTCCGGAGGGGGCAGGAGATACAGGGGTGAGCCAGCAGCAGTGGCGGGCGGTGGTAAGTTATATTCATGACTTATTGACATTGCACTAGCTGGAAGGGTGTGTGGAGTGGACTTCACTCACTGTACTGTTGTTGAGACTTATTAGGTATGAAGTTGTAGTGAACATTATACAACGGTTAATAAAGAAGACACCCTTTACTTAGCATGAGCAATGCAGTAGCAATAGCATTACCAGCGTGACTTCATTAACCAATGGCCTCTTATATCTGACTCCAACTCAGCTGTGAAAGTTTTATGGAGGAGACTAAAAGTCAGATCAGATGACCTTGATGGATGTGTTGAACAAAAAGGGAAAGAAGGGTGGAAGGAGTAAGGGCGGGCGAGATTTAATATGACGACTGGCAGAGAAGGATACGTTGGAAGCATGGATAGGTGGCTGATAGGAATCAGATGCATGTGTTGTTGAAGGATGGGTGGGAGGTGAAAGAAGAATGGATGCCTGCCTGGGTGGAAGACACAGTATGGGTGGATACTGTGGATAGCAAGAATCATCAGCGGTGTTTGGGTGAAACTCTAAGCCAAGGCAAGCAACGGAGTGAGTGGACGCATGCGTTGTTGTTGGTGAAACAAAGTAACGTTTGTGGAGAGATTAAGAAGAATGATTGACATTTACTTAGAATGGATGGATGCCTGTATGTATTCATCATAGACAGCATAGGTGGAGACTGTCACGGGATGCACAGTTTTAGGGAATGTTAAAGAAACCGCGCCAGCGTACCAAAGCCGATGTGGGGAGGGGCAGGGTGGGGGTAGTAGTAAACAATGTATTACGCGGGCAAATACAGGTAACTTTACTGTAACATACAAATAAATAAAGTGAATTTCATTGTGCGCACTGCACCGCCAAATGCGATGCAGTGTGCGCAACAAAATTAGTTTCATTTATTTATATGTTTACTTACCTGTAATTGGCCGTAATCCATAGTTTACTACCCCCATCCTGCCCCTACCCACGCCACCGCCCGGCCAAACTCCCCGAGTCCCACCAACGACCGCTACTGACCTTATGTCGTTGTCCCATATAAAAGCAACGATCATTGGATCAGATATATAATCTGCCTTTTTGTAGTAGCCAAGGCACTGTGAAATTGAGCAATTGCCCTCCATGTAACAGAGAGAGTATGGCCAGTGCCACCCGTAATAGAAAAATACGAGCTTCCCCACCTGCAAACAGTAGTAAATCAAACTAATGTGACTCTGCGTCATGACTCGTATGTTTGTCTTGGGTTCAAGCATAGATGACCGAGCTGGCAATGCCGGCTACAACCAGGTTATGTCATTTCCCTAAACTAGAGATAAGAAGAACACTGGTGTACTGTGTACTGGTTGGAGTCCATAGTGCTAGTATAATGCCTGAAACTCCCACAAATGTTAGAGGCCGAGGAAGTGGGAGGATAGATAGATTATTACCACAAATGTTATGTACTGTGCTTCTTGCTAGTGCTACTGTGCCATTATGTGTTGAATTAATTTTGTGTTACTGTTTAGGTAAGAGTACTGGTTACAACAATATTTTTTTCTTTCTTTTCCCAAGACAAACCATCGCGGAAGGAGTTGGCAGTCAGGGCCCGGCGCCGGAAACTGGAGGCCATATGCCGGGAGTACCGGCGGCTGGTGGCTCTGGCGGAGGAGGAGGAGGAGGCGGCAGCAGCTGCAGCCTCATCCGATGCCCCGGGCCCCAGCCAGGCCCCAACTCCAGCGATACGGTGCCGCGGTCTGATAGCCACCCGCCGCAATTCATTAGCAGCCAGCACTGCTGTCCCCCATTGTGGATGCCACTGCAGGGCATTCCGCAGGAAGATTCTCCTCCGGATGGCACGGCAAGAGGAGCAAATGGAGGAGCGGGTGAAAATCCTGGTGGACAAACACCTCAAAGCCCGCCGATTATAACATCGAGGACCCTGTTGCTTTGCCCCTTTTTATTCCTTGTTTTGGTGGGTGGGAATTGGGCGTTGGGGTTTCGGGACATTCTTTGGACTTTTTTCGTTTTGGACATTGGTTGGGGTTAGGGAGAGGGGTGGGTCAGGTGTGGGATAGTTTATTTTTGTTAGGGTAATAAATTATATTTATACTTAAACATACAATGTTAATGTTTTGTGGGGGTTACTGTTTTACGAATTAACGTCACATTGGTTTCCTTGCTGCTGCAGGGCCGCAGCCAGTGTTTGATTTAAATAATCTGCCGATGATGTATAACAAACAGATAGATGCGGTACCCCTCACTGAGTTATTTGTCCTACTAGTATTCTACCTCCCACCAAACTTATCTTACCTGTGATTGATGATGACTACGTTCGGCACAGTGATGGCTGCATGGTTTCCATAGAGAATGTAGAAGATGCCATGGTTGTGGTGGTAGTAGTAGAGTAGACACTGGCAGTAGCATTTGCTAAAAAAATAAAAAAAGAGACAGTCACTTGCCTGAGAAAAACTGTGGGAGGAGTAGTCGAACGAAGTGAAATACAGTACAGAAGACGACTGCCAAACAAACAATATTGCAGTTGCAACTGCTAAAGTCAAATTAAACATAATGGTGGCGGGGACAGCCTAGTACAAGAAGTTATAAACTGCAGTTGTGCTGTCGAGTGAGTCACTTAACTTAACACAATCGTAATTCGTAACCTTTACTGCTGTGTGGTAGGAGTTTGATGATTAATCCAATCAATGACGGCAATTAATTATGATGTACTACTATTAGCCGGTGACGGCTTGCACAATGCACATAGACTGAGCATGGGTGGCCAAGCAGAAGAAGCTCCTCGCCCTCCCTTGCAATTGAATTAGTGTTGCTTTCACCACATCTGCCCCAGCAAGCGTGTGATCAATATAAATCACAGCCCGGGGGAAGAGGGTTAGGGTTTGATGAATGGATGGGAAGGGGGGTTTGGGGAAAGGTTTGAAAATGAAAAACAGTACGCATGGACAACAAAAGCAAAGCGCAATCTTGGCAGACGACCATGATCTTATCCAAAAAATCAATAAAGCGAGAAAAGGGAAATGCATGCGTTAATGATGATGAAGATTAGATAACTTGATGGTTAATGAGTAGTACTTAATAACTCCTACTAGACAATTAGACAGTACAGGGCACCAGTATATTCTATGCAATTTGCCTTGCCTGTAATATGCCCTCAGAGACCCAAATTCCATGTTGTACTGGGCTTACTTGTAAAGATAGAAAGACAATTAAAAAACATTTGTAGGGATCAATTAGAAAAAAACAAACACACAACACACAGTCCTAATGATTGCAGAGAAAAAAGGATTCAAATTAATTAAAAGATGAATGATGAATGATACTAAAGTTACTGTATTATCATGCTAAAATTGTGGAGTTGAATCTCGTCCTTCCTCTTGGTCCTATCTTCCATGGACGCTCCGCACATCAATCTTGGTGGCCTTCCTGATGCCGATTGGTAAGGTAAATGTGAGTTGTGTCTCCCAATATAGCAAGCACAGGGTAAAGGCCGGCCTGTAACGTCTAGATGGAAAAACAAAAGGGGTATTGAGAAATCAATGAATAAAAAAAAAACATCATTTACGGTGGAGTCCAAGAAGAGAAGAGAGAACACTTTCAGAGTGAGGCGGCTTGGATATATCGTGTAGATTCTGTTTACAGCATTAAGCTACAACAACAACAGGACAGAACAGGCCCACCACAGCACCAGCCCGTGACCCAACCTCCATTTACCTTAATTTTTGACATAGCCAGACAAAAGGCATACACAGCAACTTAGCATTTTCCTAATTAAGTGACAAAATCAATGCGCCGCTGTCAGTCATCACTACACTCGACTAGACCACTACATGGACATGTAGGTCTGCTGTGTTTACTACTTTCTTGTTGAATTGTTGTGTTTATGTTTACCTTATGCCACTTCATGAAATGCAGTTAGTCCTTGAATCATCTCCGATCCAACTGAATGACTGCGCGCGAAAAGATAGTATGGTCATCATCATGGTGTGGTACGTGTTGTCCAACTACAACTCAGTCTGTATTGACTCCGAGTAAGTCCATATTCCATATTAAAAAATTGCAACAGATATTGGCCTGCACCTGCAGTAGTAGGAGTACAATTTGGTTATTAAACAACAAGAAGGGAAACATTGACTGTCACTGACTTACTTGAGTCACTTTGTAGATTAACTAGTAGAGTAGAGTTCGACTTCATGCACAACATCAACAACAAACAACAGCAATCGCTCAGAGTCTGCAAACATCCAATGCATTCCATCATTACCTGTCTTGCTCTTCTCTTTGGCTGTCAGATCATCAGATGCCTAGTTCTGACATTTTTTTTTTTTTTTTGCGGGGCAGTGGCCTCATCATTACTCCAGTCCACATTCATTTTGAGTGTTAGGCGCTGTTTCGGTTTTCGTCTTATTCATCTGTGGCACTTCTTTGTCACAGTTTAAGTTGCTTCCCATGGTCAGCACTGTGATGATGGGCCGCGGCCTGTGTAGTGCTCATTGCTGGTCATTTGAGTTTCGACAAATGTCAGCAAGTTTCTTCGAAGAGTCTCTTGTCTTTCTCTGCCAAGTACCTTCTGTCCTGACAGTGAGGACCTTTGGATGCCTGCTGAGGCTGTAGCCTTCGGACACTGATGAGTTTCGGCTCGAAAACAAAATGGAGGATAGCTATAGTAGTCACGTTTCACTTCTAATGGAGGCGGGACTGGTAAAGGCAACATTTCTTGTACTAATGTCTGGCTTGATGGAAATGTACTTGTGCGAGACAGGAAGATGAAGCAGGACTCTGAAGAGTGGACAGTTAAATGCACAGACGTGCAACTCCAATAGGGAAATAAAAAGAAGACAGTGGTGATGGTTTTGTTGTGATTTGTTTTGAACCAGAAAGACAGATACACAGACACATAAAGGAAGGAAGAAAGCAACAATTTGAAAGCCTAGTTGTCAGGGAAGAGGAGCTCGTCCTCAAACTCTGGTGGTTCGGACAGAAGTAGGTCCTGTAACGCACTATTTACGTCATCCAAGTCGCTCTGCTCTTCCTGCTGTGATTCACGTATTTTGTAATCCGGTGGTATAAAGTGCTGATTCATTTTGATCATGGTTAACCTCTCCACGCTTTGGGCCGAGAGACTGGTCCTTTTCGAAGTTACAATGGCACCAGCAGCACTGAAAACACGCTCAGAAGAGACACTTGCGACAGGGGAAGCGAGATACTTTATCGCCAGCCTGCTGAGCACTGTCCATTGGCTTCTTTTCCCATACCAATACACCAATGGGTTTCCATCCATGAAGACCTCTGTTGGGTCATCCAGATAGGCCTGGACCATCCGCTCAATGTTAAGGGGTGCTCGGATGTGCTCTGCCGGTTTTGCCTTCGCATCAGCACTGGACTTACCATACCCCTGCTGTAGAAACCAATCAGTTGCACATTGTGCTGTGGATGATCCTGTTCTTGATGTTATTGTTGGTGTAGGTGACTGCTGGGAGGCAAATGCACTGCCCTCAGGCTCCGAAGTATAACTTGACTCTGGATGCCCTGTAGTACTGGTTATGGCCTGTGGTGGGGGGCCTGTAATTAACAGCCGTTCGCTTTCGAAAATAGTTGCTTCCTTAGCTATCAAAGTTTTGTAGTTGGCAACATCCACTTCCGAAAAAGGAATTACTGCCTTGCTGTTCAGAAATACTTTGTACCGTGGATCCAAAATTGTGGCACTAATGTAATGTGGTTGTGACAAAATTTTATTTTTAATCCTTGTATTTTCCGATAAGCGAGCGGCTAAGGTCTCCGCCAAATGATATGCGTCTTGTTTGTCATCCACACCTGCGTACGTTTCAGACACATCCTTCAGCTGTTGCTCTAGCATGTGCAACAATGGGATAGCTTGGCCCATAGTACAGTCCTACCTGCTGACTTCACGTGTGAAGATCTCAAAAGGAAGTAGCATCTCAGTCAGGCATTTAATGAGGTCCCATTGAGCCATCTCAACGGTCATGCCTCTCACAGTAGGTTCCCCTATTCTTTGCATGACATAAGCATTGAGTGGTATGTACAGTTCAAACAGACGATCAAGCATGTAATAAGTTGAGTTCCAACGTGTTGGCACCTCCTGGATGAGCGCTTTGACTGGCAGTTTATGCTCACGTTGAATGACCCTCAGCTGCTTCCGGGCTTTAAAAGAATGGCTGAAATGTGTGCATATTCTTCTGCAGGTGACCAGTAAGTTGCTGACTTTTGATTCATTTTTCAAAAAGTCTTGAACAACAATGTTAATGCAGTGTGCCAAACACGGGACCCTGAAATAGCCACCATTGCGCATGGCCAAAACTACATTACTGCCGTTGTCCGTGGCAACAAAACCAATCGTAAGCCCTCTTGGGCGCAGCCACTCAAAGACCTTGGTGTTAAACTCTTCCAAAATGTTTGCAGCAGTATGAGATTTCTCCATGGCAAGCATGGCTACAGTTGCATGTTTGCGAGTGGCATGAAAAATCTCTGCAGTATCAACACCAGCAGATAGCTGTTCTCTAACACCCACAAAACTGATCCAGTGTGCAGTGATGCACATGTAATCTGTGGCTTGGCAACTGGTCCACATGTCTGTAGTCAGGTGGATACTGTGAACAGCACTCTGCTTCAAGGCCTTTCCTAGCAATTCCAGCACGTCGTGATGTAGTGCTGGAACTGCAACTCTGGCAAAATAGTAGCGGCTGGGAACATGCCATTTTGGGCAGATGGTTGACACAAATTCCACAAAACCCAACCCTTCAACAAAAGAAAAAGGGAGAAGGTCCAGTGCTAACATTTTAGCCAGCTTCGCATTGTACAAACGTGCTATTGGGTGGTTGCGTTCGTACTGCCCCTCACCCCCAAACATGCTGATAATGGTAGGCTGCATGGTTTTCCTTTCTCTTAGGCTCAACGCACTTTTTGGTAGTGCGGACCTGGTACTTCTTGGTGTCTCCGGCTGACTCTTACTCTTGTGCCACTGAGATGTTGCTGAAGATGTGTGCAACGTTAAGACTGCACTGCTGGGGTCAGGGACACCTTGTGTACCACTACCAGAGAGAATGTCTCCCTGTCCTTCCTCTTCCACCGTGATCGGATCTTCTTCTACTCCTTTATCCCCACCAACACCAATGGTTGCAGTTTTTTTTCTGTCGCGAAGGTGGTCCTCCCAGCTGATCAAGTGGTGTTTTTTCAGATGGGTCATTTGGCCTCCGGTACCATAGTTTGTACCAAGCTTACCACGACTAACAGAGGTATTACAAATGGAGCATATAGCAATGTTCTCCTCCTTTTCGCTAACCGTAAAGAAGTCCCAAACTGGGGAGCTTAACTTTGGCCTCCTGCTGGAGGTGCCACTTCCAATGCCGGATGATCTGTAGGGTGTGTGTTGAATTTGACTCTGTGCTGCTGTACCACTACCTACTCCTACAGAGGTGGTGGTTGTGCTGGATGTAGGTCGCTGCCGGGCCTTTGCTAATGCAAATATGGAAGCTGTAGGTCGTGTTGGTGTTACCTGTGGAGGTATGCGTGCTACATCCCTCGCAGCGATTTTGGATAGAGTAAGAATGTTGGTCTCCATCTCCTCGGGGCCGGGAGTGATGTTCGTGATGACTGGCTCGTCGTCATCATCATCATCATCTTGCTGTTCTACATCGACCTCCATAAGTGTAAGGCTTTCTGGAACCTTCCTTTTCCCTAGCTTGGTCTTGGAACGTGGCTCCCTCTCAGACTCAGTTTGTGGCTTCCAAGTGGCATCTAGATCATCAGAAGGGGGCTTGGCGAAGAACTCGATGGACTACCCCTCCTTTTCCTTGCTGGGGATTTGGAAGACAATGGATCTTCTGAATGAGTGGCTTCTTCTTCTACCTCTGCATGAGGCTCAATTTCCTGAACTGCCCCTACTTCAGGAGGAACAACAACTACTATTGCGGGCGGTGGTTGCGGCTGTTGTTGTTGACCACTTATCTGCTGTGTTTCCTCCTGCGTTGATTGGGTACTACTTTGAGATAGCGATAAGTTTATCTCCGGCTCAGCATCACTGCTTTCCACCATTAGGCTGGCTACCTCTTCCCCACTCATGTGCTTGGCCCTGGGTTGGTGGGTTGGGTCCACTGATGCGGATGTGCTGCCCCCAGCTTGCCCCCCGGACACCGCTGCTGCAGGCGCAATTTTTTTTTCCCAAAAAAGGTACTGGCCGGCACACCAGACTTCAGTGTCACTTGCTTCTTCTGTTCCTTCTTCTTCTCAATAGCAACTTTCTTGGTACTGGAGGACCTGGTACCTGCTTTCTTTGGGCCCATCTTCTTCAGATGTCAGCAGCACTCAGTTGCAGAGATGTCTGGTCAGGTCACACGTCACGTTGTGTGTCCAGCAGCAGGATGTCTGTCTGGAAGTGCAACAGGCAATGATGAGAGACACACCTCCTCCTCAGTCTTTGTGCACCTAAAAGCAAAAAAGCCAGAACATCAGTCAAACATAGCACAAATCAAACAAATAGAATATAGAACTTAGTGTGTGGTGTCCTCAATTATTAAATTTCAGAAACTCTGCCAACAACAACACACAGTGTAGCCATTTATGAGACGTTGACAACAAGGCCAGGGCTTTCCTGGCTACTGTACACTCTGGAAGAATAAGAATATTAAAGAACAAAAACTAAAATGTACTGGAGCATGTTTGGCCTAAATTTGTGCATCACGTGGGATGTATTATATAGCAGCATCAGGGAGCTGCAGCTGGCAATGGGGATGGATTTGGAAGCAGTAAAACAAGAGGAAAAATGGAAAGACACGCAGGCCTATGTGGCAAAAACAGCACACTAATAACTACCACAACAAAATGGCCCCCAGAAACATGGTGACTCACAGGCACAAGGCACGGCAAACAATGAACTCAAGCAGGCCTATATATGGGCAGACAAAGGATGCCTTATAAAACACACACAGCTTTAATGCAAAAACTAAAATCCACATGGCTAAAAACACTTTGGAAAGTTAGACAACCACTACAACAACACAATTATAATGACACAGTACACACGCAAAAAAGGCATTTATTTACCACACCCAATAAGTGAAATAGTCAGACCCTCCAAAAAAAGCCACATTTCGCAATTCAATTGAATCTATTCAATGCCATCCATGGCCTAAATGATGCCAAAATTCCACAGACTACACAGAAACAGTTTTATGCACCCATGGTGACTACCTCTGGGCCTACTGGCATACTGGGCCGCAAGCTTGGAGGCCTATGGCAAAAGCACAGTGGCTGGTTTAACAAAATGGCCGCCGCCCACATGGCCAGGCCACCCAAAATAACAAAAAGTGAAGACAAAGGACAGGACCAGGCAGTTGGAGACTCTGGGAAACTTGCTACCTCTTGGAAAAAATTGTAAAACAAAAAAAAAATGACTCCTTGATCACCAAACTACATCTAAATGACAACCTGAGGAGTTTTTTGTGCAAAATGAACTAAATCAACATTTTTCGAGAAGGTTTAATGATGCTCGAGAGATATTGTTCGCCAGATTGTAAATTCTGCGTGTTCGGCATCGCGATCGTCACAAATTGTCGTTATCGCGCGCGCAAAACGTACATTGAGCGCGCGAAGAAGATAAAAAGTGTAAGTCCGCGTTGTCGCGCAGTGCGGACTTGCCCAAAGTCCGCGAGCTGAACGCCCAGGGTTACCTACTGGCTGAAAAGGCCTATTTATTTAACAAACACCACAAAAAATAAAATACGCCCCAAAAACCACTTTTACCAATTCAAAACAATGCCATCCATGGCCTCAATTATGTTACAATTCAACAGACAACACAAACAGTTTTTATGCACCCATGAGGATGACTACCGCCGGGCCTACTGGCACACTAGGCCGCAAGCTTTGAGGCCTATGGCAAAAGCACAGTGGCTGTTCACACAAAATGGCCGCCAACACATGGACAGGCCACCCAGAACAACAAGAAAAGGAACACAAGACAGACAATGCAGGCCTATGGCAAAAGCACAATGCCTGGCTTCACAAAATGGCTGCCACCCACATGGCCAGGCCACCCAAAATAACAAAAAGTGAAGACAAAGGACAGGACCAGGCAGTTGGAGACTCTGGGAAACTTGCTACCTCTTGGAAAAAATTGTAAAACAAAAAAAAAATGACTCCTTGATCACCAAACTACATCTAAATGACAACCTGAGGAGTTTTTTGTGCAAAATGAACTAAATCAACTTTTTCGAGAAGGTTTAATGATGCTCGAGAGATATTGTTCGCCAGATTGTAAATTCTGCGTGTTCGGCATCGCGATCGTCACAAATTGTCGTTATCGCGCGCGCGAAAACGTACATTGAGCGCGCGAAGAAGATAAAAAGTGTAAGTCCGCGTTGTCGCGCAGTGCGGACTTGCCCAAAGTCCGCGAGCTGAACGCCCAGGGTTACCTACTGGCTGAAAAGGCCTATTTATTTAACAAACACCACAAAAAATAAAATACGCCCCAAAAACCACTTTTACCAATTCAAAACAATGCCATCCATGGCCTCAATTATGTTACAATTCAACAGACAACACAAACAGTTTTTATGCACCCATGAGGATGACTACCGCCGGGCCTACTGGCACACTAGGCCGCAAGCTTTGAGGCCTATGGCAAAAGCACAGTGGCTGTTCACACAAAATGGCCGCCAACACATGGACAGGCCACCCAGAACAACAAGAAAAGGAACACAAGACAGACAATGCAGGCCTATGGCAAAAGCACAATGCCTGGCTTCACAAAATGGCTGCCACCCACATGGCCAGGCCACCCAAAATAACAAAAAGTGAAGACAAAGGACAGGACCAGGCAGTTGGAGACTCTGGGAAACTTGCTACCTCTTGGAAAAAATTGTGAAACAAAAAAAAATGACTCCTTGATCACCAAACTACATCTAAATGACAACCTGAGGAGTTTTTGTGCAAAATGAACTAAATCAACTTTTTCGAGAAGGTTTAATGATGCTCGAGAGATATTGTTCGCCAGATTGTAAATTCTGCGTGTTCGGCATCGCGATCGTCACAAATTGTCGTTATCGCGCGCGCGAAACGTACATTGAGCGCGCGAACAAGATAAAAAGTGTAAGTCCGCGTTGTCGCGCAGTGCGGACTTGCCCAAAGTCCGCGAGCTGAACGGCCAGGGTTACCTACTGGCTGAAAAGGCCTATTTATTTAACAAACACCACAAAAAATAAAATACGCCCCAAAAACCACTTTTACCAATTCAAAACAATGCCATCCATGGATGCCCGGCCTACATGATGTTTAAACTTTCAATTCAACAGACACCACAGAAACATGCACCCATGGGTACCTCTGGCTCTAGTCTGGGCCTACTGGCTGAAATTCCAATCAAAGAAAAACAACTAGGCCCCTGCCGAAACTACAGGCCACAACAATACATTTTAAAAAATATGGAAATCCCCCAAAAAATGTAGGTACAAACAAGCCCCAATCAAACAAACAAGTACACCAATTCTCCAACTTACTTGTAAAATCTCAAATCCAAGAGTCCTCAAATCCAATCCAATGATATGATGCAGCAGACAGACACAAAAAGTGATCCTTCCAGCTCCAAATCCAAATGAAAGTGAACAGCACATGGACAAAACACTGGGAGGAGCCTGCTGGACAGGAACAGGAAGTTTGAGAATCAGGGGCACTTCCTTCCTCTTGGAAAAAAAGAAAAAGGACTCCTTGCTCACCAAACTACATCTCTAAATGACAACCTGAGGAGTTTTTTGTGCAAAATGAACTAATTCATCATTTTCGAGAAGGTTTTATGATGCTCGAGATATATTCTTCGCCAGATTGTAGTTTCTTCGTGTTCGGGATCGCGAACATACCAACACTGCCGCCGGAAGTCAGATCGCGCGTCCGAATGACGTGTTCGCGGTCGCACACTCTCGCGGGATCGTGCGGCCGGATTCCAAATCTCGTGGCGCCCGCGAACGGATAGGAAGTCGCGTCGGCGAACGCAGAATCACGGTAGGTCGTTATCGCGCACGCGAGAACGTATATTGAGCGCGCGATGAAGAAAAACAGCTACGCTACGCCGCAAATTGCACGGTAACTTCGCGTTCTACGCGAATCGCGAAGTTACCGTAACTTCGCAAGCTTCGCGAGCGTAGCGAAGTTCACCGCCCAGGCTTAGTTAACACACATAACTTTGGTTTTTTCTTGGTTGATACTTAGCATGTTTGTTTCAGAATAACGCAACGTGATGTCCAACAGCCGCTGCAGGCCTAACGGGGTCCGGCTAATCAGCACCAGGTCATCCACATAAAATAGGTTGGATAGCTGGGTGTCCCCTAACTTGGGTGCGTGCGCATTGCTTTCATTCAACAAGGTTGATAGCTCTGCCATAAAGAGATTAAAAAGTGTTGGTGCGAGCACGCAGCCTTGTTTTACCCCTGTGCTTGTTGGAATCTTCCTTGATAGATATTCTCCCACACCTAGTTTGACTTGCACCCAGGTGTCACTATGCAAGATGATTAATTGGTTTAAAAGCAGTGGTGGAATGTTCAGCTTTTTAAATTTTTGCCACAAAAGGTTTCTATTGACGTGATCGAAAGCAGAGCTGTAGTCAACGTAGCACAGATATAGTGGTTGTTTTGAGGCAAGTGCGGCGTCTATCATTAAAGATAGAGGTAGAATATTGGTAGTCGTCCCCATATTTTTTCAAAAGCCAGTTTGGTTGAGTGGAATTGCTGTAACTTCTGCTGCCCAAGATGTTAGTTCCTGAAGTAATAGGACCGCGAAATATTTGGCCTCGTTGTCAAGTAAGGCTACTAGCCGGTAACTTCTTGGGTCGTTCCTGTTTCCTTTTTTATAAATTGGAGAAATAATTGCACCCCTCCAGGATGATGGTATTGTTGACATTTGCAGGGTTTTTTCAAACATTGGTTTGAGTACAGCGGCCCAGAATTCTGGCTCTTGTTTGAACAATATGGGGGGGATCCCATTTGGTCCTGGCGCGCCCTTGCGTCTTCCCTTTGACATTCTTTTACAGATCTGTGCGTTCGTGATTAGAATTTCCTGTTCTGGTGCTTGATTTTCGTCGAACTGCAGTTGTCGGGCTTCAGGGTCATGCGTGAGAATGTTTGCCCCTAATCTGGTTTCTTGAGCTTTGTTGAAATGGGAGACAAGGAAAGTTATCCAGGCCTCTTCCGTGACATAAGATTCGATGCCCTGGCTCCGCTCGTTGATCAATTTGTTAATCTTCTGCCAGAACTATAAGCTATTATTGGTTTTTGCGTCATGTAGAAATTTAGCCCATAGAGTCTCATCTGCTTCTTTTTTAAGTCGCCATGTCAGCTTTCTGCGATCGCCCTTTAGCTGTCTCAGCTCCTGATGGGCGGCGGGGTCTTTCCTCAGCCTTCGAAGAGCTTGATTTATCAAGATTTTTAACTTTTTTAGTTGAGCATTGTTTTCAAAATTTGGATATTTCCTGTGCTTCAGAGCTTGGGCCACTCCTTCAGGATGGAGGTTTCCCTTTTTTGTTCCAGTGTTATTTCGAAGTGATTTTGTGAACGCCTCCCAGCTTTCAATTATGTCTGGTATTGCTGCTTGTGCTTCACCTAGTGCCTGCTTTGCATGTGAGAGGAGACTTTTTGGGTCGTCCGTTCTACATTTTATCCATCTCTCATTGGTGGTGTATTCTGCGCTGTGCGCGTTAGCTATCGGTGGATATAATATTGAGAAAGCCTCGATCGTGACTTCCTGGGGCAGGTGGTCGCTGTAATCTAATGAGCCAATGCTAAAGTTCCTTGCCATTAGGTACAGACTGCGCAAGAAGAATGTGAAGTCAATTGTAGAGCTGGCCGTTGCGTTGTGGAACGTTGCTACCTGAGGACAATCTCCTGGGAATCTGCCATTGAGTGCTCGAAATCCCAGCTCTTCCAATACTGATAGGAGCCTCTGTGCTGTTTCCCAGCTTCTGCCTCCAGAAGTCTTATCTTGAGAGCTTGTTTCCCATGCAAATGGGTCCTCGTCGCGATTGGTGTCTGTAGTTGAATTACCAAGCATATTTAGATTGAAGTCCCCACTGATAATCAGGCTATTTGTTTTTTCCGCCCCTAATAGTTTTATGAGCTCATCTTTCAACTGGTGGATTCCTCTGGTTTTTTCTCGTGGATGTAGGTAGAGATTTATCAAGATTATATCCTCCTTTTTATCCTGCTCCCGGGTGGAAATTCTTAAAGCTTGCATTGCATTTGGCAGAGCTAGCTTGTATGCCAGGGGCACTACTGCGTAGATGCTCCGTATGGAGCTGTATGTAGCGAGGCCATCCTTTTTGTGACCAAATGTGCACTCTGTGTGGCAGGAAGGAAATTCAGGTTGTATCCCGGGAGTGCTATCGGGGAGTCAGACCACGTTTCTTGGGATGCGATGATGTCGAACCTTTGCAGATAGATTTGTAGTTCCAGATCCGTGAGCTTGTCCCCTAAGCTGTTGATGTTCCAAGAGCACAAATTAAGGGTGTTTATGATGTTCATGACACTGGGCTTACTTTGTCATAGATTTTCGGTTTTGACGTTTATAGTCCTGGAGAGCCAGCTCCAGTCTTGCGAGGTTGGGCTTTTCATCATGATTGGTCTGTTGTTGCGCCACTCTACGATCTGAGGTCTCAGGAGTATTACTGCAAGCCCCTCGCAGCACAGAGAATGCTCGTGATTTCGGGTAGGCCTGTCCGTTCTCATTCCGTTGGTCTCTGTCAATTGTCAGGGGGTCAGGGTATCTGGGTTTGGAGAGCGGTCGAAGTTTTATGCCCCAGGTGTTGAACTTTGCTTGTTCTTTTAGCACCCTCTCAGCTACTTCTGCTGTGGCCCATACTGTTTTTGTTGCTTCTGTTCTTGGATGCTCTGATGATTCAATAAATTCGACTGACTCCAGGTCACTGGTGGTTATATTTTTTAGGCTGTTGATGGATTTCAGTAAACATAGTATGTTTCCCCTGTTTAATGTATCTACTGTACCCTTTGATTTGTACTCCGGGTGAAACACGATTATGGGGCTGCCTGCTAGTGTGTTCTCGTGAGTTGGACTGCTCTGCATAGTAATAAGATCATCCACTGATCCAAGGGGTTCCTCCGTTGGCGATCTCTGTCCCTGGGCGCTCATTTCCTTTGCCTGGACTGTCTCTAGGCCAGAAGTGCTTGCTACTATTGTAGCCCCTTGTAAGTCCCCTCGGGGACTTCCGGGTTCGTTTTTATAGATGGCGCTGTTGGTGTATTTTTTGTTTAGAGGGGGGCTTCTTTTGATTTTTTGCCTCTCTTCCTGGATCGGGATTTTTCTTAGGTCGTGGTCCATGTCTGTCTCTTTGCTCGTCTGGGCTGGCATGTCTTGTGTGGGTTCCGATGTGGCATTCCCAGTGCTGTTGTTCTTGCCCCTAAATATCGCGGGGAGTATTATCTTTTGATTGCGACCCTTCCTTCTCTGCTTTCTCCCCTTTTTTGCGGGTCGGATGTGTTCCGACTGATCTTTTTTTCGGAGATTCGCCAGGTGATGTTATGTTACTGTTTGATGGCAGTTGGCATCCTCCATTCTGTGTGATGTTGTTTGGTCCTTGCTTTGTTATGTCCATGGCCTCCCTGTGCTGCTTTGCTTCTTGTGTCATCTTTGGGGTCACCTGTGTTGATGCCTGAGTTCCTACTATCAATGTCGGCCAGGCTTCATTTCTCATCTGGGCAGGTCCGCTTAATGGTTTGTTTTTTACAGCCTCCCTTATATCAGAGAGAAGGTGGTCCATTGCCGTTGGGAGTGATGCCAGTTTGTCCACAATTGTTATGCAGGTGCAGTTGGTTTGTTCGAATTGTGTCTCTGCTTGCGCCCTTCTGATCAGATTATTAAGCTTTGCTAGTTTATCGTCAATGTTGGCAACGAAAATTGAGAGTGAGTTGAGAACAGACAATTAGAGATCCATCTTGTCCGATTGGTATTGGATAGCATTTACGGACATTTGCATTGTGTACAACAGAGATGACCAGATATCTTCTTTTGCTTGTGGTTTTTCCTTGCCGAAATTAGACTTGGGGGCACTATTATTCAACCCTAGTGGTTCCTCTTGTTGGGCTACAGTATAGGAAGCTACCAGTTCTTCCCACTCTTCTAGTGTATGGTACGAGGATTCCGGTTCCATTGCCTGAGATGATGTAGTGACTGGACCCAGCATATGAGTTTGGCCAGGAGCGCGACTTAATTCAAGTTTTTCATACTGTTGATCATTGGTTTGAACTGCAAGCCGTTCTTGCATTGTAGGTTGAAGTGTGTTTAGTGTTTTTGGTGACTTTCCCTCTGTAATTGTTAACCGCTTTGTTGGATCCTCTCTTCCCCATGTTGTTCTCTTGCACAGATATGCATTCGAGCGTTGGGGATATATGTGTTCCTAGCGCGGGTTCTGCTTCTGGTGATGGGTTGACATACTGTGGAAGTCCTATGGGTAATATGTCTCCCTTACTCGGCGTGGTGCAATTCCAAGTCGTGCTTGGTGCTTGTGCCTCTTGTTCCCCGTTGTTCGCAAGTGGTCGGTGCCCTTCATCCAGAGGCTTGTCTTTTGTAAGCCTGGGAGGGCTTTCCGTCCAATCTTTTTTTGTTGCAGTTACAGGTTTTGTGGCGAGATCTTGGCCCTCATTCTTGCTCCCATTCCCGCTATCCTTTAGTTTTAGGACTGCCCGCTCCTGTATCTTAGGGCTCGTTGGAGCAATGTCCTCGGGTCCCTTGTTTGGAACGTCTTTACTCGTGTGGGCTGTTCCTTCCCCACAGTTTTCCCCTTCTCTGGCTTCGGCTGACTCTCCATTAGTCGCCTTCCGTGACTGCTGGTTCAAGAGCTGTACCTTACTTGGTTGCAGCGGAGTTGACAGGTTGCTTACGTTGTTGCTGTTCAGACACAGGACTGGGCTAACATCTTTAATGAATGCGAACTTCGTGTAAATTTTGGGTTGATAACCAGGCTTGTTCGGGGTAGACACGCTTGATGCACCTTTCGCCTTGTTGTTTATTAAAGGTTGTGGGCTTGTGAGTAGGGCGCGATCAGGAAGGCCTCCCCCTCCTCCTCTTTTCCCTCCTTCTTCCTCGGGTCATCTTCAATATCCTTCATAAGGACCTTCTTATTTGCCCTCCTCGTTCTTTTGTTGGGGTTAACACGTGCCGGCTGGTCCCTTGACTTCCCTGACCTCATGTCGATAGGTCCTGTTGTGGCCTTGTTGTTGTCCTGTTGTGGCTACCTTGTAGCTGCCTTGCTTTTACTATGTATGGCAGTTGACCGTGTGTCAGTGTGGTGGGTGACCGTGAGCAGTGGGCAGTGCCCAGTGCGTTGTTCGTGGTGAATTTTGTTCTAAGCGGAGCTTAACAGTTCCCCCTACAGGCCTTTTCTCTGCAAGCTCTAAGCCCCACACACCTGGTCGCCTCGTCCCTTTAGCTTAAAAGCTAAGTCGTAGCTTAGTCGTAGCTTAGTGGCTCTTGTCCTTTTTCTTTTCTTTACTTTGTCTCTTCTGTCTTTGTTTTCCTTATTTCCTTATTTCTTTTGTTTTGTTTTCTTGTTTTCTTGTTCTCTTTTTTTCTTTTTTCTTCTTTCTTTAACCCTTCTGTGTTCTCTGTGTTTTTCAAACCTCGGCCTTGACCAGTTCTGCCACCAGTCCTGGCGCCAGCCGTTGCTGGCCGGGGGCAAGAGAGGAAGGGAGGAAAGACCAGACCAGAGCAGGCAACCTACTGAGGAGAACCCCCACCGCACACTGCACCACAAGAAGCGAGGGACCAGCACCCTCCCTGCTCACCGCTCTCCTGCCCGCTGTTTCTCCGTTGCTGGAGCAGCAGCAGCTCAGTGGTGCTCAATGGTGCAGTGGGATGCAGTGGGGTGGCGTTGGCGGTGATAGTGGCGGTGATAGTAGCGGTATCCGTACTGCACCGCAGGTTCAAGAGCAGGTCGAAAACTAGGTCAGAGGCGTCAGTGGCGTCTGTCGCCTGGTGTGAGGGTGCTGCGTGGATCAACCTAGCTCAAAAAGCTCCAAAAAGCCTGTGGTGAACTAAGGCCGATGGTCGATGGTAATGGTCAGGGCAGAGGCAGCGACCGACCGGTCCGAGCCCTGGGGAAGGCAAGAGGAAGCGTGAGGAAAGGCTCGCACCCGCGGGCAGTGCGGCGGTAGTAGTGGCCGTGTCCGATGACCCCCTGACCCCTCTGGCCCCCCCGGATGGGTGGTGAGGGTAGCGAGGGAGCAGCAACCGGTAGCCAGGGGCAGGCAGCAGGCAGCAGGGTAGAAAGGTAGAAGAAAGACCTGAGAGCAGGGTGCACTGGAAGCACCGCAAGCCGCACCCAACCTAGTTGGGCCGCTTCCGCGGGCTTGCCTGGGCTCTTCACTCTGCGGCCACTGCTAAAGTCGGCCACGCTCTCATTCTTCTGTGCCTACCTCGGCTTGATTCCGCGATCTGTGACCCTCCAAACCGCTCTCGCAGCTCGCTGCTCTCTCGCCCGCTCCGCTGTCTCACTTCTGCGAATGCTCAACCCTCCTGGCCGGTACCTCAGTAGATTTTCGGCGGATTCGACGGATTCCTTAAGCCGCCGAGCTCCAAAACGCTCTCGCAGCTCGCGGCTCTCTCGCCCGCTCCTCTGCCTCACTGCAGGCTCGCAGACTCTCCCACGCGACCAGTCACGAAGTCAGATAATCCAAGCAAAAGAAAACACTCTGCTTCCAGCAGGCAGGAGCTGTTAAAGTGCCCCTACTTGCTGGAAGCGGAGGTTTCATCATTTTCCCTGCCTTTAGACATGGGTGCAGGGAAAGAGATGAAAATGTTGTTCTTGCTCACAGGAAGATGGATTTCCAGCAGCTCCCTGCATGAAGAGCAATGCCGGCTCCTGCAGGAGGCAGGAAGCCAGCTGGGACCGCAGGGACCTTGAGGCTTCCCCCTGTGGTCTCCATCCTGCAAATGGTAAAATTGCACTAACTCACAAACAAATTGTCAATTCATTTTTGGATTATTATTCAACTTTACACAGTAATCCTCCATCTACTGATACTCCTCAAATTGATAATTTCTTGGACTTTTGTGGATTACCTAAAATTTCTCAATCAGTTAGAGATTAATTGGATTTACCAATTTCTCTACAAGAGGTTAAGTAAGCCATTAAATCCTTAAAATCTCCTGGTCCTGAAGGTATCCCTGCTGAATTTTATAAGGAATTTTCTCCTCACCTTCTACCTCAGCTACTCAAACTATTTACTCAATTTAGTATTTCAGAATCAACGTCTGGGTCCTTCACTGAAGTCTTGATTATAGTTTTCTCAAAATTCAGCAATTATCCCACTATTGTTTCAAATGATCGCCCTATATCTTTAATTAATCAAGACTGTAACCCTTATGCAAAAATTCTTGCAATCAGTTTGGCCTCTCTACTTGACACTCTCATTCATATTGCTCGATCTGGTTTCATGAAACATAGACACTCTGTGAACAATACTAGATTATTATTCCATGCGATTGAAACTAGTCCATCCTTGCCTATTCCTTCTAGAGTCCTGGCACTGGATACTGAAAAAGCTTTTGATAAAGTCCATTGGCAGTATCTATTTTGTATCTTGTCTGCATTCAATTTTGACAGTTCCTTTTTTCGCATGATAGCAGCAATCTATGCAGGTCCTTCCGCCAGACTTTTCATTAATGGTCAAATCTCTAGTATTTTTTTCCATTTTAGAGGCACCAAACAAGGACGTATCTTATCACCATTACTTTTTCTCCTTGCTATCGCACCTTTACTCACTGCCATCAGAAACTCTATTTAAATTGAAGGCCTTCTTATTAATGATGTTGCCAAAAAAATATAGCTTATGCCTATGATGGACTACTTTATATAAGAAATCCTGACTCTTCCCTTCCTCCTCTATTAAATCTAATCCAAATTTGCTCTCAGATTTCAGGTTTTACTTTAAACGTTAATAAAACAGATTTTTTTCCTCTGAATATTTATTGTACCTCTGATATGCTTCTCAACAACGAGATAGTATGGCAAAATGAAAAACTTAAATATCTTGGTATTCTTTGTTCTCACACCATTAAGCAGTATATTACTTTGAATAGTGAATACATTTTTAAACATATCAAAGACAAATTTCATAAGTGGTACACCTTACATCTATCCTGGTGGGGGAAAATTGCATCCATAAAAATGGTTATAGCTCCAAAAATATTTTACCTCCTTTCTATTATACCTACTCAACGCCCTCTTAAGTTCTGTAAAAAATGTAGATAAACTCTAATCTAAAATTATTTTGGATAACAAAACTCCTTGTATAAATTATAAAAAAATTCAAAATGTAAGTTTAATAATGGCTATGGATTGCCATATTTTCTTAATTATCATAAAGCATTTATTTTAAAACAAGGTTCTTTTTGGTTCAGTGATACAGATTTTAGTAAATCACGTTCATGGCTTCTCATTGAACATGTATTGATATCACCATTCTCTTTACATTCATTATTGATTATGTCACATTTCTAAGAAGGTCCATCATATAAAAAGCGAAAAAACTAATATTACAGGACTTAGGGCCTGATTATGATTCTGGCGGTCTTCCGACCGCCAGACTCACAGTGGCGCAGCAGTGGCGGTCCACTGTCCGCAGTATTACGACTTCTAAAGTTGTTGCAGCGGTGGACCGTCAGCTGCGAGTTGTTCCCTGGCGGTGGCGCCGGAGCACCACAACGCAAAATGCTGAGCGGGGACTGGCGCAGTCCCGCTCAGCATATTATGAGTTCCTGGACCGCCAGCCTTTTCATGGCAGAGCACTGCCATGAAAAGGCTGGCGGTGCAGGAACAGCCGTGGCCTCCCTGCCATGGAGATACATTCAGGGGGGCACAACATGTGCCCCCCTGTCTGTAACCCCACTAACATCTAGCACGGCATGGACGTCCACGTCCATGCCGTGCTGGAACTTTTTTGCTGTTCCCATAGCGGTGCCTGTTTTCCAGGCACCACCAGGGGAATAGAAAAGGACCGCCCGCCATATTACGAGTTACACATTTTTAACTCGTAATATGGTCAAATATGTTGTTATGGTATAACCCATTGATAAAACTTCCTCGAACTACAACATTTTGACGATCTTCAATAAAGGCTGGTATTTTCTACTTAAAATATGTATATCATAACAATAAGTTTTTAACTTTTGATGAATTACAACAAACATTTCCTTTACCTCCATATCTCCAAATATGAACTTTTGTGTAATTCCAAATATAAACTTTTGTGTCATTCCATCCTTGATTCATTTCCGGACAATTGCTCTCAAAATGTCACCTCTGATTCAGAAATTCACATTCAAACAATAGCTGCTTCCTCACATGCTGTCTCAAAGTTTTATAAAAAATTGAACAATTTTACAGGGGAATATATCAACTCAATTTCTACTTTTTGGAAAAAAGAGCTAGATGAATGGAAGAAAATATGGATGAATAATATCTCTGGCTTGCTGCCTGTTTCTTTATGACAAACCCTTTCTTTCAAACTATTTAATAATAAAAATAAATTCCTATTTGTAAAGTGCGAACATATCATCCTGTTAAGTGTTACAAGATGCTGGGGGCCGTCGGGGAGATTAAGTGAGCTTTTGCTCAGAGTCACATGATGCTGAGCTGTCGCTGTCGATTGAACCGTGAACCCTGCACTCCGGAGTCAGACGCTCTGGCCGCTGCACCACACTTCTACCTTCCTTTACGGACTTCTTTAAAGTTATACAACGCAAAGCTTGAAAAATTCTCCTAATTATTGGCATTGTAATCTGAATCCAGGCTCATTAAGACATGTGCTATATGAATGTAGTATTGTTTCTAACTTTTGGAAGGAAGTTTGGGGTGTTATTCAAGCCTGGGTGGAGTTTGCGTAGCGGCGCTACGCGAAACTCTGCGAAGTTGCAAAATCACTCAGCCGCGCTACGCATAGTTCCGCGAGCGCGCAGAGTTGCTTGTCCCGCCCATTCGCGTGACGTTTTCCGCCGTACGTCAATGCGAATTGCGTGTTCGGGTGGAAATATCGCGTGAAGTGCACCACGCAGTCACACAGGGGCGCGGCCATCTTGTTTCTTACTCTGTTTGTGGTGCTCGGGCCTACTTTTTCATTCTTCTTTAATCTCTGTAATCCTTGGCTTTTAAAACTTTTTTCCCATCTTTTTATTTGTTATCTTACCCTTTGTCTTTCTAAGTGTGTATTGTGTTTTTTCTACTTTACTGTGTGTTTTTGGTGAGTTTTGTACTTTATTTTTTAGCTTTCCTACTTTCTTATTACTACCCAGTCCTTCCTTCTTTTCCCCGTTTCTTTTTTTTCTCTCTTTCCCCCTAGCCCCATGGCAGACAAGGGCGCACCAAGGCGTGGCTGCCTTCCTTGTGGAAGGCGGCGCCTAGGCAGGGGTGCAGCCCAGTGCCCTGTTTTCGGAGGTGGAGGTGGCAGCGCTGGGTTTTATATCCAATGCCACCTCCCCTCCACCCTGGCAGCAGGCGGCAGGCCTGCGTCCGGGTACAGGATGCAGGAGCGCCAGCAGCGCTGGGCGAGGGTGCACTGGGCAGTTTACTGCTGCTCTGGGGTCCGGCACATCCATCAGCAGCTGGCGCACCGCTTGTCCGACATCCTGGACCGAGAGCAGGACCTGCTGGACCTGCTAGGAGTTGAGGTTGTGGGGCTAGGTGAGTAATTATTTAAATTATTAATTTTTATTATTACCTGTGTTCTATGCTATAGCTAATATTTTATTTTTTTCCCCAAATAATGGCAAGCATGCTGCGTACATGCAGGGAAGTTAAGTTTTCAAATATTATGTAATAATCTGTTATTCTAGACAGGTGCTTAGCTTACTTGGCGCTACCCACCTAACCTAGTTATTGAATCGTACTTGTTGATACTCGCTTGGGCTGATGTGATTAGTGATAATTATGTAAGACGTTCTGTAATTAGTTATTTGTAATGTCGTAACTGCATGGTGCATGCCAATGCCACACGGACGGTGCAGGGATGTTTGTGAACAAAAACATCCATTTTTCAATGAAAGCTTGTGCTGCAGGCCTTTTTCACCTGCCACACAAGCTTCCATTGACAAATGGAGGTTTGTGACCGCCCTATGGCCTATGGGCGATCGCATTGATTCGTAGTAGACTAGTGCGGTCGTCGTGACCGCGGCGCCAACCTAAGGCCGGGCGGTTCCAGAACCGCAATGACATCCGCCCGACATCATTGTAATCATTACAATAAGGCCCTTAGTGATTAGTATACTGGCCCGTCAAAGGGGGTTGACTTGAGACTGCGAGATTGCGAATGAGATTTGAGAAGAAGCTAACATGAAACATCATGGTTTGTTGCAATTTATTATTAGTAATCCCAAAATGCAGTTTACTAAATTTGGAATAGGAGTGGACTAGGTAGGTAGGTTTTGTAAATTTTGTAGGATAGGAGGGTCCGTGATATGCTACTACTAGTTGATCTGATTTAGAAAAGTTCAATGTTATTGCGATTGCCTTTGCCTGTCAAATATATTTTGGGTAGATATTATTTATTATAACACTAATCTTTTTTTGTCTTTATGTTTTACATCAGCATCCAGGGGCAAGACGAGGGCTGAGGCGGGTGAGGGTCCGGGTGCTGGACGTGCCTCCCAGAGTTCCTCGGCCGATGGCTCTGCTGGCCCCAGTAAGTCCTCCTGGTGTTAACATTAATATATTTATTCCCCTAATTTGCATGCTCCTTTTTGAATAATGTGATGTCTACCCGTTTATATATTATTTTTCCAAATCCTCTTCGATGTATCCATTTCTAAATTCTTGTTATCTCTGCATTATCCTATTTACTTATTTTCTATATTTTCAAGTTTCTCTACTTTACTTCAAACTGTCTCTAGTCTGTCTACTCTGTAGCTTCCTTTCTTCTGCTTTTTTAGTTAGCTATCCCTCTACCCTTTTGTGGACTGCCCAGTGGTGGTACTCTAAGACTCAGAGAACCCATTGGTCACATAGTACTACTACTCCTCTGCTGTGCAGATTGCATGCCCATTGCCCAAGTAAGGTATTCTACACATGTAATAGATGAGAAGGCTTATAAGCACTAAAACAAGAGAGTGGCAATGGTCACGTTGGACACCCCAAAGTTGTGTCTTCTTATTAGCTAGGCCTAGTATTATAATAGCAGCAGTTGGTTAACTGATGACTGTGCACCATGTGTGGGAGGAATTAAGAGGAAGACAGCCCCATTGCATTAGCCAACCAAGGCCATATGCTATTTTTTTCTCAAAACATCAGATTCATCAATCAATAGCTCCAGCCACTCCATAACAGCTTGTCTCTTGCCTTGACTTCAGGCTTTTTTAAAACTTTCCAACAACAAAATGCCCATCCTGATATTTTTTATAGAAGATACTGTCTGTAATGTACCCAAATTGTAGTGAATGATGTGCGTGGTGTTTTTTTTTATTTTGCTATAAAACAATTATTAGGGGGAGGTGTATCTGGCATCTAAGAAATGCGTAATCTTTTTTTTCTAGCCGCGCCAACCACCAGTGCCGGGGCCAGCACAGACGGCGCCAGCCAGTCTGCAGATGCAGCAGCAGAAGGGGGTGAGCCAGGGGCAGTGGCGGGCAGTGGTAAGTCATATTGATTGCTTATTATTGACAATTAATTATAATTATCAGCTCGCTGTAAAGGTGCAGTCTTGTTGACTTGTGAACAACAGGTGAACATAACAGCAGGAGTTGAAGTTGAGCTAAGTAACTAATGGCCGCTCCAACTCAGCAGAAAACGTTTCATGAACAAGACCTTGAACTATGGGTTGTTGGAAAAGGGAAGGATGGAAGGGGAAAGGTTGGATGAAATGTATTATATATGACTGAAAGCGAAGGATGCCTGGGTGGAAGAAAGAAAGTGCCGGATGCATAAATAGTACTGTAGGTGGCTGATAGCTAGGATGCATGGGTGGGTGAAGGATGGATGAAAGGTTGGTATAGGGGTAGGAACGAAGCTTGCCTGGGTGGGTGAAAGTGTATGTGTGAAAGGATGCCTGCCTGCGTGGTTGATTAGAATCCTGTGGTGGTTTCTTTTGATTGAAATAAACTTAAGGACACATGGTTGGGTAAATGTCAAATGACAAATGTATGTTGCTGAAAGGTGTGTACTTGAGATCATGAGACTAGAGTGAGACTGAGAGCCATGTTTGGAACTTTGGATGGATGGCTATATGGATGGATGGGTAGTTTCAATGGTGAAGAGTGGATTGAGAGAATGTAAAAAAACTTAAATGGTGGTGAGTAGCAAAGCCAAGGGTGAAGAATAAAAAATAAAATACTCAAAGAAAAATGCAATGTTGAATGTAAAAATCCTTGGGAAGGAGAATAAGGAACTATGGTGCTCCTCTGTAGTGGTGTTCGTCTCACCTTTACTTGCCTGGAATGTTTTTTTCGAGGTTTTTTTTAATCAAATGGTTGAGGAGGTGGTATTTCAGACTCCTCCCTGGACTCACAGTAGTTTTCAAGCGCAACATTATGTATCCTTCCTACCCACCCATCATCAATCACCTCCTTCCATACCCATGGTATAATTTTCTATATATTTTGCTAAGAGCATTGTTAGATTTGGGGGTCTCTAGTTGGCAGAGGTATGTACCCTTGTCCAAATAGGGACCCTTGCGTCTAGTCAGGGAGAGTAGGTACACTCTCGAAATAACCCCTGCTCACCCTCTTGGTAGCTTGGCACGAGCAGACAGGCTTAGTTCAGAGGCAGTGTGTAAAGCATTTGTGAACACATACAGTAATCAAGTGACAACACTACAAATGGACACCACACAGGTTATATATTTATAAAAATAGGTATACTTTATATAGATTTATCACAAGACCATAAACGACAAAAATAATCCACAATACTGTTAAGAATACTTAGTTCTGATCAAAAGGCTTAATTCAAGGTTCTGTGCGAGTCGGTAGCCTCCTCCGGCTACGGCGATGTCGAGAACAAACAGAGTCTAACAAATCCAGCTGACCGCGTCGAGACGGGCCAACACAGCGTAGACAGACTCGGTCACAGTACCTTTACTTGAAGCGGCAGGCACGGGCGTGCGAGCCGGATGGCTGTTCGTCGCGGTCGCGATGCAAAAATGGAAGCGTTGCAGGACGCGTTGTCCCTCGATGCGGTGCAGGCAGCGGCTCGTTGGCGTCGTCGAGACGGAGTCGGTGAGACCAGGGCCGTGCGTTGCAGGGCGAGACGGTGCTTCGATGCGGTGCTGGCAGGTTGCGGTGCGGCGACGGAGCCGGATTCAGGAGCTGGCGTCGATCAGTCCGGACAGCGGTGCGAGTCGGGCGGTGCGTCGCAAAGCGTGCGAGCGGTGCCCAACTCCGGTGCGGTCACAGGACTCGAACTCAGCAGCAGTGACCGTGTCGGTCGGACCAGTTCGATTCGGCGTAGCGAAGCGTTGCAGGACGCGTTGTCCCTCGATGCGGTGCAGGCAGCGGCTCGTTGACGGAGTCGGTGAGACCAGGGCCGTGCGTTGCAGGGCGAGACGGTGCTTCGATGCGGTGCTTGCAGGACACCGAGTCGGTCGTGAGAGTCGGTCACAGCTCCCTACCTCTGTAGCCACAGAAACAGGTTTCCAGCAGCAATTCACAAAGGGGGTGAAGTCCAATGGTCCTGGGACTTCGGTCAGGGGGCAAGCTCTCTTCCAAGCCCTTGGAGATCCTTCACAAGTTGATGAAAGTCACAGCAGAGCAAAAGTTCCTTTCTCCTTTCTTTGGCAGTCAGGCAAACCACTGCAGGCCAATCCCCCAAGCAGCACTTCAGCTTAGGGATAGTCTCTCCTCAGTTTCTTCTTGGTTCCGCTCCTCAGCAAAGGTTTCTTCTTGTTCCCAAAAGTGATCTAATCTTCCTGGGGTCTGGGTGCCCCTCTTATACCCTGATTCTCTTTGTTCTCTGGAGGCAGAGAGGCCTCTGCCTAGTCCAAAACCAGTTCTGGTCAGTCCTGGAGCACTTTGTTTTTCTGACTCCTTCTTTCCTTTCAGAATGTGGGGCAGAGTGCTCAGCCGCCCGGCAGGAGGTGGAGCCAGCATTGTGGAAGGCAGGCACAGCCCTATTCAGACCTGCGCTGACTCACCCTGTCTCCTGTAGCCACCCCCAGCCCCTGTCACTCAATCTCCAGACAAGGAATACACAACCTAGCAGAGGCAGGCTTGGATAGTTAGGCAAGAAAATACCCACTTTCTAAAAGTGGTATTTTCGAACACAGAATGTTAAAACCAACTTCACTAAAAGATGTATTTTATCATCCTGAGTTCAGGCATACTAAATTCGTTTTTCTACCAGGTTCCCTGGGTCAGTTCTGACTATAAGGTGTAATAGTCAGTCTGCCCATTCTGGCCTATGGGGAGCAGGTAGCCTTGCAATAGTGAAAACGAAAATGGCTGTAATTCACTATTAGGACATGCCACACACACCAGGGCATGTCCTACCTTATACTTACAATGCACCCTGCCCTAGGGCCTACTTTAGGGGTGACCAACATGCAGTAAAGGGAAGGTTTAGGGACTGGTAAGTGGGTGTACTCACCAAGTCGACATGGCAGCCCTAGGCTGCACACAGGCTCTGCAATGGCAGGCCTGAGACACATTTTACAAGCCGCTTCTGTGGGTGGCACAACCAGTGCTGCAAGCCCACCAGCGGCATTGGATTTACAAGCCCTGGGCACACACAGTGCACTGTACTAGGGACTGACAAGTAAACCAATCATCCAATCATGGAGTCACTAATCCATAACACAATTTACAATAGGGAGAGCATATGCACTTTAGCACTGATCAGCAGTGGTAAAGTGCCCAGAGTCATAAAACAGCCAACAACAGGTCAGAAAAAATATAGGAGGAAGGCAAAAAGTTTAGGGATGACCCTGCAAAAAGGGCCAAGTCCAACACAACCCCCTTCCAGCCAAAACGCAGGGTAGACCAATCACTACCTTGATGGGCTTCCCTGCTTTGGGCGATAGAACCTGGACCCTGGCCCACAACAGCAGGGGCATACTCCAGTTCTACGCCAATCTGAACCTATTTGGATCCCTCTGTCCATACTCTCAGGGCCCACCAAGCTAATCCATGGGGAACCCTTCTCCTCACCTGTGGACACCACCTGTGCAGCACCTAACCTTAACTTGCTCACAGGTGTGTCCCAACAGACAGCCAGCAAGCCACAGTGGCCACTGACAGTGGTCAGGGATGAGACCCAGGCCTTATGCCTCTCAGGGCTCTCAAACTTCTGTGGCGTCAGAGAGCGGGGGCAGTAGCCCCAGGTGCTTGGCACCCTTTGTCCATTCTCCCTCCTGTCAGGTCAGGTATGACATCCTGACACTGATCTACCAGCCCCGGGCCTGTACCCGGCGGCTGGACTGGAGACTGGGGTGGGCTTTCCCACACCTGGTCCTCCTCCTTGGGGCTCTGTACCCTCCCACCTGGAGCGGTACCCCCTTCCAGAATTGTCAGGGCACCTGCGGCAGGTGTCCTGCACAACTCGCCCACCAGTTCAGGGGTTCTATCCTGCAACTGGGCGTCCAGGTCAGGGGGACACCCTGAACCTGGTCCTCCAATCTAGGGTCTAAACCCTCCAGTTGAACCGGGGTCAGAGGCGAGGACTCCCTCCTCTGCACCCCCTTCCAGTGTACTGCCCCCTCCCATCAGGAGCGGTACCCCCTACCAGAATTGTCAGGGCACCTGTGGCAGGTGTCCTGCACAATCGCCCACCAGTTCAGGGGTTCTATCCTGCAACTGGGATCCCAGCATAGGGTCTGTACCCTTATACTGGGCAGAGGCCAGGGGTGAGGCTGTCCTCTCCCCACCCCCTTATTGGGGTCCTGCACCCTCCCACCTGGAGCGCTGCCCCCAGAAGACAAACTGGTAGGGGCACTGTTAGCAGCTGCCCCTTCCTCCAGGTCAGGGGGACACCCTGAACCTGGCCCTCCAACCCAGGGTCTGTACCCTTAGGCTGGACCTGTGCCTGGCAACCCAGGACTTCCGGGAGGGTACACCAACCCCCCAAAGGAAACACACTCCTCTAGAGTTGTGTAAGAACCTGCCTGGCGCACCAGGACTTCCTGGGGCGCACGCATGCCCCCCAGAGGGTAACACATCTCTCAGGTGTTGTGTGACAGTCTGCCTGGCGCAGATCTCCCAACCCCTGTCCATCTGACAGTGCATGAAGATCCCCCAGGACAGAAGTGGTGTCACCATGGTCATTCACTGGTGACTCAGCCCTTCTGGCTGGTCCCTGACCCACTGGTTCTTCCACTGGGGACTCTCTCCCCCTCTCACCCCTCACTCTGGACTTCTGCACCCTCCCAACTGGAGCAGCACTGCCAGACACCAGAAACACTGGAGCCCCATTTACAGACGCTCCAGGTTCTCTAGACACTAGGAGATCCTCCTCAACAGGCGGCCCATCAGGACAGCCTAGGCTCCCTACCTGGTGTTCCCTTAAAGAACCATCCAGGCTCTGAGACTGGGTTTCGGGCACCATGGGACACGCAGCCCCACACTCACTCCTTCTCCACTGAGACAGGACGTGAGTCCCTACACCCCTCCCATTACCACGGGACCTAGCTGGGCTACACTGAACCTCTCCCACCACTCTGGGTTGGAAGACACCTGAGCCACTCCTCTTAGGGTCACTCCCCAATGCCTCTTCAGACCCTCTGGAATCCACCAAAAGGTCTGCCTCCAATGTGAGCTCCCTGAGGTCAGAGAACTCACTCTCCAACAGGTGTTGGCATAGCTCTGGAAAACCGGGACTTACAATATGCTCTCCCAAAATTGGATCACACAGTCCCCCACAGGGGTTAACCAAACTATCCTTCACCTCACTATCCAGTGCCTCACACACGTACTCCACACCACTCTCCTGAGACTGGCAAGACAGTATCTGACTGTCTCTGTCACTCAACCCACACTCTTCTGGGCGGTCTTCACACTCACATACCAGGACTTCAACCATGGGGGAACCCCTCTCCCTGCACCTCTCATCTAGAGTCAGTAGAGTGTCCCTCCCACCACTAGGACCATGAATCCCTGTGTCAGTTTCCCTATTCCTCTCAGGGACACTGCGCACTACTGGAGCTACCTCATGTCCTTGAACCTCCTGGTGTATGTTAACCCCCTCCAAGTCAGGCGCCACATCTCTTGGTGTGTGCACTACTCTCTCAGCACTGAATAACTTAATTTTGCTGCCACCATCTGAGCTGGACTCCACCTCCAACTCAGCAAAGCTCACTTCCTGAGCTACACACTTTTCTTCTTCTTGGGCTAAGGCCCTCTGAGCCTCCTCAATTTCTCTTAGCTCTTCATCAATTTCTCTTATCTTTTGCTCATAAGCCAGAAGCAAGCTGTCTTTTTCTGTTTCTCCCTCACTTTCAGGGAACTCCTCCTCCACAGACTCAACTGGTAGTGTTGCCCTCCAGCGGGGTAACTCAAACTGAAATAGGGATGCCTCTAGATCCTCCCTGGACCTTCTCCTCACAGGCAGCCCCCTTTCCTTGCAAAACACACGTAGCTCCTTCACTGTGTAGACAAACATGTGCCAGAAGTTGAGCTCCATTTTGCAACAACTAACCAGAGTCCTTGTATCCAAAATACTTCCAGGAGGATAGCAGAAAACAGAAAAATAGTATGTGGTTGCGTTTTGGTCTGCACTCACTAAGTAGTGTTCACCAATTACTGTACATGAGTCACAAATGCAAGTCCAGAATCCCACCGCTGACCACCAATGTTAGATTTGGGGGTCTCTAGTTGGCAGAGGTATGTACCCTTGTCCAAATAGGGACCCTTGCGTCTAGTCAGGGAGAGTAGGTACACTCTCGAAATAACCCCTGCTCACCCTCTTGGTAGCTTGGCACGAGCAGACAGGCTTAGTTCAGAGGCAGTGTGTAAAGCATTTGTGAACACATACAGTAATCAAGTGACAACACTACAAATGGACACCACACAGGTTATATATTTATAAAAATAGGTATACTTTATATAGATTTATCACAAGACCATAAACGACAAAAATAATCCACAATACTGTTAAGAATACTTAGTTCTGATCAAAAAGGCTTAATTCAAGGTTCTGTGCGAGTCGGTAGCCTCCTCCGGCTACGGCGATGTCGAGAACAAACAGAGTCTAACAAATCCAGCTGACCGCGTCGAGACGGGCCAACACAGCGTAGACAGACTCGGTCACAGTACCTTTTACTTGAAGCGGCAGGCACGGGCGTGCGAGCCGGATGGCTGTTCGTCGCGGTCGCGATGCAAAAATGGAAGCGTTGCAGGACGCGTTGTCCCTCGATGCGGTGCAGGCAGCGGCTCGTTGACGTCGTCGAGACGGAGTCGGTGAGACCAGGGCCGTGCGTTGCAGGGCGAGACGGTGCTTCGATGCGGTGCTGGCAGGTTGCGGTGCGGCGACGGAGCCGGATTCAGGAGCTGGCGTCGATCAGTCCGGACAGCGGTGCGAGTCGGGCGGTGCGTCGCAAAGCGTGCGAGCGGTGCCCAACTCCGGTGCGGTCACAGGACTCGAACTCAGCAGCAGTGACCGTGTCGGTCGGACCAGTTCGATTCGGCGTAGCGAAGCGTTGCAGGACGCGTTGTCCCTCGATGCGGTGCAGGCAGCGGCTCGTTGACGGAGTCGGTGAGACCAGGGCCGTGCGTTGCAGGGCGAGACGGTGCTTCGATGCGGTGCTTGCAGGACACCGAGTCGGTCGTGAGAGTCGGTCACAGCTCCCTACCTCTGTAGCCACTGAAACAGGTTTCCAGCAGCAATTCACAAAGGGGGTGAAGTCCAATGGTCCTGGGACTTCGGTCAGGGGGCAAGCTCTCTTCCAAGCCCTTGGAGATCCTTCACAAGTTGATGAAAGTCACAGCAGAGCAAAAGTTCCTTTCTCCTTTCTTTGGCAGTCAGGCAAACCACTGCAGGCCAATCCCCAAGCAGCACTTCAGCTTAGGGATAGTCTCTCCTCAGTTTCTTCTTGGTTCCGCTCCTCAGCAAAGGTTTCTTCTTGTTCCCAAAAGTGATCTAATCTTCCTGGGGTCTGGGTGCCCCTCTTATACCCTGATTCTCTTTGTTCTCTGGAGGCAGAGAGGCCTCTGCCTAGTCCAAAACCAGTTCTGGTCAGTCCTGGAGCACTTTGTTTTTCTGACTCCTTCTTTCCTTTCAGAATGTGGGGCAGAGTGCTCAGCCGCCCGGCAGGAGGTGGAGCCAGCATTGTGGAAGGCAGGCACAGCCCTATTCAGACCTGCGCTGACTCACCCTGTCTCCTGTAGCCACCCCCAGCCCCTGTCACTCAATCTCCAGACAAGGAATACACAACCTAGCAGAGGCAGGCTTGGATAGTTAGGCAAGAAAATACCCACTTTCTAAAAGTGGTATTTTCGAACACAGAATGTTAAAACCAACTTCACTAAAAGATGTATTTTATCATCCTGAGTTCAGGCATACTAAATTCGTTTTTCTACCAGGTTCCCTGGGTCAGTTCTGACTATAAGGTGTAATAGTCAGTCTGCCCATTCTGGCCTATGGGGAGCAGGTAGCCTTGCAATAGTGAAAAACGAAAATGGCTGTAATTCACTATTAGGACATGCCACACACACCAGGGCATGTCCTACCTTATACTTACAATGCACCCTGCCCTAGGGCCTACTTTAGGGGTGACCAACATGCAGTAAAGGGAAGGTTTAGGGACTGGTAAGTGGGTGTACTCACCAAGTCGACATGGCAGCCCTAGGCTGCACACAGGCTCTGCAATGGCAGGCCTGAGACACATTTTACAAGCCGCTTCTGTGGGTGGCACAACCAGTGCTGCAAGCCCACCAGCGGCATTGGATTTACAAGCCCTGGGCACACACAGTGCACTGTACTAGGGACTGACAAGTAAACCAATCATCCAATCATGGAGTCACTAATCCATAACACAATTTACAATAGGGAGAGCATATGCACTTTAGCACTGATCAGCAGTGGTAAAGTGCCCAGAGTCATAAAACAGCCAACAACAGGTCAGAAAAAATATAGGAGGAAGGCAAAAAGTTTAGGGATGACCCTGCAAAAAGGGCCAAGTCCAACAAGCATTGTTTACAATTTGACTTTTTTCTTACTTGATATGTAGCTACTCCTGCTGCTCCACCGACCAGGCAGGAGATTGCAGCCCGGACCTGGCGGCAGAAAATGGAGGCCATCGGGCCGAGTATCAGCGGCTGTTGGCCGAGGAGGATGAGGCAGAAGCTGCTACAGATGCCCCAGCCAGGCCCCAACAACCACCCCACCACCACACCATTGCCGCGGTCCAATGGGTGCCCGCCGGCACGTCGTCATTCCACCAGCACTGCTGCTCCCTCCTTATTTCCGCCATTATGATCGCCTTATCATGCGAAGGCTGGCGGATATTGAAGCCAGGCAGGAACGGGTGGAGACGTGTAAAAAAACACAAGGAATGACGTTCACAGCACAGCGTTTGTTCTTGCCATTCAACAAGCAGAGACAGACGAGAGCAGTTCTCCAGGGAATCCAAGGCGGGAATTTTTCCGCTACAGATTGAGTCTGAATTCTACATTGACTTCATGAATACCGGTAAGAGATGTACATACACGCACAGGCTTCTTTCATAGAAGGCTGATTCTGCTAATCACATTCATGTATTTTGTAGGAATCACTACAGAAACGGATTGACGTTTCCCTGAGTAATTCAAGGCCCCCTTTATCCTTGGACCTTGTCCATTCATACGGTAAGAGAGCCCTTTAATATTTAACTCCTTCTTGATCACAGCACATGTTACTAGGTATCTAATAGGGTGTTATGATAATATTACAGACACCCTTCTTGGATGTAGGATTCCATTCGTGATCATCTTGCATATCTGTGACTGCCAGTACCTGTCCCTCCATAGGGTAAGTGACACAAGCGCTTATGCTAATCAGTAGCATATAATTGTGATACACTATCCCATTGTTACCATTGCTTTTTATGTCTATTTTTCCACACAGAGCCCGGCCGGGCCCTATGTGAGTATCCTTAACCACCCCGCACTCCCACAGGTGTTCCCCTCACTCACTGTCAGTCATCCACAGGTAGACCAATTTGTGCGTTCAGTATATAAGATAGAAACTGTCCTTCCTCACAATGCTTTCCTGATACATTGATTATCATCTTACAGGTGTCCCTACATTGATAGGTCCTGATGAGACCCCACATTGATAGCTGGGTCGAAACGTCATCGACAATTTGAAAACGAACCAATCCCAGTCCCTACTATTAAACTAGGAAACTGTTAACATTGATTGTGTATCCATTGTTTTCTGTAACAACATTGAAACCTTGTTTTTATGTCACAAAAGTCACAATTGATACTCATAGGTTTCACGCTTTTTTTCACTTGGGACACTCAACACTGATAAATTTATAACAAATGTGTGAATTTTCATATATAAAAAAGCTTGTTTCTCTATACCTCCTGTGTTACATGTTCTTCTTTCCCTGACATTGATAGATGCCCAGTTAACTGCGATTGTGCTGAGAATTATATTGTGATATTAATCATTGAGTGTCCACAGGAACCACTGTTTTTGTTTAAATTGGAACGGGTGGAGAGGCACCTCCAGAAGCTCCTAACCTGCCGTTAGTGCTCTCTTCAGCCCCTTTTTTAATCTGCTTTTTGGGAGTTGGGGGATTGTTGGGTTTTTCTTTATTTATGGACATTTCTTGGACACTACTTGGACATTGGTTGGGGTTAGGGAGAGGGGTGGGCCAGTTGTGGGTTTTGTATTTTGTTCAGGGAATAATAAACGTTTGATACTTTTACATTTTATGATTATGAATGATTTTTTAAAAATGTGGTGAGGTTGATTGTTTGTTTTACTTCTCAATTCTGCCTTTGCCGCAGCCAGTTTTAAAAGTGTGCTGATAGTGTAAAAAAAATAGTGATGCGGTACCCTCCCTTGTCCTACTACTCTCTCCTCATAGTCTCTGATGTCTACTCTGCTACTACTATATAATATTACCCCTAAGGACTCGGAGGGGGTGGGGGTGAATTACCATTGTATGGAATGATTGCCGTTCAACAATGATCAATCAACCACAGTTCACTTCTCTTACCTGATTAGATGAAGCGAGGGCTCCATGGTTTCCCAAGGTGCCATCATGGTGGTGGTAGTAGCAGCAGTATGCATTGCTAGCGTTTCTTTTAATATTGAAGGCAAACTCATCAGAACTGAAGCGAAGTTCTACTCCCTCCTAAGCGAACTAGAACTGTAGGATAAGGACTCGGAGAGTGGGGACTATTTATCAAACGGGAAGTTAACAAACTGAAATAAAAAAAACTATGTTAATGCTGTTATTATTATATGCAAGCTTGATGACAGTCACCAGAGACTAGGCTACTAGAACAGAGTCAGTCTCAGACACAAGAAGAGAGTATGATAAGCAATGAAAAATGTAATTAATCAGAACAATGCTGAGCTACTACGAACTGTACAAAGTGGACAAGCTTAACCGGCTTAGACGCAAATTAATACAGTGCCTGAATGATGATGCTGGCAATGAGAGATGTTCCTCTGGAAAAAAATATCATACACTGTGCTGGGTGGGGTGGATATTGTATAATATATACTGCCAGTGTGGGCTATATGAGCTTAGTTAGGAATAAGATACTCCTCACCCTGCTCTGAATTGTTGTGTTGCTTTCACCACATCTGCCCCACCCCCACCACATCTGCCCCTGTGTGATCAATTAATGGTGTAAAAATGTTAAGTCACACCTCAATAAATCACACAGCCTGGGGGAAGAGGGTTAGGGGTTTGATGAATGGTTGGGAAGGGGGGTTGAGGGAAAGGTTTGACAAAGACAAACACTACACATGGACAACACTCATCTTGGCAGCCGACCATCATAAATCTGTTATGGGAGGAAAAGGAAATGCATGCATGATGATGAGTGGTACTAGACAAGTACAGGGAAGTATATTAATTATGCAGTTGTCTCTCTGCCCCCAGAGAGACCCAAGTTACATACATTATATTTATGTTCTGTTGTACCGGTCTTAGAAAGATAGCAAATATAATTAAATGATCTGTAGAAGTAAAAAGCAAACATAAACACAACACACACAGTGGTAATGATTGAAGAGAAAAAAAGATACTGTATAAATTGGGAGTTGCTTCTCCGCATTCCTATTGGACTGTCCGCCTGTGAATCTTGGGTGCCTGGCAGATGCTGTTTGGTATGGTAAGTGTGAGTTGTTTTTCCAGTATGGTGCAGAGTAAAGTGCCTGTAGATGGAAAAACAAAAAGGATATTTAAAAATCAAGAAGTAAACAAAAAGTTAAACTTCATAAGGAGGAGGAGTGCAACAAGAAGACTTTCAGAGGCAGCATGGCTAAATCAGACTCTGTTTACAGCAGTTACCTCCATCAACAGACCACCCCCACCCAAACTCCACTTAGCTTAAGATTTGAGCCAGACAGCACTGAGCACACATACATAGTATACGCACAGCAACATAGCATTTTCCAAATGAAGTAAAAAAAAATCAATGCACCGCTGTCAGTCACACCACACTCACCACCCACCACCACTAAACAGACATGTAGGTCCGGTCTCTGTTGTTGTTTACCTTTAGGCCACTTCAAAATCATCATCAATCATCCAAATCGGATGGTTTCAGTGAATGTGAAAAAATCCATCTTCTTCTGGTGGCACGCCCTGAGTTATTCCATCAATCATCTCTGATCCTCCTAACCTGGCTCTGACTGCGAGTATGGTGGTCATGGTGTCCAACTCCGAGTCCGTACCAACAGTGTCCGACTCCCGAATGAGTCCTCCAGACTTGTCCACTCCCGACTCAAAAAATGCAATGGATCGGCCTGTAGTAGTGCAATTTTGTTATTGAACAACAAGAAGGGAAAGATTGACTTGTGTCACTTTGTAGAATAGACATTCACAACAAACAAGAATCACTCATCGTGCAATGCATACCATCATTTACCTGAGTGTTCTTCATGGGCAGTACCTCTAGGTTAGGAAAGGATAGATAGATAGTCAGGGCCCAGGGTTGGAGGCAGGCACACATTTGTTTGAATTCTCTATCCAATGTCTGGCTTGAGAGAAATGGCTTTTGGGCGAGTCAGGAGTGGATTTTACTTCTTCATTGACTGCATACAGTTGCAACTCTGATCGGGCAATAAAAAGAGTAAGACGGTGGGGATGAATTTGTGAACCAGAAAGACAGTCACACACACAAATAAATAATCAAGTAAATAATGTTCCTTAGCTATATCCTTTCTTTTGGGGGGGGGCGTCAAAGAAAGAAAGAAAGTAACTGGAAATTGAAAGAGCCTAGTTGTCAGGGAAGTAGAGCTCGTCTTCAAACTCTGGTGGTTCACCCAGAAGTAGGTCATTTAACACACTACTTCCATGACCTAAGTCGCCGTCATCATCATCTTCCTGCTGTGCTACTTCAGGTATGGTGTAATCCGGTGGTATAAAGTGCTGATTCATTTTGATCATGGTTAACCTCTCCAAGTTTTGGTGTGAGAGACTGGTCCTTCTCACTGTCAGAATGGCACCAGCAGCACTGAAAAGATGCTCAGAAGAGACACTTGTGTCAAGACAAGCCAGATAGTTTATCGCCAGCCTGCTGAGCACTGGCCATTGGCGTCTTTTCCCATACCAATACAGCAATGGGTTTTGATCAATGAAGACCTCTGTTGGGTCATCTAGATAGGCCTGGACCATCCGCTCAATGCTCAGGAGTGCTCCGCTTCGCTTGGCCTCTTTTGCCTTAGCCTCAGCACTGGACCTAACAAGCCCTTGCTGTAGAAACCATTCCTGTGCCGATTTTTGTGAGGCTGATGCTCCTGTTCTTGTTGATGTTGTTCTTGGTGTTTTTGGTGGTTTTGACTGCTGTGAGCCAACCGCCTGCCCTCAGGCTCTGAAGTTGAACTTGACGCCGGCTGCCCTGCAGTACTTGTTGTGGCCTGGAGTAGCGGGCCTGTAATTCCCGGCCGTTCTTTTTCTAAGCGACTGGCTTCCACAGCTATCCAAGTTTTGTAGTTGGCAACATCCCCTTATAAAGAAGGAATCAATGTGTTCAGTACTGCTTTGTACCGTGGATCCAGAATTGTGGCACAAATGTAATGGTTGCATGACACAATGCCTTTTTGCACCCTTGTATTTTCAGATGAGCGAAGGGTTAAGCTCTCCACCAACTCATATGCTTCTTTTTTTTCTCCACATCTGCGTACATTGCAGACACCCTCTTCAGCTGTTCCTGTAGCATGTGCAACAATGGGATAGCTTGGCCCATAGTATGGTCCTCGTTGCTGACTTCACGTGTGAAGAACTCGAAAGGAAGTAGCATCTCAGTCATGCATTTAACTAGGCCCTATTGGTCCATCTCAATGATCGTGCCTTTCATAGTAGCATCCCCTCTTTGCATGACATATTCATTGATTGGTCTGTACTGCTCAAACAGACGTTCAAGCATGTAATTAGTTGACTTCCAACGTGTTGGCACCTCCTGGATGAGTGCTTTAACTGGTATTCTATGCTCACGTTGAATTATCCTCAGCTGCTTCCGGGCTTTAAAATAATGACTGAAATGTGTGCAGATTCTTCTGCAGGTGGTCAGTAAGTTGCTGACTCGGTCTTCTTTTTTCTGAAAGTCTTGAACAATGATGTTAATGCAGTGCGCCAAACACAGGACCCTGAAATAGCCACCATCTGCCATGGCCTTAACTATATTACTGCCATTGTCCGTGGCAACAAAACCAATGTTAAGCCCTCTTGGTCGCAGCCATTCAAAGACCTTGCTGTCAAAGTCTTCCAAAATGTTTGCAGCAGTATGAGGTTTCTCCATGGCGAACATAGCTACAGTTGCATGTTTCCGAGTGGCATTAAAAATCTCAGCAGTGTCAACAACACCTGCTGCAGATATCTTTTCTCTAACCCCCACAAAAGAGATCCAGTGTGCAGTGGCTTGGCAACTGGTCCACATGTCTGTTGTCAGGTTGATAGTGTGAACAGCACACTGCTGCAAAGCTTGTCCAAGCAATTCAAGCACGTCGTGATGTAGTGCTGCAACAGCAACTCTGGCGAAATAGGACCGGCTGGGAACCTTCCATTTTGGGCAGATGGCTGTCACAAATTCAAGAAAACCCACCCCTTCCACAAAAGAAAAAGGGAGAAGGTCCAGCGCTAACATTTTAGTCAGCTTCCCGTTGTACAAACATGCTGGTGGGTGGTTGCGTTCGTACTGCCCCTCCGACCTAAACATGCTGAGAATGGTACCCTGGATTTTATTCTTTTCTGGTGCCACTGACGCAGGTGACGTCTTGACGCCCGATGTTGTTAGGCTCAACACACGTTTTTTCGTTGCGGTACTCTCTTACCTGGGACCCCTTGGTGTCTCAGCCTGACTCTTAGTCTTGTGCCACTGCGATGTTGCTGATGAGGATGTGGCGGTACCACTGCACTGTTGGGGACAGGGCTACTTTGTGTACCAGAGAAAATGTCTCCCTCTTGTTCACCTTCCACCGTGATCAGATCTTCTAGTTCTTCATCCCCACCAACAACAATGGGTGCAGTTTTTTGGCCGCTAAGGTGCGCCGCCCACTGGATCAAGTGGTGTTTTTTCAGATGGGTTGTTTGGCCTCCGGTACCATAGTTTGTACCAAGCTTACCCCGACTAACACCTTGTCCACAAATGGAGCATATAGCAATGTTCACCTCCTTACTGCTAACCGAAAAGAAGTCCCAAACTGGGGAGGTCAACTTTCTGGCGCTGCTGGTGCCACTTTCAATGCCGGATGAACAGGTAGGTGTGCGTGACGTTTGACTCTCTGCAGTACCTACTTCTACTGAGGTGGTTGTGGTGGATGTAGGTCGCTGCAGGCGAAATATGGATGCTGGAGGTGGTGTTGGTGGTATCATCATCTGTGTTGGTGGTATCCGTGCCACATCCCTCACAGCAATTTGGGATGGGGTAATGTCGGTCTCCACTGGGGCGGGACTAATGTCCATGATGAGTGGCTCATCATCATCCTCCTCTTCTACATCGACCTCCATAACTCTAAGGCTTTCTGGAATCTTCCTTTTCCCTAGCCTTGTCTCGTGGCGTGTCTCACTCTCAGCCCGAGCTGGTGGCTTCCAAGTGGCGTCTAGATAATCAGAAGGGGGCCTTGCGGAAGAAGTCGATGGACTAACCCTCCTTTTCCTTGCTGGGGATCTGGAAGACAACAGATCTTCTGAAAGAGTGGCTTGCTCTTCTTCCTCTGCAGGAAGCTTGATTTCCTTAACTGACCCTACTTCGGGAGGAACAACTACTATTGGGGCGGTGGTTGCGGCTGTTGTTGCTGCTGTTGATGCCCACTTATCTGAGTCTCCTGCGTTGATTGGCTACTACTTTGCGATAAGTCAATTTCAACATCACTGCTCGTCGGCGTTGGACTCGTGATTAGGCTGGCTGCCTCTGCGACAGACATAGGCTTGGGCCTAGGTTGGTGGGATGGGTCTGTTGATGCGGGGGTGCTGCTCCCAGCTTGCTCCCCGAACACCACTGCTGCAGGCGCAATTTTTGTTTTCCCAAAAAAGGTCTTGGGCGACAAACTAGTCTTCTTGGTAATAAGTGGCAGTGCCTTCTTCTCACTGTTACTGGCAGCTTTCTTGGTTCTGGACCTGGCACCTTTCTTTGGGGCCATCTTCAAGACCTCAGCAGCACGCAGTGGCACAATTTGAAGAGATGTCTGTGGTCACATGACACATGACGTCGTGCGCAGCAGGACTTCTGTATGGCAGTACAATGGGTGATGTTGTCTCCTCTTTTGTGCACCTAAAAGCAAAGAAGCAAGAAGAACATCAGTGAAACGTGGCATTCATTGTTGTGGTTCAATTACTACTAGCACAAACAAACAAATATAATATATAACTTAGTGTGTGTGGTCACACTTGTTAGTGTTATTATTAAATTTTATTACCTCAGTTATTAAAAAAACATAACAACAGTGTAGCCATTTGTGCGACTTTGACAACAAGGGCTTTCATGGTGTACTGTGTACACTCAGGAAGGATAGGAAAGAAGAAGAATAGCAACAAAAATACAAATGTAATGGAACCGGTTTGGCATTGTGCATCACGTGGGATGCAGTATTCAGGGAGCTGCAGCTGACAAGGGATGGAATCAATAATAAGTCAAGAGGAACAAAGGAAAGACATGCAGGCCTATGGCAAAAGCACACTAACTACCACCACAAAATGGCCACCAGCCACATGATCACTCAAAACAAGCAGGAGGCCTGGAAAACAGTGAACTCAAGCAGGCCTATATGGACACAGGGCCCGATTCACAAAAGTAATCTGAGACAAAATCCTAACTTTACGACTTTCGGAATTCACAAAAGGCATTTAGTAGTAGTAAAGTTTGGATTTTGTCTTAAGTTTGTCTCAAGTTTTGGTCTTAAGTTAAACTTAAGTTAGGATTTTGTCTTAAGACCAAAATTTAAGACAAACTTAAGACAAAATCCTAAGTTAAACTTAAGTTAAACTTAAGTTAAACTTAAGTTAGGATTTTGTCTTAAGACCAAAACCTAAGACAAACTTAAGACAAAATCCTAACTTTACTACTACTAAATGCCCTTTGTGAATACTGAAAGTCATAAAGTTAGGATTTTGTCTCAGATTACTTTGTGAATCGGGCCCATAGACTTTACAAAATGGCCCCTGGCCACACGAGGAGGCTCAGCCAAGGCAAATTCTGGCCCACTATTACAAACATACTCACACACTGTCCAGACAAACGATTCATGCTAAACAACACAGCTTTAATGCAACAATGCCAAAAACGAAAATCTACAGGGCTAAAAAAGGTTTTCAAGTTACACAACAACCACACACATTCAACAAAGGCATTTATTTAACACACACGAAAAAAAGAGAAATACCAAAAAAAAACATTTTGCAATTCAATCCAATGCCATCCATGCCTAAATGATGTTTAAATTCAACAGACACCACAGAAACAGTTGCTTCGTTCACCCATGAGTAGCTCTGGGCCTATTGGTTGGAAAACCCATTGGCAGAGTAGGCCACATAGTGAATTAATTCAAATCAATAATATTGCAAATGTATTAGAAAATGTAATGAACTGTGCTGCAATTTTTGCTGAGTAAAAAAAGAAAAAATTGCATGCAAAACAACAACAAGGCATGGCCACCACAAAGAAGGCTTGCAGGCCTAATGCAGAAGCACACTGGCTGCCTTCACAAAATGGCCACCAGCCACATGGAAAGGCCACTACAACAGGAAAGGGAAGACAGACAATGCAAGCCTATGGCAAAAGCACACAGGCTGCCTTCACAAAATGGCCGCCAGCCACATGGCCAGGCTACAACAACAGGAAAGGGAAGACAGACAATGCAGGCCTATGGCAAAAGCACACTGGCTGCCTTCACAAAATGGCCGCCAGCCACATGGCCAGGCCACAACAACAAGAAGCAGTAAGCCAAGAGGAACAAAGGAAAGACATGCAGGCCTATGGCAAAAGCACACTAACTGCCACCACAAAATGGCCACCAGCAACATGGTCACTCACAACAAGCAGGAGGACAAAGTAGGTGCATTGCCCCAATCAAACAAACAACACCAATTTTCCAACTTACTTGTGAAATCTCAAATTCAAAAGTCCTCAAATCCAATGAAATATGATGCAGCAGCCACAAAGAGTGATCCTTCCAGCACCAAATCCAAATGAAAATTGAACAGGAGATGGACAAAGCACTGGGAGGAGCCTGCTGGACAGGAACAGGAAGTTGAAGACTCTGCGGCACTTCCTTCCTCTTAAAAAAAAAAAAAGTAAAAAAAGAAAAAGGACTCCTTGCACAAAAAAGTACAGCCAAATGTCAATCTGAGGAGTTTTTTTCATCCAAATCATCATTTTGAGAAGGTTTTGATGCTGCTCGAGAGAGATTCTTCTCCAGATTGCAAATTCTGCGTGTTCGGGATCGCGATCTTTACAAAACGTCCGCCAGAAGTCTGATGGCGCGCCCGAATTACGTGTTTGCGATCGCACACTCTCGCGGGACCGTGCGGCCGGCTACCAAATCTCATGGCGCTGGCGAACGAATGGGAAATCTCGTCGGCGATTGCAGGCATCCCGGTAAGTCGCTCCCGCGCCCGCAAAAACACATTTTGAGCGCGCAAACTAAAAAAACTCCACTCCGGTGCAAAGCGCGGAGTTTTTGGTAACTTCGCGTTCTACGCGGAATGCAGAGTTGCCAAAAATCCACAAACTCCGCGCGCGGAGCGGAGTTTTACGCCCAGGGTTAGTGTTATTACAAAAATCTTTAAGATCTCAGGTAATCTTTCTTATGATATGTTGATTTGTAAATCTATTTCACTTTCCTCAACTTGTCTGATTCAAATTACAAACTATTAGACTTTCTAGCCTCTGCTGCTTTAAAGTCAGTTGCTACTAATTGGAACAATGCTTCATTATTATCAGTCCATTCATGGTGGTCATGCATAATTTTTACTAGAAGAGGAGCTAATTTGACTCCTTTTGGTGTGGTTCATAGCACATCTATTTATCTCTTATTTTGGAAACTAATTGATGATTATATAGCATTATATTTATAAATAGGTATTACGAATATGTTTTGTAACTGGTTAATATGTACGAATTTTGAGGTTGAAGTGAGTGCTCGATTAAAATGTATTTGTAATGAAATTTTTTTATTCATCCCCCTTTTTTAAAAAATATGACAATGCAATTGTCATTGTATAGGTACACTGATCATATTAATATTAGCTTGGAATCTTGTAGGTACCTCTTTTGGTGCTCTTTTTTGAATGGCTATTGTCCTATCATAGAATGGATGTTGGTTGGAGAAAAGACTTTGGGGCCGATTACGATGTCGGGCGGAAAGCCTCCTCCCGACAGTCAGAATTTCCTCAACCGTGTCGGAACCCTTCCGACAGACTCGGTCGGTTTACAATTCGCCCGACCGATTACGATGTTCACAGTCGGATTGTAAACTGCGCGGTCATTTCGGATAGGTTCCGACTGGCTCTCGGAGAATTTGTGTCAGTCGGAACCGCATAGGACACCTCTATGGACAGCGTTTCTGACCTCGCAATCACAATGCCAATTTCCAACAGCTTTTCCGAGTCAGCCTGTCTGACACGGAAAGGCTGTCGGAAGGTGACTTTGGGGGCCCCTAGAAGGGCCCCCTTCATCCTGAGGCCTCCAGTTGATGGCCGAGGGGGTACCTAAGGGACCCCCCCTGTAAAACTCTGTACTGTGTAGCAAACACCAAGGGGTGCCTGCGATGGGGTGCAGGGTTTTACATACACACCCCATTTCACCATAGGAGCCTGTGTTGCCGGGCGGAACACAAGCTCCCATAGGAAACAATGGGACTCCGACCGAACAGTGTTTGGTCACATTGCAATCGTTTGGGCGGAACCACAGAGCGCGAGTCGGTTGGTCCCGATTCCGAGACGATGTCAGGCAGAAAGTTTCCGCACGACATCGTAAACGGCCCCTTAATCGTATTGAAGACGTCAGGTTGGCTATTACCTGCAGAAGGTATTTGTCCCTAAAAAAGGTGGTCTGAACCTATCTTATTGATCCGTGATAATGTTTCATTGCCAGCCTATAAATATCCTTATCCTCTGGCTAATAATGCTGTCTTCTCTGCCTTTCCAGATGTTTACAGCTCGTCCTTATTGCTGTCAGTTCCAAAGCAAACCAAGGGGCAAGAAGGCGTCTCAGCTGTCCACTGCGTTTTTTAGGAGCCACCTTGTTTGCCATCTCTAGAAGCCACGTATTGAAGGCTAAAGTATCAGCCTCCACGTCACCACTTAATATGGGCTTCGAACTCCTTAACAATTACTCCATTTCGGCTACCTTAGCCTTCGCCAATCCCCTATTATATCTAGGGGTGAGTCGAGCAACTTTTTCCTTGAAGGGCCACCTCCATGTCCCAAAGAAAGTAGATTAGAGAGTAGTTTGACCGTGGTCAAGTCAAGTCAGTTTATTCATGCATAGATAATTACAACCATTACATGTACATATAAAACATATTAAAATATTACCATGATAATACAATATAGCCACTAAAACATCTTAAATAAGAAAAACAGCAAGACAGTGCATGTTATCACGATTGACTTTGAGCCATCGAATCACACACAATAATAACCTAATACAATCAATTAGAATGCTACACCCAGTATCATAAGAATTGACCAAGGCCTGCTTCAAGGAGACACCCCTCCATCTAGTAATAATAAAGTGTGGAAGTGCTGTGCAAACATTTTGCCATAAGGTGCTTCTGTTCTGCTAATCAAAATGCTATTTTCCTTAAAGGAGGATCTAAGGAAATTGAGGGGCTTCATATTTATTGTATAATTCAGTCCCTGGCCTAGCAGTGAAGGTCTACTAAAACGTTTAAAATACTGACCAGTCCCAAAGTATACAAGTGCTGTGTGCCTAATACTACTTCCAGGGAGAGCCATTGATCTAACCGCAACTGGGAGCACAAGTCAAAGAGTCAGGGGCTAGATTTCTCCAGCTACTTAGCAGCTAGTTTCAAGAATCTCACTGTCTTACATGCCACTTGGACAGAAGTTTCCCCAATAAAGAAGACAAGACCTGATTTGCAGAGCTCTTAGAGAAGGATGTAAGAGTCTTTATCTGTGTTTTAACAAGGCTGGGCAAATGCACAGCAGATGAAACAAAGGTACCTTTTTTTGACCTCAAAGCCGGCACTTTGAAGTCGCCCAGTGCTGTTTCCAGGGGAGCATTAGATCCTTCGATGTGAGCACGCCAAGACGTATAAGCAGGAGATCATGTTTCTTGGCTGCTGGAAAGTGTGCAGATAGATACGGCTGAGTACCACAAGCTGTGTATCATGGCATAAATGCCCATGCATGCCCTTTACTTGCTACGGTAGTCTTATCATTGACAAATGATGAATGTTTGGAAGCTTTGTTTGTGAAACATTTAAAATCAGCATAATCCATAGGGGTGTGCCAGGCATCTTCTAATCAAAGTGCTGTAATTGAGAGCTATAATGCTGGAAACACAGAGTTCTTTATGTGGGCCTGCCTTTCTATTTACACTCAACAGTGATGTACCAGCAAATGAACTTCGGCTGCCCTCTTCCTCTAGCAAAATTTTACCAGGGTACCCTGCCTGGATGGGCCCTGGTGGAGTAGACCAAGTTCAAGTCTGATTTGGCTTGGGAAACATACAGCGGAATTGCAAAGAGTTTTTTAAAGAGGCTCGATTATAAGATGTTTAAGGTTGCAGTGTCTTTCCCTTTAAGCAATTCTGAGCCATAAGAGATGAAGGCATGAATTTGGCTTCCACGACCTGAAGGATATGAAGCATCAAGGTGTTTTGACCATGGAATAGCTTCTACTTTCGGAACTATAGCTTCCATTTTTGAGAAAATTGGTTCAAGAATTTGCCCAGCCTGATGAGTCAGACAGTTAACAAATTGACTCAAATTTAGAGATTACAGTTTTTCCAGCATAGCACTTGTTTGCACATCTGTAGCATTATCAATATGTATATTAAAGTCCCTGAGTAGGGTAAAATTCGAGAACTGCACTAGATGATTTGGAATAGCACTATCCAGAGAACTGAGAAAGACTCCTAGGTATTCCACGGGCCGATAGACCAAGGCCCCTGGAAGGTTTAGTTTTGTGTTATTTATGAAGCACTATTTGATGTCGTACACTCTTTTGTGTTTTCTTCTGTTTTTGTTGTTTTTGGGTAAATATCTTTGTGTGATTAACATACTACTCTGCTTTCATTGATATGCTAAATTATTTTACTGTGTAAATTTGTAATTAATTGAACTTGATATTTTTGTAAATCTGTTTCTAAGTTCCTAATGTAATTTACTTGTGCCAAGATACGGTCAATGATTAATGCTAAAAGACTGTTTTCCCGCATATGTTTAACAATTCTGACCGTAAGTTGTTGACAATGTATGGTGTCCTCTAAGAATATTTTTCAGCATAGATTATTAACCAGTATTTCAAGGGAGATATATGGGTGTCCTCTGATTTTCTTTTTACAAAACCAAACCTCGAAACCTGTAGCTTGTTTCTGCAAAACAAAGAAGCAATTTCCCTGACACTCTGGGTGTTTTTCACCCATTGTGTGGGAGGCCAAGCAGGTGCTCACTACGCCACTGGAGTCAAGCTATCCTGGCTGATGAAGGCTGATAGCCTGAAACCGGTCCTAGGATGCTTGATTCCGGTCCAGGGAAGACATGGCTTGGCAGTTCGGTCTGGACTGTTCCCATGAGGCACAGGGTCAAGACTGATTTGCATATGGCTATGTCTGAACTGGGGTGGCGTGGTGAAGCAAAATAACGATGGATTAAACCCAGATCTGTGACTGGGGGTGAATGTTTGCCAATGTGCAGCATTCCGTCCATCATCTTGTGTGTTTTGCATTTCGCCCTATGTGGGAAGGGTATGCCCAGACGTGGGTCCCGTGCTCACTACGCCACTGGAGTCAAGCTATCCTGGCTGATGAAGGCTGATAGCCTGAAACCGGTCCTAGGATGCTTGATTCCGGTCCAGGGAAGACATGGCTTGGCAGTTCGGTCTGGACTGTTCCCATGAGGCACAGGGTCAAGACTGATTTGCACATGGCTATGTCTGAACTGGGTTGGCGTGGTGAAGCAAAATAACGATGGATTAAACCCAGATCTGTGACTGGGGGTGAATGTTTGCCAATGTGCAGCATTCCGTCCATCATCTTGTGTGTTTTGCATTTCGCCCTATGTGGGAAGGGTATGCCCAGACGTGGGTCCCGTGCTCACTACGCCACTGGAGTCAAGCTATCCTGGCTGATGAAGGCTGATAGCCTGAAACCGGTCCTAGGATGCTTGATTCCGGTCCAGGGAAGACATGGCTTGGCAGTTCGGTCTGGACTGTTCCCATGAGGCACAGGGTCAAGACTGATTTGCATATGGCTATGTCTGAACTGGGGTGGCGTGGTGAAGCAAAATAACGATGGATTAAACCCAGATCTGTGACTGGGGGTGAATGTTTGCCAATGTGCAGCATTCCGTCCATCAACTTGTGTGTTTTGCATTTCGCCCTGTGTGGGAAGGGTATGTCCAGACGTGGGTCCCGTGCTCACTACGCCACTGGAGTCAAGCTATCCTGGCTGATGAAGGCTGATAGCCTGAAACCGGTCCTAGGATGCTTGATTCCGGTCCAGGGAAGACATGGCTTGGCAGTTCGGTCTGGACTGTTCCCATGAGGCACAGGGTCAAGACTGATTTGCATATGGCTATGTCTGAACTGGGGAGGCGTGGTGAAGCAAAATAACGATGGATTAAACCCAGATCTGTGACTGGGGGTGAATGTTTGCCAATGTGCAGCATTCCGTCCATCATCTTGTGTGTTTTGCATTTCGCCCTATGTGGGAAGGGTATGCCCAGACGTGGGTCCCGTGCTCACTACGCCACTGGAGTCAAGCTATCCTGGCTGATGAAGGCTGATAGCCTGAAACCGGTCCTAGGATGCTTGATTCCGGTCCAGGGAAGACATGGCTTGGCAGTTCGGTCTGGACTGTTCCCATGAGGCACAGGGTCAAGACTGATTTGCATATGGCTATGTCTGAACTGGGAGTGGCGTGGTGAAGCAAAATAACGATGGATTAAACCCATATCTGTGACTGGGGGTGAATGTTTGCCAATGTGTAGCATTCCGTCCATCATCTTGTGTGTTTTGCATTTCGCCCTATGTGGGAAGGGTATGCCCAGACGTGGGTCCCGTGCTCACTACGCCACTGGAGTCAAGCTATCCTGGCTGATGAGATCTGATAGCCTGAAACCGGTCCTAGGATGCTTGATTCCGGTCCAGGGAAGACATGGCTTGGCAGTTCGGTCTGGACTGTTCCCATGAGGCACAGGGTCAAGACTGATTTGCATATGGCTATGTCTGAACTGGGGTGGCGTGGTGAAGCAAAATAACGATGGATTAAACCCAGATCTGTAACTGGGGGTGAATGTTTGCCAATGTGCAGCATTCCGTCCATCATCTTGTGTGTTTTGCATTTCGCCCTATGTGGGAAGGGTATGCCCAGACGTGGGTCCCGTGCTCACTACGCCACTGGAGTCAAGCTATCCTGGCTGATGAAGGCTGATAGCCTGAAACCGGTCCTAGGATGCTTGATTCCGGTCCAGGGAAGACATGGCTTGGCAGTTCGGTCTGGACTGTTCCCATGAGGCACAGGGTCAAGACTGATTTGCATATGGCTATGTCTGAACTGGGGTGGCGTGGTGAAGCAAAATAACGATGGATTAAACCCAGATCTGTGACTGGGGGTGAATGTTTGCCAATGTGCAGCATTCCGTCCATCATCTTGTGTGTTTTGCATTTCGCCCTATGTGGGAAGGGTATGCCCAAACGTGGGTCCCGTGCTCACTACGCCACTGGAGTCAAGCTATCCTGGCTGATGAAGGCTGATAGCCTGAAACCGGTCCTAGGATGCTTGATTCCGGTCCAGGAAGACATGGCTTGGCAGTTCGGTCTGGACTGTTCCCATGAGGCACAGGGTCAAGACTGATTTGCATATGGCTATGTCTGAACTGGGGTGGCGTGGTGAAGCAAAATAACGATGGATTAAACCCAGATCTGTGACTGGGGGTGAATGTTTGCCAATGTGCAGCATTCCGTCCATCATCTTGTGTGTTTTGCATTTCGCCCTATGTGGGAAGGGTATGCCCAGACGTGGGTCCCGTGCTCACTATGCCACTGGAGTCAAGCTATCCTGGCTGATGAAGGCTGATAGCCTGAAACCGGTCCTAGGATGCTTGATTCCGGTCCAGGGAAGACATGGCTTGGCAGTTCGGTCTGGACTGTTCACATGAGGCACAGGGTCAAGACTGATTTGCATATGGCTATGTCTGAACTGGGGTGGGGTGGCGTGGTGAAGCAAAATAACGATGGATTAAACCCAGAACTGTGACTGGGGGTGAATGTTTGCCAATGTGCAGCATTCCGTCCATCATCTTGTGTGTTTTGCATTTTGCCCTATGTGGGAAGGGTATGCCCAGACGTGGGTCCCGTGCTCACTACGCCACTGGAGTCAAGCTATCCTGGCTGATGAAGGCTGATAGCCTGAAACCGGTCCTAGGATGCTTGATTCCGGTCCAGGGAAGACATGGCTTGGCAGTTCGGTCTGGACTGTCCCAATGAGGCACAGGGTCAAGACTGATTTGCATATGGCTATGTCTGAACTGGGGTGGCGTGGTGAAGCAAAATAACGATGGATTAAACCCAGATCTGTGACTGGGGGTGAATGTTTGCCAATGTGTAGCATTCCGTCCATCATCTTGTGTGTTTTGCATTTCGCCCTAAGTGGGAAGGGTATGCCCAGACGTGGGTCCCGTGCTCACTACGCCACTGGAGTCAAGCTATCCTGGCTGATGAAGGCTGATAGCCTGAAACCGGTCCTAGGATGCTTGATTCCGGTCCAGGGAAGACATGGCTTGGCAGTTCGGTCTGGACTGTTCCCATGAGGCACAGGGTCAAGACTGATTTGCATATGGCTATGTCTGAACTGGGGTGGCGTGGTGAAGCAAAATAACGATGGATTAAACCCAGATCTGTGACTGGGGGTGAATGTTTGCCAATGTGCAGCATTCCGTCCATCATCTTGTGTGTTTTGCATTTCGCCCTATGTGGGAAGGGTATGCCCAGACGTGGGTCCCGTGCTCACTACGCCACTGGAGTCAAGCTATCCTGGCTGATGAAGGCTGATAGCCTGAAACCGGTCCTAGGATGCTTGATTCCGGTCCAGGGAAGACATGGCTTGGCAGTTCGGTCTGGACTGTTCCCATGAGGCACAGGGTCAAGACTGATTTGCATATGGCTATGTCTGAACTGGGGTGGCGTGGTGAAGCAAAATAACGATGGATTAAACCCAGATCTGTGACTGGGGGTGAATGTTTGCCAATGTGCAGCATTCCGTCCATCATCTTGTGTGTTTTGCATTTCGCCCTATGTGGGAAGGGTATGCCCAGACGTGGGTACCGTGCTCACTACCCCACTGGAGTCAAGCTATCCTGGCTGATGAAGGCTGATAGCCTGAAACCGGTCCTAGGATGCTTGATTCCGGTCCAGGGAAGACATGGCTTGGCAGTTCGGTCTGGACTGTTCCCATGAGGCACAGGGTCAAGACTGATTTGCATATGGCTATGTCTGAACTGGGGTGGCGTGGTGAAGCAAAATAACGATGGATTAAACCCAGATCTGTGACTGGGAGTGAATGTTTGCCAATGTGCAGCATTCCGTCCATCATCTTGTGTGTTTTGCATTTCGCCCTATGTGGGAAGGGTATGCCCAGACGTGGGTCCGTGCTCACTACGCCACTGGAGTCAAGCTATCCTGGCTGATGAAGGCTGATAGCCTGAAACCGGTCCTAGGATGCTTGATTCCGGTCCAGGGAAGACATGGCTTGGCAGTTCGGTCTGGACTGTTCCCATGAGGCACAGGGTCAAGACTGATTTGCATATGGCTATGTCTGAACTGGGGTGGCGTGGTGAAGCAAAATAACGATGGATTAAACCCAGATCTGTGACTGGGGGTGAATGTTTGCCAATGTGCAGCATTCCGTCCATCATCTTGTGTGTTTTGCATTTCTCCCTATGTGGGAAGGGTATGCCCAGACGTGGGTCCCGTGCTCACTACGCCACTGGAGTCAAGCTATCCTGGCTGATGAAGGCTGATAGCCTGAAACCGGTCCTAGGATGCTTGATTCCGGTCCAGGGAAGACATGGCTTGGCAGTTCGGTCTGGACTGTTCCCATGAGGCACAGGGTCAAGACTGATTTGCATATGGCTATGTCTGAACTGGGGTGGCGTGGTGAAGCAAAATAACGATGGATTAAACCCAGATCTGTGACTGGGGGTGAATGTTTGCCAATGTGCAGCATTCCGTCCATCATCTTGTGTGTTTTGCATTTCGCCCCTATGTGGGAAGGGTATGCCCAGACGTGGGTCCTGTGCTCACTACGCCACTGGAGTCAAGCTATCCTGGCTGATGAAGGCTGATAGCCTGGAAACCGGTCCTAGGATGCTTGATTCCGGTCCAGGGAAGACATGCTTGGCAGTTCGGTCTGGACTGTTCCCATGAGGCACAGGGTCAAGACTGATTTGCATATGGCTATGTCTGAACTGGGGTGGCGTGGTGAAGCAAAATAACGATGGATTAAACCCAGATCTGTGACTGGGGGTGAATGTTTGCCAATGTGCAGCATTCCGTCCATCATCTTGTGTGTTTTGCATTTCGCCCTATGTGGGAAGGGTATGCCCAGACGTGGGTCCCGTGCTCACTACGCCACTGGAGTCAAGCTATCCTGGCTGATGAAGGCTGATAGCCTGAAACCGGTCCTAGGATGCTTGATTCCGGTCCAGGGAAGACATGGCTTGGCAGTTCGGTCTGGACTGTTCCCATGAGGCACAGGGTCAAGACTGATTTGCATATGGCTATGTCTGAACTGGGGTGGCGTGGTGAAGCAAAATAACGATGGATTAAACCCAGATCTGTGACTGGGGGTGAATGTTTGCCAATGTACAGCATTCCGTCCATCATCTTGTGTGTTTTGCATTTCGCCCTATGTGGGAAGGGTATGCCCAGACGTGGGTCCCGTGCTCACAACGCCACTGGAGTCAAGCTATCCTGGCTGATGAAGGCTGATAGCCTGAAACCGGTCCTAGGATGCTTGATTCCGGTCCAGGGAAGACATGGCCTGGCAGTTCGGTCTGGACTGTTCCCATGAGGCACAGGGTCAAGACTGATTTGCATATGGCTATGTCTGAACTGGGGTGGCGTGATGAAGCAAAATAACGATGGATTAAACCCAGATCTGTGACTGGGGGTGAATGTTTGCCAATGTGCAGCATTCCGTCCATCATCTTGTGTGTTTTGCATTTCGCCCTATGTGGGAAGGGTATGCCCAGACGTGGGTCCCGTGCTCACTACGCCACTGGAGTCAAGCTATCCTGGCTGATGAAGGCTGATAGCCTGAAACCGGTCCTAGGATGCTTGATTCCGGTCCAGGGAAGACATGGCTTGGCAGTTCGGTCTGGACTGTTCCCATGAGGCACAGGGTCAAGACTGATTTGCATATGGCTATGTCTGAACTGGGGTGGCGTGGTGAAGCAAAATAACGATGGATTAAACCCAGATCTGTGACTGGGGGTGAATGTTTGCCAATGTGCAGCATTCCGTCCATCATCTTGTGTGTTTTGCAGGCCAAGCAGGTACAACAGCATTGTAAGCCCTGCCATAAATAGGGGGAAGCTTTAGTGTTATTGAGACAGTGGACCTGTGGTGGTTGGTCTCCCAGCAAAGAGTGGCAAATAGCAGAGCTGACTTAAGCTCAGCTGTAGGAATCCATGCGGGAACCCACAACCAAATGGGAACAATACGGTGAGTGGATGGGGCATCTTATGATTTTTGGCAGATGCTCTACTTCTGCTCACCTCGAAATATTCCACACCTTTTCTGGACACAGTTCATCCCAACAAAAAAAATGCAAGGTATTTGCCGATTTCTTTGACACTAAAATCAAAAAGATAGAAGCGTCCACTATCTCCAAACTATAACCACTCATCTCAACTTATGAGCAAAATCACCTAATAATAAGTGCACCTTCAAACAAATATCTCACACTGAAATGCTCAGCAATGTATGCAAACTGAATTCCTCAAGTAATTTTGCAGATTCTGTACCTGCTAAATTAGCTAAGGACATGTTGAATAAGCTGACTCCTCCTTGGTCTAATAATATTAACATCTCTCTATCTTAAGTGATGTTTCGAATCTGCATCAATGCTGGACAAATATATTTCCTTCTAAAATAAATCTACTGCTGATCATGGTGACTTACCAAATACTGCCCAATCTTGGATCTACTCTTCTTGGATAAAATTCTGGGAAACTCTGTAAAAAACAACACACGCAGTTTGTAAATGACAATAATCTTCTTCACGTCTTTGAGCCTGGTTTCAGAGCAGGCAGGAGCAAGCTATCAATGATGCTCTATTAATCCTTGACATGGTGATACATGATTGCGATCTTATGCAATCTCTCATTTGCGTTTTACATTGTCTATAATGATATCCTCATTTAGAAATTAAAACGCTGCATGGGCTTTGAAGGCAAAGTTCTGGATTGGTTTACTTCCTCCAAATTCGTAAACCTCTGTCCAAACTAGTAGCTGTTTCTCAAAGCATTCTACAAGGTTCTGTCTTTGCCCCTGCTCTCTTCAATCTGTACCTCAAATCTTATGTGGCATCATTAAGGAATACAGCATATCCTACCATTAATATGCTGATGATCCCCAGTGAAGTTATACTTTACGGTTTCCTCCCAAGTCTATATCTCAACATTGACATTGACTCCCGACAAAATAGAGTTCTGATGACCGCTCAGCATCTCAAATTTAACTCTAATACAACCAAATACCTGGCTGGATCCCACCAATATCCTGAACTGTTCTCCGATGATCATAGAAAGTGCCAAATCACTTGGTTTCCTTCTTGATAACAAACTCAATCATAACAAACACATCAGCGTAATGGCTAGGAATTTGAATCTTCAGCTCAGACTAATCAAAAGGATCAACCCATTTTAGTGGACCAAGACCTTAAATATGTAACCCACGCCTTGATCTTATCCAGATTAGATTGCAGAAATGCTGTTCTAGCTGGCATTCCTAAAATTCGCTTGGCACCGCTCAGGGCCTCCCTTCATGCAACTGCCTTACTGGCCCCTGTTGTTGGATCTTCTGAGCATATTACTGAATATTTCACTCATTGCATTGACTTCTCATTGAAGATAGCTTCATCTATAAAATTATGTGCATTGTTCAAAACGAATCCTCTCTGAACAATCTCACTTTTTGGCCAAGGAAAAAAGATACCTGTTGAGTCCTGCCAACTCCACATTTCTGGCTCACTACTGCTAGAAACAGTGTCTTTCAACAAAAACACACCTCCATATAATCTTTCTCTGGATATGCGCTCAAGGTTTGGAATCCATTTCCACCTGCCGTTTCCACCACCTCCTCTCTGCCTACTTTCAAAAAGGAATACAACTTTTTCTTCTCAGTTACTCTTTCACCCTGTGCTCCTCATAGACCTCATGTGTCTAGATCCTAACCATACTGATTGAATTCTCACACGTGTGCTGCCTTGGAACTTGTCTTACTTGCGGCTTTTGCTTATCATCTTGGAACTGCTTCGTAAGCCTAATTTCCTCTTTATATTTGCTCCAGTATGCTAATTATTTATATTCATTGTCTAGCTGCTTGCTCTTATACAGCTTATCATGCCTGTTATGTAAACTACTACTTCTATTTACTTATGTATTGCCTCTGCGGATATCTGCATGTGCTCTCTGTAAAGTACTATGATGCTCTCGGGCTTTGGGCATGCTACAAAATAATTCCAAAGTATAAAATACAAATACACTCCTGCGTTCCTACGTGTGTCATCATCAAGCTCAGAGCCTCCCATCCGCTAACCTGAACCGACAAGCACCCTGATTTGACAGAAGCAACATTTTTTTAAATTAAAAATGACTTTGTGGTACTGAAACAGTTCAGAAAGGTCCCATCTATAGCTTCATGTTCAATACGGTGCCACCTCTGTTCAGTGCACAACAAGTCAAACATGGAATGGCCTGGGGTTCAGGTAATTTGACACTTTAAGGGCTCAAATTCTCTATACATGAGTGTCCACTTAAGGAAATCTATTCACAGCTTCCATCCTGAGCACTATTTCGTCCAAGGTGCTCAACTCCGGTGGTCCTCAACACCCAGAGAACACTGCCCTCCTCCCTAAACCAATGGGGAGACATTGTTCTATTATTCCCACCCCAGTCTTTTAAAGGCATTTCCGTATCAGGACATTTATCGTATTGAGTTAGTCACAAAATCTCTAGCTGCACATGTCCATTTTAATTTGCAGGACTGTGCTTGCTTTAATAGGTTTACTTTAGTTGTGTTTGTGCGCTAAATGTGATGCTGCCTTAATGGTGCGATTGAATGGAACGCCATGTTCTTTTCTGGGATTGCTCAAGTGCATATTCATAATACCAGCCCTGTCGAGAACAGATAAATCACACTGGTGAGAAAAGATGGATATCTTTTGAGAAATAACTCACTAACCACCTTGAAAACGTTTCATTTCCTTCCTTAAGAAAACCCCTCATTTTCCTCCTCCACAATAAATCAAACGTGCACTCTTGTAGCGCATTGTGCGGCCCATGGGCTTAAGTGTTCGCAAGAAAGGGACCCCTGTGCTCGAACGTCTCTTTATTTCCCCGTCTGTATAGACCTACGGGGCGAGGGGCAGCCCCACAGCCCTGCCGTTATATGGTTACTGTCAGCCGGCACACATGATGCTTCCTGTTCATTAGGCCTCCTTTCATCTGCCTACAATGCGGCCTTTGCTGCCACTCGGAGTCGACGCCCCTTTCTTGAATGGCCCGTGAATGGCGTTAAATGCTGTTTATGCTGCCCATTGTTGGCCTTTGTGAAACTCACAGAGAAAAGTCCGCTTTTGTGGCCGCGGGAGCGGCTACGTCATCGCACGCCGGTCGCCTTCTGATGAGCTCCGAGTCCTGCTGAGCGATAACACTACCGGAATGAAATTCTTTTGCGACCGAATGCAGCGTTCTCAGCAGAGTTCCTACACTCCCCGGCAGATCGGGGTACTCAGTGCATAAAGGAAAATGTTCAGGGTGTTCAATAATTTAGCATTAAGCACAGGCGTCTGACTGTTTCTGTCAGCTATCTGAAAGCGCGAAGAAAAATATCCCAACAATGTGACATTATGCTAAGACTGCACAAGCAGGTATATGCAAGACACGTTGTGCACATAGGTTGCATTATCATTATATCTTGGCATCGTTTAGGGCAAGAGAAGTGTGGCAATGTGTATTTTTTGGTACTTGACACTTTAAAAGAGCGCGCCAAAAAGCGATTTTTTTTTAAATTAAAGACGTGTATATTTCGCATTTTCTGCGAAATGTAACCTCGTCAGCAAAATTAGAAATAATACTTGAGACATAAAAGCACACAAAAACTGCGTAGAGAGGCGAGTCCTTGTTTCTACCAGGTGCTTATTATAAAACCACGTCCAATCAGTTGTCTCCTTTTCGTACTAGAGGCCGCGGCACACACCAAAGCCCACATTTACTACCGTTTGCACAAACACAGGCGCTCATGTGACGCAATGCAATTTAGCAGTGCTTTGCAAAGGTAAGAAAACAGACGCTATATCTTGCATGATCGAATTCCGCAAGAAATCGCCACAAACCTTTAGCAAACGTGTGGTTTTGTCCTTGGTATCCCGCGGTGCTATTGAAAACCGTCTCAAGGCAAACACGTCTCTAAAAAATAGAACTAGTTCCACCACTATTTGGCAACACAACGCCGGTGATCGTGGACTGAATATACACCTTAAATCATTCCTGTACTCCAAACAATCGGCCGGCGCTAGGCATGGGCAGTGTGGGCAGCTGCCCAGGGCCCCGCGCTCAGCTCAGAAACACGGGGCCCCATTTCTGTGTGAAAGGCCACACTTTCTCAGTCAGCCTACATGCTCCTCCAGGACCCCCTCCCCAAATCAATCACATCTCTAATGCGTTCTTAAGCGAGGTGTCTCGACCTCGCTGGTCTGGGCGTTGTGTCATTCCTAGAGGTGCAGTGGTGGGGGGTGGGTAAAGACTGGGTATAGGACGTGACAGCAGCAGGGCCAACAATTATGTCGGCTCTCAGGGGCAAGGGCGGGGCAGCACCTCTGTTAAAAACCTGTGGTGAAGTCTTGTCTGCCCTTTGTGTATTCCGTTTCCAGGCAACAGAAGGCCCTTTTGTTTCCAGTACTAGCCGGACATTAACAGGTAAGGAGAGGTGGATGAGGGGAGGAGGGAGCATCCAGATCAGACTGGCACGGCACAGTAGTGCAGTGTTTTGCAAAGTGTCTTGCTACTGCCTTGAGGTACAAGGGAGGTGTTTCCCCATCCCATGTGCCTCGAAGCATTGGAATAGGCTACAAGGTTAGGTGTGGGGCCCCTTTCACTGGGACTTGGGCCATTATCCAGTGATGGGAAGCCCAGGGCAGGTGGGCCTCGCAGCATTCCATTATGCTGCAAGGTTCAGGTGTGGGGCCCCCTTTGCAGGGCCTTGTATCCATTATGTAGTGCTGGGAGGCCCAGGGCAGGGGGGCCCTGTCCTTGGCCTCGCAGCGCTATACTGTTAGATCACTACATTTTATTCCACAGAGGGACTAGCATGTTTGCTTCCCAGACCTGGCCACCAGTGCTAAACTTAGAGGGCTAGAGGGGTAAATGCAGCTAAGTGCAAAAAACCACCCAATTTCCCCAGCAGGGAGCTCTGTGGCCCTTCTTTTCATAATTGTAGCAGATTATCTGCTCCATGGCACACTTTGAGTCCCCCGGCCCAATTATGTCCCAGGGGCTGTGAATTAGTAATTTCTTGTCCATATAATTACTTGTAGGAAATTTCATAGATACAGTTTTGACAGCCCATGGCGAGTGCTGCTCCTGGGTCTTGTTTAACAGGGCAGCGAGGGTGGGGTGCAGGGGCAGACAGAGAGGATCTACTGTAGTTAGACAAGGTTTCTCGTTGTGAAAGAGTGCGACACGCTGTCAGCCACCAGCCACGAAACCTCGCCATCTGCCTTTTCAAATGTAGAAATAGCAAGCAACTTCCTTGATATGATGAGTGGAAAGACATTGAAAAACCTCTCCAGTGTAAAGTGCAAAGGTATAGATGTATTCTCATGAACTACTCCAGTCAGGGCCACCCTTTATCCGTAGGCCCCAGCCCCAAATCAGTTCCTTATGAAAAACCTCGAGGGTCCTTACACATCCCGATTTTTTCGCTCTTCCTGTTGATCTCTGAAGAGATCCAAATGCGGCTGCACACGTGATTATTGAACATTTTTAGTGCTACTCTGACCCTGTTTAGGGTCGAGCGTGCGAGAGCATGCGCTACCGCATGCGTCTTGCTTGCGAGACACTGTTGTATACATAAAAGGACTTAGATCCCACCTGTTGCTTACCATTTGTTGATTTGCGTGGTACTCTTCTTTGCAGCCTCGTAATTCGCCATGGCAGACCTAACATCATTTCTGTTCCTCTGTGGAGCAAGGACCAAGCACTGATTGTTTCAACTTAATCAGTGCCCGTCCACTGCTCCGGACGTCATTGAGGTACTATTCTGTTCTGTTTAACTTTTAGTGCCCTGCAAATAGAAGGCGTGTGACTGGCAAAAACGTGCCCAGCAGGACAAACAAAATTGCAAAGATTTATTTTCTATAGTCAAGTTTCTTTTATTTTGCCAAGTCTTCTTTTCTTAATTTGCACTCATGCTTTCTTTTGTTTTTGCTCGTGGACACTGTTCTCAAAAGATGAGGATTATTTTATTGCAAAGCGACATTGTTTCTTTCGTATGTGTATTTTCTGAAATTATGCTTTAACATATAATTTTGCAGTACACCCCAATCCGCCCACTCCAATCCGCCCCACTCCAATCCACCCACCTCACCCCACACCAATCCACTCCACTTAATCTAATCCACCCCAGACCAGACCAAACCAATCCACCCCGCTCCACCACATTCCAATCCTCCCACTCCAATCTGCCCCACTCCAATTTACCCCATTCCAATCCAAAACAATCTGCCCCACTCCAATAAAAAGCAATCTGCCCCACTCCAATTTACCCCACTCCAATCCAAAACAATCTGCCCCACTCTAATCTGCCCCACTCCAATCTGCCCCACTGCAATCTGCCCCACTGTAATCCGCCCCACTCCAATCCACCCCACTCCGCCCCACTCCAATCCGCCCCACCTCACTACATTCCACCCCACTCCACTCCAGTCCACCACACTCCTGTTCACCCCATTCCACTCCAATCCACCCCACCCCATTTAAATCCACCCCACTCCAGTCCACCCCCACCCCACTCCGGTTCACCCCACTCCTGTTCACTCCACTCCAATCCACCCACCCCATTTTAATCCACCCTACTCCAATCCACCCCATTCAGTCCACCCCACTGCAGTCCAATCCACCCCAATCTGCTCCAATCCACCCCACTCTACCCCAATCCAATCCACCCAGCCCCAGTTCAATCCACCCCACTTAATCCAATACCTCCAGCCCACCACATTCCAATCCATCCCATCCCACTCCAGTCCAATCCACCCCACTCCACCAGTCCAATCCACCCCCTCCAGTCCACTCTAATTCACTCCACTCCAAACCACCCTACTCTAATCCAATCCACCCCACCCCAAACCTATCTAATATACCCTACTCCAATCCACCTCAATCCAATCCAACTCACCCCATTTCAATCCACCCCTCTACAATCCAATCCAGTCCATCCACTCCAATCCACCTTACTCCACTCAATCCAACTCACTCTACAGTCCAATCCAATCCACCCCAATCTTCTCCAATCCAATCTACCCATTGCCTCAATCCACTCCAACCCACTCCACCCGATTCCAACCCAACCCACTCCACTGAACGGCACTCCACTCTATCGTACTACACTATACGACACTGCACTCTGACACTCTCTGCCACTGAACCACTGAACTCTACTCCCCTCTACTCAACTGTATGACACTGTACTCCCCATCTCCACTCTGTGACTCTCTACTCCAACAAATCCAGTCTATGACACTCTACTCCCACCACTCCGCTCAATGGCACTCTGTGTCACTAACTTTTAACCAAGCTGAACAGCAGCCACGCTAGTGTACAACATGGCAAATACACATTGCCAAAGCCAATTGCTCTTATAGGCGAGACCTACTAGCTTTGCCAATGCTTGTTAATAGTGATGTTATTCTGAGCCTTTGCCTAGAATATTTAGCATGAAAAGTTGCACACCACACATTGGCTATTAACACAGTGGTGAAAAGCACAATACCTATGTGGTGGTGTGTCAAAGGTATTTTTAGCTGTCATTTGAATTACCACTACCATGTAAAAGTGTTTCATTCCACTTTGCTAAGGAGATGCCATTATACTATTTAATGACACTCAGATAATGGACCCTGGAAGGACGATTGTGCCTTGCATAGATTCAAACTACTGATCTGCAGTTATACAGCCAGGGTGCAACTCACAAAACTATTCTGCTGTCATCTGTGAAGAAACAGAGGCCTTTGCTTGCATCCTCTCCAGGTTTTGTTGGTCAACAGATTCACTATCCAATCCTAGGCCCCAATTATTAGCGACCACACACAAGGATCTTGGCCTTGCACGTATTTAGCCTTGTTTGTTGCATGTACTGAGCACAAACACACTTTTCGGAGCGGGGGAGAGGGAATGAAATAAAAAAAAAATACACACTCACTGCTGCCTTTTCTCTGTCCTTTTCCCGCTTCCAGGGCAGGAAGCAGGATGCACCCCGCTCTCAGCCTCCCGATAGCCAATCACAATGCTGCAATGCAGCGTTGTGATTGGTCTGAGCGCCGTGGATAGGCGCTCAGCCAGAGAATGGGAGGCTGGGCATGTTCTCAATGCAGGCTGTATTGCAGCCTGCATGGAAAACATGCAAAGTGCGAATGAATGTTTGGCCGGCCTTGAGGGCCGGACAAACATTCATGCGCACTTTAGGGAGTGCAAACCACACCACTCCTCCCTCCCCTGCTCTGTCACCACTCCTCCCCATCCCGCCCTCAAAGCTGCCGCAACAAGGATAAAATAAAATAATAACTTCGGGGCATATTATCAAGGGGCCGCGATAAAATTATCGCCGCTTTAGCGTCTGTTTTCGGGCGAAAAGCGGCGATAATTTTATTGCAATATCATCAAGGACACGCTAGCGCGTACTTCCTTGACTTAGCGCCCGTTTCCAGCACGCCTAACTTCGCATCTCTAATGAGATGCAAAGTGGGCGTCACTGGGCGTACCCCTGACGGACTACCTTGTTAAATATCGCGAAATGTACATCGCGATATTAACAAGGAGTCCCACGCATTTTTGCAGACGTTAGCTTTTGGCGAAAACCACGCTTTTCGCCAAAACTAACGTCTGCAAAAATGCAGACTTACCTATACCTAACAATGGGGGTGGATTATGCTGATACGACTACAGGGTCGTATCAGCAAGAGTTACTCGCCGTTTTCCATGGAACATCGCTGGAAAACCAGCAATGTTCCATGGAAAACACCGCTATCGCTGGGAAATTATCGCATTGCGCTATGCGTTGTTAATACAGCGATAGCATGGCGATAATTGCCAGCGATAAAAAAAAACTCGCTAAGAGCGGCCAGCGATAATTATCGCTGCCGCTTGATAATATGCCCCTAAGTTATTATCATTTTATTTTTCCTTAAGTGACACTGCTTAAAAGCAGTGGGGCGACGCTCCTCCGTCACCTGATGTCGGTTTTCTATGATGTCACTTCTTGTGATGTCACATGCAAATTAGAGGGGCCTCGCATCTTCTATTTCGCCCAGGGCCCAACAATTCTTAGGACCGGCCCTGCCACCGGCTTTTTGCCTCCATAACACCACCCCTATTCTGGAGTGCCTTTCTTAGTGCATCTTGTGTAGAAGGTGAACATTTATCCAAGTTAGTCTGCAATACTAAAGAGTTAAAGGGAAAGGGAACCGGTTTCGAGTCTTGGCGCGATCCCAACATCCTGCGATTCTGGACAAATCACTTAAGGCCAGATGTATGAAGCTTTTTACCGGTCGCAAACGGGCCGATTCGCAGAATCGTCGCGTTTGCGAACGCTAAAAAGCCTTTTGGGATGTATCATTCCAAAAGGCCCTCGCAAAACAGGGAATCGCAAAATTTGCAATTCCCTATTTTGCAAATGCATTTAAGGAATCGCAAATTGTGATTCCTTAAATGCAATGCAGGAAGCACCCAAGTTGTGCGATTTCTGGCTTAAGAAATCGCAAATTACCACCAACTTCAAGTTGGTGGTAATTTACGATTTCTATGAAAAATGCATTTTTTTGCATTTTTCAAAGTGCCAGTGGCGCACATACATGCACTTAGGCATGTATGTGCGCTACATGTGACACACATACATATTTCGGGGTGCAACAGGGTGTCCTTTGACACCCTTGCACCCATGAAATTGCATTCACAATTTGCGAGTACCTATTTGGTACTCGCAAATTGCGAATGTCTTCCCATTCATTCCTATGGGCCTAATGAATGGGAAGGTATTCCTTAATTGCGATTCGCAATTTGCGAGTCGCAATTAAGGAATATGTAGGAATCGCAATTATTATTGCGATTCCTACATACATTCCATTTTGCGAGTCCTTAATATCGATTCGCTAAAAATCGCTATTAAGGACTCGCAAAACTGTGGTTTCATACATCTGGCCCTCAATCTCCCTGTGCCTATATATAAAAAAATAATAATGTGTCATTGTGTAATGAACTGGTGCTCATTTGGAGCGCTCCAATACTGGCGGGTCCAGTTGGCGCTATATAAAACTGCAACAACAACGAAAAGGTTTCATGGAAGAGGAAATCCACTCCTCCGAGTGTTCAGTAAATGGTGATTTTATTTCACAACAAGCGATTACATTTTTCAAGTCAGAAAGACTGTATTGTTGCCACTTTAAAGCATATTAATCACAGTTGTGAAGCCTGTACAAATGGCCTCTCACAGGTTAGCCGTTCTGGTCTCATATATAACAGAACGTTTTGTTAAAATAAGTTGAATAGATGCTGACAACGAGTACGAAATTCGAGTTACATTCATCAACCTGATCACCTATGCTTTCAGAGCAACTTTCATCTTTATGCTCTACAAATTGGAGAAGGGGAGCTGAAGCTAGTATTAATTTATTTCAGTGCTGGTTGTCAATCACCTTAAAATAACTTCAGTGTCCTAGAATAACAGAAAACGAACGGAAAACAAACATTTCAATACACAGTACAATTCGTCATAATTTGCTTATTAATGTCCAGACCGAAATGGAGGGCATTGTAACTGACGTTCTTGATTGGGAGACCCAAAGGCAGTCTCAGGCAAATGATTTCTTAAAGAGCGTAGAGCCTGATTACGACTTTGGCGGTGCTGCGCAGGCTTTGCGCCGGCACAGCACTGCCAAAGCTGTGCATGGTCCGCCCGCCAGATTATGAGTACGACTCGTGTCTGGCGGGCTTTTCTTTTGTCGTTCCCGTGGCGGGCCCTGAAAATGGGCACTGCAATGGGAACGCAACAAAAAGTTCCAGAACGGCATGGACTGTGAAGTACATGCCGTGCTTGAACTTGGGGTGGATACAAACAGGGGTGCACATGTTGTACCCCCCTGAATGCATCCCCATGGCCCTCTTTGTTTCCCCACTGCCAGCCTTTTCATGGTGGACTCACTGCCATGAAAAGGCTGGCGGTGGGGAAACTCAAAATATGTGGTCCCACCTTGCATATTGGATACCCCTGTCTGCTGCGCCACTGCCAGGGAACGGCGGTTCCCTGGCTTAGCCGGCGCAGCGGTGGTGGTCCAAATGTCTGCCTCAGAAAAGGGCGGCCGCAGGACCACCCCAGCTGTGCCACCACGAGTCTGGCGGTAATCAGCCCCTTCGTTTTAAGGAGTTTGTTCAATCAGAGGTATCTCAGCTCAACTCTGATTTTGAGAACCAGTGGATTCCAGTTTTGGAGCCGTTACTCCCCAAAAATTGTCATCCATGTTTTGAAAGTTAAAGAGGTGGCGAGAAATCAGATGTCATGTTGTGGATCGAAAGATCGTTGTAGGGATGAGAAGAGGGGCTAGCTTTAGTGCATATGCTGTGACTTTGGTCCACTAGGCCAAGAGGATGATGCAAATTGACTTGCATTTGATCTTTACATCCACTAGAAGCCAGTAGAATACTTTAAAGGCTGTTTGGCATGGTCAAAGTTACCTACATTCATGCACGTACTGGCAGCTTGGTTTTGAAGAGTCCGGTGTCTGTCAATCAACTTCTTTGTTAAACCAGTGTGTACAATAGTGTGGCTACTTAGAAGCATAGAAATTCTAGATTGTTTTCCAGATAAAGTCATACAAATGTCTCTAGCAATTAGTTTGGTGAACCACCAGAAAGCCAATGATTAACCAAGTAGGAGACAAGAGACCTATCTTTTTTCTTTTCTCAATGAAATTGAAAGGAATTTTGATGAGGAGGATGGTTGGCACCAATCGGATTTGTGTCCTTCAAACTAACCACGTAATTTAATGTTTTTAAACAAGAGTGCATCTTAAATGCCTTCCATCTTGAAGTCATTGAACACAATGTCTCAATTAAAATCTTTGAATTTTTCAAAATATGTGACCCTTTTAGTTTCTTGAGAATAATAAACAAATACCATAGAAAGTTCACATCTAATCATTTGTCACCTTATCGTACAAGAGACCTTGGCACACCAAGGCCCACATTTACTAAAGTTTGTGCAGACATTGACATGGCGCAATGGAATTAAGCAATACACAGTAGCGGCTGCTTTATTATTGTAAGTAGATGATATCTTTTGCATCTTGTTATGCAAATGCTTTCTCACAACACTTTAGTAAATGTGGGCATTAGTCCGGCCTCTTATACGGTACTGTTGGAGCCTATCTAGAGTCAAAAACATCTGTAAAACGGAGAAATTGCATGATTTGGAAACACATCTCTAATGACTGTGAAGTGAAAATGCCCTTGAATCATTCTTGTATTCCCGAACAATGCCCTCCCAATCACAGTTCTCTTCCTATATGGCACCACTCCCATTTTGGAGATCCATTCATGCTCAATCTTGCATAGAACATGAGAATTTATTCAAATTTGTCTACAGTACTAAACAGTTAAAGAGAAGGTTTCGTGGGAGAGAAAATCCACACCTCCAATTCTGCAGTAAAATTGTGCCTTTCCTTCAAAACTAGCTAGGAAATGTTTCATCCAGTCACAGAGGCTATATTTTTGCAAGTTTAAAGCATATTAATCGCAGATTGTGATGCCTGTATAAATGGCGCCTCAGCTGTTAGCTGGTCAGGTTTGCATACATTTAAAAATTTGACAACAGAAGTTTTCTTTAAAAATAACTTGAATAGATGCTGACAATGAGTATGTAATTTGAGTTAGATTCTCCAATGGATCATCTTTAGGCTTCACGTGTTGGACAAAGGGAGCTGGAGAGATTAATTTATTTATTTCAGGACTGATTGTCATCTTGCAATAACCTTAGGATGCTGGAATAACAGAAAACGAATGGGAAATAACCATATGTATATACAGTACAATAGGTCATAATTTACTTGTTAGTGTCCAAACGGCTGTGGATGTGCACAGTACTGGACATTCTGTGGTGGCAGACCCAAGTGCAGCCGTAAGCAAGCTTTCTTAAAGAGGTCGGTTTTCAGGAGTTTCCTCAATTAGAGATAGATGGGGTCAACTGTGATTTGGAGGTACCAAATGATTCCTGAGTTTGGACACAATGCTCCCAAAGTTTGCCCTCAATGTTTTAGCCAGTTGAACAGGTGGCAAGGAATCAGGGGGCATATTTACAAGAAAGTGGCGAAGCGTGTCATTAAGCCAAGAAGGCTAACAACCCGCTTCGTCACTTTAGAAACGCTGGGCTACACCAGTTATACTAGAATATGGTGGAGCTCTGCGTTTCCCCCTGCGCTGGCGCTAAATTTAGCTGCCTAGCGCCAACGCAGGCACCCTTGCACCATAGTGCAAGGGTGCCTGTGTTGAGGGGAATATTGTTTAAGTGCAGGAAGGTCCCCCTTTCTGCACATAAACAATCTTTAAATGCTGTTTTGTAACTTCTATGTGTGCTGTTTAATGCAGAACACATAGAAGTTGCAAAACAGCATTTTTTTAAAATGATTGTTTATGTGCAGGAAGGGGGACCTTCCTGCACATAAACAAACATTGGCGTTTTGTTGTTTCTTTGTGTGCTGCCCAAGGCAGCACACATGGGAACACCAAAAACGAGGAGAAATAAAGCATTTCTCATCGTTTCGCTTGTTTAAGACCAGGTTTTCCCCGTCTTAATTTTGGCGCTGCCTCCTATTTACGCTGCTCTTGTAAATAGGGGGCAGCGCAGAATCAATGGGTGTTGCGGTGGAACGCCCACAACAACACCCATTGCCCACCTCTTTCATGCTAAGTGTAGCGCGAAAGGGGGCCTTATTTACAAGGCAACGTTAAGCCATGTCTTGCAAATAAGGCAAAGCTCCTATTGCCTTCACAACGTCACTAAACGTGATGTTGTTGTGGCGATAGGGGCTTGTAAATATGCCCCCAGGTGGGATGTTGCAGACCAAAAGTTCCTAGTGGAGATGTAATGAGGGGCCAGATCACATATATACATATTTATTTATAGGTTTATATATAGTGAGTACCAGGCCATAGAGCATAAGAGCACTTTACACAGCCACTGCAAACATTATACAGAGTGCAATCGAATGGTAAACTGTTCAAAATAAAAAGAAAGGGGATGATGAAATGCATACAAGAGGTAATAATGAGCAGCAGTCTGGGTTATGTTAGAAGGACAAAATCAACAAACATCATAGAAACAAGTAGTTCACTTATAGGCCAGGAGGAAACAGAGGGTCACGATCATCTTACCAATCTCTATCACAGTAGTGATGATCATCAAGTCGTACCACATGGCTCAGAGCCAGAAAGAGTCATCAGAGACACAACAGAGTCAGATGGATTGCTAGGTTAAAATTTAGAGTAATTATCACAAACGCTTTTATCTAGCGTTAGGGCTACCACTAGAACTAGAGTGAGGTGGAGTTAGGGAAGAATTTGTCTAGGAGGAAGACTTGAAGTTGTCTTCTGAAACCTGATAGAGAGGTAAGAGTCTGAATTTCAGGGGAAAATTCAGACTATGCAATTTTTTTTTTTGATAACCAATTTTATTGATTTTGTGAGAGACCAACAAGAGGTAACATTACCAGCTGTTCATACACGAAGCCGTGCAAGGCAGATACAAGAGGAGATTACACCAGCGTAGATAAGCGGATAGACAAGGCAAAAACAGTGTTGCGCCCATTCCAGTCTTCGATTACTCATTAAGAGTATTAGTCCTCCACCACCCCGACCCACTTGCCCCACATTCTATGAAATTTCTTCGGGCAACCTCTGGCCTCATACAGGGGCCGCTCCTGTGCGGCGCACCAATCCACCCCTCTGCGCCAGCGCATCATGGTGGGGGCAGCCGAGCTCAACCAGTTGGCCGCAATGTCCCTTTTGGCCACCATCAGTACCGTGTTTAGAAAGAGTTTTTCAGCTCTGGAACCATCCATCCCCTCGGTGATACCCAGAAGGACAGCCATTGGGTTAAGGGGAACCTCCCAGCCCAGGACCTCAGTGAGTTCCCCTGTTACTGACTCCCAGTAGCGCGTGATTTTGGAGCAAAGCCATACCATGTGATAAAAGTCAGCTTGCGGGTGGCTACAGCGGGGACAGGATGCATCGGGTCAGAGCCCAGCGCGGTGGAGACACAGTGGCGCAAGAAAGGCAGCGTGGAGAAAGTATATTTGAACTAGGCGAAGCCTTGCTGAGGCTGTGACTGTTTTGGGAGCCATCAATGCATCCCTCCAATCAGCGTCATCCAGGGACCCGAGCCAACCCTCCCATCTGTCCCTGAGTTGTGATAGTGTGTTGGGGGTGTTATTAGTAAGTGAGCGATAGATACGGGAGATCCCTCCCTTCCCTAGGTTACCGGTCATGGTCTGGGCTTCGGGCGGGCTATATTCGGGCAGGGAGGTGCCGTCTGAGATGTTAGAGTGGAGGGCATGGCGTATCTGCAGGTAACGGTAAAACTGGGAAGCGTGGAGGGAATAGCGAGTCTGCAATTCTTGGAAAGTGTGTATGTGGCTTCCACCCCAGACATCCCCAAGTAGCGAAATGCCAATGAGATCCCACGTTCTAAAACCAGAGAGGTTGGCGACTTCCCTGAGCCGTGTGCCGCACCACAATGGGGTATGTTGGGTCAATTTATCCGACCAGCGGGTGTGACGCAGAGAAGCCCGCCAGGCCAAAAGCACCCCACGCGTGACCTCAGGTAGAGTTTGGGAAATGGAGCTCCCATACAGCATCCCTTGAATGTTAGACAAGCCCAGGGTGTGTAGCTCCAAGCGGTATGCCGGGTCAGACCAGCCACCGTTAAACCAATCATGCATGATGAGAAGCCGAGTCGCTAAATAGTAAAGGTAGAGATTTGTCATCCCCAAGCCGCCATCAAAGGGTGAGATCCGGCACTGGGCGAGGACCAGCCTAGGCCTCCGACCTCCCCACAGAAACTTGGTGGCCATGCTATCCAGCTCCTGGAACCACGACCTTGAGAAGGAGAGGTGAGTGTTCTGAAGCATGTAAAGGAATCTGGGGAGGATCATCATTTTAAAGAGAGCTATTCTGCCCATAGGGTTCAGTGGCAGGGTTTGCCACTTGAGGAGGTCAGCCCGAACCTTTTTCACTAGCGGGGTTACGTTGAGTGACCAAGCGAGGTCGGGAAGGAGGGCAACCCAAATTCCTAGATACTTCAAGGACTGTCGCTGAAGAGGTATCGACGACTGCCAATCAAAGCACTCTCTCGAAAGGTGAAGGGGGACCAGAATGGATTTGGCCGAGTTCAATCGAAGGCCGGAGGTTTGTTCGAAAAGACTCAAGGCCCGGAGGCATCGGGGTCCTGACCGAGCTGGATCTGCTAAAAATAGCAGAACGTCATCAGCGTAGAGGGCGATCTTATCTTCCTCCAATCCGGGCCACCTCCATCCTGTGAGGAGCTGGTCAGAGCGGACAAGACAGGCAAAGGGCTCCATCACCAACGCGAACAGGAGGGGCGAGAGGGGGCATCCTTGCCTCGTACCTCTTCTGATGGGAAAGGGGTGTGACAGGGCTCCGTTGACTAGTACCTGGGCCCTTGGGTTGCAGTAAAGCGCCTTAACCAGGTCGCGGAAAGGGGCTCCAAAACCCATTTCCGTCAATACCTCCTCCAGGTATCGCCAATCCACCGAGTCGAATGCTTTCTCGAAATCTACGAGAAGGAGAGATAAGTAGGGGGTCAGCTGTTGTCGATTCGCTAAAGCGAGGTGGAGACGTCTAAGGCAGTGCCGGGTTCCCCGGGAGGGCATAAATCTGCACTGGTCGGGGTGGACCAGTTTGGCCAGGTAGGGTCGTATGCGATTGGCTAGTACAGAGGCGAATATTTTGAGCTCCGAGTTAATGAGGGAGATGGGGCGGTAATCAGGGCAGTGCTTCGAGGGGGGCTGGGACTTAGGAATCACCACTATAGTGGCCATATCCGACTCGGGACGGAAGGAGCCTTGATCCAGACTATGCAATTTAATGAAATTCTGATGAAATTGAATGGAATGGATGAAATTGAATGGAATTCTGATGAGGAGAATGGGTGGCATCAGTCAGGTTTATGTCCTTAAAGCCAATATAATCATCCAATGTTTTAAAAAAAAGAGTGCATCTTAGTGGAATAATTCCTTCCATCTTGAAATGATTGTACACTTGGGGGCCGATTCCGATCTCGGCCGGTAGGGCACCGAATCGGATTCGGCTTAACCGGATCCGATTCGGAGCCCTATTTCCCGACCGATTCGTACGGGCGTCCGGGCGAGCGAGTACGATGCGTGCGCTCGCGAAATCTCCGACCGACTCGTTCGCAGGACCCGACCGCTCAGACCGACTCGCACGGGGACGACTCGCACCGCGCAATGGAGACGTTCCCCGGCCGGGTAAGTACGATGCGCACCCCGACCGCTCCGACAGACTCGCGCAGTCTGGCTCCAAGGAGCTGTCGGAGCCGCACTTGGGGGTCCGTGTCGGACCCCCCTGGAAGCGTAGGCGCGCGAGTCGCACACAGGGGGGACCCATGGGTCCCCCCTACATGTGCATGTACGGCGCGATCCGCATTGACGCGAACACGCTGTAGGGGGCGCCCTTGTTCGCGTCGTGCCCATTGAGTCAATGGGAGCCCGTGTACGCGTCGTACGACTGGCTCCCATTGACTTCAATGGGAGTCCGACCGAATCGAGTCCGATAGCATACGTGCGCATCGTACTCGTTTCGGTCGGGCTGCTAGGGTCCGATTCGGTCGGAAATCTCTCCGGGTCCGGCTCGGTCGGGGAGATTTCCGGCCTGAATAGGAATCGGCCCCTATGTCTCGATTAAACCTATTGCATTTGACACAGGATGCAACATTTTTCGTTTCTTCTGAACAATAAATACATTTCTTAGAAATTTCAAAGTGTCCCTATGAATCTAAGCTGCTCGGCACTTGCCCTTACCCAAAGTCATTTCACTTCACAGTAAACTGGTATCTCCTGAGGAAAATAAAAATATTTTTGTGAAACAGCTTGATCATGCATACTCACTGTAAAGTTGAATATAAACACCCACGCAGTCAGAAGTACCAATAGATAAACTCACATAGTCAAATTTAAATGGGAAAACAAGGCAAGCCCACTGGCCAATCTTGCCTCGTATGAATGGTAGAAGGAAACAACACTTACTTCTTTGAAAGCAGGTTGTTGATTGTTCATGAGTGTATGCTCAAAATGTTAAAATTATCTGGGGTGACACTGGAATGTGTGATCAGGGAAACAGTTTCTATCTTTTCAAGTCCTGCAGTAAATTCAAAAGTTGAAAACTCTCTTAAGAGAGGCTGTATCTAGTGATAAAGCAAACACAAGGAGATGATGGATGGAGCACTGAAACGTTTCAGACACTCACCCTCAGTCACAGATCTGGGTTAAATCCATCATCGTTCTTGAGCTCACTTCGCCACCCCAGTTCTGACCCAGACATACGCAAATCAGACTTGACCCTGTTCCTCATGGGAACAGTCCAGCCCGAACTGCCAAGCCATGTCTTCCCTGGACCGAAAACAAGCATTCTGTGACCAGTTTCGGGGTAACACCAGTCATCAGCCAGGCTAGCTTGAATCCAGTGGCAAAGTTAGCAAGGGACCCGTGTCTGGGCATACCCTACCAACTAAGGGTGAACAAAGCAAAACAAGGAGATGATGGACGGAGCGCTGAAACTTTTCAGACATTCACCCCCATGCCACAGATCTGGGTTGAATCCAGCATCGCTCTTTAGCTCACTTCGCCTCATTACTGAGGAGGGTCCCTAGAATCGATCCTGAATAAAACAGAAGCTAGGATGATACAGAAATTTGGCACAGCCTCACATGGGCTGAAAGATCTGGATGAGATGTGGTCATTAATATGAAGGCACCATTGTATCTGTGTTAATATGATGTGTGTATGTGATCATGTAACTTGCAAGCAGCATACATCTGTTTTTGTTAAGATACTTAAATGCCGATATGTACAAATTTTTATACACCTAAAATTCCATGGTTTCCATGTACATGTACTTAGGTAGGTTTGATTCGCTTTAAGGGCCCGCAAGTTGAAGTTCCCCCCATGAGTGCTCTTTTTTACAAATTTTAAGACAACCAGTCACCTCCATGCCACTTTTTACTGTAGCTCATGTATGCCCAGTTGGAGGTGAGCACTTTAGTTCATACTAATACAAGCACGCGCAAGTAGGCAGTTTTAGTGACATACCGCCATTTTTTGGACCATCAGATAGTGAGATATGATCCCTTCTCATCCAAATCTTTTAAACAGTACACTATTACGCTGGACAATTCAAAATGTCCGACTGTTTTCACCTTTTGGTAAACGTGAGTGATTCGCCTTAGGTCCCCACGCCCCGGAACGATTGCTAACGTTCTAGCACTAATTTTAAGGAGAACAATGGCATTTTAAATCAGCCTCTACAAACATTTCGCAACTATTGCAAACGTGAGTTGTATACCTCGCGCCCATCACAATTGATTGCTAACGTGTCAGTATTAAATTTAAGGAGTTCCTCCTTACATTTGAGCCTGTGTCTCATTTTTCAGCCTCAGAGGCTGACTCTGCTGCTGTTCTATAATAGAGGAGCAACATTAGCACAGGCAGCTATCTGGTCGCTCAGGTGACTATACACATCAGCATACAGTGTACACACTGTGGGCATTTAAGACACGTAGTGAGTTCACTTACATTTTTTGGTTTAACTAGTGCACAAGTATTGATGCATGGTTGAACGGTAATCAGTCACAATATCGAATTTTAAATATCGATATGGCAAAATATCGAGTTTAAAATATAGAATGGACATAATATCGACTTACAAAAATATATTGGTGCAGAATATCGAAATGCAGGTGACAAATATCGTTTTTCATAATATCGAAGTTAGTAATATCGACAGTCATAATATAGTTGTTAAAAATATCGAATTTTTTTATAGTGTATTAAGTGTTAGTATATGTGTTAAAAGTATGTATTATTTTTGTAATGTATGTTTGAATTTTTTAAAAGTAATGAATTTTAATTAAATTAATTTTTGCGTAATTTAAATTTGTAGCGGGTTGTGGGTTTATAGGGGAATAGGGTGGGAAGTAATTTAATTATAATATATTTTTTTAGAATTATTTAGAAATAATTAATTATATGTTAATTATTTTTTGCGCAATTGAATTCTGTAGCGGGTTGTGGGTTTATAGGGGAATAGGGTGGGAAGTAATTTAATTGAAATTAATTAATTATTTTATTAATTAATAATTTAGTATTTAATAATTTATATTGTTAATTACGTTAATTAAATTATTATTAATTAATTATAAATTGATTAATCACAATTAATAATTAATGGGTAATGATGTTAATTGTGTTATTTTTTTAATTAATTAGTAATTAATTAGATATTAATTATTAATAATTAATTTGTAAATATGTTATTTGTGTACTTTTTTAGGAGTGGGGTGAGGGTTGATAGGGGAGTAGGGTAGAAAGTACTTTAGTTTTAATGTAATTTTTATTATTTTTTATATTATATTTATTAAAAGTTATTTTACAGTGTTAATTTTGTGAATTAATTTAGATTTGATGGTTATTAATTTTATTGTTAATTGTAATTAGTTAATTAATAAATTTTTAATTAATTATGTTAATTTATTAATATTTTACAATATTGTAGGTGACGTTTATAGGGGAAAATGGTGGGAGGTAAGTTAATTTTGAAAAATAATTACTTGTTAATTAATGTTAATTATATTGCAGGAGTGGGTATACTAAATTATTCCCCTACGCTATCCAACACTTTCCCTACTGTTACACTTGGTTGAGTGGGAATATTAAATTATTCCCACCCGCTATCCAACACTTTCCCTACTGTTGCATTCGCTGGAGTGGGAATAGTAATTTTTACCCTCCCGCTATCCAACACTTTCCCTACTGTTGCACTCACTGGAGTGGGAATAGTAATTTTTACCCTCCCGCTACCCAACACTTTCCCTACTGGTGCACTCACTGGAGTGGGAATAGTAATTTTTACCCACCCGCTATCCAACACTTTCCCTACTGTTGCACTCACTGGAGTGGGAATAGTAATTTTTACCCACCCGCTATCCAACACTTTCCCTACTGTTACACTCACTGGAGTGGGAATAGTAATTTTTATATATAATCAAGAGAGGACTAGCCTAATTTTATGTGATACAGGACTCAGGACTGTATGAAAAAGGAAAAGGAAAAGGAAAAGGAACCGTTTGGTTTCCTTATGAAGCCCTCACCCACCAAACTAGTTGGTGGCATGCTTCATCATCGGGCCCACCCAGTGACACCGAATGTGTCCCGGGTGTGCTTCAACACCTGTGTTACAGCAGAGCAGGTATTATACTGAGTGTGCAGTGAAAGTGATGTGAAAGTGAAAGGTTAAAAGCTATTCAGTGGTCCCAGTACCCAGGGGGTTGTCTTTAATATCTGGGCCTCTGATAGCAGTAAAAGCAAGGCAATGGATGTAGGTGGAGTAATAGTTAGGGACTCCTGCATCCGGTGGGTGGTCTACATGTTTCAGCCAGGCCTTTCTGTAATACTGGCTTTCCTCAGGACCGTAAACTATGTGAAGGTGAGATCTACACTTACAGTGAGTGTGTGATCTAAATTGTGTTGCATGCGCTAAGGTGCCATACGTGTGGGAGGGGGATTCCCTCTCCAAGCATTACTGGACATATTTATTTATTTATTTATTTATTTGAAGAGTTTTATATAGCGCTGGCTAGACCCGGAGGTATCAGAGCGCTTTACATGAGGATCAGCGAGTTACAGGTTACATAATTACATGGCTAAGTATAGACATAGGAGAAAAACATGAGATTACACAATAATATGAGTTATTAGCGCGTACATACGTCTTATGGGGAGTGAAAGGTCGAGGGGGAATGGTAAAACAGGGGGAAACACAACGGGGAGACGAGGAAAACAATGTCCGATGTCCGGCTGGGTAGGTGACGGCTGAGGGGTGAACCAGAGCCAAACTCCTCTATAGCTGCATAGGACAGCTCCACCGGGCATCAGCCAAGGTTGCTCGGGCACCGCGGTAAGTACAGACAGTTATGGTTTCCGCCCAGGGGCATCGGCAAAGTTCCATCGAGAGCATCAGTCACGGTGTTACAGGGAAGCGCCGTCCGCCCTCATCCTCCAGCTCGCCCCCAGGTCAAGAGTGGTGAGAGGAGAGGAGGAAGGGACAGTTCCAAAGTCTGCAGATCATCCCCATTCCCAGCAGCAGTAGTGAGTGTTGGGCATTTAAAATTTGGGCATTTCTTAATGGGTGAAACAACTCTGCCCCTGTGATCAACTCACTGGTTGCACAGCCCCCAGCAAGGGTGTCAATCCTGTCCCACTCTATACAATCCGAACTCAGCAGCCTCATGCCGCTCGCTAGAACATACTGTCAATATAGTGCACAGGGGAGCAATATGCCGCTAGCTCCGATATCTCACACTGCCACGAAGTCCTGTATCTCCAGGCTTGGCATCAACGGTGCAGAACATCTTTCAGGTAGGGTGGCAGGCAAAAAGATTTATCCTCGGGTAGCAGGCCTCAGACACTCGCCCACACTTCAATGCATCAGTCCCGAATTACCGCACCTTCTCAGGGCGCGCAGCCTGCTGTGTGCATCAGTCAGAGCGATGTGGTGAATTAAGGTCGTCTTTCTAGAAATTACGCTCATCCGCCATATTAGGGTCAGGCATGGGGTCAGGCAGTCGTACTTTGGCCGGAATACACATTTAGTAGATACAAAAAACAATCTCATTCATCCCAGAACATCCTTGAGTACGGTGATCTTAGAATAAATTGAAGCAGCGGGCTTTCCGTGTGTGACCATGCTTCTAGAAATCACGTCTAGCTGCCATGTTGGAGTCAGTCAAGCCGGCAGGCAAGTACGCGCTGGTAAGCACTAATTAATTATTATTAGAGTCTTACTTTTCCATATTCTTGGGCAGCCTTACTTGTGTGCTGATGTTGGTGAAATATGGTATCAGCCCCTCAGTGATCGTAGATCGGCATTCGTACTGTCGGACCGCCGCCCGCAGGCATGTCTCGTAGTGTGCTCGCGGAGGCGGTGAGGCCGGGGAGAGTCCGATGGTCTTTAGCACGCGCCGAGTGAGCCTGCTCTTCAGAGGCCACGAGTAGAATCTCGGGATCAGCGAGTCAAAAGGTCCATTGTCCACCAGAACCCCAGGCGAGTGCAAAGATCCGAGGAGGGGGCACATTCAAGGGGATCATCGCCAGAAGGCAATTCCTGGCCAGGGAGCTCCCGCCCGGAGCTCCCCACCCGTCGGCCATCTTGCCTACGACATGTCTAGAACCTAAGACATGACTCTGGGAATCCGTTAAGTAGAAGGGGGGCATACCATACAGTACCCGTATGTTCAGCCCTTATTAGATTTTGGGTCTCGCTTATAGTACCTCTCTATCTGATACCACTGATAATATATAATTAATCTTGTCACTTGAATAGAGAACACTGACACTCTACTCAAGATACGTACAACACAGTGAGCCTGTCCCCAACCCGAACACTGCAGGGCGGTTCGCGCCGACAAACCCCTGCCCCAGTTCAACTGCAACAGCAAGGCCACCATAATCCGTAGGTCATGAACACATGATCAACACCACCCCCCACACCACCCAACCAAGCCGCACCAACAGAGACACAGCGCACGCCCGACCGAAACCCTCACTCTCATGCGCATATACAAGGCGAGCATTCGCCTAGCCACTATGCAGCTCCATGCCCAAAACACCAATCGACTCGCAAGGTGGCTCCCGCACCTCCAAGCATCAGTGAGTGTGTACAACATACCCACCAGATACAACCTCTGTCTTCTCTATCCCAGCAAGTGGAACCACTGTCCACTCCACCAATCAACGTCAAGGACGCCATCGACCCCCCACCCGCAAGGACCACAGCAGCAAGCCAGAAGGTGACCCCAACTTCCGACATGTGTACAATCACCATAGATGAGGGCCCCTCGGACAACCAACGATGGCGTCAATGCACATCCACAGGGGTGTCCCCACACACCACCACAAGGTGACATATCAAGACCGAAGAGCACAGTCCACCAGCGTGAGACACTGGAGATCCAACCAGGCGACCACTCCAACGCTCCACCCCCTTCTCGGTGTGGTGCAGGCTCCCCTCCCCACTCCCGATCAGACCGCCACCCCCTCTCGGTAATGGACACCCTCCGAAAGCCAGCCATGGGTATTGGACAGACCACAGCGAATCCAGGCATCGAAACTGCAGTGTAATTGCCCGCCCCCTCCCCGGGCTCGCAGCCCCGAAGAAGTCCCACCCGTGCCACAGCACAAGACGAAACACGCGCCAGCCGTCAGTGAACCCCTCCCCGCATCAAGCTGCATCCCGGAAAGGCCATCCGTGAATTCACCCCTGCACCAAGCCGAATCCCGGAAAAACAACCCGATTGGACCGTGAACACCGGAACAAAGAACTGAAAATCCGGAACAACACACAGAAACTGCCTCAATATCCTGGACTGCAAACAGTGACCCCGTGCGCTCGGGGCAGAACCCCCCATGTTTTAGATCATGGCAGTGGTTGTGACTTTGTTAAAGGCACATCGAACAAAGGTTAGCCTGAGGCCTATTCCAGCAAAACTCATCTCTTTGTTGTGACACACAGGGAGGAATCTACAGCCTGTTCCTGAGCAACAGGATGCATTAGGAAATTCCCTGCTGTAAGACCTATCCAAAGGGATCATACAGAAGATTTCACCCTTGATATATCCGAAAACCTCAAATAGATGTCTTAACATTGGAAAAGGCATTCTGGCAGTTATTTTCTGACAAGGAGGCATGCGTATCCCTTTAATGTACACTTATGCCCTCTCCTGCCACATTACTGGAGCGATCACCATTATCACCGTACTGCAGAATAACGGCTCGGGCAACCACCTCCAGTCACGCACATTTTAATTATATTTTTTTATTATGGTTTTTATTAAACTCTAACCTCTACCACATTGGCATGCAGTAACGGGAACAGGAAGGAGACTTACAATTCCAGGACTTGAATGCAGTAGGGTAGACACACTCACTTGCAGGGTTATAACTACAAGTGTTACCAACAGAACCCTGGCTGAATGTTTTGAACACAAGGTTTTAATGTCAGATATACTGACATGCTGAACCATACACCTGTTCTCAGTCATCTCCCTTCCACAAATATTTCTCTTGTGACATGCACATTTCTTTTACATTTTCTCACAAGCTTTATATCCTTCTTTGAAGATACCAGAGTAAAGTGATCTGAACTACAGAGATTCAGACCTAAATAAAACCTGTAAAGAGTCTTAGTATGATTTGGTTAAAATCATAATCACATGAGTACACATTTGCCGGTAGATACGTGCTAAATGGACGGAAAAAATGCGGCAAAAGGTGAAACCGTAGTGGTGATGCGGTTTAGTGAAATTACCGATATATGCGAAGAAACGTGTGGTGGGCTATGTCAGGTAGGCACACACACATGTAGAAAGTGGACCCACTCAATCGGTATCCTTACGCTTGCGATTTGTAGCAAATGCCCCTATAGATGTTTCCGGCAGCGGTACTGACCCTGTAATGAAAAGGCAAGTGGCGCGTGGGCCATTAAATAGTAATTTTTACCCTCCCGCTATCCAACACTTTCCCTACTGTTGCACTCGGTGGAGTGGGAACAGTAATTTTTACCCACCCGCTATCCAACACTTTCCCTACTTTTGCACTCACTGGAGTGGGAATAGTAATTTTTATCTACCCGCTATCCAACACATTCCCTACTGTTACACTTGGTGGAGTGGGAATAGTACATTATTCCCACCCGCTATCCAACACTTTCCCTACTGTTGCACTCACTGGAGTGGGAATAGTAATTTTTACCCACCCGCTATCCAACACTTTCCCTATTGTTGCACTCACTGGAATGGGAATAGTAATTTTTACCCTCCCGCTATCCAACACTTTCCCTACTGTACCACTTGTTGGAGTGGAAATAGTTATTTTATCCCCTACGCTATGCAACGTTTCCAGTACTGTTATATTTAATGTAGTGTAAAATATAATTAAAAAAAATATATATTTATTTTAATGTTTTAAGCTTATTATATATAATTTATTTTTATATTTATAATATAGGTTTATTTATATATATGTAATTATATTTTAAATTATGTTTTTAACATTTTATAATTAAAAATATTAATTATTTTTAATATTATTAAGTTATATATAATAAAAATAAAAATGCATGTTTTTTTTTACATTATATTTATTATTAATTTTAACTTTTTTAATTATTTTTAAGTATGTTTTACTTAATTATATTGATTATTTAATTAATTTTATATTTCTTTTAAGACATTTAAAAAAGTCGATATTTTAGCAAATTATATTATTGACAACGATATTTAGGATTCGATATTTTTGTACTTACCTGTTTGTAGATAGGAAGTCTATATTCTGTCATTCTATATTTTTTCATCGATATTCTGGCATCTCGATATTCTGCTCCTCGATATTCTGTCAGTGATCCGGTTGAACATGAGTGGGCACTATAAGAGCTCTAAGTTGATGGGCAATTCGGGCAGCAAGTGGCACTTCATATGTCGATACACACATAGGGGTGTATTTTATAACCATCACCGTAAATCCTCGGCACAGGCGGTACAAATGGCCTGAGAACATTTTTGGTGACTCTCTTTTTAATTCGTCTCAGCACAGACCACACATAAAGATTTCCTTACCTGGTTCTTCACACAAGGTGCAAGTTCTTGTTAAGCACCGACAGTGATCTTATAATTAATAATGTATATATCATTTGATCAATAGGCACTTAGGGGTATATTTACAAGAATTGTCACTAACTAGCGTTAGCGTTAGTTAGTGGCAATTTTCTTACCGCCGCGTATCGCTGAAAACTATCGCCATGGTACAGACGTATTTACAATATGTCGCTACATGGTGATAGGATTTTCTCGCGGCGCTAAATGTTGTCGCTAACACCAATGTCACGGCGATAAAATTCTTGCCACTAACGTGAAAAAAGTAACGGTTGGCCAGTCAGCGGCCCGAAAACTCACATTAGTCAGCGTCACGTCACTTATTGCATGCTTCGCGGGAAAAATAAACTACAAAAAGCCTGCGAGGCAAAAAAAAAACAAAAAAAAAACTTACCTGGAAGCAAAATGGACCAGGCTGGACCCAGTTCAGCAGGAGACAACAACCCCCCTAACAGCCAGGATGACCAGCCAGAGTCACAGGAGAAGAGGAAAACAAGATTCAGTCAGCAGGAAAATGAGATCCTGATTGTGAAGGTGACGGAGAATCAACACCAGCTCTTCGTCAGCTCCAGGGTGTCATTGGGGACCAAAAATGCCATTTGGCAGTCCATTGTGACCAAGGTGAATGCAGTAGCAGAAGTCAAGAGGACAGTGGCTGACTGTAAGAAGGACTGGCATGATGCCCAGCGCAACACTAAGCGGAAACTGTCCAACAATCATCAGGCAGCACTGCAGACCGGTGGTGGGAGTCCAGTGCCACAGGAGGTGCTTGATGCCTTTGAGGAACAGGTGTCCGCAGTCATCTGTGAGGAGTCAGTGGTTGGAGTAAAGGTGCAGGATAGTGCTGAATATGACCAGCTAAATCAGCAACAGGGTAAGTAACAACCAGGGACATGGGGGATGGGGGGGGTGTTGGGGAGTAATGTTGCATCTGTCCATCTAAATATGTCTCAGTGCCCAACCACACTTTGTGCAGACCAAACTCAAGATACATAGGTACTTGGGTGTATATTTTCATGTAACTTTAACTTTTGAATACACATAAAGACACATAATGGGGGTGTAAGTGACTTGTAAACCAGCACACATGCACACATAAATATGTAAATATATAGGCAATTAACCACAAATGTGTCTCCTAACTCTGGCCTACATCAACAAGCAAAGGGGCAATTGACTAGAGAAGTGGCAGAGCGTTGCATTAGCCTCCTTGGCTCAGCACCACACTCTGCTAATTCTTGAACACAGGGCTGCACCTCATTGACAACAATATGATGCAGCCCTGCGTTCCACCCTGCGCTGGGGATAAAAGTTAGCAGCCTAGCACCACTGCAGGCACCATTGCACAATAGTGCAAGGGTGTCTGCGTTAACCCCTTCGCTGCTAGGCCTTTTCCCCCCCTGTGCTAAGCCTTTTTTTGGCTATTTGGGGTAGTTCGCGCTTAGGCCCCTGTAACTTTTTGACCACATAAGGTATCCGCGCCAAATTTGCGTCCTTTTCTTCCAACATCCTGGGGATTCTAAAGGTACCCAGGGTTTGTGGATTCCCCTGGAGGGGACCCAGAAATTAGTCAAAATACAGCAAAATTTTGGGTTTTTGGGGAAAAATGGGAAAAAAGTGCTGCAAATGAAAGCATCTGGGTTTTTCCCTGCAAATGATATCAAAAAAGGGTTTGTGGGGCTAAAATCACCATTTTCCCAGCTTTTAGGGAATGCCAGATTTTTGTCAGAAAACCAAAATATTTTACACAGTTTTGGCATTTTTCTGGGACATAGCCTATTTTTGCTATTTTTTGTGCTTTCAACCTCTTTCCAGTTAATGGTAGAAATGGGTATAAAAGCAATAATGGATCCTGGAAAGCTATACATTTTAGTAAAGTAGACAAAATTCTGAATTCAGCAAGGGGTCATTTGTGTAGATTCTTCAAGGTTTCTTTATAGAAACTAACAGTTAGATATAGGAAAAATTAAAAATTAGTTGGAAAAAACAGCCTTTTGTGTCAACGTTTTCACCTGTAACTTCTTCTAATTATGACAGCTCTTTGAAAGCAATATACTGTTACATCCGCGGGACCTTACTGGTTGTGGGGATATATAGGACTTGTAGGTTCACCAAGAACCCGACAAACCCAGAGCCAATAACTGAGCAGCGACTTGCAATGGTTTTTTATTATGTACCGGGTATATAGCAATTATTTTGGGAAAATGTATACATGGAAAAATTGTTATGAAAGACACCTATGTATTTCTGAAATGGGAACAAAATGTAGATTTTAGAAACAGTAGATATTTGCACATTTCCGAAATTGGGAGTACCCATACTAGCATGAGAATTATAGGTCATTTTTCAAAATGACTTCTTTTTACACATTGTCTTTCATTTGGAAGGCAGAAATGCATCGAAAGTCAATAGGTAATAACAGTTGCTCTACAATTCTGTGTTACCCTAAGTCTCCCGATAAAAATGGTACCTCACTTGTGTGGGTAGGCCTTGTGCCCACAACAGGAAATGGCTCAAAATACAACGTGGACGTACCACATTTTCACAATGAAAAATTACCCTTTTTTGCAAAGTGCCTAGCTGTAGTTTTTGAACCCTAGCTCTGCGGGCACTTAGGGAAACCTAGCAAACCTATACATTTTTGAAAACTAGACACCCAGGGGAATTCAGGATGGGGTGACTTGACTGGCTCTCACCAGGTTCTGTTACCCAGAATCCCTTGCAAACCCTAAAAAATTGGCAAAAACACATTTTCCTCACTTTTCTGTGGTGGAAAGTTCTGGAATCTGCGTGGATGCACAAAATTCCACCCGCCCGCGTTCCCCAAGGTCTTCCCAAAAAATGGTACCTCACTTGTGTGGGTAGGCCTAGTGCCCGCGACAGGAAGCAGCGCAAAACGCAACGTGATGCACCACATTTTCACAGTGAAAAATGACCCTTTTTTGCAAAGTGCCTAGCTGTAGTTTTTGAACCCTAGCTCTGCCGGCACTTAAGGAAACCTAGCAAACCTATACATTTTTGAAAAGTAGATACCCAGGGGAATCCAGGATGGGGTGACTTGACTGGCTCTCACCAGGTTCTGTTACCCAGAATCCCTTGCAAACCTAAAAAATTGGCAAAAAAAACACATTTTCCTCACTTTTCTGTGGTAATAAAACACTGCAATCTACCAAACACCACTCTTTTCATACTCACTCTACCACGAACTGCTACTTCCGCCGCACCGTCTCTCCGTCAGTTTTCAACGACCTCCGACATCTTTCTCCCGCGGTCCTCTGGATCTGCGTCACTCGGGCTCTATGGGGCAACTTAGTCTCCTATCTTGCTCTAGATCTCCCCTTACCATCAAAGGTAACCATCCTACTCTGCTACCAACTGATAACGCCGATTCTTATCTAATTATCTATAAGAACCTTCTGGTCGCCAAGATCTTTTTACCTGTTGAATAGTGTAAAGGAGAGAATTTCATCTGGTTATATAACAGCATTCATTTTGTCTGAAAGGACCACTGACTCCGAATTCAAGTTTAAGAATTTATTATCGCCAAAAATAACTGGACATGCAAGCACCTCAACACGAGGTTAAAGAAATAGATGGGCACTAATACAAACAATAACCTACGCAAGAGTCTCATCCGACTCAGGATAAAGAGAATAGAAAGTTCTAGAAGGATCAACCAAGCTATGATTGCTCCAATTTCTATGTTGCTCTTCATTTATCTAAGCAAGCTTAAAATCAATTTCTGTCCCTACACTAACACTTAGTGACATCCCTGCATAACGATTTTTCCCGGCAAGAGTGAATAAAAGGTGTCAGCTGTGAAGACTTCCTAAGAAGTGCAATCACATAATACCTAAGCTCAGCTCTGTCCTTCTCTCTGGTCTCCCCTACCTCTTCTCTGGCCTCCTCCCTCAGGGCACTATCCCTAATACAAAACCCCAATACAATTGTACACGCCTTTGTCACGCCTCCTTGGCCAGGTCTTCTTTCTTGTACTTTTCCATCGAAACGGTTACTTCATCCTGGACGGTTGCGATGACCTTGAGTCCCAGGCACCTTCTCCGCTGAAAGTATCATCCCTAAATTCCATTGCACTCCCGTACCATGCCTCCCATCTCTCTAACTTTTGAAAACAAAGAGTTAGTCTTTACTAACGAGACATGTGTCCTTGCACCTGCAACAAAAGATACGTTCAACAGAAACCTTCTACTGTGCAAATTAAATCTACCGTTTGTGCCCAGAGAGCCTTACCAAGAGAAACTTTTCTCTGCCTACAAAATAAGCTAACATAAGAATAAACCAGGCCTTCCCTAAGCATATATGTAGTCAGGCCTTTACATATGACTTTTAAACACACATCTTACTTTTCCCTATAAGCATTTTCATTACGATTCATATGCAAACAATGAATTACATGTGCAACTTTAATATGGTGCACGTTTAAACTACTGCAATTGAATTACACACAAACTAATGTCTCTATGCATTAGGTTCACACAATTCAATAAGCATTACATTACGTGATTATCATAACACAATTATACTGCTGATTCACTTTATCTCAGTGAACTATTCATTCTTTACTAAACATGCATGGATATACAACTGAATATATACGAATATATGTCTGAGTACATGCGGGTGCGGACTGTCAGTGATTATGATGCACCCCTACAATTCACAGGAACATTTCGCTCTATCAGTTCCCCCCTTTGATGACTCCTGTCATCACTTCTCATTCTACTCCCTTGGAGAAAGAACCGACCTAAACAGAACTTGTTGCCATCTTCCCTGATCTTAGTTTCTCCATGCTCTTGAGCCTTTGATACTGACTGTCCTGCAGTCTTGCCAATCTCATCTCATTCTCCCTCAAAGCTCTCTTGACTCGGCCTGCACGATACCACTTGTAGGCCTTGATCAGAATCCACAAACCAACCACACAAACCACCAAGATAAGGAGGGGTCTCAGAAAGTACCCAAGGAATCCCTTTCCTAGATTCGCAAACCAACCTCCCACTTGACCAAAACCCTTGCCGACCTTTTCCCAGGCCCCCTCTTCGGTCAAATCCGCTATTTTTGTGTGGATGGTAGTGATGTTACTTATATATTTCTCCAGATCCTTGCTACGGTCTGGTATATAAGTGCAGCACTCTTGAACCTTCAACATTTTACAGACTCCGCCCTCTTTTGCCAATAAGACATCCAAAGCAAGGCGATTCTGCAAAACCATCCCCCTTATCGACAACATCTCTCCTTCCACCAACACCAATGACTTTGCTGTATTCATTGAAAATTCATCCACCACAGTCGCTAACCTCCGGATCTTCACATCATTCAAGACTACTCCCAGACTGGGTATCATAGCTCCAAAGATATCCCCCACAACGATTCCTGCACTTGCAGCTCTTCTCGCTCTTGAATGCTCTCCACCTTCTAGAAGATCCAAATCCTCTGTATGGTAAATCTTTGGAAATATTATTGCCAAATAACATGTTCCATACCAATTTGCAGGCAACCTCACATAAGCATTCTTCCCACATACATAATACACCGTTGGTATCACTTGTACAGGACCTTGGAGAAAATCTTTTGCCACATCTGCCATGGTGAAAACGTGATCACAAGTGCTTTGTCCAACTGCAACCTTTTCGTAGTAAGTCTGATAACGCCTTATACACAACTTACCCCTCTGCTCTTTGTCTAACGCTATAGGACCATAGCTTCCCTTGGTCCTATGCAACTTTTCTTCATCGGTCCAATCAAGCCTGTGATGCCCCAAGTCTCGGGAGTGGGTCAGCTTTCTATACCTGTCCTCTACCTGATCTACAAACTTTTTCTCCACATCTGACATCGCACAGGTCAGATTGTGTCTGTGAGCGAATGCTGTATCCAATTCCAAACTCGGTATGAAGAACTTCCTGAGTCTATCCTCGGTCTTATAATAGTCGTACTTATTCAAATGCTTGTAAGCTGGGACTTCAGGAAGCACTGCGTCGAAATTGGAAAAGAAATACTCAAACTGATCTCTCTCATAAAATAAACTAAGCACAAGACTACATGAAATTCCATAAGTCAGTGGAAGATGGTGATACCTAATACCCTCGTCCACTGAAGCAGGCAACTGCATACACACATAACAATCTTTCGCATCCATCACATCAACATACTCATATAGCAACTTAGCATATGCATTAAGCTTAAAATCCCTCCTAGATAAATCTATATGTAACCTACGACTTTCTTCTAATAGCAAAGCTCTGTCAGCTCCCATGTTTACCCCCTTTTGGCTAGGTGTAGTAGGTGTAGGTGTCCCTGGCACCCCCTGCACTTCTAGCTCATGCGAACCAGTATATGAAACTATGATTACTATAATTATAGAAACTATCACACTACGTATAAGAATGCCTACAATCCACTTTGATCTACGATTGGGATCTCCCGGCTCCATGGTTTCGAAAGTTCTCAAAAGTCTTGGTTATAGCAATGAACCCTGAAAAAGTCTCTGTGTCCTTTACTCGTGACTTGCTCAACCAGCTCGGGCAACCATGAAATCTCCGGATTTTCCCTTCTCGATCACAATCTTTATTTACACAGTCCAGAAAAAGACTTCCCTAGTTTTCGTTCCTCTTCTGTGGAAAGTCCCTAAGTTTATTCTTCTTCCACTCGGACCTAGGTTATCTTCTTCTTTTAGACTTTTATTTACAGTTTATAGTTGATCCACAATAAGATCCTCATTGAGCAATACCAGAACGTGATACAAAAGTTCAAGACGCAAAATCAACACTTCATGTGAAAACGGCTCAACTCCAAAAGGCGGGAATTCGAGTCGATGCAGAACCAAGTTTCGAACTTCACTCAGAAGCGGGGATTCGGAACTGTGAGGGTCAGTGTTCCTTCTATTTCGAGCCCTGACAACTGCAGCACCACCTTCACCACCACATTCGGGCTCCGACGGACCACCAGCACTGACCTCAGCCTTCCCGTGCTCACCACCCCCTGCATCAAACACCATGTAAGTCCACTCAGGGGTAGAGTATCTGCGACAAGGTACTCTGGTTCTTTCCGACCTTCGCCGACTATCTTGAGCCTGGTCTTCGTCGCTTGCCTCTGTTTCAGATGCTTCAGACACTGGGGCAAGGTCTCTTTCAGATGCTAACTTCAGGTTCCGTCGCCTCTGTCTTTCAGGCCAACTTTCTGCGTTTCTGTTCGTTCGTCTGCCTTCCCCTGCTATACCCAGTGCACTACTTCCTCTTTCTGCTGAATCTGACTCTTCTCCGCCCACTGCACCGTTTCTGTCTTCGGTGTCTGAGTCAGGGTTCGAACTGTGGAAACCCCTTCAGCTTGCTCTAGTGCACCACCAGCTGTGTCAGCGACCCTTACAGCTTGACTTGTCCTCTCATGTGGCCCTTCCACATCAGCTGGATTTTCATTTACGAGAGGAGCTGTTTCTTCCAAGGGTGCTGAAACTCTGCGGGTATGGGAGGCATGCACCCAGTTCGGCAATCCTCCACACTTTACTGCTGTGTTCGTGATGAGTATCACCTGATACGGGCCACGCCAGCGGGCATCCAAGCAACTCTTCCTCACGTGCTTCCGGACGAGCACCCAATCTCCGGGACACAAGTCGTGGCACAGATCACTCGAGGCTGGGACCACTGCTGCTTGCACCTGCTGGGATACAGAACGGACCACATCAGAGAGTCCTTTACAATAATCGAGAATCAAGTCATCAGTGATGCTTATCAAAGCTGTAGCTGGTACTGCCGGCAACCTCATTGCCCTTCCCATTAGAATTTCGTGGGGGGACAACCCGGTTTTCCTGTCTGGGACACTTCGCATGCTCATCAGCACGAGCGGCAAAGCGTCGGGCCATTTCAGGGATGTCGAAGAACACATTTTTGCCATCCGGGCCTTCAAAGTTCCATTAACTTGTTCCACCATCCCAGAAGCCTCTGGTCTGTAACTACAGTGAAGTCTCTGGTCAATATTCAATGCAGCACAAAGTAACTTCATGATTTCACTGTGGAAGTGCCTTCCTCTATCTGATTCCAAAGAGGTCGGGATCCCGAACCTAGGGATGAGCTCCTCAACAATAACTTAGCCACTGTGAGAGTGTCACACCTGCGTGTGGGGTAAGCCTCCACCCACCGTGAGAATACACATACCAGCACTAAAATGTACCTCAACCCATTACACTTAGGCATTTCCACAAAGTCGAGCTGTATCCTGTTGAAAGGCCCACCCGACCTCCCAATGTGACTCAATGTAACTACAGTTTTCTTTCCAGCGTTCATCTGCTGACACGTAACACACCTTTGACACACTGTTTCAGCCATTGCTCGAAATCGTGGGTTGTACCACGTCTGTCTAAACACTCTCATCATTGCGTCTCTACCAAGGTGTGCCTGTCCATGTATCAGCCTTGCCATCGGACTCAACAATTCTTCTGGTAATACGGCTCTCCCATCGTTGGATACCCACACATCCACATCTCCTCTCTCACAACCAGCTTTGATCCATCCCTCTCTCTCCTGGACTGAAACTTCGTCCTGTAATCGCTTAAGCTCTTCCCAAGTGTCTGCCATGGCCAACATTATGCTGAGCTCGGTTCTTTCTTGGCTCTCCCCTGCGTATCTATCTGTGAATATGCATCCTTGTTCTGCACAGAAACGGGCGACCTCGTCCGCGTAATTGTTACCCAATGACACAAAGTCCTCCCCTTTCCCATGGGCGGAACACTTTACAACAGCAATTTCTTTCGGATGCTGTAGTGCATCCAACAGTTGTCTTACATATTCTCCATTCCGAATGGGTGAACCAGATGATGTCAAAAATCCCCTCTGAGACCATAACTGCCCGAAGTCGTGCACCACGCCAAACCCATATTGGCTGTCTGTGTAAATCGTGATTCGAATTCGATCAGCGGCCAAACAGGCACGGGTCAAGGCAATGATCTCAGCTACCTGCGCGGAGCGTACTCCTTCTAGGCAAGCAGCCTCGACCACTCCTGAAATGGTACATACAGCAAACACTGCTCTCAATTGCCCCACACTGTCTCTTAAGCATGAACCATCGACAAAGAAAATTTCATCTGGGTCAGCCAATGGTTCATCGACAATGTCAGGTCTCGGTTTGGTGCAAAGCTCGGTCACATCGAGACAGTCATGGTCCGCACAATCTTCATCATCCGTGTTCGGTGTAGGCATCAATGTCGCAGGGTTCAAGACAGAGCACCTTTTCAGAGTCACATTCTCTGCGGCAAGTATGACTTGCTCGTACCTCGTTAACCTATTGTTTGTTAGGTGCTGGGTCTTGGTCCTGGTCATCAATAACTCAACCGAGTGTGGCACATGTACAGTCAATGGATGTCCCATTACAATGCTTTCACATCTTTCAATGCTGACACCTGTTGCAGCAACGGATCTTAGACATCCGGGCAACGCAGAAGCTACTGGATCTAGAGTAGCTGAGAAATAGGCAACTGGTCTACGGACACTTCCATGGTTCTGAGCTAACACTGCTAATGCACATCCTTCCCTCTCATAACAGAACAATGAAAAGGCCTTGTTATAGTCAGGCATTCCCAGTGCCGGAGCACTGCACAATTCCTCTCTCAGTTTCAGGAATGACATCAAGCACTCCTCGTCCCATGGTACCGGATCACTCACATCCTTGTGCGTAAGCCTCTGCAAAGGCTTTGCTCTCAAGGAGAAACTAGGAATCCACTGTCGACAGTAGCCAACCATTCCCAGGAACATCCTAACTTCTCTCTGTGTGGTGGGTACTGCCATGCTCATTATTGCCTCAATTCGATCTGGTGACACCTTCCTCTTGCCTTTTTCTAATCTGTGTCCCAAGTACTGTACCTCATTCAAACAGTACTGCAGCTTGTTCGGGGACACCTTATGTCCATTCTCTGCTAAGTGGTTCAACAGGGCTACAGTGTCAATTCTGCAAGCATCTTCTGTTTCTGAGGCAATGAGCAAGTCATCTATGTATTGCACGAGGACTGAGTTCTGCGGCAACACAAGACTCTCGAGATTCTTTTTCAAAATCTGGTTAAAGATCGATGGACTTTCCGTATACCCTTGAGGGATACGACACCATGTTAACACGCGATTTTCCAGTCTGAACGCAAAAAGAAATTGGCTTTCCTCGTGGAGCGGTATCGAAAAGAAGGCTTGACACAAGTCGATAACCGTAAACCACTCGGCTTCACATGGGATCTGGAACAGTATTACTGAAGGATTCGGTACCACTGGACAACAAGGGACAACTATCGTGTTGACCTTTCGCAGGTCTTGCACGATCCTGTATTTCCCGCTCGGTTTCTGTAGCCCCATAATGGGTGAATTACAGGGGCTACCTCTGATCTCTTTCAGAATGCCTTTCTCAATAAAGGTCTCGATCACAGGTTTGATCCCTGCAATCGTTTCTGGCGACAGGTTGTATTGAGGTGTCCTTGGGAAATCAACATTCTGTTTCACCTCAATCCGCACTGGTTCAACCCCTCTGATTAGACCTATTTCATCGCCTGCGAAATCCCACACCACAGATGACACTGCGTCTCTCAGATCAGGTGGAAGTTCTTCCACCGTCACCATTGGGTACAGATCTATACATAGATGCTGATTGGTAACCTTAAAGTCAGCATCGTCATCTCTCGTCTGGACCTCCACTCCCTGAGGCGTACAATAAATTGTGCAGTTCAACTTGCACAACAGATCTCTTCCCAAAAGGCAAACTGGACTCGTATCACACACTACAAACTGATGTCTAGTTTGGAAGGAACCTATCTTTACTAGGATCGGTTCTGTCAATGGGCTGCTTATTCTTTTGTTCGCTACTCCAACAACCTGGATTGATTGTCCCGAGAGGGGTAGGTTAGGGACCACTGCTGATCTCACAGTAGACCGGGTAGCACCAGTATCAACCAAAAGTGTGGCAGGATGACCCTCAATATCTGCCTCCACAAAGGTCCTCTCTGGTCTACCTCCAAGACCGCTCCAAGCGTGCAGTCTTCCTCCCCTCTCAGGCACCGTCAGGATAAAGGGTCTGAGCTACTCTCGTCATAGTCTTCAAACAGGGGCATCTGTTGGTACGTTCGTATTCCTTGTGTAATCCTTGGAGCTTGGGGAACCTGGGCGTGAGAGCTGTAAACCCCCCCTTTCATCGTCCTAGGCCTCGTCACTGTGTTAACTACCTCTTGCGCGGGTGCCTGAGCCCCCTCTTCCTCTTCCTGCAACTGATTAACTGGGTTCAAAGGACACTCGCGTTTCCAATGTCCGACCTGGCGACAAAGATGACACGCCGTGGTCTTCTTCAATGTGGCCACGTCCACTCCTGTCTTGGGGTCTACTGGTTTCCCCTTTCCCTGGGCTTGCCCATTCTGATTCCCCTGGAAATTTCCTTGTTTTCTTCCTAAAGTCCCTCCACTAGGCTGACCCTGTGCTGTCTGCATCTGGACAAGCATCAACTTGTCTTTTAGCTTCCGATGTTTCGATTCCACCTCATCGCTACAGTATCTCGCATACCTCAAAATTTCATCTAACGGCTTGTTCTGCCAGCAGATCAAATGGTGCTGTATCATGAGGCTAATTTCCATTCTCAGACCTAGTACAAACTTTGAGACAAACTGACCCATATCTTTGGGGTCCAAGATATCTAGCCCACTATACTGTTTAAAAGCTTGCAGAAGTCTTTCATAATATTCATGCACCGTTTCTTTGGGTTCCTGTACAGTCCGATCTATCTTAACCCAATCTATATCTTGGGGTGAAATCTTCAGTTTTAGCCATGTAATCACCTGCTCATACTTTTTCATTACTAAGGGTGATGGGCCATTTGTAACCGGCTCCCTTTCAGGTTCCGAAGTCGGCCACTCGACAGCGACTTTACAAGCTGTCCACAAATCTCCCGGTACCACTATGTCAAACAAGGTGTTCAAATCAATCCACAATACTTTTGAAATTTTTACAAACCGCTCAACCTGCTTGTACCACTCTACTGGTTTCTCCCTCAGCCGAGGAAAATCATTTGTAAATGCAGCCAAATCACCTCTATTCCACGGCACATGCACATACCCTCCATTCTGTACTTCCCGTAAAGGAAAATTTCCAACACCCGTCGCCTCCCTCCTGGAGGCGGCGTTTCCCCTCAGCTTTCTTTGCTGGTTTCTTCTTGGACCACCTTTCTTCCCATTTGTCCAACAAAATCCATATTCTCATTCCTACAATCAGGTCTCTGGTGTGTGTCCTTAATCCTGTGATTCTTTTCTCCTCCAGCTCCTGGTCACTGTAATGTAATCTATGTGGTCCCTGCAACGCTTTAGTTTTGTTCAGGTCTACCTCATATCTTTTGGCCAATTCCTTTAATCTATCATGTGCCATTCTAGCTTTTCGAGTCACATCTTTTGCTACAAACAGCAGCTCATCTGATCCATAAATTTCTATCCTTTCCAGAGGCAGCCCCCGCTGATCATCTCGTCTACCTCTGCTTTCAACCTCACTACGTCTAGCAACCTTGCCTGTACTGCACTCCTCAGTACTTCTCGACAAGTTGAACCATCCCGCTCATCACAGTCACCATTCTGTCCTTGTGACCTATTCCCTTCCATCATATTCCTGGAACTTGGTCTGTCTTCCGAGATATTTTGTGCCCTATCTCCTGGCATCCTATCCTCTTGGTTTGTTACTGTTGGTGTCCACATCCTCAAAGCTGACTTGGATTCCTGCAAGGACCTCGGTCTGACTGGTCTCTCCTCCTCCTCCTGTCTAAAGGAAGAGTCTGCCGTAGCCGGTAACAGCGTACTTGTCTCCACTGGTCTTGGGAAATGAACCACTCATACCCCGAACCCGTTCCCGCTCTCGCTGGTTGCTTCTTCCCTTCCCATCTGTACTGAGCTCTCTTCTCTCACTCGGTCTGGGTCATACACCGGTACTATAGGGCCAATGGTAACCGGTACTGTCAAGGAGTCCGGTAACCTTGTGTTCCCAACAGGAGGCTGTGTTATCATAGACGTCGTTGCCCCTTCCGTTCCTGTGGAAATCCTTCCCACTACTCTCATGCTAGTCTGATTCTGGCTCCCATCAATTGTTACTGCTGGAGTCGGCTTTCCCTCTTCTGAGTCTGGATTAAATGGTGGTGGCCTCTCTGCCAACAACCTATCTAACAGGCTGTCGTCTGTATCACTGTCGTCCTCATCGATTCTTATAATCTTTCCGTTCTGTACTATCAATGGATATAACTTATCTCCCTCGATTGTTTCCACTCTCCACCTTTTCTCCAGTGCATCCCACCTTGCATCCTGAAATGCCCTGACCGATTTCTTCACCCTTTCCTGGCTCTTGTCTTTCCTCCTATCGTACGCTGCTCTAATCCACGCATGTAGCGCCTCAAACTGTGTTGGTCTAGGTAGTGGTCTTAAAGAAGCCATTATACTTTTTAGCTGGTACAACACCTCTAACCTGAAAGTGCCATAGCGTGGGAAAGACAACTCTCCTTCTCCTTCTGTCATTTTATGCCAATTCTCCAGCCATATTATAGTATGCAATCCTACATTCTTTGCCATATAATGTGCTGGCGTATCCTCGGGAGGAGCTTCCTCTCCTTCCCGAGTAACCACATGTCGATCACCTCTACAAAGTTCCCGTAAAACTTTAAAACATTTCATGATAAATCAACTTTGTATTTGCACTCAAAATGTCGGCTTTTACTTCCTGATTTCAATCCACCAATGGCAGCGCGGCTCACACCAACCGGCCTATCGCAGCGCGGCACTTGTCTGACGTCACTTTTCCTCCGCTCGCAGCAGTTCCCCTCCTTCCTAATTCACTCGTTCTCGCTCGCACCTGTCCCAATCATACTCTGAAATAATGTCCGTCCTACCGAACAATTACCTCTCTGACCGTCAGTCTTACCAATGACCGATCAGCCTCTTGAGCTTGTTGACCTCAATCTGGCAACCGTCTGTCCGCGAAACGACCGGACAATCGCCTCTAACACACTCGATAGGATTCAATCACTCGATGTTCTGCACACAATAACCTACGACCTGCGTCGGTTATTCACACACTCACACATATGTTCCCTATCTTCAGTGGGTCTGTCAATGACGTCTCGTGACCCCCACAACCTCTGGTCAACGTTCTCAACTCTGGGTGTATTCTACACCACAATAAATCTCCCGGTCCCGCGCGCTCACGGACCGGTTCTCAATCACACAACTCTCGTTCCAACTCCGCAAGACATCACACAACAATAAAACACCGCAATCTACCAAACACCACTCTTTTCATACTCACTCTACCACGAACTGCTACTTCCGCCGCACCGTCTCTCCGTCAGTTTTCAACGACCTCCGACATCTTTCTCCCGCGGTCCTCTGGATCTGCGTCACTCGGGCTCTATGGGGCAACTTAGTCTCCTATCTTGCTCTAGATCTCCCCTTACCATCAAAGGTAACCATCCTACTCTGCTACCAACTGATAACGCCGATTCTTATCTAATTATCTATAAGAACCTTCTGGTCGCCAAGATCTTTTTACCTGTTGAATAGTGTAAAGGAGAGAATCTCATCTGGTTATATAACAGCATTCATTTTGTCTGAAAGGACCACTGACTCCGAATTCAAGTTTAAGAATTTATTATCGCCAAAAATAACTGGACATGCAAGCACCTCAACACGAGGTTAAAGAAATAGATGGGCACTAATACAAACAATAACCTACGCAAGAGTCTCATCCGACTCAGGATAAAGAGAATAGAAAGTTCTAGAAGGATCAACCAAGCTATGATTGCTCCAATTTCTATGTTGCTCTTCATTTATCTAAGCAAGCTTAAAATCAATTGCTGTCCCTACACTAACACTTAGTGACATCCCTGCATAACGATTTTTCCCGGCAAGAGTGAATAAAGGTGTCAGCTGTGAAGACTTCCTAAGAAGTGCAATCACATAATACCTAAGCTCAGCTCTGTCCTTCTCTCTGGTCTCCCCTACCTCTTCTCTGGCCTCCTCCCTCAGGGCACTATCCCTAATACAAAACCCCAATACAATTGTACACGCCTTTGTCACGCCTCCTTGGCCAGGTCTTCTTTCTTGTACTTTTCCATCGAAACGGTTACTTCATCCTGGACGGTTGCGATGACCTTGAGTCCCAGGCACCTTCTCCGCTGAAAGTATCATCCCTAAATTCCATTGCACTCCCGTACCATGCCTCCCATCTCTCTAACTTTTGAAAACAAAGAGTTAGTCTTTACTAACGAGACATGTGTCCTTGCACCTGCAACAAAAGATACGTTCAACAGAAACCTTCTACTGTGCAAATTAAATCTACCGTTTGTGCCCAGAGAGCCTTACCAAGAGAAACTTTTCTCTGCCTACAAAATAAGCTAACATAAGAATAAACCAGGCCTTCCCTGAGCATATATGTAGTCAGGCCTTTACATATGACTTTTAAACACACATCTTACTTTTCCCTATAAGCATTTTCATTACGATTCATATGCAAACAATGAATTACATGTGCAACTTTAATATGGTGCACGTTTAAACTACTGCAATTGAATTACACACAAACTAATGTCTCTATGCATTAGGTTCACACAATTCAATAAGCATTACATTACATGATTATCATAACACAATTATACTGCTGATTCACTTTATCTCAGTGAACTATTCATTCTTTACTAAACATGCATGGATATACAACTGAATATATACGAATATATGTCTGAGTACATGCGGGTGCGGACTGTCAGTGATTATGATGCACCCCTACAATTCACAGGAACATTTCGCTCTATCACTAGCTCTGCCGGCACTTAGGGAAACCTAGCAAACCTATACATTTTTGAAAAGTAGACACCCAGGGGAATCCAGGATGGGGTGACTTGACTGGCTCTCACTAGGTTCTGTTACCCAGAATCCCTTGCAAACCTAACAAATTGGCAAAAAACCCACATTTTCCTCACTTTTCTGTGGTGGAAAGTTCTGAAATCTGCGTGGATCCACAAAATTCCACCCACCCCGCGTTCCCCAAGGTCTTCTGAAAAAAATGGTACCTCACTTGTGTGGGTAGGCCTAGTGCCCGCGACAGGAAGCAGCGCAAAACGCAACGTGGACGCACCACATTTTCACAGTGAAAAATGACCCTTTTTTTGCAAAGTGCCTAGCTGTAGTTTTTGAACCCTAGCTCTGCCAGCACTTAGGGAAACCTAGCAAACCTATACATTTTTTAAAAGTAGACACCCTGGGGAATCCAGGATGGGGTGACTTGACTGGCTCTCACCAGGTTCTGTTACCCAGAATCCCTTGCAAACCTAAAAAATTGGCAAAAAAAACACATTTTCCTCACTTTTCTGTGGTGGAAAGTTCTGGAATCTGCGTGGATCCACAAAATTCCACCCACCCCGCGTTCCCCAAGGTCTTCCAAAAAAAATGGTACCTCACTTGTGTGGGTAGGCCTAGTGCCCGCGACAGGAAGCAGCGCAAAACACAACTTGGACGCACCACATTTTCACAGTGAAAAATGACCCTTTTTTTGCAGAGTGCCTAGCTGTAGTTTTTGAACCCTAGCTCTGCCGGCACCTAGGGAAACCTACCAAACCCACACTTTTCTGAAAATTAGACACCTGGGGGATTCCAGGGAGGTATGGCTTGCGTGGATCCCCCAATGTTTTCTTACCCAGAATCCCCTGCAAACCTGACATTTTGCTGAAAAATCCCTTTTTCACACATTTTTGTGTGGTAAAGTCGTGGCATCATGGGGCTGACACAAATTTCCTACCACCCAGCGTTCCCCCAGGTCTCCCGATAAAAATGGTGCCTCACTCGGGTGGGAGGCCCAAGTACCCGCGACAGGCAAGGGCCCACAACGTATTGAGGCGACCTCAAAATGGCCCATCACAAAACGACCTGGTTTTGCAAGGGGGTCCCATGACGTTTTGGCCCGGGGCTCGGCGGCCACCTAGGGAAACCTACCAAACCCACACATTTCTGAAAAGTAGACACCCGGGGATTCCAGGGAGGTATGGCTTGCGTGGATCCTCCAACGTTTTCTTACCCAGAATCCCCTGCAAACCTGTTATTTTGCTGAAAAATCACTTTTTCACACATTTTTGTGTGGTAAAGTCGTGGCATCACGGGGCTGACACAAATTTCCTACCACCCAGCGTTCCCCCAGGTCTCCCGATAAAAATGGTGCCTCACTCGGGTGGGAGGCCCAAGTACCCGCGACAGGCAAGGGCCCACAACGTATTGAGCGACTTCAAAATGGCCCATCACAAAACGACCTGGTTTTGCAAGGGGGGTTCCATGACGTTTTGGCCCGGGGCTCGGCAGCCACCTACGGAAACCTACCAAACCCACACATTTCTGAAAAGTAGACACCCGGGGATTCCAGGGAGGTATGGCTTGCGTGGATCCTCCAACGTTTTCTTACCCAGAATCCCCTGCAAACCTGTTATTTTGTTGAAAAATCACTTTTTCACACATTTTTGTGTGGTAAAGTCATGGCATCACGGGGCTGACACAAATTTCCTACCACCCAGCGTTCCCCCAGGTCTCCCGATAAAAATGGTGCCTCACTCGGTGGGAGGCCCAAGTACCCGCGACAGGCAAGGGCCCACAACGTATTGAGGCAACCTCAAAATGGCCCATCTACAAAACGACCTGGTTTTGCAAGGGGGGTCCCATGACGTTTTGGCCCGGGGCTCGGCGGCCACCTAGGGAAACCTACCAAACCCACACATTTCTGAAAAGTAGACACCCGGGGGATTCCAGGGAGGTATGGCTTGCGTGGATCCCCCAACGTTTTCTTACCCAGAATCCCCTGCAAACCTGTTATTTTGCTGAAAAAATCACTTTTTTCACACATTTTTGTGTGGTAAAGTTGTGGCATCACCGGGCTGACACAAATTTCCTACCACCCAGCGTTCCCCGAGGTCTCCCGATAACAATGGTGCCTCACTCGGGTGGGAGGCCCAAGTACCCGCGACAGGCAAGGGCCCACAACGTATTGACGCAACCTCATGGGAACAGTCCAGCCCGAACTGCCAAGCAAGGTCCTCCTGGACCGAAACAAGCATCCTAGGACCGGCTCGGGTTTCACCCTCTTCAGCCAGGATAGCTTGATTCCAGTGGCACAGTGAGCCCAGGACCCACGTCTGGGCATACCTGTCGCACTTAGGCGAGAAAGCAAAAGACACACAATTGATGGACGGAATGCAGAACAAATCAAAACATTCACCCCCAGTCAAGAGATCTGGGTTAAATCCATCATTCTTTTGCTCACCATGCCACCCCAGTTTAGACTGGAATGGCATGGTGAGCAAAAAAACGATGGATTTAGGCCCAGATCTCTGTACTGGGGTGAATGTATGACATTGTTCTGCATTCTGTCCATCAACTGTTGTTTTTGCATTTGTCACCCCGAGTGGGACGGGTATGCCCAGACGTGGGTCCCGTGCTCTCCATGCCACTGGAATCAAGCTATCCTGGCTGAAGAGGGGTGAAACCCCGAAACCGGTCCTAGGATGCTTGTTTCCAGTCCAGGGAGGACCTGGCTTGGCAGTTCGGGCTGGACTGTTCCCATGAGGCACAGGGTCAAGACTGATTTGCATATGGCTGGGTTCAAACTGGAATGGCATGGTGAGCAAACAAACGATGGATTTAGGCCCAGATCTCTGTACTGGGGTGAATGTATGACATTGTTCTGCATTCTGTCCATCAACTGTTGTTTTTGCATTTGTGACTCCGTAGGCAGCCCATCTGTAGGAAGGTGGAATCTGACTATATGGTTGCCCCCACTTTTTTTATGGTGTTTTGCTGGTTTATGACTTAGTTGGACTGGGATCCTGCTATTCAGGACCCCAGTCTATCTGCTTTCTCTGTAAAAAGGTTTCCATGTGCCTTAGGCACATCTCTGATTGGAATCTGGAGTGCCCTTATAAGTCCCTAGTATATGGTATACTATGTACCCAGGGCATAGGTACCTCAGAGGCCTACCAGGGGCTGCAGCATGTATTATGCCACCCCTGGAGGGCCATCCAAACTGACACCACAGGTCTGCTACTGCAGCCTGGTTAAGGTGGTGCATGCACTCTTTACTGTGATATAGGTTACCTATATCACTATATACATACACACATATAAACCTATAAGTCACTCCTATGGCAGGCCTTATCAATCCTGAAGGCAGAGTGCGTGGTTCCTATGTGAGAGGGTGCCCCTGCATGAGCAGGGCCCCTCTGCAGCGTTCAGAGACCCTTCTCTGATGCTGTTTGTAGTGCAGCCTGACCATATACTCTTAAGCGCATTATAACCTCGCGTTAAATGCTAACTTTGGAATGGCTGCACTGAAACATGTCGTGTTTGGTGTCAAACATCTTGAATACTACCCCCCGCCAATTCTGGTGGCGGGGGTAGCATTCCACCCTTCTAGAGGGAGAGACATGTTAACCCTAGCCTGGCCGGTAACTTCTTTCTAAAGCCCTGGCATCACAAAATGGATGCTGCTGCCACAGACACAAGTCTGGCCTCCTGCTGCTGGACGAAACTCCGGCAGGGGAGGCCTGGACAATAGGTTTCTTGTCCCAGGGAGGTGTGACCACCTCCCCAGACAGGATAGTGTGTATTGGGGCTGGGCGGGAGCACTTTCGGGTGCTTTGAAGTCCTGCACTGGGGGCACACTTGGTGTCCCTAGGCATACCCCAGTTCAAACCGGATCAGGGGCTTGCAGCCCCTGCTTTGGCACGAACTGGACAAAGGGAAAGGGGTGTAGCCACCCCTCTGCCCTGACCCACCCATAGGTGGGGCCACAGAGTAAGTCCAACCCCTAAACTTAGTATAAGTATAGGAACCCAGTCCTTAGGACTTTAGATTATCCCTGGACGAAACTCTGACACAGAATCCTGGACCTTCGACGCTCTACTCAAGACTAGAGGACAGAAGAGTCTCCCTTGGGGTCAAGGAGTGACTCCCCTGCTTTGCAGGCACCAAAGAAGCAATTGTCCAGTCTGCATCGCCTAAGCTCCCGTCGGACGCCGAAGTCTTTGCATCACCAGACATAGATTTCCATACTTCCCCGAGGCTACCCTGAGTCCCCAGCAAAGCTGAGGCCTGTAGCTGTCGTGGGTAATGTGGAACCGTGACCCCTGGACACCACACGCATTTGCTAGTGCATCCTCTTCTGGTTCTCCCACGAAGTCGTACTTTGGGCTCCGAGTAGCCCTAGCCTCCAGCACCAACTGCACCGAAGATCACTGGCCTCCACTCCACGAGTGTCCTGTGAGCCAGCTCCACGTGCGACGTCTCAAGGCTCCTTTGCGGTCGCTAGCCCGTTGGCTAGTAGCCCTTTACGAAGGCCAATCCTTTTCTTCTTGGGTTCCCTGGTTGCTCCAGGCTTGCCCTCACTTACCCTTGCTGGGTGAGTTCCTCAGACCTTGCTGGTCTGCATCATCGTCATTCTTCACTTTCATCGTGACTTGCCGTTGCCAAGGCTTGTTGGGTCCAATCCGGTCGCCGACACCTCCGCACTCGACAGACATTGTGTACCAGCCCGAATCCTGCTCCTGGTTGCCGACAACGCCTCCTGGACCTCGTGGCTGAAGAGTCAAGACGACCATCAACCTACCTGAAGCACTCGACATCGGTGGGCATCTGCTCATCGCCTTCCTGGTCACTGGCTAGTGACCCAGACTCTGTCCCCTCTGCTTTCAGGTTCTTCAGATCTCCGATCCACTCTTGGATCCACCCGGACACTTTCCACTTGGTCGCCAGCAGCACTTTGCAGCAGATCGCCATTCAAATCGACGACGAAACCCGACCCCGAAAGGCACCTATGCACCCGGCTTCCCTGGGTGAGGTAACAAGAGTACTCCGGTGCTCCCGTGGGTAGAGACTCTAGAACAACCTAGTTCTCAAAGGGTTTGCTCCAAGTCCTCCTTTAAGTGTCCCTTTTCTTTAATTTCCTGATCGCGACTTTCTCCATAGAAGTTAACGGCGTTTCGCGGTTGTGTATTTACACTGCACGCGTCCCCCGTGGGTCCCCTGTGTCACTACCTTGGGTGGTTCCTTGTGGTCCAAGCACTTCTAGAGGCTCTAGGCCTAGTGTCTAGTTCAGTCGTGGTTCTTATACCACTTTATTGGTATATGGTTTGGTACGCCTCTAGGGCCCAAACGTGTATTTGTGCTATTACTGTGTTTAAATAACTTATAACTTGTGTATTTGAACTCTAGCCTCATAAAGAGACTAGAGGGGTGTGTTTAGCAATAAATACATATATTTTGAATATATACCTGGTGTGGTGCTCTTTCATTTGGTCACTCAAGAGATTATAGACTGGTAAAACAAGCTGCTTTACATTCCTTCAAGACTTAGCCTGAAGGCTGCTCTCCATAGCTACCACTAGGATAGCTTTCAATAAAGGTTGTCTTTAACCTATCTCCAATAAGGGGTTGTTTGGACTGGTGCAAGGTGCCCACTATAATTAGTGGACAGCATATGCCAGGCCAACTTCTCACACCATCTCCAGAAGTGGGGACATCCAGCAGCATTGTGGTTGCTCCACCAGCAGCGCAAAACACACAGCAGCCACCACCTACCACCACAGCTGTCTCCCAGGACTTTGAGGACCCACTGTTACAATTCCAACTCATGTGGTAAAAGTCCAGCGTGAGATGGCGGATCAGGTGCGGGTGGGGTTGGACAGCCTGGCGGCCAAACTGGATGGAATCCGTGGGTGTCTAAGTTCCATTAGGTACCACCTATAGGCCATTGGAGGCACCCACAGTCCACTCAGTGCTCTCCAGCATTCCATGAGTGACATCGCTGGAGTACTTACTCAGAGACAAGAACAACTGTCCAGTCAAAGTGGCACCGCGATGTTACCAAGGAGTTGCGTGAAATGCGCAAGATCATGGCTACATGGAGTGGAAATAGGACTCCCACATGGCTGCCATGGCTGCCTACCACAGAGACGTTGGTGGAGTCTTGCAAGCCCTGCAACTCATCATCACTGCAGTGATGCCTCAGCATTTGGCACAGATGAATGCTGCTGCACCTTCAACATCCACCTCTTACCCCACTGATGTGTCAGTGCCTCCCAGTGCTACTGCCAATCCACCATCACCCTCACGGGAGGCACATGACACATCAGAGGAGGAAGATGTGGATGAAACAACATTTATAAGGAGGAGGCAGCACTAGCATTCATCTGTGTCAAATGGACAGTTTCTGCCTAGCCTTGTGCTTAGCATCATGCCTCGGAACATCATCTGTTACTGTCCTCAGATTGACTCTGCTACATTCACCTTGGACTTTTAATGGACTGCCAATTTGGCCATTGATCCCCAATGACACCCCAATCAGCCTCCTGGCTGAACTTGTCTCTGGACAAGTTCCCCCCAAAGGGCTCTGTCTGGCCCTCCACCGGCCATTTCAACAATGTGGGGGTTGTTGTCCAAATAACTGGGCCTGTCTGTTGACTCCAGGACATCACTTGTCAATAAAAGCACTAAAGGCACAAAGATGTGTTTTTCCTGTGGCCATTCAAGTATAGACGTGTCAAAAATGCATGAGCAGTCTAGGCAGCAAAACTAATCTAGAGGGCCATTAGTAAAAGGGTCCTGTTGAGTCTGTGTCCCTGGTATGCAGTGAGATGACAGGATATGTGTGAACTAGCCAATTCCTCATATCTCAAATTCAGCATACTTGTTGGAAGTTCACATTTCCCTACGTTCAGGATGGGGATAGTGACTTGGATCAATGTTCAAGTCAGTGTCATGCCACAAGAAGCGGCTTCACCTAGCATTGCTAACAAATCATACTTGGCATATCTACTCATAGTCAATGGTGTGGACAATGGTTGTTGTGATGGGTGTCATGCCATTCCACATTTCAAGATAGAGCCCTCACCATATTCACAAAGATGGTGAAGCATAATGGGGCATATTTGCAAGCCCCTATCGCCACCACAACGTCACTTTCAGTGACATTGTGGTGGCGACAGGGGCTTTGCCTCATTTACAAGGCAGTGTTAAGCCACTTAACGTGGCTTAACGCTGCCTTGTAAATAAGGCACACTTTCACGCTGTACTCAGTGTGAAAGGGGAGGGCAAAGGGTGTTACGGTGAGTGTTCCACCGCAACACCCATTGATTTTGACGCTGCCCCCTATGTACAAAGGTGGCGTAAATAGGAGGCAGCACAAAAATTAAGAGCTTGGAAAACATGGTCTTACCCACGTGCAACAAGGAGAAATGCTTTATTTCTCCTCGGTTTTGCTGTTTCTATGTGTGCTGCCTTGTGCAGCACACATAGAAACAGAAAATTGCCATTGATAGTGTATGTGCAGGAAGGTGACCCTTCCTTCACATAAACAATCCAAAATAAAAATGACATTTCCCAACTTCTATGTGTGCTGCATTAAGCCGCACACATAGAATTTTCTAAACGCCTCGAATGATCGTTCATGTGCAGGAAGGGAGACCTTCCTGCATATAAACAATCATTTCCCCAATGCAGACACCCTTGCACTATGTTGCAAGGGTGCATGTGTTGGCGCTAGGCAGCTGAACTCAGCGCCAGCGCTAGGGGAAACGCAGGGGTGTACCGCATTCTTGTGAATATGGCGCAACCCTGCGTTTTCTGAATGGAGAAGCATGGCAATAGCAATGTTTGCTTAACGCCACTCTTCATTCAGTTCTAAATATGTCTCAATGTGCCTTACAACTCCATCAGTTCCTCATAAGATGCTAAATAAATCAGCAGACTATCCCTATGCAAGGTCATAAGTCAACTTGCCAGCCTGAAATTCATGCATGTTGTCTGATCAAAATCCAACAGCAGTATGACAGTAGCCTTTCCCTAGAAAATAATGTCATGACCACACTTAGACATTTAAATGATAGTTTTGTGACTGAATCTGTTGTATCCAACTTCCAAATCACCACTCCATCAAATCACTTCAAACAAGTGCCACCACAAATCACAAACCACTAACAATTTATTAAATCTTATAATGAATACCTAACTTAAACTAATACTAATTACTTCAGCTAACCTAATCTAAACTAACTAACTAAATTTTACACTAAACTAACTACATTATCTAATACTAAACACTCAACAACATAAATGAGACATCAACCCCCCCTTAAAGCACATCTTCAGACGGGACAAAGACAGCCTAATCTAAACATGAACTAACTAAACATATATTCTAGACAAATATATATTTTTTTGTATTTTTTTTTTTACAAGAAAAAATACATCTACCCCCCACCCAAAGGAAAAGGAAACTTAGCCCATAACACTACATAAATTGAATAAAACAGCTAAAACCTTACACTAACTATTACTACTCTAAAACTACATTTAATAACACACAAAATCTTACACTAACTAATAAACAGTATTCAAAAAGGAATAGAGGGACTGTATGAAGGGGGAAGGATCACAAATCTGGCCGCTCACAATGGGAGCCCCAGGGCACCCTTGATGTCCTGGAGGTGGGTTTTAATGTCCGATACGTCCCTCTCCACTTGTGCCAATCTCATATTTATGTCCAGTAAACACCGACGGTCCCTGTTCGTGTACCTGACAGCATGTGTCCGGGGTGCAGATGGCAGCGATTCAGTGCCTTGTGTGGGAGGTTGTGAGGGGGCACTTGTTTGCGTGCCTGAAGCAGGTGCAGCAGGTTGAATATGTGGTATTTGACTTGGAGTAGCAGCTCGGTGGTGCTGTCTGGACCCACATCTGACATTAGAAGGGCCTGGCATTGCTTGGGTGTCCCTTCCTCCACTTTCCATGTAAATTCTGGCAGTGATTTCCATTTACCAGCTGCCCGGCCCTCTCAATACCTCCTCACCATTGCATGGTATCCCTTGGCCACACGTCGTATATATGCAGGTATCGTTCCTTCCTGACTTGGAACTCTCATACCTCCTCAGGCAACATGTTGTCTAATAAATAAGACATATGACAATATGTAAGATCAAAAATGAATGACAATGTTCACCATTTAAGTTTGAAACACAAGTGCATGAAAACATGGACTCCACACTCTCATCAAATGTTTGATACTTCCAACATGACCTGAACTATGCAATGTGAATTAAAGGAACAATTACAACCTGATGGTGTTACTGACCTGTCAATGTATGGCATGGGACATATCAAGGACAGAGTAGAGTCACAACATTTGCAGATTAGCAGAGTTAAATGATGGTGCTGACACATACTCAGACTGAGTCTACCAGGGGAATGACCTCAAGGAGACAGCTTGACAGGCCCATTGCAGAGCCAGGACATGCCAGAACAAAAAAGACATGGGGGCATCTTCACAAGGAAGTGGCGGAGCGTGGCATTGGCCTCCTTGGCTTAACGCCATGCCCTGCAACTTCATGAACGCAGGTCTGCACCATATCTACAACAGTATGGTGCAGACCGGTGTTTACCCCTGCGCTACTGCAACATTTATGCCTCCTTGCGCCTACGCAGGCCCTGTTGCATCATGGTGCAAGGGTTTCTGCATTGATGGGAAGATTGTTAATTTGCCGGAGGGTGCCCCTTCCTGCACATAAACAATCTTTAACTGACATTGTGCCACTTCTATGTGTGCTGCTTGATGCAGCACATATTGAACTTACAAGATGTCATTTTTTCAAAGATTGTTCATGTGCTGAAAGGCTCACCTTCCTGCACAAGAACAATCAATGGTGTCTTGCTTTTTTCATGTGTGCAGCACAACGCAGCACACATTGGAACAGCAGAGATAATGAGTAAATAAACCTTTCTCATTACAGCGCATTTTTCCAAAACATTTTGCCCAGGGTAGTACACATTATGCACTCCAACATATTCACGCTGGGCTTGTAGATAGGAGCCAGACCTCCGAATTGTTGGTTGTACAGGTATACATTGCCCACTATTTGCAGCCAATATATGGTGTGAAAAGGTGGTATAAAGCAGTATTGGGCATCAATCAGAGGGAGTTGGCTTAACGCTGCATCGTGACTAAGGCTAAGCCACTCTTGCTACCACAATGTTGTTCCAAGTAGCATTGCAGAGGCAATGGTGTCCTTGTAATATGCACCAACATGTTAGGATACAATAGATCAGAGGCAAGACAGTGACTGTAGACAGAAATTAAGTGTCGGCACCTAACTATCCCTTACAGTGATGTTGACTCATCCAAAGGAGGTGTGACTCTGGCTCATGCCACACAAACTATTTTCTTCTTGTACACCAGCTCTCATCTTGTGTATGTGACTGACTCTTCGGACTGATACCTGTAACTGACAACTGGTGCTCCAACGAACTGATCATCATTGACTGATATCTCAGTCCAGGCTGTACATGCATTCCATGTCTGGTCATAGCCATCACCAACATCACTCACATGTTTCCTCTCCTGTATGTATGCTGTGGAATCTACATGCATCGGCTGGAGTGACATACCCCTTCTGAAGTTCTGGACTATGTGAAGGTGTCAGTGTAACTTCACAGGTTTCATTGACTGAATCAGTCAGTACAGACTGACCAAATCACATGTCATTTAGCTGTTGACATGCTATGTGAGCCTAAACTCCCACATACACATGATGCAATGCCTAGAAGGCATCTAAACCTAGTGATTTGGACATGAATTCACATCTGATTTCACGGTATAATGCATTTTTTCTGGCACACTGTGTGACAGTTGCATACAGCATTTATTTGGGATTGAGCACCCCCCCGCCACACCATGCAAAGAATGGAAGGAATTTGGACACAATGGATTCCATTGGATCACACATCTGTTGGGACATATCTCCGATGGACAACCTTGGATATGTATGTTGTATTGTATTGATATTACAACTCAGCAATATGGGTCTCACATGCTGCTAATGCATGTTGGCAAAACAAGGTGCCTTGATAACGTGGCTACACTGATTTGCATACACAACAGTGTCCATTTGCTATGGATAGCACCAAAGCAGGCACACTTGCACATTTGTGGCAGATTGCCTACATGTTTGGCATGCCGTGAAAATTCCTCTGAGACAGGACAAAAGCCAGTGATAAGCAGGATATTTGCTAATATGGTGTGGTGAAGAATTTGATTACCTGGGGATGTGCAACATTAAGTCAGGAAGTAAAATGCTGTTCTCAATCACAACATCATAAATTTGTGCATACATCTAAATTTTCAGCACCCTCATCACACTAGAGGTGAGGTCCATATGACACACACCCAGTCTGTGTTCAACTACATACAGGAGCATTTCTATCAAATCGTCACATCTCACAAAGAAAATATATGAGGAAGGCACTTACCAGTGGCGTGTGGGTCCATGAAAGCATCTACATCACCCTGAGTTATCAGTGGTCTTCCAGCTGTGAGTCATGTAAAAAACTTGAATTAGTATCAGACGTGAATTTCCACATGTCATGTTCATCATCAGATTCATCTACATACAATTCGATGGCCTGTAACAGTCCTGTCACTGTTCATGTTGCATACATAACGGGATCTGCTTTGTCTGTCTGATACACAAAACATGACTATTGCAGCCGTGTGGACCACAGGACAATCTTGCTACTATATGTGATCATTTTGCACACACTGCTTGAGTGACACATTCACAAGGCTCCCTTTTCAGCAACTACGTCATTTTCTCAACATTGGGTAGTCAATATGAGCTTAACATATTTCACAAGGGTGTGTTCAGACAGTTGACATGATCTGATCCCACATTGTGTATGAGGCCGACTTACACACCAAAAATAGTGACAAGTGTTCCAATGGGAATGGGTTTTTTGATGGACATTACACAACACCGATGTCATATTGCAATGTAGATGATTTAAAAGTGTGGCAGACATGTGATCCAGCGCCTACATTGGGAACTGTTAACAAATGCTTAGACCCTTCCACAACGGGGATAGACAAGTTAGTCTATCAGGCAGTGGGTTTTGTCATGTGTGCTGCATTGTGCAGTTCACTTGGTCACTTAATGCCCATTGAGAGTCATCACACACAAATATCCTTATACAGTATCTTGATATGCTGCACTATGCTGCACACATTAAAACGTGACACAGCACTTCATTATATTTTATGCATAGGATTGTACACCTTCTTGCACATGGTCATGCATCATCATCAACACTGGCACACTTGCACAATGGTGCAAGTGTGATTGTGTTTGAGCCAGGCAGCTTTACTAATAAATGGATGACATCATCCTGTAGCGTTTGTTACATTGTGCCACTGACTACATTTGTTGACAGGAAAAACATACGGTGATTTAATGAAACTTTTGCCATGTACGGATCACTGACAGAATATCGAGGAGAAGAATATCGACCTGCCACAATATCGAGGTAAAAATATCGAGTGACAGAATATCGACTTCCTATCTACAAACAGGTAAGTACAAAAATATCGAATCCTAAATATCGTTGTTAATAATATAGGAGGTCATTACGATGGCGGACGGAAAAACAACCGACCGCCATGGTAGCGGGAAAACACCGCCCGCCGCTACCGCGGGAAAACCGACTGCTAGATTAGGATCCTCGGCGGTAAAAATCCAACCGCGGCGGAAAGGAGACCCGAGAAACCGCCGTTCGCCTGCGGAGAAGGCCCAAACCCGTCCGCGGCGGTCGGTTTCGCAGCGGAAACAGCCCAAACGACGCAACCACAGCAGAGACACCGCCATCGAAATTATGATATTCCCGACATCCCCGCGGTGCAGTGCGCTGTTTCCGACCGCCGCGGTCGACAACATCGAAGAATCAGTGAGACGGCGGAAGCGCGGTAGACGAGCCACCACTGCGGACGCTCTGTTAAAAAAATGGCGGTCGCTAGAAAAACACACAACATGGCCACAAAGTGCACCAACCAAACAAGGCATGCACCCAAAAATAGCTAACACAGCCCAAAGACACACCCCCATGGTAAACTCCAAAACTACAAATCCCAGGTTCACACACACACCACACCTGCTACCAATACCCATCCTGACACACCCACAGACACCAGTATAAATTCAGCCCCCAACATACCACAATCCTTTGCAAAACTCCACAACTGAGGGGACATCCACCACAGATGACAGGAGAGGCAAATCTGCACAACACACACACATCACCACCACCACCACCACTTCCACACCTGCACCTCTAACACCTTTGCACAGCACACACCATACACATCACAACCACCACTACCACTTCCAAACCTGCACCCTAAACACCTTGACACATCCCACACCATGTCACCACAGAGAATGCCCAAATTCAGTGAGAGTGAGTTGAGGGTCATGGTCGATGAGATAATCAGGGTAGAACCACAATTGTTTGGTAACCAGGTCCAACAGACACCACTAGCAACAAGGACGCAAATGTGGAGAAGGATAGTAGAGAAGGTCAATGCAGTAGGGACCGTGCCACGCAATAGAGATGAAATCGTGAAGAGGTGGCATGATCTGAAGGCAGTGGTCAAAAAGAAGAGAGCCAAGAACCATGAGCTGGCTCACAGGACAGGCAGTGGCCCTCCCGTTCCACTCAAAACATTCACTGAATGGGAGGAGAAGGTGCTTGGCATTCTACATCCAGAGAGTCTCTCAGGAATACCCGGGGAGTGGAGGCTGGTAAGTACAAACAAATGCCTAACATCACACAAATGTACTGTTACAAAATAATACCTCCTAGGTTCAAATTCATTCATGTGCACAACACTCCCCCAACACATCTCTCACAGATACAACAGACACTCCCCCTGAAGCCCCCCAAAGGTAGCTAGCAACATCACCATGGGTACATGTGTACATGCTGCCAGCACTACTACTCCCACCAGGCCCCCTTGTCCCACAGCTGAGCAGGATGGAGCACTGCCCCCACCCAGAAGCATGCCTCAGCCATTGTGTGCTACACCCTCACCTAACAGGTAGGTAGCCATCTTTATAGGGAGGTGGGTGGGTGTTTGGGAGGCCTGCACTACAACTCCCACCAGGCCCCCTTGGCCCACAGCTGAGCAGGATGTAGCCCTCCCCCCACCCAGAAGCATGCCTCAGCCATTGTGTGCTACACCCTCACCTAACAGGTAGGTAGCCATCTTTAAAGGGAGGTGGGTGGGTGTTTGGGAGGCCTGCACCACAACTCCCACCAGGCCCCCTTGGCCCACAGCTGAGCAGGATGGAGCACTGCCCCCACCCAGAAGCATGCCATAGCCATTGTGTGCTTCACCCTCACCTAACAGGTAGGTAGCCATCTTTACAGGGAGGTGGGTGGGTGTTTGGGAGGCCTGCACTACAACTCCCACCAGGCCCCCTTGGCCCACAGCTGAGCAGGATGGAGCACTGCCCCCACCCAGAAGCATGCCTCAGCCATTGTGTGCTTCACCCTCTCCTAACAGGTAGGTAGCCATCTTTACAGGGAGGGTGTTTGGGAGGCCTGCACTACAACTCCCACCAGGCCCCCATGGCCCACAGCTGAGCAGGATGGAGCACTGCCCCCACCCAGAAGCATGCCTCAGCCATTGTGTGCTTCACCCTCACCTAACAGGTAGGTAGCCATCTTTACAGGGAGGTGGGTGGGTGTTTGGGAGGCCTGCACTACAACTCCCACCAGGCCCCCTTGGCCCACAGCTGAGCAGGATGGAGCACTGCCCCCACCCAGAAGCATGCCTCAGCCATTGTGTGCTTCACCCTCACCTAACAGGTAGGTAGCCATCTTTACAGGGAGGTGGGTGGGTGTTTGGGAGGCCTGCACTACAACTCCCACCAGGCTCCCTTGGCCCACAGCTGAGCAGGATGTAGCCCTCCCCCCACCCAGAAGCATGCCTCAGCCATTGTGTGCTACACCCTCACCTAACAGGTAGGTAGCCATCTTTACAGGGAGGTGGGTGGGTGTTTGGGAGGCCTGCACTACAACTCCCACCAGGCCCCCTTGTCCCACAGCTGAGCAGGATGGAGCACTGCCCCCACCCAGAAGCATGCCTCAGCCATTGTGTGCTATACCCTCACCTAACAGGTAGGTAGCCATCTTTACAGGGAGGTGGGTGGGTGTTTGGGAGGCCTGCACTATAACTCCCACCAGGCCCCCTTGTCCCACAGCTGAGCAGGATGGAGCACTAGTCCCACTCATAGGCATGTGACGTCTGTGCAGCCGCACATGACACCATGCCACTTAGTCCACAGTCACCAACACAAATAATGCAAAACAGTTGTGTTGTAGTCACCATGCACAAGTCTCTGTTCAAAATTGACCCACATTGTGTACACTGTGCCAGGCATCACACACTGCAACACTAACAACGATCATGCTGCCCTGCAGCAGTGTCTGGCCGTTTGTATGGCAAAGTGCAAATCACCCATGTCATACCACAGTGTTACAATGTAAACAGTGGAAGTGCAGTGCACCCAAAAACTACACTGCAGCTGGGACTCACAATGCTAAACTAAGCACATCCCAAATGTCCTGCAACACACCCAGCTACCACAGTGCTGCACTGAATTGCAGAACAGCACCTTGTCTGAATTAAATTGTCAAAGGTGTCTTGTTTGGACCACCAATGTGTGTATGCATTGACAATGTTCACATCTCACACTGTCTGTCTGAACAGTGCTGGTATAGTCTGGCCCCAAAACCACACATTGTCTGCACAGGGCTGAGTACATCTCACACACACACCACTGTTGACCACAACATGTCAGTGTATGGATGCCCTGGAACAACTGCTTCACCAGTACTGTGCTCATGTTCTCAGGTCCACAAATACCATGAAACCATGACAGTGTGGAAATGTATGCTGGGTGAGATCTTCACCCTGCTGTATGTCACCACTGTGCTACGAGACTATACCCCTTGCCCTATTGTGCCTTCAAATGTCGGGGGAGTGAACCCCACAGCCAGATAGCTGGGACAACAGTGATGGTGGGCTATACCCCATGACCAAATGTAATCTGAAATCAATGGGTACAAAAAGCCACACACACATCATGCTCACCACACGCACATACCATCCAAAGATTTCTACCAAGTCACATAGCCATGTCATTGCTCACCTTCACCTCAAACGGTAGTTAGCCATCTACACAGTGAGATGGTGTAGTGTGTTTGGCTATCCGTCCCACAAAATGCAACATGCATGCTGTTCCACCACTATGGAGGATGGGACACTACACCCCCAATAAGAAGCATGTGGCAGGCAATGTATGCTACCCACCCAACTCACAGGTAGGTAACCGCATCGCACAGGTCGGGGTGTGTGGGGCTGGGAAGCTTGCACAACAACTCACACGGGCCCACCTGACCGCCAGCACACAAGATCCATTACTTCCTGGCACCAACATGCATGTGTCAGTCATTGCAATGTACACTTCAAAAGAACTGGCATGTGGACATATCATGCTGACTTGTCCCACACTGGACCAAGATGGAAGCCCTCATCATACACACACAGAGAGGTCTCTCAAATACAAGGAAAACACAGCAAACACAACATATCAACAGCCACAACATGCAGCCAGATATGCATTTAAAAAAACATGTTGGCATAGGACACCAGGCCTCTCAATGCACAACTGCACACCCAGATAGTATTGGCAACTACAGTGTGCACACACCTAAGAAAATGAAACTGTGACAGCAACCAAAGTGTGAATGACTGAAACACATGTAGATGGAACTCCGAGCACAACCATGCACACCACTACATGCCATCTGACAGTAGCAGTGGTCCAGACCACCTAGGATCTAATTAAAGCAAACTTAAGCATGTCTGGAATTGCAAATATAGAAATCTACACCACATTGAAAAGGTATGCATGAAACTACAATGGTCACTCACTGTGCAGAGTAAACCGCTGCAAGGGCTCAACAAGTGACACATACGCGTAAATGGATGACATATGATTGATCAATAACAGGATGCCAACATGAGACTGTCAATGTCAGAAAATTATATTGTGCATGTCATGTCTTGACAACTCCCAATATGGACAAGTAATGCATGTACCACAACAGCTTGTAATGCATCACTGGATGTCGGTCAATGCAAATTTGTACAGTGAACAACTGCTGGATGTACAAACAGTTGATGTAACACTGCTAACACAAACTTTGATGGGTGCAACACAATGACCATTTCTCATCTGACCCACAGGTGACCAAGAACTCACTGCAGAGGATGACACCACCCTGCAGAGCCAGTCCCCCCCCGGAACAGAGACAACTGGATGAGGACTCCCTGGATTCCTTGGATGAGGAGCTCCATGCTGGCCCATCTGGTGTGGCAGGCCGCAACCAGTCCCAGGCACCCATTGTCCCCCCAACCACATCAGCTGCAGCCCCTGACCATCCTCTGACAGCTGCTGTCACGGCCTGTGTGTCAACCACTACCACCACCACCACCACCACAGCTGTCCGCAACACCCTCCCTGCCCCAGGGGTTGAGCAGCCCATCACATCGACTGCGGAGGCCAGGGAGAGGATGCATCGGGCCAATGTGAGGACCGGACAGGACCGTGGCAGCAGTGCAGCTGGTCGGGACAGGGTCATGCAGAGGGGGACTGATCCTGGGACAGAAGCCCTGGGCCACATCGACAGAGTACTTGGGGCCTACCAACAGGCCCAGGGACGAATGGGCCGGTTAGAGGAAGAATCTCGGGAGCACCTCCTGCTGCTGAGGTCCATGGACACACGCATGGGACAGATTGTGGACCTCTTGGGGCAGTTAGTGGCGGTTCTGAGGGACAGGCAAGCGCAACATTCTACCCCTCCACCTCCCCCTGTTGGGCAGCAGGATGACACTTCATCATCCTCCCCTGCGTCCACAGAGGGGGGTGAGTCCTCAGACACCACTGCCCCTCCAGCAGTGGCCCCTCCAGTCAATCGCAAGAGGGGCCATCCAAGGAAAGGCCAGGGGGACTCACGTGCCAAAGCACCTGCCAAACGCTAGTCCCCGAGCCAGCCATGATGGCAGACCACTGCACCACTGCATTGACCTTTTGGACTATCCTTCACCACACTGCCATGTGAATGGCATCTATCTGTTGGACTGGGTCTCCACATCATTGAGGGGACTACTCAAGTATCTCATCTACCATGACTGTCAACTCACTTCTTCAATTCCCCCCTTCACATCTTCTCCACCCTCACATGTCACAGTTGTAAATAAATACACCTTACACACATGTTGTTGTGTCTGCTCCGTCTTTAATACAGGATGTGCAACCTTCACCGTGTAGGACATGGTCCAGGGGAATGGAATGTAGGTAACAAGTGAGATGCTGAAGGGACCTAGGGAAAACCGCAGAACAAGAGTCACTTGTATGGGTGTGGCATTGCACACATCACACAACACTTGTCAACAAGGTACTCAGATCTACAAACTTTACACAGAGCAACAGTCACCATAGAGACATTCTGTATCACACTAACCAATCACACATACATTGGCAGGCAGCAATGAGTCAACACCAAGCTGCAGTCAGCAAGCTCACATACACCCACACAGCAACAGCAACACCATCAGACCATTTTGTCCCTTCTACATCGTCACTCACCTTCAAGTGAAGTAGCGGGTGATGAGCTGTCGACGCATGTCGAGCCCTTCCTCCTCTCCACTGCCCTCGTCACTGGATCCGGGTTGATTTGCAGGCGGCGGCCTTGGCTGCTCATCATCGTCATCCAGGATCAGGGGTATTGCCTTGCGAATGGCCAGGTTGTGGAGCATGCAGCATGCCACCACTATCTGACACACCTTCCCTGGCGAGTACATAAGGGCACCTCCAGTACGGTCCAGGCATCGAAATCTTGATTTTAGGAGACCAAATGTCCGTTCTATCACATGCCGTGGAATCCAATGGGCATCATTGTATCACACATCAGCTGGCGTGACGGGATTCCGCAATGGGCTCAGCAACCACGGGCGGTTCGGATATGCCGAGTCACCTGGGTGTGAGAGACACAGATTAACCTTGCAGTCCCAAAATGCAACACAACAGCATGTCACACACACACCACTCTAATCCACTATGCATACTCACCCACAAGCCATGCACGCTCAGGAAGCAGATTGGCCATCAGCTGAGGAACGATGCTGCTGCGCAAGATGTGAGCATCATGGACTGAGCCGGGAAACTTGGCACACACGTGTGAGATGATCATGTCCGCCAGGCACACCACTTGAACATTTACCGAGTGTGAATGCTTGCTATTGCGGTAAACCTGTTCACATGCCTGTGGTGGCACAAGCCCAACATGTGTTCAATCAATTGCACCAATGACATGGGGGATATGTCCAAGGGCATAGAAATCGCCCTTCACAGCCACCAACTCAGGCCCCCTGGGAAAATGGATATATCTGTCTTTGTACAGCATCATGGCTGACAGGACATCCCTCAGCACCATGCTGAACATCGGCTGTGACATCCCGCCGGCACTTGCGACCGTGTGCTGGAATGAGCCTGTTGCAAAGAAATGCAGGCATGCCATCACCTTAGATGTTGCGGTGAAAGCTGTTGGATATGTCCGACGTGGCTGCAGGTGGGGCTCCAACATGGCACATAGGTTCTGCAGGGTTTGTCGGTCCAGCCTGAATTTGCGGATTATATCCTCATTCTCCATGTCTGCCAGGACTGTGAACGGACGATGGATATTGGGCCTCCTCCTCCTAGGACAGATCACAGTGCACAGATGTCAATGCAGAAGACCATGAAATGTGCATCAATCTTGACCAAATATGTAACAGCCCTACACACGACAAAGGCGCAATCCTCGACCTAGTAATCTCTAAAGTGGACTCTACACAGCTCGACTCGATCATCCCCTGTGACTGGTCGGACCATCACATCATTACTTTCCAAGTCCTGGAAACAGTTAAACGACTCCCAACTCAACCCCTAAGAACTAAGATCTGGAAGAGAAACCTGAAAAACGTCGGCCCTGACCTTACAGCATCAGCTAACTCAAACCTTCTCTGCCCCCCGGAAGACCTAACCGATATCCAGGGGCTGACCACTTACTACTTTCACTCCATGAACAACCTACTGGACGAAATAGCCCCGCTTCAACTGAAAAGAACTTCCACAAAAAACTCAAAACCTTGGTATGATGGGAGGCTTAATGCAGACAGACGCTCTCTCAGAGTAATTGAACGACGTTGGAGAGCCGCACCCTCAGCTGACCACCTCAAGCTTCTAAGAATCGCCAGAAACTCCTATTTTAGAAAGATCAGAAAATCTAAAACCGACTTCTTCAGGACTCAACTAGACCAAGCCAAGAACCGCCCCAAAAAGCTATTCGATCTTATCAAAACCCAAACCAAGAGCGTTCCCAGTCTCCCTAATGCTATCCCACTCACTCTTCCCAATTGCGATGAATTTGCCTCCTTCTTCGCTTCTAAAACAGAATCCATAAAATCAGATCTACTCAAGGACTTCTTATCCCTCTCAGACTTGATAAAGAATTCATCACTGCCCCCTGCTGATGCACAAACTAACGACCTCCCAAAATTCAAACTCAAAAACAACGCAACCTGGTCCCACTTCAACACTTACAGTGAAAACTCCATATTAAAGACGCTAACCTCTCTGAAACCCTCCAATCATTTCACAGACCTGCTCCCGGCTAATTACTTAAAAGACTTCATCCCTGTGATACTACCTCTTTGGACCAAGATCATAAATTCGTCCCTCCTGCAAGGATCCATTCCAGACATCCTGAAAACTGGTCAGGTGTCGCCTATCCTAAAGAAAACAACAGCTGACCCCTCGGACCCAAATAACTATCGTCCAATTTCTAACATACCTATGCTAGCCAAACTCCTGGAAAAATGCGTTAACATGCAGCTGAACAGCCATATTGATCAATTCAACCTGCTTAACCAATTTCAATCAGGCTTCCGAACAGGTCACAGTACCGAATCAGCCATGACACACATAATCGACGACGCTCTAAAAATCCTGGACCAAAACGAAACCTGTTTACTTATCCTACTCGACCTGTCATCAGCATTTGACACCGTCAAACACGGAAACCTGCTTGAACTCATGAAACACAGAATGGGAATGTCTGGAACTGTATTTAACTGGTTCGCCTCTTTCCTCCAAAATAGATCCCAAAGATTCAAGGTCAACCAATCCCTGTCCAACCCCATGCCTGTCACTTTAGGAGTTCCACAAGGCTCCTCCCTCTCACCCACCCTTTTCAACCTATTTATGGAACCTCTTACCGATCTCCTCAGTCTCGCCAAGATTCACTTCCATATGTATGCAGACGACACCCAAATCTACATCAAGATCCACTCACTTGATGACATCAAATCGCTCAACACCACACTACAAAAAACCCAAACATGGCTAGCCGAAAACCATTTGAAACTAAACTCCCTCAAAACGGAATTCCTCTTAATCGCTCCCCCAAAAAAACTCCCCCATCCTGGATTGGCTGAAGCACTTAACAGCTCTCAAAGGACAACCTCTCATCGTCGTCTCAGCGAAATCGCTAGGTGTAACGCTTGACAGCAACCTAAAGATGCAGAAGCATATCAGCGCCTCCACAAAAGGAGCTAACTTCCACTTGAAGACCTTGCGAAAACTGAAACCCTTTCTGCCAGCCTACGATTTCAAACAAGCAGTACAAGCCCTAGTAATCCCTAGAGTCGAATATGGGGCGGTAACCTTATGCGGCCTACCAAGGTCTTCGACAGCCCCACTTAGAGCCACTATCAACTCAGCTGCGAGACTCATTACGGGCTCAAAGAGAAACTCTCACATATCCCCTGACCTGAGAGCTCTCAACTGGCTACCGTTTGAAGCTAGAATTCATCTGAAAATCGCTTGTGTGACGCACAAGGCCCTACACCACAACTCCCCGCACTACCTAGCTCAGAAATTGGTGCTCTCTGCGGGCATCAGAGCCTCCAGGAGTGCCAAGACTCTTCTTCTAAAACCACAACGATTCGCCAAGAAAAAAACCTATAACCGATCCTTCTCTGGTATGGCTCCTAGGATCTGGAACGCTTTGCCCATTGAAACAAGAATGAACCCGTCCACTACCTCCTTCAAAAAGAAGTGAAAGCGATCCTCATGGCTAAATTCATGTGATCTCTCTGTCCTTTTACTGCATATTATTATTAGTTCTGTGTTTATGCTCCATAGTTGTCCTTTTGTTTTCACGCTAGTTTATTGATACGTGTATAAGCTGCTTATAGCTGTTTCACCCTTATCTTTGTGTGCTATATTGTGTTTTCTACATATGACTTGTAAAGCGCTCTGATACTCGCAAGGGTCTTGTTCGCGCTATATAAAACCTTCAAAATAAATAAATAAATAAATAAATCACATCAATTTTTTCAACAGACACATTCCCAAGTCTTACAACATGCACCATTAACCGACAGGGCACTTCACAAGTAGGTACACATCAGGCACACTACTCGTACACCTGTCCTCTTACCAGCAGCAATTATCTGTGCACCCCTCCGGCTCATTCACATGCACAGTGTGATATACTAACAGATATGTGTGCATACCTGTGAGTATGACCCCCAGCATATGTTACTAATTGCAATACTACCCAAAAACACCATGTTGCTGGCCCTGATACACCTACCAAAACAGGTTGCACATGGTACACTTCAACTACACACTGACCACCGGCTGAGCGTGGGGGACACGTGTGTGCATGTGCATTGGACAATGTGCCAGTTGCTGATGCCCCTAGTTCAGAAAATGACGACAGTGTGCGTTACATTGCACACACAGACATTGACCATTATCTACATATGCTATGCAACACATTAACTGGACAGTCTACATGTCATTACACAGCACATGTGACATGTGCGAGTGTAGGTGCCCATGCAATGTACTGGCGACCCATATATAGTATGTGTTGGTGACGTGGAGTGACATGTCCCTTCTGTGCATTTGCCCTCATGAGGACCCTTCAATTGTTGAGACACTGGGCACTGTACATGTTGGCCTATGCAGAGAGCTGGAGGACACGTTAGGTGCAGCACAGCTACTCCACAACTCCATTAACGCTCACTCCAGGCACTGTCTGGCAGACATATGGCGGTGCCTACCGCCTGGCCCCTGTGGTGTGGCACCACCCATAACCCAGGCACGATTGCGGGTGTTACCGCCAGCTATGTATGTGACAATGGCGGTCACCATTCACCGCTACCCAAATCACGGTCACTCCAGGAACTGTCTGGCAGACATATGGCGGTGCCTACCGCTTGACGACTGAGGTGTGGCACCGCCCATTACCCAGGCATGATCGCGGGGGACACTGCCAGCTATGTATGTGACAATGGCGGTCACCATTCACCGCTACCCAAATCACGGTCACTCCAGGCACTGTCTTGCAGACATATGGCGGTGCCTACCGCTTGATGACTGAGGTGTGGCACCGCCCATTACCCAGGCACGATCACGGGGGACACCGCCAGATATGTATGTGACAATGGCGGTCACCATGCACCGCTACCCAAATCACGGTCACTCCAGGCACTGTCTGGCAGACATATGGCGGTGCCTGCCGCCTGGCCCCTGAGGTGTGTCACCGGCATGGACCATGCCCTTGCAGCCAATGGGAAGCAGCCTCGTGGTAGCCTGATGCGAGTTTGAAAATCACGGTAGGCGTGCACCACCCCCGCGGAGGCGGTCACTGGAGGCATTCAAAAGATGCACCACCGCGGTAGCGCGCACATGGCCCCTACGGTGTGTCACCGGCATGGACCATGCCCTTGCAGCCAATGGGAAGCAGCCTCGTGGTAGCCTGATGCGAGTTTGAAAATCGCGGTAGGCGTGCACCACCCCCGCGGAGGCGGTCACTGGAGGCATTCAAAAGATGCACCACCGCGGTAGCGCGCACATGGACCCTACGGTGTGTCACCGGCATGGACCATGCCCTTGCAGCCAATGGGAAGCAGCCTCGCGGTAGCCTGATGCGATTTTGAAAATCGCGGTAGGCGTGCACCGCCACCGCGGAGGCGGACATTGGATGTATTTGAATGAGGCAGACCTGGTACACCAATAGCAGCACCCTGGGACCACTAACACAGCCCCAGGGGCCTATATATGTGTGGGAGGGTGCACCACATTCCCACAGCTACCAGGGACTGCTGACTGACAACCCTCCACCTGCTGCTGCTGCCTCAAGGGACTGCTGGCTGCCACACTGCACCTGCTGCTGCTGCCTCAAGGGACTGCTGGCTGCCACCCTCCACCTGCTGCCTCAAGGGACTGCTGTCTGCCACCCTCCACCTGCTGCTGCTGCCTCAAGGGACTGCTGGCTGCCACCCTCCACCTGCTGCCTCAAGGGACTGCTGGCTGCCACCCTCCACCTGCTGCCTCAAGGGACTGCTGGCTGCCACCCTCAACGTGCTGCTGCTGCCACATGTCCATTGTGATGTCGAGGACTCAGAAGATCCGTGCCAGTCCCTTCACCAGTGAGGAGATTTGGGTCCTGGTAGACGGGGTGCTTGCACAGTACCCAAGGCTTTATGGCGGCCCTAATGTCGTGGTAAGTCTCCCAGACTGTGAGTGAGAGTGCAGGGTGTGCACAAGTGGGGTGGAGGTGCTTCGGTATGTGTCAGTGGTTGTGGGGCTCTGACATGCACTGCCTATCATGTTTACTACAGTGGGAAGGGCTTGGTGGGCTCTTTCACACGTTGCCCTGCATGCCTATCCTGAGTAGAGGGACATGTCCTGTAGTGTCAGCCATACAGTGCAGCTGCATTTTGAGGATGCAGGAGTCTGGCCAGTTATCGTTTGTGTGAATGGCTGTGTTGCTCCAAATTAACCCACTCAGTGTCAGTCCACCTGCCCTGCACAGTCCTCGTCGAATGCCACATGTCCACATCACTGCATGTACAGTGTGTTCCATGTGTGTTTGGGTCACGCCTCTTCATCTAAGTCCCATCTCTGCCATGTAGATTGCACAGGAGCAGGCGTGGGAGAAGGGTGTGTGTATGACAGTTGTTGTCACTCTATGTGAGTTCCAGGACACAGTGAGGCTTTCACAGGGCTAGGACACTTAGGAATGTGCAGTGTTGGACGCAGTGAGTCCAACAACAAGACACATGTTTTGCTATCTTCTCTATGTGTAGTTGTAGGTAACTGCAGACAGTAGCTGCAGCCAGACTACACGTTGCTTGCTGTGTTGGTATCCTGCATGTGAATGGGATGTGGAGGTACTGTGTCCACCATCGAAGATGCATGCCTGTACGTCTGATTGACCAATGACATTGCACCATGTTCACAGCAATTGTTGGCTATGTGACAGTTGTAGCTGGAGTTTTGGATGAGTCACTGTCGTGCTACTGCATTTTCGTTGTGTTGTCATTGTGCATTGTGTCACTGGAACCTCACCCCTCTTGTCTCCCATTGCCTGCAGCTGAAGGTCCACCAGCGTAAAGCCGTGTGGAGGGCCATTGCCTCCAGAGTCCGGGATCTCGGTGTGTCAAACCGAAGGCGCACCCACTGTCATAAAAGGTGGGACGACATCTGCCGGCTGAGCAAGAACGTGGCCGAGATGACGCTGGGGCTGCTCCCTTGGACTGGCAGGTTGGCTAGGCGCAGCATGACACCACTAATGGCCCGCATCCTGGCTGTCACACAACCTGAGCTGGACAGACAACTGAAGGAGCATCAGCAGCGAGCCAGGGGTGAGTATGTGTTGCAGGCTGCCTTTGGCTGGGAGTGGGTGCATGTGTCTACAGAGTGTGCAAATTGTCAGCTGTGTGACGTTGGTTGTGTGGTGCAATGTTTTGGGAGTGGCCTCTGTGCTGGGTGTATGTGCCATGCTTTTGCCCAAACGGTGCTTCATGAAGTGAGTTTTAGCACTGTGCATCTCTCTTACATTTGGAGTTGTGGCCTTCAGGTACCTTCTGCTGTGGGGTAGTGTGTGAATTCAGATGGATGGGAATGCCAGTGTGCCAACTGTGAATGCTTTTCAATGAATGCGTGCAATTCCAGACCTCAGATGTCTGCCAGTCAGACATCTGAGGCCAATGTGCAACAGTAGATGTGCCCATGGACTCGATATGGTGGATGGCATGTGTGCAGGGTCATTGTGGGCTGGTATGTTGTAGTCTGTGTGGTCCCCTACTGCTCCACACATGTAGGTGATGTGCACCATGTCGTGGTGTTCATCCTTGCCAACATTGGGACAGTGTGTGTGCACAGGCCATTTTGGGGCTGTGTCTGATGTGAGCCAACTGCAGGATGGTGTGCTGTGTGAGTCACCTGGGGCACTTATGGCAGGATGTGTGGCGGACATGCACCGTTGTGTTGAGATTTTGGGTGGCAAGATATATGTGTGCACAGGGTGGCATGCAATGTGCTGCACACCTCTTTCTAGGATGCACATGTATTGGCACGTGTTAGTTCTGTTGATGCCACTCATCTCACAGTACTTCTCTCTCCTATGCAGCAGCTTCCGTATGTGCAGAGGGAGAGGGGACGGACACCAGTGGTGAGGCTTCCAGTGCAACAGCCGCACCGGAGCAGACTGACACAGATGCGACCAGCGCCGAGGAGGGGGACAGGAGTCTGCTAGAGGATTCACAGCCGGAGACACAAAGCTCTACCTCATCTGACGCCAGCGGTGACACATCCATGTTGGGGGGTACAGGGAACGGGGACTCAGCCTCCCTTCAACCTCCACTGGTGCTGCCCGTGTCCGCACGAGTAGGAAGGGAAGAGTCACCTTCACCCCAGGCACAGCTGCCCAAGCCCATGTCAGCCCTGCTGCCCTCAGTGCAGAAGCAGTCGAGCTATTGCGCCAGCTGTGTGTGGGGCAGACAGCACTTCTCAATGCCTTCCAAGAGCACGACAAAAAGTTGGGGCAGGTTATAGCTTTCATGGAGGGCTTACATTCAGACGTAGGTGGGCTACACCAGACTGTGCAGTCCTTGTCATCAACTGTGACAGCAGCCCTGCAACAGGCACATAGTCAGGGAGCGGCTCCCAGCACTCGGTCTGGCCCCGTGTCACTGTGCACCTCTAACGACAGTGACAATGCTCAACGGACCAAAAAGTCCCGATACAGAACCCGCAGCACACAGGAGCAGCAGCAGCCCAAGCGTACTAGGGCGCAGACACCATCCCCACATAAGAGTAAGGCCACCCCAGAGCACAGAGAGAAAAGCCCATCAGGCGACAGCAAGGGCCACAAAGCAAAGAAAAAAGCATCAGTATCACAGGCCTCACCTTCCTCCCCTGCCAAAGACTCCCCTGTCCCAAAGACGTCTCGCAGAGGCAAAAAGACAGTTTCCACACCCACTGAGAAGGTGTTGCCTGCAAACATTACACAGGATGAGGGCCCCATGGATAATCCGTCCTTGACCTCCACTCCCATCCCAAGCCCTGCGAAGCCAGCACGGGAGGACACTGTAGGGGGCAAAGCTGGTGGACAGAGGGAGGCAGGGCGGCGGCAAACACCAGGCAAGGCCACAGCGGGATCCAGCATGTCCCCAGAGGGAGGGTCACCATCCACACCAGAATCAGCTTTGGTGTTGGGCTCACCTGTTGTGTCTGCCCCAGTTCCCCTCAATCCACAGACAGGGAAGCCTTTCAGGATCCCCAAGAAGTGGAGAGGCACCCCTCCACAATCTCCGGCACACACTGTGTCTCACCAGGGCATGAGTCCACCTCCCCAGCCCCCCAGCTACCACATGCACAGTTGGCTCTTCCACAGTTGTTACTCCCACTGCCCAGGGCAGTACTCCAACTGACCCCAACACACAGTCAGCTCCAAGTCCAACAGACAGACCCATCTGAGTGGTGGTCACCCTCACACACCTGTCTGTCCACAGGGGTGCGTGTGATGCCCATTGTCACGCCCATTACTCTGTTGCTGGGCATGGCATGGTAGAGTTGCATACATTCCCTGTGTAGCTTCTTATGTCACTACTCTGCACAATGTCTTTGCCTTTTTGTTCACTGCTGTTTGCCCCTTGCCTGTGCAGCATCTCATGTACCTCACCTGCACTTTGGACTGGCCACTGGCCTTGTTGTTCACTGCTGGTTGCCCCTTGCCTGTGCAGCATCTCATGTACCTCACCTGCACTTTGGACTGGCCACTGGCCTTGTTGTTCACTGCTGGTTGCCCCTTGCCTGTGCAGCTTCTGATGGAACTACTCTGCACATTGTACTTGCCTTGTGTTTCACTGCTGTTTGCCCCTTGCCTGTGCAGCATCTCATGTACCTCACCTGCACTTTGGACTGGCCACTGGCCTTGTTGTTCACTGCTGGTTGCCCCTTGCCTGTGCAGCAGCTCATGTACCTCACCTGCACATTGGACTGGCCACTGGCCTTGCTGTTCACTGCTGTTTGCCCCTTGCCTGTGCAGCTTCTGATGGAACTACTCTGCACATTGTACTTGCCTTGTGTTTCACTGCTATTTGCCCCTTGCCTGTGCAGCTTCTGATGGAACTACTCTGCACATTGTACTTGCCTTGTGTTTCACTGCTGTTTGCCCCTTGCCTGTGCAGCATCTCATGTACCTCACCTGCACATTGGACTGGCCACTGGCCTTGCTGTTCACTGCTGGTTGCCCCTTGCCTGTGCAGCATCTCATGTACCTCACCTGCACATTGGACTGGCCACTGGCCTTGCTGTTCACTGCTGTTTGCCCCTTGCCTGTGCAGCTTCTGATGGAACTACTCTGCACATTGTACTTGCCTTGTGTTTCACTGCTGTTTGCCCCTTGCCTGTGCAGCATCTCATGTACCTCACCTGCACATTGGACTGGCCACTGGCCTTGCTGTTCACTGCTGTTTGCCCCTTGCCTGTGCAGCATCTCATGTACCTCACCTGCACTTTGGACTGGCCACTGGCCTTGTTGTTCACTGCTGGTTGCCCCTTGCCTGTGCAGCTTCTGATGGAACTACTCTGCACATTGTACTTGCCTTGTGTTTCACTGCTGTTTGCCCCTTGCCTGTGCAGCATCTCATGTACCTCACCTGCACTTTGGACTGGCCACTGGCCTTGTTGTTCACTGCTGGTTGCCCCTTGCCTGTGCAGCATCTCATGTACCTCACCTGCACATTGGACTGGCCACTGGCCTTGCTGTTCACTGCTGTTTGCCCCTTGCCTGTGCAGCTTCTGATGGAACTACTCTGCACATTGTACTTGCCTTGTGTTTCACTGCTGTTTGCCCCTTGCCTGTACAGCATCTCATGTACCTCACCTGCACATTGGACTGGCCACTGGCCTTGCTGTTCACTTCTGTTTGCCCCTTGCCTGTGCAGCATCTCATGTACCTCACCTGCACTTTGGACTGGCCACTGGCCTTGTTGTTCACTGCTGGTTGCCCCTTGCCTGTGCAGCTTCTGATGGAACTACTCTGCACATTGTACTTGCCTTGTGTTTCACTGCTGTTTGCCCCGTGCCTGTGCAGCTTTTCATGTAAATACTGTGCATATTGAAATGCCCACTGGCTTTGCTGTTGCCCAAATTTGTTGTCTCTATATGCAAATTGTGAATAAACACAGTTGGTCCTGCAGTGAGTTGTGTCAGTGTCCTTCCTGAATAAAGTTGTTTCTGTGTGCGCATGGTTTACTGTGTCACAGGCTCAGTATGCCACTTCAACATTGCCAATGGGTTGTCTCACATTCCATCTTTTTTGCAGGGGTGGGAAGCACTTCATTTCTACATGACTGTGATACTTATGGGTGCAGTGCAGGTGGTTGGCAATGAAATCTTGTTGTCATCTTCCTTCTTGGCTCATGTTATCTTTGGTGGACACATGTCAGGTTTGTGGGCAATGGCAGCATAGGGTGGGAGTTTGGGCACAGGCTTACAGGCAGGCAGGTCAGGGTCATGTGGTCTGTGTGAGCTTCCTTTCTGTGTGCCAATCAGTGTCGGTGTATGGACATCTTGTGGTGATGAGTTATCCAGGTCCCATGGCTTACTTCCCAATGTGTGCACTTGGGTGGTGGAGAAGTGTATGGTGTGAAGGGGGTGACTTGGTTGTGACTGTGGATGTGTGTGCACCTGCATTGTCAACTACTGCCATGTGTGACCCTGGAGTGGTGTGCCTGTATGTGTACTTGTTTAGCCCTGTGGTTGTGTTTTGTGCACATGGCAGTATTGTGTGTTGCTGTTGTGGGAGGAGGTATGTGTGACATATCCTACTTGTACTTGGCTGTCATGTAGTGTGTCACTGTGTGTTGTGCAGCAGACATTGTCTTGTCCAGTATTTGGATGCCTATGTGTGGCTGGTCAGTGTTTGAGTTCAGGGCCTTCCTTACATCCCTGTGCCTATACATGGGTGTCCTTGCTGTCTCCAGGAGTTGTTGCATTGGGGTGACCGTGGTTTGTGTTGACTGACTGTGTCAGCCATGTGTGCTGTGATGGGCTGTGTGTGTTCTCACATGTGTCTTGTCTTGCATGTGCATCACACATGCTTGATGGTTGTGTCACTGCCCTTCCATTTGTGGGCACCTCACTTTGGCTTTCCTATATGTTGTCCTCCATTACTGCTGGCATGTGGTGTGTGTATGTAGCTGTGAGTCAGGGTGGTGTGTGTGTGTGACTTGTCAGGTAGTGTGTGCAGTGGAGTGTTTGGTCCTCATCTGTGTGTGTGTACATTTTGTGCCTGGCCTCAGTGTTCTTGGCTTGTGTGTGATGTTGTTGTGGTGTGTGTGTTGGCTGGGGCCTGGGCTTCTGTGCTATGTGTTCCTTTGCAAAGGGTCCTGCTGTGGCTGTATATGCAGTTGTTGGGACGTGGGGCATAGTGTGGCTGTAGTTGTGTGGTTGTTGTGCAGGAGTGGCACTTGTGAGGCACATGTTGTGTCCCTTCAGGGAGGTAGCTGTTGTGTTGTGGATGGAGTTGTGGCTCTGTGCGATTTGTACGGTGCCCTTGGCATGCGCTGGCCCTGTGCTCTGCGTTGTGTGCATGGTTTCATGCACACTGACCGCGGCGGTGACGTAACCGGGACATTTGTTCATGAATGCGGTACATGGGTGGGCAGTATGTGGCGAGATGTTTTTGTCACAGGTGGGACATGTGTGTGTGCAGTGATGGCTGTGTGCCTGTCCCTACAGGGGTGTGTGGTGTTCCCATGCGATGTTTTTCCACCCTGGAGCTGTGTATTGTGTTTCTTGCACTGTTGTGTCTGTATGTACCTGCGGAGGCGTCCGCGGCGGTGGATTACTTGCAGGTGGTGTATCATGTACAGCACCGGGAAGGCGTGTAGGGCAGGATCCATCGAGGTGTGTCCCGGGTGTTTCTTTTCTGTCTCCGCTGTGATGTCTCCGCCGTCTTTCGCTGTACGGTTTCTCCGTCGCGGTGCGCTGCCCTGTTTCCGGCATCGTGATATCTTCGGGGTACGGGACGTCATTCCGCACGGCGGTGTGTGGTGATTGGCTCACTCCGCCGCGGTGGCGGGCGCACTTTGATGGCGGTCGGCGTCGCACCGCAGCGGGCGGGAAATGTGCAATGTGTGGCCATCCTAATATGGCGGGCATGGAGACCGCTGGCGGCGTGCGGTAAATGGGTGTTACCGCCACCGCCGGCACCGCGGTCGTGTCTCCGCCCGCCATCCTAATAGGCCCCATAGTTTGCTAAAATATCGACTTTTTTAAATGTCTTAAAAGTAATGTAAAATTAATGAAATAATAAATATAATTAAGTAAAACATACTTAAAAATGATTAAAAAAGGTTAAAATTAATAAATAATAAATGTAATGTTAAAAAAAATAAACATGCATTTTTTTATTGATATATATTAACTTACTAATATTAAAAAATAATTAATATTTTTAATTATAAAATGTTAAAAACATAATTTGAAATATAATTACATATATATATAAATAAACCTATAATATAAATATAAATTATATATAATAAGTTAAAACATTAAAATAAATATTTTAAAAAATAATAATATTTGACACTACATAAAATATAACAATACTGAAAACGTTGCATAGCGTAGGGGATAAAATTACTATTCCCACTCCAGCGAGTGGTACAGTAGGGAAAGTGTTGGATAGCGGGTAGATAAAAATTACTATTCCCACTCCAGCGAGTGGAACAGTAGGGAAAGTGTTGGATAGCGGGTGGGTAAAAATTACTATTCCCACTCCAGTGAGTGCAACAGTAGGGAAAGTGTTGGATAGCGGGTGAGTAAAAATTACTATTCACACTCCAGTGAGTGCAACAGTAGGGAAAGTGTTGGATAGCGGGAGGGTAAAAATTACTATTCCCACTCCAGTGAGTGCAACAGTAGGGAAAGTGTTGGATAGCGGGAGGGTAAAAATTACTATTCCCACTCCAGTGAGTGCAACAGTAGGGAAAGTGTTGGATAGCGGGTGGGTAAAAATTACTATTCCCACTCCAGTGAGTGCAACAGTAGGGAAAGTGTTGGATAGCGGGTGGGAATAATGTACTATTCCCACTCCACCAAGTGTAACAGTAGAGAAAGTATTGGATAGCGGGAGGGTAAAAATTACTATTCCCACTCCAGCAAGTGGAACAGTAGGGAAAGTGTTGGATAGCGGGAGGGTAAAAATTACTATTCCCACTCCAGTGAGTGCAACAGTAGGGAAAGTGTTGGATAGCGGGTGGGTAAAAATTACTATTCCCACTCCAGTGAGTGCAACAGTAGGGAAAGTGTTGGATAGCGGGTGGGAATAATATACTATTCCCACTCCACCAAGTGTAACAGTAGAGAAAGTGTTTGATAGCGGGAGGGTAAAAATTACTATTCCCACTCCAGCGAGTGGAACAGTAGGGAAAGTTTTGGATGGCGGGAGGGTAAAACTTACTATTTCCACTCCAAATAGTGCAACAGTAGGGAAAACGTTGGATAGCGTAGGGGTTAAAAATAACATACTTATAAATTAAATATTTTTTGTAATTAAATAATGAATTATTAATAAATTAACAATAAATTAATTGAAAATACCAAGAAATAAAAATTAATAATTACTTTAATAACATTAAATTACTTTGCACCCTATTCCCCAATAAACACACAACCCACTCCACATACAATTTCTCATAATTAATATAATTATCAATTAATCAATTAATATAAATTAATTACCAATTAATAATTAATTAGCAATAAATTAATTATCAATACCAATAAATAATTAATATACAAAAATTACCAGATAATAATTCATTAACAATAAATTAATTATCAATACCCAAAAATAAAAATAAATAATTACTTCATTACAATTAAATTACTTCCCACCCTATTCTCCTATAAACCCACAACGCGCTCCAATAATAATTAATACAATTAATATAATTATCAATTAATCAATTAATAAAAATTATTTAGCAATTAATAATTAATTAACAATAAATTAATTATCAATACCAATAAATAAAAACTAATAATTACTTAATTACAAGTAAATTACTTCCCACCCTATTCCCCCATAAACCCACAACCCACTCCTAAAAAAATACACAGTTAACATATTAACAAATTAATTATTAATAATTAATATCAAATTAATAACGAATTAATTAAAAAAATACACAATAAACATAATTACCAATAATTAATTAATTATTATGAATCAATTTATAATTAATTAATAATTAATTAATTAACACAATTGACAAAATAAATTATAAAATACAAAATTATTAATTAATTAATTAATTAATTAATTAATTAATTAATTAATTTAAATTAAATTACTTCCCACCCTATTCCCCTATAAACCCACAACCCGCTACGGAGTAAAATTACACAAAAATTAATTAACATATAAGTAATTAATTCAAAAAATTCTAAATTAATATATTATAATTAAATTACTTCCCACTCTATTCCCCTATAAACCCACAACCCGCTACGGAACTAAAATCCGCAAAAATAATTTAACATAAAAATCATTACTTAAAAAAATTCCACATACATTACAAACATAATATATACTTTTAACACATATACTAACACTTGAAACACAAAAAAAAAATCGATATTTTTTACAACTATATTATGACTGTCGATATTACTAACTTCGATATTATAAAAAACGATATTTCTTACCTGCATTTCGATATTCTGCACCACTATATTTTTGTAAGTCGATATTTTGGCAACTCGATATTTAAAATTCGATATTTTGGCAACTCAATATTTAAAATTCGATATTTAGACTGTTTACCGCCATGTACATACCACCTTGCCTGCCAACTATAACTCCCAGGTAGTCCAACAGGTCTCCCTCAGGTTTCACGCAATCCTGCCATCGGTGCTTCCATTGGTGGACAGTCCTGTCCACCCCGAAGACCCGCATCATGTGGTTGCTGATATGCTCCCACCTCACCTTACGGACCCGGACACCATAACCCTGCAGGATCCGTCCCCCACTCTCCCCCATCAGTGGCAGGTAAAACTTTACTAGCCAGAAGAAGCCCCTCAATGACTCTGACATCCTGCTCTCCCTACCCACACCTGACATCTCCCTACACACACCTAACCCCACTGTGTAAAAAGAAAACCCCAATAATGTTACCTTGAAACTGTCAGTAAAAGAAGGATATACCCCTTGGGCAGACACCCGACAAGATAATCAACAAGACGCAAAAAACATGTAAAGACTAGAGCACAGGACTTGACAGAGGCACTAAGGACAGTTCACAGGACACAAAACCACTCTCTTCTCCAACCACACCAGCACACAACTCCAAACACCTCCAACACTCTCCACAGACACTGACAGTGTGCTTAAAAGATAAAGTGAAAGTGTACAGTACTCCTCCATTACACAGGATGTAAACTGACATCACTTCCTGGGCGTTTGCGGCACGTCTTTGGACTCTGCGAGAATTTTTTACCCGCCATGGGCTGAGCGGTAATTTTCAGTGTTGTAACATGTATTTAGCCATTATTTTTAATGGCGGTTATGAAAAAAGATATCGCTAACGTGTTTACACAGCCAAATTTTTAACGCAAAGTGCAAGTTGATCACCAGATGTACCATATTTCATGAAATAGCATGACTAATGACACCATATGGCTATGGGATGTGATCTGTGTTGTGTAGGTGACTTCAGTCATTCTGATATGTCATGATATCAGTTATCCAGAGATGTCAACATGCCCTTGGTCCTCACATTGATGCCTATCCACATCTATTCATGTGTGATTATACATAGATGCATCAGTGGTAGTCATTATGGTTGACATAGGTTGTATGTGAAACCTCATATGTGACTGTCACATTACACATTGCTGTGATGTCTGCACCTGTTTGACGGGCATGTAACACACATGGACATGAACTCCAGGCATTCACTACTTGAAATTCAGATTTGGGATGCAACAAACAATGCAAAGGCTTGACCACAGATTCACATTTGAGGATTTGCTCTGCTGTAATTGCAGTTGTGCACATTTACAACGGGCTGTGCAAAGTCACTCATGGGCATGATTCAAAGAGGTTGTGGGACGCCATAGAAATTTTGCAAATCTGAAGATGTTTTTAAACAGTGTCTATCAAGCAGATTCATTGTCATGTTAGCGACATATGTATAATGCGTTGTTACATGACGTAAGGAACAGCTTGTGCCAGACACAATTGCCCATCAGTCTAGTGTGACAGCGATTCACAGTTTGAAGCTAGGAGAGTAACGATATGATGGCTGGACATGTAGAGGACCACACATTTTATGTGAGTAAGCACTGTGTCACTTTTCAGCCACTGTAGGTGTGAAGTTGCAGTGCTCCCGCCACTCAAGTTCAGTGCAGCTCAGGGGCCTCACCCTCCACAGCGTCCGGGCAGAGCCACATCCTCTGGCCTGTGATGCAGAGAGGCGCGGCCCACCATTGGCAATCTCCTCCGTGCACTCTGTTGTAGTGGTGGCGCGTGTTATGCAATGCAGACCTCCCTACGTCGGTGCGCAAGAGCGCCTCTACCGTTCACAGTTCCAAGGGGCGCCAGGCGGTCTTCTCACACAGGTCAGCAACGTGTCTCCATGCAACCTGCCAGACATCGCCACCAGGTAAGGGCGATCACCGACGCCTCAATGTCTACCCCCACAGGCTTGGGCCCAACATGGCCTGCCTCCACCATCATGCCGCAGGGACTCCCCAGCACCGCCACCTTCCACTCCGGGTCTCAGACACAGGCTTCCAGGCATCGGCTGCCATGGTGTCACAAGGATGGCGCTGTGAAAAGCGCTGCATCACTGGTTTACCCCAACGATGAGCCACTTTTCATAAATGAGGCCCTAATTCTGCATTTCCTCTTCCCTTGGCACTCTGGCTGGTCATCCTGGCTGTTGGGGGGGCTTGGAGGGGTTGTTGACCTGTTTGGAACTTGACCCTGGCTGCTCCATTTTACATTCCATTGTTTTTATTTAATTTTTTTCATTAGAGATGGATTTATAGGCCATTTTTGCCTTTAGAGGCTGAAAAGTGATGTTGGGCTGACTAACATGAATTTTTTTACCGCTAATTGGGCTTTCGTCACTTTTCTCTCGCTAACGTCAATTTTTTTATCGCCTTGACACTACTGTTAGCGCCAGTTTTTGCCGCGGCTAGCAGATACTATCGCCATGTACCGACATATTGTAAATACATCGCTAACAGGGCAATAGTTTACAGCGATAGACAGCAGTAAGAAAATTGCCGCTAACCAACACAAAAACTGGTTAGTGGCAATTCTTGTAAATATACCCCATAGATTTTTAAGCAAATTCAATGTCACTGAACAATTCCAGCAAGCATTGCTAGCTGCAAACTTTGAAAACTTTGTAAAACTTTTAAAGAGTTGTGTTCGGCTACTATGGCCCACTTTGGGCAACAAACACTGACAGGGGAATGTCCATGGGAGCCCAAAAGTAGTTTTAGAACAGTTACCTTACCACCAAATCAGTCTCAAGTATAGTTCCAGACTCTATGTGCAAACCGCCATAGACTTTAATGGAGTGGTTCTGATGCAGGGGATACAGGATGCTGAGGATGCTGAGGATGCTGAAAGGTGCTGAGAATGCTGTGCAGTCAACAGGGGTCCTCCCGGGGTTACACCACAGGGGTAAATGTCCATCAATGCCCTCTTTAGTCCAGCAAAATTCCAGTTGCCACTGACCTACTGGTCTCCGATCACAGCAAAACCAGCGGTTTCGTTTGGTGGAGGCTAGTGTCCGTTTTAGATGACCAAACTACACTTGAATGACTCTTCCAGGTCCTGCAGACTCAGGTGCAGGTTTTGAGTGTCAGGACTTGGTTGTCCAGGCTTCAAGTCTTTGGATCTGTGTCTTGGTCCGTCGCAGAGTCTGGTGGCTCAGTGGACTAATGCAACCACTGTAGGGGCCTGTGTTTGACTTTATGATCACAGGTTCAAATCCCGGTAGGTCCACTCAGCCTTTCATCATTCTGAGGTCGATAAAATGAGTACCATTGAGTTGGTTAACAATTAACATCTGTTATTCAGCTCCAAGATGCCCACGGTTGAATGTACGCTTTGCAAATACACATGTTGCGTTCTGTATGCACGTAAGCGATCAAGCAAGTGTGGCTACTTACTGGCCAGAACATGCTTCTTTAACTGTAAAGTGAAGCCGGCCAATTGATTCTTGGAGTTCACCTCTTCTGTATGGGGCTCTGGAGCAAATTTTCCATGAGCCAGGCACCACAAGCAGTTGTCTCTTTGCTAGCCCAAGGATTAGCCAGTGCAGTCCAGTGGTTGATGCAGCCTCTCTTGGCCGGTCCATGGAACAGCAGGGCAGTCCTTTTTTGGTTCTCTCTCCAATCCAGATGTTATCTGAAATCTGCATGCCAGGGGTGCCATATTTATGCCCAGAAAGGCCCCCCTGGGATGCAGTGGTCACTAGCCAATGGGCCACCAGATTCCTTCCCGCCTGATAATGACTTCCTGCAATGTACATCTAGCTATCCCAGAGTGCACTATTCTGCCCACTCTCAAGAAGGCAGACTCCCTATCTCAATGTATGGAGCTTTGTAGCCCACCCTAGAGGTGTAGCTAACTGAGGGCTGCATGCCCACAGAAAAAACAATTTGACAACTGGTATCCTCTCTCTATCCCCAATGCCAACAAGTCTACCTGAACAAAAGAGCAGCCCCTCTTATGTGTGTCCACCATTTGCCCTTCAAAGGTGGCTATCCCTATATAGCTTATCTTTGTGGCTCATACCATGTGTGGCTTCCTGCCAGGGAGAGGTTACACCTCTTCCAACGGAGGCCTCTATTGTTCCTACTCCTAAGAGTCGCTCACACTTCTCCCCAGGAGTACAGAAGTCTTGTGGTCAGCATCTGTGAGTGGCCTGTTGAAACCTGAGCAACAGAATGGCAACTTTTTAAAGTTGCATTTCTTAAAAGGCTACCTTATATTTGACTTGGGCATCAAGTCGGGTTTAGTGTAACAATTATTTTGACACCTTAAAGTATCAACTTTAGTTGTGTCATTCAGAAGTTAGCACAGCTGAGTTATCAGCGTATAGCCCTGTACTTGCCAATGCGGCTACTAACTTTTTTGCAGTAAAAAGGACAATTTGGGAGTTTTACTGTTAAGACATAAAAATACATCTCCTGCTTATTAATATACAGCACTTTGCCTTAGAACTCAATAGGTCTGCTGTAGGGATGACATATATATCTTAAAAAGGGAGGTTTGGGCTTTGCCGTTAGTTTAAATGGCAAAGTCGAGTTAGCAGTTTAAAACTGCTTTGCCAGTCTGGAGTGGTAGGCTGTGAGCCATGTTTTCACATCATTACATCCAGGGTGGCACAATAAGTGCTGCAGCTTTGGTGTGACCTGCTTGTCCTTGGTACCATATACTAGGGACTTATAAGTAAGTCAAATTATGCCAATTGAGTATAAGCTAATCAAACATATACTATTTTTGGTCAGAACACTGGCACTTAGGTCTGGTTAGCAGGCCTCAGTGCCCTCTCAGAGTTGAAAAACCAGCAGCATCAGTCCAAAACTTTGGGGTGATCATGCAAAAAGAGACATTTCCTTATATGGCCCCCTCCAGAGGAAAGGTGATAAGCAACTAACCTACACCCTGGCAGTTCTCATCATCTAAGTGGAAGAACCTAGAAAGGCCATCTGCATTGGCATGGTCAGTTCCAGGTCTGTGTTCCACTGTAAAGTCCATGCCTTGTAGGGAAATGGACCACCTCAACTGTTTGGGGTTCTCTCCTCTCATCTTGATAAGTCACCTGAGAGGTCTGTGGTCCGTTTGACCTCTGAAACGAATCCCAAATAGGTAGGGTCTCAGCTTCTGCAGGGAGCAAACCACAGCAAAGGCTTCCCTCTCAATGGAATTCCAATGCTGCCCTCTGGGGAGGGAGTCACCTACTGATATATGCAACTGGTTGATCCTGGCTCTGATCCTTCATTTGTGACAAAACTGCACCAACCCCTTGTTCAGAAGCATCTGTATGGACAATAAACTCCTTGCCGAAATCAGGTGCCTTTAGGACAGGTGGTAAGCACAAGGTTTCCTTGAGGGTGTCAAAGGCCACTTGATACCACTGCTCAGCCAAGATAACTTTTCAGGGTTGCTTTTTAGAAGTAAGTTCTGTCAGTGGTGCCACTATGGTACCATTGACAAATCTTCTATAGTAGCCAGTCAGGCCAAGAAATGCTCGGACTTGGGTTTGGGGTTTAGGAGCCTCCCAGGCCAGAATTGTCAGAATCTAGTGTGGTTGGAGAGGTTGTACACGGCCTCCATCCACTTGTTGTCCCAAATGCTCAACAGAACCTTGCCCTATTTAGCACTTACTTGCCTTGATTGTCAGGCTTGCCTGTTGCAGGTCCTGAACGACTTCCTGGAGGTGGACCAGGTGATCCTCCCAGATGGAACTGGAAGTACTCTGTTCACCAACCTCTGCAAGGTGGCATGTATAATCCACAACCCAAAGGGCATCACTTTCAACTGAAAGTAGCCTTCAGGTGTAGAAAAAGCAGACCCATCCTTGGCTCCTTGTGTGAGGGCTATTTGCCAATAACCTATGGTCAGGCCAAAGGTGCTCAGATACTTTGCACCCCCAACTTATCAATGCACTAATCGGCTCTGGGGGCATCAGTCTTGGTGACTGCATTTAGGTCTCTGTAGTCCACACAGAACCTCATCTCAGGTTTCCCTTCTTTAGGATTTGGTTTGGGCACCAATACCACTGGGCTGGCCCAAGGACTACTAGAGGGCTCTATCACCCCACCTTTAACATCTTGGCAACCTCAGCCTTGATACTAGCTTTGACCTGGTCTGACAGTATGTAATTCTTACTTTTGACAGGCAAGCTTTCACTTGTGTCCACATCATGGGTTCACCAAGTTGTCAGACCTGGGGTCAATGAAAACAGACCAGCAAACTGGGTTAACAACTTTTAGCAGTCACTCTGCTGTTGGTCTGTTAGTGTGGAAGAGAGAACTACTCCATCCACTGATCCATCTTTGACATTGATTAACAGCAAGTCAGGGAGAGGTTCACTCTCCTCCTCTTCTCCTCCATCTGTCACCATGAACATTGAAGTGTCTGCTCTGTCAAGCTGGAGTTTCAGCCTGTTAACATGGATAACCCTATGGGGGTTTCTTGGGCATCCCAAGTCCAGTAAATAGGTGACTTTCCCTTTCTTCTTCAGAATTGGATAGGGAACAGTTCACTTGCCTTGGAGGGCTATAGGTGCTACAGGCTTCAGATCCCATACCAACGGTCCTGGTTGGTGGTCCACCATTGAGGACTTCTGGTCATACCAATGTTTAACAAACTCCTTGATGGCCTTGAAATTTGCATTTGCCTTCTTCTTGTATTCAGCCATTCTGGAGCAAGGGCCTACTGCATAATCCACAATATCCTCCTAGAGCTCCTTGAGGGGTCTCTCCCAAATCTCTCATCAATTTTAGTAGACCACTCACAGAGTGTCCAAAGGGTAGTTTGAAGGAACTGAAGCGTACACCTTTCTGAGGAACCTCCCTGTTGGCAAACAACATGGCAAAAGAACACCCCATCTCCTTCTGAGTTTTTAAGGCAAACCCATGATCATGCCTGTCATGGTCTTGTTGAATCTTTCTGCAAGACCATTTCCTTCCGGATGAAAGGTGATGGTGAACTTATAAGTCACACCACAATCATCCCACATGGAGTTCAGATAGGCTGATATAAAATTAGTACCCTTTTCTGAGATGACCTCCTTAGGGAACCCAGACCTGGAGAAGATTCCAAGAAGGGCCCCATCTATTGCAGGGGTAGTGACAGTCCTAAGGGGTATAGCGTTTGGATATCTGGTGGCATGGCCCATTACAACCAAATGAATCTATTTCCAGACACTGTTTGGGGGTCCAGGAGACTAACAATGTCAATCCATATCCTATCAAAGAGAGTCCCTACCACAGGTAGATGTATTAGGGTAGCCTTTGGCTTCTCCCCTGTCTGGCCATGTGGCACAAGAAGTGACAGAACTCCTTCACCTTTTCAGACATCTGAGGCTAATAGAAATCAACCTTTCCTATTTCTTGTTCTGCCCCACATGTTCTGCTAAGGAGATGTCATGGGCCAGGTTAAATAGGAACTCTCTGAATTGTTGTGGCACACCACTCTCCTGGTTTCTCCCTGGTTTGGGCCCCTTGTCTCACTATATAGCATTTCCTCCTTGTAGTACATCATTTGGGTAGCACCTGCATCACCTTGTTCTTGTCTGATAGCTAGCTGTCTCAGGCCTTCAAGAGTGGGACATGTCTCTTGTCCCTGGCTCAAGTCCTCTCCAGAGGTACCTCTTGCTGCCTGGAGTTATGGCAACTCTAGCGAGACTCCTAAAGAAGCAGCTTCCTCTTTAGGCACTAGGCCTTCGCTCTAAGGGTTAGGCTCCTTCTGGGCCTTAGGACGTTTGGAAGTTGGTTCCCCAGCCTTCCTACCCTTTCTCTTGAAACTAGGGTCCTGGCCCATCTTCCAGGCTCCCTTGACTTTCCCTCCAATCCTTTTGTGCTCATGTAGAGAGACACACCCATTCAGGAAAATCCAGAATGTCTGCATGAGCCTTTCTCTCTCTATCTCTGCCCAGACAGAAGTCTCAAGTTCATTTACCAGTAGACACTCCTCTGGGATGGCAGGGTACACAGCAACCTTCTTCAGGCCAGTAACACTTCTCTACTCAAAGTCTACCACAGCCAATGGATGTTACATTGTTACATTGTCAGGGTTGACAATCTGATGCACCTCATTAGGGATTATTTGGTCTGGGGAAAATAGCTTAGCAATGGCCATGGCTAAGCTGCACCTGTATCCCTCAGAGCCAATACCTCAACCCCATTGATTCTTGGCCACTGCCTGTACTTCTCCATGCTTGAAGGCCATTGGGCCAAGGGTTCAACTTCTTCGCTACCCAGGGAAGCCAGGGTGGTGTAACGTGGCTCTTGGGGGTGCAGAAACTAGTGATGACTTACCTGAACTTCCCTCCTAGAGCAGCTCACCTCCGACACCTAAAAGGGAAAGTAGACAGGTTAAAAGAGAAGAAGAACAAACATAGAAAGAAACCATAGAAACAAAGGAAGGAATCTTGTTTCTCCTCCCACAGCACTTACCTGAGACATAAAAAGTGATGGAGTCAAAAAGAGAAGAGTGGCACAGGCAGAAGAGAGAGGAGGCGTGGCCTGAAGGGGAAAGAGAGGACATCAAGTTGTAAGACATGAAGGAGAATGCCAAGCAAGGGAAAGAAACAGCATCTGGAAAGGAGCCATTGTTTTGGGGACTACAGCAGGGAAAAAGGGAAACCGCTGCAACCACCGAAGTGCCTCCTAAAGAGAGATTCTTCAGGAGAGGCACTCGCTCCTGCCACACTCTCGGGGAAGCGTAGCTAGCACAGGTGAGTGCCCGAGTACTGGGCTGGCAAGCATGGGGTGTGGAGAGTAGGTTAGTCACCATCCAAAACTCAGTAGCGGCCGTGGTGGGAGTGCTGCCGGGCGGTGACGTGGGGCGGGGGAGGGGCAGGGTGGGGGGTAGTAAAGTACGGAATACGGCCGTATAGAGGTAAGTAGACATATAAATAAATAAAACGAATTTCGTTGCGCGCGCTGCATCGCATTTGGCAATGCAGCGCGCGCAACGAAATTCGTTTTTATTTATTTATATGTCTACTTACCTCTATACGGCCGTATTCCATACTTTACTACCCCCACCCTGCCCCTCCCCCGCCCCACATCACCGCCCGGCAGCACTCCCACCACGGGCCGCTACTGCCAAAACTGTCAAGTGGAACAAGGGAAAGCAAGGCATTTGTTTTCAGAAACTGGGCAGAAAAAATATATATTTTTTAAGGATTAAGTTAAAAAAAAGATAAGGAACAATATGAAGGGGAAAAATCCTCCCAAGAAAATGTATTTTTTCCCTTCAGTTAATCACGAGATTAGATGTTTTACTTCTTTTCTTCTCCAACGGAGAGAGAATGGCTGGATAGGAAAGAGAAGGGAACAGAAAAGATCACTCTAAGATTAAAACCCTGAAAAGATATGCAGCAATTAGAATAATTGTTGGAAGGCAAAACCAAACAGATTTAAAGATAACAAACAGGGAAAGACCATTTGAGAACAAGACAAGAAAGGAAGTACCTAAAATAATAAAAACAGGGGAAACTTGAATAAAGCTTTCTGCCCAGTGTACTTATCTGTGCTACATGCTCATTCCCAAGCGACTTTGAACAGGAAACCTCTCCATATATAAAAAAGAATCAGAGACACGTGAAAAGTCAGAAGGAAAGGACTTCCAAGACCTCCCAGAGGAAACAGTTTCAGTTAATAATTATAAAATAGTTTTATTTCATCATGCCTGCATCATAAGGACTAAAGCAAAATTAAACCAAGTCAAAGAGTCTCTGTGTACTGAGTCTTGCATTATGCTGAAAAAGAAAATCTCACCTAAAGGGGGCCATTGTGCAGCTTTTGCAATTCGATGGGACAGCTTCCACCCCATCCCTACAATGGCAATGTGTTTGATATGGTCACCAGTGGGTGACTTTTTGGTGCACAAAGCATCTCTCCTTTTGAGACCTAGCTGCTTACAGCCATAGCACACCCCAGCCTTTGAAGGGTCAACATTCTTTCCCAAGCACCCCCTCCTCTTGGAATGGGATGTGGCTCTGGGCTCTCCACACTGGGAATTTTTTGGGGGGGTCTTTTTGTGTGACTTTCTTTTCCATTTCTTTTCCTGGAAAGAGGGCCTATACCCCTTTATTAGGATAACTTCCATGTGGCTTTTTAGCCACCCTAGTGCATACCCACTCATCAGCCATCTTGGCATGTTCTCTGGGACTAGATAGCTTGGAATTCACCAGATTCTGGTGTAACTTCTCTGAGGAACAGTTAGTGAGTATGGGGCAGATTTACAAGCCCCTTGCGCCACTTTTGCGCCGCCGTTGCGTCACTTTTGTGACGCAGCGGCGACGTAAACCATGCGCCACGTTGCGCATTATTTACAACGTGACGCATCTAGGGAGATGCGTCACGTTGTAAAGCCCTGCGCCACATGAAACCTGCGTCAGGTTTCATGTGGGCGTTCCTCCGCAGGGTGGGCGTTCCGTCGAAGGAAAGCCTCGTAAAAGTGACGCAGTGAAATCTACAAGATTTCACTGAGTCACTCTTCCGACTGCGCTGCGACGAATCCTTACGCCTGCTTCAAGCAGGCGTAAGGAGTGGCGCACCACGTTAGGTATGGGCAGCCCACGAGCATTGCTGGAGTTGCGTCGCGCTTGCGACACGACTCCAGCAATGCGCCGCCCTTGCGCCACAGGATGCGACACGCATCGGCCTTTCCTTGCGCCACGGTGCGCCGCATTGTAAATGCGGCGCATCCGTGGTGGCGCAAGGAGAGAATTGCGTGTCGCAACTATTCTGGCGCATCCCTGCTGATTTGCAGGGATGCGCCAGAAGTTGTAAATCTGCCCCTATGTGTTTTTCAACCATCACATTTTGAGCCCTTCTTAAGTGTTCACTATATTATCCTTTATCCAGACCTTCAGTAACTTCACAGAAGCATCCACAAAGTCCACCCAAGTCGGTGTTGCCCCCTTGTGAGTATTCCTGAACATTTGCCTGTATTCTACAGGAGTAAGACCAAAAAGCTCAATGAGTGCCTCCTTCATGTGTGGATAGGACTTGGCTCCCTCATCCTCAAGTGTCAGGAGCCTATCCCTCCCCACTAGTGAGACCAGTTCCGACAACAAGGACCCCCAGTGTTGGGCATCTGCCCTTGTCATCCTTTGAGTCCTCTCCTAGGATGCTAGCCATTTGTTAGTGTTGTCCCCCTCAACATATCTAGGAACAATGCCTTTGGGCAACCTGGGGTTATAGGCAATGTTCCCTCTAATTTTTTTCCTCTGTGTGCGGCAGTGTTGGGTCTCTGTGCGCTGCAGCAAATGCTATGTGCGCCAAGAACCGGACCGCGCATATGGGTGAAGTGACAAATATCAGTGCAAACATCACTCCAAACTTTTGCTTAAAAAATGAAAATATGGTGCATTCCACACATACAGCGCCACATGGTGGCTCTTAAGGCAGGTTTGCAATTTACATACACACACCATGACATGAATTGGTTACACAGGCAAGTACACTTCGGCTTTAGAAAAGCACAGGACTCCAACAGTGGTACCAATATAAGATTTCACTAAAGATTCTCAACTAGAGCTCTGTTCATAGGGCGGGGAAATGTCGGGTATAGTGAAATATGAAGTCATTTGAGTGGTGGATATGTTATTTAGTTATTTGGATAGAGAAGGGTAGGTGGCGGGATAGAAGAGGAAAAGAGGTTTGTATTTATATAGCGCTTGTTACCCCTGATGGGGTTTTGAAGCGCTTTTTTGGCGAGTAGCACGCTACTCTGGAACCCATAAGGATTAGTGTTGAATTAGTAAGGTGAAACATGAAATTAATTTGAGTGGTGGATATGTTAGTCAGTTATTTGGATTGAGAAGGGTTGGGGAGGGGTGGAAAAGGGAAAAAAGGTTTGCATTTATATAGCGCTTGTAACCCTGATGGAGTGTTGAAACGCTTTATTGGGGAGTAGCACGCTACTCTGGAACCCATAAAGGATTAGTGGTGAGTTAGTATAGTGGAATATGGAATTTGAGAAGTGAACATGTTAGTCTGTTATTTTGATTGAACTGGATGGTGGAGGGATAGAAGAGTGAAGGATTTTTTATTTTTTTATTTTTTAGGTCATAGCAGTAGGAGGAGGCTTTTGGATGAGTAAAAAGGGCTTTTGGAGGGGAAGAGTCAGAGGGAAGAGTTTAGAGAGGTTTGTTTTGGGGGATCGGTGTAGTAAAAAAGAGGTGTCAGATGATGCAAGGAGGGGTAGAGTAGGAGAGAGTCTACAAAGGGTTATTTTGGGGATCATAGTAGTGGTATGGGGTTTGGGATAAATGAGAGAGTGGATGTAGAGGATATATTGATAGATGTATAGGGTGAGAGATGGGGTAGTGCATTGGAAAGAGTAGTAGAAAGTAGTTTGAGATGAGTCAGAAAGTTGGGCTAGCAGATATATTGTGAGAAGTATAGGCTGAGAAATAGGGTAGTGCATTGGAAATGCCAAATTAGAAGAAAGTGATAAATATATAGATCCATAAGTACATTGAAAGTATATAGATGCATAAAGGAGGTAAATATATGGAGATTAAAGATATTGATAGAGGTACAGGATGAGAAATAGGGTAGTGCATTGGATATGCTTTTTCAGGAGAAAAGTAACAGACACACAGATCCAAGTACATGGAGGTACATAGATGCACAATGGAAGCAAGTACATGTAGACCAAAGGGGATTTTTTTTTTGTTTTGTTTTTAAATCAACATAATTATTCTACATGTTTATACAAAGCAATACACAAAGATAGGTACATATCTATAGTGAAAATAAATGCTTATATACAGAGGGATATGCTGTAAATTTCTGTTTGTGTATGGTGCTTATGTGGGGAAGAGCCAATTCTTGAGTAGTTTTCTGAAGATAAGGTGGTTGTCGGTGGATCTTATGTTGGGGGGTAAAGAGTTCCATAGATTGGTTGCTTGAACAGAGAAGGATGTGCCACCCATGGTTTTTTTCTTGTATCTTGGGATTATGAGGCGAGATGCCCCTTTAGAGCATCTCTAAAGAGATTATTTTTTAATCTAATTTTTTTCCCTCTCTACCGCAATCACAATGCCCCTACCCGTGCATCATGCCGGCCGCTCCTGGGTCAAGGAAGATGAGGGCTCAAGCAATGCCTCTGTCCACCTCCTCCTGCATGTCATCCACGAACGAGAGGATGACAGCTTCTGTAGACTGGGCCAAAAGAAAGGCTGCTTGGCAGAGGTCAAGCCTATTTATGGGCTGTTGCAGTGTTCAGGTTAGCAATGGTCCCCAGTTTGTGTAGAAACAGTCTATTCATAATATCCTTTCTTAGAGTTTGGAAGTATTGACGGTTCAGTTTGGGTGAAAAATAGAAAAAAAGGGGGGCCACTTGTCTCTAACAGTGACCTCTCTCTAGGTGGGATGAGGAAAGGTCAAACTTGCAGTCCAAATTCTGATGTAGCTCAATGGTAAGATTTTGTGACGAACATCTGTGGTTTCTATGCTGAATTACTGCTGATACTAAGTTTCACAATCGATTCAGACTTATCAGGAATACATGCTGGTAAAGTCTTTGGGCTTGTCAAGCATTAGGGGCAGAAATGATAGTGGGGTGCTGCACTTTTGTGGCTGCACCGGCACAACGTTAGTAAAAGTCTGTGGACTCCGCAGTCCACAGGAATGTAATACTAAATAGGCCTGTGTTTCAGTTGGTTTAAAATGTCATTGTTTATTTAGGAGGCCTCGGTGTGTTTAATGTTCCTCTTTTCCTTTAGAGTACAAAGAAGCTATTTTATAATGTGTAAGCTATAAATCTTTTGTTTTATCAAAGTGCGCGCTTTTAACTGAAATAAAGTAACGGGTGACTATTTAGTCCAAATAAACATGCGGTTCTAATATATATCACTGAAGCATAGATATAAAGCACAGAGAAATTCTGCTTAAGTAACCCACTTCTAAGTGGTAATGTATTCTCCAGTGACATCATTGGCAGATAGAGTATGAATTTCAAGTCACACACCAACAACACAAATAGCTGCATAAGTATACAGTTCACAGAACCAATAAAGCAATATGTGTTTCTTTCTTACAAATATAGATGGTTGAATGAATCTTAGGTGACTGCAACTGAACAAGGTAGGGGTCGTCATGCCTGGCTCACAGATTAATCTAATAAACCTCAATTTGAACGTTACCGGTGGTGTGGCCAAAATCTCAGCCAAGAAAAAGAAGATGCACAGAGCTCTATTGAAGGGCTCACCTTGATGGTCATCGGTGCCTCTTAATGGGGTGTTCTTTGCTGTAGTGAACTACAGACATCCTCAGATACCCAGAGAGCCAAGACAGAGAGGCACAGACCTGTGAAGCGGATATCGAAACCTGGCAGCACGAAGTACTGCGCCAATGAATGAGGTGAGCCGGAGCAAAGAGACTACTACTCTCTCTTCTTGCAAGAACTAAGAGTGTGAGTTAGGGTAGAGTAGTAACCAGATAATTGGTAGGTGCTGTCCTTGGTGTGGAGTAGGTAATCGGAAAGAAGGACCCATGTGCATAGACACACTATTACAAGTGAAGATGAAATCACTGGCCGTCTTGAAGGGGCACTGTGGGTGAAAATGTGCATGAAATCCCACCATGCCTGCCTTCCTTTTGTTGTCATCTGGCATGCCTAACACACACAAAAAAAGGCTTTCAACGGAACGGAGTTACACAGGCAACAAAAAGGCAAGGCGGTGCAAAAGGAAAAACGTGCACCAGGATCTCCTACACCCTGGCAAGAAGAAGCCGCCTAAGAGGCTACAAGCCCCTTTCCACCAGGGAGTCTTCCAGTGCAGCTTTAGCTCGAGGAGTGCCGGTGGAACACATCTGTATGGCAGCCACAGGGACCTCCCTCCACACCTTTGCCAAACACTAGTTTGGATTCTGAGATTAGGTGGGATGGCTACTTCACCAGCTCAATCCTACTGGACTTTCTTTTTTTAATTTGTTTCAGACCCACCTGCCAGGTTATTGCTTGGCAATCTATTTAAAGCTGAGGAATCTGCAGACAGAAATATCCATAAGAATAAAAAGCTACTTACCTTTGGTAATGATCTTTTACATACCTGCAGATTCTTCAATGATTTCCACCCACCCTCCCACCCACTTTTCCGGAGAAATGCATAAAAAAAATGGCAGTTTAGTTTACAGCACTGCACCCGTTTCCTTGTAGACATTATTTCTGTCCCAATTTTGAGAGACGCACTTAAAAACCGATGAGAACTGATGTTGCGGGCAAGGGTGGGCTCCAGTAGAATCCCTATGACTCCACTTCTGGTGTTGAGACAGAGTGAGTGGCTCCTACTGGTGAAGTCAGATGTTTCCAGAATCAGCCTGGCGCCTGGGAGATTCAAAGGTGAGCAATCTGCAGTTAGAAAAGGTATCCACAAGAAAAATCATTGCCGAAGGTAAGTGACTGTGTTTCATTCTGTGACAGCTATATTTAATATGCATGATGCCAGGTCCTCTCTGGTGTATCTGTGGTCAAGGAAAACGACTGCCTGCATATTCCTGACGTAGCCCACATGGATTAGTCCTTTTTAGAGACAGCTGGGGCTAATTACATTAATACAGACAGTCCCGGGCAATGGCATACTGCAGATGTATTCACTGTCATTTAGAACATTATGTCGTGAGTGACGCGGCCCATGGAGTCACAACCTCCCAAGAGTTCATTTTGTGGAGACGCTGAACGTGGAATCACTAACAATTAAAAATACAGCCAAAAGAATAAAGAACGCACATTCTTAATTTAGTTGACAAAAAGTAAATATGTGTTAGCCAAATAGTGCCATGAAAATTGGAATGACGGCATTATGACGAGGTGAGCTTAGATTCCAATGTATGTAAAGGTCTGCCTTCAATTAAAATATTATAGTGTCAACAAAAATCGACTTCCGTGTCTGTAATAATCCAGCACCCCCTTTTGCTGCAGACCTGTTTCTAATAAATGCCCCAGTGCACTCCTTGGGGAGTCGGGGATTGCACCACCTGTGACGCAGCAGGTCGCCTGTGCGCGAGGACATGAACCCAACTTCTTGTTTTTGTTGTTGCCACACTAGTCATGGAGTGAAAATGACCCACTGAAAGTTCCCAGTCCATAGCGCGGCGCTGCGTATCAAGAGCCAGAGGTTGTGCAGTTACGTGTCATCCGTGCTCATCACTGGGATCCAGAAATGGCTGCCCACAAGACTATGTATAGTACACCATGGGATCCTCTGTGGGACACACCGAGGGCCTCAGTAGGATTTGCACAGACTCTTGCTGGAGCTCAGTTGATTCCCATAGCACCCAGTTGCTGCTCGGTTGTCTTTGCTAACTGACTGGAGAGCCTCAGTACTATAATACAATTCCTTCGTCTTTCCTCGGACATTCAATTTTATCTATTTATGTCCCCTGCTTTGCTAGGCTAGGCAGACCCCCGCCAGGGCCTCTCCCCTCGGTTTCCCGACATCCCAGTCTAGTCATCTCCTCAGGTCTTGTCATTCTACAGGGCCCTCCCGCGTCTTCTAAACCCCGCCACTTAAGTCTTTGCAGCTACGAAAAACATCTTTACTGAGGCCACCACCTACAGACCTCCTATGGGCCCGCAACCATGCTTTCACCCTAACAACCCTCTGCTTCGAGACACCCATTCTGGCTCTCTGTCCCTGCTTGCTTGGTCTGCCTTTCACAAATGAAATGCAGCAAGTCTACAAGCACGACCTGCTTGTAGACTTGCTGCCTTTCATTTGTTAATAGGGCACAACAGCAGGGCAGATTGTGTGCCTTTGTTAAAGTAATCATGTTAATTGCAGCGTTTGACGGGCGCTGCGATTAACATGATTACTTACAAAGAGGGATACAATCTGACCGTTTTCACGCCACGCGCATTTTAAAAGCGGAGGTGCGACGATCCTCAGTTGCCTGTGCGCGCTTTGTAATTTACAATGCGCGCTCCAGGAGATATAGGTGCGCGCCCGCCCATGCGCGCCCGCCCATGAGCGCACCTTGGAGGGAACAGTGGTTATAGGTACCCATTGCAATTACCTTATATTCATTGCTGCCACCATCTTCTTTGGGCTTGATTCATGCAACTGGGGCCTTCTTTCCATTAGGGCAAATGCTTTCTCTCCTCCAAGGCCAGTTTCCTTTCCTTGAGCTCTAAGAGACTTATCTGGGCTTTAAGGTTGTTTGGCCCCCGCTCTGAAGTGGAGCTTTTCTCACTGCTAGATGTGGAGGGTCGCCTTGGATGTATAGTGGAGGACAGGCTGTCATTTTCCCCCTCATTCTCTTCTTCGATGACTTCTCTGCCATGGTCATCATCCCTACTGTTAGGGGTGATCTCACTTTCCAGTAACGCTTGGCTCTCCTGCTTCTTCCCAAGCCCAGAGGGCCTTCTCTGGGTCCTCCTTCTTGGCAGAGATGCCCAAGCTGTTCTTTCTCTCCTTGCATAGTGGCCTCAGGTCATTGATCCTCAGTGTGGGTAAGGTGATGAAGTTGATTTTCATGTTCTCAAAACTTTTTTGTAACTTCACAATTTTTTACAAAACCTTTACAAACTTTTCTAAAAGTTGGTAAACTCCAGGAAAATGGTGCCTTTGATAATCAGAACTTGGCAAACTTTTAAAAACTCTTTCTTAGGTAAAATTTTCAGTGGTTGCTAACTTATTGTCTGGTGCAGCTACACACAAGTTCTGAATCCCACCGCTGCTACCAATGTGAGGAAAGTGGTGCATTATATGGTGTGGTTATGCGACCTCACCATGGAATCCACTCACGTTACCAACTTTGATCCAGTCAGGCTTCTTTGTTGAACCTTAGTTGAAACACCTGGGTAGCTGTGACTTTGAGCAGTCAGGCTTAAACAAAAAAACAAGTGTAAAGCATTTAGAAGCACAAAAACAACGAAATAAGAAAGTCACATAACATGAAAGAAATCTGAGACCACTTTATAACGATAGATCTTATTTTTATGAATTTTTAGTCATCAAAACGGACAAACTCAGCCAGAGGGTTCCAGAGATATAGATTTTTAAGTGGATGGAATATCACTGGAAAATTCCAACAAGCATTGGGAACTGCAAAGTTTGAAAACTTTTAAAGAGTTGTATTGGGCTACTCCAGCCTGCTTTGGATGACCAACTCCAACAAGGGGAAGGCCACAGGGGCCAGAAAGTACTTGTAGGACAGTTACTTTGCCACCAACCAGTCTCAAGTCCAGTTCCAGGCTCTATGGTGAACTGCCATAGACTTTATTGGAGTGGTCCTGTTGCTAGTAATGCAGGATGCTGAAGATGCTGGAAGATGCTGAGGATGCTGTGTGGCGACTGGGGTCTTTCCGGGGTTACTCCTCTGTCCTCAGTCCAGGTGGGGCAACTTTGGTCACAGGGTTGATGTCCTTCAAAGTCCTCTTAGGTCCAGCAAACGTCTAGTTCCACTGGACTACTGGCCTCCAGTCACAACAAAACCAGTGGTTCCCTTTGGTGGAGGCTAGAGCCCATCTGGGGTAACAAAGTGCACTTTGACAACTCTCCCAGTTCCAGCAGTCTCAGGTGCAAATTTTGAGTATAAGGACTTGGTTGTCTGGGCTGTTCGAAAGCAGTCAGATTTGATTGTAGCTAATGACTCGACAAAAATAGTTTCTTCAGCTTTTGTGGCTGTGGTGCTGTAACAGGAAGTCAGCCAACTGACCCTTGGAGTTCACCCTTTCTGTCTGGGGCTCTGGAGGGACTTTTCTTAGAACCAGGCACCACAGGCACAGTCTCCTCTTTGCTAGCCCAAGAATCAACAGGTGCAGTCCAGCGGTTGGTGCAGTCTCTCTTACAAGGTCCAGGTAACAGCAGGGCAGTCCTTCTTTAGTCCTGCCTATGGTCCAGATGTGATCAGGGGTCTGGGTGCCAGGGGTGCCATAATTATGGCAGAAAGTGCCCTTGGGGATACAGTGGTCACTAGCCAATGGGCTACCAGATCCCTTCCATCCTGATGATGACTCGCTGCAAAGTGAGGAATCTAGCTATCCGAGAGTGCACTATTCTGCCCACTCCCGAAATGGTAGACCCCCTCTCTCAGTTTGTGGAGCTTGGTAGCCAGACCTAGATGTATGACTACGTGAGGGCTACACACCCATGGAAAAAAATGGTTTGCGAACTGGTCTTCCCTCTCTGTCCCCGATGCCAACCTATCTACCTGAATAAAAGAGCAGCCCTTCTCATCCCTGTGAAGCTTGCCTTTTGGGCACTGTTGGATTTGGCACATTCTGGTTGGCTGAGGTGAGGCCCTAGCCAGGCAGAAACTACCCCTTCCGTCAGGGACGGGTGATTACACTCATTGTATAACCTGCACTCATCCTTAGGTAGCTTGGCACTGAGCCATCAGGCTTATCACAGAGGCAATGCGTAAAGCATTGGCACAGCACTCTCACTCAATAAATACACTGAGTGTCACAAAAGAGACTTAATGCTTGGTGTATGTAAATAAAGTTTGTAATCAACACACACATTAATTAACGCAACATGAACATTATGTATTTCTGGGCATAAATCACATTAGGAAATATTACTAGCAGTACTAGGCCCAACCGTTTTAAAATGACATCAGTTAAATGCACACTTGGGAAAAATCCTACTTTACCTCCCAGCATCCTTATGTGGTGCGAAACATTGTCAGACTGAAGCCCACCCCGGCAATTATTATGATTCAATTCCACACAGTTATAGGGTGCACCCCAGATCACAACAAGATCAGAAATGTGTACACACAGAAAATTACAACACTTTTAAGCAGCACTGTGGGCCAAAGCTGCACAGGTAAAAACCTTTTCAAACATAATATTCTTTTGGCAAGGAATCAATGTGTAAAAAAACACTGCTGTGTAGTGTACGTAATAACAGCCAATCACTCCCACACACTCACTCAGTACCGATTTGCGGTGCCACGAATATCAGGCAGGCCATAAGGTGCGCACTCACACACACACACACGCACGCATGCACAACCACACACACACACACACACATGCACAGAGCACCCTAATGCGGTGCACTGATATCCAGCAGATCAGTTGATAATGCACATGCAGGCCCCATGGCCCAAGCCCTCCTCCACCAGTCAGCTAACCCCAACCACCCTACACCCAGGGGCTGGAGATAAAGAAAACACTCCCCTGGATCCTAGGACGATCGCGGTCAGAGTCACAGTTATACAGGGTTCCAGGAAATATGGTGGAGGTAGGCAGCAGGGCTAATTATGCAGCAGTGGACAAATGGGGGTTTGGCCACTACTTGGGAAGAGCAAACGCAGGCTGAGGGCGATAGTTGTTCACTCAAGGGATTCCACAATATGCCTTCCGGCACCGGCTCAGTTTTGTGAAGCACAGGGAGGGGTCACGCAGTCCCTGACCAGCTTCCGATCACTATTGGGAGATTTTCTTAGCACATTTAATCACTCGTACCACCCCGGCATGAATTCATTGGGCTGGGTGAGGGAATGGCTGTTGGTCCGCCGCACTTAGGGTACGAAAGGAACAATCGACGAATGGGGGCCGAAGCGGAGGAGCCTCTTGGAAGAAAGAGGAACCCCTTCGGACACACATCGATCTAAGTAGTACCTGGGTGATCCGGGCACCACAGAACACAAATACACTCTTCTGCGCCTCCCTGGAAATGCGGCACAATGTCTGGTGTGCATTGGTATGAGTCACACGAGACAATTCCGGTCACACACATGAAGAGTTGCGAATTCTGTAACTCCATGGAAATGAGGCACAACATCTGGTGCATGTTGTTCTGAATCGCATCACACACTGGTGCACATTCAGCAGTGCCGCACGAGGTAGAAGGAGGCACTACTATGGGTAGGCCCCCACTTCTGAGGGTCGCAACCTGTGAATTGGACAACACACGCTATGAGCATGCAATCGATGTGTCACAAGAGAGAGATACAGTACGATCGACGAAGCGGGCCATGCCGTGTCCAGCAACTAGTGAATCCGCTCACCACCAACAAGACTCTTATGCACGTTGAGGCCCCAAGATGCAGGGCCACACTCCTTAGATGCAGGTAGTACTTTTTGCGGCTCCAATCAAGGAAATCCAGTCTCCAGGCACAATTCTTAGTTCCACGCTCAGACCACACTACCAGTTGGGATCCAGCAGATGATGTGGACACTTAAGAGTGCACCGCTCTCCAGGTGTCACATATAGATGGTGTGGGTCCGTAGTGGGACATCTTTGATGTCCCTGAGACCTCCACCAGGTTGCAAGCCAACAAGCCCTTGGAGAGCACACTTCAAGGTACCACACAGCAGCAGGTAGTCAGCCAAGGCCAGCCACTATTTAGGAAGGGTGCACGGTGCCTTCCAATGGCAGTAATCCTCCTTGTGCACAACAGAGTCCTGTGTTTGCTTTGTTCGCCCTAAGTTGGCAGGGTATGCTCAGACGTGGGTCCCTTGCTCACTTTGCCACTGGATACAAGCTAGCCTGGCTAATGAGGGATGTTATCCCGAAACCGGTCCCAGGATGCTTGTTTCCGGTCCAGGGAAGACCTGGCTTGGCAGTTTGGGCTGGAATGTTCCCATGAGGGACAGGGTCAAGACTGATTTGCCTATGGCTGGGTCTGAACTGGGGTGGCGAAGTGAGCTAAAGAACGATGATGGATTCAACCCAGATCTGTGACTGGGGGTGAGTGTCTAAAACATTTCAGCGCTCCGACCATCAACTCTTTGTGTTTGCTTTAACAGAGACCTATGGCAGTGTGCACCACACAGTTTCAGGATCTCCAGTCCCACATCCCCACAAGTGTATCTCTACCCTGCTGAAGTATGGCACCAGTAGTTATATTGTAGTGTGCCTTTGAAGTTGGGGTTGGTTCAGAGGGTTTCCCTTTGAACCACAGATATCATCCCAAAATTTCAGTCCTGTCTGACACGGTCCCAGGTATGCAGATCTTAATCTTTAGTGGGGCCATGATCAGGCTCCCAGAGGTCAAGTGTCAAAACCTCTTTCTCCAGTCTATCCAACTAGGCCCTCAAATGGCGGGGGTCTGTCATTCTAGTTGCATGCCCAGTGTTTATAACTGTCTCTGGGGAATGCACATATGTGCTCCCCAAACCTCCAGTGGGGACTGGAGTCAAACTAAAAGGCACACAAAGAGTTTTAGAGCAAAGAAATGCCCACTTTCTAGAAGTGGCATTTCTAAGCTATTGCTGACAAATGCCTCTTTACCACATGAGAGGGTTTGTCATTGTGAATCCAGTAATAGGAAACAGTATGAGGCTGCTTCACTGTAAGCCATTATTGCAGCTTGAAGCAATTTCAACCATTCCCCCTTGTCAACCTATGGAAAGAGCAAACCTCATAGGTAGTGAAAATACACATGGGCAATCTTCACTTACTGGGCAGAGAACACACATGTACCTGACCTGCCTTTCACCTATCACTTGATTCACCCTATAAGGCCTACCCCAGGGGTGCCCTAGTGGTAGTGAAAGGTCCCCTCATGATTGGCCATTGGTATAGAAAGGCCACCCTGAGCATAAGTGCAATGGCACACACACAGGCCTGCAATGGCAGGCTAGAGACATTTTTTAAAAACATCAGTCGTGCAAGTACGCACCCCCCAGGCCTGCAATGGAAGGCTTGAGACACATTAAAACAAGCATTTGCAATGCAAAAGGTCTCGCATTTACGCGAGTTTGAGCTATTGACATTGCAAATGACAATGCCTTTTATTTTTGTTTTTAAAACATAAATAAAAGGCATTGTCATTTACAATGCCAATAGCTTAAACTCGCGTAAATGCGAGACCGATTGCATTGCACATGCTTGTCTCTTGCTGGAACCGTAATCCTGCCTTCCTGTCCCTGCTTAGAGGGCAGCTAAGGAATGTGCTTCCCTGAGATAAGCACCTGATTTATGAGGTCTTTGAGCTCGACACAAAGGCCCATCGATGTTTACAATCCCTTGTGTTCGCACTGAAAGGGGGGGTTTTATGGCCTTCACAGTCGCCTGCCAGAAGCTTTTTAGATTTCAGCAGTATCTGGGTCCGTGGTGTAATTGTGCTGCGTGCAAAAAAGGCTCGCTTTGCAGCCAGCCATAAGCGGTATTTGGTGCTTCTATGAATGTTTCGTATGCCAATAAGTTAAATAGTAGGGAAGTAATTCTCCTGCTGGGCCGACTATTGTTCAAAAGATCCCTAAAGTCTCTTTTAAGCAAAGCCCCACAATTTTCCTCATAAGCATAGCGCATGTTTGAGCTGAGTTCTCAGCTATGTTTCAAACAAAGTAAAGACTGGGGAATAAGTCCTTCCCTAGATGCGCCGTGGGGTATGAAATAAGCACTCTACGCGTTAGATAGGCCGGTATATTCCGAAATTGAAAAAAATGCGGCTTACATTCTTTAAAGATCTTGCACTCGTGCGTGGAGCAGTTCATCCGCTTATAATAATTTAACAAGCACAAGCGCACGCCTCGCGCGTCAGCAGAGGGAGGGGCGAAAGGAGGGGGCCAGCGCGATTCCCTTGCGGGAGCGAGCGGCAAGGCACGATAATTAACATATGGCGCCAGCTGCTCGCTCCCGCAAGTGAATCGCCAGACGTGCACGCGTTGCCATTGGAAGCAATGCAACGCGTGCACGTTTTTTCAGGGAAAGCTGTGCCGATTTCTAAAGGTCTCTCCTATGCAGCGCATGCGCGCTGCGTAGGCGAGACCTAAAAACATTTGGTAAGCACCACTTCCTAACATGTGTAGGAAGGTAGCACTCACTTTCACACTGCATTTACAGTGGGAAAGTGCCCAGGGCCCTAAGACCACTAAAAGAGACTCAGCAAAACCCATGAGGAAAAAGCAAAAAATGTAGGGAAACACTACCTCAAGTGTGTCAGGTCTAACAGGCACACACCCTGTGTGGCTACCTGCCAGGGAGGGGTGACACCTCTTCTAACTACAGGCCTCTATTGTTCTTGCTCCTGGGAATCACTCATATTTCTCCCCAAAAGGTCAGAAAGTTGTCTTGTGGCCAGCATCTGCGAGTGACCACAGGAAATTTGGTAACAGAGTGGTAACATTCTAGAAGCTGCATTTTTTTAAACATTTCCTTAAATTCGACTTGGGCATCAAGTCGGCTTTAATGTAACGATTATTTTGATATCTTGATGTTTCAACTGTAGTAATCCTATTCAGAAGTTAGCACAGCTGAGTTGTCAGCATGTAACCCGGTACTCGCCATTGGGGCTACTAACCTCCTCAGTAAAAACTACAATTTGGAGGTTTTACTGTTAGGATATATAAAAATACATCTCCTGATTTTTAATATACTGCTCCCTGCCTTAGGACATGATAGGCCTGCTGGAGGGGTAACTTATGTATATTAAAAAGGGAGGTTTGAGCTTCACTGATAGTTTAAATGGCAAATTCAATTTACCAGTTTAAAATTGTTCTGCCAGTCTGCTGTGGCAGCCGGGAGACATGTTTTCAAGTTATCACATCCAGGGTAGCACAATAAGTACTGCATACTTGGTGGGACACTTTAACTTACAGGCTGTTGGCGCCCCTGGTACAATGTACTAGGAACTTATAAATAAGTAAAGTTATATGAATTGGGTATAAACCAAACAAACATGTACTTTGTAGGGTCAGCACACTGGCACTGAGGTCTGACCTCAGTGCATGCACTCTCAAAGTAAAAAAACAGCAACATTAGTCCAAAACCTTTGGGGGTGATCATGCATAAGAGGCATTTCCTTACACCTTCTGTCACAGAGTGATTGAGGCTCAATCTATACTGAGTTTATGCATTCCAGTTTGGTCTTCTTGAGGTGTGTCAGATTTCCTACATTATAATGCTCAAAAATAGCAATACCTCACCTAGAGTCATCACTACTTCCAATAATCGTTGTTCAATTTGGAGCTTCAGTCACAGACAAAGAGCGAGAGAGAGATAGAGAGACCGAGAATAGGGAACAGCGAAGAGGGATAAGGTAGTGAAAGAGAGAAAGACACGCTAATTTAGTTATATTAGCAACATTTCTTGAAAAGTTGTGATATGGTAAAAGGCAGTGGTATCACTCCTCAGGGGATATTTAGTGACTAGGAAATTGCAGCGCTCCCCCTTACAGCACTTGCAACAGCTAAACATAGACAGATATTACAAATATATTAATATAAAGTTACATATTCAATTATGTGAGCAGAAGGCAGAAGAAATGCGTAATCAACAATGTTTGTTAATTGTTCATATTTCATCCCTTAAAAAAGGAGAATAAAGAAATTGTCAGCCAGCGCTTCACAAAACTGCTGTCCCTTTCCTTCCTTCTTTTCACATTATCTTCTGAGACCCCCTGTCGGTACTCTGAAACCTTCAGCTAGTTCTCAGAACAGCATCTTGTTGTCCTGGGACAGCCCCAGTCCACCTTCAGTGACTTTTAGTCATCTTTCAGAGACCAGCAGCAGGTTCTCAAAGACTTCTACAGGCCATCAGGGACCCTCAGTCTGCACTCAGACACCCAAGGGTGGCCATTAAAGATCTCCATACCACCTGAAAAGGCCCTTCTCAGCCACCCTTCAAACAACCCATCCCTTAGATGCCCGCAGCCTGTCATTAGACACAGGTAGCTAGCCCACAGAACCCCCGATCCCACCCTGGGATGCCCACAGCTGGCCTTCAGACACTCCAATCTAATCCTTAAACATCCCTTTCATGCCATCACAGACCCCCAGCTCACCTTCAGAAACAACTCAGAGAGGCCCTCAGTCAGGCTGCCAAAAAGCCCATCAGAAGGCTTGGCAAACCAAAATCTACATGTGGTACCCTTGTTATTAACTACTACTACAGCTAGAACAGAGCCTCGTTTGTATGGTGTACATCATTCTTGCTGTCTATTTTTTTACATGCCCAATGCCTCTCTTTTCTCACGTAATTACTTTTGCATAATTGTGAATATGCTCAGTCATGACAGTCCATTTTGGATTTTCAGTCAACAAATCTATGCTGATTTTTGTAATTTTCACTTTTCTTGTTATACATTTTGGCTTGAAAAGTGCAGCATGCTTAGCACTTCAGATTTAAGATGATGGCTTGATGTCTCCCTTGCGAAAACTACTGCTGTGCTTTCCCATATACTACAAAACCACCACCTGTATGATTCGTCTTTGCAGAGAAGCCAAGGATTGAATGGGCCCATAGTTTTCCATATATGAAAATCTAAGCGGCTGGGTGAATAGTTATAGTGTAAACAGCATGCACTGTGGGGGTAAAAAAGGTTCAGTGCATGTTTCAAACCGGCATCTTAAATCACACTTGCACTTCGTTTGGTCCTTTATTTGCCTTTTTTGTTTCTATTTCTCTACAATTCTGCCTTTTATTTTGCACTTTTGAGCAGGGGTTATTGAGTTTTTTTCCTTTGTGTGCTTTTGGTCATGTGTGTCATGTTCCTTGTGTGAATCTTTAAGTTTACATTAAACCTCTATTTGTTACATAGAAAACACATCTTTGGCCGTTAAACACATTAATGCACGGCTATTTTCACATCAACTACCTGCATCCGAGAAACAACTTATACTTTACTACACAAACACTTAAAATGTGGAATAGCTGCTAATGGGCTCATGTGTTTTGTGACAACTAGAGCCATTCATGGCTTTTTAGTGAGGGGCATGTGCGTTCCGGGGACATTTAATTCAATTTTAACATTGCAAGTATAGCCCCAGATTTTCTATTGTGCATAGTGCTATTGACTAAAAAATTACATCACCAACTGAAGGGGTAATACTCTGCCTCTGGCCAAGTAGCAAGTAGGACTGTGTTCAATGAAGTGAAATTTTTCTATGTTAGTTTTTTTTAAATTGAGAGGCAGCTCCTCTGCTAAGGCGGAGGAGCGTCGTCCCACTGCTTTTAGCCGTGCAAAGAAGGACAAATTTAATGATAATAACTTGACGTTATTATCATTTTATTTGTTCCTGCTGCCTGGCAGCTTTGCAAGCAGGGTGGGACTGCTCTGCTCTCAGAGCAGCGGGAGGAGTGCTGGGCACTCTGTAAGTTGCTCAAACACTCATGGCACTTTGCATGTTCTCCACCCAGGCTGCATTACAGCCTGTGTGGAGAAAATGCCCAGGCCCCCAGTCCCTGGCTGAGCGCCAAACCGCTGGGTTCAGACCGATCACAATGCTGCATTGCAGCGTTGTGACTGGCTATGGGGAGCTTGGGAACCCGGGTGCTTCCTGCTGGCACAGAAGCCAGGAAGAAGCCAGAGGAGAGGCTGCAGGCTAGCCGGCTGGCCGGCAGGTACGTAAAAATGTTTTTAATAAAATCCACTCCCCCTCCTCCCCGCCCCACTGCTGCTTCCCGGGAGCAGCCGCTGCTGAAATAGACCAACAGGGGCTGTACTGAAGTCAAAGCAGATCAGATATTCACCGCACAAGGAGGGACGTAACACAAGATTCTGCATTTCCTTAGGCTCAGGGGGCCCCGAAATCTCCAGGGGCCCGCCATTCAGCCCATGGACATTGAATATCAGTGGGACTAAGGGGCCCTCTTCACATTCTGCATGGGGCCCCCATCATTTTGCATTATGTCACTGCGCACAAGGAAAACGTTCGAGCATGAGCTGTCATTTGGGAATACCAGGGATTGAGATTTGGAGAATAAAATGAAGGGTGTGGACTTACTTTCTTCGTTAACTTGCACTGGAGTTGAGAATGTTTTAAGAGCAAGTCATCTACAGCAGCATCTTTTTAGCTGAAAAAACGGATGTCTCTTATCTAAATTATGGGTGTTAGCATGTATATGACCTGAAGGCCAGAAAAACAATAAAAACAGAGAAGACCTCTAATCAGATTATGAAAATGACCAGTAAATGGGAGTGCTGGAGACATTTCAAATTGCAGACAAAACATCCAAACTGAAATACACCACTAATTTACAAATGGATTTACTATTCACACTGGAATATGCTTAAGGTATAATTGTAAGTAAAACGTAGTGGGCCAGATGTATCAATATTGGAAATAGCGAATATCTAATCGCGTTTTTCTGCGAATCGCTATTCCTAATGTATGAAACTCCATGAGTTTCATTTAGCGATTCCTAGTGGCTCGCAAATCGGCCTACCTCATGAATATTAATGGGGTAGGTCACAATTTGCGACCCATTAGGAATAGCTAAAATTACGGGGATGGTGGCCTGCTGGGGTCAGCAGACCACCATGTCCGTGATTGCATTTAAATAAAGCAATCATATTTTTAAAATGCAGCCAGTTTTCCTTAAAGGTAAACGGGTTGCGTTTAAAAAAGAAAAATGAAAAGTTTTCTTTACATTTTTTAGAGCAAGCAGTGGTCTGTGGGACCACAGCATGCTCTGAAAAAATGTTTGTACTAACATTCACAAAGGGTAAGGGTTCCCTTGGGGACCCCTTGCCATTTGTGAAGGGTTATCACCAACTTGAAGTTGGTGGTAAAATGCAAATGTTTTGCGACTGCATTTCGGTCTCAAAATATTCTTACATATCGCTACGATTCGGTATTAGGAAGGGACGCTCTAAACAAGCCCCTTCGTAAAACCGAATCGCAATTCCTATTTGCCATACAGTAATGATTACCGAATCGCAAATGGGGTTTGGTACATCAGAAAATGTTTTTTTCTGGTCGCAAATGTCTCAACTCCTCGAATCGGGCCCTTTGCAAACAGAGAAAAGCTTCTTACATCTATCCCAGGGTATTTTATGCATGCTGAAAAAGCACAAACAAACCCACAGGAAAAATCTGTAAATCTTACCATGCATCAGGCCTTCCTCAAAGTTTGGTGGGTGAAAAGTAAAAATGAAAGCCTAACATTCAGTATAGTGCTGAGGTGAGATACATTTTATGAAACATTTATACTTTTTGCCGCATTCATTGCTTTCAATCAATCAATCAATCAATCAATCAAGGGTTTGTTAAAGCACGACTACTCACCCGTAAGGGTCTCAAGGCGCTAGGGGTGGGGGGGGTGCAGGTTCCATCCATCAAGGAGGGGGTCTGTCGAAGAGCCAGGTTTTGAGGTTTCTTGCGAAGATGGGGAGCGATGTTGTCTGTCTGAGGTGGAGCGGAAGGTTGTTCCATGCTTTGGCCGCGAGGAAGGAGAAGGAGCGGCCTCCCGATCTGGTCTTTCTGGTGCGGGGGACCACGGCGTAGGAGAGCTGGGCTGATCGTAGGGTCCTTTGGGGTGCGTGGAATTTGAGTCGGCTGTTCAGGTATGCTGGTCCGGTGCCGTGGAGGGCCTTGTGTGCGTGGGTGAGCATCTTGAAGGTGATTCTCGCCTCGACAGGGAGCCAGTGGAGTGTGCGCAGGTGCTGGGAGATGTGGCAGTGTTTTGGCAGGTTGAGGACCAGTCTTGCGGTGGCGTTCTGGATGTTCTGTAGCTTGCGGGTGAGGTTTTTGTTTATTCCGGCGTAGAGTGCGTTGCCGTAGTCGAGTCTGCTGGTGACCAGGGCGTGAGTGACGGTCTTTCGGTGTTCGAGGGGCTTTCACCCTGCCCAAGCCAGAACAAATGGAGGTTTATATTTTGTATGCTTGTGCTTATCCCCCGTCCTAGGGATAGAAATTATTGAAATATTGCACGATGGTAAATTGAAGCAATACCTAACTGGGAATCTCACTGAAGGGGAACCCCCTTTCACATAGCTTGTATTGCCATTATGATATCTTCATCGATCTTGGATTGAGATTGAGTAATAGTGGCAATATTAAAGGTTTGGATTGCCATGTTCACAGCTCGATCCGTTGCACAGTTCCCTTGGGCATGAATGCCTTCTCTTTTTGAGCCATTGTATACTGCACGTGGACCAAGGGCAGCTTGTCCTGTGGGAGGGTTATCTTCTCCCAAACATGCTTAGCTTTTATCGATTCACATTTTGGATATTTGAATCAGTTCAGGCACCAGTGAGGTAAGTCTGTGTCGTAACCTCGCACACAGAAAGCTTAATCTGCATCTCACACTATTAGTGTGAAAATTGTTGCATGTGTCTTCTGTATTTCTGCAGAGAATGTATTAGTTATATGAGGTCTTTGTATGATTCTATAACATTTAAAATTGTGTCTAGACAGCAGAACATGCAGCGTAATATTTCTGTTCCAAACGCCCTGCAGACGGTACAGAGCCATCTTTATAAAGTTTGTGGCTGTACTCAAGTATGAATAGAATAGGTGGAGTTTGTGGTATGGCGTGGTGATATTGTAAAAGCTCCTCATTTTTTAGTATTGTCCAAAGGTGTTTGCATCAAGGCTCACTGCGCCCAATTCGGGTGAATAGTGCAGGCTTTTTGATAACTCGCTTTTGTAGCCGGCACTCAAGAGATCAGACCACTAAAATCTTTATCTCTTGTGCAATGGATCTTTCCTTAATACTACCAGATTGTACTGCCATGATAGTTTGCTCTACTGGAACGAATCTCTCCCCTACAGGTGAATACAAATGAGATGTATAGGATACAGAGATAGGTTACCCCTCAATGAGTATTATGTTATGTATGTGTAGCCTGAAGTACTGGGAAGAGCTCTTAATAATCAGGTTTCATGTATTATCCCACATCTACAGGATTTTGATACTAGCATGTCTACCTCTAAGCCATGCAAGATGGCAGCATGAGCATCAGTCCAATATTTCTCTAACAAGATGTGCATAACCACATCATACAACTGATTTACCCACTCCACCTGGTGCAACACATACGCCCTTCCAAAATGTATTAAAACCACAGGCGGTAGTCATTTTCATAATGAGTTTATCGGATGCAAGGTGGCACACATCTATGGAAATTCTGCTTTCAGTCCCTTGACCTCAATGGATAACCCATATCTTAAAAAGGGGCAATAAGTAATCCAATATAAGGCTTCCTGAGGTTTATCTTACACACAATCTTGGAGAGTGTTGTAGTCACTACTCTGTCTGTACTATTTAGATGTCCTTGTTATCATCCGTAGAATAGATATTGTCATTGTATGAAATCCCCTCTGAAACTTCTTATAGGAGTTCCATGATTCTTGCTTAGAACAATCCAGAGCTGTTCTTATACCTGTGGGGTAGATGGGTATATGTGTACTGAATGACCCTAAATGTAAGGGAGTTAGGTATTTTGATTCAGGCACTGTGTTTTCATTGAATAACCCATTTGCAATGTCATGAGTTGTTTTGTATTTTTATGTACCAAATTTGTCATTTATCCATTACTATGGGTGTTCTGCATCCCAAGTGTATATGTATGGGAATTCAGGTTTCAATAGTCCAATATAACCCGTCTAATTTAACATCAGAAAAGAAGGGATGTTCTTCATTGATTGACAGGGTACTATTACTCTCTGCTGTTGTAATTTTGTTTAAATGGCTTTTACAGCATGCTTAGCCACTGGCAGTAAGGCATATTAGTCTTGAATCTGTGGTTCACCCTGGAAAGTAATGACACGTGGTACTGAAGTGTTTTCCCACACTGTTGAATTTTTCTATAATGCAGGGTTTGTTTTAATGCCCATTCTCAAGCATATTTATCCTGAAGGGCTTTGGTGACTGTATGGGAAATACTTCAAATATAACTTCCTTATCTCAGAGTGTGCCCTTTATGGAGGGTAGAGGGTAGTTGCTCTCACCTAGAATGATGTCATGGGCCTTTGACAGAAATAACCAGAAAACTCTTTTAATTCTGTGCAATATGTGGTGCTCCATTTGCAACTCCATATTATAATTTGGTAGGGCAGATTCAAGCATATTGTATGTCTACTTGAACATATTCATCAGTCAGTGTCCTCCAGGAGCTCCTGGAGAGTCTGATGGACTATTGTGACCTCTGCCGCACTGTCTAGGAGTGCCACTGCCCATAGTCCATCCTGAGGAAAAACTCTCTTCTTGCAGGATAATATGCAATTTTCTCATTCTTGAAGTTAGTCTTTTCCCACTGTTCTGATCAGTGCCATTTTGTTAGGGTGCCCATGTCAGTAGCGTTATCCATGGATATTCTTCCTTTCTACAGTACTCATTACGATCACTCCTCATTTCCTATGAATGTTTGTCCAAGCATCTGTTATTCTCAGTGTCCTGTGAATAGCAGGAATGACAGTCATCTACATGCTATTACTGATCCTGCTGTTTTGAACTTTTATGGTCCCTAAACTTTTGCCCACGTGGGAATAAAGTCCAGAATTTCAGTTTACCTTTCTGCTGCTTAGCATCTCGCTTTTTATATTTCAGGGTTCTCCCACCTCTTTCTTTGTCTTGAGTGATGTTTCAGTTGGCATGGTTCCAATGCATCTCGGCCCATGGAAGTAAACTTTGATGACATACATTTTGGTAATTCTGCCTCTGATGCTGAGACATGGCCAGGAGCGCACAATGACACTGAATATTGGTAAGAATCATCTCAGCAACCGCCCGATTAATGTCACACCCATAACTACCGCCGGAGCAGCTTGTATTTCTCTTGAATTTGTTTTAAAACCTCCAGCACCTCCGCTATGAAGAGTGTCCACTAGTGGTTTATGTTATAAAGTGAATACCGCACTGGAATAAAGTTCAAGATCTTTATTATGAGTCTCCACTCTCCGCAGAGGCAGCTCTCACAATTCAAAAGCCTCACACGTCAACATTCTAAGGTCAGCTTCATTTCCAACTGGTGGAATGTACCAAGGGCGGAGATAGGAAAAGGGGGGCAGGGATTAACAAGTTAACATAAGAATAAAAGGGAAAACAGGGAAGGAAAGTGACAATATTTCACATAAAATACATGTTCATAAAATGAAAGATTACAACACATCTTCCCCATAATAATTAGAGAAGAAAACAGATGCAAAAAATTTACGCCCACATGTGATAGTCTTCATGCCATTTAGGAGAGGACCTGAGTCTATTGTGCCTCGAGTTACTGGGGTTCAGGTCTTGCTAGGGTTCAGCTATGACATGGGGATTATCAGGTATATTACTGAATGGCGGGGAATATTTGGCCAATCTGTCCATACTCAAATTTTGCCCATTGTCCATGACTGCTACTTTACGTTTGATTTCAACTACACTCATAGGTCTGAAGAACTTTGAGACACCAAGGTGCCTCTCAGCAGGTTTCTTAACATAGACAAATTCGCCTACTTCCCAATTGTGACTTTTTGTGCCATTTTTGAGATCGTATGACTCTTAATACTTGTTTAGATGGGAAGAAATTTGGGATTTAGTAGCAGAAAAGTTGTGCTCGACACTTTCGCCTCCCCCAATCCAATTAGGAAAGAACTTTGTGCTTGGCTTCCTTCTTTTGAGAGAAGCGAAAGGTGATATACCGGTGACTTGGCTGGGAGTAGTGTGGTATGCCCATAGCATGTCTTGTATAGCCCCCTCTACAGGGAGGTGATTGACACAGGCGAGTTGTATACATTCTTTGATCAACCTGTTAATTCTTTCCACTAGACCATTCGCTCTGGGGCAATAAAAAGCAGTTTTATGTGTGTGTGATGGCCAATTTTGAAAGAAAACTAGACATAAGTGTAGAGGTGAACTGTACACCATTATCTGTGACAAGAATGGGTGGAATGCCTTCTGTCGTGAAAGTGTCTTTTGGAAAGGCAATGAGAATCTGAGTGGTGATTTGATTCACCTCCCTTGTGACAACCCACTGGGATTGGTAGTCTACCAAAACAAAAGCAAAATGTTTTGAAACACCCTTGCGATTAATGGGACTAAATATATCCAGGGCAGGCTTGTCCCATGGTTTATCTGGAACAGAAACTGGGGATAAGGGAGTTTTGTGAATGATTTTGGATTTGTCGCTGTTGGCCTAAATTAAACAGTTCTTTACTTTAGATTCTACTAATGAGTCCATATTGGGGAACCAATAACGTTCTCCAAACCTAGATTTAGTTAAGCTTCTGCCTAAATGATCTTCATGTACAAGGTCAATTACCTTGTGCCTTATGCCTTCAGTGGATATTATTTTGTCATTTCTGAGTATTAAGTTCTGGTCTAAATTGATTTTGTGACGAATTTCCCAGAATTCCTTGGCTCCTCCGTTGACCTCGCCGTAGGATTTGGGCCAACCCAGCAGGGTGTATGATTTGAGTTGGTCAAAAGTTTTATCTTTGACAGAGTATTCTTTCCATTCCTGGGAAGTGATGGCTGAACAATTGATTTACAAAATGGGGTATTCTGGAGTGTCATACTGTTCCTCTTTACTAAGGGGAGCCCTAGATAGGAAATCGCTGCAGTGTTAAGTTTGCCAGGGAAATACTCTACTTTGAAGCAAAAACTTTCCAAACCCAGGACCCATCTGGCAATGCAGGGAGTGCTGTTGGAGGAACCCTTGGGGCTGAACATGTTTGTGAGAGGTTTATGATCAGTGTGAATGCAGAATTGCAGACCCCATAGGAAAAATCTAAAATGTTTTACAGCCCAGAAGCATGCAAGTGCTTCTCTCTCTACTACAGAATAATTCATTTCAGGTTTATCAAGGGTATGTGAAGCAAAGGCCACAATCCTTTCTTTGCCGTCAATCACTTGTGATAACGTGGCCCCTAATCCTTTATTGCTTGCGTCAGTGGTCAGAATAGTTTTCCTACAAGGGTCAAAATTGCACAAAAATGGAGCTGATAGGATAGCTTCCTTGGTTTTCTCAAATTGCTGCTTGATGCACCTCTATCCACTTATAGTGTGCGTGTTTTTTTATGAGATCCCTGAGGGGACTAGTTAAATCCGCGAAATTTTTGTCATACTTTCTCATGTATTCTGCAAGTCCGAGGAATGACTTAAGTTCATCTTTTGATTCTGGGGGTGGGGCATCCTTGACAGCTTCAAGTAAACACATTTTGGGTCTGAACCCATCTTTGGAAAAGGTATGTCCCAAGCACTCCACAGATTTGACACCTATTTTACATTTCTCTTTTTCTAATGTTATTCCTGCATTTTTTAGTTTGGCAAAGACTTTTCTCAATATCACATTATGCTCTTCCACAGTGGCCCCATAGATTAATACATCATCTTGAAAACACAAGGTTTTAGGTATTCCTTCTAATATTTGCTGCATTATTTTTTGGAACACCGTAGCTGCGGATGCAAGTCAGAACGGCATTCTGCAGAACATGAATGTGCCCATGGGTGTGGTGAATGCCGTTAACCACCGTGACTCGGGAAGGAGTTCGATTTGATGGGAGGCCAAGGAGAGGTCCAATACGCTGAAGCATGTAGCTTCCCCCATCGTGCTTAGCATCTCGTGGATGCGAGGTAAAAGGTGTTTCTCAACCCAGATGTTATTATTGAGGTCATGTAAATCCACACATAACCTGATGTCATTTCCTTGGGCTTTTTTCGCAATGACAATGGGGGCAACCCAATCTGAACAATCCATGGCTTGTATACTGCCTAAACTCTTCAATCTCGCAAGTTCTTTTTATAAAGGGCCCCTCATAAGGTGTGGTATGGGTCTGGTTTTATGCACCACTGGTATAGCATTAGATTTAATCTTGATTTTATGTTGAAAATCCTTAAGCAAACCCAACTTCTCTGTGAAGACTTTGGGGAATTCATCACATATATTTTCGCCTGTGATGGACAATTCATTTATCGTCTAAACCTGTTCAGGGTTGTTAGGGTCTAGTTTTATCCCTAATTCTTTTTGATGTTGCCATCCCAGGAGGTTGGAACCTTTTTCCACAGCATACACTTTTCCTACTGTGGACCGGTTTTTAAAAGTTATGAGGGTTTTAACCATCCCTTTGAGGGGGATGGGATCCTTGGTGTACCCTCTGGGAGAAATGTCAGCTGCATGCTTGCCGCTTCCATGGTGAGGAAAACACAGAAAACTGAAGAGGTAAGTAAGATTATAGTAAGAGATAGAAAGTAAAGATAAAAGGAAGGCTAATATAGTGGCCCAATAAAAACAATCAATACTCGATGTTGAAATAGAGTAGAAACACAAAGGACATCCAGCACATTGCTTTATTAACAACTTATTGACAGAAAATAACACATTGTATAGGTTAAGGGCACAATGCTTGTAAGTTGAAGGAGCAGGATACTGTAATAGAAAACTCAATAGTGTGCGTGTCACTGAAGAGAGTGCATGCATACACCGCACACTGTAGACTGTAGAATGAAGAAAGTGTGTGAATCACTGAAAAAGCTCCGCACCAGGACGGCTAACCTTCGATTGCGTAAGGAAAAGATGTGTGGATCACCGAGATGGGCCCGTAACAGAGCAGGAAATGCCAGATCCACTATGTAGCGGGAGGAGGCATAATGCTGAGGTGAGCGAGTTACCAAAGTGAAGGAAGTGTGCGAATCACTGTGCGTGTTACCAACTGAAGAAAGTGTGCAAGTCACTGAAACAGGACCGCACCAGGAGAACTGACTCAAGTTTATTAAGGAACAGGTGCGCGTAGGAGCAGGTGTGTGCATCACTGAGATGGGCAGACACCAAAGCAGAAAATGCAGGAACCACTCTAGTGCCGAGAATGCAGAATGCAGGTCGTGTGCGTGTCCATGGGGAACCAGCTGAAAATATACCGGCACACCTACACCACAGCAAAATGACAAGATCTGAATGTAGGGCAGCGTAAAAGGAACTGTCATAACGTTTTTCCGGGAAGTCGGGGAAGGCTCAGCAAGAAAATACCTGCCCAGATGCCGGCAGCCACGCCTACATAAACTCTGTACAACCAAGAGCGGAGATATAATAATTAGTCCTGCCCAGCAGGTCTGGGTGAAGTACATGTCTCCTCCCAGGGGCTGGCAGCCACAAGCACTGTGATCTCCAGCGGCACAGAGTTATTGTTGAGGCGGGGAAATCCACTAGTCCTGCCCAAAATGGGTAGGGAGACAAAGTGTCTCAGCGCAAGGGCCGGCATCCACACCAAAGAAGGAGGAGCAGACGGCGGTTGACGAAATCGGAAGGAGCGTCACTGCCGAGCCGAGGAGGAAATAGGAAGTTGAACAGAAGATAAGGTCAGTAAAATGCGGAAAACAGTACCTCTACCTTGTGAATACAAGGTTTAACAAGTAGAATACTTCAGGTTCTAGCTGATCAGGTTGTAGTAAGCGGAGGACATCCATAAAAAAGGGGAGGAGGCCGTAGCATCTGTCCCCTTACACAGATCGTCGCCAGTGTTATAAAGTGAATATCACACTGGAATAAACTTCAAGATCTTTATTATGAGTCTCCACTCTCCGCAGAGGCAGCTCTCACAATTCAAAAGCCTCACATGCCAACATTCTAAGGTCAGCTTAATTTCCAACTGGTGGAATGTACCAAGGGCAGATGTAGGAAAAGGGGGGCAGGAAATACCAAGTTAACATAAGAATAAAAGGGAAAACAGGGAAGGGAATTGACAATATTTCACATAAAATACATGTGCATAAAAAGAAAGATTACAACAGTTTACATATCAGAAGGACACTGCCCATTTACTACATTCTTCAATCAGAAGGGTGGAGGGGGGACCGTCCCTATGGAGAAAAAAATAGTTAGTATCCTATACATTACTTGGGGCACAGTCTTAAGGTAGACTCCTTCCAATTGATTCGTTTTGTGAGTTATCTAACAGGGCATTTTTTAATTTATCTGAATGAACCCTAATAATTCCTTAGTACCCCTTAATGCTTCCCTACCATGAACCCTTAAAACTGCGAACTAGCCCTTAACACTACCTTCCCCTAAACACTTAAAGCCCCTCTACGTTTAATGCTACCAATCCCTGAATCCCACTTATTCCTTACTACCCCTTAACACTGTCTTTTCCCTGACGCCTAAAACCCCCTTACAACTTATTAACAATACCCTTCCCTGAACCTAAAAAACCCTTACTACCCCTTAATGCTACCATTCCTAAACTTAAAACCCATTATTGCTCCTTAATACTACCTTTCCCCATAGGCGCTGGAAATAAAGGTGCAGGGATGCTGCAGTACCCTCAAAATAACCATGCTGGACTTCAGAAGGTGAATGAGCTAGAAAGATGCCTTTATGTTTTCTTTTTATCTTCTCACATTTGTTGTGCGTTAAAAGACAGAGGTCCAATGTCAGGTTATGTCCCCTGACAAATTGTTATGTATTGTTTTAACATGGAAATAGGTATTTCATTTTCTTTCTCTGATTACAAAGTGACATCATTTTGTAAAATGAAATATGTGACAATCTTACTTGTGTGAAAGGAAAGGCTGCAGGACTTCCTTTTCTCTAGCGAACAACACAATTTAAATATTATAAATGAACTTTACAATTATCTCAAAATATACCAGCAGGTAGGAAAGCACAAATGAAACCCCTTTTTGTAATTCTGAAGTGTGATGAAAACAAAGATTTTATTTGGATCAAAATAAATCAAGACACTTTACTTGGTGTTGACAAATATTTGCTTACACCCAATTTCCACACATTATTGTTTGTGCACTATGTAGCAAAACTGTACATCTTTGCAAATTAAACGGCCATTTCAATGGAGAATCCTCTGTCTATTAATACCAGTGTGTTACCACACCATGTTTTAGTACTATATTTGCAATAGTGTGCTCTAAAATGCACTGCCAGCTATATACTGCACCTATAATGCTCTCCTGCTGATTTGGCTTGGTGCATTTGCTGCACTTGTTCTTTGTGCGGCACTTGGATTTTTCACAATTCATATGAGTTCAGTGATGTAACTTTGATGGCAGCACCCCCACTCTAAAAATTGTTCCAGCACCACAGTCCTTCCCCGAACCTTAAAAACCCCTTACTACTCATTAATGAATTGGTGCCCGTGTCCCACCCGCTCCCACCAGGATTCCAAATGCAGGTAACCATGGTTCATAAGACATAAGTGCGAATGAGAGACTGAGACGCAAGCTAAGACTTTCCCCATTCGAATATTGCACGAATTGTACGAATGGTACTGCTGAGTGCATATACGCCTTGGGGGTGATTGACTGCACCTTAGCCTAGCCAGAACTGTGTCAGGGAATCAGATGCAAGGGGATCATTGGCAGTAGAGAACTCCATTAGCAAGGGTGAGCAGAGAAGGTAGTAGTGCCTAGAATTACAAACATGATTTTGACCATGATTAACTTTCTTCTGAATGTGCTGTGTAGTATTTAGTAATGTTGCTTTACGACTGTGGAGTCTCCACACACAAAAAAAATAGGACTGTCCTATCTGTTTATGTGCGGAGGATCCGCAGTCGTAAAAATATTATAGTAAAATAATTTTGTGAATAGCAAACAATTGTAAACTTACACAAAAGTGTAAGTTTACCTTTGTGAATCAGGCCACTTGTTTAAAAAGAGGAAAGGGTGTTAAAAAAAGAGCTTTTTTCATCAAAGAGGTGCAGTAGTTATTACCGGGCATATTGATTACAGTAGAACTATTGCCCCAGGGCATGATCATTATACATCTGAACAACGATGGCAGTTCCTTGTCAAATGTGACCTAATTATTGCCTTACACGGAAATGTTTTTCAGCAAATAAGAAACCAAACTGTCCAAGAAAGGATTGAGGCATTTTTGAAGGATATAGAGAGTCATGCCTTATTACTACAAGTTGCACCAGTCTGGGAAAGTAAAATTGATGCTCGCAAAGTGCAATACTCATTAATGCCTCATTTATTTATTTGGTCATGTGGACTCTGAACGTGTCATTGGTAGCGGTGGAATAATGCTCACATAGTGAATGGTGCAGTTCTATGCACCACAAACATAATTAGAGCCTGTTTCTTTTTGTACCAAATTGGATGAAAGCGTGGTACGAACAATCTATGGGACCTGCTGTCAGTGATCTGGAAAATAGTCAGGTATTTTCCTGCTCCTCCACTCCAGAGTTAACCATAGAGTACAGCAGCCATCATTTATTCGAAGGGTAGGGAGGAGTCGCATGGGGTAATACTACAGGATCACAAGTTGGTCCAAGAGGGTTTGGGAAGTACTGCGGCAATCTGGAATATTACACTCAATTTCCACAGCTATTTCCCATTTCATCAGAACGACTGCAGTGCTTGGGAAATTCTTCTCATATGGAGCATCCTAAATATTAGGGGGCCTATTTATGCGACCTTTTGCGTCGCAACGTAGTGAAAGAGCGACGCAAACCGTAAGACAGATTTTTGAAGCCACGCAAAGCCATTTTGGGTGGCTCCAAAAATCTGGAGTAACACAGCGCAGCACAAATCGCTGTGTTGCTTTACTCTGCCCTGGGAAGGCAGTCCATGGGCGTTGCTTGGGTGTTCCCGATACAACTCCCATGGTTTTTGATGCATTGCCAGATTTACAAGAACTTGTAAATATGGGAATGCGCCAAAATCTTACACCTTCTCAGGGGAGGTGTAACGAGCAGAAATATCTCTATGTCTCCTCGTTTCTTCCTCTTTCTATGTGTGCTGCATTCTGCTGTTATGGGCATTCTGCAGCACACATAGAAAGAGGAATATGCCTCCCAGGATTGCTTTTGTGCAGGAAGGTGTTATCTCTTCCTGCACAAAAACAATCTTGCATGCAATGCAGGCACTCTTGCACCGTGGTGCAAGGGTGCCTGCATCTGCGTAAGGCAGCCAAAATAGCTCCAGTGCAGAAAAAAGGACAGGAATGCGCTGTATTGCCTTATATACGGCACATTCCTGCCCTTTCCTTGTCACGCAGTGTAGCGCATCACAGTGACTTGCTGCGCTGCACTGCATAACTTCCCCATAAATAGGCCGTAATGACTGCTACGTAACAGTGTGAAAATGTCGATTATATAAGTTCCGATTCTTCACTTAAGTTATCCTTGTAATTCTCAATGTGCAGACTGAAATGAGTGTTGATTGAAAGCTCCCAGACTCTTTGTAAGTGTAACCCATATTTTATTTGGCTCAGTGTTACAAGGTATTACTATAACCTCCTATTGAAACAAATGAAATGTTTTTATCCACCAGCGGCTCGTATCACAGAGCTGCCATAGGAGTGAGTTTAAAATAATTAGCAGTATTGAAGTGTCTTATTGTTTAGAAATGAAGTAGGAGAAGTGAGGCATTGAAATGCTTGATTGTAACAAACAGATGTGACTATTACCTACATCTATGGGGCCCAATGTACAAAAGAAAATTAAGATGAAAGTCTAAGTTTTCACTTTCGGTATTCACAAAGGGCATTTATGAGTAGTAAAGTTAGACTTTTGTATCAGTTTTGGTCTCAGTTAAACTCAAGACCAAAACTTAAGTTTAACTGAGACAAAAGTCTAACTTTACTACTCATAAATGCCCTTTGTGAATACCAAAAGTCATAAAGTTAGACTTTCGTCTCAGCTTACTTTTGTGAATCAGGCCCATGATGTTCATATTATCAACCTTGGAAGGCTCGAACCCTGTGATGGACACACCTATGAACTAATTGGTTACTTACTGGTAATCCACATTACGTCAAGTTCCTTTTTCTCGAACCAATACTACTGTGTGAAGTGTCCCACCTCCCATCCAGGCACCAGGTGACCCAGCCTGAACTAATTAAAGTTCAAACCATACCTCCTGGGTTCCCACTAGGGCAATAGCAGGGGAAGAGACCCAGTGCACAATATGTCACCTTGAAGCATAGAAAGAGAAGAAAGGTTGTGATTTGGGTAGGGAGGTCCATAATTATTGGTACAAGAAAAGGTCAATTAGAGTAATGAGGATTATTGATAAGTAACCAATTTATTACCTCCTGTCCATATTTCACTTACCAATACTTACTATGGGAGGATATGCCAGACCACTAAATAGCAACTAGAGTCCCAAAATAACACAATTCCCAAATTGATGCTGAAATCAAATTTAATGGAACTTCACAAATATACAAGGAACAATTGGTGATCTAGGACAAAGCAGCCCCTAACAATCTACAACCAAATTCTAAAGACTCACATTTATGAGCAATCAACCTGTAATGTGAGACAAAAGTAGACAAAGTAGCCCCTGTGACCCATTTACATATGCCTGTAATAGAAGCTCAAAAACGTCCACCCAAGATACATCCGTACTGTTTGTCGATCTAACTTGTATCACTCAAGGTGAGGCTGCTTTCTTTGCAGTATAAGCCATAGAAATGAAATTCTCAATATATCTACTCAATGTTGAAGTTTTGGGGCCATATCAAAAATGCCAACACTAAGAAACTGATTTTCACACTGTCTATAATCTTGAGTCCTTGTCAATTAAACTTTCACTGCCTTTAAGTCATCCAGCATATGCAATAATTCTTCTTATGGGATAAAGGGCACTGGTAGAAAGAAGGAAGAGTTGCTTCCTGTTGCAAAAGGAAAGAAGGCAGGGTTCTCCAATGTCAGTCCTTGAGTGCCGAATCCATGCCAGATTTTTAAGATAACTACATTTATCTAAATGTGGATATGCTAAAAATCTGGTATGCATCCGGCCCCCAAGACCGACACTGAAGAACCCTGGTTTAATGGATAATAAGCCAAGTTCACCCAATCTATTTGCTGATATTATAGCCATTAAAAAGTAAATTGCAGCTATAAATGCTCCAGATATACACCAGCAAGGGGTACAAAGGATGCAGTTGTAGAACCTTTACGACCAAGGAGAGATCCCATGAAGGAGTTGTTGGTTTTAAAGAAGGTCTGATTAACGAATAACTCTTCAATAGCCTACTACCCAAGGTATCCATTTCAGGAAAGGGGCAAGGACATATAACCAATTTTATTGCTCCTACCTGTACCATCAGTGTGGCTACTGCTAGACATTTTTTCCAAGTCCATCTTGAAGTAACTATATGATCCATGTTGATTCACTAAAATTGATTTAATAACTTACCAGCACACCATGTGGATAATGGGGACCCATGATGAACATAGGATTGTCTAACGGATAAGTGCTTAGATTTGTGTACTGATAAAACAACGGAAGAGGAGAGACCTAACATCTTTAACCTCCTCCTCTCAATAGTCAAGCCATCAGCCAGATCTTCTGACACACCATTGGACATAGAAGAGGAGTTAGGCCTACTGGAAAGACCCACTGCAGAATTATGGACATCTTTCGGAGCAATGGAAACCAACTCATTCTTGGCCAAAAAAGGGCTTCCAATATCAGGTCTACTTCCTCCTTCCAAAGATGAGCAAATAGTGTTGAACGCATTTTGTTTTTAGCCTCCATCTTGTGACACTTAATATGAAGCTTGCAAAATGTCTGAGGTCTTGGCGACCTGTGCTGATCTTGCAGTAACTGTAGGGCCTTGAAAAATAATGGAAATCATGAGTTGCATGTGTAGGTGTCATTCTACTGCTTTGCTACAGTCGCAGATTTCATAATGTCATGGCTAAATATAGTATGATTTCTGTAGTCAATAAATGATTGGATAGCTCAGCTGAGCACCACAGACAGTGAATGGTCTGTTTAGCCTTTGCCTCATTTTTATTTTCCTTGTAGGAATCGAGCGCTCTAGGCACTTGACTCCAGTTTGGAGTTGCCTGGCTCCCTGACTACGGGCACCATATTTGAACAGACCTTTCTGCTTTTAATCCTTTTATTATATTAAGTTCTCACCTTTTTTAGTTGTTCGCATTTTTAATTTCCCTGTGACTATCCCTTGCAGAGGAGCCAGTTTAGGGATATCGGGGTGGCTGGGCCCTGGATTTCCCACTTTCATTTCGCCAAGTGTTTTAAAGGCGGTTAGCGCTCCGGCGCCAGCATGGTAGCCACACCCCCCTCTTAGGTAGGGTTATTTAACACTCAGACTGGCGCTTTTGCGCAGCCTAGCAGAGCACCACAGACAGTGGATGGCCTGTTTACCCTTTGCCTCATTCTTATTTAATCATGAGTTACATGTGTAGGTGTCATTCTACTGCTTTGCTACAATTGCAGATTTCATAATGTCATGCCTAAATATAGTTTGATGACTGTAGTCAATAAATGATTGGATAGCTCAACTGAGCACCACAAACAGTGAATGGTCTGTTTACCTTTTGCCTCATTCTTATTTTCCTTGTAGGAATCGAGTGCTCTAGGCACTCCACTCCAGTTTGCCGTTGCCGGGCTCCCTGCCTACAGGCGCCATATTTGAACGGGCTTACCTGATTTTATTCATTTTATTATTTAAGGTTCTCGCCTTTTTTAGTTCTTATTTTCAATTTCCCCAGTAACTATCCCTTGCAGGGGAGCCTGTTTAGGGATAGCGGGGTGGCTGGGCCCTGGATTTCCCACTTTCATTTCGCCAAGTGTTTTAGAGGTGGTTAGCGCTCTGGCACTGGCATTGTAGCCACACCCCCCTCTTAGGGAGGGCTATTTAACACTCAGACTGGTAAATCTGCGCAGTTTAGCTGAACACCACAGACTGCAAATGGTCTTGTAGGAATCAAGCGCTCTAGGCACTCGACTCCAGTTTGGAGTTGCCTGGCTCCCTGACTAAGGGCGCCATATTTGAATGTGCTTGCTCACTTTTATTGCTTTTATTATTTTAAATTCTCACCTTTTTTAGCTGTTCTTATTTTTAATTTCCCTGTAACTGTCCCTTGCATGGGAGTCTGTTTAGGGATAGCGGGGTGGCTGGGCCCTGGATTTCGCACTTTCATTTCGCCAAGTGTTTTAGAGGTGGTTAGCGCTCCGGCACTGGCATTGTAGCCATGCCCCCCTCTTAGGTGAGCACCCCAGACAGTGGATGGTCTGTTTACCCTTTGCCTCATAGTAATCGAGCATTCTAGGCACTCAACTCCAGTTTGGAGTTGCCTGGCTCCATGACTACGTGTGCCATAGTTAAACACTCAGATTGGCGCGTCCTTGCGCAGTGGGTGTGTCGCTGGCACGCTGCTGGCACCAAAGGCATGCCCGTCTGCCTCCGTCCGTGCCCCGATCGTGCCGAGCACCGGAACCCCTACCTGTTTTTAACACAGGACATTCTAGCAAAATTACTTACTCATGAAAGGATCTGCATTCTATTAACTATCATAATCACAGCTGTACCTATATCAACTTGCTCAGCTTTTGCTCTGGGCTTGACAGCAAGTGTAGGAACTGCAATTTCCAACTTTCTGCATCTGAACCATCTAGAAAAACCCATCCATACTCCCCCACCAGCACTCACCATCTTTCACCATTCATAATTAAGTGTGAATTTATAAACAAGCGCTCCTTTATTAAACATGCGCTTGAAGTAGCTGAACCTATTGATGGCCATCAGTTAGACATTATTTTCATTACTAAAACATGGACTAATGACTCTTCTAGTCCCGATCTTATTAATGCTCCCCCCCTGGGCTTCTCTATCTTTAGACTAGACCGACCCTCCAAAAGAGGTGTCTGAATCGGAATTATCCACAAGGCTGTTTCAAAGCAAGATTCGAACCCTCATCTAATCAAGATTGCGAAGCATTTTCCTTTTGTTTGGAATTAACAAAAACGTTCTCCTTCAAAGGATTACTTGTCTATCGCCCCCATGGTCCCAGGTGCAGCTTTCTCAAGTCCATAGGCTCCCCTCATTGAGGCCGGGATCACGTGCAGAGATTTCACGGTCCCAGGTGATTTCAATCTTCAACCTGAACTCCCCGAAGATACAGAGGCCGTGACCCTCCTAGAAACCTTGAATACCCTAGGCCTCAAACAACTTGTACATCAGGCTACCCATGAAGCAGGCCATACTTTAGATGCAATCTTTTCTAATAACCCTCCTATTAATGTCAAAGACGTACTCCCTCTATCCTGGACCAATCACACAACTTTAATTTTTGAACTCATCCTTCTCTCCTCAACTCAAGATAGCGGTAACAATTTCAGCCCTAGCAGCTACCGAACATGGAATAATATCAACTATAATGTCTTGGCCCAACAGCTTACTGTTTCTCAACCAACTTTCTCCCAAAATCCAGAACTTGCCACAAAAAACTATGCTGAGTGGCAAAATTCCGTTATCACCAAGGTAGCCTCCTTAAAAAAATCCAAGTCATTTATGAAAAACCTTCGGCCCCATGGTTTACAGAAGCCCTCTGGATTGAAACACAACAGTGCAGTAGGCAAGAGAGAAAATGGAGGTCTAAATATGACACATATGAGAAAGATATATACAAACTGACCCTCTCAAAGTATAAAAGCCTTCTTATCGAAGAGAAAACAGTGTTTTTCAGCCAACAAATAAAATCATCTAAGAATTCTGCTAGGGAACTTTTTCAAGTAATTAAAAAAAGCTTTCTAATATCCCAGACAACAAAGGCACCAACAACAGGCAATCTTTTTGCGATGACATAGCTCTTTATTTCCGCGATAAAGTAGGACACATTTATAGCCAGTTCACCCTTTCCACTGCCGCAGTATCTAACAATGAGTCTGCCAACAATCCTAGCTCTATCATTGACCCCTCCACGACAGACCCCCCTGAGCAATTCAACCTTGCTGAGTTTACCTCTACCAATTCGAAGCAAGTAATAGAGGTCATATGCTCTTTAAATTCAGGATCCCCTTATAATCCTTGTCCACCTTCGGTGATCAAACGTATTCCAGAACTCATCGCTCCTAAACTGACTGACATTTTCAATACAATGTTTCTGCATCCTTCCTCTCTATTTGGAAGAAAGCTTCAATCCCTCCACTCCTAAAGAAACCCAACCTTAATCCTGATGCTCCAGTCAACTACCGTCCCATATCCAGACTACCTTTCCCAGCAAAGATCATGGAGAAAATCATGAATTCCCAACTCACCCAATTCGTCCAGGCAAACCAACTGCTAGACTCTACACAATTCGGGTTTAGACCTGCACACAGTACAGAGACTGCTCTGATCAAAGCCACAGATGAGGTAAGAGCTGAATTAGATGGGGGAGGCACTGCAGCCCTCATCCTCTTGACCTATCAGCAGCCTTTGATACGGTGGACCACACCGCCTTGGTTCTCTATCTTGAATCCTTTGGCATTAAAGGTAGAGCCCTAGATATTCTAGACTCCTTTCTGAGGAACAGAGAGCATATAGTAATGCTGTATAATTTCACTTCTAAACCTTTCCGTCCCCTGTGGGGTCCCGCAAGGGTCCTCACTTAGCCCTTTACTGTTCAATTTGTATGTCTCAGAATTAGCCCCCCTCATCAGATCCTTTGGGCTCTCCCCTACATCCTACAGAGATGACACACAAATTGTGCTGTCTGCATCCAAATACTCTGTTGGTATTAGCTCTCAACTACATAACTGTATGTGAGCCGTAGGCGTTTGGATGGGCAAACACTGCCTTAAACTAAACTCAGATAAAACTAAGGTTATCCTTTTTGGCAACAATCCTCAGTTCTTTACCCCCATTAACTGGTCTTCAGAAATGGGATCACTCCCATTGCCAGTCTCCAAAGCCAAAAGTCTAGGGGGTCATAATTGACGATAAGCTTAACCTTAGCAAGCAAGTCAATTCAGTTATCTCCTCTTCCTACAACGCCCTTTGAATCATTAGGAAAATTCTGCCATTTATTCCTACTAATTCTAAAAAAAAAAACAGTTATCACCCTGCTGATCCTTTCTTAAAATTGAGTACTGTAATGGCTTGTACCTAGGCCTCCAAGAACAATATCTAAACAAACTACAGATCCTGCAGAATGCGGCAGCTGGGTTACTCTGAATCCTCTAAGATATCACTCAGTCTCACAGGCCATAAAAGGACTCCACTGGCTGACCGTTAGGAATCGTAACAAGTTCAAGGCTTTCTGTATAACCTACAAAGCCTTACACAATCTGGGCCCTGAAAACTTGGATCAAACGCTAAGTTGGTATGGACCTAGCAGGAACCTCTGTTCAAAACGAGCTTTGAAAGTCCCTTACCCAGATTAAAAAAGCAAAATGGGCGGAAGTAGCTTTGCCTCAAGAGCATTCAAACTGTGGAATCTGCTTCCTCCTAAAATCAGAGCCTCCCCCACTCTGTTCAGAAAGCATCTTAAGACCTGGGGGCATATTCTCAAGGACTTATCGCTGAGTTAGCGGCACTTTATCGCAGCCAAAGTGGCGATAAATGCATCGCACCATTCACAAGCAGGTGCTAACAGCCGATATCACCAGTTTTCCTGCGATAGCAGCCGCAAAAAACATTGCCACGGATGACACCAGCAACTAACACTAATGAGATGCAGAGTAGGCGTTCCCGTGCAAAAACCCGCAGAAACACCACTGCGCAACATTCTCAACGACCAGCCAGATCGGCGATAAGAATCAAAAACATGCGATAAGGCGCGTTAGCAGCAGGGATTTAACACCTGCTCCTACCTGGTGTTAAGTCGGATGACAACCTGCACCATGAAAGGGAGGCCAGCCCAGAGCCACACCTGAAGAACAACAGATGCCATGGAGGCACTGATCATGCAGCTCGGAGCCCCAAGAGGGCCACAACACCCACCGCCACCACACCCAGGCCCCCCACCCCCCCCGGACAAAGATATCTCACATCTACCTTACAAATTCATGAACACAATTCACCTGATGTCGCACAAGTACAACAATTAACATTCATGTGTGGCCAGAAAAAGGAAAAACATTCATACATCTTAGAATTCCCAAAATTTAACTCAACACCAATAAGTGGAAGAGTCATGGCGGGTCTCCTCTGGACAATATGCAAGTCAAAACCTGCAAGACAAAATTGAAGATAAGAAGATGCGTCATGCGCACAACAAGGGACAGAGAGAGAGAGAGAAAGAGAGAGAGAAAGGAATGTAGAGAGAGAGAGAGAGTGAAAGAGAGGGAGAGAGAGAAAGAGAGAGAAAGGGGGAGAGAGGGAGAAGGAGAGAGAGAGCAACAGAGGGAGAGAGAGACAGTGAAAGAAAGAGAGGGAGAGTAAGAGAGAGAAAGATAGAGAAAGAGAGGGAGAGAGAGAGACAGTGAAAGGAAGAGAGGGACAGGGAGAGACAGTGCCGACACTGGGCACCCTGGCCTCACAGCTCACCTGCTGCCTTCGGTGTGTCTCCAACCACGTGCCGGTATACACTGCAGTCCACCAGGTCCCTCATCTGAAACACAGTCCACAGCCAATGATGGCAGAGTACATATCATTGCACATGGCAACATTGCTTGGCCGCCCCTGCGCACACAGGCTGCTGCACCCCAGCCCCTCCCGCCGCCCAGCAGGGATTGCCTGCCCCTGCGCACACAGGCCTCACTGCTCACCTTCCGCCACCAGCGTGTCTCCAAGAGGGCCCACCACGTGCCGGTGCAAACTCCAAGCCGGGGGCCCGCGACCTTGGCAGCCTCCACATCATGCAGCCACGCACCACGGTCCACCAGGTCGCACACTTGATTCTGGGTCTTGATTTTGCAATGGCAGAGATCATATCAGTGCACACTGCATCATCGCAGGCTGCACACCCGCTCAGCACTTTAGGTGCCTCTACCTCAGTGCACAGAAAGTCACCATCCCGTGGCGGCAGGCCCTTGCCGGCCGCAGTGTAACCGGTGCCACCGACTCCATGCAACGCAAGTCATGGACCCTATCTGATTGAGCCTCGTCATATGGCAGGCGGATGCAGCCATGTCACCTCAGGCAGTGGGGAAGAACTGGGACACGTTGCGTCATCCCCCCCCCTTTATACGTAAGCCGAGTGGGCTGGCTCGGCGTACGCCAGGCCAGCGTAGGGGTGTGAACAAATATCCCTTGCGTCCGGGCGTGGTTCATATCTGGGCTGCACAGGAAACCAACTGATGCGTGTGTCTCTGTTGCTGTGTCTGCGCCACACGGCCCGCAATCGACAATGTTGCACCCTGTGACGCAAGTCCCACGACATGAGCAACATGGACGTAAGGGGGAATCACTGACCCTACATTCATCCATACTTTCATACTTGAATGATCAAAGACATGACACATCTGTGCGAAACAGAATGTTTTATTCACATCCAATAGAGTGGTGCAGCTGGAGCAGTACAGGGCCATGCAAACCCCACTTCACATATTCGGCCCGTGGAGGGCCAGCAAGAGTCCTTCAGGGAATGACAAGTACCACGGAAGAGGACGAGTGCAGTCCGCAGTCTGATCGCACTGTCATTGGCAACCAAACAGAATGTGGCAGTCCATGTCGAGGTCCAAGGTGAGTGTCGCAGAGTGCATCGGGGGACAGTGGAAGTTGATGATGCAAAGGGCAGGACCAAGCAGAAACAGGCCATATGGCGGAGATGAATGCTACTGCCTCCTCCGTACCAGTAAGGTTGCTTCACCCGCATCTTCGTCCTCTGATGTCACATGGGCCTCACACGTGGGTGGTGGTGGTATGTCGGCCGCACTGTGTGCCACTGACACATCAGGGGTCGGAGGTGGATTGCCTGCCGCACTGCGAGGCACTGACACATCAGGGGGCGGAGATGTGGAGGTAGAAGCAGCAGCAGCATTCATCTGCGCAAGGCCTTGAGGGTGCAATGCCATGACGATGTGCTGCAGGGCATGGAAGGTCTCAGCCACAACTCGCTGGTGTGCAGCCGTGGCAGCCATTCTTTCCACCGTCATCCGCTCCTTGTTCTCCATGTGCCCCCGCATCTGTCCCAACTCCCGGCTGACATTGCTGGAGCCACTCTGACTGGACAGTTGTTCTTGTCTCAGTATCATGACTCCAGCGATGTCAGCCATGGATCGTTGGAGAGCATGGAGCGGACTGTGGGTGTCCGTCAGGGACTGTATGTGGTCCCTGATGGGAATCAGACACCCATGTATGGCATCAGGTTTGGCTGCCATGAGGTCGAACCCCACCCGCACCTGATCGGCCATCTTATCCTGGGCCTCCAACACACGGCGTTGGAAGGCCATGTGTTGTTCGTGGGGGTCCTGGGAGACGGCCGGGGTGGTAGGTGCGTCCTGCTGTGTGGTCTGTGCAGGGGGTGGGATCTCCTCGATGCAGCTGGGCTGCCCTGCTCCTAGAGATGGGGTGCCGAGGTAGTCGATGAGGTCTTGGAGGGCTTCGGTGTCTATGTCGGAGGTGTCCTCCCCGTCATCGGTGAAGAGTTGTTGGGGCTGCTCTGCAGGAGGTGTTGATGCTCCCTCTGCAATGTGAAGGGGAGATGCAGTATTGCATTGTGTTCACATATGTGTTGACACATTGTACAAGTTCACATACAGACTGCATGGCAATGTACATTGTGGCTGTCCAGGAGGTGCTGCCTATTTGATGCGGGACAGTGGACATTTCGACAACATCACGGATATGTGTTTGTGCCTGTACATTGACATCTCACATTTCCCTGCTATGCCAAATGTGATTGGCAGGTTTCTACACACAGGCAGCACCTGTGGTGTCCTCTGTCCTGTTGTTAACGTGTTGCAGTCTGTACCACATTGTTGTCAATGCTGATGTGCTCTGAATGTCATGTGTGTGTGCTGCATTTTGGGGGGGTCGCCCCTGCAGCTCTGATTTGGCTGCCCCTTGTCCCTTTCAGGCGGTGTGCCTTTGACATCTGTGCCCATACAGTGCTGAGATGTTGCAGACTAGGGTGGATTTGGGTCTTGGTGGCAGTTGGGACTCTGGGGCATGGTTTGTCTGCAGATGTGTAGTTGACGTCAGGGGTTGTCTGTGCAGGTGGATGTGTCAGAGTGTGACCTGCTCCTTTACGGATGTGGTCCACACTCCGCCACCACAGTGGGGTGGCGTGCACCATGTCATGGTGATCGGACTGCAGCCATGCTAATCATCATGCAGTGTCACTTGCATTGTCAGTGTGGCTCACGGACCCACAGCTTTTCTGGGTTCAGCACATGTGCATGGGTTGGTAGTGAGATGAGTGATGTGTGGGAGGGACTCCTCTGGGCACATAGTCGACGGGGGCCTACGTGCAGTTGCTATGTGTGCTGCAGTGTGCCAAGGGGTTCAGGGACATGATCCAGAGTCATTGTGGGTGTGCAGTGTGCTATACTCCATTGTGCATGTGTGCCATTGTGCCCATCTCACCCCGTCCCCCAGTCCCTGGTCGTTACTCACCCTGTTGCTGTTGTGTCGGGTCATGTTGAGCAGTGTCCGGTCCCCCGACTCCTGCCACCGTCTCCCCACTGATGACTGTGGACACCATTTCCTCCATCTCATCCAGCTCCTCCTATGGCGCCTGACTCCCACCTCCAGTCTGCATTGCTGCCTTCTGGTTGTTGGCGAGTTTCTGCTTGGTCTTGCGCTTCACGTCATTCCAGCTCCTCTTTACCTCGTCCATTGTCCTCCTCCGCACTCCGACTGCATTCACCTTGTCCACGATGGACTGCCATATTCCATTTCTTGTTGCCAATGACACAGTGGAGGTGACGAACAGATGTTGATGGTGTTCTACCACCTCCGTGATCAGGACCCTGTTTTCCTGCGGACTGAACCGCGTCTTCCTCTTCTTCTAATCCTTGCCCTTCCCTGTCCCCGAGGTACCAGCCTGCTCCTCCGGGGGGCTTGTGGGGTTCTGGCCGTCCCCTGTCACTGCTCCGGCTGCCTCCATTGTGCGTCGCTGTAGTTTGTTTTTTGTTTGTGTTATTTTTTGGTGCTTTTGTAGTGGTTTTTCCCGCCTGACGTGTGTGAATTGCAGGCCTGGCGCTGCTTTTCGCTGATTGTCTTATCGCGGTTGGGCCCATCGCAACTTTTTTCGCGTTCGGGTTTGGGTTTTCATCGCCGTCCCGGTAATGTTTTCGCAGACATTTTGCGCGTTAGCGTGAGACTATCGCATGGTACCGCCGTGTTGAGAATACAACGTTAACACTGCGTTATTTTCTTGCGATAGACTGCGATGTGCAAAGTTGCGTTAAGCTAATTTTGCGATGATTATCACACGTTCTTGAGAATATCCCCCTTGGCTTTTTAACATGTAGTCCATCCCTGTCCCTGTTCATGCTGAGCCAGCGTCAAGAGACCTCCGGTTATACATGTGCTCTATAAATTTATTAAATTAACATAAACGTTTGGAAGGTACCTGAGCTGGGTAATGCCCAAATATCTGCTTTAATGTAGCAGGATGTACTAAAAGGTATTAAAAAGCCCTGTAACTTGTGATACCTTAGGTCAGCTACTCACAGAGGCTGTATTCACGGTGCTGCATTTTATAAAATATTTTACTTTGAACTCTCACTGCCGATTTGTATAATTGATTATTAGGCTTTTACATTTTGGTGGCAAATGTGACCTTTTGGATCTTGATTTCATTGTGGCAGTCAAAGTTACTTTTGCATTGGGTGGAGTGATCTGTCCAGCATGCTATCATGCGCCTACTACTGAAGGAACTGGTTTTCCACGGAGATACCTTCCGAGTCCCTCACTGCACTGACAGTTCAGATGATCATGCTTCCAATTTCACCTCCCTCCTGTTGTTATCTTTGCAGTTTGGCTCAAAGTACTATATTTGCTTAGTAATGAATTCTATTCAGCTAGAGGTTTGTGTGCACTGGGGGTCTCCAACTTTTGTAATAAGAGCTACTTCTGTTCAATTAAAATCACCCTGAGCTACTATTATTATTAGAGTTTTAATAGTGACCATATCAGGGAGTATTTCATAGTGACCATATGCAGGATTTTCAGCCATGATCGCCTCAGGCATCAGTCAGGGCTGCTCACAGTAATGTTAAAAATGTTTTCTCCATGTGAAATGCCTCTAAAAAGGTAATACAAAACAGCAATAGCTGCAATGCCCCGGCACCAAGTTAATAATATTAGTTTTAAATCTACAACTCTGCATGATGTATCCCTCAAATATCAGTTTTAAATATATTTTGAAATTCAACAATTTATCTCCAAACAGCAGTTTATGAGTGCTCAAAAGACACACATTTTCATCTCGAATACACACTTTTAAATTTTGGTATGCATATAACAATTAAATCAACCAAAAAACATCTAATTTAGAACTTAGTAGGCTGCGATGGACACAGCAGATCCACTTACAAGGAGCAGGAGAGCAACCAGTAGCTCTCGAGCTATTCGTTGGAGAAACCTGGTCAGGTTAGGGACATAGCAGGCTTTTTTCTTACTGCTCTGTGTGTGTGCACATGGCTTGATAGAATGGACTTTGGGTATCTGTAAGGGTACGGATGGCAGCCATCCCAATCTTGACATTTCATGCCAGTGGTCGACCGCAAGGGCCGCTGTGCACCTGACTTTATCAATTGCTTTGCCTTGTAATACCTTTCTGCTCTCTCTTACCACTTTTCGGTGGCAAGAATGTGGGTCTCCCTGGACCACACACCTCTAGCGCCTACTTTGTACGTGTGAGGTGAGACTGTGAGATTCATCAAAATCCTGATCTCTTTTTCCCCTTTCTTTTCTCCTCCTGTGCAGGCCTGGGGAATGAAAGTTAGACAGCACTTTTTCTCTTATTATTCAGTTTTCTATGCTGTTTAGCTGTATTAGTCCCTTAGAGCAGGTTGTGCAAAGAAAAGGCTCTCAAAAAAATAAACACATTGATAAGAACACTTGCACCTACTTGGGGAGAACCTAAGTCTGGCGTCCTGTATTTTGATGGCCAAATGGCATGCCTTAACATCTAAAAAAGAAGAATTGCTGTTTCCTTTAAATGGTACCTTCGAATTGGCGCAACTAGATAATCTAAAACAAATGCTGTTGCTCAAAAGTCGTAGGATTAGACCAGCAAAATGGCAGGCTTTCAGTTAATGGGATTTCACCGCTAGGGACCTTCACACAGCCAGTGAAAGCAAGTGATGAGTTCACAAAGAACGCCTGTCTTTAGACATCCACAAATGTGCTCATGCGCAAGCAAGGGCCTAGAAATAAAAGGAGGTGTTGGGCACGCAGGTCATAGCTATTGTGGGCGTTTATCCCTCTCTCTCGGTTCCTACTGCACCAGCATCAGAAGAGGAGGATAAAGAGGACCCCTTGGGGACGACATGCTTCTTCATCATATCTCTAGACCATCTTCCTATGTAAAAACTGAAGAACAGTAACCTCCGCTGCCCCTGCCCCATCTTCGCATACCACCTGTGGCAGTATTTGATAAAATGATAGCAAAGGAATTAATGGATTCTGATTCCCGTCTGGTTACTAACACAGACTTCTTGCACCACACCCTGGATGCTGCCACCAATGAGGTGAGAAATTGGTATAAAGCACTTAACGACCTAGTTGCGCAATGTGCCAAGGAGAAAATTGAGGTCCTCAGTAAAATATTAGATGGTTTTCCATAGCAGCAGAAAAATGAAGATTGGGTCAGTTGTTGCAAATGTCTTTCCTGCCTTTCTTTATAACTTGATTCTAAAGATTGCAGCCATAAGCAGGGATTGGAAGGTTAACTATTTTGATTTACTAGCATTGTGGAAGGAGGCTCTTGATAACAACACACAGGATCCAAAAGAAGACCACCCCTAACACTGCACCAGACAAAAGACTTACTTGTACGGACACAGTAATGCGCGCCTAGACATTTTTTAAGAAAATGTTTTGGATATTTCTGACATGCCCTCCACCTAGCCTCAAAACAAGCTAGCTGGAATTGGCACATGAATGGGCCTCCTCTTCCCTGTTCCATGGTGTCTATGAGCAATTTCTCTGCACATCTTGGGTGAATTTTGATTTACCGCTTACTGATCAAAATATGTCTGATAAATATAACTGGCCCCCTTATATCTAACTGGACTTGAGTCCTGATGCACACTTGGGACAAGCCAGAACTGCTTTTGCACCTCATGGAGGTATTATGTAATTAAATAGCTACCAATACAGCAATTTGAAAAATCCATAGGCAGAAGCTTAGACAGGACTTGCCAGCCCATCAGTCCCTCATTACTTTTCCCTTGAACGATGATCAAGAAATAATCTTTTTCCCCTACGTGAAGTCCCTGCAGAGGACAAAGGCCGTTCCCCTGCTTATGTCCATGCCCCTTGGTCATGGGCTTATTTACAATCATTCACTGAGGTTTTCCCAAAATTAAGGGAAGAGCTCCACCGATGGTGCACTGAGTTGATTAGACTAACGGCCATGGGGGTTCTACTCTGTAAGAATTTACACATTCTCTTTAACAAAAGACGTATGGGAGGACTATAAGCATGATGTACACTGACCATCAGATGAGCCAGCCAGAGCTCCAGATAATGGCCCAGGGCCAGAAGTGGTAAGAAAGTTACAAGAGATTCTTACATACATCAAAAAGAAGATAGCGGAACAGAGAGTTTATTGGGCTAAATTTGTGCACAACACTCAAACCAAAAGTTAGATTGTCCACGCATGCTATGAGAGATTGTTACAGATTTATCAGCAGCACAGTGAGATGCCAAATCCTGTGGGTGAAGGGTTACCAGTCTCTGGCACCACTTTTGCAAAACGTTTGCGCCACAATACAAGAACACACTTACAGACTAGGGGCCTCGTTTATGGCATTTCTGCATAGGGCAGTGCAGCAAGTCACCTTGCTGCGCTGCCCTACGCCAAAGTGAAAGGGCAGGAATGCACCATATATAAGCAATACAGTGCATTCCTGTCCTTTCTGCCTGTGCTGGAGCTGTTTGGGTAGCCTAGCACCAACGTAGGCACCCTTGCAACATAGTGCAAGAGTGCCTCCATTGCAGGCAGGATTTTTTTGTTCAGGAGGGGGCGAACTGGTGAATAGGTCCAAATTGTGAATGGTGAAATTTGAACCTTAGACATATACCTTTGAATATATGAAAAGCCAAACAAAACTTATTAGAAGGAAGGAACACCTTGCATAGCCTGTTTGCTAGAATATTGTCCTTTCCTTGATTGTGGGTTGCTGAGACAGAAATTAGATGAGTCTCTGCCCAGCTGATTGTCTGGTAAATTAATCTACTAGAAATTTGGAATCCATCCCTCACTGATTGCTGAGGTAAGACTTTGTTACCATAATCTCTTACTCACTATCATTACATGATTCTGAAGAAGATGGGGGAAGTAGAGAAGAGCAAAGAATACTGCTTTCATTTCCTTTCCGTTCGATGAATGGACTCTGTTAGGAATTGGGTTTTTGATTGAGGCAGCTGCAAACCCTTCTCAAGCAACAACCACAATCCTTGTCATGGTGAATGACAAAAGTGACTAAATTAACCCATGCTTAAACCTCTGGTAGCCTGGCAGAAAGCAGTCAGGCTTAGTTTAGAGGCACTGTGTTAAGTATTGATGCAGACAAACAGTAATAAAGTGAGGACACAACACATGATATATCCTACAGCAATGTTGAAAAATAGAGTACAATTTAATAAATTGACACCAAAATGTCAAAAGTTCAATCAGTAAGAGTGGAGTTATGGATTTTTAAAGGTTTTAGTACTTGCACCTAAAAGATCAAAGGACCAACCACAGACATCTAGTCGCATGGGACCGGGACAACGTTAAAAGTTATATCAGACCATGATGGTCATGGTTCAGATACCCTAGGGGGTCTGGGTCTAATCTGGTCTCGGCTTACCTTTCCCCTTAAAAGAAATTTTGAAGAAAAATGTCTGAGAAGGTAAAGTTCAGCAGGGCAAGGGAGCCAGTGGTGTCCTAGGAGAAGGCGTCGTCATTGGGGAGCTGCTGGACAAAGTCACAGTGAAGACTTGTACATTTGGACTTTCTCACTTTTTTGGAAGTTGAAAATTTCCAGCGGGATGAAACTTCAAGCTGTAGCCGATGAAGTCTCTTTGAGGGCACATACCCTTCAGCGATAAGCCGATAAACAGGATTTGCTGCTGCCAAAAAGACCGTAGTGGGAGCCACCCCCAAGTCAGGCCGAACGGCATGCAAATTGGGCGGATAGGGGAGAAGGTAGGTCCTAGTCTCTGGTCAGTTCTTAGAGCACCTTTTGGCTGAAAATATTTTAAGTTCCAAGCTTTATGTTTTAGCTGTTTGGGTACCTTTATCAACACTTCCATGGGTTTAGGGTTGGGTGGGCACCACTTGGAAGGTAGGACTCTCTTTCAGCCAGGATCAAGGTGCTGGGTTCAAGTTGTTGGTGCTTTTTGTGTTCCTTTCAGTCAGAAGAGGAGGCCAGACAGCTATCCCCAGTAGTCACACTGGTAGCCATAGGTTCAAACAGCAAGGCAGTCCTCAAGGAACAGAGAAAGCCTCTGAGGGCTCAAGGTAGGTTTGAAGCAGCAGAACAGTCCTCTGGGAGTCGAAGGACAGTCCTCTGAAGTACAAAGCAGACCTCAAGCAGCAGGGCAGTCCTCTAAGGTACAAGGTAGGCCTTCTGAGTGTTGCCCGCAAGTCCAGGAGTGAACTGAAGAGTGGGTCTGGGGGTCCTATTTTTATACCAGGTGCCAACTTTGAAGTAAAATAAACTTCTAGAGTTTTTCACCGACAGATAGTTCTGGAATTTCTTGCCTCCCTGGCCAGGCTCCAAGACTTTTAGAATTACATAAAATGTGTGTGAATTCTTTGTGAGTGTGCTGAGGCAGCTCCTTTGAAATATAAGTGGGACAGACCGGGGCTCCGCCCCTCCCATCCTGGTAGGATGGCCCATCCTGCCAACACCTAGTTCCCCTTTTTCTTACTATCTGGGAGTAATACACAAAGGCCAGCTGCCAACTGTTCGCAGTCAGTCATGTGACCCAGGACACAAGCTGCATGCACCAGACAAGAAAATACCAACTTTCTAAAAGTGTCATTTTCAGAATTGTGACTTAAATAGGATTTAGAATTACAATACTTTTGAGACCAAACTTGTAATTTCTATTTGTGTTCAAACAAAAGTTATGACTCATTGAATGTAATAAGTTAACCTAATGTTACCCAATGGAAGAGGTAGGCTTTGCAGTAGTGAAAAACAAATTTAAGAGTTTTTCACTACCAGGACATATAAAACCTAAAAGTGCATGTCCAACTTGTTACGTTCACTGCACCCTGCCCCAAGAGCTGCCTAGGGCCTACCTTAGGGGTGGCATATGTATTAAAAAGTGGTAAAGTGCACAGAGACCACTGTATAACAGAGTGAGTGGGTGCGTGAGTGGCTCTATCAATGAGTGAGTGAGTGTGTGATTACTTGTATGGGTCTGAGAATGGGTGTGTGAGTGGTGATGTGGGTATATGAGTGTGTGTATGAGAGGCTGTATGGGGGTGTGAGTGGGTGTGTGAGTGGTTTTCTGGATGAAGTCATGAGTGATGTCATTTGAGATATCATCAGTGATGTCATCAATGATGTCACTGACCATGTCAGGTGTGATGTAATAGCTCAGGTAACTATAACTGCTGAATTTCATTGGTTTTGTATGAGTGAAATTTGAGCCTAACTATAACGTCCTTGTAACCTTTGTTTTTTTCAGTGAATTTCTAAGGTTTTTTAAATTCTATTTCCTAAAAAGGACGCCCCTGTAACCTTTGTTTTTTTCAGTGAATTTCTATGTTTCTTTTGTTCTATATGCTAACTATAACGTCACTGTATTTCTAAATGCACTGCAGAGGTCTGTCTTTATAATAAGAGACATTTAAAGGGAACAAGGGACACCCTACTCACATGGAACCAGGGTACATAATCTATAACCAGAAACAGCGGTTCCTATGGACAAATGTAGGCAATAAGCAATATTGATACGCACAATGGCAATAAACAGGGGGAAGGAGGATATCCAAAAGAGATGTAAGACCATATACAACGGGATACTTGTAAATTCAGAACGTTTATATACATACATCATCACAGTTATATTAAAAACAAGTGCATGGTGTCCCCAAGTGAACATGGAACCTACAAAACAGTGCGTGACATTTTGTGACATAAAGAAATGGTTTCCATAATGACAAAGTCGACCATCAAATTAGTACACAATAAACACAGCCTTCTAATATGATAATAGAGACTGGTAAATGGTTCGCTTTAGGTATTGTCAACGGCGTTTCGACCCCGTTACCAGTGGGGGGTCTCTTCAGGATCTAGCAATGCAGGGACATCTGTAAGATGATGATAAAATAAATCAGGGTAGGGCCAAACACAACCAAAAGGCTGTTAATATATGCTAATGAGCAATCGAACCGGTACCTGAACAAGGCATATGCTGTCCAAGTGACAGTGGTGCACTCCAAGGTAGTGAAAGTATAGGAAGGGTATTCATGTGGAACCTTGCCGGGAACTAACAAAAAGGAGAAAGAGGGGGCAATGAAGCCTCATATCAACACTACTGGGGTGGAAAAGTGAATAATGATGGTAAAAAACATAATCATAATGGTAAAAGGAGACTTACCCCAGTGAGGGGAAGGACAGTCTTGGTATGTGCAATGTACAATAACTTTATATTGTAAAGACAGAGGCCCCCTACTAATAGGGTGCAGTTCCTTAAGGCAGGGCTAATAAATCAAGTGTAAAGACTTAAGGCAACAAATATACCAACATCACATAATTTCAACAATAAACTAAACAAAATATTTAAAAAACAAAGGAGAACCAACAGTATCTATTTTTCTATATAAAGTATCAAAAAATATTTTATTAATAATCAAGTTAATGCTGAAAGAACAATTTCATACTAAAACAACACCCCATTCGTACTAATCAACATTGATCCATTGTGGCCCCTTTTCCTGACGAAGGCACTGTCTTGTGCCGAAACGCGCGTAGAACACAACAGTCTATTATCATTGTGCCACATTGTTTCTCTACGATTATGAAAATCAGATACTAATTGTTATCATTGTCCCTGTCAAAAAAATGGTGGTTTTTATTGTGATTTGATTGCACTCTGTATGAATGAAGATATGAATGAATTAGTACGAATGGGGTGTTGTTTTAGTATGAAATTGTTCTTTCAGCATTAAATTGATTATTAATAAAATATTTTTTGATACTTTATATAGAAAAATAGATACTGTTGGTTCTCCTTTGTTTTTTAAATATTTTGTTTAGTTTATTGTTGAAATTATGTGATGTTGGTATATTTGTTGCCTTAAGTCTTTACACTTCAATGTACAATAACTAGCATCCGTTTGTGTAAAACACATGACAATCCATGTGGTAGATGGGTAATTAGGCCCGAATGAACACAACAGTGCGTGTAGGTTAGGCGTGTATCTACAAAAATAATAAATACCGATGTAGCCAAGGATGAGGTGTCAAGAATTATAAGCAAAAAATAAATGAAGGCTGAGCGTGCCACACGAGCTCTTACCGTGTTATGCAGCGCAGATGACCGCAGGATGGAAACACAAACGTGTGCAGCAGCTACGCATTAGAAAAAGAGTACCGCACGAGTCCGTCTCCTCTTGTGGAATGACAAGGGGTCGGCACTCGCTGCGGTAGAGTATAAAAGGCATCATTACCCGCCAAAAGACTGTGAAAAACGGCAGACCACACTTCCGATCGCTGCCGGTCGCATTCTCCCCCATATCTGGGCTTACAGGTTTGCCTGCATCTTTCCCGAGGATGATACGATATTAATACATGCCGTAACGATTGTAATTAATACAAATAAGGGCATGTGCATGGCGAAGGACTAAATATGGAATTTGTACAAAACCAATAATGGATGGAAAAACGATAAAAAAACGATAAAAAACTGAGAATGTTTTCCATATCTATTACCGGTCGGGGGACCATAACCCAGTGTTAAGTTATGTCTTACTGATGATTGAACGGCGTCAATATTGCAGCCGAGTTGGCAGCGAGGTCAGCCAGTGCCACATTAGTACATGGTAATTGATAAAGTGTAATCTCACCGACCAGCTGGTTCTACCCAAACCACGGCAATTCAATTTGGAATTACCAGGGTGACTATACATACAATAGTAACTGAATAACAGGAAGTGTAGCAATCAGGAGTGTTCCTGGGGACCAATAGGTATAGCCGGTTATTGTGCCCATATACGCGACCACAAAAGTCACCAGTGGCACCATGCTCATGGTGAGATACTGTGGACTGCCATTGCAGGGTGTCCGATGTGTTGGGCTCTGTATGGTCACAGATTGCATCAGTGGTTTCAGGAAATGGTCACAATAAGGGAGAAGTCATAATGATAACAATACAAATCACAGAGGGATAGTCCTAAAATTCAATCAATGACAACAAATGTTAAGATCATTTACAAAACAATGCAAGCTGGTGAATGAATAAAAGTCTTTCAAAATGAGGCATGTAGCTATCTTTTCCTAAACCATACTGGCCACAGTACGTCTATATGCAGTATTCATGTAAGCTCAGTTTCATATTGCCACAGAGTGGAATTATTGTTCAGTTAGAAAGAGTGGCCACAAAGCCACGCCATTCTTCCGCTGTATTCAGTCCTTCAATGATAGAATTAGTCCTTTCTATCCACTGACATTCCAGTCTCTGCAAGATATGTGATAGGTCACCTCCTCTTTCTGGAACAGTTGCTTTATCAATTACCTGCCATTTCATTTCATCCGCTGTGTGGTTCTTTTCCATGTAATGAGATACCAGAGGGGCATTTAGCACCAAACATCTTATTCTGCTTCTGTGTCGACCAATGCGTGCTTTGATGGGTTGTGACGTTTGTCCAATATATGGTAGATTACAGGGGCACCATATACAATACACAACATTTCTAGTGTTACAGTTTGAAAAAAAGTTTAGGACTTGTCTCACATTGGCATGTTCAAAGGTATCTGTATCTGATGTAAACGTACATGCAACACAATTGCCACATTTGAAATGACCTTTAATCTCAGTAGGCCCCAAACTGATTCAAGGGTTCGGATCTTTTGCCTTGTGTTGGCTTGTGTGGATGAATGTACTAAGTGGTCTTTCACATTTTTGCATCATTTGTATGCAAACATAGGAATCTCTATTGCAGGATCTATGTTTTTGATCAAATTCCAATTTTTTGTAATCAAATTACGGATCTTATTCGTGTGAATGCCAAATGTAGTAACACAGATAAGTCTATCTAAAGGGGTTTTCTCTTTGATGGTGAGCAAGTCCTCTCTGGGGCAAAACCAAGCCTGTTTGAGGGAGTTTCTAACTACTCTATTGGAATAGCCTCTAGCTAATAGTTTGGCTTTCAATATCTGAGCTTCTTTCATGTAGTCCTCCTTATGGGAGCAATTTCTGCAGAGGTGCAAATTGGCCAAAGGGCAAACCATCTCTAAGAGCACACGGATGGTGACTCTTGTATGAGAGAAGAGTATTTCTCTCAGTAGGCTTCCTATGGAGGCTAGTGTACAATGAGCCTTCTTCATGTTTGATGGCTAAATCAAGAAATGCTATTTCCGACTTGTGTATTGTAGATGTGAATGTCAGATGTTTCTGTATGTTGTTAAGGCATATCACAAAGTCATGGAAGACACTTTCTGCTCCTGACCATACTAGAAAAATATCATCAATATACCGTTTCCAACATTTTATGTTGGAACAGTACCTGTTCGATATGGACAGGACATATGTCTGTTGAATGTAGTCCATGTAAATATTCGCTAGATTTGGTGCGAAAACAGCTCCCATTGAGGTGCTCGAGCATTGCTGGTAGTAACTACCTTCAGATATAAAATAATTATACTGTAATGCAATCCTGAGTAGGGAGAGGATGAAACTGGTAGGCACCTGCACTGGCTTCGATCTTGTCTCTAATAGTTTCTCAATTATTAGAATACTTTCTTCTTGTGGTTTATTCGTGTATAACGAAAAGATGTCTAGAGTGGCAAGCCAATCTGTCTCAATATTGCATTTTATCAATTAAATTGTTCATGAACATACTGTCCCTGACATAGGTCTCCTGTACTGGGACAAAATCTCTGATAAAAAAATCAATATACCTGTCAATTGGTTCAAGAGCCGATACACATCCAGACAGGATCGGTCGCCCTGGTGGATTCGTGGTGCTCTTGTGAATTTTAGGTAAAGTGTATAAGACAGTGGTGCAGGGATTTTCCGTGTTTAGGAACTCAAATTCCTTTTTGTTGACATAGCCTTGTTCCTTGCCCTCTATAGTAACCTTGAGGATCTCTTTCTTTATATCTGTTAGGGGGTTGGATGGCAATTTCTTGTAATGCCTCTCCTCACTAAATTGTTTCTGGATTTCTACATCATAATCTTTGCGATCTTGAATCGCAATCCTGCCTCCCTTATCTGCTGGTTTCAAAATTATTGCCTTATCAATTTTAAGGTCTTGTAATGCTCTCCTCTCCTGTAGCTCCTATTTCCCTAATAGGCTCTGCGCATTGGAATAATATATCCTATAGGTTTGACATAGGACTAAGGTCAGTATGTCCCTATCGAGTATATTAAACTTAATTACTTGTGCCAGCTAGCTCAGAGGCCACTAGAAACTCCTTGACAACAAGAAGGGAGTAGTTTCTGGCAGCCGCAAAACATGACCACTGTGTTTCCCTTTAGAATCAGAACGTGTCCCAGAGTCGTGGAAACAATAGATAACTTATTTCACTCAGCTCAGTCGTGCATGCTTAGTTTTCTCCAAGTTACACAGAAAGAAATAGACGGGCGTTTCAATAAAGGATTTATTGAACAGTCTTGTTTCTGGTGTAAGTAAAATGTGCTGTTACGATCACAAGACAGTATGCGAGATAAATAATGTACAGTGTGAGCAGTAGAAATAAATAATACTGCGAGAGCATTATCTTTTAGTACATATGCTGTTACATAAATAACACAGACTAAAAATGCGAGTACTCATACGATGCGTTGCTAAGCTAGTTCTACCCCAATGTACCTAACCTAACCTAGGTGTAGGAAGAGGGAAGAAGTAGGTGAAGTATTCTCTACTATGGTATACTAAGAGTATGTTAAGTCTAGTATGCCTAGTATGCCAAGAGTCCCTCTAGGTTCTAATCAGCTCCATACCTGAAGAATGAGAGAGGTAGGAATCTCTTTGCCAGACTCGAACTCCAACACCCCGCAAGGGAAGTCAGATCACTGGAAGCTGGACTCTCTGCGTGCAGGGATGATAGCGTCTTCTCAGTGCGTCAGGCCGGGAAACGGGCTCCTCTGAAGTCGAGGTCTCCTCTAGTTTACAAGGGCTAGGGAAGGTATATTTATACCTGAGAGTACCTAGGAATGTTTAGTATTGACGTGAGTCGGACAGCGAAAGACGTCATGAATGAACCCCTAAGGAATAACGGTTCATACATAATATATGAGACCTTGAAGAAATCAATAGTCCTAGATTAGGGAAACTCCCGCAGCCTAAGGGTCTGTTCTTCATGTACTCGTTGTGACGTTAGGGTGGACGGATGTCGGAGACCATGCCTGTATTTGGAGTGCACGGTTTAATGCCTAAATAAGGGCTGGGATTTTATGCCTATATAAGGGCAGGGCGAATTGTGCCTATATAAGGACATGATACAGGAAAAGCCCGTTTATGGACACCCTAAGAGGAATACAACACCCACTCCACTTTCGTGTGTACGATAATACTAAAATGCTAAACATAAAATGGAGTACCGCATATTTAAAAATATTTCTTAAAAGCATTAAAAAACATAGTAAAAAATGCAAAAGGTACTGTACATTTGAAGCAAATGCTTTTCATTTCAGGCATAACGTTCGAAAATAAATGCAATTGGAATGAAAGAAGCAGTAATATTTACATGTGACAGAAAATGATTGATAAGTTGTTCAAAAATCAGTCATTTCATGTCATGAAAATTAATGAACTGTTTTAGACACACAAGATGACTAAGTGTCCGTGGAAGTACCTTGAAGTCTGTATTATAAGGCTAGTTCTACGTTAAGCAGATTGTAGTGCCATTTTCGTTCGAAAAAATGGGAAGAAGTTCAATTTTGGTAGAGTTCCAAGTTTGTTTTGAAAAATGAAGGCCAAATTGTTACTGCATCTCTGGAACACTGTATGCTGAATCAGAGTCAGTTTACGGGTCTGGTGTAAACATGAGATCATCTATTTCTATAGACAAAACATCATCCACTGTAGTTGGTGTCAGTTGGAACACCTCGTGTAGCAGATTAATTGCACAGAGATGTGAAGCTTCGCTTCCAGCATAGGGTGCCGCAGCAAAGTTCGCGTCCGTTGTTACCTGTGTGCCTGTAGATCTTTCTCGTACCTCAGCAGCAGCCGGAAGCGTCTGTGAGATCTCAATGAATGCTGACATCAGGATAGGAAGCCTCTGGGGACAACACAGAGCATGGGCCGTTATCGGGTCCAGCAGAGTATCGACATCCGTTGGCGTAGCTGATGGAAATGTTAGACAGGTATCCAACACGCATTCTTCACCGCATAGCAGGCATCGTAGAACAGGTAAGATGCAATCTTGCCAGATTGGTCTAAACGACAGGAACCACGTGGTATTAAGGTCCCGTAGACGATTTATGCCCAAAAGCTCTACTATTTGCTCACGGCACTTTCGTTCAAGGAGAGCTTTCTCCATTTCGCTCGGAGTGATGTCTGCGAATAGGCTGGCCATAGCGCAATAGCAGGAAGAGAAATAGAATTCCGGCAACAAGTGCTAGAATTAATGGTATGCCACCAAACACCGAATGTGCAAAGTTCGGGATGATTCAGAGTATTGCCTGGAAAGGTGCTAACAGACCTGAGCAGATGCTCTTAAATACATGTACAATTCCAGTTGTATCTGACATGTTGAAGATACGTGATATCATTTCTACGAAATGTATAGGGCAGTTTGTACGTATTAAAGTCTGTATCTCAGCCGAAGTCCTTGCTATTTGTAGATCATAGGTTTCCTTGGCCGAGGTCAAAGGCACTTTTTGCTGTAAAAGCATGGCTTTCATTCTGCTTAGAGTATCAAATCTTATAAAAGAGACGTTCAGCGAAGGCCATAGAGGCGACTCCCTGACTGTGTCTATTGGGGCAAACAATACTTGCATACAGCAAGTGATCCTGGAGTTGACCGTTACTAGATATGGGATGCCTGGCAGCATGCCGCAGCAACTCTGATCATTCAACATGAGGTAACTCCCATTAGAAAGTTGTCCAAACGTTGGATTAATCACAGCAGCTGGTGTACCCTGCTGATGGCAAGACAAATTAGCCACAGAACCATTACAAGCCCCGTGTAAGGAAATGTCCTGACATATAAGCGAACCGCTCAGTGCATGTTTACAGTGTGTACCGCTCAAAAACACTTCACGATCCCCACTCCAACATCTATATGTATACGGTAAATCCCAAGATGTATTAATGTATTCCTTACCCAACCTTTCATATTTGCCTGCTTGCATTTGTCTGAGGCAATACTGAAACTGAAAAGTAGTCACAGGTAGTGTGATTTTGCCATGACTAAGCCATTCTGTAGCTGGTTTTTCTGCCACTGTGAATGGTAACTTTTCCAGTTTTTCAATGCTCAGCACTGTATACCTTGCTCCTCTTTGTGCCAATTCGATCTGTTTATCAGTGAGATTGTATTCTGCAAACAGAGCAGTTGTGTTGATAAAACGCCAAGGCACATAGCCCGCTCGCAAAGATTGCAGCGTCCAGCTTAATAACATAATAGAACGTAATTGACACTGGCCTTGCTGTAACATCGCCAAATCTTGTTCTAGTATGTCAATAGCAGAGGATACAATGCCATCCAATGAATATATTCTGGAGGACAAAGTTGTTAACCCATTGTCGACCACAGAGAGTGTTTTCTCTAAATTAATAGGATCAAGTTCACGTATTCGTTCTGCGGCCTCCATCTGTGATACTTTCCATGCTTCATTATAAGCAGCATAAATGCCGGCATATATGAAACGTTTTTGACGCGGTTTTCTTGGTCCAAGCAAGAATTCCCTAAGGTCTGCGTCCTTTTTAAGTAAGGTTAAGTGTTGTTTCACATCCTGTAGTGTAGACTTATGCAGCCAATCGAGGCATAATTTTCCTACACTGTATGTTGTTACTACCCCCGGATGTTGTCTTTGGACGTATCTTGGGTCTGGCCTATGAATAGTAAAGCCCTGAGTTTTATTCAGGAATCTTTCCTGACAGTTATTCGTGTCTGTGGGCCAGATCAACCATTTTTTCCACGTAGGATTAGATCTGTTGAGTTGTAGTATATTGTCAACTGTCACCACTGCCTGTGTATCGTTATCTCTGGCAGGTGTTGGTACAGAAGGTATGTTCATCTCTTTTATCTTGGCTAGTCCAAGACAAGATGTTTGTTGGATGGTTTCATTCAAAAACATTATTTGTTCAGGGATGATATAGGCTCTAAATAACGCTTCTATCCCCTGCACTTGCCATTCTTTAGTACCCCAGACTGTTTTTGTGTCTATTGTGTCTTTCCAAAAGTCGAAACCCTGTCTAGACAGTTGGGCATTAAATAATGCAGAGTAAATCTGATTTGTATTTGTTAACATAATTTTCAGTCCTGTCTTGTTTACATTTTTATAGTAAAACATTTCTGGATCAGATGTATTATAACCTGAAAAATATGGAAATTTACTAGCAAATGTTTTTGAACTACCTTTCGGTGGTGTAGGACAATGTTCCCATTGGTTAAACATAAACACATTTCTTGGATATGCAGATTTATGCAAATAATGATGACCATAGTGATTATAACAATACAGTTGTTCATAGTCTGATGAACCCTCTAAATATTCATTTTTAGAAAATGCAGCAGATTTTTCTAGGTCAAACATAATGTCATTTACAGTCTCCAAGTCCCAATCATCAGAATAGGTACTGGAAGAGAGTAGATCACTTAGTGAGATTTTAAACAAATGTGGAATGTTCAATTGTTCCGTCGGACCGAATATATCAAAATCTGTTTTGTCCCACACTATACCATCCTGTATAGGAACAGCTGTGATGTTCACTGATGACAAGTCTCTTGCTTCACAATGGGATGATTTATGAGGTTTCAAAAGTACGTTCACGTCTTTTCCTTCAGAGTTCACATGGATGTATCTGCCACTTATAAGCACGCTCACAGTTGTAACCAAAGCTAGCCAGAGCAGGAAAACAAAAAGTCCAGATGTAATCCAGAGTTCAATCCATGGAGAAACCAAATAAGTCTTTTTCAGAAAGTGAAGAAAGTCTTGTACTTGCTGCCTGAATCTCAATGATGCTGGCGTCGTTTCAGGTTCACTCGGATCTTCTGAGAACGTATCAAAGTTAATGAAATAGCCAGAAGCAGTTCTGTCAATTGTTGGAATTGCATCAGGATTTGTAGAAATCACTGGAAACAGTTCATCACTTGTTACGTTGGTGTAGACAGGTGTATTTGGACGAACTGTTATTTGGTGTTCAAGAGGGATGAGTTCCATAGCGTTGTTGCTTAGTCCTCCATCAGTTACAGTTGAATTCTCGATTGTTATCAGTCTTTCAGTCTGAACCTCTTGGATAGTAGCGAGAGGAGTGCGTCTGCTACTAGGTCGGAGTCCACGAGGCCTACTATTTAGTATTGGCCACATACTGTGGTTTGATCAGGTCGATGGACACAAATCTTTTCTCCTTTCTTCCAGCAAGGGGCGGCAGAAGTACTGTTCTTGTTCCTTGAACTGCTAGGACAGGTACTGGTTGTCTGTAAGAAGGTCCAAATTCCTTCTTGTCTGCAATCTTTTCTCTGACTAGATCCCCAACTTTTGGAATCCAGACAGGCCTTGCTGGGACCGCCGATTTTTCCCCAGTGGTGGTTGGCTGTAGGAGTACGTTGCTTTGTTTCGTTCTTAACTTGTTTAAGTCCTGTAAAACAGCCAAGCGATCTTTGATATCAAAGGGTTTATTTTCCACCACTGTGCCTACGTGTTCAAGGTCTGGTACCCACATTCTTGTCCCAAATAGGACCTCATATGGAGTGACCCCCCCTAGAGAACTTCTTGGCAGATTGTTCAATGCACGTTGGACCCCACTAAGGTGTTTGACCCACCCATCACCCGAACCTAATACCCTAGCTGTTATAGACTGCTTTATGTCCCGGTTTTTCCTTTCCACAACCGAATTTCCCTCAGGATGGAATGGAGAGGAGTACCGCAATGCAACGCCCAGACTGGCCATGGCCTCTTTCTAAGCCCTAGAGCTAAACGCAGGACCCTGGTCAGAATGTAGCGTGCCTATTGCGTATATGCCGATAAAGACTCGCAAATCTTTTATAACAGTTCGAGCATCAGCTGAGTGCTGAGGCCATAACCATAGGAACCTAGAGCATGAATCCACTGCAACCATGATATATTTATAGTTACCGTCCCTTTGCAAGGGACCGCAGTGGTCCAGGTAAACACAAGCTAATGGTTTGTCTGAAATTAACAGGGGTGTCTGCGCAGGACGTTTCACTGTTGAGACTTTCATCTGTTGGCATATTTCACATTCTAAAACATAGTTCTTCGTTTGTTTCCGAATGCCAGGCCACCAATATCTTTGCTTGAGTAAAGATACTGTCGCCGAAACACCTGCATGGGCAGAAGCTATCCCTTCGTGTGCTGCTAGGATTAGTCCTAATCTGCGTTCCTTGTTTGGAATTACCCTATCCCCCACTCCAGGGATTCGAGCAAAAGGAACGTTATCCGTATTAATTACATAAGAGTACTTGAGTGGAAACTTTTTTGGTAACGCTGCACTACTGCCTTTGCTTGAAGCATTGACAGCCAACATTATCTCACCGTCTATTTTCGTTTTGGAACGAGTGATCGCAGCTACGGAAGCCGTCTGCACAGCCCCCTTTGCGGCTTCGTCAGCCAATGAATTCCCTGCAACGTGAACGCCATCACGTTGATGACTCAGTGTGTGGATCACGTGAGCCTTTGGTAGTTCGCTTTTCAACTGAACTACTTGTTCCCAAAGTATTTTGTGCTTTATTGTGCCACCTTTCGCATCTTTGAAACCATTTTCAAGCCAGTTTTGTATATATTCATTATACGACTGAACACAGTAAAAGGAATCGCACACTATCAGTGTGGGGAATTCTCGATCTGTACTTTCAAGTGCCAGTTTGAATGCTTGTAGTTCAGCTCGCTGAGCTGTACAATCTCCTAGAGATTGTGTTTTAGTGACCATAGGTCTGAAGATGCCATGTCGCATGCGACCTTTAACGATTGCACACGCTGCACTGTAAGCTTGCTTACTCCCTGTTGCGGGTTGTGCGGATCCGTCAGTGTAAATTATAAATTCGTACTGATCGAGAGGCAGAATTTCAGTAGGCAGAGGACATTCATGTTCGTATTGCAGGAATGCTTGCGTTTTTAAATCTGGATCAAAAACATATTCAACATCTGTTGCAGCAAGAGAATTAACCCATTGTATCCATCTTGGATGTAATTCTTTAGCATTTGGAATGCTTGCTTTTGTGACCGCTTCTAAAGCTGGTACCGGGGTTACGACAATAATGCGTTTCCCTTGGGCTAAGGCTCTTTCTTTTGCTACAGCGGTTTGAACTGCTGTTAGAATTTTTTCAATTGAACTGAAGCGCATTTCCGCTTGTGTGTACAAATGAGATTTGTATGCTATTGGTATTTTCTCACCCTCATTAAATGTTAAGTAGGTGAATCCGCATTGACCCGAAATTATTCGGATCACCAAATTGCGTTGACTTACGCGTGTTTGTAAGTGATTTGTTGCTAACATGTTAGCCTGGAGTGAACGCAAGATTTCTGTGTGTTCGTTTGTCCAATTTTTTATTGAAAAATCAGGTTTGATTAATGCGTAGAGAGGTTTAACCCTTTCTGCGTAATTTAGAATGTATGTTCTTCCAAAATTTAGGAAACCCAGGATGGATTGTAAGTTTTTTAGCGTTTTTGGAGGTTGGAGCAGCGCACACTTTTCTAAAAAGTTAGCTGCCAAGCTCTTGCCTTCACTTGAAAGCTCATATCCTAAAAATAGGACATTGAGATGGGCAATTCTAGACTTTTTAAAGTTGAACTTATAGCCCTCAGAGGCGAATCCCAGTATAATGGTGCTCACCCTGTTCAAGTGTTTTTTCAAGTCATCGTCCGTCAGATAGATGTCATCGACATAGGACAATGCCTCATTGTCATAAATTTGTAGTAACTCCGTTACCCTCGCTGAGAATAAACCTGGGCTGTTTTTGAACCCTTGTGGGAGTCGACAAAAGTGACGCTGGGTCCCCATTATGGAGAATGCAGTTAAGTACCTGCTTTCAGGTGCTATGTTTTGACAAAAGAAACCATTTGAGATGTCTAATGTTGTTTTATATTTTTTATGCACAATGTTATTCATTAATGCTGTGCTATGTGCATTTTGCACTGCAAAAGTTTTAGAACAAGTGTTTAGGTGTCTGTAATCCAAAACTAGATGATACGTATTGTCTGGTTTGGAGACAGGAAACAAAGGATTGTTCATTGAGGAGGTGCATGTTTCAATCACCCCTTGGTATTCAAGTTGATCTAAGATCTCCCTGACCTGTTTTTTAGCTTCTTGCTTTATTGGGTACTGCCGTTGTGCAGTTGGTTCATGTTTCAGATGTATGTTATGTTGAGGTGAGTCCTCATCCCATCCTACATGATTTTTCTATAATGCTGGGGCCTGGGCTACTGCCCATTTCCTGGCGTATGTATATTTTAGGTGAATTGGAATATGGTTGGAGAAGGCAGGCATAATAATGTCCTCGCCATGTGGGCACTCCCTGACAAATTGTGGTGGCCAGTCCTTTTCTGCTAGAAGTATGTCATAGCCCTTTGATAGTCTTTCCCAAAAAGTGCTTTCACCTGTCTAGGTTTGTCTCCCTCCATCCGGAGAGTTATGTCATATAACTTTTGTGGAGTACTAACCCTGGTGTCTACAGTCTCAACTGTGATGTACTCATTCAAGTCCACTATCTCCAGAAGTTCCCTCAGGTTCTGGCGAACTATTGTGACTTCTGCTGCACTGTCCAGCATGGTCTGAGCCCATTCTCCGTTCTTGAGTTGTGTTCTCAGTATTCTCGGCATGTCTGAGCTTTAGACCTGCTACTTTCTTTTTGGAGAATTGAGGTTTTACTTTAGTTTTTGGAGCGTGTTTGTCGTCTTTCGATTTCACGCGTTCTTCTCTGTGTTCCGTCCGTCCTCTTCTTTCCGAAGTCTGTGATGGGATCTGAAAGGGACGAGAGGAACGTGTATCAGTATCTTGATACCTATCAGGTTTTCTCAAATTATCCCTATTCCTGAGGTTATACCTCCTTTCAGAGGGCTCCTTTGAGGAGACCTACTCGGGATTGAAAACGTTTCTCGTTTGATTTTTGTTTAGTAGTATCCCACTTCTTTTTAGAAGATGTAGGAGTTTGTTTAATTGAGTCCTTCTCAGGACTTTCAGATAGCTTCGGCTTCACTGGTCTTCCACCCAAACTATCTCTGCCTAATTCTGCATAAGATTGTTCTATAATTCTGGTAGCTCTGTTTGATGTTCTGTAACATCAAATTCCCTTAATTTTTGGCGGATCGCCACTGCTGCTGCCTCCCTTTAATATTTGATAATATTATTGTTGAGACCTGGTCGAAATTTTTCAGTAATTTCATACCTAAATTTAGAGCAGGCTCTGCCCCGTATTCGTTTTGAATTTGTTTCAGGACATCAGGTATTACCACAATTGACGGAATGCCATGTGTTTTAGTATAGATGGCAGCAAAGACTGAGCCCCAAGTGGTGCAGTCTTCCAGTTGTGGTGTGATCCCCATTGGTAAACTGATTGTCAGTATTCTGTGTTTCTCATACGGGCTAGTATTTGGAAATACTGCTTCGATTTGAGTAATTTTTTGAGCTATCCAGAAAGGAATTTGCTCAAGTTTTGTGGGCATTTTACCCATGACTGCGTATAGAGTCTGTGGTGTAATTTTTAGAGTGTTCCCCTGGTGAGGGGTTTGATTTGGAAGTGTTAATGGTGGTCGGACTGTAAAGGTCCGCATGACATATTGGACCAATTGTCTGTAGATTTTTATTAACTCTGTGAGTTGAGTAAGTAAGTCCTCGTCTGACATCTCTTCAATGTCAGGATGAGGTGTGTAGCTGGCTAGAATCGGCCATGTTGCTCCTGGTCTACCTAGTGGACCGAGCCTAGTAATGTTTTTGTGATGTTTTAGGGCGCCTTTAAACCAGAGCTGATGATGGAATTTCTATATCCTCGAAAGGACTGTATTCCTCTGGTGGTTCATCTTCTTTGTAGAAGTGAAACATGTGTGTTACTGAATTTGATTCAGGAAATATTACCCATGAATAGAATACCTCTGTCTGAAAGGATTCATGTGCCTCTATCACGAAAACTGCTCTACCGCCTCTCGGAGGTAGGCCATGTTTTATAAGTTTTAGAGTGATGGCTCTTCTTAAGTTTGGAGCGATGTCTATGACACCCTCCTCGGTTTCATTTAACCTGTAATGTTAAAAACTGCTGGTAGGGCTGGATTAGCCACAGCTACACCGTCTCCGGCGTCTTCAGTCATTTTGTTTTTTGAAAAATGTAGAACAAGTTTCAAGGAAACAAAGATAAGGTGCACAATATTGTGGAACACTGTATCCTTCAACGTTGAGCAAACCAAACAGCTAATATATAGGGTAGTGCCCTATGTAGCCGTGGTGGATACTTAACCCTGCCCACTCCAGACGTCTTTTGGAGTATATGGGTAGGGGGCTTGAGAGAAAAAGCACGGCTGAGTTACTCAGTATCTAACGTTGAATTACTGCCTTACCAAACCGTTGGGCGCCATGTAGTGTAGCTCCTATTTCCCTAATAGGCTCTGCGCATTGGAATAATATATCCTATAGGTTTGACATAGGACTAAGGTCAGTATGTCCCTATCGAGTATATTAAACTTAATTACTTGTGCCAGCTAGCTCAGAGGCCACTAGAAACTCCTTGACAACAAGAAGGGAGTAGTTTCTGGCAGCCGCAAAACATGACCACTGTGTTTCCCTTTAGAATCAGAACGTGTCCCAGAGTCGTGGAAACAATAGATAACTATTTCACTCAGCTCAGTCGTGCATGCTTAGTTTTCTCCAAGTTACACAGAAAGAAATAGACGGGCGTTTCAATAAAGGATTTATTGAACAGTCTTGTTTCTGGTGTAAGTAAAATGTGCTGTTACGATCACAAGACAGTATGCGAGATAAATAATGTACAGTGTGAGCAGTAGAAATAAATAATACTGCGAGAGCATTATCTTTTAGTACATATGCTGTTACATAAATAACACAGACTAAAAATGTGAGTACTCATACGATGCGTTGCTAAGCTAGTTCTAACCCAATGTACTTAACCTAACCTAGGTGTAGGAAGAGGGAAGAAGTAGGTGAAGTATTCCTTACTATGGTATGCTAAGAGTATGTTAAGTCTAGTATGCCTAGTATGCCAAGAGTCCCTCTAGGTCAGAGGTCTTCAAACTTTTGTCGGCTAAGCCCCCCCATCTAACCCTTTTTACACATCGAGCCCCCCCCCACCACCGCCTCCTGACAAAAATGTTCTGGAAGCTGGTACTCTGCATCATTGATGGCCATTCCCTCCTGCAGAGCCCAGGTCATATAGGGCAAATAATATTAAATAAAGTAAGAGTGTTTAGTAAACTGAAGTTTTTGTAGTGCTTGTGCTTAATATAAAGTTCAAATGAAAAGTCTCCAAGAAAAAATTAGCACAAAAAATTACATTGGTGCTTTATTTTTCACATAAAACACAAAATTCAGGATAGATTAGTAAAAACACTCCCAAAACACAGGTGAGGGTGTGCCTGTTTTTCTCCACAGAGACAGTCAATGTGTGGATGGATTCTTGCTTCTGCCATCCTTAGGTTGTGCAACCCTTCCAGTCTTGAGCAGTACCTGGAAACGGGAGTGCTCACAACATTTTGTAATATCGTTTCTTCAGTTTTATATAGAGCGAACATGACCCAAAGGTATTGGAGCGCTTTACAGGAGCATCTTTTACATTACACAGACACACATTCATTTTTTGTAAGCACAGGGAGATTAAGTGATTTGCCCAGAATCACAGGATGTTGAGCAAACACCAAGAATTGGTTCCCCTGCTCCACAGTCATCAGCTCTGACTGTTGCGCCACATCCTTGCCCCTAGACAAGATATCAGAAAAAGGGGTTCCACAAAACATGCTTTCAGACACAATTGAAAAATCAGTGATCGTGTGGAGTATGGCCAGGTGTTGCCATGCCAGTAGGAGGCCAGCCACAGTTTTCCAAGAAGGCCTAGGGGACATTTACATCATACACATGTGATATGAGTGATTCAAGAGGATATATACAGCTTTATTCTCTAGCAGCATCAAGAGTCAATTTGTTAGCATAGTTGGCTTATAAAGAAGATCGCCTTCCAAAGCTTCAGAAATAGCTGCACAAGAAAGCATTTAAATTTGGTCTACGAAGGAAGTGAGGACAGATGGGCGGCATACTTCACAATATTTGTTATATTAGGCTTGTGGACTCAGCTCTAGGGATTGGAACATGTTAAACAAGCACTAGCGACTTTAATCAAGGTCAAATTCATTTTTCGTAAGTCACTGGTAAATTAAGTGATTTTGCCCAGGATCACATGATGTTGAGCCAATGCCAGGACTCGGACCCGGGTCCCCAGAACCAAAGTCAGCACCTATGGCAACTGTAAAGTAACTGTGATGTAAATACCAAAAATAATAATAAATGTGGCAGTACTTATATTAGCAAGACTGGATTTACTGTTTCTAAAAAAGTAATATATTTAAGAAGTACAACAATCAGAAACATAGAAGAAAGTCTACAGTGGCACATACAAACAGCAACTTTTAAGAAGGGCCAGAGTGGCAGACAGACCCAGCAACGTAAAAGAAGTAGAATAAAGGGGGATAGCACAAGTGATATAGATGGACAGCAGTGGCACGTTCAACCAGCAACATTGAGGAAAGACCACAATGGCACATACTGTCAGTGACATAGAAGAAGCACTATAATGCCACATATAGACTTTGTTAGGGGCATGCTCACAATGAAACAAAGTCACACAATTCAGTTTGAGGAATTAAGTGGGAGCCTAAGAGAAGTAATGACACAGCTGATCAAGAAGTGTGTGAACGCGAGATAATGTCTCTGATATTTTTTATGTGTGCCTTTTCCACACCAAAAAACAACATTTTCTTTTAAAAGAACACATGACCAATAATATTGAGCATTTACATATTTAACATTTGCTCGTAATGCAAAACATGTTGCTCTTAGAGAGGAAAGCCTTATTTCCAAGATGGCACCTAGCTACACCAAAGAGTCCTTACCATGTGCTGAAAACAATGCATCTAATACACTACTATGGATGCGCTGTCTAGTAGGCTAAACGATACACTAAACTGTCACTAGAATGAGGAGTGACATGTTTACTCCGCTGGGGAACTGTAATTAAATGTTTTTGTAACAGTGGTGAAAAAAGCTCTGCCAGACAGGTGTGCTCAGAAGCTAGAGATAAAAAGATAGAGGTCATAGAGCGTGATCTCTAAATTATAGATTATGTAGGTAAATAAACGCCTCAACTCAAGTAAACGTGTGCTAAATGCCACATGCAGCTGGACGCCTATCATAATTCCCTACAAACTGACAGTGTTTCCTCAGGAGTACAGGATTGTGCTAGTTCCCAGATCGAGGGAAACCCGGTGAAATTATTGATGTCTCATTATAAGATTCTCCCTTTTAGAGAATCAAATGGTGCGGATGATAACACGCCAAGAAGGAAAGACAGATAGCTGGTCTAACAGTTCTTGAATAGTTTGCAAGATTCCAGCCCCACTTGTCTGAATCCTGCCTTTGAAGGCGATCTTCCTGGTACAGTTTTTTCTAGGAATGTTTCCTTCCTGGAATACGTGTATTTCCACACTCTCTTTATTGGGAGGGCTGCGGAAATCCAGCCAGGCAGGCACAGCCTAGGTGTGCTGGAGATAAGACTCCAGACACTGCCCAGCCGCGCCCCCAGCAGCTCGAGCTGAGACACACGACGGCGGGGGGTGAAGCACTTTCAGCCTAACGTGGCGTTTCGCGCTGAAAGCAACAATGGAAGTGAAGTGGTGGGTGGAGTGCGCGCCCCCCCTGAGGGGATGCTGCGCCCCCCCAGGGGGGCGCGCCCCACAGTTTGAAGACCTATGCTCTAGGTTCTAATCAGCTCCATACCTGAAGAATGAGAGAGGTAGGAATCTCTTTGCCAGACTCGAACTCCAACACCCCGCAAGGGAAGTCAGATCACTGGAAGCTGGACTCTCTGCGTGCAGGGATGATAGCGTCTTCTCAGTGCGTCAGGCCGGGAAACGGGCTCCTCTGAAGTCGAGGTCTCCTCTAGTTTACAAGGGCTAGGGAAGGTATATTTATACCTGAGAGTACCTAGGAATGTTTAGTATTGACGTGAGTCGGACAGCGAAAGACGTCATGAATGAACCCCTAAGGAATAACGGTTCATACATAATATATGAGACCTTGAAGAAATCAATAGTCCTGGACTAGGGAAACTCCCGCAGCCTAAGGGTCTGTTCTTCATGTACTCGTTGTGATGTTAGGGTGGACGGATGTCGGAGACCATGCCTGTATTTGGAGTGCACGGTTTAATGCCTAAATAAGGGCTGGGATTTTATGCCTATATAAGGGCAGGGCGAATTGTGCCTATATAAGGACATGATACTGGAAAGCCCGTTTATGGACACCATAAGAGGAATACAACAAGTGATGTTATACAGTATGAAGCATTTACATGACTTTAGGTTGTCTAAACCACTTAGTATCATCTTTTCAAAAGTAAGCAGTTTGGGTGGCATCATAGAGTTCGAGGGATGGAAAGTCGAGGGAGGTTTAAGGCCCGTAACTGAGTCTTGTGATGTAAGTACCCTGTCTTTAAAAAACAGTTTCAGACGAATCTTACGGAAAAATTAAAATAGCTGTCTTTAAGTTGAAAAAATAGTTTTTTTCAGTGATAACAAATGATAAGCCTTTACTTAGTAGAGAAATCTCTGCAGATGATAGTGTGTGTTGAGACAGATTGAAAATGGGTATCACTTCTATATTCTGTGCGTGTGTGTCTAGTATGGTTGTGGACCCCATTGGTAGTGTTTCCTCCGGGTCTGGCATTCTCCCGGGTACTGGTACCATGTTTTGCCTTTGCCTCGGGGACCTCTCTCTAAAAAAGGCTGCCCTGGATGGGTGTCTGTGCGACTGGGCCCTGGTTGTATGTCTGAATCGTCGGACCCCCCTGAGGATTCTGAGAAAGTGATTGGTTGATTACTCTTGAATCTTCCCCACGTATTCTGCCTGTATTGTGTGGCTACTGTGGTGTAGAAATCTTCCCTCAAGTATGGATAGGGATCACCGTATCTGCTTTTTTCTTCAACTCATGTGAGTTAAAGTCGTCAATGGTTTTATTCAATTTGTCTAGGAGTACCTTGGCCTCTGCCACTCCATCACCTCCTGGAGAACAAAAACAAGGGAGACCCTACTCACACTGAACCAGGGTAAGTATCATATGAACAGAAACAATGGTTCCTGTGGAAGAAATATATGTGATAATGATACTTATATGCACAATCGCAATGTAGATAAGGGTTAGGTTGATGTCCAAAGGAGAAAAACCATATACAACTCAGTGTTTGATACGAACAATAGTTGTTTATGTAAATATAAAAGTAATTTTCTTCAAATCAACAGTGCAATGTGTCCCCAGTGAACATGGAACCTAGAGAAATTAGTGACATATACATTTGGTTTCCAACAATTTGTTAAAGTCGACCATCAAAAGAAATTTGTAATACAAAGAGCGTCCTTATATAATAATAGGCGCTAGTGAATGGTTCGCTTTGCTTTTGTCAACGACGTTTCGACCCCTAAAAGAATGAGGGGTCTCTTCAGGACCTAATGGTATAGGGACATCCAAAATAGAAGAGGAAAAGAATATAATCAATGTAAGCCGTGAAGGCAACAGCGTAGCTGTATTGGAACGAATTGGAGCGGCCTGTGCCTGAGATCAAGGATAGTCTGACAGTGTGAAGGGTGTGCACCTCAGGGTAGTGAAAAAGTGTAAAAACGGGTTACTCACATGGGACCCAGCCGAGCACTGCACATGTGATGGAGAGGAAAAATAGTACAGGAAAATGAGCCAATGGTCAATGTCTATATAGCATCATAAGGCGAGCAAGTATGAATAAACAGAAGTATTGACTGATATTCAACTTACCCTAGCGAGGGGAAGGGAGGCTGACAGGGAGGCTGTGGCACAGGGTTGTGCTGCTGAATGAGCAGAGGAGTGGAGACACGACAATCCTTGTATACCAGTACGGGTGCCGTAATGCGTATAGGCTAGTTGTAGACAAAAAACCCATAATTACCAAGCGAGAAGGATATAAGGCATCAGCGTTTCAAGAAAGAATGTGTGTGCTTCATGTTACGGAAGCAGACAACGGGGTCCAGGTCATGACAATCCGTGTACCTACAACGATATGAGGAGGGGAATGGAGTTACATAAAACTGACTCTCTAATTAGAGGTGCCCACTAGTTGCAACGGGTGAGGGGAGGCCTCTTACCTGTCTGATTAATCAGGATCCGGAAACCATGAACGCGTGCAGCCCCTCCGCGTCTGGGAGAAACTGCGTGTGTCAGTATCCCCTGGTACAATGAGGGAGTGCCGGGGGACGAGCCGTAGATAAATGCTTGCGCGCGCCAGAACCGGACGTCACGGCAGGCATCTCAATAGATAGCTGCCTGACAGTGTACTCCGGTTTTCGGCGCTCCCTCCGGAAAAAAGGGAAGACAGACCCTGTGTAGTATTCCATCACCTCCTAGCAGTTCTTTTTCTAGTTCCTCTATTTCTCTTAATTCTGCTTTGGCGTTTTCTAATGCAGTCTCTACTCCAAGCACCATCCAGTGGCGCGAGCAGGTTGTGGAGATGAGACTAAATCCACCTTTAAATTTCGGATCTTCTCTGAAAATTCCAGGCACATTCCTAACTTGTAACCCTTGTGGAATGATTCCTGCCTTAAGGTACTTGGTTAGCATGAGAGCATGAAGCTCTGTCCTAACATGCTTTTTCTTTGTTTTTTCAAGTTTCTCCAACAATATTTGTCTTTCGCTCACTGGCTTGTTAGGTTGTACAGAAAACAGTGACGGGCCACTGATAATTTTAGTTATATATTCATCGGTATATAGTGGAGCTTCTCTTTCGGACATCTTACCCCAAGCAAGGAAGTTTTAACCCTATATAAGTATAGGGTACTGGGAAAAGTTTTTAGAAAAAATTTCCAAAATATACTACAAGAAAGAAAGAAGAAAGTATTCTAATAATTGAGAAACTATTAGAGACAAGATCAAAGCCAGTGCAGGTGTCCACCAGTTTCATCATCTCCCTACTCAGGATTGCATTACAGTATAATTATTTTATATCTGAAGGTAGTTACTACCAGCAATGCTCGGGCACCTCAATGGGAGCTATTTTCGCACCAAATCTAGCGAATATTTACATGGACTACATTGAACAGACATATGCCCTGTCCACATCGAATAGGTACCGCTCCAACATAAAATGTTGGAAACGGTATATTGATATTTTTCTAGTATGGTCAGGAGCAGAAAGTGACTTCCATGACTTTGTGATATACCTTAACAACATACAGAAACATCTGACATTCACATCTACAATACACAACTGGGAAATAGCATTTCTTGATTTAGCCATCAAACATGAAGAAGGCTCATTGTACACTAGCCTCCATAGGAAGCCTACTGAGAGAAATACTCTTCTCTCATACAAGAGTCACCATCCGCATGCTCTTAGAGATGGTTTGCCCTTTGGCCAATTTTTGCGCCTCCGCAGAAATTGCTCCCGTAAGGAGGACTACATGAAAGAAGCTCAGATATTGAAAGCCAAACTGTTAGCTAGAGGCTTCCCAATAGAGTAGTTAGAAACTCCCTCAAACGGGCTTGGTTTTGCCCCAGGGAGGACTTGCTCACCATCAAAGAGAAACCCCTTTGGATAGACTATCTGTGTTACTACATTTGGCATTCACACGAATAAGATCCGTAATTTGATTACAAAAAAATGGAATTTGATCAAAAACATAGATCCTGCAATAGAGACTCCAATGTTTGCATACAAACGGGGCAAAAATGTGAAAGACCACTTAGTACATTCATCCACACAAGCCAACACAAGGCAAAAGATCCGAACCCTTGAATCAGTTTGGGGCCTGCCTGAGATTAAAGGTCATTTCAAATGTGGCAATTGTGTTGCGTGTACGTTTACATCAGATACAGATACCTTTGAACATGCCAATGTGAGAAAAGTCCTAAACTTCTTTTTCAAACTGTAACACTAGAAATGTTGGGTATTGTATATGGTGCCTATGTAATCTACCATATATTGGACAAACGTCACAACCCATTAAAGCACGTATTGGTCAACACAGAAGCAGAATAAGGTGTTCGGTGCTAAGTGCCTCTCTGATATCTCATTACATGGAAAAGAACCACACAGCGGATGAAATGAAATGGCAGGTCATTGATAAAGCAACTGTCCCAGTAAGAGGAGGTGACCTATCACATATCTTGCAGAGACTGGAACGTCAGTGGATAGAAAGGACTAATTCTATCATTGAAGGACTGAATACAGCGGAAGAATGGCATCGCTTTGTGGCCACTCTTTCTAACTGAACAATAATTCCACTCTACATACTGCCTATAGAAGTACTGTGGCCAGTATGGTTTAGGAAAAGATAGTTACATGCCTCATTTTGAAAGACTTTTATCCATTCACCAGGTTGCCTTGTTTTGTAAATGATCTTAACATTTGTTGTCATTGATTGAATTTTAGGACTATCCCTCTGTAATTTGTATTGTTATCATTATGACTTCTCCCTTATTGTGAACTTTTCCTGAAACCACTGATGCACTCTGTGACCATACTGAGCCCAACACATTGGACACCCTGCAATGGCAGTCCACAGTATCCAAATACAAACTGCTGCGCCGTCGCGCTCAGCCTCAAGCCGCACAGCCACATGAATGTACATCATCACGTTGCATAACGTAATTCAACTTAACCATAGTAATCCAGTGTGATCTGTAACTTTTTCCAATCCATCTTTATTCAACATTAATCTTGAAATTTTGCTCAGGAGGCCAAGTGGTTCCAAACTTAAAGTACAGTTACAATGCCAATCCAGGCCTTTTATAACGACTCGTTTCTGTCCACTTTGTCATCTTAGGTCACCATGCATGTATTCACCCTCACCCAATGCATTTCGGGCCTCTTGCCCTTCGTCAGGGGTAGCTGCGATGTAAAAAAAGGCCATCTGTAATTTTAAATACTTTCACATTTTTAACAATATATAAATCTATATTTGTAAATTCTCTCAAAACAATATAAATCATATACATGTATGCAATAATCACCCCATAAAAGACCTCCTGCAAACCGTGACTTATGTGCCCCATTACTCTAGACACAAAAACCTTTTCAAAACATATACAGAACGTGTTCAATATGCTTAAATAAACAGCGAAAAAAAACAGTGAAAGCAACCAGGTCTACCGCGCCAAGCTCCCCTTCCGACCCCCTGCTCGTAGAACCCACAAACAAATCCAAAATTCAACTCACGGTCAAACCAAATAATCCCATACCTTACAGCTCTAGACACCATGCCCAACAGCGTCACTCCTTTGACTTTAAAAACGAAAATGTGCTCCAAAAAAAACCCAATTCACATTTAACCTCTCCGTGTATCCCAGGTGCTCCCAATCCCTTCAAAAAACATCAGGTGACACTAAACATGTGACTTCCAACCCAATCCTGCAATGAACATGAAAGAAATCCTGTGACAAAACCCACGGTACACCTACCCTACGCGCAAAAAATACCATATAAATATGCAGACAAAATTACAAGAAAACAGTATCTCACCATGAGCATGGTGCCACTGGTCACTTTTGTGTCGCGTATATGGGCACAATAACCGGCTAGACCTATTGGTCCCGAGGAACACTTCTGATTGCTACACTTCCTGTTAGTCAGTTACTATTGTATGTATAGTCACCCTGACAATTCCAAATTGAATTGCCGTGGTTCGAGTAGAACCAGCTGGTCGCTGACAATACACTTTATCAATTACTATCTACTAATGTGGCACTGGCTGACCTCGCTGCCACCTCGGCTGCAATATTGAGGCCGTTCAAGCTTTGTTAAGACATAACTTAACACCGGGTTATGGTCCCCTGACCGGTAATAGATACGGAAAACATCCTCCGTTTTTTATCGTTTTTTATCGTTTTTCTAACCATTATTGGTTTTGTACAAATTCCATAATTAGTCTTTCGCCATGCACATGCCCTTATTTTTATTAATTACAATGGTTACGGCATGTATTCTCTTTTCCTAATGCGTAGCTGCTGCACGCGTTTGTGTTTCCATCCTTGGTCATCTGCACTGCATAACACGGTAAGAGCGTGTGTGGCACGCTCAGCCTTCATTTATTTTTTGCTTATAATTCTTGACACCGCATCCTTGGCTACATCGGTATTTTTTTAAATTTTTTTTTGCAGATACACGCCTAATCTACGGATTGTGGTGTGTTTTAAGCAAATGGATGCTGGTTATTGTACATTGCACATACCAAGACCATCCTTCCCCTCACTGGGGTAAGTCTCCTTTTACCATTATGATTATGTTTTTTACCATCATTATTCACTTTTCCACCCCAGTAGTGTTGATATGAGGCCTAATTGCCCCCTCTTTCTCCTTTTTGTTAGTTCCCGGCTGGGTCCCATGTGAGTACCCTTCCTATACTTTCACTACCTTGGGGTGCACCACTGTCACTTGGACAGCATATTCCTTGTTCAGGTACCGGTTCGATCGCTCATTAGCATATATTAACAGCCTTTTGGTTGTGTTTGGCCCTACCCTGATTTATTTTATCATCATCTTACAGATGTCCCTGCATTGCTAGGTCCTGAAGAGACCCCCAATGGTAACGGGGTCAAAACGCCTTCGACAATACCTAAAGCGAACCATTTACCAGTCTCTATTATCATATTAGAAGGCTGTGTTCATTGTGTACTAATTTGATGGTCGACTTTGTCATTATGGAAACCATTTCTTTATGTCACAAAATGTCACGCACTGTTTTGTAGGTTCCATGTTCACTTGGAGACACCATGCACTTGTTTTGAACATAACTGTGATGATTTATGTATATAAACGTTCTGAATTTACAAGTATCCTGTTGTATATGGTCTTACATCTCTTTTGGACATCCTCCTTACCCCTGTTTATTGCCATTGTACGTATCAATATTGCTTATTGCCTACATTTGTCCACAGGAACCGCTGTTTATAATAAGAGAGACACAGCATTGGATCCTTGTTGGAACAGTCGAGAATAGTAGCCTGTATATCTTTAGGACTAATGAACCTCAACCTGTCTCAGAAAGCACTGTGACTATATAATTCATTCTTTTGAACTTACATTACACAAACTATGAAATGGGGTGCTCCAAAATGTGCAAACAGGTTTAAAATACAAAAAAGCGCTTGCAAAGTATATATTTTAGTAATACCCAGAGTCTACATGATGCAGTTGTTTTTATAACTTTCATTTAAAAGCACACACTTCACTGCTCAGCTGGTATCTCCCTTCTAATGCCAGTCATGACGAATAATTCTGCGTCATCAGGAAGCTTCGAGTGGTTCCATCATTTAAAGTCAATACTGGCTTCTTGGCACTCTTTACATTTGCAGATTAACAACTTGTGCCCATTTACGTTTCTTTCACAGAAGAAGATAACCCCATCCTTCGTCTGACTGCACTTATATTGCAGGTTAAGCATTTCACTCACATAATTAACCATTCTGGGATGGTTATCTTTCGACAAGAAGTGGTTTCCATAAATTAAAAAAGAATAGGCACATTGTGCCCTTCAATTCGCCCGCTTTGACCACTACTACCAGTGGCAGTCAGGCTTACCTTGGCCAGAGGTACCAGATACTCTTTAGCATTCAAAGTAAAGAATTTAATTGTAGGGCTGTTTTTTTTCTAAATGTTTTAATATTTGAGAATGCATCGCGAAACGTATATTCTGGTATTGTGGTTATTCGCTAACACAGCGAGATTTTTAGAAAGTGTAAAAAACATATATATAGATATTATAATTATTGTTTGATGTCAGTAGTTCACTAATATAACATGTGAAGTAAGATTTTAATAAGTACTTTTATGGTACAACACTGTTTTATTCTATTTCCCGCTTTCATGACTACGTCGGCATTAGCGACTATGCCGGCATTCGTGAATATAACATCACTACGGAAGAAAGGGATGTCATTGGACAAGGCACTTCTGATTATTCCAGAAAGCAAGTCCCCACTCAGTTTTCTTTTCTTCACACTACCAGTCCCCAGATTGAAAGTATTTCTTGCAGCGCCTGCTATTCTTAATATTACCAAATCATTTTGGAGTTTTTTGCGAAAAATGTAAAAAAATAAAATGGCATAGGGTGGCAGTGGAGAACAGGAGCCACACCATAAAGACCACAATGCTTCAGGTGAGGAACTTCCAGCGAAGCGCCAGTCTATTGCTTGGGAAGTTTTTGCCATCCACTCTGTGGAGAAAAAACAGTGGCCAAGCACTTGAAGTGCTCTCTGTGTGGCAAGACCCTGTCCAGTGGTGCATCAAAAAAATACTCCGGTGGCACTACCAGTATGTTGACTCACCTGCAGACCTACCACAATAAGAACTTGACCACAGCCCAGAGGGAGCACACTCAACAAGATGCATCAACATCAGATGCAACACCAATTATACCAGGAGATCTTATTCCCACTGAAATTGAGCAACGCCTCCCAGAGAAGTCCCCGGAGCTCAAAAGAATAGAAACATATAGGGCCCGATTCACAGAACTAACTAAAGACAAAATCCTAAACTTACTACCATTTTGGTATTCACAGAAGGCACTTACTCATTTTGGTATTCACAGAAGGCACTTACTCATTTTGGTATTCACAGAAGGCACTTACTCATTGATGAGTAAGTGCCTTCTGTGAATACTAAAATGAGTAACTTACTCATTTTGAGTAACTTACTCATTTTGGTATTCACAGAAGGCACTTACTCATTGATGAGTAAGTGCCTTCTGTGAGTACCAAAATGAGTAAGCGCCTTCTGTGAATACCAAAATGGTAGTAAGTTTAGGATTTTGTCTTAAGTTAGTTCTGTGATTCGGGCCCGTTGTTTGGGTTGTAAAAAAGTGCTAATGGTGAAGGAGCAATCAGTTGCTGCAGTTCTAGAGGCAGCACAGCAGCACAGATGTTAATTTTTTTCTGCTTAAATGACACTTGTAACTGCAGTTTTGTTTTGAGTTTTTGGAGTTAATATTTTTTCCAGTTGCTATTTTAGTTTAAAAAAATGTTTAAAAAGTTCTAAAAAAAACCAAAGGTTCTCGTTTGAACCGCCTTTCTTGATTTAAAAAAGATAAACTCTATGTGTGTATATCTCTAAGAAAGAGTAAGGATGACTGAGTTTCTGTGATAGTGAGTGAGTGGGTGCATGAGGGAGTAAGTGGATGCATTAGTGCTTGAGTAAGTGGTATATGGGTGAGTGAGTGGGTGGGACAGTGGGTACATGGGTTTGTGAATGACTGTGAATTTGTATGGGTATGTGAGTGGATGTACCAGGGGTTGTATTGGTGAGTGACTGCTTGTGTAAGTGGGTGCACAGATGTGTGCATAGGAGCATGAGTGGCTGTTTGGGTAAGTGAGGGGACACATGAATGTCTGTATGGCTGAGTGAGTGAGTGTGTGTGTTAGTAGCTGTATGGGAGAGTAAGTGGTTGTGTCACTTACTGTGTGGGTGTGTGAGTGGGTGAGTTAGTAACTGTATGGGTGAGTGAGTGGGTCTGTCAGTGACTGTATGGGTGAGTGAGTGGCTGTGGCAAACTGTATGGGTGTGTGAGTATGTGTGTTAGTAGCTCTATAGGTGACTGAGTGGATGTATGAGTGACTAGGTGAGTGAGTGGGTGTGTGAATTACTGTATAAGTGTGTGAGTGGCTGTGTTAGTAGCTGTATGGGTGAGTGACTGGGAGTGTTAGTGACTATGGTTGAGTGAGTATGTATGTCAGTAACAGTATGGGTGAGTGAGGGGGTGAGTCAGTTACTCTATGGGTGAGTGAGTATGTGTGGGTCTGTGATAGGCTGTATGGTTATGTAAGTGTGTGTGTTAGTGGCTGTATGGGTGAGTGAGTGGGTGTGTCAATGACTGTATAGGTGTTTGACTGGGTGTGTTAGTGGCTGTTTAGGTGAGTGAGTGGTTGTGCTAGTAGCTGTATAGGTGAGGGAGTGTTTGTGATAGTACCAGTATAGGTAAGTGAATGGCTGTGCTAGTGACTGTATGGCTGAGTGAGCGGGTGTATCAGTGACTGTATGGGTGAGTGAGTACGTGTGTCAATGATTGTGAGGATGAGTAAGTGGGTGTGTCAGTAACTGTGGCTGAGTGAATGAGTAGATGTGTGACAGGCTGTATGGTTGAGTGAGTGCTTGTTAGTAGCTGTATGGGTGAGTGAGTGGGTGATGAGTGCCTGGGTGAGTGAGTGGATGTGTTTGTAGCTCTATGGGTGAGTGATTGGGTGTGTCAGTGGTTATATGGGAGAATGACTGGGTGTGTTAGTGATCGTATGGGTGACTGAGTGTATGTATGAGTGATCGTATGGGTGACTGAGTGGATGTATGAGGGAGTGAATGGGTGTGTGAGTATCTGAATGGGTAAGTGAGTGCATGTGGTAGTACATGTGTTGGTACGTGACTTGGTGTGTTATTGACTGAATAGGTAAGTGACTGGGTATAAGTGTGGCTCTATCAGTGTGTGTCTGGATGTCTCAGTGGCTCTACCTTGGTGTAAACCTTGACATTGTTAGTTTGTAGAACTACACAGAAAGAAGTAATTAGGAAATTACTTTACTCCAATAGATGGTGTCATTCATCTGTTTAAAAACAAAAATAACATACATATAAGCTAGTATTAATTTTTGTAGAATTCCATGATAAACTTTTAGGCCCCGATTCACAAAGGTAAACTTAGACGTTTGGTCTAAACTTAGACCAAACGCCTAAGTTTACGACTTTACGAATTCACAAACGGCATTCATGAATACTATTTTTATAGTTACACTGCAATGCATAAGTTCACACTATAAACAAAACAGTAGACATTTCTTATGCTGTAATAGTACTTCACATTATAGTAAAGCATTTTCTTCTCCCTTTTTTACTGTTCTCAGCTTTTGTACTTGTACACCATAATCAATCTAGTATATACAGTTTCATCCTTGAAGAGTGGGGAAATAACCTATTCTAACAATTGTAAAAGAACATTTTCTCATTAGAGCACTTGCTCTCTTCCTTTTCTACATTAAATTCTGCTCCCTTTTCCATCATTTGCCAATAAAATGGTATTGTGGTAGAGTTTATGTTTGGCGATTTTATAAAGCGCATAGCTGCCCAAAGGCTACCCAGTGCTGAGAAGAGAGGTGTTTGCGACAGAACCTGAGAGTAATTATTGTGGGAACAGCCAAACCTTAAGTTTTTTCCTGAAGCTGAGTTCATCTTCCAACAGCCTCATTTCTCTGGTCACAGAATTCGACAACTTCGGGACCAGGAATGAGAAAGCTCTACCTCCCCATCTTGATCTCTTGATCCTCCGTGTCTTTATGAGGCAGTCATAAGACGACCTGAGGGGCCTCTTTGGTACATATGGAGAGATGAGTTCCCTGAGAATGGTTGGACCCCTACCATTCATTGCTTTATGTGCCAGGCAGAGGGATTTTAATTTAATCCTGGATTCGATGGGCAGCCAATGAAGATGTTTCAAAAAAGTTTTTACCGATTCCTGTCATGGTATCTTTAAGAGTAGCAAAACCTCTGACCTCCTGGTCAGGGAAGCTGCTCTCCCCTCGAGCAGCTCCGTCATTGTATCTCTGCCCCGGCACCTCTCTGGTTCAGGTAGGTGTTCTAGGCCCTCCTCTACCCGAAGGCTCCTGGTGGTCTAGTGGGAGAGCCTTGCTGTTCTGCTGGTCCGCTCTGCCAGCCTTTCTGTTTGTTTTTCAGTTTTTTTGTCTAATTGTGCCTTTTGTCTGTCTGTTGCCTTTTTGGTGTGTTTGTGCCTTTTTGGTCTGTCTGTGCCGTTTTTCTGTTCTGTTCTGTTGCTGCTTTCACTGTTTGTTTTTTATTTTTCCCATTTTGCCTTCGCTCCCTTTTCCTGCCGCTGCTGCCCCTCCGGCCCCTCCCCCCTGCGTGTTCCCGCGCCCACCTCCCAGCTGCTCTCCCTCCCCTCCCCCCTCCCACTACTTAATGGTGGCTGCTATGCGGCCACAGGTGCGCTGCTGGTGAGCCAAAGGCAAGCCTGTCTGCACCCGTCCAGGACCCTACCACGGCCAGTGCCAGGGACCCTGGTCCTCTGACTTTCCGCCACTATGACTCAGCAACCCTCCACATACTCAACCACAGATGCAACAACAACTGCCAGCTCCTGCTGACACTGCCGCTGCACCTTCACCCACATCCGGACCTGGATAGCCACCACCAACCCACCGGACACCAGCATACTCAAACCCCTGAGCTGCATCCTCCTCAACATACGCTCCCTGCACAGACATGCAATAGAAATCTGGGACCTCCTCAATACCCTCTCGCCCGACGTAGACTTCCTGACAGAGAACTGGACCAATGCCAGCTCTTCACCCAACATCGCAACTGCCATCCCGAGGGGTACAAGATCCAGAGGAAAGACCCCCCAACCACCCCAGAGGAGGCCTCGCTATCGTCCACAAAAGCTCCCTCCGACTGACAACCTCCATCTCGAACAACTCCGCGACCCCTATGAAACACATCCACTTCCAGATCCAGGTCATCCCCGTTCACCAATACCATTGCAGACCACATCGTGCCCCATGCCCTCACCTCCACGGACTAAGTACTACTCAGAGACCTGAATATCTACCTAGACAACCTCAGTGATCCCAACTCCACCTCCCTCCTAGACAACCTCACCAACATTGGACTGAAGCAACTCGTAACCACCCCTACCCACAAGGCGGGACACACCCTTGACCCCATCTTCGCCAGAGGAATCAACATTCACTTTAGTCACACCATGCAACCCCTCTGGACTGACCACGACTGTGTTTACTTCTCCTTCTTGAAACTCACAGCACACAAGCCTATGCCGTGCTCTCACGCAGAAACTGGAGCAAGATCACCTTGCCTCTGCCCTCAACTGCACTACTCCACCCACCACGACTGATGCCAACTCTGCAGCCAACGAACTTCACAAATAGATCGCCGACTGAGGCAACACGCTCGCACCCTTCCAGAACTCCGACAAACAACACAACATGAAAGCCACCTGGTTCATCACGGACATCTGAGAATCCAATCGCTCATGCCGATGACTCGAGAAAGCTTGGAGGAACAGAAATACCCCGGAAGCACGCACCCCCTACATGACCGCCACTGCAGCACACCACCAACTCATTAGATCTATGAAGAGGAACTTCATCCAGGACAGAATCCTCTCCAACTCTAGCAACTCCAAGGAACTCTTCAACATCATACAAGAATTCACCAGACCCCCCAGCAAAACCTCTTACGTTGCTCCCACCCAGGACCTCTGCAACAAACTCGGCTCCTTCTTCCACCACAAGATCAGGACACTCTACGACAACTTCGATGAACAGGACCAAGGCTCCGATCCAACACCTTCCACCAGCAACTCCACTCAGCCGACCATCCTCACCTGGACCCCTGTCACCACAGAAGAGACCGCAAAGACCATGAGGAGCATACACTCTGGAGCCCCCACGGACCCCTGCCCACCACACATCTTCCACAGGGTCGCCTCCGCCATCACACCAGAACTACGATGGAAAATAAACTGCACCCTCGAAACAGGAACGTTCCTCGATGACTGGAAATGTGCAGAAGTCAAACCCCTCCTCAAGAAGCCCTCTGCAGACCCCACATACCTCAAGAACTACAGGCCCATCTCCCTCCTCCCCTTCGCCGCCAAAGTCACTGAGAAGATTGTCAACATCCAGCTAACAAACTTCATAGAATCCAACGACATCCTCAACACATTTCAATTCAGCTTCCGCAGTGACCACAGCACTGAGACCGCCCTCCTAGCCGCCACAGATGACATCCCCACACTCCTCGACCAAGGCCACACTGCAGTCCTCATTCCAGTAGACCTCTCAGCAGCCTTCAACACCGTCTCCCACCACACACTAGCAGCAAGACTCCACAATGCTGACATAGAGGGAACTGCCCTAGACTGGATCCGCTCCTCCCTCGCCAGCTGAACTCAAAGAATCAGACTCCTGGCCTTCTTCTCCGAACCCACAGAGACTAGATGTGGAGTACCCCAAGCATCCTCCCTCAGCCCAACGCTCTTCAACATCTACATGGTTCCCCTCGCAACCATCATCAGGAAACACAGACACAGCATAGTATCCTACGCCGATGACACCCAGCTCATCCCCTCCCTCACCAATGAACCCAACACCACCAGGCACAACTCCCAGGAAGGAATGAAAGACATCGCAACCTGGATGAGCAACAGCTGCCTGAAGCTCAACTCGGAGAAAACCGAAGTCCTCATCCTTGGATTCACCCCCTCTGCGTGGGACAACACCTGGTGGCCCCTGCCCTCGGCAACCCTCCCACACCCACGGACCACGCCTGCAACCTCGGCATCATACTCGACTCCTCTCTCACCATGAACTGACAGATCAACGCCGTATCCTCCGCATGCTTCAACACCCTCCGCATACTCCGCAAGACCTTAAAATGGATCCCCCCGAATCCAAGAAGACCGTCACCCACGCACTCATCACCAGCAGGCTGGACTACGGGAATGCCCTCTACGCCGGAATCAATAGATCTCTACTCCAAAAACTCCAGATCATCCAGAACGCCGCAGCCAGACTTGTCCTCAGCATCCCACGACAAGACCACATCACCCAGCACCTACGAGACCTCCACTGGCTCCCTGTCGAAAAAAAGAGTGACCTTCAAGCTGCTCACACATGCCTACAAAGCCCTCCACAACACTGGACCCCAATACCTCAATGAAAGAGTCTCCTTCTACGCCCCCAAGAGAAACCTCAGATCCGCTGACCTGGCCTTGGCCAAAATCCCCTGCATTCACAGAGCCAGAACGGGAGGCAGATCCTTCTCCTACATCACGGCCAAGAACTGGAACAAACTCCCTCTCAGCATCAGATGAAGCCCCACATTTCAAGCATTCAGGAAGAGCCTCAAGACCTGGCTTTTTGGGTGACCTGATTCAGGAAGAGCCCCAAGACCTGTTTTTTCGGATGACCGGAACTGCCTATACCCCACTAGCGCCTTGAGACCCTCACCGGTGAGTAGTGCTCTCTACAAATCCCTTATTCATTGAGTGATTGATGGCTGCAGCATTCTGCACCACCTGCAGTGTGTTAATAACATATTTTGGTGATCCCAGGTACAGGGAGTTGCCATAATCAAGATGTGAGACCACGAGGGCCTGGACCACGATTCTTCGTGTCTGTTCTGGGATAAGTCCTATGATCTTAGGGATCATATGGATTATACCAAAGCAGGTTGCTGCTAGTTTTTTTTACTTGGGTTTCCATAGAAAGAGTATTATCCAGGCACATGCCCAGATTCTTCATTGATGGTTTGGGGACTGGAAGTGTTCCCCAGTCTTCTGGCCAGTTAATCATGGCCATGGGCCAATGATTGTTTCCCAAGATTATCAGTTCCGTTTTATCGCTGTTTGTTTTACGGCTACAGCTGGCCATCCAATTAGCCACCTTTTCCATACAAGTACCAGTTGGAGGTGGTTTGAGTTCGGCCCCTCCGCCACCGACATCAGCAGTTGTGTATCGTCCGCGTACGACACGATCGACAGCCCAAACTCCTGGACAATTTTTGCCAATGGGCGTATGTATATGTTAAACAGTGTAGGGCTGAGAGATGAGCCCTGTGGGACTCCGCATGGGACTGGCAGTGTATCTCATAGACAGGTGGATTCCATAATCTGAAATGATCTGTCACTCAGAAAGGAGATAAGCCATTGGAGGGCTTTATTCTGGATGCTGACCTCCCTCAACCTATGTATCAGGGTATAGTGGTCCACGGTGTCAAAAGATGCACTTAAATCCAGAACCAAGTGAAGATCAGTTACACACCCTGTTGAACACAGTTCTTTGGAGGAGAAACCCCTGGCAAAGCAGCAAACAATTGCATGGGAGTATTCCACCACCACCTCCAGATAAAACAAAGTGATAGCAGAGCATGTCAAGTGCTCTTTGTGCATCAAGACCCTCTCCCTGGGTCCCTCAAATAAATATTTGAGTGTCACTACATGTATGTTGACACATCTAAAGATGTAAAACTCCAACCACTGTTGAAAAAGAACATGAATATAAGTTAGTTTTACCCAAAATTTCAGAAAAAAACAGTACACATTACTTATGCTGTAACAGTATATCACATTATAGTAAAACATTTAATTTTCCCTTTTTTACTGTTCTCAGATTTCATACATGTACACCATAAACGATGTAATGTATAACACTTTATCCTTGAACAGTGGGGAAAAACAATCACATAGATTGTAGAAAAAACTCCAAACGTGCACAGTATATCACTACTATTAAGTGACAATATGCATTTCACTCACTAAAATTAGTTAATCAGTTGTTTTATTAATACTTAGTACACTAATCTAAACAAACATCTGCCAAAAATACCAGTTTTATTATAACTGGTACAATACTAGTAATAGATATAAAGCACACTTGCATTTTGGAGATCCTTTTAAAAACATCACTCCTGGTAGGCCGAATGATGTCTTAAACACTGACAATCCACATAGAAGAAATAACCTACACCACTTTTTTTTAATCAGAAATCCTCCTTAGAACTTTGGTTGAAGGAATAAGTGGTAAGAATTTGGAAGTTTGAAATGCGGTTTTGGTTTGAATTTAAGTTTGGTGTAATTGCATTCTGTCTTCCAGTTTCACTCTTTAAATAGACAGTATAGTGTCCAGATGCTACATTAAGTTCTTTGTGAAAGATGAAAGGCATAGTAGTATATGTTCTTTCAGAAATTGATATTTCCTGAGCTTTGAAATTTATAATTTTGGCTTCTAATTTAGATCCAGCTGCTCTGCATCATTGTAGCATTAATATAAGGTATTTTCCACTTCTTCGTATATGCAATGTAGACATAACATCTGATCTATAATTTGGCCAGGTCATATTTTGGTTGGCCATTTTTATTAGCCTGTCAAAAGACAAAGTTTGTGCAATCTGGCAGTGTTTCTTCTTCTTCTAAAACTCCAAGGATGACCATTACAAATTCATATGCATCTTGTTGACTGTTCTGAGTGAATAGTACTGGTTCACTAGATATATCTACTAGAGCTTGAATGCCTTCAGCACAATGTATTACAGTCCTTTCACTATGTAACCGTTGCAGCATACCACACAGTGCAGAACATAATCTCTTCTGTGGTTTCTGTTCAATTGCATTTAAAAGATGTGGAAAATGAAACAGTAAAATGAGGACAACATTTGCATAGCTGTTGATACCAGAAGTGGTTGACAACTGTCAACCTACAATATCTTCCTCATTCTACAGTTTTTTTTTATTTTAACACCTTCCTTGTTCTACTTCTTTTCCTTTATTTCAACAACATCCAGAGATTCTTTTGCGATCTACCGCTTTGGAAAGATTATCCGTTTTTCATAAATGATACTGTCCTAAATGAGGGGCGTAGCCGTATACTCTTCTTACCCGATTGTACTCTCTGACACAACTTGCATCAGCACTAATTTTCCTGTCATCAAGATCAACTGAAAACAGACCGGACAATGTTCTTACTCGAGACAATGCATCATATGACATACATTCTTTAAATACAGTACTACCAATATTAATAAAAGCTGTGTCTCCACTTAAAGCTTGAGATTTATGGATAGTAAAAGCGTATGCTAGAGAGAGTGGGAACTGCTGCCACCAGACATACAAGTCCTTTACAAGCAAAAAATGTAAAACACATCGGCCAATCTGTTTCACGCCATCAATCTGATCAAATTATTATAGTTAAATATTCAACCTCATCCCAATTTGGAAAAGTAATGAAATCAATAACTTTACCCATCGCACCATTTACTAATCCGTCCTCAACATTTAAATTACGCCGCAAAAATACTCTGCAGTTTTTGCAAATGTGTAAACACTTTTCTAATCCTGCAGTACTGGATACAGATTTCTCCAATGAATACAATTTTGCTTTATACTTAGCAGAAGTGTTCTCCCTGGTGTTCCATTTTGTTGATAGCTATAAGTTCCAAAATGTCTTCTTTCTCCAGTTTTAGTAATTGTTCATTAAAATTAGAGCACTCTTGAAGTGTAGGCATTAAACAGACTATGGATTTCCCTTAGTCAATGAAATTGAACATTAGCTGTGCTGCTGTTTTCTTAGAAGAGAATAATTTCTTAGTAAGTCGAGTTTCTAAGGTGCATTTCCCTTTTTTTGTCAGAACACCTACTCTAATCTCGTCCAGAATGTTTCCATATTCCAATTCAGATGCTTTAGTAGTTCCTTGTATTGGAAGTTAAGCCAAATGTTTACATTGCTAATACAGCCCAAAGAATTCTGAGTTTCATCATGCAGAAGTATCTTGAAGACAGGCTGTCCTTTGACGAGGGTAAGTTGCAGTGGGCCACTGAAGAAAATTAAATGCTTTCCTCCAAACAGCACATGATACTCTGTTTTTAACATCTGGTGCATTCTCTAGTGTATGAAGGCAAGCATTACGTTTGAGAACAATCTCCCCTCATCGATTAATAAAAGCTTCAGTTTCTTCAATGCTCTTGACACCTCATGACAAGCTTTACCAGATAACCTTTGGTATTCCAGTTTATTGTCATGTTCAACAGGTAGCATAAGTAGTTGATGTAGAGTAATTCCTTTAATGTTGTGTGTAGCTAATCCAGTTGGTGCTGTTAGTACACACAATAAAATTGATTCTGTTGTCCTCTGAAGGTAAGCGGTGAGAACTTTAATTAGAATGCTTTTCCCTGTGCCAACTTGTCCACTGATGTGTAATAGTATTGGCTTAAATAATGAGAATTTGCATTTTTTCTTCTTGTGGAGGAATCCGTGCTTTTTTTCTCTTTTACTCTATATAAATTTCTTTCTGTTCATCATTCGGTTGTCCAACTAACTGTTCAAAATCAAAGGTTTCCTGTCTCACTTGTTACATTACAATTTCCAATCCATTCATGGCTACTGTGCCTTCATTTATTTTCAATAATGGGTTATCCAAGAGGATCTTGACTCAGTGATGCTGAACTTTGACTGCTTTTACTCTCCTTAGCTATCTCAGCAGTAATCTATTCCTTCTGTCAATCTCATCATGTAACATTTGCAAGTAGTTTTGGAAGACTGAACACTGGTGGTATATTTCATAGCATTAAAAGAATCTTCATAGCAGTCATACTCTCCAAGTAATTCTGTTTCAGCACGCCAAGGCTTGAAGAGTTGTAGAAGTGGCAAACAGAAAAACTCTCTTCTTTGGCAACTATGTTTTTTGTGGTTAATTAGATTTCCATTTATGTGTCTCACCAAATAACCATCACATCCAACTATTGCATATTTCCCTTCTTCGTTGTTTTCAGTTACATTGTTTTTGTATCTGTAATGTTGAAGTACTTCATAAAAGCACATGTTTTCTAGATGTGGACTCCTTGTTGGATACTGTGTATACAACATATTTAATTTCACAATGTCTGCACTTTTTGGGTTGAATTCTGCTAGGTCCCGAAATTCGTGGGAAAAACTTTATCACTCTATTTTGCGTACTTGCTATGCCTAGACTTACCCAAACAATTCCCCTTGACTTCGAGAACAAACTGGCTGAGCTCAACTGGTCACAACACTCATAGGACTCTCATCTCTCTATGAGAAAGCGTTTTCAAGCTGAAGCTGTACAATTTTTTGTTTAGAGTCTTTTCTGCAGAAGTCTCCTCCCATATCTCTTTCATCTCTGTTTTCTCAGATTTTTAATACATGAGGGGACGTACCGAGTAACAGTGATGGAGTTGTCTGCAACAAATTGTATATCCATATTTGCATTCCACATTTTGAGAATCACAGGATTATAGTCATTAATATAGTTGGAGGCCTTTGTTCTTCTTAGGTTGTTATTGATTTCCATGCCAGTGTATGTCTGACTGCAGACAAAAAGCTGTTCACTCTTCCTTGGGAAATGAGAGGTTGTGGGAATCCAAATCAACATCTTGTGTAAAATGTTCTTTTGTTTCGGTATTTTTGACAACAGTTCTTCCCACATCTATGTGTTTGAAAGTGAAGAACTTGGGGGGAGATTTACTAAAAATTCATGCAACGCAGCACAGCCCCCCGCGAGGCTGCGCTGCTTTGCGCGACAGGGAGGGAGCAGGAGAGTGCCATATCTTCAAAGATATGGCTCTCTCTTCCCCTTTCCCTTGCGCCGGTGCTTATTTCAGCTGCCGTGCACCATGCACACACCTTAGTGCCGCATGCATATCATTTGTACACGCGTAGCCATAGACAACTGGCAGTACAAATGACAGTTTATTTTCTCCTGCTTCAGATCTAAACACGAAGCAAGATTGAAATTGCGTAGAACAGCCTCGGAGTTAAGGAAACACTGTGACAACGTGAAGTAAGTCTCTTAGTAATTATTCATAAAATCATACAACGCGACCAGTAAAAGACGGAGACACAGTGAAACAATGTTTCTTCCTCTTCTCTGTTCTTCAAACTCCACAGCATGCGAGCAAATTAACGAACAACCATCGAACGGGCAACTCTCTTTGTAAATGAGCACGGAGACCCCGAGTGGCCCGCTGAACACGAAAAAGTTCAGGACACAAAGTGTTAACGCTAAGTAAGTTCTTCCGCAATTAATTACAAAATTAGACAACGCGCTCTGAAAAAGAAGGAGACGCTTTGAAACAATGTTGCTTCTTCCTCTTCCTTTAAATTCTACAGAACTCCCGAACAACCAACGAACTGGCATTTCTCTTTTCTAAATAAGCTCGATGACCCTGAGAGGCTGGCTGAACCTCATAATACGACAGAAGTAAGCAAAACAGCAAGTCTAGTTTAACCAAAAGTTATAAACAATGGACACACTTGCGAATTGTAAAATATTGTATGTTCAATTTCACAGATCGCCTCTAGATCCTGCAAGGACGATTAAAAGATAATTTACCATACAGTTAGTAGAATCGATCCCGATAAGAATTCAGGTACAATATAACCAAACAAGACCTCCATAACCGAGTGAGAGAGAAGGGGCATAAGAAACTGAACATTCTTTTTATTCTTCTTTTTATTAATTACAGATTACACCGTGTTACTGCCCTGAAGAACCTTTATCATAGCAGGGATTAGAAACGCGTCTGCACCTTTTTTAGTCCATGAGGGAAATTAATTAAATTGGCACAGATCCTGTTGAGGGAACCTGAACATTGATTTAATCCCCACTGGCCCCAAAGTTCTTGTCCCCATGGAGAGCATCTCTCAAAAAGAATTACAGTGATAGGGTTTGATGAGAGTGCTCGACAGTTCATTATATGTATAAATCACATACTGGTGTAACTCTACACATGGTTTGATTGTTTAGACATTGATATAATTCTTGTATTGTCTTATGTTTATAATTTCCAATGATTATTTATAATTTTCAATGAATGTTTTGTATTTCTCAATGCTTTAGAATGAATATTGTATTTTAAGTCTCAGACATGATGAAGTTGTCTAAAGGTTTCCTTAAAATTGGTAAATCATGGCGAAATGATTAAGCCAAGGTCCAAGGATTACAAATATTGGTCCTTAGTCTGCTAAAGTAATAAAGCAGCGTTAAAAAAATGGCGGCTAGGTTCTTCTTTTTGTTATAAACACTTGAAGTACGCCCCACCTGGCCTCCAATATAGGGCGTAACCCCTCTTTTTGCATTACATGCATGAGTGTAGCATAGGTTTTGTACAGGAAGGGTACCCTTCCTGTACAAAATACTATACTACACATGCGAGAAATCTTTTCCCACTTTGCATGCGTGCTGCACAGTGCAGCACACATTCAAAGTCGGAAAAGGAAGGAAAAATGAAAGCATTTCTCCTTCCTTGCGCCTAGTTGAAAAGGGCACAGTTTTCCCACGCGAAACCCAATCTACTGTTTTTAGTAAATTGGGTTTAGCGTGAGAAACCTGGGGTGGTTGCTCCACCCTTGGTATGCCCCCAATGGTGCAAAGTAATGCGAAGCAGCGCAATGCGCTGCTTCGCATTACTTTTACGTTTTACTTTTACGTTATTTCCAGCGCTAAACAAGTTTAGCGCTGGAAAGTTAATTCGAAAAAATGATTTTGCGCCATTTTGCATCACTTTTGGGATGCAAGCACGGCGCAAAATCTTAGTAAATCTCCCCCTTGGTGTCTCTGGCCTTTTTCACTACTAACTTTCAGGATGGCACATGTCACATACTGTTCTATGAAAGACAGTTCAGACTCATCACTGTCTGTTCTGAATTTCGGTGCCACTTTTATCCAAAACAGCATGTGAATATGAGGAGCACCTCTTGGTTGGTACTGTTTATGCTTAAAGAAATCAATTGCTTCTCCAAGAGGAGGATTTGTTTTGTTTGCGGATGAAAGACATCATGGCTTGGAACCTGTGGTTAAAATATCTACGAACATTAGCAGGATCCAACAAGCAAAGTTCTCCTGCTGTCTTCACATTGATATCCTTAATGTTTGAGTTCACTTCTCTCAAAAATTCAAGCAGGTCATCCCATGCATACTCGGCACAACTGAGCATCAGAAGCCAAATAGGTGCACCTAGGTGTCTCAACATACATTTGAGTTCTCCAAGACGACGATACCAATACTCGTTGGTGCCACGTTGGTATGCCATCAAATTAATCAAGTTGTATTCTAACTTTTCATCCTTTCCATGAACTTTGTCAACAAATTCCTTTACAGAGAGATTTTGAAGATGAACTCCTGTCTTTAGTATGTGGTTTACATCATCTGAAAGCCCAAACAAGTCACTCTCAAACAGAAGTTGGAAAATGTATGGAATGCACTGGCGAAATCTGAATATAATCTGGTTTACTTGTATTCAACTGCTGGTATCTGTATGGGGCACTTATCATAGAGGCCCCCTGCTTCAGTGGAAAACAGTTGTGGAAAACAGTGAGCCTATAAACGTTTCTACCATACACTCATGGGATCTCTTTTTGCTTGTTTCATTTGAAAGAGATCAATAGCATCACCAATGACTTCTTCAGAATGCAGGGGATGGATGCTGTAGTTTTCATAAATTTCTTCTGATCTGTATTGATTCACTTTTTCAATCTGTCCACTAGATGGTAATGTTTCTTGATCAACATCAACATTCTTATAATAGATATTATTTTGTGCCAGGTTTAATGTTGTTTTTTGTACTTTATTAACACTCACTAACATTTGCCAGATTTTTTTGCTCTTGATAGGAACACCATTTACCTGAATAATACGTGGTTCATCAATATCTCTGTGTACACCGAAAGTTTTAATATTCCGTTTAAAATCAAAAGGTAAGTAGACAACTCTTCGTTTAAGGCCTTTCTGATGCTCAGTTGGTGGCAACTTGCCTGTCTTTGGCTCTTTATGAATGATAGCCTGAAATGGGTGTATATATTGTATGAGAAGTTGATTCATAAACATTTAATACTCAAAGCTCTTCTGGAATTGTTACTAATTTAACTTGTTTTGTAGTACTCTGGCTGGCATTTTGTTATTTGTGAACTTATCATAGCAGTACTTACATATAATTTGCTGTGTGGACAACTCAAAGCATTCCTCCACAAATAAATAAACAGGACATTTTTGCCACTTATCTCTGTACTCTTGTTCAGTTTTTGGGAATACAACTAAATTGCGAGTTTGGCTTTTGTAGTGAGTGCGTTGACAACAAAGTCAAACAAAGTTTGGTTTCTCAGAAGAAACTGTGTTAAACTTCCTAATCTTTTTTGTAAAGTTATCAACGCTAATACCTGTGGCCTGTTACTATAGTCTTGCACAGACCAACTCTTCATTTTCCCTAGACTCCTGTTCAGTACCGAATTAACAAAACTGAACATCTTCACAAACATTTTCTATCTCTGCTACCATACCATGCAAAAGAGCTCTATCCATTTCTCCTAAACATAGGGCAGGGGCTTTGACATAGTAGAGCCTCCTAACTACATTTTGCATTTTTGAGTGGTCAACAGCTAACATTCTGAAGTGATGAACGCTGCTTTGGCACACTTTCTTTGATAGAGATGCTAGTGAATGTCCCTGTAAATTTGTATACTTCCTTACTTTGCATGGATTAAATCCTTGCAAAATCCTAATTTTCAGTTTCAGACTTTTTGCATGGAAAGGCACTTAGGTAATTTCTCAATGAATCAATTGATTCCTGCCAAACACTGCAAATACTACTACAGTTCCATTTGTATGCAGGGGTGTGTCTACGTCTTCCTTGAATCTCTTCAGCTATCACCTCTTAAACATTCCTATTAACCATCTCCTCTTTTAGAATGGAAGTACCAACCTTCACCTCATAACTGTGACCCGTTCTTTCAACTGCATGCACTAATGTGTCCTATTGCAAGTAGCTTTCTTCATTAAAAAAAGGCTAAGTACTGGAAGTATGCTTCCATTCACCACTGAAAATTTTGCAAAAAATTACTTTTGTTCAGAAGTCTTTTCTTTTGGCTCCTTCTCCTCATAGACAACACTGTTTTATCCAGTGCTCTCATTCTGCTCAGAATCAAAATAAATAGCTTCTTCTTCAGGTCAAATGACTTATCAACTACAGCCTCAACACATTCCTTTTGTTTGACTGTTTCTCTTCTCATTTTATATTGCTTATTAGGCCATATGAGAGTCTGAATTACCCTACTGCGAAACATTCTGACTTTTATTTCCTTAAACCGCCTCGCTCTTCTTGTTTAACTGTTGGTTACTTGTATGATTTGTTTCTCTTAATGTCAGTTTATTTTTGTTCTTTCTTAGCTAAATTGAAACCTCGCTTTTATTTACTTGCTTTTGCTCAGTTTGCAGTTTTCCACATACTATTTTAAGAAACGTTTTCGTTTTCTTACCAGCTGCTCTTTTCTCTTTAATCACATTGTCCACATTCTTTCCCTTTTGTTTCTCTGTTGTAAGAAGATAATATTCTTGCTTCTGTTTCTTTCTTGTTTCAATTTTTTGACATTGTAATTCTCTGGTTTTAAGTAGAAGCAGATGTTTGGAAAGAAAAAGGAAATCAGTACATTCAGCTTTTCATTACATACTATTAAATTACATATTTTAAACATTAAACTACCAACATAAACAGTTATGTTACTATATTATAGCCACTCTTAGTCTATTAATTTCCATCTTTATATCTGTCTGTCTCTACCTGTCTCGGCATATGCATCAGCGTGTCTCCCTGTATGCATAAATCAGTGTCTAGGTGTGATGTTGTATGAAAAAGTATGAAAAAGTATGTCACTGAGTCTGTAAGTGTATCCATTAGTGTCATTTGTTGTGTTAGTGTATGCATGAATATGTACCTGCATATGTTAGCGTATCAATCACTGCCTGCTTGGGTGTGCATGTGTGTATATCAGTGTCTGCATGGGTGTGTTACTCTATCCATCAGAATGTACATGGGTGTGTTAGCATATGTATTACTGTCTGCCTGGGTGTCAGTGCATGGATCAGTGTGTGCCTGAGTGTTTTAGTGTTTGGGTCTGTGTGTGAATGGGTGTGTTAGTGTGTGCATCAATGTGTGCCTAGATGTGTCAGTGTATGCATTAGTGTACATGTAGGTGTGTCACTATATGCATCAGAGTGTGCCTGGGTGTCATAGTGTATGCTTAAATTTGTGCCTGGGTATATCTGTACATGCATCAGTGTGTGTCTGGCTGTGTCAGTGTGTGCATAAGTGTGTGCCTGGGTATGTTAGTATATACACGAGTGTCTGGGCATGTTAGTGTATGTATCAGTGTGTGCCTGGGCAACTTATTGTATGGGTCAGTATGTGACTGAGTGTGTTAGTCTGTGCATAGGTATGTGCCTGGGTGTGTCAGTGTATGTATTAGTGTATGTGTTATCATGTCACTATATGCATCAGAGTGTATCTGGGTGTGTCAGTGTATGCATAAGTATGTTCCAGGGTGTGACAATACATGCTTACGTCTGTAACTCGGTGTGTTAGTTTATGCATGAGTGTGTGCCTGTGTATCTCAGTGTATGCATCAGTGCGTGTCTGGGTGTATCAGAGTATGCATGAGTGTCTTCTTGCATGTCTTACTGTATACATCAGTTTGTACTTATGTCTAAGTGTGTGAATGAGTGTGTGCTTCAGTTTGTTAGAATATGCATCAGTGTGTGCCTGGGAGTGCTAATATATGCATTAGAGTATCTCTTGTTGCCTTGAGAATTTTGTGCACTGATTCATCACTCCGCTATGCAATCCAGGTGGCGACGTTTTTAAAATGGATGTGGTCTATAAGATCTCAATTGCTGACCACAAACAATTGAACTTGGAATTATGCTACCTGTGGATGTGAAATAATTCTTTAACATTGACCTGTGGTATTTAGTACTGGTTTTTGTTTTAGCCATGAAATGATAAACATAACTGATTATGCTCCTCATTGTAAGACTTTCCTGCATCATAACGCACTGGGACGAACTAATTTTATATAGGCTTATATGCACATATTTTTACAATATTTTAAATTCTCTATATTTTTATTATTTTAATTGTATTTTATCTACAATGCTTTTATGACATGTATTGTCGAATAAAGCTTTTTTGAATTTGTATATCTAGGTGTGTCTGTGTATTTATCAGTGTATGTCTACCTATGGCCTACCTTAGGGGTGTCTTATGTGTAAAACAAAAAAGGACTTTATGACTTAGCAAGGGATTTTAAATGTCTACTGACCCTAGCAGTAAAAGTGCACACATAGACTGTGCAGTAGCAGGCCCAAAACATCTTTAAAGGGCTACTTGTCTGCATCAGTGAATAGGAGTATCAATACTTATATCTAAAGAATTAAATCAGCTTTTATCTGAGTGTGTCACTGGATGTGTAAATGGCTATGTCGCTCTATGACTAGCTGTCCTAGTATCTCTACTGGTCTCTATATGTGTATGTAACTGGCTGTATAGATTACTTACTGGTTGTTTTAGTGAGCATTGGGGTTTATAAATTTGTGTGCATTGGGGTTTATAAATTTGTGTGCAACTGGCTCTATCACTGCTGGATGCATAACTTTTTCTATGGGCATACAACTGACTGTGTAAGTGCCTCTGTCTGACTGGCTAGGTGAGAGTCTCTACACTTTTGTAAATATGATTGTAAGTCGCACTATAGCTGGGACACTGGATGTTTAGCTGAGCATATGAGCCTGAAAGTGCACATTTGAGTCACTCAAACTTCAAACTATGGGGGATATTTACAAGAGAAGTTAAGCCTCCTTGGCTTAACGATACGCTCCGCCACTTCAGAAACGCAAGGCTGCACCATATTTACAAGAATATGGTGCAGCCCTGCATTTCCCCCTGCGCTAGCGCTACACTTAGCAGTGTAGCACCAACGCAGGCACCCTTACACCATAGTGCAAGGATGTCTGCATGCAGGGGAAGATTGTTCATGTACAGGAAGGTACCCCTTCCTGCACATAAACAATCTTGAAATGCTGTTTTGTCACTTCTATGTGTGCTGCTTAATGCAGCACACATGGAAGTTACAGAATGTCTCTTTTTTAAAGATTGTTTATGTGCAGGAGGAGTCACCTTCCTGAACATAAACAATCCAAGGTGTTTTGCTTTTTCCATGTGTGCTGCACAAGCAGCTCACCTGGAAAAAGCAAAAACGAGGAGAAATAAAGCATTTCGCCAACTTAAGACCAGGTTTTCCTTGGTCTTAATTTTGGCACTGCCTCCTATTTACGCTGCCCTTGTAAATAGGGGGCAGCCTCAAAAACAATGGGTGTTGCGGTGGAACGCCCAAAGCAACACCCACTGCCCACCCCTTTCACTCTAAGCATAGCGTGAAAGGGATCCTTATTTACAAGGCAGTGTTAAGCCACGTTAAGTGGCTTAACGCTGCCTTGTAAATAAGGCGAAGCCCCTATCGCCTCGGGAATGTCGCAAAAAGTAACATTCCCATGGTGATAGGGGCTTGTAAATATGCCCCTACATGTCTTACCTACTAAAGACATAACACCTATCCTATGGCCTATGTACACCTACCTTAGGGATGAGTTATATCTACTAGAAGGAAAGTTTAAGGCTTGGTAGACAGGTATCAATGCCAACTCAAACTGGCATTAATACTGCCCACATAATCTCTGCAACAGCAGGCCCAATGCATGTTTAAAGAGCTACTTGTCTAGACTGCTGACTAGGAGTGGCAGTACTTCTGTACCAATCTAAATGAGTGTATCAGTGCCTTCCTGGGTGTGTTAATGCATGTGTAAGTAACTATAAATCTATATGACTAGCTGTCTTAGAGTTTCTCTATGGGTCTCTATATGTGTATTTAACTGACTGTATACATTGCTTACTAGCTCTATTACTGAGTGTTGAGGTTTATAATTGTGTGTGCAACTGGCTCTGTTACTGCTGGATACACAAGTGCTGTATGGGCATCTGCTTGAATGTGTAAGTGCCTCTGTGTAACTGACTAGGTGAGTGGCTCTGCTTTTGTAAATGCATATGTGAGTTGCAATATGAGTGGTAGACTGCATGTTTAATTGAGTATATGGGTCTGGAAGTTCACAGGTGATTCACTGAAACTTCAAAGTACGTCTTACCTTTTAACACCATTGCACCCAACCCTGTGGCCTAACTACACCCTACCTTAGGGGGACTTATATCAAGTAGAAGGAATGTTTAAGGCTTGGTAAGGGGTTATCAATGCCAAATCAACCTGGCAGTAAAAACTGCACACATAGGCTGTGCAGTAGCAGGCCCAACACATGTTTAAAGAGCTACTAGTCTGGATAGGTGACTTAGAAAGTCACTACTTGAGTACAAACCTAAATAAGTGCATAAACACCTCTCTGGTTGTGTCACTGGATGTGTAAGTAACTATGACGATATACGACTAGCTGTCTTAGTATCTCTATGGCTGTCTATGTGTGTATGTAACTGCCTGCATATATTACTTATTGGCTCTATTACTGACTGTTGAGATATATAACTGTGTGTGCATGTGGCTCTGTTACTGCTGTACACATAAGTGCTGTATGGACATATGTAAGTGTTTCTTTCTCTGTCTGACTGGGTGGGCGAGTGCCTCTTTGCTTTTGTTAGTAGGTATGTGAGTCACAATATGGGCGGTAAGCAGTTGAAAATGCCAACTCGACCTGGCAGTCAAACTGCATACACAACCTGTGCAGATGCAGGCAGCCCACATATTTAAATGTCTACTACTCTGGATGAGTGACTAGGAGTATCACTACTTCAATACATATCTAAATAAGTGTATCAACTCCTCTCTGGCTGTATCACTGGATGTGAAAGTAACTAAGTCACAATGTCTTTATATAAGTGGCTGTATATATTACTTACTGCCTCTATTACTGACTGTTGGGTTTTATAGATGTGTATGCAACTGCCTCTGTTACTGCTATATTCATAAGTGCTGTATGGTGTATGGGTATGTCACTGAATATTTACATGCCTCTATCTCTCTTACAGGCAAGAGGAGTAACTCTGCTTTTGTCAATATGCATATAACTTGCATTATGGATGAAAGACTGCATATTAAACTATGCCTAGGAGTCTCAACCCTCTAAGCACATACCACCCTGCCCTATGACTTACCTACACCCTACCTAAGGGGTAATTATTACATAGTAAAAGAGGAGATTAAAGCTCAGAAAGGAATTTTTAATGCCAACTCAACCATACAGTAAATCAACACACACAAACTCTACAGTTCCAGGACAACACATGATTAAAGAACTTCTCACACACCTACTCTCAGATCCAGACAGACACTCACCTACTCACTCACACACCCATAGAGACACTCACACATATCCATAAACCCACAAAAACACTCAAACACCCACTCTCAGATTCTCTCATATACTCACAAAACCTTTTTATATATCATACACACTTTTATTAACTTCATCTATACACATACCTTTAAAATCATATTTGTTTTTAAAACTACACTGTAATTCACATTACTGTAAAATGAATTGGTTGATCAGATTTTTTTAATGCTTTCAGTTAGTCTGTAGGCTCAGTGTGTATACAAAAACAAAGCAAAAGAATGGTTCACCACTCTCAAACAAAGCAAGCATGAATGGCAACCTTTTCAACATTGCTCTCAGTAATACCGTCGAAGGTATCAAATCAAAGCTACCCTTTCATATTTTACTTATCTTAACCCACTTCTAAATGGCCAGTGATTTTTGCACTCCAGTAAACAAGCCCAAAGAGGTAGACTCTTTAGGCGTGTTCACAAATTTGTCGCAACCCTCGGCGCGGGGCCCCCGTGTAACTTCGCAATGAATTTGCAAATAACTGCGGGAGTCCAAAGACATATTTAGCTTTGTACTCTTCATACTTTGCAACTGCCCTAATGTTTGTTGCATACATGCCATTAAGAAAATAAGCCCTCCTTAATAAATAATGAGTATAAACCACTGTAACTTTAAGAAACAGATTACAATCTGTTTAATGCCCTTCCCCACACTCTCTTAGCACAGCTACCATAGCAATCCCCTTTAGAACACTCATGAATTAGTAGGTCACAAGTTCAAAACACATTCTAGAAGCAGCACATTACTTTCCAACTCAACTGCAGAAGGTGTGGTTGACTGTTTGCAATTAAAAGCATATCCAAGATTGTATTATACTTTTTTTTTTTTTTTCCAGAGCCAATCACAGATCTACTTACTTTTTCTTAAAAATCACTACCTAAATTTAACTACCTGCATATTTACACCATCCAATCAAATATATCCTTTTTTAAAACAGATCCTGTCCTCCATTTTAAATGCCTTTCATTTTGAAAACGGTCTCATTCTGCTCCAGCCTTCTCATGTGTGCTACTCCTCCTTCCCTTCAAAATGGTTAGAGTGCGGATTGTGGGTCACAGTTTTGTGTTTTGGGCTAGAGAGTGTGCTAGAAAGAGTGGTATTGTCAGGGACTTGGGTTTGCCTGATGTCGACATAACTTAGATTGGCCAGAGAGGGTTAAAGGGACAACAATTGCTGCCTTCGGTAAAAAGCTTTGCAGATTGCCAACACCCTGATCTCATGATTGTGCTCTGTGGTGGCAATGACATAGGCACACTTACTCAGGAAGGACTAGAAATCCTAATGAAGGATACCTTTGCTCAAGTAATTTTACTTTTCCCTCAGACTTCCTTGGTATTCTCCAACATATGCCAAAGGCAGAATTGCAAGTGGTCAAATGAGGTCTACCTACAGATAGACGAAGCCAGGAAACATCTCAATAAAACTGTTTTTACATTCATCAGAGACCATAACATGGACTATCTACAACAACAGCATGAGCTTTAACATGGAGGGTATATCTAGAAGTGATGGAGTTCACTTCACAGAGAAAGGCAGCAGGTTATTCTTCAACAACTTAATACACTGCATCCTGTTTTATGTTTAGACATCATCTACAGACAATAAACACAAAGGCTCTTTTCGGAGCTACACTATTTCCCATCACTGGTTCATTTTCTTTTTAAATCCCTTTTTTTGTTAGTTTTTTTAATATTGGTGAATAGATTGCAAATACGCAAAACAAAAACAGACATTCAATAGACATCAGCTCATTTAAAATTCACAACTATATAACTGACTCTGCATTTGACTGGGTGTGTTAGTATGTGAATGGGTCTGTGAGTGGGTGTAAGAGTGCCTGGGTGGGTCTGTGAGTGAGTGTATGAGTGTCTGCATGGATCTGTGAGTGGGTACATGAGTGTCTGAGTGGGTCTGTGAGTGTGTGCATGAGTCTCTGAGTGGGTCTGCCAGTGGGTGCATGACTCTCTGAGTGGATCTGTCAGAGGATATGTAAGTGTCTGTGTGGGCCTGTGAGTGGGTGCATGAGTCTGTCAGTGTGTCTGTGAGCAGGTGTGTGAGTTTCTGAGTGAGTCTGTGAATGGGTGCATGAGTAAACACAAGGAGATGATGGACGAAGTGTTGAAACCTTTCAGACACTCACCCCCAGTCACAGATCTGGGTTGAATCGATCATTGTTCTTTAGCTCACTTCACCACCCCAGTTCAGACCCATCCATATGCAAATCAGTTTTGACCCTCTGCCTCATGGGAACAGTCCAGCCCGAACTGCCAAGCCAGGTCTTCCTTGGACCAGAAACAAGCATCCTTGGACCGGTTTCGGGGTAAAACCCATCAGCCAGGCTAGCTTGAATCCAGTGGCAAAGTGAGCAAGTGACCAATATCTGGGCATACCCTGCCAACTGAGGGTGAACAAAGCAAACACAAAGAGATGACGGACAGAGTGCTGAAACTTTTCAGGCACTCACCCCCAGTCACAGATCTGGGTTGAATACATCATCGTTCTTTAGCTCACTTCGCCACTCCAGTTCAGACCCAGCCACATGCAAATCAATTTTGACCCTGTGCCTCATAGACCAGTCCAGCCCGAACTGCCAACCAGGTCTTCCCTGGACTGGAAACAAGCATCTTGGGACCAGTTTCAAGGTAACACCACCCATCAGTCAGGCTAGCTTGAATCCAGTGGCATAGTGAGCAAGGGACCCACATCTGGGCATACCCTGCGAAATTAGGGCGAACAAAACAAACACAAGGAGTGCTGAAACTTTTCAGACACTCGCCCCCAGTCACAGATCTGGGTTGAATCTATCATCGTTCTTTCGCTCACTTCACCACCCCAGTTCAGACCCAACTATATGCAAATCAGTCTTGACCCTGTGCCTCATGGGAACAGTCCAGCCTGAACTGCCAAGGCAGGTCTTCCCTGGACCAGAAACAAGCACCCTGGGACCAATTTCGGGGTAACACCCCTCATCAGCCAGGCTAGCTTGTATCCAGTGGCAAAGTGAGATAGGGACCCATGTCTGGGCATACCCTGCCAACTTAGGGTGAACAAATCAAACACAAGGAGATGATGGACGGAGTGCCTGAGTGGGCCTGTGAGTGGGTGCATGAGTGTCTGAGCGGGCCTGTGAGTGGGTGCATGAGTGTCTGAGCGGGTCTGTGAGTGGGTGAATGAGTCTCCGAGTTGTACTGTGACTGGGTGCGTAAGTGTCTGAGTGGGTCTGTGAGTTGGTGCATGAGTGTCTGAGTGGTCTGTGAGTGGGTGCATGAGTGTCTGAGTGGCCTGTGAGTGGGTGCATGAGTCTGAGAGTGGGTCTGTGAGTGTGTGCGTGAGTATCTGAGGGGTCTGTGAGTGGGTGTGTGAGTCTCTGAGTGGGTCTGTGAGTGTCTGAGTGGGTCTGTCAGTGGGTGCATGAGTCCCTAAATGGTTTTGTGAGTAGGTGCATGAGTCTCTGAGTTGGTCTGTGAGTGGGTGTGTAAGTGTCTGAGTGGGTCTGTGAGTTGGTGCGTGAGTGTCTTAGTGGCCTGTGAGTGGGTGCATGAGTCTGTGAGGGGGTGCGTGAGATCTGAGTCATCCTGTGATTTGGTGTGTGAGTCTCTAAATGGGTCATTGAGTGGGTGCTTAGGTCTCTGAGTGGGTGTGTGAGTGCGTGCATGAGTCTCTGAGTGCATCAGTTAGGGGATACATATGCTTCTGTGTGGGTCTGTGAGTGTGTGCATAAGTCTCTGAGTGGGTCTGTGAGTGGGTACGTGAGTGTCTGCATGCATCTGTGAGTTGGTGTGAATGTATTATTTTTAAGTTTTGCGGTGATATTCGCGAATTCATTGCAACGTTACATGGGGCCACACTGAGCATCATAAAGAATTCGCAAATATCGCATGTGGGGAAAATATACAATTTTTCAACTTACTTTACACATAAGGGGCCTCTAAAAAAAACCTATATTGCAGCCATGGAATCATAGTTCCTCTACCCTGACCCTTGTACCACTTTTCATCTTGAGTTTCAGCCTCAGGGACCATGTCCCACTACTTAAAATGGTGTTCACAACTATCCACACAGGTTGCGGCCAGCCAATCACAGCATTCCTGTTAGCGCACATATTTGGGATTCATCGTGAAATAGTTGTGAATACTTTATGGCCACAGGTATACAAATTTGGATTTTCTTTAATATCTCCAAAACTACTAAACAGATTTACACCAGAAAACATCAAGGGTGCTTTCTGGACCAAGAGCTACCTTTTTGCTAAATTTGGTGAAATTCCATCCAGCGGTTTGGGCTGTAATGACGTCTAAAATCTCCATTGGAATTAACATGAGAAACACACTTTTTTTGACCCCTCCTTTTTCTCAACCCTGGTTGACGGATCACCCTGAACTTTTCCATGCACAATAAGACTCATCGGAACACATTTTTTGGGAAGATTTGTCAAACAACGCCAAAGATATAAGCAAGTCAAAAAATGGTTTTCTTATGGAAACTAGGCCCTAACTATAACTACCTACTGGCAAACGCCAGTTTATATACATTTCCAACGTACATACATGTAAATTTAGAGAAAATCTACACTAATCTGTATATATTATAACTTTCATGATATTTTGATTCTTAGGGGCATAATTATGAGGACTTTGAGTCATGCTTGCACCATGCAACGTAGTAAATGCACAATGCAAACCTCTCAGTCATATTTATGAAGCCATGCAAAGCCACTTTGTAGTTGACATTCTGTTGGAATACCGGCAAAGGTGATCATTTTGCTCTGGAAATGTAAAAAAAAAAAGAAAAAAAATGCCCTGGCAACAGTGGAATCTAAATATTGTATCCAGAGAATACTCATGGGTGGAAAAGAGCATTGAAGAGGAAGACAGAGCCCTGGTTCAAACAGACTGTTTCTGTGCAGTAATCTGTCAACCTCTGAGAGGGGCTTTACGGCCCCTACAACAGAAGATCCAGTCCAATTATGCCCCTACCTTCATTGAGGTCTTCAAGGCTCCCTCAGCTCTGAACACCTGTTTCACTGCATGGTCAGTGACACTGCAGCACTGCTGTAGATGTACTTGATTTACCTTTAATGGGTGACTTCATTTTCTTGTTGGAAGGTCATGGGATCCCTGAGGGGCACACTGACTGTTTGCCACCTCGTAGGTGAAGGAATGTTAGCAAGGCCCTCAAGGACTTTTTATCCTATTGCCGGCGCAGGAACATGGGCAAACGTGTTCACTCAAATGAAGCAAGCTGCTATTCAAGCACCTATAAGCTCTTCTGTAAATAGAGGAGCCCTTGGACTTTGAAGAAGCACCACAAATGTTTGCTGTGTTCCTGGGCACTTCTGCAAACCATCAACAGGGGCACAATAATTTATTGTCCCTAGATAAAGCTATGGGATGCCATGTTCTCAGGCAGAAATTTGCCAAAGTTTGCACTGCCACTCGTGTGTTTCTGCCCAGTTTTGAGCTGTGCTCAGTTGTACTGGCAAGTACATTGAATGAATGCTTTGAGTCGAGTTGCACCACAGGAGCGCCCGTGCAAAATGTTAGTAAATCTACCCTAATGTTATGTGGTATCAGCAGACCAAAGAATAATGATTCCAATATTGCTATTCTGTTTGCTATTTTTCTTTTCTCTCTTCTATGCAGGCATCGATTTCCAATACTTACAAATTTAGAAAACGAAATAACAACCATAGGTTACAAGTACTCAGATAAGTGAAACAATGTGTGCAACCTTTTTATTGATTGCATGTACTGTGTTTAAGGATTCACCCTCTTGATAAAATCATTAATTACCAGGGAAAATAATTTGTCGCCATTGATTTTCTGACAGTTCCTTTGATGTACAGTGTTTTTACCTCAACGTTATTAATTATGCGCTTAATGTATTTTTAGTTTGAAGGTACAACATTTGCTTGAGCCAGGAATTATTATATGCGGTGCCTGGCATTAACATAACTCTCATAGCAGAATACGTTTAAAGAGCTCGTGATAATACTCCCAGAATGAAAATTTAGACACACCAAAAAGATGTTATGAGCAAGGTGCGATTAAGCAGGGTATTGCAGACTTCAAGGCGTGCTATTTTGTTCCTTTTCACAGCAGCTAGTGCTGTTTTGATGCAGCAAAAATCACTGTTTGTTTTATGTCTATGAAGTGCAGCACCGTTCTCATGAAATGAAATAGCAAACACTTGAACTATTTAATATGATGTTATATTGGAGCAAATTAGCACTATTGGAGCGGTTAATGTGATCAGTTCCTTAGACCCTCATTACAAGTTATGAGGAATAAGGTGGGGTATTTGCCATTTTGCAGAATTTCAACTTGGAAATGAGGCATAACATTCAGAATCGGTATCTAACACACCAGGCACTGCATGTTTCGCGTTTTTTCCACAGCTTTTCCCTGTGTAAATGTCGGCAGATTTGAGCTACTGAAATCTGTGGGGGGTGGGGAAATTATCACACACCTCGTGATTCTGATCCCTGTGCAAACCTTTGTTTGCACAGACGCAAAGAAATGTACAGGGGTGAATGGAACATGCACCGACAAGTATAAAATAGCCTGACAATGGAGTACAGTGATCACTATGAGGAAAGGTTCCTGCCTACAAATCTAGGCCCAACATGGGCGATTAACACAGGATGGTCTCCAGATCATGTTTCCAGGTAAAATGGGAGGTTCAAATAGGATTTTGAGGGGGACTGAAAAGTTGAATTGTAGAAGGGTCCCAGATAAAATGTAACCTTAAATTACTGATAGGTGATGCTGCTATTCACAGAATTTGTGTTAATGCCTTAAGTGCTATTCTGCCACAACATGCTGAATTCGCGCAAGGTATTCTGTTAGAGCCAAAATATGACGAGGAAGACAAAACTCCCAAAGCCCTTTGACAGCCGTACCAGGGACCTGAAGGTTGTTCCCACAGGTGATTGATATACCTAGCAGCTGTCATATTGTACTGCAAAGTAAGGCCAAGAGCAAACCTTGCCCTTTTTGAAACCTCTGATTGCAATTGCGGAGCTTCATGTACTCTGAATGAGTCCATGTTCAGCCAGTCCTAAAACTGTTTATATCTGACAGCCCAACCAGATCTGCTTGACTCTGACTCAAATACTAGATATGGGAAGTACTCTAAAGACCATGGGCCCGATTCACAGAACTAACTTAAGACAAAATCCTAAACTTACTACCATTTTGGTATTCACAGAAGGCACTTACTCATTTTGGTATTCACAGAAGGCACTTACTTACTCATTTTGAGTAACTTACTCATTTTGAGTAACTTACTCATTTTGTGTAACTTACTCATTTTGGTATTCACAGAAGGCACTTACTCATTGATGAGTAAGTGCCTTCTGTGAATGCCAAAATGAGTAACTTACTCATTTTGTGTAACTTACTCATTTTGTGTAAGTTACTCAGGCATGTGTAGTGTTTAGGAGTAGTAAGAGATTTGTAGGGGACATGTATGAGTAGATTTAAGTACTAGTTAGGATTTGTTTAGCTTTAATAATGGATAGAGTTTAGAGATAGTAAGGGGGTTTTAGGGCTGAAGGATGGGTAGTGTTTAAGGGTAGTATGGGGTTTTAGGGTTCATAGATTAGTAGAGTAAAATAACATTGTATTAAATAAAATAAAATTATTTTGAAAATAGTGTAAACATTTTATTAACGTAAAATTATTTTCTAGAACAGGAATCTGACATAATTAATATACGAGATCTGGACACTCTGGCAATCCTTGAAGAACTAGGAGCGGAGGGAAGCTCGCAACAAGGAGATGAGAGAGACAACCTTGAAAGAGCCCAGGAATTCGGGGTGTCACAGGTAGGGGCAATTGATGTTTTCTCTGAAACAGTGAATAGAGACCTCCAAATTCTACGCAGCAAGGAGGAAAAACGAGCAAAATGCAAGGATTGGAATCTTACATTTAATCAGAGACAGGCACTGCTGAAATTAGAACAAGATATTTCAGTAGTAAGAAAACCCTCGGAAAAGGGAGGCAATGTTGTCTTGCAACTAGAGAGAACTATTGCAAAGAAGCCCTACGACAGTTGCGTGACAAGGAGAACTATGTTTTAACTACGGAAGAGAATTATCTGCAGAGTATTCAAACGTATGCAGAATCTTATCTAGAGATGAGTTTATGTTTTTGCAGAACAAACATCCAAGAATCCCTACCTTCTACCATCTGCCAAAGATACATAAAGACGCTGCTAGGCCACCAGGGAGACCATTAGTGTCATCCATAGGGGGGTTGACAGAAAATATGTCAAAATTTGTTGACCATTTTCTCTCTCCATTTGTATCCCAATTGTCCTCTTACACCCGGGACACAAAAGACTTCCTGAAGAAAATTCAAGGAATAGAGTGGGAATCAGATTTTACAATGATTACGCTAGATGTATGCAATTTATACACCAGCATTAGACACCCTGATGGTCTGACAGCAGTAGGTCATTTCTTGAAGAGTCGTTCCCTACGATACCTGGAACATAATACAATGCTTTTAGAGTTTATCTCCTTTTGCCTGAAAAATAACATTTTTATTTTCCAGGGACAGAGATACAGGCAAATACAGGGGACGGCAATGGGCACCTGCTTCGCCCCCAACTTGTTCGTGGGCTGGTGGGAGAAGCAGGTGGCCTGGGCAGATGACATGGAGGAATGGGTGGAGAAGGTTGTTTGTTGGCGGAGGTATATTGATGACCTCTTCATTATTTGGAGAGGGTCACAGGAGTCTGCAAAACAATATATCTCCAGTCTTAACAACAACAACCAGAACCTCAAATTCACTGGGGAGATGAGTACCACTGAGGTGAATTTCCTTGACCTTAGAGTTTTTGTGAGCTCGAATGCCATTCAGACAGCCCTTTTTAGGAAAAGCACAGCGGGCAATTCTGTTCTGCATGGACGCAGTAGCCATCCAACTAACCTCATAAGGAGTATTCCTTATGGGGAACTCCTGCGTATCAAGAGGAATAACTCACAGCAGTCTGACTAAGAAGAGGCAGCTGAGGGAAGCCTTAGACGCTTTAAAACCAGGGGCTACTCTCAACATACTTTGAGGATAGCACATACGAAGGTCAAGGGAAAAGAAAGGCAAACATTACTGCAGGAATCTAAAACACCTAACATAGAGAAAGAATCTGGGACTAATCACAAGCTATTCCAACGCAGCAGGGAAAATCAGAAATATACTGCGTAGAAATTGGAAAACGCTACAATCAGATAGCATAGTGGGTAAAGAACTTCCACAATATCCTAAAATATCATTTAGGAGATCTCGATCTATAAGGGATCAATTAGTGGAAAGCCACCTAGCCCCGGTAAGATCAGGCTCCAGTATACAGGACCTTCATGGCTCTTTTCCATGTGGGAGATGTAAGGCCTGTGTCAACTGTACAAGAGTGACCTCGTACATATTTGGAGGTTCCCGAAAAGAGAGAAAAATATCAAAATTTATGACCTGTGCCACACCCTATGTGGTTTATTGTCTGGTATGCCCATACAGCTTACGCTACGTGGGTAGTACCATACATCCGGTTAAAACCCGAGTCCTGGAACATCAACGGGCTATTACAAACAATGATGCCAATTATCCTGTGGCACGTCACTTCGCAAGCCATCATAGGAGCAATAGGGCACTCCTCCAATTCTTTTGCCTAGACTGTGTCCCCAATGACATCAGGGGAGGGGATAGAGAGAAGAAACTACGACGTCTGGAGTCGAGATACATCATCGATCTCCAGACGAAGTCCCCAGGTGGTTTGAATGGGGGGGAGGAGCTGATGACACACTTGTAAAGAAAGCACTGAGTAAGAACCGAGCATGTTTTAATGTAGGAGGACAGAGTAATATGAGGTCATATAGCGCTAGTAGTTGGGATGTTCTCTTGGAAGCGATGAGTAAGGTGGTCCATTAGAATATTCAGCTAAGGCCTATTCAGGGTACTATAATGTGAGAAGACATGCAGATACAGAATAGTCTTGCATATCCATCCAGGACATGAGGAAGGATACATTATATAATTAACAAGGCATGCTACTCGCAATAGGTGCGGACCTATCGATATGACATGAATTTATAAGCCTCAAGTGATTTCCCTTAGATAACAAAATAACTTATGCGTGGCAGAGTAGAGACTTGATGAATGTATTGTCTCCTCTATATGATATTATAATGGAATATTCATTATAGGATTGTGGAAAGGCAAATGACATAATGGAACGGTATCCTGTGGATAGATTTAATGAGCAACTTGCACATTCAAAGATGGCGCTTTTTTGACAAAGAATGAATTGTCCTTCTTTAGTTTTGTTAATTTTTACCACTATATGTATGTCTGTTTTTATGGCGCCCATCGACACTGACGAAGGCTTATGCTGAAACGCGTCTGTTTGTTTAACTAAGTGCACGCTAATAAATCCTGATCTGGATTATACACCAACGTGAGTGCTGGTCCTTACTGTTGTTGTGACAGTGGAGCGAGAGATATATATATATATATATATATATATATATATATATATATATATATATACTCACACACACACACAAAAGGTACAAAAGTACATAAAGGATAATTTGGGGGCGCATTATTGTTCACTAGGCATGATGGTACACCGATGGAGAAAGGCATATTGCACTTGTCTTGATAATCACTAGGTGGCTGTTGCGTTCTTATTCCTTTACATTGGTGATAATTGGGTCCATGGAATGTCTTCATTTAAACCAGTTGATATGCTATCTAGTCTGTAAACCCATCTCTGTTCGTATTTCAGAAGGCTTTGTTCGTTAACGAATGAGGGTAGCTTTTCCAGGACCTACCAATTGAAATCATTTTCTGTATGTCTGTAGGACTCAAAATGATGCATCAATTTAGTTATAGTTTTTTCACACCAAAATGTCCTACTGTGCTCATTAATGCTTACTTTTCTTGTGGTCATGCCTATTTATTTCCGACCACATCCACAAATTATGATGTAGACCACGTTAGAGCTGTTACAATTTGCAGAGACCGTCTTCTGGTTAAGTCCGCCCTTGTGGTATCATCCTATCAGGGTGTGGATAGGCGCCGTGATGAGGCATGTCACGATAAGTGAGTTAGGCGTCTATTCCAATGTCTTTGGATACCCCAGGAAGTCTACTGAGCTTCAATTGATACTCTTGTTCTTCTCTTCTCTGTGTTCGTCATGGCCCAGTTGCCCTTTTGTGAATAATTATTGTGTTTGGGAGAACGCAGCTGGACTTAAAAATCACCCGCTCTCTTGGTGTGAGATAAGATTATAATTAGGGTGACACACCCTTAGGAAAATGTGAGTATAGTGTCATTAGCATACTGATAAATACACCCCAACATTTCTTGGAGATTAGGCCATGGGTGTAATGAAGGCCCCTGAAGCCCCTGCAATGTAAATACATTCTAAATCCCACGGACATCTGTGAGATATGGAAGTTTCAGGATCCCTCATCACATTCTGCAGGGACTTCTCATAATTATGTGTTATGCCAATGGATTAGGCCACTGAAGTACCCCCATGTTGTGGGTACGATTTGTATTTCCACATTTGATAGTGCAAAGGGCACTGGCAGATTTTCTGCTGTTGTCCCTCCCACCCAAGTGATTCATCTGGTGTTGGATATTTTGCAGAAAATTGTAAACACCATAGAGTTAATTTTCTGGCGTGGTGGAGGTAGACAATTTGACACAATGGTGGAAGAAATTTTCACCAGCAAAACTAAACCTATATAAACTATTGCTCAACTCCTAGCCTGCTGGGTGGCACTTTCCAACATGTTTGGGACACTACCTTTCCGGGGATATTCTTTTATTGAGCTAACTCTGCCAGACATGTGATGGATTAGTCGCTGTAGTTAAGGTGGTTGAATGCCAACATTTCTGGTGGAGTTCCCTTTCCACATTAGCTGAGTAGGGTGTGGATCATGAATATCAACGACAGAATGTTGTGGCACACCACTATCATAGACAGAATATCAAGGAACAAAATATCGAAAGGTAAGTGTGAACTTAGTGGATCCCAGAAAGAAAGTTTCCAAAGGTAGAAGTTTATTTGTTATAAGATAAGTACAGAGTAAACACATCAGTCAATCTGCCAGTTCAACTGCTCTCCTCTCGACGTTCTCACCCTCTGACCACTTACTCATGTCATCACATTCCATGCCTGACTTCATGTAAATCCGTAACCTAGATACCACACACCTTCCCCAACACATTGAAATACAATGAAACTATTTACAATTCCACATAATAAGTATACACACTATATAAATTAAACAGAAGAATAAAATGCTGCTAACATTTGATCTAAGTTACATTGTCTTTTAAATAACCATGCCTCTTACTTGTGCGAAGTTTCTGAGACCGAGAGAGTCCATCAATGCCATCTTGAATTCTCATAGGCAAACTTGTTTTGTTGATCATTCCACGTGAATCTGAAGACTTTGCCACTCTATGAAGTTCCAGATCCTGTTGTCCTCTGTTTTGATGCCATTTTAAAATAATTTTGCTACCCTCATCATCTTACCAAATTTGGAAAGTCTTGATTTTGCCACAGGAAGTTTAACTTCGACCCAATCTCCCATATTAACATACGTTTTTTTCACTTTCTTTAAGGCATAAAACTCATCCTTTCTTTTCAACATATTATACATCTTATTTTCTTCCACTTCTTCTCCCAACATTAGCTGATTTATCAAAACCCTCTTCTCATTAACGCACCTTGGGCTCATCAAACAGTTGTGTCAAATGGGGAGCTTCCAGTCATGGAGTGAGATGTCAGCCGATTAATCTTTACCTTTTCTCTCACCTCATTCACCCAACTTTTGCCACAAGCAACAGCCAGTTGTACTGTCTCCTTCAATACCTTATTAAATCTTTCAATCATGCCATTCACTTTAGGATGATAGGGAGCTAATTTCTTATGGGTTATACCCCTACACAATAAGAATTCTACTACTTGTTTTGATGAAAATTGTACACCGTTGTCTGTTAATAGCGAGGATGGATAGCCCTCTCTCACAAAAAGTTCCTCCAAAAACAGATAGCATCCTTTATTTCTACCGAATTCACCATCCTCACCTCACATCATCTTGAGCATAAATCTATACAACCCACCATATAATGATCCACAATTGGAATTCTAATGCGACCAACTACATCACGAGCAATTTCTTCTCATGGACCAAGAGGCAACTTGCGTAAAACTAATGGTTACGTGTGCCACTTCAATATTTTGTCGGTATTCAAACACTTACTGCACTCTCCTAACCTACATTCCACTATTAGATCCATTCCTGGCCACCAGTAAGTTTCATGAATTCTTTCTTTAGTTTCAAGATCTCTGTCTGACTCTTGTGAGCTTTCTCAATAATCCGTTCTCTGAGACTTTTTGAAGGTACCAATCTAGCACCCCTTAAAAGAAGACCATCCTTAACACTCAGTTCATCTTTTATGCACCAAAAAGGTTTAACACTTTCATCACACTAATTTTTCAAACACCACCACCCCATCATCAATCGCATGACCTCTAGGAAACTGTAATCAGTGCATTTCATTCAACCCCTCTCTCTCCTGTACTATACCATTAGTGGTTTCACACACTTTCCACTCATTCTAACAGAGTGCGTCTCCACACTCATTGTTTTCTGGTGACACTTCCTCATCAATCTCCTTACACAATCTAGAAAAACAGTCTGCTATTGAATTGCCAACTCCAGAAACATAAACAGCATCATATTCAAATTCTTGAAGCACAACCCATTTGCAAATTCGGGTGTAAACGCTGTCAATAACTTTGTTCAAAAAGATTTCCCTCAATGGCTTATGATCTGTTCTTATTTCAAAATGATCACCCCATAAGAATTCCTTAACTTCTTCACAGCCAAAAAGATGGCAAGGGCCTCTTTTTCAATCACAGAGTATTTAAAGACCGCCCCTTTTAATGCCCTGGAAATGAACAATATGAGTTTCTCATAACCTTTCTTCTCTTGTGCTCCACCAAGACCTTTGGAACTTGCGTCTGTTATTAAGGTGGGCTTCAGCCCATGTTCAAAACTACTCAAACAAGGAGCAGTTTTCAAGCAAGATTTTGGATCCAAATATTCCTTCTCACACTCCTTTCCCCACACAAACTCCTTTCCTTTTTTCAAAAGATCTCTCATGTTTACACACTTCCCTGCCAAGTTCACTTCAAACTTGTAGTATTCCGCAATGGCTATAAATTTCATACATTCTTCCTTATTAGAAGAACTGGGCATATTGTTGATAACATCTACCAGATCCTCTTTGGGTTGGAGACCTTCCTCGGAAATCTTCAATTTCCTAATAACCTAAATCTTCAATTTCAGTTATATTAAATGTACACTTTTCTATTTTTAAAGTTAATCCACTAGATTAAATTTTCTTGAACACAGCTCATACCTGATCCTCATGTTCTTCAAAAGTATTACCGTATACCGGTATGTCATCTTGATAAAAGTTTATGCCTTGTAACACTTTTAATACAACCTCCATAGCTTGCTGAAAAATGGAAACTGCAGAAATCAGCCCAAAGGGCATCCTCATATGTTTAAAGTTAACAAAAGGAGTCACAAATGGTGTCAAAACTTGAGACAAGGCATGTAACTTCACTTGATAGTACCCTGAGATGAGATCCAAGGGCAAAAAAACTTAGCTCCTCCCAGTAAACATAACATTTCACCATAACATTCTTATTGAGCTCTCTAAGATCCACATACAACCTTGCTTCGCCAATCGCCTTCCAGGCTATCACAACCAGGGCTTACCATTCAGTAGCTTGCATTTCTTTGATGATACTATTATCCATGAGCATCTTTAATTCTCTGACCATATTCTCCTTCCTTGCTAATGACACATTCCTAACATTGCATACTTTAGGTACAGAGTTGGGCTTAAGCTTTAAAAGATGCACATAGTTTTTTAAACATCCGAAATTTTTCTGAAATACTTTGGAAAACTCCTTTACATACTTCTCTCCAGGAGAGACACTACCATTCACTCCACTCACTTCACTCACTTTACTCACAATGTCCTTTAACCTTACAGAAGGAGATTCATTTGGATCCAAATATACCTTCAAATATCTTTGGTGAAACCAACTAATGATGTTGTGTAGTTCCTATATTACCTATACCGGATCTGGGCGTTCGGATAACATAAACTGTGGGTTTGGTGGCGGACGGATTCCGTGCACCCCCAGCGGATACGTTAGCCTGTCTGTATTAGCTAGCTCACAGTGCCACTAGAGTCTCCTCTTATCGGGGAGAGAATAGTTCTTGGCAACCTCAGAACATCCCAACCCTGATCCCCCAGGATCGTGGAAACAATATACCACCTTTCGCTCAGTCACTCGTGCTCACTTAGTTTGTCTCAGAGAGATACACAGAATAAACAGTCTGGGTGTTTCAATAAGTATTTATTGAACAGTTGTTATTCTAGTGTAGAATATATGAGCTGCAACAACCATTAGACAGTAGCAGAGATATATGATTAGCAATATTACGATAGTGAAAGGATGGTAAAGTTCTACCATCTTGCAGAAATCATGAATATATACAAGTACATAAAACACATGATAAAAAGTGCGTACTCCTACGATGTCTCCCTAACTAGATGTAACTAAATGTACCTAGCATCTATGTAGGTGTTATGCCAAGAATCCCTCTAGGATCTAGTCCACCCCATTACCTGAGAGTTAGAGAATGTGCGACCCCATCCTGTTCTCGAGTTGGACACCCCGCGAGGGATGTTAGACCACTGCTAGCTGGAGCGTCTGCATGCAGGAACCTCAGCGTCTCTGGTCAGTGTGTCAGCCGGGAAGTCACGGTCTCCTCTCTCTTCCTAAGCAAGATGTGCTGTATATATATCCATAGGTCTCCCCAGGGGTCCTACCTTGCTGTGTTACTGTGTCGGCCTAAAGGATGACATTGGGCCTGAACTTTATACAGAGATATTATGCAGGAGATGGTAATCCTACTGTTAGTCCTGCTGTGCTTCCAAGAAGCCTCATGCATAATGTATGAGAATCGAACCAGGGAAAAACCCGCGTTCTGAATGCAGTGTCATATCTAGGTAAAAGGTCAGTGCCTAAGAACCGTTATGTATGCAATGTAGGGAAGGATGTAGGTGAAAGGTTGCAATGTTACCTGCGCCTATATAGGGTACCTATATGGAATATAACACCCACTCCTCTTCCGAATGAACGACATATGTAACCTATTACTGTACTACTAACATTACTAGATAGTGGTACGCACAAAGTTTTATAAAGCATCTCTTTAGCTAAAATGTATTAAAAAATTCTAAAAACTTAAAAAAATTTAAAAGGAAATGTTTCTAGCTCTAAAAGTGTCCGTGATTTATAGTTCGGACTACTACAAGCATTTAAAAAAGCCATGTATGCCCAAAAAATGAAAGGAAAGTCAATTTAGTTTCAAAGTTCCAAATTTGAGCTTGTTTAGAAAAAGGGCGAATTATTCCCAGCACACGACGAGCCAAATGAGCTCAAATGTTTATGTGTCCTGGCTGGTAGACGCAACATTTTCGTTGCTTGCTTCCGCAGTAGACGGCCCCTGTAGCACCTCGCAGAGCACGTCAATTGAGCACAGATGTCCCTCGCTGTCCGCAGCCGGTGCTGGGGCAGCATGTGCACCGTCCAAAGCCTGGGTGTCAGAGGAGGAGCCGGTGTTCAGACCAACAGGTGCACTTACTACCCGTGGTGGCTCAAAGAATGCCACCATCAACATTGGAATACACTGAGGACACTGCAGAACATGGGCCGTTATCGGGTCCAGTAAAGCATTCGCATCCGGTGGCGCACATAATGGTAGAGTCAAACAAAGGTCTAACACGCATTCTTCTCCGCAAAACAGGCATCGGAGGACAGGTAAGATGCAGTCTATCCAGACCGGTCGAAATGACAAGAACCAAGATTCACTTAGTTCTCTTAGGCGAGGCGTGCCCAGAAGTTGTACCATGCGGTCACGGTATTTACGCTCCAGGAGTGTTCTTTCCATCGCCTTGGTGACTGGGACGTCCATTGCGTAGCAAATAGAAAACAATCAGGATACCTGCTATTAGAAACAGGATCAGCGGAAGTCCTCCAAAGATGCTTCCGAATACGGAGTGTATGAAGTTTGATATAACTCCAAGTACCATCTGAAAGGTGCTCAGAAGTCCAGAACCTATGGTCTTAAATAGGTGGACAATGCCTGTCGTATCAGACATTTTAAAGATACGATTTACCATTTCTGCGAAATGGAAAGGGCAGTTTGTATGAATGAGCGCCTGTATCTCTGCCGAAGACCTTGCGATCTGGAGATCAAAAGTCTCTTGAGCAGAGGTTAAGGGCACAGACTTCTGTAGAAGCATGGCTTTCATTCCGCTTAGAGTATAAAACCGTATTAAGGAAACATTCAGTGAAGGCCATAACGGCGCCTCCCTGACTGTATGTGTCGGTGGAAACAAAACTTGCATACAACAAGTAACCCTGGAGCTCACGGTTACCAGATATGCGATGCCCGGGAGCATGCCACAGCCGCCTTGACCGTTCAGCATCAAGTAACTCCCATTTGAAAGTAGCCTGAATGCTGGAGTAATAACTGCAGCTGGGGCACCCTTCAAATGACAGGACAGGTTTGCTACAGAACCATTACAAGCTCTGTGCAACATTATATCCTGGCATATGAGTGATCCACTTAAAGCATTCTCGCAGTTTGTACCGCTCAGAAACACTTCTTGATCCCCACTCCGGCATCGAAATCTGTATGGTAATTCCTAAGATTCCTTAATGTATTCCTTAACCATTTCTTCATATCTGCCTGCCTGCTTTTGTTCAAGGCAATATTGAAACTGAAAAGTAGTGACTGGTAGAGCTATGTGGCCATGGATTAGCCATTCTGTGGATGGTGATTCTGCCACTGTAAATACTAATCTATCCAGTTTTTCGATACTCAGCATTGTATATTTTGCTCCCCTTTGTGCCATTTCTATCTGTTTATGTGTTAAATTGTATTCAGAAAACAGAGACATGCTGTTGATAAAACACCAAGGCATGTAGCCTGCACACAAAGATTGCAGCGTCCAGCTTAACAACATAATAGAACGTAATTGAGATTGCTGGTGTTGTAATATGACCAAATCTTGTTCTAGTATGTCTATCGCAGAAGATACAATGTTACCTAAGGAATATATCGTGGAGGTCAATGTAGTTAACCCATTGTCTACCACTGCTAGAGATTTTTCTAGATTTATACGGTCTATTTCCCGTAACCTCTCTGCGGCCTCTTGTTGGGATATTTTCCAAATTTCATTGTAGACAGCATAATAGAAACGTTTCTGATGTGGCTTCCTGGGACCCATTAAAAGTCCCTAAGATCCACATCCTGTGACAGTAAGGATAAGTGTTGTTTCACCTGTGTGAGTGTTGAGGTTTTTAGCCAATCAAGGCACAACTTCCCAACACTGTGGGATGTCACTACCCCTGGATGGTTTCTCTGTACATAACGTGGATCTGGCCTATGGATTCTAAACCCTTCGGTTTTACCCATGAATCTTGCTTGACAACTATTAGTGTCTGTGGGCCAAATCAACCATTTTTTCTAATCGGGGTCTGATCTGTTGTATTGTATGATGTCATTTACTGTAAACTCTTTCTGTGATGTTATGTTGCCCTCAGTGTGTGATGGAGTTGGCAACCGAGGCGTGTTCAAGTCTTTGCTCTTAGCTAGTCCAAGGCAAGACGTCTGTTGCACTGTCTCGTTCAAAAACATGATTTTTTGAGGGATGAGGCATGCTCTAAACAAAGTTTCTGTTCCCTGAACTTGCCATTCTCTAGTACCCCAGACTGATTTTAGGTCTATGGTGTCTTTCCATAAGTCGAAACCTTGTTCAGACAACTGGGCAATAAAGGCTGCAGAGTAAATCTGTTTGGTGTTTGTCAACATATTTTTCTGTGCTGATGTTGGTGCAACCCTATAATAATATGAGGCTGGGTCAGACATATTAAACCCCGAAAAATATGGAAACTTCTGTGTAAATGTTTTTGAACTGCCTTTCGGTGGTGATGGACAATGTTCCCACTGGTGGAATGTGAACACATTTCTAGGATTAGCAAATTTATGCAAGAAGTGATGACCATAGTGTTGATAACAATACATACTCTCGAAATCTGATGTGTCTTCCAATGTTTCACTGCTAGAAAATGCAGCAGATTTTTCCAAATCAGATAACATGTTATTAACAGTTTCAAAATCCCAATCATCAGAAAATGTACTTGAGGTAATGATATCACTCAATGATATTTTAAATAAATGAGGAATTCTTAAAATTTCAGTCGGACCAAATATATCGAAATCAACCTTGTCCCAAACTATACCATCAGGTATAGGAAATGCTGTAATGTCCCAAATAGGACCTCATATGGAGTGACCCCCCCTAGAGTACTTCTTGGCATATTGTTAAGAGCACGCTGGACTCCATACAGATGTTTTACCCAACTTTCACCTGTGCCTAATACTCTAGCTGTTAAAGATTGCTTTAAGTCTCGGTTTTTTCTCTCCACTACCGAATTTCCCTCGGGATGGTACGGAGATGAGTACCGCAATGCTACACCCAATCCTCGCATGGCCGCCTTGTAAGCCCGAGAGCTAAACGCAGGGCCCTGGTCAGAATGTAATGTGCCAATTGCGTATGTCCCTATAAAGACTCGCAAATCTTTTATAACAGTTCAAGCGTCAGCCGAGCGTTGGGGCCACACCCATAGGAATCTCGAGCAGGAATCCACTGCAACCATGATATACTTGTAAGCCCCTTCACATTTTAAGGGGCCGCAGTGGTCCAGGTAAGTGCACGTGAATGGTCAGTCTGATGCTGTCTAATAATGGGACCTGTGCTGGGCGAGCTACGGCGGCTCCATTTATCTGTTGACAGATATCGCAGTTTAAGACGAAGTCTTTGGTCTGCTTTGTTAATCCTTGCCACCAATAGCTTTGTTTCAGAAAAGAAACTGTTGCTGCAGCTCCTGCATGTACAGAACCTATCCCCTCGTGTGCTGCTAGAATTAAACCTAGCCTATGATCCATGTTTGGAATTACTCTATCCCCCATTCTAGGAATCTGAGCAAATGGAATGTTATTTCCATCTAACTTGTAGGAGTACTTGAGTGGAAACCTTTTTGGTACTGCTCCGCTGTTTTTGCGGGTTGCATTAATAGCTACCATAATCTCACCATCTATTCTCGTTTTAGAACGAGTGATTGCAGCTACGGAAGCCATGCGTACAGCCCCCTTTGCGGCTTCATCAGCCAATGAATTCCCTTCAACGTGAACACCATCACGGTGATGACTCAGTGTATGTATCACGTGAGCTTTCGGTAGTTCGGTTTTCAACTCCACTACCTGTTCCCATAGCATTTTATGCTTAATTGTGCCACATTTTGCGTCTTTGAACCAGTTTTGAACCCAGTACTGCAAATATTCATTGAAAGACTGCACACAGTAAAAGGAATCGCACACAATTAGTGTGGAGAATTCTCGATCCATATTCACTAGTGCCAGTATTAGGGCTTTTAATTCTGCCAGCTGTGCTGTGCAGTCTCTTAGAGATTGCGTTTTTGTGCAACTTGGGTGGAACTTTCCATCCCGCATGCGACCTTTAACAATTGCACATGCTGCGCTATATTGTTGCTTACTTCCTATGGCCGGTTGAGCAGATCCGTCAGTGTAAATGATATATTCATACTGATCTAGAGGCATTATTTCGTTTGGTAGAGGATATTCTTGTTCATATTGCAGGAATGCTTGTGTCTTTAAATTTGGGTCGTACCTGTATTCTACATCTGTTGCAGTGAGAGAATTAGCCCATTGTATCCATCTCAGATGTAAAGCTTTAGCCGTACTTACCACTATTATTTGTTTTCCCTGAGCCAGTGCTCTTTCTCTCGCTACAGCAGTCTGTACTGCTGTTAGAATTTTTTCTGTAGATGCGAAGCGCATCTCAGCATTTGTGTACAAATGTGATTTGTATGCAATTGGTACCGTCTCACCTTCATTATATGTTAGATAGGTGTACACAGATTGACCCGCAACTATACGGATCACCAGGTTGCGTACATTTACACGTGTCTGTAAGTGTTTGGAAGCTATCATGTCAGCTTGTAAGGAATGAAGTGTATCTGTATGTTCCTGTGTCCATTGTTTTACTGAAAAATCAGGTTTTATTAAATCGTAGAAAGGTTTTACTCTTTCTGCGTAATACAAAATGTATGTTCTACCAAAATTTAGGAATCCCAGGATTGACTGTAAATTTTTTAATGATTTTGGAGGTTGGAGCAGTGCGCATTTTTCAAAAAAATTGGCTGCCAGGCTTTTTCCTTCACTTGAAAGTTCATATCCTAAAAACAGGACACTGAGGTGGGCAATTTTCGATTTTTTAAAGTTGAATTTGTAGCCCTCAGATGAAAATCCCAAAATAATGGTATTCACTCTGTTCAAGTGTTCCTCTAGGTCATCGTCCGTTAGATAAATATCATCCACATAGGACAATGCTTCTTCATCCAAATTTTGAAGTAACTCAGTTACTCTGGGCGAAAACAACCCCGGGCTATTCTTATACCCTTGGGGGAGTCGACAAAATTGACGTTGGATCCCTAGCGATGAGAAGGCTGTTAGATACCTGCTTTCAGGCGCTATATTTTGGCAGAAAAATCCATTTGAGATATCAAGTGTTGTTTTATATTTTTTCCGCACAATGTTATTCATTAATATGGCACTGTGTGCATTCTGCACTGCAAATGTCTTAGTGCAAGTGTTTAAATGTCTGTAATCTAAAACTAGACGATATGAATTGTCAGGTTTCATGACAGGAAACAAAGGATTATTCATTGGTGAGGTGCAGGTTTCAATCACCCCCTGGTATTCAAGTTGATCTAAGATCTCCCTGACCTGTTTTTTAGCTTCTTGCTTTATTGGATGCTGCCTCTGTGCAGTTGGAGTATTTTTTAAAGGAATAATGTGGTGGGTTGAATCCTCATCCCATCCAACATGGCTTTTGTATAATGCTGGAGCTGGGCTACCGCCCACTCCTGGTCATATGTGTGTTGCAAGTGCCTGGGAATATGGTCTGAGAAGGCCGGAAGAATTACCGTTTCTCCTTTAGGGCCATCCATGACGAATGCTGGCGGCCAATCTTGTTCAGCTAATAAAATATCATAGCCAAACGTCAGGTTCTCCCAAAAGAGACCTCTCACTGTTCTACATTTGTCCCCCTCCATTTGGAGCATTATTTCATGTACTTTATGTGGGATGCTTACCCTAGTATCGGGTGTTTCTACCGTGATATAATCATTCAAGTCCGCTGTCACCAGAAATTCCTTCAGGTTCTGGCGAGCTATTGTTACTTCTGCCGCACTGTCTAGCATCGCCAGAGCCCATTCCCCGTTCAGTAGTCAAGTCCTCAGATTTCTGGGCATGTCTGATCTTTAGACCTGCAACCTTCTTCTTTTTGAACTGTGGCTTTTGCTTTGGTTTCTCTTCTTTTTTAGAAGTGTAATCCTGAGCGTGCTGCTTGTCTGTGGACTTTGCACGCTCTTCTTGTCTGTCTGACTGTCCTTCCCTCTCGGAGTTTTTCGATGAACCCTTAAAGGAACGAAAGGAACGTGTATCAGTATCCTGATACCTGTCAGGTTTCCTAATATTTTCCCTATTCCTAAGGTTGTGCCTCTTTTCGGAGGGCTCCTGTGGAGGAGATCTACCTCGGGATTGAGATCTATTTCCTTTAACGTTTTGTTGTTTTTTATTGTCCCACTTCTTCTTAGTTGAAGTAGGTATCTGCTTGGAAGTGTCCTTTTCAGGACTGCCCATCAGTTGTGGTTTTAAAGCTTCATCACCCAAACTGTCTCTGCCTAATTCTGTATATGCAGTTTCAATTATTTTTGGTAGTTCGTGTTCCTGTTCTAAAGGATTGAACTCCCTCAGGCGTTGGCGGATGGCCACTGAAGCTGCTTCCCCCTTAATATTAGCTAGTATTATGGCTGACACCTGGGCATAGTTACCTAGTAACTTCATCTCTAAGTTTAGGGCAGGTTCTGCTCCGTACTCATTTTGTATTTGTCTCAATACATCAGGTACCACTGCTAATGACGGGATACCATGAGTTCTGGTATATATGGCAGCAAAGACTGTACCCCAAGTGGTACAATCCTCTAATTGTGGTATTATCCCCATGGGCAAGCAGATTGTTAGCATTCTGTGTTTTTCATACGGGGTAGTATTCGGGAATACTGCCTCTAGCTGCGTTATTTTCTGAGCTACCCAGAATGGTATTTGTTCACTTTTTGTGGGCATTTTACCCATCACTGCGTGTAATGTTTGTGGTGTAATTTTAGTTGCTGTACCCTGAATTTGAGTTCCATTTGTTGCAACTATTGATGATTGGACTGTAAGTGTCCTCATGACGAATTGCGTCAAGTTCCTATAGATTTTAATTAAATCTTTTTGTTGTATGAGTAAGTCTCCTGGTGGCATTGTTTTAATGTCAGGATGTGGTGTGTAGGCCGCTAATATCGGCCATGTTGCCCCTTCTCTTCCGAGCGGGCCGAGTCTTACTCTTCTTCTTATGTGGGGTAGGGCGTCTTTAAACCAGTATAAGTGTTCCTGGTACGTGAGCTGAACCTCTATATCCTCGAGCGGATAGTATTCCGCTGGTGCATCTCCTTCCGTGTAGGAGTGAAATGTTTTTGTTCTTGCATTTGCTGCTGGGAATGTAACCCACAAATAAAATACCTCTGTTTTGTTTGATTTGTGTGCCTCAATCACGAAAGCTACTATGCCACCCCTAGCTGATAAACCATGCGCAAGTAGTTTCAGGGTGACTGTATTTCTAAAGTTTGGTGCAATTTGTATTGCGTCTGCATCGTCCTCGTCTGTGAGGGGCAGATTTTATTGCAGTGGGTCTAATTCTTGGTTATCTTTGTCCTCAGTCATTTTGTAAAGAAGAAGTTTTTCAAGGGAACTAAGATAAGGTGTTTTTGCACAATTTAGGAACAATGTGTCCTTCAAGCCTGATTAACCAACAGCCAATAAATAGGATTTCTCGCCTACTCAGCTGTGGCGAAGTTTGTGCCCACCCACTCCAGACGTCTCTGGTGTTTTTGTGAGTAGGGGTCTCTGAGAATAGCATGACTGAACTAGTCAGATTCTACTGTTAAATAAGTACCCAACCAACGTTGGTGGCGCCATGTCGTGTAGTTCCTATATTACCTATACAGGATCTGCGCGTTCGGATAACATAAACTGTGGGTTTGGTGGCGGACGGATTCCGTGCAGCCCCACCGGATACGTTAGCCTGTCTGTATTAGCTAGCTCACAGTGCCACGAGAGTCTCCTCTTATCGGGGAGAGAATAGTTCTTGTCAACCTCAGAACATGACAACCCTGATCCCTCTGGATCATGGAAACAATATACTACCTTTCACTCAGTCACTCGTGCTCACTTAGTTTGTCTCAGAGAGATACACAGAATAAACAGTCTGGGCGTTTCAATAAGTATTTATTGAACAGTTGTTATTTTAGTGTAGAATATATGAGCTGCAACAAACATTAGACAGTAGCCGAGATATATGATTAGCAATACTACGAAAGTAAAAGGATGGTAAAGTTCTACCATCTTGCAGAAATCATGAATATATACAAGTACATAAAACACATGATAAAAAGTGGGTACTCCTACGATGTCTCCCTAACTAGATGTACCTAAATGTACCTAGCATCTATGTAGGTGTTATGCCAAGTATCCCTCTAGGATCTAGTCCACCCCATTACCTGAGAGTTAGAGAATGTGCGACCCCGTCCTGGTCTCGAGTTGGACACCCCGCGAAGGATGTTAGACCACTGCTAGCTTGAGCGTCTGCATGTAGGAACCTCAGCGTCTCTGATCAGTGTGTCAGCCAGGAAGTCACGGTCTCATCTCTCTTCCTAAGCAAGATGTGCTATATATATACCCATAGGTCTCCCCAGGGGTCCAATCTTGCTGTGTTACTGTGTCGGCCTAAAGGATGACGTTGGGCCTGAACTTTATACAGAGATATTATACAGGAGATGGTAATCCTACTGTTGGTCCTGCTGTGCTTCCAAGAAGCCTCATGCATAATGTATGAGAATCGAACCAGGGAAAAACCCGCGTTCTGAATGCAGTGTCTTATCTAGGTAAAAGGTCAGTGCCTAAGAACCGTTATGTATGCAATGTAGGGAAGGATGTAGGTGAAAGGTTGCGATGTTACCTGCGCTTATATAGGGTACCTATATGGAATATAACAATGATGGAATCACCTTTAATAGAAACATATATTTTCCCAGCTAGCATTTTTCCAGAAAATTCCAAATATCCAAGAAAATATCCCAATAACCCTATTGGTTTTCCTCCATTACCTTTCAGTTTGAAGTCTGGTTTAAACAATTTAACCTTTCGCTTTAACTTAGAGTCAACAACATTTTTTGGAATCAATTTGATATTTGCTCCTGAATCAAAAAGCATTTTCCAATACGACCTTCTTTAATGGTCCCTCACAGTCATTGGAATCCACTTGCAAGACTATCTCATCACATTCACTGTCATAGCCCAAATTCAGTTCCCTGATTTTTTGTTTAACTATGACATTTGACTTGCAGCAATTGGTGAAATGGCCTTTTTCCCCCAAATTATTTGCACCATGCTTTTCACCCTGGGTAATCCTTGAAGTTGGCCACATGGGTGGTGTTACTACATCTCAAACACTTTATACGACCTTTTTTGACTTGTTTGGAACATCTTTCTTTACATCTTTCTTACCACCTGCTTTGACCAAGTGAACCTCATCCCCATCACTTTTCTCAGTTAGCAATCTGTCCTTCTTTATAGTTTCTACACAAGCAATAGAGTGTTCACACGTTTTAGCAATCGTGAGAACATCCTTCAAATTTGGATCATTCTTTTGCCATATTAATTCCTTAAATGTGTCAACTGAGCACTCAAGCATGAATTGGTCTCTGAGTCTCTCTTCAATTGACACTACAAAATAACAAGTGGAAGCTAACTTACACAAAGAAGAAATGTAATCTTCCACAGATTTACCATGTCGTTGCATATCTAAAACTGTACTCACCTTGGGAAGCTAATGCAAGTCTAGTTTTATTTATACAAATATCAAATTTGTTCAGGTCTTGTGCATACTCATCAGATAAATTAGGTAAATGCTCATAGACCTCCTGGTCCTCAGGACCCAAACAATGCATCAATAGAGAGGGTGTTTTTTCTCTCAACACTTAAGCTGTGTACCACATACTCTGGAGTAATGCATAAAAACCTTTTTGTCCATTTTGACCATAGTATGTTTTGTTCCTCTGGAGCTGATAGGAAAAAGGGAGGAGCTGTCACTCCTTGAATTATGCACAAGTCAAACAGTAAATTACCTAGTGTTAAACTATAACAATACATTAATATTTGATGAACAACTCTTGAGCATATCTAAACCCTAAAACAACTCAAAATGAAACATTTAAAAAGCAATTCAAAATAGTCAAATTGGTAATACAAAGACCTGTTATTGTCCAAACCTTTGAAGAAAAGAAAAAAACCAAAACAAGACAAATAACACAGGAATAAAGTTCAACTCACAGGTATTTGATATAATACCTGAATAATTCCATGCATAATCCCATCAAGAATCACAGAAATGCAGAAGTTGAAAATAAGAAGAATCAGCCAATAGGATTAAAGCAAGCCTAGTCACATGACCCGGTTACATCATGTAACACTCTTCAATGATGCCCACAAGTAGAGGAAAAGAAACCCGGCAAGTCTTGAAACTCCACCACCAGTGTCCACAGAAATCACTGGTGAGAGCGCTTAAATCAGCTTTAAGATTAAGCATGAAGGAGCGCTTGTAAATGCACTGACACAAGGAAATGCTGGCGTAGAATGTTGCAGTCTGACAAGTAGGGCGCACCAGGAAAGCGTCAGCTTCTCACGCTGAGTTTAAAGATGTCGGTGCTGCGAGGCTCACGCTACCTTCAACCGCAAGAGTGCTCAAGCTCGGGAAACAGTTCAGTAAATAATTAAACTGCCAAAATCCAGAGAAGAAACTAGGGCTTAAGTGAAAACAATCGCAAGTGTCTGTACACTCTATCACACTCCCATGGTAAGCTTGAACGCTGAGGGAGCGTTTAACCATAACAGCGCACTGGCCCAAGAAACTTGATAAACCGAGTGCTGAGGAAACTTAATAAACAAATATCCAATTTCAAAGTCGAAAGAGAGCGGTTGGAGCTCCAGAACACACATGCTGTAATTTTTGCTCAGGAAGGTCTAGATAAACAGTACCTTAAAGTACTTGAAGAGAATTGAATCCATAGCAGAAATGCCATTGAGAAGCAGTCAGGGTTGTGGACATTAGGGTGACCCCCGCTCGCCGCCAATGTGAAGTTAGTGGATCTTAGACAGAGAGTTTCCAAAGATAGAAGCTTATTTGTTATAAGTGCAGAGTAAAGGCCTCAGCCAACCTGCCAGTTCAACTGCTCTCCTCTCCTCTCGACTTTCTCACCTTCTGACCACTTACTCATGTCATCACATTCTATGCCTGACATCATGTAAATCCGTAACCTAGATTCCACAGTAAGTATGTATAGATTTTCTATACCTAACTCCACAGCATTGTACCTTGAAGATACTTGTCTCTTCAAGGTACATAGCTGTGGAGATAAGAACAGTACATCTACATCTTCTTACATGTACTTACCTTTCAATATTTTGTTACTCAATATTTTGGCCACAATATTAGTGTGCCATGATATTCTTCTACTAAATATTCCAGGATGAAATTGCGATTGGTAAATGGAGTTGAGTTTCTGCCGAAGGGACATCTACCGTCTGTCTAATTCTAAACAGGGCGCCTCTGCCGCCAGGCGCATGGATGATTCATTTAGTTGTTTTATAGCACATTCCCTGTTCCTGCCTTTCTCATAATCAGGCACTTAGAACCTGCTTCAGAGTGGCGGTAGTAAGGGAAATTCTCTTGATTTCTAAATGAAATGGTACATTTGGAGACAAAACCACAGATACACTTTTCTCCAGTACACATATTGTATTGTGGAGGAAATTATACTGGTGGAGTCTCCTCTGTATTAAGCATTCGCTCCAGAAATTGGGAGATTTACCCTTGCCACCTACCTCTAAGTCAGGTCTCTAGTCTCTTTACTACAAATATTCAGCCAGAGTTTGGTAGGGTTGTGCCTTTTACTGCTCTGTTGAGACCTCAGCTGAAACTCTTTTAAGGTATTAGTCTGTTCTGGAATGGGCAGCTAAAAAGTAGTTTCCATTATTACAGTGCACAGCTTAGTTCAGCCATGATTGTTGGGACAGTTTAGCTGATGCTTTTAATAGATGCTATTTTCACATTTCTAATACTAGCCTGTGTTCCAAACTTGTCTCCTTCTACTGTCCACTGATCAAGACTTAATTTTCTCTCAGTATTTCCAGGCACATTTAGCCCATTGACATCTCCCAGAACCTCATGTTCTGGTGCATTGCTCTTAAACAGAAAATGGCTCTTGGGTCCTAATTATTTACAATGGTGCAGGTTCAAGGGTCTTTGCTGGGTGCACCTTTAATAGGCATACCCAGAGCAGACTGAGAAACTGTGCCACTTTAAAAAAGTGCTCTGCTAAGTGCAGGCAGACACCCACCCCCTCTAGAGGGACAGCTAAAAGTGACACACACACTGGCAGTTTCAAACTGTTGATCTATCCCTCATTGCAGGTTCACCAGGAAATTTTGAAGAGTGGGGCAACAATCCTTCTGCAGGGGGTGCGTTGTGTGACTACACCAGCCTACAGGGGTTAGCTGTGGTTCTATGCAGCCTTATGTCAAAGAGATGTGATATGGGGTGCAATAACTGTGTGCAATCTCCACTGTTGGGCCCAGAGTTACAAAAACGTACACTGTACTGCATTGCATCAGAAAAATTTGCACTGCGTTACACAACATTTTTGGCTCATGGATGCACTGTATTTAGAATGTGATACATTACGATGCCACTCCATTATAAAGTCAGCATCGGAGGACAATGTGCTCTAACCCAACTAGCCCTTGTGTAATGCAAATCAGTCTTGCATTTGCAGGGCATAGTAGCTTCACACAAGAGGCATTTTCATTACCTCTCTCTAAAGTAAGTAAATAATTCTTTATTGCTTGATTAATAAAAACCATTGCAATGTAATACATGATAAACACCTATACAGTAACACATACAATGGAACCGTCATCATGAATTCATGGTAATATAATCAATTAAAACTGTTCCTCCGGCCAAGGGAGCTGTTTTCCCTATGCAAATACTACTTCATCAGAAGGTGCAGTGGCGTAGCAAGGGTTAAGTGCAGATACTCATTTTAGATTCTTAGGAGGATACGAGGACAGATTAAGGGACTGATAACGACTACGGCGGTCCTATGGGTTGCGGTAGCTGCAGCGGCTGTGTGGGCACCCCCGCACCGGTTGTCTGACCGCTTTAATATGGGTTTGGTGGTCAGACAGCCAAAGGACCGCTGCAACCACAGTTTAGCTGAGACAAAAGTCTAACTTTACAACTTTTGGTATTCACAAAGGGGATTTACGAATAGTAAAGTTGGACTTTTGTCTCAGTTTTGGTCTCAGTTAAACTTAAGACCAAAACTTAAGTTTAACTGAGACAAAAGTCTAACTTTACTACTTGTAAATGCCCTTTGTGAATACCAAAAGTCGTAAAGTTAGACATTTGTCTCAGTTTACCTTTGTGAATTGGGCCCTCTGAAAGCAGTGCGTTCATAAAAGAGTCAATTTTTTAGATGAAAGTGCAGAAGCTCATTTGAGCACTCCAGGGCAGTGCATTATGAACCACTAAGGTACAGGTGCTAAATTACAAGCTCTAGTTTTATAAAATTTAGTATACAGATGCTTATTCTAAAATCTAGTGCGCGCCCTAGGCTTAGAAGCAGCGACCATTATAAAGAAGAAAGACTAAAATGCTCGTTAAGAGGTCTGAGGCAGTGCATTTTTATAGTTAAAGTGCTTACTTCTTAGGAATTGAGTTTCTATAAAAAAAAGTGACAAAAATCTCATGCAGCATTTCCAGACTTTCAACATGGCAAGGCAGGAGGATACTTCCAGCCTGAAGGGTATTTTCACCTGAGGAGGCACTGTCCAGGAGGTTAGTTAGTGTGACCAGACGTCCCAGATTTCCTCAGACAGTCCCAGTTTCCCAAGCAATGTCCCAGTGTCCCAACGCTTGCCTTAATTTTGAGCTTATGTCCCGGTTTTTGGGACAAAGGTCAAGTCATCCTGCAAGGAGAAATGAAAGGTGTGCTCTCCTTAATGCTGCAGCAGATCGGGAGACAGAGGGGGGATGGAGGGCAGGGGGTCTCAGGGTAGAGGTTGTGGCATAGCTAATGGGGGTGTGCGTCTGTGTGTGTGTATACACATTTACAATGCTACACAAAATTGGGACAGGCCAAACATAAAAGTAAGGCTAAAGTCTTTAGTCATACTTTTATATCTAGCCTGTCCCAGTTTTCCGTTCTCAAAATCTGGTCACCCTAGGTTAGTAGGAAGAGAAAACTCAATTTTACAGAAGAGTAAAACAACATTTTACTTTCTGACGTGACAAAACAAAAGAAGTATATCTCTGTCCCCTCCAAATTACCAATGTCTAAGAAGGAAACTTTTTGGAAAGCAATTGTTGACAAAATTAATGCAGTAGCACCCATATACAAGATTGTAGTTGAATGCAAGAAATTCAAGAAAAGGTGGCATGATTAAAAGTGCAGGACTGAAAAGAAACTGGCAAGGAATTTGAATGCTGCAATGACAGCAGGAGAAGGCCCAGACATTCATGAGGACTTTACTCCAATGGACAAGCACGTGCCAGCACTCATTGGACCTGAAATGGTTGCTGGAGTCGAGGCATAGACACTGCCAATCTGAAGATCTTACCTACAACTTACTGTAAAGGTAAAGCAAAGCAAACTAGTTTTTTTTCTTTCAGATATACCTATATACAGATACTTGTTGGTATTGGCTGCCATCATATTGTAGAAAGTTTTTAAATTACACTTTCCCAAGAATTTTGGAAACGTTTGCATTTTGGGTAATGTTTATCCAAACTTATTTATGTATTTACTATACTATGTTGTCATTAAATACAAAAATGTATTCTTCTCCATGATGCTCATATTATGTCACGTTTATGTTTTAAAATGAGTTTATTCTGACTAGCAAAATACTTTTGCTTACTCTTAATGTTAGTCAGAATTCTCTATATAATAATCTAGGTCAAATTTTAATGATATGTTTATCATTTATTATGTACTTCAATGTTCATGTACCATGTGCACCACTGTATTTCTTTAAATATATTTTTACAATGTCTTCCTCATCATGGAGCCTGATCCTTGGTGTCCAATAAGCTCATCTGAAAAGCTGCATGTTATAAAATGTGTTGCTTTTGTTGTGTATATATATTCTTAGAAGAAGATTTGAGGCCACAGTCTGCAAATAAGTCTATAAAGTATACATAAGTTGTTATTGCACATTGAATAGACACTTTCAAGTTTTTCAAAATAATAAATGGCATATTACAAATGTTTCTAATATTAGTATGTATACACAGGTCCCTGGATCTACTACATATTTTAAAATTATCAGCTCAGTGCAGGATACCCAAAACCTTGCACAGACCTCAAGAACACCCATGAAAGGCCAATGTTATTGAAAGTGACTGTTCACACCATGTTTTCCAACATCATGGCAGTCAAGGTTTAATATACTGATATACATAGAACAAAGTATTTGGATTAACTGAATACAATTTGCTCTAATGTGCCCCCTTTTTAATACTGAGAATTTGTTACGTGATTTTCAAATTAGTATGATTCCATTACATTGTGGCAGAGCTATGTGTAACTAAATTAGAAATGTGTTCCATGTGCTGCATTGGACTGCAATAGTTTGAATGTGAATAACTTTTTATTGACTGAGCAATTAAAACACCATAATAGTTCCAAAACTAAAATACATAGCTCTGTCTGTGCTCTTTCTTCATTCCACAGGTAATGTTGTATATGGATACATTTCTATACGTAGCTTTGTCCCTATTTACCTTGTTCGTTGATATATGTTTAACATATTAATCTGTCTTTTTATTCCTAAAGGTAATTACTGATTAATTATTTTATACTTTTGTTTATAGCTGTATAGTGTTTATAATATTTATTCAAATTCTGACATTACAATTTTCTCAATGTTATGTTTTAGAGATGAAAAGACCAATCTCCTGAGGAAAGGTCTAACATTGGCATGTTTTCTGCCTTTGACACCACCTTGCCCTCCCTGGATGAGGAAACATTTGCAGACCTCATAGATGTTTTGGACAATTCTCCTACGATTGTGGCAAGGGATGACAGTGTGTCAGTGTCTCCAGCTGAATCTCTACATGTTCTTCCCAAGCTATATCTGCTCTATGTGCTCCTGTGGAAGATTATGATCCTTAAGTCAGCTTTGAGGAAAGTGTAGAGGACACAGCTGCACTTGTTGAAAGTATTCTAATCGGTGATGGAGATACTGTTGAACACACTTGAAGGAGTCAAAAGGTATCTGAGCCCAAACAAGAACTTAGCTCAAACTGTCAAAGACACTTATACTTGGCCCCAGGAACTGATGATTCTTTAGCTGACTTTTCAGAAGTCATGAAGGAGAAGAGCTACACCACCAGCCCTTTTATTTTTCATTGTGGTGATATAGTGACGCAGATAGAGATCATCAGTTCTTCCTTCCAATCATTCCACCATGGACTGGAGCACAAGATAAACTCCTTCATCTCTTTGATGAGTGTGCTCAAAAGTAACGTTGTTTCTGTTTCACAGTCACAGTAGGCCCTTGCCAGGATTTTCAGTGTAGTCTTCAGTGCACTAACTGATATTTTAGCTACAATCTTCTCCCTTGGTGTATCATCACACATCCTCCTTTGTTTGCCCTCCAGCAGACCGTAAGGAGCATGATCATTCATCAAAGGAATAAGGTGTAGGAATCACTACTGTGGGTTGCAAGGTAGGCGTTTCTGAGGTGTTCTTGACTAATTGTTCCCTTTGTCATGCTCTTTTCATCATGTCATCTTTTCACATTCCATCTGCAGCCCTGTCTTGGTGTCACTGTGTATAGTTTGTCAATATATTGCTTACATGAAGCTTTCTTTTGGATAAGGTAATTTGCAATTGATTTTGCTGTACATTTCATTCATTTTCTTTGTACATCTTTGGTTTGTCATTGTTGATGTTTCCCCTCCTGTAAAGTATATTATCACTTAGTATTTTATTATCTGGGTGAAAATCAGATTAAACCAATCATAAAGATACAATAATACACACATTATGTTTTTCAAAGACCATTTTCTTCTGTGTGTCTTCTTATCTTTATAATACTTTATGTAATTTTTTCATTAGATCAGGTTTGCCCATTTGTATTTTATCAGTCACCTGTAACACATGTAACACATGCTAGGTAATTGTCACTGTACTCACCCTCATATTTACCTTGATGTGATGCTTATTATAAATTAGAAGAAACATGAACACATACATGAATATGCCAATACCTTTTTTATGCCGACCTAATGCCGACATTAGGCAGAAGTATCGAAAGGGTAAAACATTTACTTATCTAACATACAAAATGCAAGTGACTTTCCGAAAGCCAAATAATTGATTTCTTGAACATTGTTAAACAAAAGAATGGCTGTTAATTTAATATAATTTTTCTAATATCATCTCTGACACATTTCCAATTATATGTTCATCCTTGCTGGTGAAACATAGACTTATTTACAATTACATTTGCACATTAAGATATCCCATACATATCAGGGGATCTTTAGGCATACAGTGAATGAGTCATATAGTGAAATTTTACATTACATTTTGCTACTTCTTAGTACATTTAAATTTTCCCTTTGTTTATGTTTTAAATATAGACATAACTGTAAATTATAAGAATGTGTAGTAATATATTTTATGCATTCCTTTCGATTTAGTATGTGTAGTAGCACACTGCTGTCTACACAACAGGGAAATTGTTTACTTCTGATTAAAAAACATAACTATGTTTACTTTAACATAATTAATGATATGTGGCCGTAGTATATGTCCTTAATCATAATCAACATTCCATCTCAATAGTTTTTTAACATAGTTGCTACATCTATACTTTTCCTTACATTAGTGTCTGTAACCTAACTGTAACTATTTCTACTTGACTAAATAGACATAATGTCTCAATTTCATTATTACAGTTTATAATAAATACATTTTATTATGCAGGGGTGGTAGTCAAAAGCAATGTTGAATCAAAGGTTTAAAGTAATGTATGTTGGATTAGCACATACAAATGTCATTTAATGTTGGTCACAAACTGAAGAAGAATCAATATACCAATTGTGGCATGTGCACTGTACAAGTCTGCTGTCAGACTAGTTTTGATTTTAACACTCTGGCTATGGAACAGCAATAGATTTCCATTTAACAATGATGACAATGTTTTAATAATAACACAGGAGTGTGTTCTCACTAACCCAAACACAGATAAGTGTTGACATAGAGCCTGCAAAATTTTAAAACATTTTTCAAATTCTAACAAATGTTAATAGTCCACAGTGTCATATTTATGATTATGGAACATGTGTTGTCATTAGAAAGTGTGTAGGGTTTAGAAAATTACAATACTATATAATCCATATGCCTATGTCAATACACAATAACAGCAGCAAGTGATAGTCTTCAATTAGATAGGCATATTATGGCGCTATTGCTGGCAAAGCTATGCAATGCAGTACAGAAACCTATGTTGTTGTGCTGCATTGCATGAAAGAAAGAGAGCAGAACAGCACCATATCTACTAAGATGTGGTACTGTTTATCTCTCTCCCTGCACTGATGCACTTTTGGCTGCCATGCACCAATGCACAAACCCTAGCCTCATAGTGGAAGGGTGTCTGTGTTCTGTAATTAATAATGTTTAAACTGGAAGGGAACCTCTACAGAAAAAAATATATCCTTTCAGACATTTCCTGCCTTGAATGCCTCTTGTGCAATGCAGTATGCACACCAAGTAGGGAAACCCAGGAGAAATGAAAACATTTCTCCTTGTTACATGTGCCTCAAGGAGGTGTAGGATTTTGGTGCAGATCTATGTTTGTTTGTTTGTAGTTAGGGATCGGTGTCAAGATACGTGGATGTTTGGATGGAACACCCATGGAATGGATTCCTGGCACAAAGTAAAGCAAGGCAGTGCATTGCCCAACTTGGCATTACTTTCAGCAACCATCCAACCCAAATCATGATTTCTGTTATATAAAATATAATACAGTAAATCACAACATTACACTTTGCATTAGGTTTCCATTACAAAAGTAATGCAAAGCCAACACAAAGAGTTAGAAAATCTGATCCTAGGTGGATTTAATTTTTAACTTAAAGAACATAGTTCACAATTTTAGAAAACATATGTTGCAGGCGATATATATATTTTTTTAATTTAGTGTCTTCTCCTTTCATTACTTTTAGGCAGGGCACAGAACAGTAAAATATGAGTTATGTGCATGTACTTTGCACTACAAATTTATTTATACATTATTGTAATTAATTATTTGCACATATTTTTCATAATCCATGATATAATTCATGACTGTTTCTTTTTAAATATTTCATTTTATTTATTGTAGTAATAAATTAATTTATTAATCAATGTCTTCATTTATAATCAGATATAATCAGATATGTAATGTAATATCATTTTAATATTTATTACACATACATATAACTGTATAAAAATATTATTATGCCAACCACATTTTAAGAAATATGTGTAATAAATGCATTCTTGTCATGTGTTGCAGAACAATGTCATACACTGTTTTCAACCATCTAGCACATGAGGTGCCCGCTCACTGCGCTCCTGTTCCGTGGGTTTTTAGAAACTGTCCTCCATCTGGCTAGCTACCGCCTTCCAAGGTCACCCGTTCGCAAGCACTGGGACGCCCCGTTGCTGGGGCAGCCATGCGCTATACAAGCACTCCTAACATAACATAACATAACATAACATAACATACATTCACCCCAGTACAGTGATCTGGGCCTAAAATCGACGTTTTTTGCTCCCCATGCCATTCCAGTTTGAACCCAGCCATATGCAAATCAGTCTTGACACTGCGCCCAATGGGAACAGTCCAACCCGAACTGCCAGGCCAGGTCCTCCCTGGACTGGAAACAAGCATCCTAGGACTGGTTTTGTGATTTCACCCCTCATCAGCCAAGATAGCTAGACTCCAGTGGCATGGAGAGCATGGGACTCACGTCTGGGCATACCCGTCCCACTCGGGGTGACAAATGCAAAAAGAACAATTGATGGACAGAATGCAGAACAATGTCATACATTTACCCCAGTACAGAGATCTGGGCCTAAATCCATCGTTTTTTGCTCCCCATGCCATTCCAGTTTGAACCCAGCCATATGCAAATCAGTCTTGACACTGTTCCCCGTGGTGAAGTGAGCTAAAGAACGATGATGGATTCAACCCAGATCTGTGACTGTGGGTGAGTGTCTGAAAAGTTTCAGTGCTCCGTCCATCATCTCTTTGTGCTTGCTTTGTTCGCCCTAAGTTCGCAGGGTAGGCCCAGACGTGGGTCCCTTGCTCACTTTGCCACTGTATTCAAGCTAGCCTGGCTGATGAGGGGTGTTACCCCGAAACTGGTCCCAGGATGCTTGTTTCCGGTCCAGGGAAGACCTGGCTTGGTAGTTCGGTCTGGACTGTTCGCATGAGGCACAGTGTCAAGGCTGATTTGCATATAGCTGGGTCTGAACTGGGGTGGCGAAGTGAGCTAAAGAACAATGATGGATTCAACCCAGATCTGTGACTGGGGGTGAGTGTCTGAAAAGTTTCAGCGCTCCGTTCATCATCTCTTTGTGTTTGCTTTGTTCGCCCTAAGTTGGCAGGGTATGCCCAGACGTGGGTTCCTTGCTCACTTTGCCACTGGATTCAAGCTAGCCTGGCTGATGAGGGGTGTTACCCCGAAACCGGTCCAAGGATGCTTGTTTCCGGGCCAGGGAAAACCTGGCTTGGCAGTTCAGTTTGGACTGTTCCCATGAGGCACAGGGTCAAGACTGATTTGCATATAGCTGAGTCTGAACTGGGGTGGCGAAGTGAGCTAAAGAACAATGATGGATTCAACCCAGATCTGTGACTGGGGTGAGTGTCTGAAAAGTTTCAGTGCTCCGTCCATCATCTCTTTGTGTTTGCTTTGTTCACCCTAAGTTGGCAGGGTATGCCCAGACGTGGGTCCCTTGCTCACTTTGCCACTGGATTCAAGCTAGCCTGCTGATGAGGGGTGTTACCCCGAAACCGGTCCCAGGATGCTTGTTTCCGGTCCAGGGAAGACCTGGCTTAGCAGTTCGGTCTGGACTGTTCCCATGAGGCACAGGGTCAAGACTGATTTGCATATAGCTGGATCTGAACTGGGGTGGCGAAGTGAGCTAAATAACGATGATGGATTCAACCCAGATCTGTGACTGGGGGTGAGTATCTGAAAGGTTTCAGTGCTCTGTCCATCATCTCTTTGTGTTTGCTTTTCTGTGGTTTTGCGTCACAAACGTGAAGCAAATCGGCGCAAATTGTTTTAGGATTTGCAACTTTGTACTGGAAAGTAGCCTCAAAGTAACGCAAAGTAGTGATTTGTGCTGCTTTATGTAACTCTTTGTCAAGGAGGTGTTTCTTGGGTGGTACATGGGCATTTCATGCAACTACTCAGGTTTTTTAAGAAAACCCTATCGACTAACAATAGTAGTCAGAGTTTTTCACCGAAAAAGAACACTTTTTATGTGTGCTGCACTGTACAGCAGACATTCCATGTTTGTCTAGGCATTGTATTTTGTACTGGAAAGGTACCCTTTCAGTAGAAAACCTATTCTAGACATCAAGCACATACCCTTGCATTATGGTGCAAAGGTTTGTGTGTGGCGCTTAGCAGCATAATTGTGCTCAAGTGCTAGGGAGAGAGTGGGAGAATGCCATATCTTAATCCATATGGTGCTTTCCTGCTCTCTCCATCATGCAACACAGTGCAGCAACTTTGAGTGTTTCTGAATCTGGGCTAAAATGTATGTTTTGCAATTGCATTTTCCAAGCATGTAAAAATGTGAAATTGTCAGCTTTGATTTTCATACCATCAAGTGATACTTTCATAGGTGGTGCAAGTGCATTCCTGTAAAACCACCCATGTTTATGCATGCCAATCAATATTGTCAAAGATGATGGCATGTTTTTCACAAAAGATTTTTACCTATTGGTATACCCATAAGTAGATTTAACAGCAGCGGCTGGTATTTGAAGGGAAAGGGGGGGTGGGTCGCTGGGGCGAGGAGGGAATGAAATACAAAAATACACACTTACCTGTCTTCTGCCGCTGCTGCCCGCTGTCGCTGCCGCCTCCTCTCGGTCCTCTTCCCCACTTCCAGGGCAGGAAGCAGGATGCACCTGGCTCCAAGCCTCCTGATAGCCAATCACAACACTGCAATGCAGCGTTGTGATTGGTCTGAGTGCCGTGGATCGGTGCTTAGCCAGAGAATGCGAGGCTGGGCATGTTCTCCATGCAGGCTGTAATGCCGCCTGCATGGAGAACATTGAAAGGGCGCATGAATGTTTGGACGGCCCCAGAGGGCCACTGCAGTTCTCCAGTTTGAAAGTGCTGACATACCCTGCCCATACTCTCCTGGGGTGGGGAACACAACTTTGCTCCTGTCTGGGTAGGAGCAAAGACATGTAGCCAGCTCCCACCAGCACTACAGTGTATGAGAGTACCAAACAGTAGAGTGGTGTGGTGTAGATTATAGTGTAGTTGCATAGCGTATAGTCGAGTAAAGTCTTATAAATTGGAGTGGAGTCTCGTACAGTAGAGTGGAGTACTGTATCATAGAGTATTTAAAAGTGTTATTGGAATATAGTATTGTACAATGGAGTGCACGGGCGTAGATTGGACTGTAGAGTAAGACAGTGGAGTGTACGTTGATAGAATGAAGTTGAATCTCGTAGAATGCCATAAAGTGCAGTGTAGTTTTATAGAGTGCAATTCTAGAGAGTAAACAGAATGTCATACATTGGAGGCGCATAGAGTCCAGTGGCATATGCTGTAGTGATGTGAAGTGCAGTTCCATACAGTGGAGCAGCATACAGTGGAATAGCACATAGTGGAATACTGTATAGTCTAATAGTGTTAAGTGGAGTGTAGAAGAGTTGATTGCCATAAAGTGGAAAAGAGTAGACTGGAGTGCCATAGAGTTGAGTGCCATACACTTGAAAAGCATACAGTGTAGTGAAGTACAGTGTAGTGGTGTACAATGGAGTGGCATTTTTCGCAATATACGCCTGGCAGTGGATGGTACATGTTAGAGTCATGGTACTACTAGTAAACAGGTTTCTGTGGGAAAATAGTACCCATTAGCAAGTACCCTGAAGCTGGAGCATTTGGGGATCTGGGAATATGCTGTTTTGAAGGCATACATACCGGAGCACTTTCCCAGTTGTACAATATTGGATACCAGTGCCACTTATTAGACATATCTACATAGAAATACTGAGATAGAATGCCTGACTGTGTGGTGGATGCATTTAAACCCTATAAGGTCGGCATTAGCGAGCTACGGGGAACCCTGATGATAAACCCCCTGACTCACCTCATATCAAATAAAGGGGTAGTCCTGATGAAGGTGGATATAGACTAAACATCCCACTGAAACGTGCGTTGACCTAGCTGTGCCTTTCCCAACCCACAACACTATAACAGAGTTCTTAGATAAATTGTCACCGTTCAAACCAGCAGTGTATGTGAATAGTTGGGTAGTTCATGTTTGAGATGAAAGTATGGTAGTGGTTTGGTGTGTATGAGGTGAGAATGGTCAGGTGTGGTTGATTATAGGGGATAGATTTTTGTGTAATAATAGATACGTTTTCTCATTGTTGTTTTTGTGTCATTTGTTTATGTCAATTTGTTTTATCTGTATTACTCAATGTGTCACCTGTGAAAATATTGTATGATAGCATCTTTGTTGTATATGTGATTTCATAATATTTTTTTAATTATGTAAATTTGTATTATCAAATAAAAAAGAAATTACCTTTGCAAAAGCATATTAATATGTTTTTATAGCTAAATAAAAGATAAATTACAGCATATACATGTTTATGATTTAATATTGTTAGTATTGGTTAGCCCATCGAGCATTAGTAGTCCTACATAGAAGAAATACAAGTCGTGTGAGAGTTTTTCTAGTTGTACAGAGAAGTTGCGTACAGTGGTTTAGCGTGCAGTGGGGTAGAGTACAGTGGAGTGGGGAGGGTGGGTTAGCGTACAGTGGAGTAGAGTACAGTGGAGTGGAATAGAGTGGAGCAGTATAGACTGGAGTGTCATACAGTGCAGTGTGATAAACTGGAATACCATTTAGTGGAGTACAAAGTAGTGGTGTTCAATGGAATAGTGTAGAATGGAGTGTCGAAGAGTGGTTTGGTGTACATTTGAGTGGTGTACAATGGAGTGCCATACAATGAATAGCGTAGAGTGCCATGGTGTAAAGTGTAGTGGTGTACAGTGGAATAGCATATAGTCAAGTAACATAAAGTGGAGTTGCATACAGTGGAGTGGCGTAGACTTGACTGGTGTCCAGTGTAGGGTGTTCAGTGGAGTTGCATACAGTGGAGTTCCAAATACTGCAGTGGTGTACAGTGGAGTGCAGTAGAGTGGAATAGCAAATAGTGGAGGATCACAGAGTGAAGTGTCACCAAGGGAATAGTGTAGAATGGAATGGTGTACAGTGGAGTGGCATAAAGTGGGGTGGCGCAAAGTGGAGTAGCGTGCATTGGAGTCCAATACAGTGAAATAGTGTAGACTGGAGTACCATAGACTGGGGTGGCATTTAGTAGGATAGCGTAGAGTGGGATAGCATATAGTGGAGTCAATTACAGTGGAGTTCCATACAGTGGAGAGGTGTACACTGCAGTGGCCTGCACTGGAATAGCATAGTGCTGAGTGGTGTATAGTGCAGTGCCGTACAGTGTAGTGGGGTACGATGCACTTGAAATTTTAGAGGATTATGGTTTGCAGAGTAATGCAAGTCAGCGATTTGCGCTGAATTGCGTTTCTTTACATGTAGCATGCAAAGCAGGGTGATGCATGGTGGCTTTGTATAGTTTGGTAAATGTTACATAAGTAGTGCGTTGCCCTTGCCGCACTATGCGTAATGCCAGGGTAATGCAATAGAGTCCTAAATTTGTCCTCGAGTGATTTATTGTGCAAAAGTATACTGCGGTATGTTAGTGGTATACAGTGGTACATAGCAATAACAAGCCAGTGTATAATTTGCTAATATCTGCCTTTGCTAAAGTAAAAGGCAGCCATAATCCTTTTAGTAGACTTTTGGATTATTGTGGTTTAGGGCCTTAAATTTAGGTACGTAGTAGGTTTTATTGTTGTTCCCAACCTATCACCATTATCCAAAAGTGGAAATAGGTATGGATTTTTAAAATAATTTTCTATATATTTATTTAACCAATTTTTGCCATATCGCAGTAGCACCTAGTACATGTATTTTACAAAATGGGCCTTTTTTGTAATTTTTTTAAAGTAAAGTTGTAGGTATTACCGACTTTGTTTGACATAATAAAGTATGTAAAAAATGCTCTAGTACACTATATTTGTGAAATATTGTGTATTACAGTGTTTTTTCAATTTTCTTTGCACATTTGTTTTTGTGATTTTTTTAGGGTACCGCAGTACTACCTAGGTAGTACCTTGGTACTCCGTAATATTTCATAAAATTATATATAGAAACTTATAATTATATTTCCCTACATATTGCCACTTAAATTCAGTGGTAATAGGCAGGATACATTTATGAAACCTAATACCTATATTCAAGGCCCTAAGCGAGAACACCAGTAAAGTGGCCCTAAACAACATGGCTGGATGCAATTTTTGTAACAACTGTCATTAGCCAGTCAGATAATGACTTGTCATCGCATTGTAACACGGTACTACCTCAAAACTACCGTGCCAACAGATATCACTAAGATTTAAATGTTAATAACTCTAAAGTTAGCAACCACAAAAAGAATCATCTCACACCATAATCCTCAATCCTGCCAAATTTCATCAAAATACGAGCAACTATTTTTGAGCTACGTCAAATACAAAATGTCTACGTGAAATACATTGGAGTGCAAGTGCGTTATGGGACCCGCCTTTTTGCTTTGCACCCCCTTGACCAAACATTGCAAAACTTGAATTCTCCACCAAAGTAACGGGAGCAGTAGGTCTGCAAAGTTTCACGGAGATTCGTCAAAAGGGTGCAAAGTTATGCAAAGATATTAAGGGGCAAAAATCTGAGAAATTCCTATCTCTGGCTAACTCTATCTGTCTCTCTATCTATCTATCTGTCTGTCTGTCTATCTATCTCAAAAGTTATATAAATACCTATACATATATATATACACAGATAGATAGATAAAAATGCAATTTAAAAGTTAAAATTGCACATTTTTAAATTCTTAAATATTGGAAAACAATTATTAAATACTTACAATAACACATAATATTACAATTATTTATATCCAACATGAACATACCAAAAAACAAAAAAAATACCAAGAGGGAGTTGTCGTTGAGTCCATTGTCGAAGTGCTCATTTATTGTGGAGTGTATGAAGATGTAAAAAGCATGTGCACTTCCAGGTTATTTTGGAACAATATTAGTGAAATAACCATTTAAATCCACAATATCTTGCACATTGATATTATAAGCCTTCTTCCTTTTCCTGTAAATATGTGCTGTTGCAGTAAGTGGTATCAATTTCACATGACTGAAGTTTGTTGCTCCAAAGACATGGGTGAACTGGCCTATTTGATAAATTCCTTGTTTGATCTTAAATTGGTCTTCTATAGTTTTTGGAAAATTAAGAAACTGAGGTGTAATCTTGATGATGGCATCTAGAAGGCAAAAAGAAGACACAGCACTCTGTAAAATTCCTACCATCATGGCACACGTTTTGGAAGGACCCAAATGCTAACAAATGGAGTGCTGACATTAGCTTCACATGATGTGGGATTGCATGTGATTTACAAGTTTTGGCTTGCAGAGATGGGTCAACTTTGTCTAGTAAAGCAAAGATGTTTTCTTTCTTCATTCTATAGAATCTGATTACCTCCTCTTCCCTTAGGTCAACCAGGCTGATCCTCTGATGATAAATCCTCTCCTTCTTTCTCTGTAAATGGCATTCTCACGGACCTTCAATCGCAAAAACGATCTCCATTGCCTAAAATGGTTTGAAAACCATGTTTCGGCCACTTCCTTTATATACTGATGAGATTGCATGGGTGTTTGCACCAACTAGGACCATGCATATATTTCTAGCTCAAGTGGACCATTGTGGTACACTGCATGACTCTGCGTGACATATGAAAATACCATTACATTGGGCTTATGGTGGTTTTGCGTGGGAACATGTATACAAATGGAGTATGCAGTTCCTAAAAGAATCAGAAAAGGAAACAGAAAAGGCTGTAGGTCAGGAGACGTCTGAGCAAGCAGATCTGGGGGATTTGATTGCTCAGAAGCAAAAGCCCTCACACACCCAGTAGAGTGTCATGTTTCATCATCGGGCAGCTCCTCGTTGGGCCGTAATTCCCACGGGCCCCTCAAGGGGGCTCTTTGTTGGAGAACTTTTAAAATAAGACACTGTGATTAAGTGTAAATGGAGGTGCTGTGTGTGTAGATTGGGGTAGGTGTGGTATAAAAATAACAAAGAGAGACCCTGAAAGTTTTAATACGTGGGACGTCTTGTTCTAAATAAAAACAAAGGGTGGCTGTGTTGGAGAAAATGATACGATACAGCTCACAGGAAAGTGAGACCATCTGTCAACATGTTTCGTGCCATATAAAGTCCCTGTGGATCTGGGTACAGGTAACCTAATCTACCAAAGACTGGGGTTATAGTAGTGGTAACTGGCAACAATACCCAATCTCAAAAGTCCCCCTCAATGTGTAGGGTATACCTATGATATCTAAAATCTGACCCAATTTGAGTAAGTAAATGGCCCCTCAGGTGATTGCAGAGACCTCGCTAGCTGCGGGGTGAAAAGGGGGGAGATCAACTCCAGGGAGGCAGAGAGGGGTAGGCCGCAGCATTCATAGCATGCTGGACGGCTTTCACTCCGCAGCTAGAGTGGTCTCTGACATTGCTTAAGGGGCCATTTACTTACTTATTACAAGAGGCCCCACGTACTAAAACTTTCAGGGTCTCTCTGAGTTATATTTATACCACACTTACACCAATCTACACACATAGCACCTCCAATTACACTTCATCATGTGTCTTATTTGAAAAGACCTCCAGCTAAAAGCCCCCTCAAAGGACCTGTTGGGCATTGCAGCGCCGGCCCAACGAGTAGCTGCCCAATGATGAAGCATTACACACATTTAGGTGTGTGAGGACTTTTGCTTCTGAGGAATCAGATCCCCCCGATCTGCTTGCTCAGATCCCTCCCGACCTACTGCCTTTTCTGTTTCCTTTTCTGATTCTTTTAGGAACTGCATACTCCACTTGTATACATGTACATTTAAGGAACTTGTATGCTGGACCTAGACATGCTCCCAGTCCCCCCATTATTGTGTTCGGTCTTTGCGTAGGAACACCCACCTTGCATACAATAAATACTTTTAACGCAACATAACACAACGCAGAAACTGCATCATGCAAGCCAGGACAAGTCACGCAATACTACCACTGTGTCATTTTGTAAATTGTAGCTGAAGGATTTGCGTTGACTTGCGAGGCTCATGGATGACACAAGAGCTTTGTAAATCTGGGCCTTAATGCACCTCCTGCAAGCATCTTCTGCCCTGCACCTACATTCAAATGAGAAACCTGGACAAAGGAGTTGTTTTATTTGCATTAGGTCATGTGTCCATGAAAATGAGGGAACAACCTCTTGTCATTGTGTGTAATATTTGCACCTGCAGAAATGGCAATGCAGAACTGCCCAGGGTACCAAAAGCAAGCTCAAGGTCCCTCTGTGCCCCCGGACACTACTGCAATACAGTTCTCAATGTTCATTCCTCCCGGTCCCTGCCTGCCCTACATTTCCATTTTTCCCCTTTCAGTTTAAACGTGTATTAAAATCCCTGTCACTTAAATGAATTTTACCATTAAATTAATTTTAATTAAATTATTAAGTGGATCGTAGGTCTAGTAGGAGTCTTTTCCATACTGCAGGCTACGTTCACTGTAGTGACATTGAGGGTAAACTCATAAAAGGAGGAGGGGAGACTCCATTGACAAGTGCCTTCTTTATGTATGCAGAGAGCACTTCGGTGTTTAGCCATGCTATTTTCTAAACCCTCCCCAAAGGGATATAAACACAACACAGAAGAAAACTAGTTTCTATCACCGTGGTTGATTTTTCATTTTGTAGACTTATTTATGGATTACAAAAAATAATTTTTTCCTCGTGTAAAGCAGTGCTTACCGATGCCTGACCAATAGATGGTATCATTCTTAGAGAGTCTATGCTATGGCAGACCTAAGAAAGCCTATCTGCTCAAGGCATTCATGCAAATTATTACTTACTGCCCCATATGCTCATAAATTAATAGCTTCTCTGTGGATGAAAAACCGAAATTAGGCAACCATTAAGAGCGAACAATGTACACGGAATATTAAATATTAATATATGAATTGAAAAAATGCATGAGGTGTCTGTAGACATGCGTAAGTCATGGCAACCCAGACCTAAGACAGAAAATAAGAACAGCGTGTTTTTTAACTAAAGAATCTTTCAGTTTTGTTATTCAATAATTGCCTCCTTCGCCAATAGGGAAAAAAAAATAACCCTAAATCGCTTATTTTTGTAATTGCATATTTATTTTTCATAACAGATCATCTTCCGGCTCAGAACATAACAGCAGTTTTAGGATGCAAAGACGCAGAAAGTCGCGCTGCCTTGTGGGCTTGCGAAAACGAATTTCCCCAATGGACAATGCAGGAAGTGGCAGATGAGAAAGAGTATTTGCTATCAGTGTGTGAGGTACCGCTTTTTCAAACATGTATTTTCGTAATGAATAATTGGCGAGATAAATTGTTCATTTTATTGGTGTACAGTGGGCATTTACTATGAAATTGGAAAGGGAATTTGCTGAAGGGCACATCTTATGAGATAGGATGAAGTGGTCTGTTTGCAAGTCTCTCGCGGTGACGGTGGGGCCTCAGATTAAGCCCTTCCCAGACAATAATGAGACTGATTCATTCACGGTAAGAGATAGGCAAAGTCCTTGCAGGCCAACTCAGTGCTGCCTTTATGCTCTATATTTCAGTTTATTTGCTCACATTTGATTGAGAAATCCTATTTTCGCCTTGAAAGTAAAAATAACTTGTGTCCACCAAATGTCATCGCGTCCCTACCATTTGACTCGTCTCATCACAGTCAATTTGGGTGACCCTATGATGCTCTTATTAGTTTTTGGAATGGATTGTTATTTTAGAATTTTCCGATAGTGCGCACACAGGCCCCGAAAATATTATTAGCGGAAAACTAAAAACACATAATGACTCTTTATAATGTCTGTATTTTCTTTATTTCATATAGTTTTCATTGGCATGCAAAGGTCAAGTTTTGGCCGGATGCAGTAACACATTTTTGGAAGTTTGGACTCTTTTGTTTAACATAACCGTCAGAACATGAAGATGTATGTTTTTAGAGTTTTAATAAAGAGCAAGTTGTTTACTATATTACTCGTGCGCTATATGGAAGTGCCTTCGAGGCCTGAGTTGCTTAGAAGGAGAAAGCTCTGCCACTATTTCTAATATTTTTAAATAAAATAATGCACTTCTCGACTTGATGGCTGGAGTGTAAGGCTAAAGGTAGAACCATCTCTGCTTACTCAACTGCCACATTCTTTCCACTGCTTCTATCTGTCATTTTTCTAAACTATAAATATAACTGTCTTGCAGGCCGATCTAACATTGGGAATGTCTAATAAACTGGTGTCAGTCATCACTATGTTTACATCTTTAAAAAAAAGGGCCTGTGCACTATATATCATCCTTTCACACAATAACAGTCACGATTTATACAAGGCACACCACAAACTGACTTCTGTGTTGGTAGTTAGAAGTTAAAGTGACCAAATACAATAATGTCCAGTTTATCTACCACAAAAGGGTGGAAAGCAGAATTGGACTTCTTGGGACTAGGATCTGAGACCTGCAGGTTACGCAGAGATGTGTGCATGTATATACTGCTCTTGGTCAAATATAACGACCTACTACGTGGCAAATTATTTTGTAGTCAGAAGCATGACAACAGACAATTTTTATTAACAAACGTATAAGGAACAAATAAAAAACAACTACCTCAAATAAACACAGTAGTTTGTGTCAGTAAAGTATTTATTTTAACGCAGCAGACATTTATGGAGAAGGTAGTTCTTCTCTTACCACTTTTGTGATATGGACAATCCTCATAGAAAGTGCATATCAGTGTTCTTATAAATCAATCAGTGTATCCACATGGGGAGGTTGTAGAACTTTAAAATTCACACCAAGTTTAAGTAAAAAGGTACACATTTGTCTTTTTAAAAAAAAAAAAAAAACTTAAAGCAAAAATGGCTGAAGAAGGACAAGGGCTTAAAAGGTAATGGGTAAAAGGCAAATATCACTAATAGCTTTTAGAAATAGCAAATATTACATTCTGAGTCAATAGAAGTTTACCATCTTCAAGATTTTCATCAGAAAAGAAAAGTCTCCTTTCTCCTCACTGCATATTTCTCTCTAGGTGTGTTATTGTCTGTTTCACTGTAAAATGTATTGTATGTTATACATAAAGTGCACCACTATGCCTTGTGACTAGGTTCACACTATGCCAGTGTTTTAAATAAATAATGGGAAAAAACTGTTTAAGTAAAAAAAAATATATATTTTTCTTCACAATTAGAAATAATTATAGAGGTAAAAAATGTTTAGTGGGGCAACCCTCGAGGCTTTACGCTATTTGAGTTCCACAAGGTGAGCATGCAACCTCTATCAAAATTAACATTTCAAGTAAAAAAGCTCTGGATGGGATGAAGCCCAAAATGTATCCTACCCTTGAGGGCGTGCAGATGGCCTGAAGTTGGTGATTCCTCATGCTCACTACTTCTAGATTGACACTTAGAACATTTTAGGGACCTAGAACTTAATTTGCAAGACTAACCTGGTGGCTGCTCCTAGACAAGACACAAAGGAGTATATTTACAAGGGGATAGCACCACCAACACGACACTTTTAGCAATGTTCTGGTGGAGCTATGCCCTTCTCCATATTTACAAAGTGGACACTTTTTATGGCTTAACGCCGCCTTGTAAATACGGCCCCTTTACACACATCACTTAGCGTGAAAGGGGCGTGCAATGGGTGTTGCTGTGGGCATTCCACCGCAACACCCATTGCTTTTTGACGCTGTCCCAGACTTACAAGGATCTTTAAATCTGAGGCAGCAGCAGACACTAACGCCATCCAAAAGCAGGCATTAGAATGATGAAATGAGGAGAAACACTTTGATTTCTCCTTGTTTTTGCTTTTTCTATTTGTGTTGCATTCTGCACCACACATTGAAAGAAAGAGCAAAACGGCATGATCAATTGTTTATGTGCAGGAAGATGTCCCTTCCTGCACATAAAAAATCATTAAATAATGACGATTTGCTGCTTCTATGTGTGCTGCATTCTGCAGCACTCATAGAAGTAACAAATCACCATTATGTATTGTTTATGTGCAGGAAGGGACACCATGAAAAATAGTGGTGTATGTGTATATCATCATTCTATATAATTGTACTTCATAAACAATACGCTAAAGACTACAGTGGCATGTATGGAGCTCTTTTACTTAAAATGACAATATGGCCACCTTAGTGCTTTAATTGGTGACATCTGTAGACATTATGAAAATTGTATTCATGTTAAATCAACAGTGATTGTCAGCCAAACTCCAGGTAAGCCTATTTAATTGCTAGTTAGTTATTGACGGAAGAGATACAATTATGGATGTTTACAGTTTACACATTTTCTTTAACGTCTTGTCGGAAACTGGGTTACTGGTTGAGGGAGTGAAACCCTATGCAAGCAGTGCTGAAAATTGCTGTCAGGATGAAGTCACAAGCAAACCCCAAATTAACCTGTGCGTAATCCTCTGGTAGCTTGGCATCAAGATTTTATTTCATGCTTCGGAACTCCACGGAGGTCCACACAGAATAAAAACATACAAATATACAAATTCATAGACATAAAAGACATTAGAACTTATTATAAAGTCAGCTTTTTCAAAGATGATCAAGTTTGGGTTCTGATTGAGACAGATCATCATGCACGTGTGTGGCTCAATTCCCCAGTTGTCATGATGAAACTACAACTCCCAGAATGCACTCTGCCCTGTACAATCAATACGCTACAGTGAGCCTTTTGCTTCATGGTGACTGCTGCATAGACACAGAATAGGTGAATGGAGACATGGAACACACGATGGTACAGCTCTGTCTTCACCCACTTCATACTTCCAGACACATATTGCATATAATGCACTTACAAGGTCTCTGCTGCTCATGCTACTCCAGCTGAGCATGGAGGGTCGGATGAGCTGCACGCAGGACCCTCCTGTACAGTGGCGAGAGGCGAGGACGATGCACATGGTCCTGGGAAGACTGGCCCAGTAGCTCCTCGGCCTTGTGCTGGGCCCAATGTTTTATGTCCTCCCAGCGCTTGTGGCATGCCCTCGCGTTCCTGGTGTGAACGCCCACTGTACTGCAGCGCTCACCAATGTCGGCCCATAGTCTGGCCCGCGCTGCATTACTCAGCTGGTTCTCTGGCCCCCCATATAGCTGAGGATATTTGAGTATCACCCCCTCAGCTAAGATGTCTAATTCCCTTTAATTGAAAGGGGGTGCTTTCTCTTCATAACCCTCAGCCATTTTGGGGGAAATAAGGTCGAAAAGAGCAGCAGGATGGCAGAGGATCTGATCTGTGAGAGAGGATGACTCAGAATGAACACAAAATGGCTGGCAACAACTTCCTGTGATGTATTTCCTGTCTCCCACTTCCTGTATGTCATTTCCTGTATGAAATAATGGGTTCCGGTTCAATTTCGGAGATTCCGGCCCGAAGGTGGAGATTCCGGCCCAGAGGTGGAGAGTCCGGCCCGGAGGTGGAGATTCCAGCCCGGAGGTGGAGATTCTGCTCCGGGTGCGGAAACTCCGCTCCGAGTGTGGAAATTCCGGCCCGAGTGCGGACGTAAAGTTAGTAGTCATAAGTGATTTCTTTGAATACCATAAATCGTAAGTGCCTTCTGTGAATACCAAAAGTAGTACATTTAGGATTTTGTCTCAGATTAGTTCTGTGAATCGGCCCCTAAGTATATGCAGGTGCACTTACGAAAAGAGAAATCACTCTTGTTTTACGAAATTGATAACTGTGAAATCATATTTTTCAACCAAACCTGTTTTGGCAAGTTTAATAGATGCCAATTTCAGCAATGCATTTTTTATTTCCCCAAAAAACACATAAATGATTGGTTATATTTATTTTTGAAAAAACACATACACAAACACACATTGTTGCCACATGTTATTATTTAGACGCAAACTATAAGAAAACAGCAAATCTCTATTAAAACAGTCATTACATCATTAAAAAGCACCATCACCGTCATGTAAAATACAAGCATTGTCAAAACTAAAAGGTTTTTGGCTGTAAAAGGTTCAGCTATTTAATTAGCAATGATTGTTTGCATTAGCATAACTAATACCAAAAGGGCCGCCACTGTGTCAGCATGCATACATCATGTTGTACACGCATGCATGTGGACGTGCTGGTAGCCATCTTGAAATAGGTTTTCTATTAAAGAAAAGCCATTCCAAAATGGCTGCCAATGAGTATGCATGCATTTGCATTGTGATGCATGAATGCCCATAAAGTCATTTCAAGATGGACACCGGTGCATATGGTTGAGCGAGCCTTTTTACCAATTTTAATTATTCAAATTTACCATTCCAACATGGCCAGTGGTCATTTTAGATGAGGAAATGAAAAATGAAAAAGAAAGTGCTCTGCAATTTTTTTAAAAAAAAGAACCAATGGTCCCGTTAGCACTTTGTATCTGCCGGACCCCCATCAAACAAAAAAAGAAAAACGAAAAAACTTGGCTGGAGGGATTAGAGTGGAACAACGGAGAGCAGCAGGAAGTAACAGATGAGTGAGTAGCGTAGTGGAAAGAGGGTGCTGGAATGTCTGATGGAACAAACAGAGGAGATGCCAAGGTAAGACATGCATTCCCATTAAGTGCTGCGAGGCAAAGAAAAAAGAGATGCTAAAGTCGGCAGTGGAAGGATGCAAATGAGCCAATCTGAACACTGTGAGACTGAAATGGTCCTGGGTGGGACAAAAACAAGAATAAAAAGGAAAGCAAACAAATCAATAGCAGAGACCTGAGCTAGACAACAAATCATCCAAATTATGAACAAGGGGCTGACCCAAATTCCACTCTAGTCATTTGTTATCTATTGTGAAACATATGTCTGTGAGATACAGCTAAGGCTGTCTGTAGATGAGACCTAAAAAGAATTTAATGTCTGTTTAAGAATTTTACAAGGATTTTTAAAGGGGATTTTAATAAGCAATGAAAATGGCTGAAAGGGGTGCAGGAATGTTAGACACATCCAGATTTTTCCCTCCATCTTTTTGTATTAACACGAAGATTGTTGTTTGACGTCTGTGACTCAAACCCATTTTTAATTTTTATGACTGGACGATAAGTATTTCAAAATAATTGTATGTGGTTAAATAATGTCATTTAGCTATGCAGGACTAATTACTGCATTATTGAAAAACATGAACCCTAATCCATTTATATTACACCTTAGAGTCAAAGTCTAACGCTTGTTACTAAGCAAACAGGAGGTAGTTAAGGTATTATCGTTAAATATTATGATTTTATTAGAAACGAATATATGTATGATGTTGTTATTGTTATTTATCATTAGTAATTGCAATAGTTTCAATTATTCAAGCAATATATAGATCAAATATATAACTACCCATTCATTCTTTCTTTATTCGATTATAGATATAATCATAAAAGTACAGACACATATTAAAATACAAATATTACTGCTATCAACAATTTTGTGTAAAATGTATTTAAAAATGCATAAAAACAGAATAAAAACAGAAATAGAGTGAATCGTAATTCAAGTTGTCATATTCAGTGTGTCCACTTATCTTCAGTATATTATACCTAAAAAGCAATAGATCTGCACCAATAAAGTGCTTTTTCAGGAAAGCTCTCACAGAATAAGAAACATAATGATTCAGGAGCATTCGGAGCTAAAAAAGAGCAGACCTATATTGATTGTAGCCCTGATTTTTGAGCATCGGTAATAAAAATGTAACCTGAGTGCTTTATAAAATTTACAAAAAATATATAAATTGCACCAGGGTTTCGGAAGATGATTAATCACAAGGACAAAGTAGAATGGATTTAGGGTCAAATTGGCAAAGAGGGAAATTTAAATGGCATCTAATAGTTCCTAAACGAAATTTCATCAGCAATTCCCTTCCCCTTATATTGTCAACATTCAGCAGGTATCGCTGAACCCGTTTGACCATTTGTAGACTCATCAATTCTCTTATATTGGGCCGCATAACCACTCTATCTTCCCTGTTAGATGCTGCCTTGCTTAAAAGCAGGTTTTTAATTTTAATGGACTTCCCTTCAAACTAGCACAAGGATTGGAAAATAACTCTGGTCTTCCCATGTCTTCCACTGATTTTTGTATATAATTCTGCCATAGGATTCTTAGGCCATAGTCACAGGACAAGCAATCCTCAATGATTTCCCGATTAAAGGAAGCTGCTGAGTTACTCCAAGTAGAGGTCCAGAGTAGATGAGCAGAAGCCCCACCGAACCAGGGGCATAGGCCAGTCCCAATTCTTCATGTGTGAAGTGCTGTGAGCAGCCTGGTCCTAGACCAAGAAGCCGCCTGCAAAAACGTTTTTCTTCACTCTGGAGGCTACTACAGTCTCTGTAACCCGATATGCCAGCCCCGTTAGTAAGAACAGGTAGACATTTTAATTTATACATTTCCAGCAGATTTTTTATGAGTTTCCTTCCTACTCTGGTGGATACATTGAAGAGAGCCCCCACTGCACTATTAAATCGTGAGCATCTGTAGGAATGACAAGGCACAAAACTGTTATTAGTGTCAAAGATCACTCCCACATAAGGAAATTCGCTAACCTTTGTGATATTCGTTACCTTAATAGATATTGGTCTTACCTTGATGCGCTGCAGCCTGCACACCACATAATGTGACTTATCGATGTTAGTGTCTAAGTCCAATTTTTCCATGAAGGATCTGATGTTGTCAACCAGGGCCCGAAGCCCATTAGGTTTGCTAGAGAGCAAGACAACAGATAACTATAATTCAAAAAAGTAAGACAGGAAGGAGTGTGAAGGATATAACTATGATACAGACTACATGAAATAATGTTAATGCATTATTTTGCTAAGATTTTGATTTAACTACAACATTGTTGAGTGTTATTATTTTCAGTCGCGGCCGGCATGACTCGCGTGTGGGGGTGGTGGGGGGGCACGGGGCGGGGGTCGCGCAGGGAGGGTGAGAGGTTTAATTTAAAATTAAAATTAAAAAAATAAAACGTTAACTTACCTTCGCCGGCCCGGTCCCGCTTCGTGTCTGCTCCTCTCCTGGAAGCAGGAAGCCTCCCTCCCCTCCCCTAAGCCAATCACAACACTGCAATGGCAGCGTTGTGATTGGTCGGGACGCTGACCAGCCAGGCATCTGTGGGGAGGCCATTTTCTCCATGTAGGCTGCATGCAGCCTACATGGAGAAAAGGCAGAGTGCGCATGACTGGTTTGGTCGGCCCCAGAGGGCCGACCAAGCAGTCAGCACCCCCTGCAGTGGCCAAGCCACTCCTCCCCTGCCCTAGAGTAGGACCGTCCACCCACCTGCCCACCCCCAACCAAACACTTCTGCTTTCTCGCAGTGCAAGAAGCAGAAACATAAAATGGTATTTAGAATACCATTTTGTGTTTCTGCTTCTCGCACTGCAAGAAAGCAATGGGGCGATGCACCTCCGCCCGCATGGAGGAGCCGCCCCTGATTATTTTACGTCAATTCAAATAGGATGACTCACAAGCATTAACAGAACCGTACCACCGACCTTGTTTTGGTAAAAGCCAATATGAGATTTTCAAGATTTAAGGAAATCTAGATTAAATTAAATTATTTAAAGATGACTTTTTATTTTTCCATTCCCTGAATTAAAATATTCCATATATATATATATGTGATCAAGGCCACAGGATGTGGCCGAAACGCGTCAGGGACAGCACTTTATGAAATAAATCTTTATTTTTGGCACCAGCGAATCCAGTGCCCGTATCCATGTTTGTGAACAACTGCACTTGGACTGTTGTTTCGATATATATATATATATATATATATATATATATATATATATATATATATATATATATATATATATATATATAGAAGAGGGATATTGTTTCAGAACTATTGAAACTGTTATATCTTTACAGGTACTTCAAAAAGACAACCTTTAAAAAAAATATATATATTCCCCTCGAATGAACGAATTTGCCAAACACCAGGGAATCCTGTTTATTTTTCAGGCGTAAGATATTCGTAATTGCCTTTATTTGCCACAGTAGTCATTGTATTTCATCCCTACGTCTGGATTTCTGTGTCTACTATTGGCAACTATGGTCCCACAATTCAAAGAAACAATGCACAAGTGGACACATCATTCTCATGGGCTAATATTTTGTTAGAAGATTGCACTGTACAAATGTGCACAAACTTAAATCCAATCCTTAGAATATGTTAAACTCTGCTCAGTTTTCAAAAGCAATTATTTCTTGAACTCTGAAATATTAAATTGCTTGCAACTAAGGGAGTTATGTCCGAGATTGGAGTGTGATTGTGCTGTACACTCATTCAGGAATTGGAGCAAAGATAAAAGTAGGCAACACCGAAGAAAAGAAAAGTGCTGCAGTTTAACCAGTGGCGGCGGGTGACATTTGAAAGTGGTGTGGCGTAAAATGTGTGGTGGAGCGTAAAATGTGTGGTGGAGCGCACCGTGGCGAGCGTGCGTGGCGAGCGAGCCCGATCGACATAAGGAGGGTTCGGGGGGGGGTCTCCCCCCGAGAAAATTTTGAAAAAGAGTGGGCAAATGGTGCATTTTCAAGCAAATTTGAGAAAGCAAGAAGGCTAAAAAAGCAATTGTGAAAGTACAGTTATTACATTAATAAAGAGATGTCAATGTCATATAATAACATAGGTAGTTGCTTATTCAGTATAACAACAGAACTTCATAACAGACTTCGAGATAACAATGCTGAGTACCATTCATACATAGCACATTTGCCATCAAAATGCTCTTTTTGTTGAAGCATTCACCTTATCTGTTTGAGCTCATAAAATAAGTAAAGCAGTGGCAGCTGGTGATTTTTCAAAGTGTAGGGGCTTAAAAGTTAGCCCCAAGTGAGCCCAACCGATATAAGTCAAGATCCGGGGGAGGGGTTTCTTCCTCTGAGAAATTTGTGAAAGAAAAAAAGGGCAAATAGTGCATTTTAAGCTAATTTAGACAAAAAAAATGAAAAAGCAATAAGAATCTAGACCACATATAGGGTGCACGACAACTGAGTTGCCTCTTTGTTCATTAATGGCATTATTGTAAGGAGGGAGGCTGAACACTTCTAGTAAAGTACACCTGCACCCCAGTAAGCAGTCTAGGGACATAGTGTTGGACTAAACCTGACTTGTATTTTTATTTGTCACAAATCTAACATAAAATAAAAACATAAGTGGGCAGTGTAAGGCCCAATACCCACCATGAAAGCTTTAATGTGAAAACACACTTCCTTCTGTAATAACTAAGCCATACACAGCGACAGTCCTATCCTGCCTCGGCATTGTGGCTTTTATTGAAAAAAGGACACTAGTCGGAATACATCATCTCCCAAATGCATTCCATAACTATTTCTCACAACGAAACATCGATCACATGCATCAGTTTACAATGTTGTTTCTCTATAAAATATAAAAGCCAACAGTTGAAAAACTGCTGAAAAAAATATTTAAAAATCATAACAAAGCACAACAGTGCATCACTGCTGCATAATCAGTAGAATTGCCTGTCAATTGGACAGTCACCCGAGGTCAGCTCTGTACCCCCAGAAACATCAAAGTCCAAGAACATATAGGTGTATTGCAAGGTATGGGAGATTGCATGCACTTTACCTGCTGCAGACAATGTTTGTGGTAGTATCAGAGAAATAAACAGTAAAAGCAGCCTTCCAGACCATAAAACAGGAGCACAAACATTAAAAAAACCAGCCTACTCTTTTCATTATTAAACGTTACCTCGCTGTGTTAGTGATGACTTCACTGAGCCTCAGGAGTCTGCTGAGAGAAGGGTTCCCACTTCCCCTCTACTCCCGCCTTCTGTCAGCAGAATCTGTTGAGCAAATTGCACTACATTTCACGCTACTAAGTTAAAGGCATCAAATGGCGTGCCGGCCACCTAGCTTACGCGGCAAGGAGCCTTTGATGCGGTTTCTAACACTAGCAATAATGTGAAACTCTAAGTAGGTATTCTGCATTTGCAGACCTCTTTACAGCACTAAAGTGAAATAACATGCTCTCTCTGATGTACTTTGGGTGCTCTCGGACACCAATCTATAAATAGGAGCAGATCGGTTCAGTTTGGCACATATAATGTATGCATGTCAGAAAGTTGTGGCGGAACCTGCCCTTGAGCAGCACTGATACTTGGTCCTGTATACGAAAGTGGACCCTGCTTTAATTTTAAGAACCCCGAGTGAAAGTGGACCCTGCTTTAATTTTAAGAACCCCAAGTGAAAGTGGACCCTGCTTTAATTTTAAGAACACCGATACTAGAGCGAATCAAAGAGGCAGTGTATGGTGGTGAAAGAAAGACATGAGGTGGAATCCAGACTAGGCATCCTTGTGTACAACAACCACCCCCCCTCCATTCCATGAACGGAGGCGGTCGGCTGAGAAAACTTTGGGCTCCCTCACCTAGGTTTCTTTCACGAATCAAGCAGCGCATGTTCTTTTGACAACAAAGTCAAGAAGTGCAGGTGTAGCTATGCCAAACGTTACTAGATATTATGCAGCTAAAAGTAACAAACAGAAAGCACACAGACACAATATGGGCGAGAAACAAGCATTTTACATTGAAGTATACCTTCATGAATTCTACAATATATATTAGACGTATTTGTTTTGTAAAATATATCTCTCTACAATCTGTTTCCGCCACTCGCTGGCTCCTCCCTAGAATCCTCAGCTTAAAAACTTGCACCGACTGAAGCCCGCTTCCTTCAATGAAAATACCTACATGTGAAGATATTTCTCCTCAGCGCACCTGAAATCGGGCAACTGTTGTGCATTTCTCATTTGTACCACCTATGTCGACTCGCAACAACCATTGACGTTTTCGTCTGATTATCTTGTACATTAATCATCAGCGGTGACTAAAGACAGAACAAACATAATGAATATAGGAGCCCTATGCACTGCAGCACACGCACTCTTTAACCCTTACTGTTTTTCAAGAAGCACAACGAATTCCAGGTGCGTGCCTCACTGCATCTGGCTGTATGCACCATAAATGGAAGTGACTGTTTGGCCACCATTTGCAGTGTGAAAGCCTGTTTTCCTTTCCTCTGCGTTTGGCTGCTTTTTAACCTTGGGCGAGCCACTTCCTTTTCTTCCCTGGGCCTTAATTTACCCAACTGAGCTCTGGTAATGCTAACAGCAGGCCTCGTGCTGCCGCCTAGAAAAGTTCAATGCTATCTGTTCCAGAGACTCCGCGCGCAGCTCTCTAAAGTGACGTGATGGCAGAGGACGCCGTGACGTGACTTCGATGGAATAAAATGTACACAATGCACGCTTAATTATTTAAAGTAAAGTAAATGATCCTGGCAATCATAATAATGCAGCTCTACGTGATTTAAGCGTTAGTGGGAAGGGCTGAAAATAAAATATAATTTTCCTAAATCCCAGTGCTTTCATTAAAAGCAAAACTGGCATTGCAATTCCCGGCTCGCAATACTCGTGGAGGGGGGGGGGCGCGCAGGGGTTACCGCGGTGGGGAACCTTAAAATAAAAATAATAAAATGAAAACTTACCTGATCGGGTCCTACGCCGCCTCTGCTCCTGGGCCGGGTCTCGCGCCACCTCTGCTGTTCAAACAGGAACAGGCATGCTCCCTCCCCTCCTGTAAGCCAATCACAATGCTGCAATGGCAGCGTTGTGATTGGTGCGGAGTCGCAGGCAGCGCCCAGCCTGGCACCTGTAGGGAGGCCATTTTCTCTATGTAGAGAAAATGTAGAGTGCGCATGACTGCTTTGGTCGGCCCCAGGGCCGACCAAACAGTCAGGGCACTCAGAGTGGTGGAAGTCACTCCTTCCCGACCCACCCACCCTCCCGCCCCCAACCAGGCATACCCTCCCGCCCGCCCCCAACCTGGCATACCCCTGCCTTCTGCTTTCTCGCAGCGCGAGAAGCAGAAAATAAAATGGTATTTAAAATACCATTTTATTTTCTGCTTCTCGCACTGCGAGAAAGCAGTGGGGCGGCGCTCCAACGCACTAATGGAGCGGCTGCCACTGAGTTTAACCTCTGCACTTAGTAGTACTCATGGTCTTGATAATTCACAATTCTTTTTGAGCACCGGTGCGTAACTTAGTTGACCATAAACATCACTTTGCAGATACCAAGGCCTCGTTCATAAGTTGCCCATAAAATGTGGAAGCTTGCCTGCTCAGGAAGCTGTTTGTGGAAGGATCGTCCTAGTTAAGAGATGTTTCACTGCTCTAGTATTTATCGAGTGCGATAATTCCACCCCCCCACTTGTAATTTTCCCCAAGTCAATGACGGGTGCCAACTATACTACAATGCACTTATGGAAAATGCTAATTAACTACCAGGGCACCCATAATTTGGTGCAGCAAGCAGTAGGTACAGACCTGCACATGTTACACCCCATTTCTGAGGTTGAACTGAGTATAGGGAGAAATTACTGAGCCAGGTGTATATTTCACCCTACGGCGATGGTATTTACCAAGTCTGGAAAGAACTCTACACCCATTTGCCTCGCTTGTGATCGAGACCAAAATGCCAATCACATGTCAGATGAGGTGGAATTTTACATTTGCAAACTGAATTTACAGACACAGGAATTTCTCCAGTATTATTTCCCACATTTGGAAGTGCTCGAGAATGGGCATAAACGTGGGCATTTTTGAGAGGTACACAGTTTTGTATTGTATTGCTGATGCAATGTATAGCACTGTATACCTCTGATGGGGCTCCTGGGTGAATTAGGGGACGGATAGCATGCTACGCCACAGGGTTGTGAGAGTTGGATTTGCAATGCGGGAAGCATATTGATGTTGTGTGTGTGAATCGAGTGGTACTTTTATTTTATCTGGCAGTTCGGGCTGGACTGTTCTCATGGGAAACAGGGTCAAGACTTTTTTTTTTTTTTTGGGAGTTTAATATAGCACGAACTAGACCCAAAGGTATCAGAGCGCTTTAAATGAGCACCAGTTACGTTACAGACCGACACATTCATTTTTGTTAGGCGCGGGGAGATAAAGTGATTTGCCCAGAATCACAGAATGTTGAGTGTCCCAGCCGAGACTCGAACCCGGTTCCCTAGCTCCGAGGTTGACCGCCCTAGCAGTTAGGCCACATTCTCTCCCCAAGACTGATCTGCATATGGCTGGGTCTGAACTGGAATTGCATGGGGAGCAAAATAACGATGGAATTAGGCCCAGATCTCTGTACTGGGGTGAATGTTTGACATTGTGCAGCATTCTGTCCATCAATTGTTCTTTTTGCATTTATTTTATCTTAGGCATAAGATGGGAGGGAGAAGTGTGTGGAATAGATCTCATGCTTTTTATATTAATTTGTTGTTTGTACTAGTTATATCTGACTATCAGGCTATGTGGGCCTCAAGCGATCCACCTGCAAACTTCAAGTGTAAGTGAACTCCCAGATACTCTAAAGTTTGTATTTTACATCGTATTCATGGCAAGTAGTTTCACACCTTCGAAAAGCACCCTGAATTGCTCTTGTCAATGTTAGGAGTAAGTGCATTTCCAAGTTGGCACTATGGAGGCAATACCCATGCATTTATCGAGGGTGCAGGAGATAGGATTTCTCCATATGGGACATCCCTTTCCTACGGAGTAAAGAAAAAATGTTACATGTGGAAATACACATTGATATCAAATTTATGCAGGCAGAATTTCCTACCTGATGGGAATTCTGAAAAAGTACATTCGTTTAATTATTTTATAGTTTAGGCAACATTGCAGCATCAGAAAAAGTGCACAAGCTTTCATCTCCTCCTCAGTACATGTATTTATTACATACAGTGCCTAGAAGACACCCTGTCAGCTTCTTACAACCATGTCCATCATTCCCAGTGAACAGTGATTCATCACAGACAAACATTTCACCACCCAAACCCCTTCGTTGATACCACTTGGTTGATCAAAAAGTACCCTCCAAAGAACATATATGTTTTGTTAAATTAGAATAACTTCTCGATGCTTCTTAAACGAGCCAGCTAAAATGCAGCTTCGAAACGATTGGTGCATTCTACCCAGAAGTATATTTTCTACCTTAAACAATGCCACATTGCTTCAACCTCCCATGGAGAAACACAATACATCTTTTTACAGAAAAGAGTCTATATACATTCAAATGATTTACATTCAAATCACGGTGATTGGGCAAATGCCATTGGACCGCTTTTTAATTTCATGGAATTACTGTATCACACATTCCATTCCCCCCTCCCTTTTGCCACAAGAAGTGGCTCACTACATCCATCGCATAAACATGCAACGTGTCGTACTCCAAGGCGCTGTCTTTGGAGGTATTTGTACAGCGAAACAAATTGGAAAATCTGCTGGAGAACGTACATCCTTTTATTTAAGATGCTGCGTGTAAAGCAGACATTGTCATTTTCCATTAGGAAGGATTATGACCGTATTGCGTCAACGATATCCCATAATCCCTTGGCAGTTCATTCTCTTATAATTACCTGTGAACATTTGGGCAGGATTTTACCGTCTGCTCCTTGTAACTAATATTTAGTGGCTGTGTAAAACATGACATATGATGAAGCATTTAGGACTGCGTCTACCAAACCGAGGAAAAGTGTAAGTCCAAGAATGCCACAAGCCCGATTTTCTAGCTGGATAGTTCTATATAGCATCTATTTAATATAAATTTCCTCAACAAATATTATTGGTTTTTGAAGCGTATGCTTTTATGTAGTATATAAAACATCTAAAAATATTAAGTCCTTCCCTGTTGTAGAAAAACCAGAAATCGATGACCCAGTAGAGAAGGGATACTCACCCAGATTTAAAGGAAAATAAAAGGACTAAAACATCGGGCTCCTCTGCAGCAAACCTTTCCAGTAGGAATGGCAGAGATTTGCAATATTTGCATTTTTTCTTTTACTGATGATCACTACATGCGGTTCAGAAGATCACTACATGCGGTTCAGAAGATGCTGGCCCCTAGTGGCAGGAGCAAGAGGAAAGGCTTAATGCTTTATATTGAGTTTTGACCACACATAGACACAACTATTGCCCATCAGAGTAGAATTAAGTTTGTCTAATGTAACTCCTAACTTTCACAGGAAATTCCACCAGTGGAATTTCCTCCACCAAGCACAGATGTGGAAGAGGTAATTCTGCTTCAGGGTTTTCATTTCAATTTAGCATTTTTTCGAGAAATCAAAGAATTTTTCGTTATCACCCAACTCTAAATTAGCTCCCCAGTTTCTATTGATATTTTCTGCACCTTAATAGATTGCTAACTTTTAATTGAACTTTATTTTTACTGTTAATGGTTTGTAAGGAGCAGTTCACAAGAAGCCTTTTTCTTGAAGATCTTGTAATTGTCGATACTGGCCTCAAATCTCAACATGCTGAGTTAGCAGAATAGGGGACAACTAGCTTTCAATTTCAGACTGTTAATTAAAATGAACTAGCATTGGCAAAGCCAATAGGTCTTGCTGATCTTTTGGCTTTTCCAGCGCTTATTTTTTTGTAAATAGTTTTTGTATAAAGACAAATGTCACAAGAGAAGTCCAGTAGCAGTGTTGCGGGAGTTGCTGGATTCTCACCTAGGTTAAACAAGCAATGTGTAAAAGTCACAATATTATTATTAATGTGAAAGCACACATAACGCCAGAAGACTCTGGCACAGAAAGGGACTTTTTATTGTGCTGATGTGCAGGTTGTGCCAGAACAGAATACCATCACTCACAGTCATGTAATCACTTACCCTTTGTTCTATGCTGTGCGCTATGGTGGGTGGAAACAAAATATGAATGACATTACAGTAGACCAATGGATGAAGAGACTAGACTGAAATCACCTTTATTCCGAGTGTGTATATTATCCATATTTTTATTAAAAACAAATTGTTTTGGATAACACCAGATCTAAAAAGTCCAGAACAGGATTTGTTCTTGAGAAAATGACAGTTGGCAAAAGGTGAAGTTCTTTTCCACTCCTGCGGGCTTTGCTCTTTGAGGAACTGCAGAAATAATACATTTTTACAGTGACCCAGAATCCAGACTGGCATAACTTTCCTACGCTCATGACACAGAAGGACTTGGTAACCAGAACAATAACTGCCACTTTCCCGTAAGGGCTGGTCCTTGGCAAATTCAGCAGGAAACCCTGAACCAGGCAGTGGTTCTGGAACCTTTTGCAGAGTGGGAGTATTGCCTTCAGTGTTACATTCCTGGATTGTGAAAAAGCCAATAGTCACAAAAAGAACAAAGAAAATGAGTAACGCCTATTCAGAAAGATAGTGGTATGTGTGTGGTATGTAGTCGATGGTGCACTTGGGAGCACACTGTTGCAAACCTATTGTAGTAAGTAAGTACAAATAATGGCATCTGTTGAATTGCAGAATAAACACTGGTATGTACAAATGCACTAGATTAAGCATGTGTTGATAAGGTAACAACATAAATGTCTGTGACTTAGTTAAAAAAAAAGGAACCATTTTAGTATTGTTAATAGGCATAGCATGCACTGGTAAACTTTGAGAATGCTGTGCCTTTTTAATGCTGCATTTGAATTTGCTCACCTTTGTTTACACTTCTCGTTTAGTGCAAAGATAAACCACTAAATAAAGCATTTATTTTATTACCGTATTCATTAAGGCTGTTTTTATATGCACTACTATTTGTACATTTGTTTTGCCACTTCAAGTTACGTGTTCTAAGATTTACTTACTTACAAGAGCCCGCAGTGACCATCAAATAAATGCTCCAGCAACAACTGCCCATCACGCTCAACCAGCTCTTTGTGCTACAGGAACAACTGTCCATGATGCCTGGCCTGCTCTACCTGCTACAGCAATGACCATTCGTGAAGCTCTCCCTGCTTCTCGGGGCCTCCTCCACCACGATTGGAACTCTTCATGCTACACTTTCAGAAGGTAGCTTTTCAGATGGACTAACCTAGTCCCTGTATCTTGCATGCGCTCCATTCTAGTCGGCCTGAACTTGTGACTTTCCCCTAGTCTGGCATGACCAGATGACCATGAGTGGCACTTTGTGCTTTGTAAGCGCTATATTTACTTAAAACGTAATAATTGAATATCTCTGGGTCTACTGATTGGATTTCTGCTGCTCTGCATCATTTTAATTAGTACAATTTATGCTATTTTTCTAAATTGGTTTAGGATTTTTCTTGTGCTGTTTTTTCACTTTATTACTTTTTGTTTGCTGGACAAATAATTTACACATCACCTCTAAGTTCAGCCTGACTACTTTGAGGAAGTTAACAGAGGGTTAGCCACAGGTTAATTTTGTGACTTTTTGTGGTTCACCCTGATAAGGATTGTGGTTGTTGGAGTGGGTCTTCCACCCCTCAACCAGTAAGCCAATTTCATACAAACTAAATTTAGGTGCAACCCTAATTCAGATCATAAATTTTAACCTACACCTTGTTATTCTTACTCTTACCGTGGCCATTGCCCTTTCTCTTATCCTTATCCTACCCCTTATTGTAACTCTAACCTAAACCATAATCCTGTACATTAGCATAAACATAAACCTTCAAACAACCCACACCAAACTCTTACCCCTAAACCTGGACAAACCTTAGCCCTGTAGTGCAGAAATCAATATTACTTATCTTAATGTTTTTCTTATTCATGACAGGTTTCTTCATTTTCACGTAATGCCATGTGGATCTGCTGCAAAGGAGCTGTGGGTATGGCATTTCACCACTTCTTCTAAGTGTATGTCAAAAGATTCCCATACCTCAAAACAGAAACCCATTCTTCTCTTCAGTCTGTAGTTCAGGCAACTGCAAGGTCGAAATATGCTGTGGACAAGGAGCAGAAGAAAGATATCATAACAAAGGTTGGCCTTCTTTAGTTTGCGGAGATCTAGATTTCACAACTCCATTTGTATAAAATAAAGAAAATAAATATATATGTAAAAAAGTAGCAGGTGCAAGAAAATGGCAAGAGGGCAAAATGGTTGGACTGGGAGCATAAATGCTGTGCTCACATTTTCTGATGAGCAAGTAATCATAACAAAACAGTTGCTGCTCTATATTTCATTGATTCCCATGACCAGCATGAAGAAATAGTTTCTGACAAACTCATTGTCACTAATGTCATTTATTTTAAGAATATTTCCTCATGCAGCTTTCTTACAAGGTACACATAGATCATTTCTGCTCTTTATTTTCTTTTTTGGGGTGGATAACCATGGAACACTAGAATTTTTTGATCTCTTTTTAACAAATCAGATGACCAGTTCACTACACTGTTAAAACTAATTAGCATCGCTTTTGATGCCTCTTACTGCAATCTGGGAGTGCCGGCTACAAAGACCTTTTGTCCATATGTACGAACACATTTCCTATAGACAGAGATTAAGGGAATCCTTTTAATATATGTTTTGTGATCACCTTAATAAGCTCTTTGTAGAGAAAGTAGATAACATACACTTGTAGCTCCTCATGACTGCTATATTACCACCTTCCTCTGTCAATCGGGATACATAACGGGAACAACAGCCAGCAGTGCCAGAATGTCAGTGGACAGGTTTCCCTTGTAACCTACACCCATAAAAGAGGTCCCAGCCTAAATGACTCCTTTAACTTTGACTGACTCTCCTAGAGATCCTGCTCGTGGCTGACGACTCATAGATTTTTCACTAGTGTTAGTGGCTATTGTTGCCAACGTGGTCAACCTATCTATAATCAAATCTAAAACTTCTAACATGCCAATGGAAGGTTCATGGGTCCCTCATTACTTGCAAAGGCCACTCTGCCAGCTTCTGAATTGGCTAATTTCAGGCCTGTTACCACAGATGACAATCCAAAATCATCTAGACTTGCATTCCATGATGTCAACAACAAAATCTGGTTTTAAGCCCCAAAACAGTAACGAGAATGAACTTCTTGACATCTGGGCTGATGCCCTAAGAACTGTTGATGAGTTAGCTGCCTCCTGCTAGTCCTGTTGGACATCTCAGTTGCCTTTGACTTGGTGGAGCACTATATTAATAAGCTTATTTCCATTGTAGCTTGGGCTTCAAGGGAACTGGAGAGGGATTCACTTCTTGTCTGAAGGGTAGAAAACAATGGGTGAAAAGTGTCTCACTGTCCATTAGCCATTTAACATGGAGTGTGAGTGCCAAGGATTCTCTGGTACTTTTAAACTTTTAGCTCAGAGATCTGATTCACCTTTTATGGGTACTCAAGTGTCAGACATGCATTGAAGAGAAATAGTTTTACATTACATTTTTGGAAGACCCTTCCTCGTGTAACGATTGAGAGCATTACTCTGCATAAGAGTGAAGGGCAGATCTACACTTAGAGTGCTCAGACCTTCTGATCATTTTGGTCTCCGAATAACCAGGGCTTATAAAGTGAAAAATCTAGGGGTTAATTTCTACAATGTTGTCTTTAGAGATATGGTCAGTAGTTAGTATCTGCCATTTCCGTCTAGGTAAGCTAAGGTCCATCTTAACTTCTTAGCAAAAGGCCATCGAACTTTGGTGGAAGATGTGACCATGCAATTGTGTTTAGACTACTGTGATGCCATTTACTGTGACTAATTAGAAAAAGGCAACCTAAAACTGCAGAAAGCTTAAAAATGATGCAATTATGTCAATCGTTTGGTTGAGAGACATGATCATATAATGGCCTTTGGGAGAGCCTTACAATGACTCCTTGTGGTTGAATTTTATCAGGTAAAGTGGCTTGCATTATTTACACATGCCTGCACTGTCTGATCTCAGAATATTGACTTTGCCCCTGTCCAGCGCGACCAGATAACTCCCATTGGTGCTTATTGCTTCCAAGCCCTAGAACTCTTTTTATATTTTAAAAATTCATATTTCGAATTCTACTTATTAGATTTTTGTGGTTTTGGTCTTGATTTATTTATATAATTGTTGTCTATTTTTCTAAACCAATGTGGAGTCTTTTTGTGGTGTTTTCATGTGTTACTGTGTGTTGCACAAATACTTTTCACATTGCCTCATTAGATAAGCCTGACTGTGCCAAGTTACCAGAGGGTGAGCGCAGGATATCTTTTAATGTGTATCTAGCTTACCCTGACAAAGACTGCGGTTCCTGCTTGGACAGAGTGCATACCTCTGCCAACCAGAAACCCAATTTCTAACTTTGGTGGCAGCGGTGGGATGAGACTTGTGTTTGTGCAATACCATGTAGTAACTCATTGTTCACTACTACTTTATACTAAAGACCAATTCAAACCCTTTTCAATTCTCCATAATTGGGTTGTAGACTTTTTGGCTAGGTCAAACAGTACCTGCAACTGCAGTAATTGATTTTGAGCTGGCCAAGTTGAAGTTCTACCCTGTGGCCCAGCTTAAGTATTTGTGCAAGGGGTTTCAAGTGTCTACTAAAGGCTTCACCCAGAGGTGGAGCTGAAGAAGGCTTCGGCAGCCTGGGCAGAGCCCATAATGCAGGGGCTGAGGTCCCAGAGGAGGAGGAGCACTAAAGTGAGTTGGAGAAGGATGAGCGGATATTGGATTCTGATGTGGATCTGGGACTGCCTGTGGAGGGGGCCAACAACTTGCTGGAAGCAGTAGCGGTGCCCACAGCAGGGAGCAGTGTCTCCTCAAAGAACATGTATCCAGAGGAGCTGGCAGGCAGGAGGGAGGAAAGAAAGCTCAAGCTGGAGCTTACTAAATAGAGCAGGTGCAGAAACTTGCACAACTGGAGAAAGAGTGGGCTCTGGCAAGAGAAAACAAGCTTTGGAAGAGAAGAGGTTGGCCGTGGAGGAAAAGAAGATGGCCCATAAGCTAAGCCTCAGGGAGTTGAACATTAGAGCGCTACAAGTGGGGGTCCAGCAGCAGTAATGGTGGCAGCATACTGGTAGTGTCCACATGGGTGGATTTATTGGATTATGCTGGCAAGGCACTAAAGGGCTGGGTGAGGGGCAGCAAGTTAGATGATTTTTTAGGGCTGCACATCTTGATTTTTACGCAGCACATGTTTGGTATTTGTTTTTTCAGATCTTAATCAACACCTGGTTGATAGTAAGCTTTCTGACCCCAGGCAGCTTGCTTCGGAGGCGGACATCTGTGTCAGCACCAGAGTGTCCAGGAAGGGGAGACCGCCAAAAGGGTGGTCAAGGTTTCCATCAGTAGAAAGAGGGAGAGATAAAAAGGAGTTCTCTCCAGGCCCCTAAAACAACTCACAAGGGAAAGAGCCCCATTCCCATTCTGGCCACCAGAAGAAAAACTACTCTGACAAAAGTCAGGAGCCCAAAACTCCCAAGTGCTATGAGCGTTTTGAGTATGGACACAGCAAGGGGGATCCCAAGTGTCAAAAAGAGCACAAACTCACACTGGAGGAAAGGTCCCAGGGGAGGCAATTATAGTGCTGGGGGAGGAGTTTGTCCCAGTTAATGGGGGTGAGTTTAGTGGGGGTTAGCCTAGTTTCCCTGGGTGACAATGAGATGGTTCCTAAGATCCACATGCCCTCTAATTTTACAAAGTATAGGCAATGGGTCACCATCAATAGGCAAGGTGTTGAGGCATTGAGGGACACAGGCGCCAGCATGACTATGGGAAGGAGTCAAAAAAACAATTGGACACTGTATCATGGAAACCAATTCAATTCTTTATATTTTTGCCCAAAAAAATGAAAGAAAATTATGAATCTGAAAGTTTAGAGTGGTGGCAAAGGACCATGTCACAGCGGTTAAGCCTATCAGGATAGGTCTTGCATATTTACAAAGCCTCTTTCTCTTATATGGATATATTTTGTAAATATGTGGGACCTCTCCTGACAGGCTTACTGCAGTGACCTGTTCCCTTGCCACGGCTTTTATTGTTGTCTATAGCTTTCAGATTCATCTTTTTCTCTTCTTTCACTTCACTTGAGCACTCCTAGGAGCACTTTTTCTCATGCAGTTATAGGAGAAACCTAAAAGCATTGATTGTCAAAAATATAGAGAATTGCATTGATCTTCATGATATAGTGTCCGATTGTTTTTTCTTTCTCTCTCTCTCTCTCTTGCCTGTCAGTGTTAATTGATGTAAATGCAATATTGAGTATTGTTTTGTATCCTTGCCAATAGGACCAACTGTTTTTAGTATTGTATTGTACCCAGGCCCAGGTCCTTTGGTTGTGTCTGGGTTATCCCATTAGCTTGTAATGGATTATGAGAAGGGGTCAGCTGGTTTCCCCAGAGCAGGTGATACACAATGCATTCCACCAGGTTGTTGTGGCTAACAACAGAGAGGGTCATTATCCAGTGGCCCTTGTTCCATTTGAGTGGGGGGGCAGGCCTTCAGAAAGTTGCAGTGAGCCCTGCCATGCCTGTGGACAGTTTGTTGGGTAATGACCTTGAGCACACTACCTGGAAGGAAGAGGAGCTCAAGGCTCACGTGGAGATGTTGGGGTTACCTAATTAGCTCTTTACAACCACAAGGTCCATGGCTACCCAAGACAGGAGTCAAAAAGGACTGGAGCCTGGAAAAATGGTCCAGCCAGCTGCTAAGAAGGGGAAAGACAGTGAGTGTGGGAAACAAACCCCTGAATGTATTCCCAGTGAGGGTTATGGGGCACCTGTGGTGGCTACCTCGGAGCTCACTGTGGAGGACATTGCACCCCTTGGTGACCTGCCAGAGCTTGCTGGATGGCATGTGGAAGGAGGGCCCGCCAAAGAGGAGTTCTGTTGGGCACAGAGAGAGTGCAAGAAGCCAAGAAACTCGACCGTGCCACCAGAACCTCTCTTTGCCTACCAGGACAGAAAGCACAGTACCAGGAAAGCACAGCACCAGTGCCAGTGGTAGAGGAGCGAGGAGCAAGGACTCCACTTCCCAGTCTCCCAGGCACCACCGTCATCATCGCAGCACCCTGAGGTGCATAAATTACAGGTGCGGCTCACGCGGCGTGGGACGCGCCCGGGCGAAGCCCGGGCCAAGGGCGGGCCCATTCTGTGTCTGTCGGTGACAGGAGGAGGCGGGGCGGGGCCACCCCCCTTGAATTAGATTTTTATATTCTTTTATTTGACAATCTGGGGTCACTTCAAAGAACATCCATCTCTCCTGTCTACCAGGCCTAGAGTGAGTAAATCTACCCCCGTGGTGAACAGTTAATCATTGGAGCTCACAGTAGACGGGAGTCAACCTCTTACATCGAGCAGCAAAGCCTTCTCCAGGTCATTCAAGTAAGCTGTGATACCGGGACCTTTCACATCAAGGTACTTTCAACGACCTCTTTCCTTTACTGACTTTGCCGCTAAGTCCCTACTTCCCTGTTTAAGGCGGCTACGTCATGTTAATCTGATAGACACTGAGCCTGATATGACTGTTCTCATACATACGATATTGTGTGTTTAAAGTTATCGCAAGGGAAGGGGGGTAAGGGCAGCAACACCTAGGTAAACAACTTATAGGCAGGTGCGTAGATACTGGGTGGGTGGTTGATCACCTGAGTTACACTGTGACAATCCCATAACTGCACCCTCCCCCATTAAAAGTACTAATTATTATTGGGTTTTATTTTCTTTTGAGATTATTCCTGAGACAAGGGTATTCCTGTGAGTTTTGAGACGCTTGTCGTTAATATGGGCAAAAGAAAGCACTTAGCCACTGTTGGAAAAATATCTTCCCCCGACAAGTCACAAACATCCTTATTGAAATACATCACTGGAGCAATGGGAGCCATTGAGAAGCAGATCTCTACTGCTGAGGAATCTTTGTTATTAGGGGGGAAGCAAAACAGCCGTAATACCAAAAGTTCATGCCTACACCAACAACCCTGAGACCCGTGGAGGTACGACACTAGGGAGGGGTCCTAGTAAGGAGATTGTGGGAGAAGTGTCTATTAAGACTACTAGTATATTAGAGGAGAAACATGTTAATGTCATCCACATTACGGGAGACATAATAACAGGAAAGGAAATTAGGAGTGAGAATGGAGGGGAAGGGGTTAACAAGACAAATGGGTGTATACAATACATAAAAGATAGTGGGGCATATTAGCAAGACCCACGTTAAAATTATCGCAGTTTTAGCGGCAGGAAACTGCCGCTAAAACGGCGATAATGGGCTTGCTAATATGCGTTATAGAATTCCAATAGAAGCCCAGGTTAGATGTGCAGGACATCTAACCTGGGCTTCTATTGAATTCCATAACGCATATTAGCAAGCCCATTATCGCCGGTTTAGCGGCAGTTTCCTGCCGCTAAAACGGCGATAATTTTAACGTGGGTCTTGCTAATATGCCCCAGTGTCTCCCCAACCAAATCCAACTCCCCTTCACCTAAACGGCTCAAAAAAAAATCCCGATCCCATTGTGCAGGTACCCTCCCTAGTAGAGACCTGACTAGGAACAAGAAGGGTAGCTCCCATATTCAGGGACTGGTCCAAACAGAAACAAGTGCAGCAGCTATTCTCTCAGTCCCCAACTTTAACACAATCATTGGAATATTAGATGCCTTAACTGAGGCTTTTCAAACTCTTGATCAGCATGTGACAGATACCATGGGGGCAATACAATCTAGACTAATGAAATTCAAAGTAAGAACTAACTCCTGTCTGGAACTTTTGACGATCTTCTCCACAGGTCAAAAGCATAAGGCACCTTATAGTGCAGACTCCCTCCCAGCATCCGAAGTACCAACTGAACCTTCAATTGAGCATACACTTGATAATATTACAGCAATAGGATTTACCACACACTCCTCTAGTAGTACAGGCATTAAAAATATAAGAGGTCAGGAGGGGGATAGTACAAGGCCAGGAGATGGGGACAGGAATAGAAATGAGAATAGAATTGCTGCGCCTATTCCAGATGTTAGCAACCAAGATAAAGAGCTAGCTGAATATAGATCTGATCGTTTGGACCTTCCGACAACAGCTGCCCCATATGTGGTAGTCTTGACCAATGTGCCTCCCCTCCCCATTAATGACAAGGATAACTGGATTTCTCTGAGAAATAAATCCTTAAATTGGCTGGGTGTCAGAACAGGTTTAACCGACCATCTATTTAATAAATTCAAGATGGTAAGGAAAGTCAAGTGGGTTGGGAGAGGGAATAAAACCCAGGGTGGCGATTGTGTGGTACTGACTTTTAGATCTCCCCAGCTGGTGGATGCTGTCATGAATAGGACTGGGACCTCCGGCATTCATGGAAATGGCATTTCCTCTCGCACTCTGGGTTATTTTTTATCACCCTCTATACCCAAGAAACAGCTTCCTCCCACAGCCCAGGTACGAACAGAGACTGAAGTTTTCAAATTTTACAATTCCAACTTATAACAGGTTTCAATGTCTATCTTCGTTGGATGGCCTTGATTGACTCAAGGCGGGGGTACATTTATCTGCGGAAGAGAAGCTACAGAAAAGTCCTGACACTAAAACTTTAGTTGGCATTACCACTATCACCACGCCATCAATATTAAAACAGGGATACCTTACAGAGACAACAAATAGTTCCTCACTTCGTCAACACCAATGTGCAAGCCCCCACGATAGATACTCACTCACAGAAATTAGTACAATCCAAAACTGAATCCTTTGGATGTTTGTTCTGGACTACGTTGTAAAATACAGACCACAGAATGGTTAGACTTTATAGGTAATTACCAATTCATTTGTATCCAAGAGACATGGCTCACAGAGGCAATCCATATAAATGGGTATAGGACATATTTCACTCAGGCAATACCATCAACCCATGGCAGGGCAAAGGGGGGTCTGTGTACCTACGTAGCAAATACTCTACAATTCATTAACATTGATTTTATCACTGATAATCCATATTATCAAGTAATGGTATGTAACTTGAAAGGACGCGCCAGCCTAGTAATTATCAACTTTTATAACAACGCCACTATGAGAGTGATAACTGAGGTCGTACAGGAAATAAATAATGACTTAGAGCATATTACTGTTGGTAACAAATGTATATTGCAATTTTATGGGGGGGGTTTAATAAACGTCAGTGTAATGAACAGTCGGGAAAAATGTGCAGAATGACAAATATAGATGACAATATATCAGCCACACTTTATCAACTTATACATAGTATATACGGTAATAAGTTAAACGAATTAACATTCAAATTCGACTTGTCATTCACAAATGAAATCTCAACACCCTATGCGTACCAGAAGAACACTTTTAATGGGTCAACCAACAACAGTATCATTGACCATGTTTTATTGTCTAACCACTGTGCTGGCTCTTTTTAATTTTTGTACACACTCAATATCATTAAATGATCATTTTCCACAGAGCCTTCAATTATCGATTGCACTCTTTTTTAAACAAAGTCACAACAATGTAATACCACAGGTAGAGGGGATCGAATTAGTACGGTGCAATGGATACACTTTGAGCTGGACACAGATTAATCCAAAAGATCTCCTCAAACAGTTAATATTTAACAATAAAGGTCATTTTGACTTATGTCTAAAAGAAAACACAACCCCAAATGAAATCATTGGGGCCTTTCTGGCTATTTTAAAGAGCGTAAAAGAGAATCTCTTTGTCACCAGAGGGAAGACAAAAAAGGGAGAAAAAGGGTGGTTTGACTCTCTTTGTAGTAAAGCCCACAAGCGCTCGAAGGAGGCACTACATAAAACACCAAGGTGTAATAGCGAGGTTAATCAATGCAGAGCAGAATACAAACAGGCAGTAAAGAAGAAGAAATCACATCTAAGAGAGACTGCCAGGGAGACCCTACAGGAGGCTGGTGCAAGTAAAGACGAGAGTACATTTTGGACCTCAGAGTTCACAGATTTCAATCGAGCAATAATAGCCGACTGTCTTAAATCAATTGCATATATGTGCATTCCATGGCTAGCTTATGTCCAGCGGTTCTTTGGTGATATGGCTCACCCTGAATACTTTGAGAATCCTGACACGTTACTTACCATCAGTAGAAAAGAATTGAAAAGGGAGGCAATGACTCATTTGGAAAACCTTAACTTGATAACCGAACTTCCAAATCTTCTGTTTTACACAACCAACTGATATTAACTACTTTTAATATGCAGCCTTATCTTATAACTGTGCTAAACTCATGGCATAGGTTCGTTCTTACACACTTAAGACTGGACATATTCCACAGACTATGCGCCTTCCCTACCACGAATGATTGGTCAACAGATTTGTTAAACTGTCCCTGCGATGACAGGTTGCACCAGAATACAATTCACGTGGTTCTTTTGTGTAAATTTTACTCCCAATATAGGAAGCAGTACATTTTACCAATAATAAGACAGTTAAGTTTTACACAATGTCGCCCTGCATATTTGTACCTCAAATCATTGCCTTCGCTAGAAATTTGCTGCAGAATGTCATCCTTCTTATGGGCCGTTTTATATGCGAGAAAGAGGATGACACTAGGTACCACCTAGGACATGGCATTAGGATTATATATTTAAGGGGCATGGACAGAAAGGTCTTGGGGAAGAACTGAACCTGAAAGTTAACATGAAAAATATTACACTAATGCACTTTTCACCATCTTAGGATTATATCGGTATAAATGTCTAATGGAAGTTTTGGTAGCCAGGTGTTTTTTTAGCAATCTGTTCTCATGTCTATAATGTTTATTTAATTAATTTGATTGTATCCAATTAGATGATTTTTAATATTTTGAGCTCATGACTACTCAGTTTTTTAACGTATCTGATTGTACTTTCTCTTTTTAGATGTAATGAAATGAAACTGACGTATGTTGTTTTTTATCTGTGTAAATGCTTTTATGGTTCTCTGTCATGACTCTGAATAAAGCAATATATGAGTATGAGTATGAGTGCACATCCCTTAAGGGCATGAGGCAACAGGCTGAAGCCCAAGCAGCAGGTGATGCCTCTGGAGGTCATCACATTTACTTTGCAGGTAACCTCCTTTACAGCGAGCCTAAGGTTCCTGTGCATGGGACAGCCAGGGCCCCAGTGGTCCCCCAATGCTACAAGGCTTTCCTACTAGAGCTGGCTTTCGAAATATCCCTGACATGACACCAGGGCCAAGACAAGACCTCTGCAAGGCTTGTTCCCCACTTCTATTGGCCTAGGATCAAGACTTCCTCAGATATGTACTTTAAGACTTGTGTCACCTGCCAGGCCAGTGGGAAGACATGGTAGAGGCTAAAAAAAACGTAATCCCTTGCCTGTTGTTGGCTCAACCTTTGAAAGGGTGGGCATTGACATTGTTGATCCTATTGATCCTATTGATCCCAAGACTGCTTCAGGCAACAGGTTTATCCTGGTTCTGGCGGATCATGCCACTTGGTACCCAGAGGCAATACCTCTGAGGTCCATGAATGCACCTGCAGTGGCAAAGGCCCTGATGGGGTTTTTTACCCAAGTGGATATTCCCAATGAAGTGGTGTCTGTCAGGGGCATCAACTTCATGTCTGCTTTTATGCAATCAATGTGGAAGGAGTGTGGGGTAACCAACAAGTTTGCCACCCTTTCCATCCACAAACCAATAGGCTTGTTGAGAGGTTCAACAAGACCCTGAAGGGCATGATTAAAGGCCTGCCTGAGGCCTTGAGGTATAAGTGGGATGTCCTTTTGCCATGCCTTCTCTTTGTCTACAGGGAGGTACCACAAAAGGGAGTGGGCTACAGCCTCTTTGATCTTCTGTGTGGATACCCTATCAGAGGACCGCTGAGTTTGGTGAAAGAAGGATGGGAGTAAGCTCTCAGGAAGATTACCCAGGATGTAGTGAGAAACATGCTGGCGTTCAGAAGCAAATGGCTAAGTTGTGAAAACAAGCTTCAGACAAGTTAGAAGCCAGTCAGGAGGTGATGAAGCAATGGTCTGACCAGAATTCTACCTCCGTGGATTTGCAACCTGGGCAGAAAGTGTGGGTGATGGAACTTGTGGAGCCCAGGGCCCTTCAGGCCCGCTGGTTTGGGCCTTATGAGGTGGTTGAAAAGAAGTGGGAGGCCACATACCTGGTGGACCTCAAGACCCCTAGGCACCCCCACAGGGTCCTCCATGTTAACTGCCACAAACCCCACTTTGTGAGGTCTGAGCTTACCATGCTTCTGGTGACAGATGGAGTAGAGGAAGAGGAGAGTGAACCTCTCCCTGACCTCTTAGTCTTCAAGGAGAAAGATGGATCAGTTGAGGAAGTAATTCTGCCCCTCTTCTGAGACCAGAACAGCAGAGGGACTGCCACCAAATGCTGAGGTAGTACTCCTCTCTGTTTTCCCTCATTCCTGGGACTACCCACCTGTGTGCTCATGATGTGGACACAGGATACTACCCTCCTGTCAAGAACAAATCTTACAGGTTGCCTGACAAGGTGAGGGCCAGCATTTAGGAAGAGGTTTTCAAAATGCTGGAGTTGGGGGTGTTAGAACCTCCAGTAGCCACTGGTCCAATCCTGTGGTACTGATACCAAAAGCTGCCCCACCAGGCACCACACCTGAACTCAGGTTCTGTGTGGACTATAGGGGGCCAGCATTAAGGATGAGGTTTCCAAAATGCTGGAGTTAGGTGGGCGATAGAACCCTCCAGTAGCCACTGGTCCACTCCTGTGGTGCTGGTACCAAAAGCTGCCCCACCAGGCACCACACTAGAACTCAGGCTTTGTGTGGACTATAGGGGGCTCAATTCAGTCACTAAGACTGATGCTCATCCCATATCCCGGGCTGATGAGCTGATTGACCGGTTAGGGGCTTCCCAATACTTAAATAACTTTGATCTTACATCAGGGTACTGGCAGATCACCCTAACAAAGGGAGTAAAGGAGAAGTCAGCCTTCTTCACTCCAGAGGGCCACTACTACTTTAGAGTGATGCCCTTTGGACTAAAAAATGCCCCTACCACGTTCCAGAGGTTGGTGAACCAGGTCCTTGCAGGTATGGAGGCCTTAAGTGCTGGCTATCTGGATGATATAGCTGTCTTCAGTAGCAGCTAGAAGGACCACCCTTTTCACCTCTAGGAAGTGCTTCAGGCTGTGCAACAGGCAGGCCAGCCTATCAACGCCAGTAAGTACTAGATATGGCAATGGTCTGTGTCTGTACTTGGGACACCTGGTGAACAGGGGTAAGGTGCAGTCTCTCCAGGCCAAGATAAAGACTATCATGGCCTATGATCCCCCCAAAACCCAGACTGAGGTCAAAGCATTCTTGAGCCTCACTGGGTACTGTAAAAGGTTTGTCAAGGTATATGGCACCATTGTTGCCCCTTGACAGAGCTGACTTCTAAGAAGCAGCCCAAGAATGGAATTTGGACAGAGGCATACTAAAAAGTATTTGACTCCCTTAAGCAGGTCATGTGCACAACTCCTGTGCTCAAGGCCCCTGACTTGTCCAAGGAGTTTATCATTCAGACAGATGCCTCAAAGCATAATTTAGGGCCCCTACTATCAAAACCTAATGAGGAGGGCTAGACCTACCTGTAGTCTTCATCTCCAGGAGATTACTCCACAGGAAACAAAGGTGGAATGCTACCGAAAGAGAAGCTTTTGCTGTGGTCAGGCACTGAAGAAGTTGAGACCATACCTGTTTGGGACTTACTTCCTGATTCAGACTGATCACAGGCCCCTCAGCAGTTGGCCCATGCAAATGAGGGGTGAGAATCCAAAACTGTTGAGGTGGTCCATTTCCCTACAGGGTATGGACTTCAGAGTGGAACACAGATGAGGGGTAGACCGCACCAGTGTTTATGGTCTATCCAGGTTTTTCCACCTTAGTGATGAGAACTCCCTAGAGGTTGGATAGATCTCCCCAGTTTCAGCTGGGGGGGCGGGACACGTGTTAGACCTGTCAGCCTTAGGGTGGTCTTCCCCCAAACTTTTTTCCTGCTTACCTCCTCTTTTTGCTGATTCTTTATGTTGGCAATGCGACTCTGAGCACTTTACCACTACTGACCAGTGCTAAAGTGCATATGCTTCTCCCCTAAACATGGTAACATTGGTGTATACACTATAGGCATATTTAGTTCTTTTTATAAGTCCTTTGTAAAGTGGTATGCCATATACCCAGGGCCTGTAAATTAACTGCTACTTAAGGGCCAGCAGCACTCATTGTGCCACCCACACAAGTAGACTTTCAAACCTGTCTCAGGCTCGCCACTGCAGAACCTGTGCGTGCAGTTTACCTGCCAGTTTGACTTGGAATTTAAAACCCTTTGCCAAGCCTTAAACTCCCCTTTTATTACACATAAGTCACCCCTAAGGTAGGCTCTAGGTAGCCCATAGGACAGGGTGCTGTGTATGTTAAATATAGGACATGTACTTTTTAACCCCTAAATTCGTTTTTCACTACTGTGACACCTACTCCTCTCATAGGTTAACCTTGGGAATTCCTTAATACCAACTTAAGCTGTAATTCCTGATTAGAAAGGAATAGATGTGCCATGTTTTATATCTGTGGCATGGTAATGATAAATCCTTTTTATTGGTAAAGTTGGATTTAACATTACTGTTTTAGAAATGCCACTTTTAGAAAGTGGACATATCTCTGCTCTTACAGCTTTGTATGCCTGCTGCCTGTCTCCAATACATGTCTGGGATGGGTGACAGCTACACTTTGTGCATTCCCTCTAGACAGCCACAAAACATAGGAAGGTTAGGTGTGTCTGAGTACTCATATGCATTCTGAGTGCACTTCCTGTGGAGGAAGGGAGGGAGGTACTGACACACCTGATACGGCAGTGCCTTGTCTCCACATAAAGGGCTGATTACTCCCTACTCATAGTTTGGAGCCAGGGCTGGGAGGAGAGGGCTTCTATGCACTTCAAAGACCCTTCTTTGAAGTCGCCCACACTTCAAAGGCACAACTGCGTATAAGTACTGGGTCTCTGATCCCACCAAACCAGACACTTCTGGACCTGCAACTAAACTCTGCCAGAAGAACTGCTGTGCTGCTTCAAGGACTGACAATCTGCTGGACTGCTGATCCAGAAGACCCACTTTTTGCTGTGCTGCCCTACTGCTTGCTGCTCTCTGACCCTGCTGAGGGAGAGTTGGACTCTGCCTTGCAATCAAAGTGATCTTCAAGAGCATGCTGGCTTGTCTCCTGTTGCTTGAGATTCAGGGCTATCAAAGTCTCTACCCCTGCGCTTGCTTTGCTAGAAGTGGACACAGATACTTGCACTGGAGAAATCAATGCATCTCCAATCTGCTTGGAGCAGAACTGGCGCATTGACCCTGTTGCAAGGGTAGAATCAGCGCATCACTTTCGGAACCAACGCTTTGCCTTGAGAGCCTGATGCATCGGAACCACGCATCACCACCACTGTATGGAGAAAATTGACACATCACCTCAACTGCGGGCTCAACATCAAGGCATCGCTTGTCTGCACCCCGCATCTTGCTGTTGCAACCAGGATCAAGGTACTCTGTTCACCAGGTCTGCGTGGCTCGTGCTCCCTGCCTGTGCTCCTTTGCGGTTGGCCTGAACTGTTGACTTTTCCCCGGTCCAGCGCAGCCAGATAACCCCCATTGGTGCTTATTGCTTCTCACCCCTAGAGCTCTTTTTATTCTTTAAAAATTCATATCTCGACTTCTACTTATTGGATTTTTGTTGTTTTTCTCTTAATTTATTTATTTAGAGAGAATCCCCTTTCTCTAGGTGAAAGAAGCTGCACTTTAATGCAGTATGCCAAACCGGTGGGCTTAGGATTCTTCCTAAATTCCATCCAAGAGATAGCGCTCCTGACTGGAATTTAAAGTAGTACCAAGAGCCATTCTTCTAGGTAGTGGTGCTCTACAATTGCAGTCATAAATCAGTCAGCCTATTACTTTCATAAATTCCTCTTTTGCATGCTGAACTTTCCTTTCTGCCTGCTTTTCATTTCTTCCTCCACACTCCCTTGATGATGCCTTTTGTCTTTTTTTCCTTTAGACCTTTCACTTTTACCATTTTTTTCTTCCACGCCCTTCCTCCCTTCTTCCATTATTACCTACCTCTGGTTTTCTTGCTATTGCCACTCTATATCTTCTTTCTCTCTTTCTGTTTCCTGTTTAGGGTCACAGGAGAGATCCAAAACAGAGTGGCACACCCTTACTCTGAATGATAGACGTTTCATTTATTTGATCTTACTGGCACAAACTTCCAGTTTCTTATTTTTGGAATTATTGGGGTGGGGGGTATTTGCATTTTGATGTGTATCCAGACTATGGATTCAATATTGTTTTTTAGTGTTTTCATCAATAAGTTAGTTCACCATTTGTCATTTCAACAATTGATCAATCAATCAGGTTTCTTATAAAGTGTGACTACTCACCAGTGAGGGTCTCAAGGTGCTGAGTGAGGGGGGGATTGGATCTGTGGTTCAGTTAGAGAAACAGGTCTTGAGGTCCATCCTGAATTGCGGCAGTGATGGTGATTTCCTGAGGTGCAGAGGCAGGGAGTTACAGGTCTTTGCAGTGAGGTAGGAGAAGGATCTTTCTCCAGCCATGGGCTTGCAGATCCGTGGGATGGTAGTGGGGCGGAGATGTCTGGTGGGAGTGTAGAAGGAGAGGCGGTGGTTGAGGTATGCAGGTCTGGCATTGTGGAGGGGTCTGTAGGTGTGCGTGAGGAGCTTAAAGGTAATTATTTTGTTGATAGGTAGCCAGTGACGGTCTCTCAGGTGGATGGTGATGTGGCTGCGGCGGGGTATGCTCAGGATTAGTCTGATGGAGGCATTCTGGATGTTCTGCAGTTTCTTTGGGATTTCTACGTGGTGCTGAAGTAGAGTGCATTGCCCAAGTCGAGTCTGCTTATGACGAGCGCATGGGTGACCGCTTTCCTGGACTCGTGGGGTTCCACTTGAAGATCTTATGAAGCAGGCAGAGCGTGTGGTAGCAGGAGGACGAAATGGCGATGAATTGGTGGTTCATTGAGAGAGAGAAGTGCAGGATGATGCTGAGGTTTCGTGGATGGTCCGTGCATGTGGGAGGTTCCAAGCACTGTGGGCCTCCAAGAGTCATCCCAGGTGTAGGTGGTGGAGCCCAGGACAAGGACTTTGGTCTTGGCCAACTTTAGTCTGTGGCGTAACTAAACTTAAGGGGGCCCCCTTGCAAAGTGCATGGAGTGGGTCCCCAAAAGCTCTGACCCAGTCAGGAGCTTTCAGGCCTGCCTGTTCATAGTGCTGGAGGGGGCCCCCTGGAGCTCGGAGCCCCCTCGCACTGCAAGGGCTATTGTTACACCACTGACCTTAGTCTGTCTTATTTTACCAATTGATATACACCGAGTTTTTTTCTTTACAATCTGGTAGTACATTTTGTTACGTCAATAGCACATTTTACTTTCTTGTTACATCATTTATATTTGTTACATTATGGCTTCTTCTTATATCATGATTTTCAATGCCTGAAAACTGCTTCATATAGTATGGCTTCTAAGTGCACAAAGAGAGAACGGGCCTGATTCTCAAAGGTAAACTTACACTTTAATGTAAGTTTACTGTTTTTTTGGTACCTTTGCGAATCAGGCCCATAGTGTTTAGTGCACATAGTCTGGTCTGGTTCTCTTAGTGAACTTTCGTACACACTAATTGAATATAGCATTGTGGGATGGGAGCACTTCCTTCTAAATATTCAATAAATTAGATGTTAAGAACAAAGACATAATTTCTAAGATAGATTCTGTTTGCAAAATGTGAAAGTGGTGGAGCGGTGCACTACCAAAGAGTTTTTTTCAATAAATCCAAATGTTCAATTTGTTAAGTGGTAATCAATCCTTTATTTTCAATATCAAAATATACAGATTCCAGCCAACGCGTTTCGTTCATACATAAAATGAACTTCTTCAGGGCTGAAAGTTATAATACATAATAGAAAACATAAGTATAAAATTATATACATATAATGTATTCACACAATATACTTTACTTAAAAAACAAGAGAGGAACTATATACAAAGGCAAAGGTTATTTCAATAGAAGAAGACTCTAAACACAAAAAGGAAACGTAATGGGAGGTGGGAAAACTACAAAACAAAAATGGGAATTCATGGTTGACAGTATGTGGCCTCAAGTGGGAAAAATATAGAAAGACAAAATAGAGTGAAAGGGGAGAAAAAAATAGAGAGGCGAGGGAGTAAGGATGAAGACAAGAATAGAAGGGGGAAAAACAAAAAAATATATATATATATAAATATATAAAAATGGCAGACATTGACAATCTTATAAACGTTTTGTATTGTAATGACCAATGAGCGTTTGATCTGTAAATAGGTATATAAATCAAAATGGACCAATATCTGAGAGATGTACTTATTCGAGCTTATGTCAGGAAAAAGAAAAAAAAACAAGTTATAAGTCAGTACCTTTGTAGTTAATGGGAACAACTGGGTCAGGGGCTATTTTCACTAGTGAGTCTATACGGTTCACCCTAAGCATAGCTCATAGTGTCAAAGTAAGAAAGTAGCAGTTGGTCCAGGGCCTAAATGACAGCGCATGATCAGAGAAACCATTAAGCGATACAAATACGGAAAAAGGAGACCAAAGTAAAACAGAGAAAAGCGCTACATGTACCTACCAAATGGTGATGTGAAGGAGACGCAGGAACACAGAGGCAATGAAGAGCCTTTGGTCTGGGATCATTGGAAAAGGCGTTCGGACTTGAGGGCATGCATTTGGCCCAATTACGTACATCTATGTTCCAAGTTCCTGCTGTCGACGCACAAGTGTTATGCTTTTAAGGCTACCATGATAAGTACCTGATGGTTGTGTCTCTAAGAGAGTAAAAGAAGGTATATTAAAAACCAAGAAGCGACATAGTGTGCAGACACAAGAGATTTATAGGGAATGAGCACCGGTACCAGAAAAATGGCATGAAAGTGTACAGGTACCTGAAAAGTGGCATGACATAAAGGTCATAATAGCTAAAGAAAAAAAAAACTGCGTCCGAATAAAGGACGGTTTGCTGACTTGGCGATAGAAGAGGGTAGCAGAGAAAGGCATGTAACAATAAGCCTATGTAAGGAGAGCAGACGCACTTTACAGGCTTCATGATCAAAAACATGGAAAGATGGTACGGTAGTAAAATTAAAACTTTACAAAGCGGTCTCCTAAATGTATGCGTAGAAGCGCCAACTATACCAAAAATATAAATAAAGCAGTGACGCGCTGAAATCACCTATATGAAGGTAATACAATCTAGAAGAAACTAAAGGGTTAGGCTTGTAGTGATGTACAAAACGCATCCCTGTAGTCGCGTTGTTGACAACCCAAAGGACAAGATTCAAGTGGCAGTGGATAAGTAAAGTAAAAAGGTTCCTTAAGTATAAACAAGCTGCTAAGAAGAGAGCTGAGTAACAAATTAAATAGTATGAAAATCACATTGCAGTGAGTGCGCTGTAATTAAATCTCAGACATAAGTTGAAGAAATAGGGTACCAGAGTTAATAAACTGAAAATGAAATAGTCATAAATAGTAAAGTTAAGGTACAAGCACCATAGCCAAAAAATAGTGATAGTAGCCAAGAAGTTATTACAAGAACAGGTGGAGATCTACATACCTGGGGACACAGTCCTATTAGTCTCGTCTGGTCGGCAGTCAATGTTGAACTGGCCGGTCCCACTTCTTGGTTTATAAGAGCACCGTAAGAATGGGCGGGAAAATAATCGGTGAAAGGACACTGAAGAGAGACTATAAGGGAAGAGTGGTGGCCAGCAGAAAAGAGGATGAATCCGCCCTTCCACTAGGTGATAAGGCTGGGGGAAGTGTCAGCACAAGTGTGTGACATGTAAACGGAGGAAAAAGGTAGTGTCAGCACAAGTCGCAGTTGGAATAATATGATAAGTAGCCAATACGGGAAAGAAAAAATGAAGTATCAAGAAGAACACAGAAGAAAGGACCAACCGATCGCATCGGGAAAGTGGAAAGGTATGTAGAATGAGTAAAATTAGTAAATTGGCACATGAGATGAACACAAAAAGATGTGTCCATCCCATGAGCGGGGAGGAAACAAATGTCAAGGTTAAGAGGTTAAAAACAGGAGCCTATTATGAAAGGACCTGGTAGGAGGCAAGTATATAAAAGAAGACAAAGGGGGAGATATGTCTGATGGGTATATGAACTCGGTCAGTGGGATGATATAAGAATACTGTGTCCATGGTAAAAAGCATGGACAGTAAAGAGACATAGGGAAGCAACGAATGATATAAGAAAGCTGTGTCCATGGCGAACCGGCATGGACAGTAGAGAGAAATAAAGACACGACGGTAGTGGCAGACGTATCGCATATCTTAATGAGAAAATAAGTAGGAGAGTGGCGGCTATATCGTAAAGTAAGCCGTCAAAATGGTGAAATGCTTTCCGCATAGTTCTGGCAAATAATAGTGCATAGAAAGATATTTTCATAAAAAAGAGGTAGTGTGCACAGCCAAAGAGAGATGGTAGTGCCTCAGGTCAAACCTGTTGTGGCGACAAAGTTAGAGGAAGTAGATTTCAGTCTGTGCTAGGTAGCTGTATTGGCCCAGCCTACCAAAAAATTAGGATTGTTTCAAAACTGAATAGCATGCAATTGGTGGTGGAAGTCATGGGAGATCCTAATCCAAGCAAAACCGGTTGATTGATAAGAGAAGGTCAGTGACGCATGAGGATATAAAGCTGTAAGGTACAGCTGAAGTAGGATGTTATGACAGGGAGAATTAAGAGTTAACATGCTTAGAACTACAGTTGAAGTAAGATGATATGATAGGGAGGGTTAAAGATTCACTAGCAAGCCGGGGCTGAGAGGTCATAGACGGGCATCCACCGAAGTAAGATTGGTCTATCTCAGGAAGTAATGAAACTCATTATCAGTGTTGTGCCCTTTGTTTACTGCGTCCAATCTACAGATCCATTTAGCCTCTGTCTGTCGTAGAGTCAGATCCCTGTCTCCCCCCCTTGTGTTTAATGGAATATGGTCGATGCCCAAAAAACTGAATGTGGGGGACCTCTGGTGAATGGTACGATAGTGTTCAGTCATAGGGTATCTTTCATCGCCATTAATGACTGCTCTGCGATGTTCCTGAATCCTGATCTTAAGGCTATGTATAGTACTACCCACGTAAATCATCTTACAGGGGCACTCCAGAATGTAAATAACATACTGTGTATTACAGTTGATGAAGTGCTTGATTTCATGGGTCGTGTTTGTATTATAACTAAATTCTTTTTGTTTGTTTTTGCCCAAGCTACAGATACTGCAATTAGTGCAAGTGTAAAAGCCATGGGGGCCTGTGGTAACCATGTCTTATTGGTGTTGTTTGTAATGTAACTAGGGCATAATGTTTTTCGCAGTGTGCGTCCTCTCCTGTATATAAGAGATGGATTGGCATTAATGAATGGGCGAAGAGCTGGTACTTCTAACAGAAGATGCCAATGTTTTTTAAAACTTTAAAGATTTTATCACTGTGTGCCGTGTAGTTGGTAAAGAAAGCAATGTTTTCCCTCTGAGGTGCCCTGTCTGTCTTCTTGCCTTGATTGTTGGTCAATGTATCTGTCCTGGGTAGGCTCATTACCCTTTGTTCTGCCTTATCAAGGGTTCTACAATCATACCCCCTTTGTCTGAAACGCCCTTTGATGTCAAAGATGTTTGTCGTGAAGTTGGCCTCCTCACTACAGGCTCGTCGTGCCTGGTCCATCTCCCCATATGGTATGTTGGAGATAACAGACTTGGCATGGGCGCTATCTGCGTGTAGGATGCTGTTGCAGGATGTTAATTTCCTATATAGAGTGCTGTGTACTAGTGCCTCTTTTATGTAGAAATGGATATCTAAAAAATCAATGTATTTAGTGTTATGTTGCATGGTCAGTTCTACATTGAAAGCGTTGTCATTAAGGTAGACCAAGTACTCCTGTAAGAGCACTTCAGGGCCCAACCATAGACAGATGATGTCGTCTATGTACCTCCCCAATAGACAATATGTTTAGTCCAGGGAGAGGCACATTTGGCCCAGGCGTGCTCCTTCTCAAACCAGCCCATGAAAAGCCCGGCGTACGAAGGAGCAAACCTGGAACCCATGGCAGTCCCCTGCAGTTGATGGTACCACCTCTCGTCATGTTTAAAAAGTTGTTGGTGAGGATGAGCTCAATCATGTCCATCAGCATGTTGTTGTATGCTTAGTTGTCAGCCCCTTCTGTGTCCAAGTAGTGTCGGATTGCCAGCATCCCAAAATCTTTGCGGATGCATGTGTAGAGGCCAACCACATCAAAGGTGACAAATCTCAGCTCTTCAGACCAAGGGAACCCCTCAAATTTCATCAGGATGTTTTTACTATCCTTCAGATAGGCTGGTAAATTAGTAACATGCTTTTGTAATGACAGGTCTACAAATTCAGATAATCATTCTGTTGGGGATCCTAATCCCCGAAATGATTGGTCTACCAGGTGGAAATTTTCCTCCCTTATGCACCTTAGGCAATATATAAATACACGGATGACGTGCTTTGTCTATATATAGGTACCTAAACTCATCTTCAGTTAATAGGCATTCTTGCCTCCATTCTGTAAGTCTGGTGTTGATAATTGTTTATAGTGCTGGGGTGGGGTTGTGATTGACCAGTTCGTAACATTGTGAGTCACCCAGTTGGCGTGTGATCTCCCCCATGTAGTCCTGTGTATCCATTACTACCACATTCCCACCCTTGTCTGCCTCCCTGATCACGATACCATTGTCATCTCGTAACCTTTGTAGTGCCTCCCTTTCTTTCTTAGACAGGTTAGGGAGTGGGCGTGGTGTATGTTTGTTGAAATATTCAAGTTTTCTCAGTTCTTGTGTTATATTATTACCGAATTTATCAATATTGGCATGGTGACCCCCAGGTGGTACAAACTTGGATTTACATTTCAGACCTGTATCGCGGTTGTAATTTTTCCCAATGTCTAAATCATCCAAGATGGTCTGTATAGGCGTTATCTCATCATTTTCAATAGATAGTAGTGTTTGCACCTCCCGTATGTCCCCAATTGTTCTGTGTGTTGGTGATACATGATGTGTATTAAATACATATTTGACAGGTTGTTGCGAGAAAAATTCTTTTAATTTTAATGTGCGTAAAACTTTATACAGATCAATGTGGACATCCACTAAATCCCCAAATTGTGTTGGACAAAAGCCCAGCCCTTTCTTCAAAACATTACATTCGGACACATCTAAATTCCTACATGACAAATTAATGATCTGTAAGTCAGATTGTGCAATTGGCATTGCCATTAGACCAGTAGCTCCCCCCGTGGTGGGTTCCCCTGTCTGTTCCATCGCTGGAGAGGTTCCTAGTTCTTTTTGGGGCGCAGCAGCATAGAGTGGCTGTCTAACTTTCCTCCCCGACCTTCCCCCTCTCCTGGTTTTTTTACGAACTTCTTTGGCTGTCTGTCCCCTATGCGGAATCTCTCCAATTCCCTTTGGAAGTTGGAGGTCCCCTCGCCTAAAGGGATCTCAGTGTTTGTTGTACTGGATGCAGCACTTTCACTTGATGCCAGTGAACTATTGCTGGCTGATTTGTTTTCTGTACTGTCTTCCCTACCCCTTTTCCTATCATCTATGCTATTGGGATTGTCATATTTTTTGGCAAACGTGTAGATTCTGCCATCCCTGTAATCCCTGTCATCTCTCTTAATTTTCCTCATCTTCTTGTCTCTAAGGTATTGCTGATGTTCTTCTATGACTTTGTTAAGGATAGCATAATTTTTCTCTACTAGGTCCTGGCATTCCATACTTTCTATTTGTTTTTCAAGCTCGTCTATTTCTGCCTGAAGTTTTTGGCCCTTTTCACTAGCATGTTTCACCAATATTTTCATCATTGTATATGATGCCCCTTCTAGGTTATGTTCCCATTCACTGAGGAGGTCCCCGCTCAAGTCCTCAAATGTTGGAAAGATAAGTATTCTGAGACCCCGTAGGATTTTCTTATTATCTATATACTGTTGGAGGGTTATGCCGTCCCACCAACGGGCCAGTTCTTGTTTCTTAACCCTCTCCAATTTAAAAAAACATGAGCGTAGTCCTGTGTTACATTGTTCTTTCGGTGGAGCAGCAGCCGCTGCACTGAAACCTTTGCCGAAGAGATCCTGTGCCATCTCTTCTCTTCTGTCGATCAGTTTTGACATATTTCCAGGAAGCGCAGGGGTGCTGGTTGATCCAAATTAACAATGGGGAATGGATGAGCAACGGGGGATCTGAGTAACCGCATCTCCCTGCTTTATTCCTTAACTTGTATATGAAACTGTAGCGGGTAGTATGATTGGGTGTGCACATACAGCTCCTGCACCTGCCGTTGTTGGATGCCAGCTGCCAGGCAGAGAGAAAACTGTGAAAGTGGTGGAGCGGTGCACTACCAAAGAGTTTTTTCAATAAATCCAAATGTTCAATTTGTTAAGTGGTAATCAATCCTTTATTTTCAATATCAAAATATACAGATTCCAGCCAACGCGTTTCGTTCATACATAAAATGAACTTCTTCAGGGCTGAAAGTTATAATACATAAAAGAAAACATAAGTATAAAATTATATACATATAATGTATTCACACAATATACTTTACTTTAAAAACAAGAGAGGAACTATATACAAAGGCAAAGGTTATTTCAATAGAAGAAGACTCTAAACACAAAAAGGAAACGTAATGGGAGGTGGGAAAACTACAAAACAAAAATGGGAATTCATGGTTGACAGTATGTGGCCTCAAGTGGGAAAAATATAGAAAGACAAAATAGAGTGAAAGGGGAGAAAAAAATAGAGAGGCGAGGGAGTAAGGATGAAGACAAGAATAGAAGGGGGAAAAACAAAACAAAAAATATATATATATATATATAAAAATGGCAGACATTGACAATCTTATAAACGTTTTGTATTGTAATGACCAATGAGCGTTTGATCTGTAAATAGGTTTTTAAATCAAAATGGACCAATATCTGAGAGATGTACTTATTCAAGCTTATGTCAGGAAAAAGAAAAAAAAAACCAAAGTTATAAGTCAGTACCTTTGTAGTTAATGGGAACAACTGGGTCAGGGGCTATTTTCACTAGTGAGTCTATACGGTTCACCCTAAGCATAGCTCATAGTGTCAAAGTAAGAAAGTAGCAGTTGGTCCAGGGCCTAAATGACAGCGCATGATCAGAGAAACCATTAAGCGATACAAATACGGAAAAAGGAGACCAAAGTAAAACAGAGAAAAAGCGCTACATGTACCTACCAAATGGTGATGTGAAGGAGACGCAGGAACACAGGGGCAATGAAGAGCCTTTGGTCTGGGATCATTGGAAAAGGCGTTCGGACTTGAGGGCATGCATTTGGCCCAATTACGTACATCTATGTTCCAAGTTCCTGCTGTCGACGCACAAGTGTTATGCTTTTAAGGCTACCATGATAAGTACCTGATGGTTGTGTCTCTAAGAGAGTAAAAGAAGGTATAATAAAAACCAAGAAGCGACATAGTGTGCAGACACAAGAGATTAATAGGGAATGAGCACCGGTACCAGAAAAATGGCATGAAAGTGTACAGGTACCTGAAAAGTGGCATGACATAAAGGTCATAATAGCTAAAGAAAAAGAAAAAACTGCGTCCGAATAAAGGACGGTTTGCTGACTTGGCGATAGAAGAGGGTAGCAGAGAAAGGCATGTAACAATAAGCCTATGTAAGGAGAGCAGACGCACTTTACAGGCTTCATGATCAAAAACATGGAAAGATGGTACGGTAGTAAAATTAAAACTTTACAAAGCGGTCTCCTAAATGTATGCGTAGAAGTGCCAACTATACCAAAAATATAAATAAAGCAGTGACGCGCTGAAATCACCTATATGAAGGTAATACAATCTAGAAGAAACTAAAGGGTTAGGCTTGTAGTGATGTACAAAACGCATCCCTGTAGTCGCGTTGTTGACAACCCAAAGGACAAGATTCAAGTGGCAGTGGATAAGTAAAGTAAAAAGGTTCCTTAAGTATAAACAAGCTGCTAAGAAGAGAGCTGAGTAACAAATTAAATAGTATGAAAATCACATTGCAGTGAGTGCGCTGTAATTAAATCTCAGACATAAGTTGAAGAAATAGGGTACCAGAGTTAATAAACTGAAAATGAAATAGTCATAAATAGTAAAGTTAAGGTACAAGCACCATAGCCAAAAAATAGTGATAGTAGCCAAGAAGTTATTACAAGAACAGGTGGAGATCTACATACCTGGGGACACAGTCCTATTAGTCTCGTCTGGTCGGCAGTCAATGTTGAACTGGCCGGTCCCACTTCTTGGTTTATAAGAGCACCGTAAGAATGGGCGGGAAAATAATCGGTGAAAGGACACTGTAGAGAGACTATAAGGGAAGAGTGGTGGCCAGCAGAAAAGAGGATGAATCCGCCCTTCCACTAGGTGATAAGGCTGGGGGAAGTGTCAGCACAAGTGTGTGACATGTAAACGGAGGAAAAAGGTAGTGTCAGCACAAGAAGTAAATGGCAAGAGGGTTGCTCAAACCTCGATAATAAGAAAAAAAAAAAAGAGTCAGAACAAGTCGCGGCCGGAATAATATGATAAGTAGCCAATACGGGAAAGAAAAAATGAAGTATCAAGAAGAACACAGAAGAAAGGACCAACCGATTGCATCGGGAAAGTGGAAAGGTATGTAGAATGAGTAAAATTAGTAAATTGGCACATGAGATGAACACAAAAAAGATGTGTCCATCCCATGAGCGGGGGAGGAAACAAATGTCAAGGTTAAGAGGTTAAAAACAGGAGCCTATTATGAAAGGACCTGGTAGGAGGCAAGTATATAAAAGAAGACAAAGGGGGGAGATATGTCTGATGGGTATATGAACTCGGACAGTGGGATGATATAAGAATACTGTGTCCATGGTAAAAAAGCATGGACAGTAAAGAGACATAGGGAAGCAACGAATGATATAAGAAAGCTGTGTCCATGGCGAACCGGCATGGACAGTAGAGAGAAATAAAGACACAACGGTAGTGGCAGACGTATCGCATATCTTAATGAGAAAATAAGTAGGAGAGTGGCGGCTATATCGTAAAGTAAGCCGTCAAAATGGTGAAATGCTTTCCGCATAGTTCTGGCACATAATAGTGCATAGAAAGATATTTTCATAAAAAAGAGGCAGTGTGCACAGCCAAAGAGAGATGGTAGTGCCTCAGGTCAAACCTGTTGTGGCGACAAAGTTAGGGAAGTAGATTTCAGTCTGTGCTAGGTAGCTGTATTGGTCCCAGCCTACCAAAAATTAGGATTGTTTCAAAACTGAATAGCATGCAATTGGTGGTGGAAGTCATGGGAGATCCTAATCCAAGCAAAACCGGTTGATTGATAAGAGAAGGTCAGTGACGCATGAGGATATAAAGCTGTAAGGTACAGCTGAAGTAGGATGTTATGACAGGGAGAATTTAGAGTTAACATGCTTAGAACTACAGTTGAAGTAAGATGATATGATAGGGAGGGTTAAAGATTCACTAGCAAGCCGGGGCTGAGAGGTCATAGATGGGCATCCACCAAAGTAAGATTGGTCTATCTCAGGAAGTAATGAAACTCATTATCGGTGTTGTGCCCTTTGTTTACCGCGTCCAATCTACAGATCCATTTAGCCTCCGTCTGTCGTAGAGTCAGATCCCTGTCTCCCCCCCTTGTGTTTAATGGAATATGGTCGATGCCCAAAAAACTGAATGTGGGGGATCTCTGGTGAATGGTACGATAGTGTTCAGTCATAGGGTATCTTTCATCGCCATTAATGACTGCTCTGCGATGTTCCTGAATCCTGATCTTAAGGCTACGTGTAGTACTACCCACGTAAATCATCTTACAGGGGCACTCCAGAATGTAAATAACATACTGTGTATTACAGTTGATGAAGTGCTTGATTTCATGGGTCGTGTTTGTATTATAACTAAATTCTTTTTGTTTGTTTTTGCCCAAGCTACAGATACTGCAATTAGTGCAAGTGTAAAAGCCATGGGGGCCTGTGGTAACCATGTCTTATTGGTGTTGTTTGTAATGTAACTAGGGCATAATGTTTTTCGCAGTGTGCGTCCTCTCCTGTATATAAGAGATGGATTGGCATTAATGAATGGGCGAAGAGCTGGTACTTCTAACAGAAGATGCCAATGTTTTTAAAAACTTTAAAGATTTTATCACTGTGTGCCGTGTAGTTGGTAAAGAAAGCAATGTTTTCCCTCTGAGGTGCCCTGTCTGTCTTCTTGCCTTGATTGTTGGTCAATGTATCTGTCCTGGGTAGGCTCATTACCCTTTGTTCTGCCTTATCAAGGGTTCTACAATCATACCCCCTTTGTCTGAAACGCCCTTTGATGTCAAAGATGTTTGTCGTGAAGTTGGCCTCCTCACTACAGGCTCGTCGTGCCCGGACCATCTCCCCATATGGTATGTTGGAGATAACAGACTTGGCATGGGCGCTATCTGCGTGTAGGATGCTGTTGCAGGATGTTAATTTCCTATATAGAGTGCTGTGTACTAGTGCCTCTTTTATGTAGAAATGGATATCTAAAAAATCAATGTATTTAGTGTTATGTTGCATGGTCAGTTCTACATTGAAAGCGGTGTCATTAAGGTAGACCAAGTACTCCTGTAAGAGCACTTCAGGGCCCGACCATAGACAGATGATGTCGTCTATGTACCTCCCCCAATAGACAATATGTTTAGTCCAGGGAGAGGCACATTTGGCCCAGGCGTGCTCCTTCTCAAACCAGCCCATGAAAAGCCTGGCGTACGAAGGAGCAAACCTGGAACCCATGGCAGTCCCCTGCAGTTGATGGTACCACCTCTCGTCATGTTTAAAAAAGTTGTTGGTGAGGATGAGCTCAATCATGTCCATCAGCATGTTGTTGTATGCATAGTTGTCAGCCCCTTCTGTGTCCAAGTAGTGTCGGATTGCCAGCATCCCAAAATCTTTGCGGATGCATGTGTAGAGGCCAACCACATCAAAGGTGATCCTGCAACAGCATCCTACACGCAGATAGCACCCATGCCAAGTCTGTTATCTCCAACATACCATATGGGGAGATGGTCCGGGCACGACGAGCCTGTAGTGAGGAGGCCAACTTCACTACAAACATCTTTGACATCAAAGGGCGTTTCAGACAAAGGGGGTATGATTGTTGAACCCTTGATAAGGCAGAACAAAGGGTAATGAGCCTACCCAGGACAGATACATTGACCAACAATCAAGGCAAGAAGACAGACAGGGCACCTCAGAGGGAAAACATTGCTTTCTTTACCAACTACACGGCACACAGTGATAAAATCTTTAAAGTTTTTAAAAACATTGGCATCTTCTGTTAGAAGTACCAGCTCTTCGCCCATTCATTAATGCCAATCCATCTCTTATATACAGGAGAGGACGCACACTGCGAAAAACATTATGCCCTAGTTACATTACAAACAACACCAATAAGACATGGTTACCACAGGCCCCCCATGGCTTTTACACTTGCACTAATTGCAGTATCTGTAGCTTGGGCAAAAACAAACAAAAAGAATTTAGTTATAATACAAACACGACCCATGAAATCAAGCACTTCATCAACTGTAATACACAGTATGTTATTTACATTCTGGAGTGCCCCTGTAAGATGATTTACGTGGGTAGTACTATACGTAGCCTTAAGATCAGGATTCAGGAACATCGCAGAGCAGTCATTAATGGCGATGAAAGATACCCTATGACTGAACACTATCGTACCATTCACCAGAGGTCCCCCACATTCAGTTTTTGGGCATCGACCATATTCCATTAAACACAAGGGGGAGACAGGGATCTGACTCTACGACAGACGGAGGCTAAATGGATCTGTAGATTGGACGCGGTAAACAAAGGGCACAACACCGATAATGAGTTTCATTACTTCCTGAGATAGACCAATCTTACTTCGGTGGATGCCCGTCTATGACCTCTCAGCCCCGGCTTGCTAGTGAATCTTTAACCCTCCCTATCATATCATCTTACTTCAACTGTAGTTCTAAGCATGTTAACTCTTAATTCTCCCTGTCATAACATCCTACTTCAGCTGTACCTTACAGCTTTATATCCTCATGCGTCACTGACCTTCTCTTATCAATCAACCGGTTTTGCTTCGATTAGGATCTCCCATGACTTCCACCACCAATTGCATGCTATTCAGTTTTGAAACAATCCTAATTTTTGGTAGGCTGGGACCAATACAGCTACCTAGCACAGACTGAAATCTACTTCCCCTAACTTTGTCGCCACAACAGGTTTGACCTGAGGCACTACCATCTCTCTTTGGCTGTGCACACTGCCTCTTTTTTATGAAAATATCTTTCTATGCACTATTATGTGCCAGAACTATGCGGAAAGCATTTCACCATTTTGACGGCTTACTTTACGATATAGCCGCCACTCTCCTACTTATTTTCTCATTAAGATATGCGATACGTCTGCCACTACCGTCGTGTCTTTATTTCTATCTACTGTCCATGCCGGTTCGCCATGGACACAGCTTTCTTATATCATTCGTTGCTTCCCTATGTCTCTTTACTGTCCATGCTTTTTTACCATGGACACAGTATTCTTATATCGTCCCACTGACCGAGTTCATATACCCATCAGACATATCTCCCCCCTTTGTCTTCTTTTATATACTTGCCTCCTACCAGGTCCTTTCATAATAGGCTCCTGTTTTTAACCTCTTAACCTTGACATTTGTTTCCTCCCCCGCTCATGGGATGGACACATCTTTTTTGTGTTCATCTCATGTGCCAATTTACTAATTTTACTCATTCTACATACCTTTCCACTTTCCCGATGCGATCGGTTGGTCCTTTCTTCTGTGTTCAACTTGATACTTCATTTTTTCTTTCCCGTATTGGCTACTTATCATATTATTCCAACCGCGACTTGTGCTGACTCTTTTTTTTTTTTCTTATTATCGAGGTTTGAGCAACCCTCTTGCCATTTACTTCTTGTGCTGACACTACCTTTTTCCTCCGTTTACATGTCACACACTTGTGCTGACACTTCCCCCAGCCTTATCACCTAGTGGAAGGGCGGATTCATCCTCTTTTCTGCTGGCCACCACTCTTCCCTTATAGTCTCTCTTCAGTGTCCTTTCACTGATTATTTTCCCGCCCATTCTTACGGTGCTCTTATAAACCAAGAAGTGGGACCGGCCAGTTCAACATTGACTGCCGACCAGACGAGACTAATAGGACTGTGTCCCCAGGTATGTAGATCTCTACCTGTTCTTGTAATAACTTCTTGGCTACTATCACTATTTTTTGGCTATGGTGCTTGTACCTTAACTTTACTATTTATGACTATTTCATTTTCAGTTTATTAACTCTGGTACCCTATTTCTTCAACTTATGTCTGAGATTTAATTACAGCGCACTCACTGCAATGTGATTTTCATACTATTTAATTTGTTACTCAGCTCTCTTCTTAGCAGCTTGTTTATACTTAAGGAACCTTTTTACTTTACTTATCCACTGCCACTTGAATCTTGTCCTTTGGGTTGTCAACAACGCGACTACAGGGATGCGTTTTGTACATCACTACAAGCCTAACCCTTTAGTTTCTTCTAGATTGTATTACCTTCATATAGGTGATTTCAGCGCGTCACTGCTTTATTTATATTTTTGGTATAGTTGGCGCTTCTACGCATACATTTAGGAGACCGCTTTGTAAAGTTTTAATTTTACTACCGTACCATCTTTCCATGTTTTTGATCATGAAGCCTGTAAAGTGCGTCTGCTCTCCTTACATAGGCTTATTGTTACATGCCTTTCTCTGCTACCCTCTTCTATCGCCAAGTCAGCAAACCGTCCCTTATTCGGACGCAGTTTTTCTTTTTCTTTAGCTATTATGACCTTTATGTCATGCCACTTTTCAGGTACCTGTACACTTTCATGCCATTTTTCTGGTACCGGTGCTCATTCCCTATAAATCTCTTGTGTCTGCACACTATGTCGCTTCTTGGTTTTTAATATACCTTCTTTTACTCTCTTAGAGACACAACCATCAGGTACTTATCATGGTAGCCTTAAAAGCATAACACTTGTGCGTCGACAGCAGGAACTTGGAACATAGATGTACGTAATTGGGCCAAATGCATGCCCTCAAGTCCGAACGCCTTTTCCAATGATCCCAGACCAAAGGCTCTTCATTGCCCCTGTGTTCCTGCGTCTCCTTCACATCACCATTTGGTAGGTACATGTAGCGCTTTTTCTCTGTTTTACTTTGGTCTCCTTTTTCCGTATTTGTATCGCTTAATGGTTTCTCTGATCATGCGCTGTCATTTAGGCCCTGGACCAACTGCTACTTTCTTACTTTGACACTATGAGCTATGCTTAGGGTGAACCGTATAGACTCACTAGTGAAAATAGCCCCTGACCCAGTTGTTCCCATTAACTACAAAGGTACTGACTTATAACTTGTTTTTTTTTTTTCTTTTTCCTGACATAAGCTCGAATAAGTACATCTCTCAGATATTGGTCCATTTTGATTTATATACCTATTTACAGATCAAACGCTCATTGGTCATTACAATACAAAACGTTTATAAGATTGTCAATGTCTGCCATTTTTATATATTTATATATATATATATTTTTTTATATTTCCATGTTTTTCCCCCTTCTATTCTTGTCTTCATCCTTACTCCCTCGCCTCTCTATTTTTTTCTCCCCTTTCACTCTATTTTGTCTTTCTATATTTTTCCCACTTGAGGCCACATACTGTCGACCATGAATTCCCATTTTTGTTTTGTAGTTTTCCCACCTCCCATTACGTTTCCTTTTTGTGTTTAGAGTCTTCTTCTATTGAAATAACCTTTGCCTTTGTATATAGTTCCTCTCTTGTTTTTAAAGTAAAGTATATTGTGTGAATACATTATATGTATATATTTTTATACTTATGTTTTCTTTTATGTATTATAACTTTCAGCCCTGAAGAAGTTCATTTTATGTATGAACGAAACGCATTGGCTGGAATCTGTATATTTTGATATTAAAAATAAAGGATTGATTACCACTTAACAAATTGAACATTTGGATTTATTGAAAAAAACTCTTTGGTAGTGCACCGCTCCACCACTTTCACAGTTTTCTCTCTGCCTGGCAGCTGGCATCCAACAACGGCAGGTGCAGGAGCTGTATGTGCACACCCAATCATACTACCCGCTACAGTTTCATATACAAGAAAAGGAATAAAGCAGGGAGGTGCGGTTACTCAGATCCGCCGTTGCTCATCCATTCCCCATTGTTAATTTGGATCAACCAGCACCCCTACGCTTCCTGGAAATATGTCAAAACTGATCGACAGAAGAGAAGAGATGGCACAGGATCTCTTCGGCAAAGGTTTCAGTGCAGCAGCTGCTGCTCCACCGAAAGAACAATGTAACACAGGACTACGCTCATGTTTTTTTAAATTGGAGAGGGTTAAGAAACACGAACTGGCCCGTTGGTGGAACGGCATAACCCTCCTACAGTATATAGATAATAAGAAAATCCCACGGGGTCTCAGAATACTTATCTTTCCAACGTTTGAGGACTTGAGCGGGGACCTCCTCAGTGAATGGGAACATAACCTAGAAGGGGCATCATATACGATGATGAAAATATTGGTGAAACATGCTAGTGAAAAGGGCCAAAAACTTCAGGCAGAAATAGACGAGCTTGAAAAACAAATAGAAAGTATGGAATGCCAGGACCTAGTAGAGAAAAATTATGCTATCCTTAACAAAGTCATAGAAGAACATCAGCAATACCTTAGAGACAAGAAGATGAGGAAAGTTAAGAGAGATGACAGGGATTACAGGGATGGCAGAATCTACACGTTTGCCAAAAAATATGACAATCCCAATAGCATAGATGATAGGAAAAGGGGTAGGGAAGACAGTACAGAAAACAAATCAGCCAGCAATAGTTCACTGGCATCAAGTGAAAGTGCTGCATCCAGTACAACAAACACTGAGATCCCTTTAGGCGAGGGGACCTCCAACTTCCAAAGGGAACTGGAGAGATTCCGCATAGGGGACAGACAGCCAAAGAAGTTCGTAAAAAACCAGGAGAGGGGGAAGGTCGGGAGGAAAGTTAGACAGCCACTCTATGCTGCTGCGCCCAAAAAGAAATAGGAACCTCTCCAGCGATGGAACAGACAGGGGAACCCACCACGGTGGGAGCTACTGGTCTAATGGCAATGCCAATTGCACAATCTGACTTACAGATCATTAATTTGTCATGTAGGAATTTAGATGTGTCCGAATGTAATGTTTTGAAGAAAGGGCTGGGCTTTTGTCCAACACAATTTGGGGATTTAGTGGATGTCCACATTGATCTGTATAAATTTTTACGCACATTAAAATTAAAAAAAAATTCTCGCAACAACCTGTCAAATATGTATTTAATACACATCATGTATCACCAACACACAGAACAATTGGGGACATATGGGAGGTGCAAACACTACTATCTATTGAAAATGATGAGATAACGCCTATACAGACCATCTTGGATGATTTAGACATTGGGGAAAATTACAACCGCGATACAGGTCTGAAATGTAAATCCAAGTTTGTACCACCTGGGGGTCACCATGCCAATATTGAGAAATGCGGTAATAATATAACACAAGAACTGAGAAAACTTGAATATTTCAACAAACATACACCACGCCCACTCCCTAACCTGTCTAAGAAAGAAAGGGAGGCACTACAAAGGTTACGAGATGACAATGGTATTGTGATCAGGGAGGCAGACAAGGGTGGGAATGTGGTAGTAATGGATACACAGGACTACATGGGGAGATCACACGCCAACTGGGTGACTCACAATGTTACGAACTGGTCAATCACAACCCCACCCCAGCACTACAAACAATTATCAACACCAGACTTACAGAATGGAGGCAAGAATGCCTATTAACTGAAGATGAGTTTAGGTTCCTATACATAGACAAAGCACGTCATCCGTGTATTTATATTTTGCCTAAGGTGCATAAGGGAGGAAAATTTCCACCTGGTAGACCAATCATTTCGGGGATAGGATCCCCAACAGAACGATTATCTGAATTTGTAGACCTGTCATTACAAAAGCATGTTACTAATTTACCAGCCTATCTGAAGGATAGTAAAGACATCCTGATGAAATTTGAGGGGTTCCCTTGGTCTGAAGAGCTGAGATTTGTCACCTTTGATGTGGTTGGCCTCTACACATGCATCCGCAAAGATTTTGGGAAGCTGGCAATCCGACACTACTTGGACACAGAAGGGGGTGACAACTATGCATACAACAACATGCTGATGGACATGATTGAGCTCATCCTCACCAACAACTTTTTTAAACATGACGAGAGGTGGTACCATCAACTGCAGGGGACTGCCATGGGTTCCAGGTTTGCTCCTTCGTACGCCGGGCTTTTCATGGGCTGGTTTGAGAAGGAGCACGCCTGGGAAAAATGTGCCTCTCCCTGGACTAAACATATTGTCTATTGGGGGAGGTACATAGACGACATCATCTGTCTATGGTCGGGCCCTGAAGTGCTCTTACAGGAGTACTTGGTCTACCTTAATGACAACGCTTTCAATGTAGAACTGACCATGCAACATAACACTAAATACATTGATTTTTTAGATATCCATTTCTACATAAAAGAGGCACTAGTACACAGCACTCTATATAGGAAATTAACATCCTGCAACAGCATCCTACACGCAGATAGCGCCCATGCCAAGTCTGTTATCTCCAACATACCATAACAAGATGGTCCGGGCACGATGAGCCTGTAGTGAGGAGGCCAACTTCACGACAAACATCTTTGACATCAAAGGGCGTTTCAGACAAAGGGGGTATGATTGTAGAACCCTTGATAAGGCAGAACAAAGGGTAATGAGCCTACCCAGGACAGATACATTGACCAACAATCAAGGCAAGAAGACAGACAGGGCACCTCAGAGGGAAAACATTGCTTTCTTTACCAACTACACGGCACACAGTGATAAAATCTTTAAAGTTTTTAAAAACATTGGCATCTTCTGTTAGAAGTACCAGCTCTTCGCCCATTCATTAATGCCAATCCATCTCTTATATACAGGAGTGGACGCACACTGCGAAAAACATTATGCCCTAGTTACATTACAAACAACACCAATAAGACATGGTTACCACAGGCCCCCATGGCTTTTACACTTGCACTAATTGCAGTATCTGTAGCTTGGGCAAAAACAAACAAAAAGAATTTAGTTATAATACAAACACGACCCATGAAATCAAGCACTTTATCAACTGTAATACACAGTATGTTATTTACATTCTGGAGTGCCCCTGTAAGATGATTTACGTGGGTAGTACTATACGTAGCCTTAAGATCAGGATTCAGGAACATCGCAGAGCAGTCATTAATGGCGATGAAAGATACCCTATGACTGAACACTATCGTACCATTCACCAGAGGTCCCCCACATTCAGTTTTTTGGGCATCGACCATATTCCATTAAACACAAGGGGGGGAGACAGGGATCTGACTCTACGACAGACGGAGGCTAAATGGATCTGTAGATTGGACGTGGTAAACAAAGGGCACAACACCGATAATGAGTTTCATTACTTCCTGAGATAGACCAATCTTACTTCGGTGGATGCCCGTCTATGACCTCTCAGCCCCGGCTTGCTAGTGAATCTTTAACCCTCCCTATCATATCATCTTACTTCAACTGTAGTTCTAAGCATGTTAACTCTTAATTCTCCCTGTCATAACATCCTACTTCAGCTGTACCTTACAGCTTTATATCCTCATGCGTCACTGACCTTCTCTTATCAATCAACCGGTTTTGCTTGGATTAGGATCTCCCATGACTTCCACCACCAATTGCATGCTATTCAGTTTTGAAACAATCCTAATTTTTTGGTAGGCTGGGACCAATACAGCTACCTAGCACAGACTGAAATCTACTTCCCCTAACTTTGTCGCCACAACAGGTTTGACCTGAGGCACTACCATCTCTCTTTGGCTGTGCACACTGCCTCTTTTTATGAAAATATCTTTCTATGCACTATTATGTGCCAGAACTATGCGGAAAGCATTTCACCATTTTGACGGCTTACTTTACGATATAGCCGCCACTCTCCTACTGATTTTCGCATTAAGATATGCGATACGTCTGCCACTACCGTCGTGTCTTTATTTCTCTCTACTGTCCATGCCGGTTCGCCATGGACACAGCTTTCTTATATCATTCGTTGCTTCCCTATGTCTCTTTACTGTCCATGCTTTTTTACCATGGGCACAGTATTCTTATATCATCCCACTGACCGAGTTCATATACCCATCAGACATATCTCCCCCCTTTGTCTTCTTTTATATACTTGCCTCCTACCAGGTCCTTTCATAATAGGCTCCTGTTTGTAACCTCTTAACCTTGACATTTGTTTCCTCCCCCGCTCATGGGATGGACACATCTTTTTTGTGTTCATCTCATGTGCCAATTTACTAATTTTACTCATTCTACATACCTTTCCACTTTCCCGATGCGATCGGTTGGTCCTTTCTTCTGTGTTCTTCTTGATACTTCATTTTTTCTTTCCCGTATTGGCTACTTATCATATTATTCCGGCCGCGACTTGTTCTGACTCTTTTTTTTTTTTCTTATTATCGAGGTTTGAGCAACCCTCTTGCCATTTACTTCTTGTGCTGACACTACCTTTTTCCTCCGTTTACATGTCACACACTTGTGCTGACACTTCCCCCAGCCTTATCACCTAGTGGAAGGGTGGATTCATCCTCTTTTCTGCTGGCCACCACTCTTCCCTTATAGTCTCTCTTCAGTGTCCGTTCACCGATTATTTTCCGCCCATTCTTACGGTGCTCTTATAAACCAAGAAGTGGGACCGGCCAGTTCAACATTGACTGCCGACCAGACGAGACTAATTGGACTGTGTCCACAGGTATGTAGATCTCCACCTGTTCTTGTAATAACTTCTTGGCTACTATCACTATTTTTTGGCTATGGTGCTTGTACCTTAACTTTACTATTTATGACTATTTCATTTTCAGTTTATTAACTCTGGTACTCTATTTCTTCAACTTATGTCTGAGATTTAATTACAGCGCACTCACTGCAATGTGATTTTTATACTATTTAATTTGTTACTCAGCTCTCTTCTTAGCAGCTTGTTTATACTTAAGGAACCTTTTTACTTTACTTATCCACTGCCACTTGAATCTTGTCCTTTGGGTTGTCAACAACGCGACTACAGGGATGCGATTTGTACATCACTACAAGCCTAACCCTTTAGTTTCTTCTAGATTGTATTACCTTCATATAGGTGATTTCAGCGCGTCACTGCTTTATTTATATTTTTGGTATAGTTGGCGCTTCTACGCATACATTTAGGAGACCGCTTTGTAAAGTTTTAATTTTACTACCGTACCATCTTTCCATGTTTTTGATCATGAAGCCTGTAAAGTGCGTCTGCTCTCCTTACATAGGCTTAATGTTACATGCCTTTCTCTGCTACCCTCTTCTATCGCCAAGTCAGCAAACCGTCCTTTATTCGATCGCAGTTTTTTCTTTTTCTTTAGCTATTATGACCTTTATGTCATGCCACTTTTCAGGTACATGTACACTTTCATGCCATTTTTCTGGTACCGGTGCTCATTCCCTATAATTCTCTTGTGTCTGCACACTATGTCGCTTCTTGGTTTTTAATATACCTTCTTTTACTCTCTTAGAGACACAACCATCAGGTACTTATCATGGTAGCCTTAAAAGCATAACACTTGTGCGTCGACAGCAGGAACTTGGAACATAGATGTACGTAATTGGGCCAAATGCATGCCCTCAAGTCCGAACGCCTTTTCCAATGATCCCAGACCAAAGGCTCTTCATTGCCTCTGTGTTCCTGCGTCTCCTTCACATCACCATTTGGTAGGTACATGTAGCGCTTTTTCTCTGTTTTACTTTGGTCTCCTTTTTCCGTATTTGTATCGCTTAATGGTTTCTCTGATCATGCGCTGTCATTTAGGCCCTGGACCAACTGCTACTTTCTTAATTTGACACTATGAGCTATGCTTAGGGTGAACCGTATAGACTCACTAGTGAAAATAGCCCCTGACCCAGTTGTTCCCATTAACTACAAAGGTACTGACTTATAACTTGTTTTTTTTTTCTTTTTCCTGACATAAGCTCGAATAAGTACATCTCTCAGATATTGGTCCATTTTGATTTATATACCTATTTACAGATCAAACGCTCATTGGTCATTACAATACAAAACGTTTATAAGATTGTCAATGTCTGCCATTTTTATATATTTATATATATATTTTTTTTTTGTTATATTTCCATGTTTTTCCCCCTTCTATTCTTGTCTTCATCCTTACTCCCTCGCCTCTCTATTTTTTTCTCCCCTTTCACTCTATTTTGTCTTTCTATATTTTTTCCACTTGAGGCCACATACTGTCGACCATGAATTCCCATTTTTGTTTTGTAGTTTTCCCACCTCCCATTACGTTTCCTTTTTGTGTTTAGAGTCTTCTTCTATTGAAATAACCTTTGCCTTTGTATATAGTTCCTCTCTTGTTTTTAAAGTAAAGTATATTGTGTGAATACATTATATGTATATATTTTTATACTTATGTTTTCTTTTATGTATTATAACTTTCAGCCCTGAAGAAGTTCATTTTATGTATGAACGAAACGCGTTGGCTGGAATCTGTATATTTTGATATTGAAAATAAAGGATTGATTACCACTTAACAAATTGAACATTTGGATTTATTGAAAAAAACTCTTTGGTAGTGCACCGCTCCACCACTTTCACAGTTTTCTCTCTGGCTGGCAGCTGGCATCCAACAACGGCAGGTGCAGGAGCTGTATGTGCACACCCAATCATACTACCCGCTACAGTTTCATATACAAGAAAAGGAATAAAGCAGGGAGGTGCGGTTACTCAGATCCGCGGTTGCTCATCCATTCCCCTCTGTTTGCAAAATGGTTTCTTGAGGTAAGCACTCACTGATGACATCGGTGTGTTTTGCCCGAAGATCTTGAGTTCATGACCCCACCAGGGACGAATTAAAATGAGTCTGATCAAACAGACAGCACTAAATTTAGTGACAGTAACATCTACTATCTACAGCTTTTGCAAACAGCAAAACTGTGGAAATGCGTGTTTTAAAAACGCTAATTAATATTCTAAAATTAATCAAAACCAAAAATGATCCCTTTCATCAGTGTTCTGAATGCCACTAAAATATAATACATAGCTGTATCCCCAAATGAACATTTCTAGTTCTTGATGCACAATTTGTATATGGTTACAGAATCATTAATAAAGACATCCAACATATATATTTTTTATGTAATTGACACATTACCGTCATATGTAGCACCTTGTCTAGAGTAGACATATGACAATTGCACTTCTGAAGTAGTTTTGGAATGCTCCGCATTGCACCAGTGATCATTCTGTTGGGTAATTTGCATTGCATGACTGAAATTAATACTATTTTCAGTCTTGTTTGTAAACAGATTGTAAAAAAAACCTCTTCCTCTTCCAAATGTTGGCTATCTTTATACAGTATTTACAATAGTAATGTTTTCTTAATTTGAGCACTTCCTTCCCCTAGTTCGGATTTTGATATCTGGACGTTGTGCAAAATTTCATTAGCTCATTTCATGTCTGAATAAGGAGAAATTAAGCTCGCCAGAACCTTTGGCTATTCAGTAAAATAACACAGTAGGCGATTTTATGAAAGACACTTGCTATGTAGGTTTCTTTGAGATTTTAATTATTTTTTGTTGAGCCTTGCATGAAGCACCTTCTATGAGTGTAGCACCATTTTTCCTAGGAGGTTAATTTCACAATCTATTTTCTTTGTTTACTGTGTGAATTGACGAGAGTCCTTTGTCAACAGGGGGGACATTTCTGGACTGGCGGACAGATTTAAGTGCCTTCTATTCACTCTTGTAAAGCCCAGACCCTGTTCCTCCCCAAGCTATGCTCTAATGGCGAGGAAGGACTCAGCCAAGTCACTGCATTGCTGTGGGACATTGGCCGACTCTCGATCCAGATCAAATTGGAGCTCAGACAAGTGAGCTGCTTTTTGATTGTCCAAGTCTGGGTGCAACTCTGTGCAGAGCATGAGTTACTTAAACATGTACTCCCACACTGCTCCTGTGCTTGCAATGCCAGAAGACCTCTACACCGCTCTAGGTCTTACACTGCTTCTGGACTCCCTGCACTGCTCATGTGTCTCCTGCACTGCTCCTGTACTCCCTTTGTTGTGCTTGTGTGTTTTATGATGCTTCTGCTCTCCATGCTCTTTCGTTTTTTCTTAACTTTGTACGTTACTCTTGCACTGGCTTTCACCGCTCTTGGACATCCATGCACAATTCCTGAATTCGGCAATGTTCCTGCACTCAACTGCACTTGTCTTGGTCTGATGACACTGCTCATATGTTTCCTGTATTTTAATGCTACTCCATGCACTGCTGAGGAACCCGACAGCTGCCTCATTTCCATTATTATCTGTATAAGAACTCTCTCCTGCACTGCCTAGCAGTGCCTAGATAACTTAGATATTTTGTTGGCTGTGTGCACAACTGTGTATTTACGCACAATATAGGGCCAGAGCAGCACTCGTATCCATAGTAAAGTCTGTGATATAAAAGTGATATTTTTCTGCCTAGTTGGGTTTGTGCCTGCCACCTACGATCCTCAAAATTACTTTAAAACGTGATTTTTGAGGACTGTAGATCTGTAACCAGACAGCAAGGAATAGTCTTTTCCTCGCTTCAGGAAACTATAATTAAATGAATGAAAGAAGTCAATTGACTTTACGAGTACTTATGCGTTCAAACACACAAAAGGTGATGGGAGGATTGCTTGCAAATAGTCTAATCCACTGCTAATCACTCTGGGAAAACATTCCAACCCATTGTTTTACACCCACACTTCCACTCTAGACAGATGTTCATCTAATGCAAATCAGTACTGCCCTTGCTTCTCTGGGGAAGAGTCGATCCCAAACTGCTGGGTGAGACCTCCTCCAGAAAGGAACACAAGAAACCACAGATGGTTTTGGCCTTGTTAGAACTCGTGAGTAAAGTATAACTTGCATCCTGTGCAGGGTCAGTACTTTTTGCTTAAGGCGGGTACCTGATGATGACACATACTCTAGAAGTGGGTTAGGGTAAGAAATATGTTGATAGGTAGCTAGAAGACAATAAACTATTCTCTGTTTTCATGATTTATGATAAATCTCAGGTTGTTTACACACTTTACCTGGGAACTTTAATCTTAGCTTACTGACTGGATTTTATGGCACATTCCTTGGTCAGCAGACTTGGCCCAGATTTACAAAGCTATGTATGACACCACAGGGCAGCTAACAAAGTTGCTGTGGTGATTTGTGTCAACTTGAGTGAGCAGTACTGCACCACATCTACAAAGAAGTGGTGGACTTCTGCTCTCTCCCTGTGCTGGCACACTTACTGCAGATGGGCACCCATGCAGGCAACCTTGCGCCATAGTACAAGGGTGTCTGCATAGTTTTTGTGCAGGAGGGGCTCTCTTCCTGGAAAAAAACTATGCTAAAAGGCAATTTCCTCTTTGTGATGCAGCACACATTCAAAGAAAGAATAATAAGGAGAAATAAAAATATTTCTTCTCGTTACACTAAGGGAGGCACATCATTTTGGGACAAATCCATGTCTACATGCCTTAGTAGATATGGATTTGCATCAAAATCCATGGGTTGATGCTGAGTAGCGTCCATGCACCACCCATGGAATGCCTCCCTGAAGCAAAAAAATGGAATGCCCGCATTACACTGCCTTGCATTACTTTTGGGGAGAAACCAACGCAAAACGCCATTTATGTTAGTCAGTAAATACCAACCTGTAATTTGCATCAGGTCAGCATTAAAAAAGTAACACAAACCCAAAGCAAAATCTTTGAAAATCTAGGCCTTGGTCCTTGCCTGATGTTGCTTCACATCTCAGGTAAATATGAACTGTAGTCTTCAAGTATTTGATTCAGTTTCAAATTTTTGTAGGAGTCTTTAAATTGAAATGCCACGTTGGTGTGCTACTTTCTGTTTGGAGTTCAGATTGGAAAGCGTGTGGTCACGTTAGCGCTTGGTTTAAGTAGGGCTTCTCGCTATCTCGCTATCGTAAGCGAACAGCAGTGCTTAATTTGTAAAAAGAAATAGGTGCCAAGTCCCTCGTCAAGAGGCCCCTGCAGCTTGCACTGTACATTGGCCCACCAGCACTGCCAATGACTGTACCAACAAAACTACTATCCAGCACACTCCTTCAAGTCTGACAATTTAGACTATTGCAGACCTCCCAAGCCTCTAAGAATGGCTTGGGGAGCAGGTAATAGTCATTTTAAGGTATATTGAATCAATAAACAAGTGTTGTAGTGCTCATCTCTAAATGAGATAGACAGCGCCACAACGTGGCAGACCGTCACAAGTGCAGGTGTTGATAATTAAGTGCTAGGTGCCTGGAAACCACTGCCTCAAATTAAGCTTCTGGCAAACAGTAAGTTCTTTGCCTAATAAGTAGCTCCTATAGTGTTACAGTTTCGTAGATAACAGGACTCGCGTTTCAACAGCATATTGTTTATCCAGGTTCTGCTGAGAAATTATGAAAATGTTGATAGAGAAAACTGGAACAGAAGCCTGATTAAAAAGAATATTAGGTGAATCGAGGCACACTAGTTGGCAGCTGCACAAGCGCATCCTCCCCATTAAACAAGATCATGTTTTGCTGTAAGTGATAACACTTTCACTTGTCCAAGATCATGCCAGTTGCTCGGCCTTTATTACTGAACATTATAAATACTTTGTTGTAGGGATTTCCAACTGGCTAGTGGCTCCCCTATTTATCTTTTATATTTTTAGAACTTCTGATCGTTCAGTTCTGCTGTGTTCCAAGGTCAGCACAGATCTCAGTCATAAAGTTACTCTTGTAAAAAGGCTTGTTTTCCTTTGCAATGCTACTCTTGCTTCTTTTGGAACTAGCCAACCTCTTTTCTACGTCTCCGGACTGATACAGGCAGGGAGGAGCTACATATCAATAAGTGTTCATTGCAAATTCACCCTAGTGCCCTTACTTTCCCAATCTGAAGTGTCCAAAATTTTGTACTGGCTACACAAAGAACTGAAAGGTTAGATAATCAGCTTCATCTCTTCAAATGAAGTCCTGGGGCCTGATTACGATGTCAGACGGACCGCCACCGACGGCCTGTCGGTGGCAGCCCGTCCTACATCTGGTGCTGGGGTCCGACCACCGCATTATGATGCTGGCGGTCGGAGGCAGTGGGCAGAGGGATCGACCGACGCGTCTGATGGGCTCAAGGAGCCAGTCGGACCATAGGTCAGAGTGTAATACCCTACAATAGGGGCGGTGTCTGCGCAGGCCCCGCCGTAGGAATTACGATGTCCCTTTCCGACAGCCTTTCCATGGTGGTCCGACCGCCATAGAAAGGCTGTCAGAAAGGGACTTTGGGGGCCCTAGCAGGGCCCCCGTACCACCTGGACCTCCGCTATGGGGCCCATGGTGCCCCCCAAAACATCCATGCACCCTGTGCCAGGCACCAGATGGTGCCTGCCACATGGTTCAGGGATGTTTCCAAACATGTCTTTTTGCATTGAGGTTTGTGTTGCAGCCCTTTTCTGGGCCGCAGCACAAGCCTCAATGCAAAAAGGCATGTTTTCAACCGCCTACAGGGTGGTCGGATAATAATTTGGAGGTTGGGACTGCCGCCTACTTGTCGAGCGGTACCATCCCGAAACGATGTCCGACCAGCATCGTAATGAGGGCCCTGGTCTTTTATTATTAGATTTGGGTTGATGGAAGCCCATGCCTGAATAAGTGCAATACAGTATGAAAATAGCTACTTAGCTCTCAGCAGTGTGTATTTTTTCAGAGTGTTTTTTGCTTATGCATAAACTACACACCTAGGGCAGCCTGAACTACTATTCTTTGCACTGTGCTGCCTCAGAAAGTAACCAAACATTCTGGCCTGACTACTGCCATGTCACAGTTCACCACTGAATTATTGAGTACAACACATATGTTGAGGTATGGTACCTTCATAGGTTCCGTGCTTACACTTTTGGCAGCAGGGGCTGTAATAAACTGCCCATAATGTGCTTGTAATGTATCGCAGTTGCAGGTCCATGTAGTTTGGAAAACCTGGATTTGTAGTAGATCTAGGGCATACGGGCAGCCAGCTCACTGCCGCCCATGGGCCTATATTTGGAAAACATTTAATTTGAAAGAATGCCTCAGTAGATAATAGTAGCTCTCACCACAGCTGTGCTTCACCTATTTGTGGTAGCGAGGCACATGGGAACGCAGGTGAACAATGGCGTGCAGTGGCAATGAGAAGTTGTAGCTCTCCTTATTCTCTTCGGTCACGCGGACCTCCGCTAGGCTGCGGCCACCCTTTATGGACTGTGGAAAATGAGCTGTATAGTAGATTTTTTCCGGCTCAGTTCAAGCCATAAAAGTAGGCCAAGACATCTCTTTTTGCTTCCTTCTTGCCTTTGTGGGTTCTTCAGATTAGGTCATCTGGGAGCTCAGTCAGACCTCACATCAAGCTCGTGATATCTCTTCCCTATTGACTTCCAATCAAATGACTGTCTCTCAGAAAAATTTCCACTCATTCCTCAGGAGAATTATGTCAGTGGAAGTGGGGGTGCCCCGAGTTCATTCACACCGTGCAAATTGAATATATTTTTTCAGCGCATGCTATTTTATTTGAAAAATTTAACATTCTGTTATTTTTTGCTAACTGTGCTGCAATAGTGTAGTATGCTGATCTTTTTGTCTCGACATCCAGTCTGAAAAGACACACCAGTCTTCAATTACATGGTGATTCTAAATGCCATATTTTGTGTGAAGGACTACACTTCTATCAGCAGAGGTTTTTATTGCCAACAAATGGATGAGGTGTCCTCCCACCTCTTTGGTGATGAAGAGTAAGAATTGTAACAAAATCTCAGGTATGAGCGTGAAGGACAAGGGCAAGTGTGTCTGAGAGTGATGATAAGCGTTCCCTGAATTGGAGGCGCTTTCCCAGCTATTTCAGAAAGTTGCGGTCCGGAGAGTAGTAACAGTGCTCAGTCTTACTATGCAAGAGGCGTGGGGAGAATTTAAACAAAATTATAGCATCCAGTACGGCAGTACTGGTGAATCAAAAGCAGCCCTGGCAAAAATGTTAAAACCAGCCCCTCTCCGCTTGTCTCCTTGCACTATCTCTCCCTTTCTATATATTTCTTAATATGTTAATTGTGTTATTATTTTTTATTTTAATTATATTTTAATTGTGGGCTGCTAGGTATGTAGGAGTATAGTGTGGGAATTTAATTAAATATTAAATGAATAGCATTTTTTATATTAATTAATTAATAAAAATCGTTATGTGAACTGTTTATTTGTTTTTTAAATGTATATCTATATATATATAATTTTATAATAAGAGTTTCATATTTTTGTTCAATTAATACAGTTATTAAAATATAGTATGTGTTTGAAGTAAAGTTCTTTCCCTACTGCTACACAGACTGGAATGAAAATAGTAAATGTTATCCTTCCTGAGCCCAACGCTTTCCCTACTGTTGCACAGACTGGGGTGGGAATAGTAATTTTTACCCCTCCTTAGTACAATGCTTTCCCTACTGTTGCACCGACTGGAGTGGGAATAGTAAATTTTACCCTTCTGTAGTCCAACGCTTTGCCTACTGTTGCACCGAATGGAGTGGGAGTAGTGATTTTTACCCCTCCAAAGTCCAACACTTTCTCTACTGCTGCATAGACTGGAGTGGGAAAAGTAAATTTTACCCTTCCTGAGTCTAAAGCTTTCCCTCCTGTTGCAGAGAATGGAGTGGGTATAGTATATTTATTCTTTCTAGAATTCAGTAGTTTTGCAAATATTGTTTAGATATATTATCATTATGTTTTTCTGTATTTAATTTTATATTTTTTATATATATATATTTTTGTAATTTTTAAGATATTTTTAGTAAAACATATTTTTTACTTTTTTATGTATAATTATTTTTGCAATTTCATAAATATATGTATATATATATATATATATATATATATATATATATATATATATATTTTTTTTTTCAAACAAATTGCTCAGAGGCAAGGACGCACTCGACAAACAGATGGTTACCAAAACCTTTATTTTTCTCAAGCCGGCAAATGCATTCCAAGATTCTTATCGCCTGACGCGTTTCGAAGCATTTCACTTCTTTTTCAAAGGCAAAGCAGATGGATTTACGGCGCTGTTGACACATTTCACTTTATCCTCTCTCGTGATTGCTGATTGGTCTATAGTAGGACTCTTTTAGTAAGAGTATATATATATATATATTTATGTAACCTACTGGCGGTTGCCAGTAGGCAAGTACAGTTAGGACCTTGTTTCCATACGAAATGCTGTTTTTGACTTGCCAATATCTTTGACGCTATTTGACGAATCTTAACGAAATGTTCCCAAAAAAAGTGCTCCAGAGATTTTTATTGTGTATGGAACGTTTTGGAGTGATCCGTCAAGTGGGGGTCCAAGAAAAAGGGGGGTGGTCAATAAATGTGTGTTCCCACATTAATTCCCATAGGAATTTTAGACACGACTACACCCCGAACCGCTGAAAGAAATTTCACTAAATTTGGCAGAAAGGCGACCTTTTTGTGAATTGGTGTAAATCTGTTCAGTAGTTGTGGAGTTACTAAAAGAAATTTAAATTTGTATACACAGGGATGCGGACTCTCCGAGGATCTGACAGTCCCCAAGCTGAAATCTGCTTGGCTGCGAACACTTTAACCAGGAAGTGTTGGCAGCCATCATGGGACTCGACGTGAGCTGAGTCCCACAAAAAAAAAATAGAGAAGGGGCCGGGTAGCGAATCCGCAGTAAAATAAAAAAAATAAAAAAAAGTGGTCTCCTGCGCTTGTTTTTGTTATAGCCCTTGGGTGGGCCTGGTCCTGGGTGCCCACTATAAAAATAGTAGGGGGGCATACAGGCCCCCCCCCAGGGCTCTGTGATGTCATTTGAGATGTCATGAGTAATGTCACTGACCATGTCATGAGTGATGTAATATGTGAGGTCATAAGCAGTGCATGGCGGGGGCGTAAGTTATAGTTAGCTCAGGTAACTATAAATGTTGAATTTCACTGGTTTTGTATGAGTGAAATCTGAGCCTAAGTATAACGTCCCTGTAACCTCTGTTTTTCTCAGTGAATTTCTAAGGTTTGCAACTATAATGTCCCTGTAACCTTTGTTTTTTTAAGTGAATATATATATTCGGTGACCGAAATGCGTCATGATATGAAGAGGAATCTGTGAGCAAAATAAAGATAATCGCACTATCATAAGAGGAGTTCGTGCTCTCTTTTTCTCGCCAGAATGGAAGTGAAAAGGTGCGGTTGTTGAATCGGATATATATATATATATATATATATATACACTTGTTATATTAGTAAATTAAAAAAACAAATAATCAGAGTATAATATTAATTTAAATAAATATTTTAATAGTAGTTTCACATTATATATGTGTACATAAACATACACACATCCATATATATGTGTATGTTTGTATATATAAGTATATATCTATATATAGTTTTAAATATTATTTAAAAATATTTGATTTATATTACATTAATGTTTCATGTTAAAATATTTACTATTTTTAACTATATATATATATATATATATAATTAAAAAACAATATTAGTGTATATTTTAATTTGATATTAGTGTAAAACGATACATTTTTTAGGATATTATTGTACTTACCTTTATAAGTATAGGGTCACGATATTTTTGACATCGATATTTAGGACTCAATATTTCTGTAGGCCGATATTTGTGATTTAGATATTATAGGGGTCATCACCATGGTGGTCATGGCATCGGGAGTGGGACCACCCGACAAGTAGTCGGCGATCCCACCCTTTAGATTAGGATGCGACCGCTGTGTAGGCGGTCGGAAACAACTGTTTTTCTATTGCAGCTTGTGCTGCGGCCCGGAAAAGGACCACAGCACAAGACGCAATAAAAACGGGATGGTTTTAAACATCCATGCACCGTGTGCCAGACACCATGTGGTGCCTGGCCCATGGATCTTTGGGGGCACCACATGTGCCCCCCAGGCCACATCGCGGAGGCCTACTGGGGATGGGGTCCCTGCAAGGGGCCCTCAAAGTCTGTTTCTGACAGCCTTTCCATGGCGGTCGGACCACCATAAAAAGGCTGTTGAAAACTGACATCCTAAACCCCTAAATTGGTGCCTTCACAGCCACCGCCTCCATTGTCTGGAATCAAACTCGTACCGCTGCCCCAACAGGCTCCTTGAGCCTGTCAGAAGTGGCAGTCTTTGCCCCCGCCCAAATAGCTCAGACCGCCGGTATCATAATCTGACAGTCGGACCGATACACTGGATGTCGGACGGACCACCACTGATGCTCTTTTTGTTTTCATCTTCCAGCCCTCACTACGGGATGAAACCGAGGGAAGATACTTACCCAGCAAGCGAGTGAAGTGCTTTCTGGGAACTGTGGTTCGCCGATGCGGGCAGCAGTTAGTTTCTCCCAATCAACTCGGCTCAGCTGGACTGTAGCGATTAACGCGAGAGCGAGTGAACAATACAAAAGCCGGTTGGAGGCAAACCTCTGTTGATGAGTGGCATTTGATAAAGGCATACACGCTGAAACGCGTCATGCCAATTGCTTTAATAAAGGAACTCTCCTGCAATCCCCGCTGTGTCCCTCCGGTTCCTGCTGGTGAAGAAATCTCTTTTGTGATGTTTTGCATGCTAGCCCTTGGCATGCTTGGGGGACCCGTCCATCAAGAGTCTGGAACAACACGGGCTAAGTTTGTGAAATGCTCCAAGGTATTGGAATGATTCCAGACCGCCGCATCTAAGGAAAGCAAGGCACCGCTGCAGCCGCAGTCCGTGATTCACGGGGAGGCTTGATCACGGCATCGTAGTCTCAGGGCATGCTGGACTTGGGCTATGCGGATGGACGTTGGGGACAAAGGAGGAAGCTTTTATTTTAGCTGCAGCACTGTGTTTGCACCAACAGGAACTTTTAAATGCTCTTTTTGTTTTCATCTTCCAGCCCTCACTACGGGATGAAACCAAGGGAAGATACTTACCCAGCAAGCGAGTGAAGTGCTTTCTGTGAACTGTGGTTCGCCGATGCGGGCGGCAGTTAGTTTCTCCCAATCAACTTGGCTCAGCTGGACTGTAGCGATTAACGCGAGAGTGAGTGAACAATACAAAAGCCGGTTGGAGGCAAACCTCTGTTGATGAGTGGCATTTGATAAAGGCATACACGCCGAAACGCGTCATGCCAATTGCTTTAATAAAGGAACTCTCCTGCAATCCCCGCTGTGTCCCTCCGGTTCCTTCTGGTGAAGAAATCTCTTTTGTGATATATATATATATATATATATATATATATATATATATATATATATATATATATATATATATATATATATATATATATCCAGAAAACTCCGCTGTAACTTGATTCTTTCAAAGACGGAGCACGGACCACATGTTATCTTTGCAGTGTCTTTTTTATTATTCCCCAAACACCTCTACAGCCATGACGCGTTTCAGCCCTGCCTCGGTCCTTGATCACATGACACGCACTGTCAGGTAAGTGGATTTTTTATACTTTTTGTTGGTGAAACTTTTAAAGTGACAGGTGTATAAGTTAAAATGCATAGACATAGACAAAATATATACAGTTATTTATATTAATATTAAACCAGGTGATGTGTTTTGATTAAAGCCTGCTACAAATACAATACAATTTACAATGTATAATACACAATTGTTGCAAGGCTGTGTCATTGTACATAAACACAGAGACAAAGTGTCTGCCATCAAAACATTCAGTTAGCCATAAAATATGCTATCTTCCGTATGATGTGTAAACATAGCCTCTTGTTGGCACCTGGTATTAAATAATAATACTGAGATAAAAAAATAAGGGATTTAGGTAGTTGTTAAAAATCCAAGTGTAAAGATATCGGCCTGAATGCCACATAGCACCAATTTTATTAATATCTGTCTACTTAACACCTGCTGTTAATAAAGTGCATATACTCTCCTCTAAAAAAGTGCTAAAACCCGTGTATAAAATCCTAAAAACCTGGTGTAAAAAACTACCTTACCCTGTGTGTGAAATCTACAATAAAAACAAATTGTAAAATTGTAATATCTAAATCTAAAATTAGCAGCAATGGACATGGAAATTGTTTTTTGACAAGCAGAATGAAAACTGTTTATGATGTTAATCTATTCATTTAGAAAAGCAAAACTTCACTAAGCAAGAAGTGTCGTTTAAGTTGCTATGTCGTGTTTACTACTGGGCAAAACAATTATGATAAAAACTGATATATATCTGTTAAAGGCAAGTGTGTAGCTCCTCCGTAGCGTTCAGACCTTTATATATATATGTGAAGAAAAGGATGCCCCCAGGCGAAGTGCATTCACTCAGGTTGAAAGGCTTTTATTGGCAAAACCAGCTTCGATCGATACACACCACAAGGCAGTCCCATGCCTGACGTGTTTCGGACTTGACGTCCTTTCTCGAAGGCGGCACGTGAAATACTGCAACTTCACTCCCAATATATCCCCATGATTTTATATCAATCTCAGGTGAGTACATAATTAGTTCCAATGCATTGTGGGATCGGGAGTCCAAATGTTACCCTCGTGGGTTTGCAGCCAAACCACCTGCCAAAATAAAAGTACATTTCTTACTGCTAGTGTGAGTCAAGCAAAGTTAGTTCAAATTCCATAGCAACCTGATTCCACAATTGCTGTTCAAATAAACATGCCACGGATCCGCTGTACTTTTCGCGGCGGTGCAACTTCACAGCCGGGCCGGCCATATAGAATGTGAAGAAAAGGATGCCCCCAGGCGAAGTGCACTCACTCAGGTTGAAAGGCTTTTATTGGCAAAACCAGCTTCGATCGATACACACCACAAGGCAGTCCCATGCCTGACGCGTTTCGGACTTGACGTCCTTTCTCGAAGGCGGCACGTGAAATACTGCAACTTCACTCCCAATATATCCCCATGATTTTATATCAGTCTCAGGTGAGTACATAGTTAGTTCCAATGCATTGTGGGATCGGGAGTCCAAATGTTACCCTCGTGGGTTTGCAGCCAAACCACCTGCCAAAATAAAAGTACATTTCTTACTACCAGTGTGAGTCAAGCAAAGTTAGTTCAAATTCCATAGCAACCTGATTCCACAATTGCTGTTCAAATAAACATGCCATGGATCCGCTGTACTTTTCGCGGCGGTGCAACTTCACGGCCGGGCCGGCCGTATAGAATGTGAAGAAAAGGATGCCCCCAGGCGAAGTGCACTCACTCAGGTTGAAAGGCTTTTATTGGCAAAACCAGCTTCGATCGATACACACCACAAGGCAGTCCCATGCCTGACGCGTTTCGAACTTGACGTCCTTTCTCGAAGGCGGCACGTGAAATACTGCAACTTCACTCCCAATATATCCCCATGATTTTATATCAGTCTCAGGTGAGAACATAATTAGTTCCAATGCATTGTGGGATCGGGAGCCCAAATGTTACCCTCGTGGGTTTGCAGCCAAACCACCTGCCAAAATAAAAGTACATTTCTTACTGCCAGTGTGAGTCAAGCAAAGTTAGTTCAAATTCCATAGCAACCTGATTCCACAATTGCTGTTCAAATAAACATGCCACGGATCCGCTGTACTTTTCGCGGCGGTGCAACTTCACGGCCGGGCCGGCCATATAGAATGTGAAGAAAAGGATGCCCCCAGGCGAAGTGCACTCACTCAGGTTGAAAGGCTTTTATTGGCAAAACCAGCTTCGATCGATACACACCACAAGGCAGTCCCATGCCTGACGCGTTTCGGACTTGACGTCCTTTCTCGAAGGCGGCACGTGAAATACTGCAACTTCACTCCCAATATATCCCCATGATTTTATATCAGTCTCAGGTGAGAACATAATTAGTTCCAATGCATTGTGGGATCGGGAGCCCAAATTTTACCCTCGTGGGTTTGCAGCCAAACCACCTGCCAAAATAAAAGTACATTTCTTACTGCCAGTGTGAGTCAAGCAAAGTTAGTTCAAATTCCATAGCAACCTGATTCCACAATTGCTGTTCAAATAAACATGCCACGGATCCGCTGTACTTTTCGCGGCGGTGCAACTTCACGGCCGGGCCGGCCGTATAGAATGTGAAGAAAAGGATGCCCCCAGGCGAAGTGCACTCACTCAGGTTGAAAGGCTTTTATTGGCAAAACCAGCTTCGATCGATACACACCACAAGGCAGTCCCATGCCTGACGCGTTTCGGACTTGACGTCCTTTCTCAAAGGCGGCACGTGAAATACTGCAACTTCACTCCCAATATATCCCCATGATTTTATATCAGTCTCAGGTGAGTACATAATGGTTCACCTGAGCATAATTATTACGGGGATTTACTGGTGGTTGCCGCATGCCGGCACGTCACATGGTCTGCCACTGAAGAGGGCGTTGGCCCGAAACGCGTCTGGCAGGAAACTAGGAAAGGACATTGTTCATGTCATGTGCCCTTGCTTTGGCATAATTTCCACCTGGGAGTGCATCCCACCTAGAGGCAACTCTTTTTGTATTTTGTACAGCGGCCTGCCTGGTCGCGGGATTGCACCACCGCGAAACACTTGCTGGTCCGCGGCTGCTTTATTGGGGCAGCTAACTGTGGAACAGGAGGTGCCTGTTATATGCAGGGGTGCCGGCGCGAACATCGGCAATCCTTTTAAAGACCTTTTTGAATGTGAGTGCCGGTGGCGACCCACTTGGGTTTTACTGAACCACCAGTCCCAGGAAGCATTGATTCAGGTGGTTCCCCTGAGCATAATTATTACGGGGATTTACTGGTGGTTGCCACACGCCGGCACGTCACATGGTCTGCCACTGACGAGGGCGTTGGCCCGAAACGCGTCTGGCAGGAAACCAGAAAAGGACTTTGTTCATGTCGTGTGCCCTTGCTTTGGCATAATTTCCACCTGGGAGTGCATCCCACCTAGAGGCAACTCTTTTTGTATTTTGTACAGCGGCCTGCCTGGTCGCGGGATTGCACCACCGCAAAACACTTGCGGGTCCGCGGCTGCTTTATTGGGGCAGCTAATTGTGGAACAGGAGGGGCCTGTTATATGCAGGGGTGCCAGCGCGAACATCGGCAATCCTTTTAAAGACCTTTTTGAATGTGAGTGCCGGCGGCGACCCACTTGGGTTTTACTGAACCACCAGTCCCAGGAAGCATTGCTTCAGGTGGATCACCTGAGCATAATTATTACGGGGATTTACTGGTGGTTTCCGCATGCCGGCACGTCACATGGTCTGCCACTGAAGAGGGTGTTGGCCCAAAACGCGTCTGGCAGGAAACCAGAAAAGGACTTTGTTCATGTCGTGTGCCCTTGCTTTGGCATAATTTCCACCTGGGAGTGCATCCCACCTAGAGGCAACTCTTTTTGTATTTTGTACAGCGGCCTGCCTGGTTGCGGGATTGCACCACCGTGAAACACTTGCGGGTCCGCGGCTGCTTTATTGGGGCAGCTAACTGTGGAACAGGAGGTGCCTGTTATATGCAGGGGTGCCGGCACGAACATCGGCAATCCTTTTAAAGACCTTTTTGAATGTGAGTGCTGGCGGTGACCCACTTGGGTTTTACTGAACCACCAGTCCCAGGAAGCATTGCTTCAGGTGGTTCACCTGAGCATAATTATTACGGGGATTTACTGGTGGTTGCCGCACGCCGGCACGTCACATGGTCTGCCACTGAAGAGGGCGTTGGCCCGAAACGCGTCTGGCAGGAAACCAGAAAAGGACTTTGTTCATGTCGTGTGCCCTTGCTTTGGCATAATTTCCACCTGGGAGTGCATCCCACCTAGAGGCAACTCTTTTTGTATTTTGTACAGCGGTCTGCCTGGTCGCGTGATTGCACCACCGCGAAACACTTGCGGGTCCGCGGCTGCTTTATTGGGGCAGCTAACAGTGGAACAGGAGGTGCCTGTTATATGCAGGGGTGCCGGCGCGAACATCGGCAATCCTTTTAAAGACCTTTTTGAATGTGAGTGCCGGCGGCGACCCACTTGGGTTTTACTGAACCACCAGTCCCATGAAGCATTGCTTCAGGTGGTTCACCTGAGCATAATTATTACGGGGATTTACTGGTGGTTGCCGCACGCCGGCACGTCACATGGTTTGCCACTGAAGAGGGCGTTGGTCCGAAACGCGTCTGGCAGGAAACCAGAAAAGGACTTTGTTCATCTCGTGTGCCCTTGCTTTGGCATAATTTCCACCTGGGAGTGCATCCCACCTAGAGGCAACTCTTTTTGTATTTTGTACAGCGGTCTGCCTGGTCGCGGAATTGCACCACCGCAAAACACTTGCGGGTACGCGGCTGCTTTATTGGGGCAGCTAACTGTGGAACAGGAGGTGCCTGTTATATGCAGGGGTGCCGGCGCGAACATCGGCAATCCTTTTAAAGACCTTTTTGAATGTGAGTGCCGGCGGCGACCCACTTGGGTTTTACTGAACCACCAGTCCCAGGAAGCATTGCTTCAGGTGGTTCACCTGAGCATAATTATTACGGGGATTTACTGGTGGTTGCTGCATGCCGGCACGTCACATGGTCTGCCACTGAAGAGGGCGTTAGCATGAAACGTGTCTGGCAGGAAACCAGAAAAGGACTTTGTTCATGTTGTGTGCCCTTGCTTTGGCATAATTTCCACCTGGGAGTGCATCCCACCTAGAGGCAACTCTTTTTGTATTTTGTACAGCGGCCTGCCTGGTCGCGGGATTGCACCACCGCAAAACACTTGCAGGTCCGCGGCTGCTTTATTGGGGCAGCTAAATGTGGAACAGGAGGTGACTGTTATATGCAGGGGTGCCGGCGCGAACATCGGCAATCCTTTTAAAGACCTTTTTGAATGTGAGTGCCGGCGGCGACCCACTTAGGTTTTACTGAACCACCAGTCCCAGGAAGCATTGCTTCAGGTGGTTCACCTGAGCATAATTATTACGGGGATTTTCTGGTGGTTGCCGCACGCCGGCACGTCACATGGTCTGCCACTGAAGAGGGCGTTGGCCCGAAACGCGTCTGACAGGAAACCAGAAAAGGACTTTGTTCATGTCGTGTGCCCTTGCTTTGGCATAATTTCCACCTGGGAGTGCATCCCACCTAGAGGCAACTCTTTTTGTATAGCGGCCTGCCTTGTCGCGGGATTGCACCACCGCGAAACACTTGCGGGTCCGCGGCTGCTTTATTGGGGCAGCTAACTGTGGAACAGGAGGTGCCTGTTATATTCAGGGGTGCCGGCGCGAACATTGGCAATCCTTTTAAAGACCTTTTTGAATGTGAGTGCCGGCGGCGACCCACTTGGGTTTTATTGAACCACCAGTCCCAGGAAGCATTGCTTCAGGTGGTTCACCTGAGCATAATTATTACGGGGATTTACTGGTGGTTGCCGCACGCCGGCACGTCACATGGTTTGCCACTGAAGAGGGCGTTGGCCCGAAACGCGTCTGGCAGGAAACCAGAAAAGGACTTTGTTCATGTCGTGTGCCCTTGATTTGGCATAATTTCCACCTGGGAGTGCATCCCACCTAGAGGCAACTCTTTTTGTATTTTGTACAGCGGCCTGCCTGGTCGCGGGATTGCACCACCGCGAAACACTTGCGGGTCCGCGGCTGCTTTATTGGGGAAGCTAACTGTGGAACAGGAGGTGCCTGTTATATGCAGGGGTGCCGACGCGAACATCGGCAATCCTTTTAAAGACCTTTTTGAATGTGAGTGCCGGCGGCGACCCACTTGGGTTTTACTGAATCACCAGTCCCAGGAAGCATTGCTTCAGGTGGTTCACCTGAGCATAATTATTACGGGGATTTACTGGTGGTTGCCGCACGCCGGCACGTCACATGGTCTGCCACTGAAGAGGGCGTTGGCCCGAAACGCGTCTGGCAGGAAACCAGAAAAGGACTTTGTTCATGTCGTGTGCCCTTGCTTTGGCATAATTTCCACCTGGGAGTGCATCCCACCTAGAGGTAACTCTTTTTGTATTATATATATATAAATTTAAAAAACAATATTATTGTATATTTTAATTTGATATTAGTGTAAAACGATACATTTTTTAGGATATTATTGTACTTACCTTTATAAGTATAGGGTCACGATATTTTTGACATCGATATTTAGGACTCGATATTTCTGTAGGCCGATATTTGTGATTTAGATATTATAGGGGTTGTCACCATGGTGGTCATGGCATCGGGAGTGGGACCACCCGACAAGTAGTCGGGGATCCCACCCTTTAGATTAGGGTGCGACCGCTGTGTAGGCGGTTGGAAACAACTGTTTTTCTATTGCAGCTTGTGCTGCGGCCCGGAAAAGGACCACAGCACAAGACGCAATAAAAACGGGATGGTTTTAAACATCCATGCACCGTGTGCCAGACACCATGTGGTGCCTGGCCCATGGATCTTTGGGGGCACCACATGTGCCCCCCAGGCCACATCGTGGAGGCCTACAGGGGATGGGGTCCCTGCTAGGGGCACTCAAAGTCTGTTTCTGACAGCCTTTCCATGGTGGTCGGACCACCATAAAAAGGCAGTTGAAGACTGACATCCTAAACCCCTAAATTGGTGCCTTCACAGCCACCGCCTCCATTGTCTGGAATCAAACTCATACCGCTGCCCCAACAGGCTCCTTGAGCCTGTCAGAAGTGACAGTCTTTGCCCCCGGCCAAATAGCTCAGACCGCCGGTATCATAATCTGACAGTCGGACCGATACACTGGATGTCGGACGGACCACCACTGACGGCCTGTTGGTGACAGTTCGCTCGACATCGTAATCAGGCCCTTAAGTCATAAATCCAAGGTGGAGGCCTTAAGTATAGATCTGTGGATGATGGAGAATGATTTATTTCCCCCACAGATACTACAAACATCAGACCGAGGCTGTGTGCCTGCTTGGTGAAGCACTAAACTCATATATGCCACAGAGTAGAGGATCACAGAAATGGGAAACCAGTGTTTCATCTGCACAGCACTGTGAAATTCCAAGTAATTGGGAGAAAAACATGATCTTTTCATGTGTTTGGCATATTGTCCACTTTTAAGAAATGCACTGCATTCCTTGATGTTTGTTTACTATCCAAAGCAAGATGGCTGTTTGGCAGTGAAAACATTGTTTTAAGTTTGTAGAACTGAAGCACAAAATAGAAAAAATAAGCAGAATAAAATTTTAAAAAAATGAAATAATATATAATAGAAGAAAGGGCATGAAAGTACTCTCCTCTATGGACCTTTAAATTAAAATGGAAGATCGAGGAACCCTTGTGTGTCTGCATTTCATTGCAGTTCAGAGACAGCAGTGCCAGATGAATCAAGTAGTCCTTTTCATTAACAGATGACAATCCAAATGAGGAGTTCCTTGACACTCTCCCACTAATGCAGCTCAGAGCCTGTAGCAACATGAAGATAAACTAGCATTGGCATCTAACTTTTCAAAATACGTAATCACAGCTATAAGGACAGGGGTCCCTAAGCGTACATAAAAGAGAGTGGTACTCTGGGTACACAATAATAATGTCCAGGAAGTATTTAATCAATTATATAAGCAATAGTTTATTTGTATAAAAACTAAAATTGGTTTGTAGGAGTATGTACCTTCACAGGGTGCACCAGGACAGGTATTACATGAACACTCAGGCAAAAAAAGTTTTGTGACATCGAGAGTTACATAAAATCAAAAGTCACACTTGTTTCAAAGACAACACTACGACACTCAAGAAAATCTTTTGCATAATACCACAGGTCAGAGTGATTCAGTCGATGATGTTATGTTATGGATATTTGTAGAGCGCATGGCTACCCGAAGGCGTCCCAGCGCTAGCCGAGAGAGAGGCAGGTCACGACAACTCAATAGGAGGGGTTTTGGAAAAACCAAGTTTACAGAAGGGAAGGAGATTTGGTTCAGATCGGAGGTGGAGGGGGAGCGTGTTCCAGAGCTTAGCGGAGGTAAAGCGGAAGGAACGACCACCACTTCTCATCCTGTTGATTTTAGGGGCCGCAGCTAGGTAGAGACTGAATGATGGCTTGAAGGATGGGGGGGGCTTTCTTCCAGAAAGATTTGTGGGCAATACATAGAGACTTGAATTTTATTCTGTCCGCAACCGGGAGCCAGTGCAGGGTTTTCAGAGCAGGCCTTGCGGAGTGGCTGTTGGGAATCATAAAAAGCATCCGTGCTGCACAATTCTGGATGACTTGCAGTTTGTTTGTGGTAGCCCTAGGAGCTCCTAAATACAGAGCATTTCCATAGTCGAGGCGAGAGAGGATTAAAGCCTGGACCATGAGTCTTCTTGCTGAAAAAGGGAGGAGCGGAAGAACTTTACGGAGCATCCGCAGGATGCCATAGCAGGATGCTGCCAGTTTAGTTGCCTGATGATCAAAAGTAAGTGACTGGTCTAGCCGCATGCCTAGACTTTTGATCTGATTTTTGGGTGTGGGTGGGGAGCCGAGAGAACTTGGCCAAGCTAGGCCGATGCCAGAAATGGGTGAGTTGCCCAGCATTATGAGCTCTGTTTTGTCTCCGTTTAGTTTGAGGAAGGAGAGTTCAATCCATTTTGCGACTCTCTCCAGGCAGGGGCCTAGACTGGATGAGGTGGATAATGGGTGGTTTAGGGCCACCACTAACTGGGTGTCATCGGCGTAAGTAACAATGTCCATCCCGAAGGGGAGGACAATCTGTGCCAGCGGGCTCATGTAGACATTGAACAACGTCAGGCTCAGGGATGAGCCCTGAGGGACGCCGCAGCCAAGTGGGATTTGATCTGACGAGTTATCCCCTTCAAATACTTGAAAGCTCCTGTCCTTGAGGAAGGACTGTAACCAGGTGATGACACTACTTGATAGACCAACATTCCTCAATCTGTGGATCAGGATGTCGTAGTTAACAGTGTCGAAGGCGGCACTGAGGTCCAATAGGATGATGGCCGTCGATCCTCCTTTGTCTAGGATCATCTTGGCCTTTTTGACCACTGCGAGTAATGCGGTTTCAGTCCCGTGTTGGGGGCGAAATCCAGTTTGAGACGGGTGGAGTATATTATTAGATTGAAGAAAAGCAGAGATAACTGAGTTAACGTGCTTTTCTAGCATTTTGCTGATCCCGGGGAGAAGGGAAATGGGGCAATAGTTTCCAAGTGTATCAGGGTCAAGACTGGGTTTCTTCAATAGTGCCCTCACCATGGCGTGTTTCCAGGGTGGGGGCACTAGTCCGGGCCTTACTAAAAAATTGGGGAGGTGCTGGGTCATTGGGAGAGCCAGATTTTACTGAGGCACATATCATATATGTTCACTAGGGTGTCCATGTCTATCAAGGGAATTTCCCTGAGAAAGTGCTCACCGGACATGGAGTGCTCCGTGAGCCGCTGATTGATGGATGGGCCGGGGGGGGGGGGGAATTGTAGATATCCTTGATCTTATTGGAAAAGAACTCTGCAAGTTCGTCACAGCGTGCGTTTGAGCAGTCCGGTGGCTTGGCGATCTCAAAAATTTCACGTGGGGCATTTGAGGCGGAGTTGATTCTTTCCTCATAGTATAGCGCTTGTGCCTCCTTCACTTTGGCTTGGTAAATTTTGATAAAGTCCCTGTAGATCTGTTTGCTTGTTGTATCGTAATTTCTTCTCCATTTCCTCTTGAGTCTTTTACAGATTTGTTTATACTCATGCAATGTAGAGGAGTACCATGGAGAGGGGTTGTTCCTGTTTTTTTATGGATAAGTTTCTTAGGTATAACTAGGTCAAGGGAAGAGTTAATCCATTGGTTAAATTGGTCATTTGCGACCGTGGGGCAGGGATCTAGGGTAGGTATGTAATTTATCAGAGCTGCATTCCAGGAGTCCGAGAGGTTGGACCAGGTGAGTTTCCAGCTACTGGTTGTGCCAGTATTAAGGGGGGGTTTTACTAGATCCCAAGAGAAGGGGACCAGGAAGTGGTCGGACCATGGTACTGGGATTGGGTCTCCGACTGAAAGTTCATTGCAGTTGGAGAAGATGGGATCTAGAAGATGCCCTTTTTCATGAGTGGGGCTAGTAAAATTTTGCTTTATCCGAAGAGCCAAAAGATTTTGGGTTAGTTCGGTCGCTACTTGGTCTGAGGGGTCATCGAAATGCAGAATGAGATCCCCCAGTATAGAAAAGTTAGAAGGGGAGCTTTCCAAATTGGCAACAACTTCTGGCAGAGTTTTAAACAGTTGTCCATGGGGACCGGGGGGCGGTATATAAGGATGCCTGAGATAGTATGAGTTGAAGAAAGTGAGATGGAGAAGGAGAAGTTCTCACAGTCAGGAAGGATATTGGGGATAATGCGGCATTATCCACTAAAAATATCTGATCACCATCAGGACAATACAATGCTTTCCTGAATACTTAAATCAATATAAGAATCAGTAAATGCAAATTATAACCTGTAAGAACAATTAAGGAGGGAGAGGAAGGTAAGAGGAGGAAAATAAAGAAGAAAAAAAAAAGGAGTTTTGGCCATTAGAATAAGTATAGACTATGCGCAGAATCGTCTCCATGCAGTGGACACTCGTAACTCACTCGTGACTCAAACATGCAGAAGTAGAATCTACAATGTGCATAAATATGGCGCATGACTGAGGTCTTCCATGCTATGCTCTATGCCAGTAAGCCAGCCATCAGTTCGATTGGTCCACAATAAGTGAGTGGCATGCAGAGTGGTAAAAAAACACGCACCATTCAGAGATCACCTGTAAGAATTACACAGGAATTGCTTTTGCAAGATCAATTTATTCCATGCAGTGCTCCATGCCAACATTGGCAACCAAAAAGGGTTGCTTAATAAACGTAACATGCATGGTGGTAAGCATCCTACTGAAATAATCTGTGCAAGTGATTATCAAAAATACCTAAATCATATGGTTACATCAAGGTATACTCCAGCCAAGTATCAAACCATTCAGTCAATGGGAATGCCAGTGGCGCTGTCACAAAGAGCCGAGATTAGAAAATCAGACCAGCCACCCTACTGTAGAAACAATTTTTTAACGAAATACTCAAAGCCCACATACCTAGATCTAATTGTGCGCAAAGCGGCAGTTGCGCGTTTCCAGCAAAATGGGACAAAGGCCTGGGGGGAGATTTACTAAGATTTTGCGCCGTGTTTGCGTCACAAAAGTGATGCAAAATGGCGCAAAATCTTTTTTTTATAATTAACTTTCCAGCGCTGAACTTGTTTAGCGCTGGAAATAACGTAAAAGTAATGCAAAGCTGCGCATTGCGCTGCTTCGCGTTACTTTGCGCCGTGGGGGCGTGCCAAGGGTGGTGAATGGGCGTTCCCATGCAACCACCCAAGGTTTCTCACGCTAAGCCCAATTTACTAAAAACAGTAGATTGTGTTTAGCGTGAGAAAGCTGCGCCCTTTCAACTAGGCGCAAAGAAGGAGAAATGCATTCATTTCTCCTTCCTGTTCTGACTTTGAATGCGTGCTGCTGTATGCAGCACGCATGCAAAGTGGGAAAAGCTTTCCCTCGTGTGTAGCATATTATTTTGTACAGGAAGGGTACCCTTCCTGTACAAAACCTATGCTACACTCATGCACACACCCTAGCGCTGCGGCGCCAGTGTGTGTGCATGGCGCAGGGCTGCTGAAATCAGCGCCGGCGCAAGGAAAAGGGGAGGAGAGAGCCATATCTTTGAAGATATGGCACTCTCCTGCTCCCTCTCTGTCGCGCAACCCAGCGCAGCCTCGCGGGGGCTGCGCTGCATGAATTTTTAGTAAATCTCCCCCCTGGTGTCCAACCTTCTCAATCAAGGGCTTCACAAACAACGGCTTGCTGGCTCTGAAAAATTAAAAGCAATTTACAGTCACCCAGTGCTACTAGTGACCAAAGGGCGAGCTCAATAAACGAGGGCAAAGAATAGCCTTCCTACTTTAAAAACAATGGGGCATATTATCAACGTGATTATCGCCGCTTTAGCGGGACTTTTTCCCGCTAAGCGGCGATAATTCATCGCCCTATTAGCAAGCTGTCGCTAACTGCTGTTAGCGACAGCTTCTAAGCGATAGCGACCGGGTTGGGTGCCGCTTTGCATGCCAGCGATATTTATCGCTAATGGCATGCAAAGTAGGCGTTCCCAACCTAAAGCGACTGAAACATTCGCTAAGGTCGCTATCGCCTATTAGCTGAGCAGGGAGGTGATTAACGAACCAGCGCTAAACACGTTTAGCGCTGGTTTGTTAACGCCTGGTCCAAACCTGACTTAGCCATGTAATCCAATGGGAGGTGGATTACATGGCTAAATCCCCTTGCCCTATCACCAAGCTAACACTGGTCACAGTGTGAATATCGCTTGTTTTCAAGCGATATTCACACTGTTCTCCAGTGTTTCTATCGCATTGGAGATAAGCGTTGCTGATAGCACGCTATCTCCGCGATAGAAACCTGCGATAGCCGGCGATAATTATCCTAGCGCTAAGTGCGCTTAGCGATAATTATCGCCGGTTATTGCTAATAGGCCCCAATGTTTAAAGGAGGAACTCAAGGCCCACATTCCTAGCACTAATTATGCAGGTAGCAATCATTCGCTGTTTCCAAGAAAATGGGACAAGCCCCGACGTCCAACTCTCAATCACAGTCTCACTGGTTCTGGAAAAATTATCAGTAATTTACAATCAGCAACTGCTGCTAGCGACCAGTGCCCATGTTCAATAACTCAGTACAGAGCCCAATGCCCAACATCTTTAATCAAAGGCTCGTAGGCTCTGAGAAGCCGAAAATGATTTTACACTCAGCCAGGCCTAATGCTCCATCTCAAATAAAACCAAATATGCACCTACCATACCAATTGAGGCCAATGTGAAACTAATGACAGCTGGGGAAATGAAGGATGCTGGCAGGGCGGGACGAGCCCGAAAATTACAGTTTGGTCCCGAGCATAGCAGGAGCCCAAGAGTGCTGTTCCTATAAAAAACTAGTGGGCTAATTGTATAAACAGTTGTAGCTGTATCATGCATATCTAAGCATGTAGGGATAGGCGACACATCTTACAGTGGTGCAGCGAGGTGTACCAGAGTAAGAGGTCAGTCAGCTGGTGGTGGATTTGAATGGAGACGCACGCGTCATCAAGGCAAAAAAATGTCTAAGGGACTAGTTGTGTGAGGTCCCAATTAATAGCAAAATACGCAGTGGCCATTTTGAAAAGAGGATAACAGGAAGAAAAGGAGTAGAATAAGCGAGGTATATATGAAGTGATTTAGTAATGCCGTAATCAGTATTGAGAAATGTTCATGAAAAACCCGGACTTGCCAAGAGGAAAACATGAAAACTGTGATCTTAAAGTATAAGTACGAGATGCAGGACAAGGTGCAAAACCAATAAGAAACATACATATGGAAAAAAAATCTAAACATCATTCCTTATATTGTCGGTCCACACCTTAAGAAAGGAACTGTATAGCAATTATGTACATACTAAGGGGGATATTTTCAAGAACGTGCGATAATTATCGCCAACCTAGGCTAACGCAATTTTACATAATGCCGTCTATCGCTGGAAACCAACGCCGCGTTAACGGCGTATTCTCAACACGCCGGCAACAGGCGATAGTGTCCCGATAACGCGTCAAATGTCCGCGATAAAATTACCGGGACGCCGATAAAAAAGGAAACACGAACGTGAAAAAAGTGGCGATGGGCCCAACAGCAATAAAAACATCCGCGATAAGCAGCGCCAGGCCTGCAATTCCCACGTCAGGCGTGAAAAATCACCATAATAGCTGCAAAAAAAAAAGAAAGAAATCTAAACCCAAACAACTGAGAAGCACCATGGAGGACGCTGGAGCAACTACAGAGCCCAACCAGAACCCCACAAGCCCCCGGAGGACCAGCCAGGGACCTCGGGGAAGGAGAAAGGGCAAGGAGAAGAAGAAGAGGAACCCGCGATTCAGTCCGCAGGAAAAACAAGATCCTGATTACGGAGGTGATAGAACACCACCAACAACTGTCCATCACCTCCACTGTGTCATTGGCAACTAAAAATGCAATATGGCAGTCCATCTTGGCCAAGGTGAATGCAGTCGGAGTGAAGAGAAGGGAAGTGGACGACTGCAAGAAGCGCTGGAATGATGTGAAGCGCAAAACCAAGCTGAAACTCGCTAACAACCAGAAAGCAGCAATGCAGACTGGAGGTGGGAGTCCAGCGCCACAGCAGGAGCTGAATGAGATGGAGGAAATGATGTCCACAGTCATCAGTGGGGAGACTGTGGCAGGAGTTGGGGGACCGGACACTGCTCAACATGACCTGACCCAACAGCAACAGGGTGAGTAACGACCAGGGACTGGGGGGAAGGGGGGAGATGGGCACAACGGCACACATGCACAATTAAGTATAGCACAGTGCACACCCACAATGACTATGGATCATGTCCCTGATCTCCTTGGCATACTGCAGCACACATAGAAACAGCAAGTAGGCCCCCATCGACAATGTGCCCAGAGGGGGCCCTCCCCACACATCACCAATCTCACAACAAACCCATACACGTGCAAACCCATGCACATGCACAAGGCTGGCCCTCCACAGGGCAACAATGCAAAGTGGGGTTTGCATGGCCATGTACTGGTCCAGCTTCAACACTCCACCGAACGGGACCAAAACATTCTAATTCACACAGATGTGTCATGTCTATGATCAAGCAAGTATAAAAGTATGGATGAATGTAGGGGCAGTGATTCCAAAAAAAGGTACTCCCTGGGAACTGATAACAATGCGCATGTTTGACCGTGACCCAGACAGGCAGTGAGATGACTGGGAATGTGTGAACTAGCTGTGGCCTCATTGCTCCTAAACAACAATCTCGCAATTTCGAAACTTAGACCCATGTCAATGTAGGAAATAGGGCTGTGTGTAAAAAAGCCTAAGTCTAAGTTATGCGGATGCCACAGCTTGGAGCAATGATTTGTTTGAGTGTGCAGCGGTTGGACTCCTGGGATGGTCTGTGCGTAAGTGTGAAGGTCATTCCATGCAAGAGAACTGCGAGCAAGGACTTCTGTGTGTGGGGTGTGTATACATTGGTCTTTGGTTAGCGCTGTGCGTAGTGTGGGAGTCGACATCAGCTGCTATGGTATCTCTCAGGGGGTGCCGGGCGCATGCAATTCCAAGGTCGGAGGTGCAGATGTGCTACCGCCTTCTAGTTCAGACAAAGGTGCTTACATCCCTAATGTTAGTTTCTCATCTGCTTGCATTCTGGAAAAGTGATGTGGGTTTTGGGGGGGGGATGTCACTGCTTCGCCTTCCGGCACGGTTGAACCCTAACCAGCCATGTACGTGCCCTCACGGTCAATTTTGCATGCTCAGATGTAGCAGTGGTGTTTTGCTGCAGTCTGACAGTGATGGGTACAGGTAGCTGTGAGGAGGCGCGTGACTTCTCACCTTGCATCTATTAGCTGACACTGTTCACTACTATTGATGGATGACGTCCGTGTACACATGTGATCTGTACATGGCACATATGTCCAGGGGACACCTTGGTGTGTTCCACGCAAGGTATTCCTGCTGGCTTTTTGGCTGGCATGCATCTCCCATGTTGCTGAGGTGTTCACTGTGCCCCCATCCCCCTTACGTCCATGTTGCACATGTTGTGGGACTTGAGTCACAGTGTGCATCTCTGCATCAGGGTGGTTCATATTTGACCCCAAATGACACCCGCAATTCCATATTGGACCCCAAATGACACCCGCAATTCCATATTTGACCCCAAATGACACCCGCAATTCCATATCTGACCCCAAATGACACCCGAAATGTCATATTTGACCCCAAATGACACCCTGTTGTCTTTTTTTGAACACCAATGACAGCCTTCATGTCATGTTATTGTACACATGTGATACGCTGATGAGTGGGATTACGTACTACATTTGACACCCTGAAATGGCATTTCGAATACGTGACACCCTAAACAGCCTCTCTGTACAGAGGTGAGATACCCACCATCTATATGCTAATTGTGAGATTGTTAGCACTTAATGTTGCACTTACACTTGTCAGAGTGATGTGCTAATGCAGAGGACTGACATGCACACAGGGAATGTGTGTTGCAATGAATTTATTTGCACATGCTGTTCATGTGGTCATTTTGTACTGTTCCATGATTGCTAAGGACAGTCACAATGTGACGTGCTCATGCGAAGAAATTGCTTTTTTTTTAAATTTTATTAGTGCATGATTTCGAAATTACATATATCATATTTCATCTTTCATTAGCAATTTAGCAATTAAACAAAAAAAACATATATCAAGACATCTAGTTCTTAACTACATGTACCAACTATCAGCTTAGAATTACAAGAAAAAGATATATTAATGTTAAAAAAAGAGGATAAGAAAATCATCATGCACAATTTTTTTAGTTTATTCCCGCCCACTCCCACCCATCCCGCCCACCAGGAGTTGGACACGCTAGCTTATCTTTGGTTTGAAAATAAATAAAGAAGAAATAAAAAGCACCCCAAAATCAAAGAGAGATTTGGGGCTTCCTCTACCTCTCGAGCCATCTAGTCAGTGGTTCCCAAATTTTAAAACCTTTCGATCGAATAGCTTTTTCAAAATTGTAATTGGCCAAAAGACGAGACAACCATTGGTGAAAACCTGGGGGAGTTGGATCTAACCAGGCTGAAGCCAGACATAGGTGAAGTATCGCCATGCCTATAAAAACCAGTTTTTCTCCTGGCTTCCCTTGCAATTCCTGGTCCACCCCAAGTCCAATCAGGGATGGAGAAAGTGAAAGATCGCTCCCTAGCACCTCCTTAAAAAAGTTTGAAATCTCTTGTTTTAGATTGCTTAGAGCGTCGGAGGAGGCAAACATGTGGTTTAAATCCGCCTGATATAGTGAACACCTGGGGCATAGAGTCCCTCTCCCTGTCCCCCATTTAGCAATCTTTTTCGGAGTATAATAAAGTGAAAAACAGGATTTATAATACTGGGCTTGGAGCCGGGCCGGAATTAACAATCTTTGTGCTAACTCGGTTGAATAGAAAAATAGGTTTTCCGAAATTCCTATCTCTTCTTTCCATTTTATGGCTCGTGCATCCAAATCATCCGGCATTAATGAATTAAAAGAATTATACACAACTCCAATAGATAGTGGTCCAATCTTTCTCAGATTGTCTATGATATGATTATTAGCAAATCCAGATGGGCCGCCACCTTTTTTACTTAGAAAATCGCGTATTTGGAGGTACTTGTAAAAATCCCTCCGATCTAATTCATACCGCTCCTTGAGATTTTCAAAAGAAACTATACCAGTTAAAGAGTAAAAGTCGCCGAGCTTGGATAAACCTTTATCTTGCCACTTTTTGACTATTGAATCTTTAAAAATTTCCGGCAGATTGGGATTGTTACAAATCGGTGTGTAATAGTTCAGATGCCCCAATCCTAACATTTTACGAACCGACTTCATAATTCTATATCCTCCGACCAGCGTCTTAAAACGTACCTTCTTATAGTGGCAATCGTTCAAAAATCTCCAAACCCATCCCCATGCGTCTTTACCCATTATGAGTTCGATAGGTGTAGGTATGTCTTCTAGAGAATTATCTATTGGCTTATCAGTAATAAGAGTTAGGTTACACAAAAGAGTAGTTGCCCAATAATAAAGTCTTACATTTGGTAGAGCCAACCCACCCCTTTCTTTTGGCAGAGATAGATATTTATATGCCCTTCTGGGCTTTTCATATGCCCAGATAAAGCGAGAAAACAGATTTTCAATTTTCTTCAAACAGTTGGTGGTAAATTCTAGCGGAATTGCCCTTAAAAAATACAGAAACTTGGGGAAAAAAAGCATTTTAATTATATTACATCTGCCTATTATCAATAAATGTAAATTATGTAATCTTACTAACTCAATTTTGGTTTTAGCTATCAAGGGATCAATATTACCATCCACGATATTTTCTTCGTTGGCCATAATATCTACTCCAAGATACGTAGCCTTTTCAACCTGTCTAGTATCATTGCCCATACTGACATTCTTACAGATGATTTGAGTTTTAGTACTATTAAGGGAATATCCTGATAATTGTCCGAATTTCGCCGCCTCTGCTTCGACCTCAAACATGGATTTTCCAGGATTAGAAGTTACTAAAGCAATATCGTCGGCGTAAGCCAACACTTTGGTTTCCCAGCCATGGGAAACGATGGGGCTGATATTTAGATTAGCCTCCAGCTGTCGTAGGAAAGGATCTATATAAAGTGCGAACAGAAGCGGCGAGCTCGGGCATCCCTGCCGGGTACCTCTAGTTATTTTAAATAAATCTGTGAGTACTCCATTTAAATATAATCTTGCGGTGGGCTGAATATAGAGCATCTTGAATGCCTGTATGAATCCCTGTCCTATTCCGACCCTTGACAGGGTCTCCCATAAGAAAGGCCAGGAGACCCTGTCAAAGGCCTTTTCAGCATCAAGCAGAATAAGTGCTGTTGGATCCCTAGAAATATTGGCGGCATCAAAGAGTGAGATAGCTCTTCTGATGTGATCTGTAGTGCCGCGTCCTGGAATGAATCCATGTTGTCTAGGTGAGACTACTTTGTGGATTACCCCAGCTAAGCGAACAGCTAAAATTTTAGAATAAATCTTGCTATCAGCGTTTATCAGGGTTATGGGACGATAGGAGCCAGGTTCTAACGCTGTTTTATGCTTTTTCAGGAAGACTATTATTTTTGCTTGAGACCACGATTCAGGTGGTCTCCCCCTTATATACATGTGCAAATAGTTGATGCATACCCTCTTTCAACTTGGTCGAAAACTTCTTATAAAATTCTAATGGGATGCTATCTAGGCCAGTAGCTTTGCCATTAGGGAGACTATTAATGCATAGTAGAGTATCGACCCACTGGGGGGGCTCCTCAAGTTGTAGCTGATCTTCTTGAGATAGTTGTACCACTGGAATTTGATTAAGATATATCGTAATATCCTTCAAGTGACCAGAAGTGGTCTCATGATATAAATCTTGGTAATATAAATAAAACACCTTCCGAATTCCCTCTGGATCTGTAATTTGGCCTCGTGTGGGATCATTAATTGCTGTAATTGTATTCCGTGTAGCTTTTTGTCTTGCCCTAATCGCTAGGTGGTGTCCAACCTGCTCGCTACATTCGTATGCTTCCTCCCTCCATGCAGCTAATCTATCTGCGGCCCTTTTAGCTATTATCTCCATAATAGACGACTTAGCTACCATTATTTTTGCAAGTGCGTCTGCAGGATCATCCCCATCCTGAAGTACTGTGATCAAATCTTCTTCTGCAGCAGCCAAACGGCTCTGCATATCATTTAGCAGTCATCGTTTTTCTTTATTCAAGAATACCGAAAAGCTAAGTGTCTCTCCTCGTATCGCTGCTTTCAGTGTATCGCACACTGCCTCAATCCCTATACTCCCTAAATTCTCTTTAAGAAATTGGGGAATCCACAACCTCATGTGTTCGCAGTATTCATTATTTAAAAGTAAGGATCGTTCAAAACTCCAATTGGTCATACCTCTATTTTCAGACACTGCCCCTCTAAGTTCAACTACTAAGGGATTGTGGTCTGCAACTATGCGAGGGGCCTTCTCTATTGAACAGGCATGTAAAATAGAATGGGATGCAAATATAAAATCTAATCTCACAAGCTTGTTGTGTGGAAAGGAATAAAATGTGTGTCCAGGATCTAAGGGGTGTTGTGAATGCCAGATGTCGGTAAGTGCCTGTTCGTGACACAGTGTCCTCAAAGCTCTAAATACCTTTGGTTTCCGACCGCTATAATCCAATTTTTATCGAGGATTATATTCTTATTGGCGGGAAAATTTATGTTAAAATCTCCACAGATGATTATGGGTAGTGGCCATGCAGCCAATTCATTATTCATATGATCAAAGACTGCAGGATCATCAAAGGTACTTCCATATATAGTGCATACAGTAAGTAAGTCTCCATTCTCTCTACAACATTCTGTGATAACCCACCTCCCATTTTGATCAACTGCTGTGAGTGTAAATTGAACCTATCGATTGGTCGACAGAATTGCTACCCCATGTGTCCTTGCATTTTGTGTCGTGGCCCCTACAACTGTATACCCAAGTGTATCTAATAGGTGAATCTGGGCTCTTCAATGTGCATTTCCTGCATACAGATGATATCAGCTTTAAGTAGCTGAAGCGCTGCAGCAGTATTCCGCTGTTTTTTAAGGTCGTTAAGGCCACAAATATTGATTGTTGCTATACGTACTTTACTCATTCCAAATAACGAAGTTACTCAGACACACATGACCAGTACCAAAGAGAAAAGAAAAAGAAAAAAGAAAAAAAAGAGCTAACCCCCTGGGTGCCAACCCCTTCCCCCACCCTGACCCTCCCTCCTCAGATCCTACCCACCACCCACCACCTACCACTGAGGCTACCTGGCTCTGCAAGAGCCAGGATGAGGGCATCTGAGCAATCAGAACCCCGTGCCCCCCCCGGTCCGACCCCCACCCTTAACAGTTCCTCCTTGTAAGCCCGCCCTTCCAACTATCTAATTCCATTCAATAATCATTCTATTGCTATAGTATCCTGCAAAAGCCCCAGCCCTAAAAAGGAAAGAAAAATCAAACTTTTAGACTTTTAGTCTTTAGTTTTGTCCCTTCTTGCATCAGTGATCTCTCGTAGATAAGACTGGGGCTGGATTTCGGTTGTAAAGCTTCGCGTGACCCCCTTATATATAACCTTTAGGCGGGCTGGATTCTGCAGATATACGGTTGCACCTAGTTGTTGCAAGGGAGCAAAAAGTTGTCTCAACCTCCATCTGCGCTCGACGGTGGCATGGGCAAAGTCAGGCCTTGTGAAAAAAATAACACCATTGAATTCCCTCTTACTTGCTGGCCTTGCTAGATCGTAAAGTAGCTGGCGCAGAAGGAAGTTGCCAAAGTATAATAACATAGCACGTGTGTATTGTGCTGAAGACATAGGGCGTTTGGATGGTGTTAAAGGAAAACGATGAGCACGTTGTATCTCTTTGTCCCAGTCCCAGGAGTGCAGTTCAGGGAAGGCACCTTTGAGGAGCGTGATCATGAAAGCCCTAGGATCGCTCCCTTCCACTCCCTCCGGGATCCCAAGAACACGAAGATTATTGCGTCGTAGTCTATTCTCCTGCTCCTCAACTTTCAGCATTAAGTCTTTGACTATGCCTTCATGTTCATCTCCTTGCGCCTTCAAGGTGGAATCATCCTTTTCAAGGTTCTCCGTGCGTACTTCAGCTGAAGCCATTCTGTCAGCGATTTCGACACTTGTTCTGCCCACTTTCTTTATTGTTCCTTGTAGTTTTTGCGTGGCATGGCGTGATCTTCGATTATCCAGCTTGACCTCTTCTTGAAAACTTTTAATTGAATGTAGCACTTCTGAGAGGGTAGGTTCCTTCTTACTTCCAGAGTTTCCAGAGTTTCCTTCTCCCATATCGCCCATAGCTATGTGATTACCGCCTGAGCATACCGTTAAATCAGATGATGTCATTAGCTGTGAAGACGAATAGTCCCACCTGAGATCTGCCATGCTGCCTTGGTCCGGGGTCCCCCCCCTTTTATGCCTGCTGGGTTTTTTCGTCAAAGATTTTTTTTGTGCAACAGTTTTCAATGATATTTCTGAGTCCGTTCTGCTATCCCAGTCATGCCTCCCTCTATCACTGGATGTAAATGTGCCAGTTTCGGATATTTATGATTCATCTGTTAGTGAGTGAGGTTTTTCCATGTTATCCGGCGTTTTTGGCTGAGGGCAAACTGTCTTTGATGGATTCCTCACTTCGTTCTCTCCAAGGCTGGCAATCTCTTTGGCAATAGTCCCAGTCTCAGTTGCTTTAATATCAGGGTTTTGTAGATCTGCTGTTGGAGACTTGGAGCCACTCTCATCTTGGCTCATTTCAAGGCTTATGACTGTGGCTGGAATTAATTGTGGCACAGGGGCCACAGGAACCATCGGCATCTCTACAGCGTCTTCAGGGGGAGCAACAACATCAGTTGGAGTGGTTTGTCCCTCCGGATCAGCCACCTCAGCTGTTTCAACATTATGCGTTTTTCCTTCAATCAGGCCAACTATATTAGAGATTAGGGGCTGGATGTTATGGACTCGGCTAGTATCCGTAAGTTTAGCATTTTTTAGTTGTGTTTTCTTCCCCTGTTTAACAGCCCGGTCATTCTTATCTGTGGAATTAGTATTTTCAGCTTGCTCCCGATTTTTCGCCCCCGTGTCTCAGGGCGTTTCTGACAATTTTCCGATGTTAATGCGAAATTGGGCTGTGATACTTCGTTTGCGGCGGGGACTGTCAAGTGCATATTTTTGGCTTTCAGTGATTTCGCCCCTCGCCCCGTCATCCTTATTTGTCTGTTTCCTAAGTCCTGGAAACAATGTATCCTTCGTTCCCAGCTTGTGTGTTGAAATCCACTGCGGCGCTTGAAAACCCTGTTCGTATCCCTCGAAGCCGTCAGGAGGCTGTGGAGGGCCGATAGAGTTTTCACCAGGAAGCACATCGTAGGGAACGGCGTAGGGAACCGCCGCAGGGCAGCACAGGTCGAGGATGCTGGAGCAGAGCAGTCTGTCACCGCTAACGTCAATGCTCCGGTAAGACGCCTAACTGCAGTACAGAGCCCACTCTGACCCCTGCTTCGAGCGGAGACCGCCGTAATCTGCAGGCAGTACAGCTGCTCCATGTACCGGGGATTTTGCAGGTATTTCAATATTCGGGTTACGGTGACATAAAAAGGGCTTTAATGTCTTCTAGAGTCAGACCGGCGGAGCTGAGCTAAGCGGCTGCTACTCAGACGCCATCTTGCCTCCACTCATGCGAAGAAATTGCTAATGATTGTGTTCGTTCTGGCTATTCCTGCTGCAGCTGCAGTGGGGTGTGGTCCACCTGCCTCATCTTCCTCATCTTCGTCCAGTGCATCTGGCACTTGGATCCATGGGGCATTGGTGCATACACATATGTTGTGCAATACACAACATGCAATGATCATCTTGCACACTATTTCCGGGCTGTACAGGAGTCTTCCACCTGTGATGTCCAGGCACCTGAAACGTGACTTTAACACGCCAAATGTGCGCTCAACAATGACCTTGGTGCGTTTGTGGGCCACATTGTACTGCCTCTGGGCCGGGGTGTTCGGGGCTCGGAGGGGTGCCATCATCCACGGGCAGAGTGCATATCCTTGATCACCTGTGAGAGGTAAGTGAGATTAGTGTAAATTGGTGGTTCAGCATGCTGTGTTGGCAGACTTACAAGTTTTGTGGTGTGTGATTTGTGCGACTTTGGGATTCATGTTTGCCATGAATTGCTTCTGGCTAATGTGCGGGATCAATGTGTATTACATAGCCTCACAGCTGCTCGTCCCTCCCCCTGAGCCTATTTACTTGTGTGCGCTGCGCGGTTGCATCACTTGCACTTCTACGCACACCATTGTCATGCCTGTCTGCGCATGTCCGCAAGCCTGACAACAACACTGTAATGTTGGCCATTGAAGGTGGGCGGCCACGTGTGTGTAGGCCCATGGTAAGGATAGGGCGGACACAGATGTGGATTTCAGGCCTGGCTGAACTCTCGCTGCGATTGAGGCTAGGCCTTTGGCTTATGCTGCGGCAATGAAGATACACACACAACAGTTGGCATGTATGAGCCAAGACCCCGAGCGCTCCTTTATTTTTCCATTCGGGTGAGCCCGCCCTCTGGGGGCATGCCACTGTCATGTCATGTCATGTGGGTAACACGATCAAGCATAAAACGCTTTGGGTACGAGTGGCGGCTCTCAAAGAGGGCTTGCCACTTACACATGTAATACATACTGTTGGCCATCAGCGGGTGGGACCACACGCTGTAGGCAACACTCTGGCTGATGAGGCAGCCAGAAATGCAGTAGCCACTTGTTCAGTAGCAGCAGTCACAAGGTCTATGACAAAAGTCGATACCGACATACTGGCAGCCATAGCGGCTACCAGAGACTGGACGAAATACCCACAGGGGTTTCCGTCCAAATATAAATACCAATTGTCCCCGGAACAAGTTCCGACAGTAACAATTCCTTCCGTTGGGGATCCGCTGATTCCCAACGAGGACCCTGAGACATGCGTTGATCACAGCTGCACATGAGGGCATGGCTTCGGCGCACGCAGGTGTATCAGCAACGGTGTCCCTCTTACAGCAACGTCCTGTTTCCGCCCCCGCATGGCATTGCTGATAGTTCTCTGTGGCCTTCTGTTCCCGCTATGAAAGCAAGCTTCAAACAATTAAGTAGGCTCAAAGCACTGTTATACCAACATGAACTTGCCTTGACCTCGGCCCGTGAAACATTCGAGCTACAGGTGGCTCGGACATCAAGTGAAATACAATCCCTATTAAATACCAATCTCCCACTACATTTTGGGAGTTGATACACCAAATATTCAATGTTTCTGACACAGAAGGCCTTGCACCTTTTTTAATTGGTGGGCTGAGGTCTTGTGTCCTCGTTTCAAATGATATTTGTTGTAATTCCGGCTTTTATTCATTCCATTTTTCCAGCGCTTTTGGTGGCTTGCCGTTGATCCTCTTGCTCGCTGGTGCTGTCCTGGTACTTGTTTTACTACTTCATAATGGCTGCCCTTCATGTGGTACTCGATCATCCGGTCCAGCTGGAGCTGTACCGTAGCCGATTGCAGGAATTCCTTGGTTGCCTGCCTATGGCTGTTGTGGGTGCTGCCTACAATGCCACAACTGTCCTTTCTCCTGTGCTTTGGATTTGTGCCTCTCAAACGCCATACGGCCTTGCCCTGATTACGACATGTTGCTGTGGCCCCTATTGTGTCATGATCAATCATGTGCAACTGGTACCCACATGCTGATGGCGGCCGTGAATGGAGTGCTGGCGCAATGGGACATCTGTGAAGGGGCGTCGCGCCTTCTGCACCACAGCTACATTGAGTACGATACAGGATGTACGACCATGCTTTTTGAAGCTATGGATTATGATGAGCACGTATGCTCCTTCGAGTTGTTGAATTGGATGTTGTCCCCCCTTGTCTCTGAGGAGGGGGACCGTCTTTTGGAACACCTTGCCTTCCAAGGTTCAACGGATCTCATATGATTCCGATGATTAATGTTCAACAAGACATTATTTTTTTTTTTCTTTTTCTCGTATTTTACCACTAATCAACCTTATAATGATTTTTATTTTTGGGAACTTTGCCCCTGCTATGCTCAGTGCTTTGACTCTGCTTGCGACTTGGACCTTGTTTTTTCTATTCCTCTAGAACCTGGCCAGGGGGAGGGTGTCATGTGGATTTAAGGGACCCCGTTGGCATCTTTAGATTAGAATGGGTCCAGAGGCCATGATGCTGCTTTTGCACACAACGCTACAGGCTTATTCTTATGCAAGAATGTTTTCGCTGGTCACCTGCGACCCGCTGGCTGCGCTGGTTCCCTGCTTGTTCCTGGAGTTTAGTCTGAACATCGTGAGCAAGGTCAAACAACACCGTCCCTTGTTATTTTGATCTGGTCAGGCCCTAGCACATAGACAAAACATACCCTGCAGCTGCTGTTTGTGGGACACGCACCTTTTTTTATATTAGGAGAATGCATGTTACACGCAGACACACTTGAGGAGAGACTTTTCCAGAATGAAGAGCTGTATGGAGCTGTGATGTAGAGACACGATCTATGTCTTAGATGTATGGGGTCTACTATGCAAACCCAGAGATCTTCTATGATATCATCTTAGTTTTCCCATCCATGGGGAGGGAGAGTAGGTTTTATAGTCCTATCTCCAGAATCAATATACAATGATTTCTCCTTTTATAATGTATGGACTTGCTACAAAGCTGACAATATTTGTATTATGCATTCTGATTTTAGTAGTGGCTCGTATACTGCATTTTAGAGCACGTTAGTTAAAATAAACATTTTAAACTAACTCAGTGACTCTGTCAATCTCTTGTTGAGGATGAGTACGAGAGTCTGAGCGAAAGGGAATGACCTGTTATCACGATCCCTGAGTGATTAGGGGAGTGTTGTGTTCTGGGTTGTCTAAACGCCTGTTTCTCAATCTGTGTATAGGAGGGCAGGTGGGACACTATAGCTAGCCTGTCGTGGGCTCATGGGTACTAAGGCTGTAGGAAGGTGTAGCCCCTATATACCGAAGTCCCGCATTGCTGTGCATAGTTCTGTGTATGTGCAGAATCCCTACAACACTACATTGCAACAATGTCGATTAAGGGCCGGGTGGCGCCGACACCACAACAGAGACACACGCCATAGTCACTTTTGTGGCCAGCCCGGAACTGAACCACGCCCAGAACTGAACCACGCCCAGATCCCCGGGCCATTTCTTCACACTCCTACGCTGGACTGGCGTACGCCGGCCCACCCACTACGCTTACGCTTACAGGGGGGGCGATATAGCTACATGTCCAAGGTCTTCCCCACTGCCTGAGGTAACATGGTTGCGTCCACTGTCCACAACACTGCAAACACCAGCAGTATATGTCCACATGGACATGTCTGTGCTCTGCATACTCAAGACTGTCCAGCACATCACCGCCACACTTGGCATTGTGTACATTCTTATTCATGGGTCAATTGCCTCCTTTGCACATTCTTGGTTCCCACCTCTCCCCACATTCTGCAATTGTGTGGCAGAGGGGCTATGCCTTTCTGGATAGTTTGTCTACATGTCTGGCCCCTGTTACCACAGTTCCTTGTGTTGTCATGTCTGGTAGGTGGGCATGTTGGTTGGCATGTTGTTTGTGATATTGTTACGTGTGTATTCCCAAAGTTGTGAGTTGTATGATTGTGGAGTTGAGGTGTGTGGTGTGTTCCGTTGGTACTTACCAACGAGCAGTGCATTTCCATAGGTGCCATCCTGAAAGCGTTGGTTGATTATGGACTATCGGAAGATGTAGGAATCATGCACACTGCCTGGGAAGTTGGCGACGACATTGGCGAACAGTCCCCGGTGGTCCACTATTGCCTGCACGTTGATGGAATGCGTGTGCTTTCTGTTGAGGTACTTGTGTGCAGTGTCGGCAGGGGGCACAAGTAGGACATGTGTGCAGTCAATTGCCCCCAACACTTGCGGGAAGCCAGCTATGGCGTAGAAGCCTTGCTTGGTCTCCAGCTGTTCCTGCGCAGTGTGTGGGAAGTGAAGGTGCTGGGGTATGAAGCTGATGATGTCATCCATGACAGGTGTGAGGAACTTTGATTGGGCTGGCTGTGAGACTCCTCCGACTCTGGCAGTTGTTGTCCACTGTGTTGGTACCGTCAGCCTGTGGGCAATGTGGGTCAGGATGCGGAGGATGGTTGTCCTTTTGAGCCTGTAGTGGGCAATGTCTATCACCACTTTCATGGCGGTAAAGTGCCGCTAAATCGGCGATGGGTCCTTGAGAATATGCCCCTAAGTATATCCAAAAAACATCATAGTATAAGGACGAGATGCAAAACAAGGTTTAATGCCCACATGAACCATTCATATAGACAAAAATATATATTTTTTAAAACATAATTCAATGTAGCAGCGGCGCAAACCTTAATTAAGGTAATAGTCAATCTGAACATTCAAAATCAAGCACTGGCATAACAATACCCTGTGTGTCCATAGTTCACTAGGGCAAGGATTACAATCTGAATTGCCTAGTGATGATGTACAGACAGGTAACAGTTGTATATTCATATTGCAGCAGCCCTGAACCATCAGAGAGATTCATATTCGGGATGCCCAATCCTCTAGCCTGTTGAGTTTCCTGTGGAAACTGTCCGTTCTCAGGATCCGTTTCCATTCTTCTTTTTAGAGAATTGCTGTGAGGTCACTTCCACACTCTGACACATTTACAACAACGATTATTTGCCATCACAAGTCATTTCGCTAACGCCCAGTTGTCGAAATGTTCCACTAGAGTTGCATGGGCCATTTTGCATCGGAATCGGCTTCTGTGTTGGTTAATTCTAATTCTCGCTTTTTGTGTCGTCTGCCCCACATAAAAAATGTCAAAAGGGCAGAAAATCGCATAAATTAAATTTGCAGTGTTGCAATTAGAGAAATGTGAAAGTGCAGTTTTTACATTTCTGTGTACAAATTCCGTTGTTTCAATCGTATACTCACACACACTGCAATTCCCACATTGTTGATGGCCCAACAAGGGGTGTCATACGACACGTATCATGTAAAGTTTGGGTCGTGCTGGAAGATGGTAGACATGCTCTCACTAAATGGTCTTTTTTCTGGAATGCAAAGATGGGGCGTTCTATGTATGGTTCTCCTGCATTTATAATATGCCAGTGGCGTAAAACTGTTTCCTTTACTTGGTTGGAGACGGGTGAAAATGTGGGGACACACACCATCTTGCCCAAATCATCTCTTACTCTGGGGCTCAAAAGTGACTCTCCTGGGCTGTACCATGCCCTTTTGATGTATCTTGTAATCAGCCTACTGGGGTAACCTCTAGAGAGTAATTTGGTCTTGATGACGCAAGATTTCAAAAATCATAATACACAACACATTTGCTGTTTTAAGACATGAAAAGCTAATGTTAGATGCAGTAACGCATGAAACTGAGGCAAGTGTAGTAAAAGCACTGTAAAAGCGTGCTTTGAAATGAAAGATGAAGAAACATATATACACAACAATTGCAAATACTTATAAATGAGTTGCATTAATGAGATTACTTTGAAAATGTTGCTGATTAAATAATAAAGCCCTTGACCTCTGGTCCAGTCAGCAGCTCCTTCTCCACAGTTGCCTCAGTCAACTGGCTCTCTCCCTGACATCGTAGCCATACCACGCCCCTGCAGCCGCGAGTTCGAGACCGCTGCTGGTGATTTCACCAAGCCTGCTGTTCTACTGGTAATCTCCTCATTGTGGCTCTAAGTGCTCCGTGGATCACTTTTGGCCTGTTAGTCTATTTTGGGTTTTACTTTCTTCTGATTTTTGCTTTATTTTCTGCTTACTTGGGTACTTTGCTTTCCTCCATCCAATCAACCCGTAGCCCACCCCCATCCACTGTTTCCCCAGGCTCCAGCTCCCCACAGTTTTTTCCTGCACCTCACACAAGCTGTCTGTGCCTGTCTGCACCCGTCTGCACCTGGACCGTGCATAGTGCCAAGAACCCTGGCCCGCGGGGCCCTCACAGGTACTCCACTGCCGATCTCGTGCCATGGATCCCGGACACAACAACAACTGCTGCCTCACATTGTCCCACCTCACAGCTGGACCTTTCTCCTGCATCTGCTGCTGATTCACCTCCACCCTAGGACCAACCCCTAACGCAGCAACCAGCATCACGCCATGCCCATCGGCCAAGACTTCCCCGAATCAACTCAGATGCCTCCTGATCAATACCAGGTCACTGTGTAAGCATTCCACCGAAGTCTGGGACTCCATCTTGACCCTCACCCCCATCGTGGCCTTCATTACAGAGACATGGCCCTCCACCGCATCCGCCCCGACATCTCCACCACAACACCCATCGGCTGCAAGATGAAACACTGCGACCGTGCCAACAGACAAGGGGGTGGCATCGCCATTGTACACAAAGAATCGATCATCTGCATCATCACCGACGACGTGACCTTGTCGATCATGGAACACATGAACTTCCAGCTCCACACTGATGACAACACCACCATCAAAGGTGCCCTCATCTACAGTTCCCCAGGACCATGAACGCCATCACTGAATTCATCACCCCACTTACCATCGAATCCGAACACTACATCTTCCTGGGAGACTTCAACTTCCACCTGGAAAGACCCCACTGACACAAACTCCACCCACCTCTTGGAACAACTGGACAACATCGGCCTCAAGCAGCTGGTCACAGACCCCACCCACAAAGCAAGAGACATGCTGGACTCCATCTTCATGCCCAGTAAAAGAATCAGATACAGCCACACCACGGATATCACTTGGTCCGACCACTCCATTGTACACTTCATCTTCGCCGGACCTCCCCACACCACTCAACCACCACAGCACTCCCTGCTGCAACTGGACCAACGTCCTCAGCAGCACCTAGGCCAACATCACCACTGACCTGAACCTGTCAGTAGGGAACTTCACTGCCTGGATCACTAGCGCCGCCGACCGAGTCGCTCCCACCAAACCTGCCAAAATGCAGAGATCCACCAAACTAGCCAGTTGGTTCACCCCAGAGCTTAGCACATTGAAATGCAGGTGTAAATAACTCAAAAGAAGATGACGAACCAGCAGGGACAACAATAACCGAGCCACCATCAGGTCGTCCCTCAACAACTACCACCACCAGATCAAAGCCACAAAAAAGGAGGTCCTGACACACTGGATCGGGACCACACCAATCAAACCAAGGAACTCTTCACCATCATCAGAGAGTTCACCTACCTGTCAGCTACCGAAAAGTCAGTCCCGCCTCACAAGAACTTTGCAAGACCCTCGCCGATCATTTCCACAACAAGATAGCAATCATCTACAGAAACTTCAATCCCCAACCCACCGACCTGCTCAGCATCCCATTGAACACTGCCACCTACCACCCGCTCACCACATGGGAACATCTCAGTACACCGAAAACAACCAAACTAATGAACTCTATCCACTCAGGAGCACCCACCGACCCATGCCCCACCGACTCTTCAACCTCGGAAGAGACGAGATCAGCCACCAGCTCACCACCATCCTCAACGCCTCCATTGCAACAACCACCTTTCCAGATGCCTGGAAACACACAGAGGTCAGACTGCTCCTCAGGAAACCCTCTGCAGACCCCAGAGAGCTTCAGAACTACCATCCCATCTCACTGCTCCTGTTTCCTGCCAAAGTCCTGGAGATGGCCATCAACCTCCAACTCACCGAACACCTGGACAGGAACAACCTACTGGACCCTTCCCAATCAGGATTCAGTGCAAATCACAGCACCGAGACGGCCCTGATTGCCACAACAGATGACATCTGCACCCTACTCAACAGAGGAGAATCAGCCACCCTGATCCTGCTTGATCTCTCCGCAGCCTTCAACATCATCTCCCACCACACTCTCATCAATCGACTGCACAAGATCGGAATCACAGATGATGCACTCAGATGACATACCTTAGTCCACTGATTTCTTCAACATCTACATGATACTCCTCGCAGACATCGTCAGAACCCACAACATCAAAATAGTATCCTATGCTGTGACACCCAGCTCGTCCTCTCACTCTCACCGGACCCGACCACAACGAAGACCAACTTTCACAACTGTATGAAGAACATCTGCCTGAAGCTCAACACCGTAGTACTGATCTTTGGCAGACACACCTCCCTTTGGAAAGACTCCTGGTGGCCGTCAGAACTTGGACCCACCCCCACTCCAAAAGACCATGCCCACAACCTCGGCATCATCCTGGACAGCGAACTCTCCATGAAACGTCAGGTTAAAGCCTTCTCCACAGCCTGCTTCCACACCTTCCGCATGCTCCACAATATCCTCAAGTGGCTTTCCATCAGCACCAGGAAAACTGTGATGCTATCCCTTATTACCAGCCGACTGGACTACGGCAACGTACTCTATGCGGGCACCACTACCCTTTCCCTCCACCTCCATATGGTACCCTCATTGACTCATTTCAGGATGGGACTCAAGACCTGGCGCTTCGACTGATATCTGTAGCACAGCGCCTGGATACAGTCCTGAGTGATAAGCCACGCTATATTAGTACCGCCTGATTGATTGCTTAATAAAATGGCCTAATGTTTCTATTGCTTTCCATTAGAATGCATCATGCAGAAAAGTCGGTGCAAAACTATGAAAATACTAGATATGAACTTGAAATTTAAACTGATAATACTAGAGATTCTATACATCATAACACAGTTAAAAACAATATTAGTTACATGAACTTAGAAAATAATATATAGTCATGTGAAAGTTGAGAATTTTTTTGCGAGTAGACTATTTTCGACATTAGTTATTTTCATGTGATAGTACTTGGTGAAAGTTCTACTTTATTTCCTATATGAAATGATTTCAGTGCCTTATATTTGATATAAATTTAGAGTTTATTTTATTTAAAATTGAGATGCAAACGTAAGGCCTCTTCCAAATGTACTGCTTAGTAAATGTTACATTATTTGTTCAAGTACATGTGAAACATTTGACATTCCTAAATGTTTCTTTAACGTTTGCAGTGATATGTTCTTGTGGGAATTAGGTTTTCAGCTGTTACTATAGACTGATACTGTGTATTCTTTTTCAATAGTGTTAGGCTTATGAGGAATTTAGAATTTCTCTTTCTTATGACTTCCATGGGAAACCATCTTATAATTACCAATGTACTAGGTGACATTATGTGAATTGGAGCACATGCCAATCGTACGACAGTGGTGTGATGGTGCACCACTAGGGCTGTAACAGAGACATTATAAGAAGTAATCCTAAAGGAGGGGAGACGCCATTCTGATTTTTCCTATTTTGAGACCAGAATGCTATGCTGATCAATTTGTGATGATTTTGAAACCCATCCTTTTTGGCTTTTTACTTTTGAACTGCCTTTGCTTATGCTACAGTCAGCAGCAGATGGACTGAAACCCTTCTTTGCTGACCCATTTTTAATTTTATAATTTTTTCTTTTTGTCCCATGCTAATGGACTCACCCTTAGTGGACTTTAAATCTGAATCCTTTTCCCTTCTTTAGGATTGTGAGCTTTTAGATAAATGAACTATCCTTCTGCCTTCGATGGTAGTAGGACTCTAACTCTGTAAATTGATTGATGCGATAATCATCCTTCAAAATTTGGCCTAAATGTTTGGCATTATATTGCAAGCTGTGATAATTTTAACTGGATGACTTAAAAGACTGCTTATTACTATGAATTTTGAATCTTTAATACAATAACCAAATTAATTAAATATCTGTCTGAGTCTATTATTGAGTCTTGTTGATTGGTCCATTGAAACTGTGTTATTTCTCCAATGATTTAAATGCCCTGTAGGGAGAATCACTGAGCTTTTACGGAATATCAAGTTCTGCTTCTTTTACTCTGTGCAGACGTAGCAGAGCTTTTGGTATGCATAATTCTAGTCTGACTTAACTTCTTTAGTAGGTTGGGCCTTCCTATTGCAATTTTTTATTTCTACAGCATGGTCTTGAGAGTGGTGTACTTAACCTTGATTTCAAATGTTTGAGTTAGCTGTCAATTTATGGTCCTCATTGGACAGCTAACGTGGTGTTTTGGTATCCCAAATTTCCACCCCTCCTATCAGTGGAAAAAGATTCACCAGGAAAAGGACCAGAGCACAAGCTGCAGTAGAAAGAGGCACTTTTTGTGCACATCCATGCACGGTGTGCCAAGCACTATGTGGTGCATGGCACATGGTGCATGGATGTGTGGGGGCACTACATGTGCCCCCCAGGCCACTTAGCAGTGGCCCACGGTCGACAGGAGCCCTGCTTGGGGTCCCCAAACTCCATTTCTGTCTGCCTTTTTATGGTTGTGGGACCACCATGAAAAGGCAGTTGGAAAGGGGCATCCTAATCCCTACAGCGGTGCCTGCACAGGCACTGCCTCTATTGTAGGGATAGGATTCCAACTGCCACCCCGATGGGATCTTGGATCCAGTCGAAGGAGGCGGTCTTTCTTCCCGACCTCTGCGCTCTGACCACTGGTATTGTAATCTGCCAGTCGGGCTAATGGCCTGGATCTCGAGTGGACTGCCACAGATGGTCTGTCAGTGGTGGTCCACCCGCCATCGTAATGAGGCCCTTAGTGTTAAGCCATGTGTCAAATGAGGTGAGTACATCTATACTCCCTCTCCAAATCAGAAAAATGCTGTCAATATGTCGTTTCCAAGTCACTATGTTGTCGTGAGATGGGTTATCAGACAAAATAGTTGCAATTTGTAAGATATCCATGAACAAAATGGCAAAGTTGGAAGCATAGACTGCTACCATGGATGTTCCCTCTATTCTGCAGGCAAAATACGCCATCAAACTGAAGAAAAATTCTTGTGAGGGTCAAATGGAGTAGTTAAAGAATGAAGTAAGTTGAACTGTATGTGGGCATGTACGCTTCTCAAGAGTTTGATGAGTAACCTCCATCCCATCACTTTGAGTGACATTCAGGTATAGTGATTCTATTCATAATGTGCAGAGAAGACATGTATTGCAGTCAAAAGCCATATGTTCAATCTGGTTAATCAGGTGCATGCTATCACTAACATAACATTCTGTGATTGGCACAAAGTCCTTAATGAAAAAATGAATGTAAACGCCAATACGTAAAAAAATTGAACCACATCCGGAGATGATTGGTCTCCCTGGAGGTGATGTTTCATTTTTATGTATTTTGGGTAATGTATAAATTACCGGTGTCCAGGGGTTTTTAGTATTCAGAAATAGATACTCATTTTTGATAATGAAACCTGACTCAAGACCTCTTTTGCGTTATGTTGGAGTTCGTAGTTTGAAGTTCTTTAGTGAGCTCAGTCGCCAGCCTTATTTTTCATTAAGGACTTTGTCCCAACCACAGAATGTTATGTTAGTGATAGCATGAAGAAAGAAAGAAAGAAAGAAATAAAGAAAGAAAGAAGAATGAGAGAAAGAAGGAAGGCAAGAGAGAAAGAAAGCAAGAACGAAGGGAAGAAACAAAGAAATAAAGTGTTACAACAGCTGCAAATTAGACAATCAATGCTGGTTTTCTTCCTGGACAAAGCTTATTAAGAAAACCATTGTTGAAACTGAGTCCAGAATAATTGTGTTCTGAGGAACTGTCTGCTAATGAATTTGCTGTTTTTAATATTGAGGCATTCTGTTTGTGGTGCAAATTAAAAACAATAAAGGCTGGTTTTCTTCCTGGACAAAGTTTATTAAAGAACCATTGTTGTAACTGAGTCCAGAATAAACGTATTCTGAAAAAATATCTGCCTATTAATTTACATCCTATAATATTGAAGCTTTCGGATTGTGTTATGTGCGCACAGTAAAAAAAGGATAACTTCATACAAGATAGTTTCAAATAGACACAATCTGGTGTTCTGTGAAACATATAAACAAAGGACACTTCAAAAGGAGTTCACAACAGCATTTACAGGAGACAGAAACTGATAAAGCTGGAATGTGCCCTGTCCTGACATCTGCTAGAATGCCCCCGCTATCACATCAGGCTCTAAACACTAAGGCAACACTTAAGCAATTTTAAAGTAAAAACATAAACACTGGCACTAAAGGGAAACTACTTTGTGGGCAGACGTACTGATTGTGAGAGAGCAAAATACAGTCATTCAATGTAAAGTTAATCATTGGCTTAAGTAGACTAACCCATTGCCCCATGCTGTAAGCTGTAGTGGGAGGAAGCAGCATGTCAATGACACTACAGCAGACCAATGGAGGAAGGAAGCTGGCTGAAACCCCCTTTAAGTCAGTATATCAAACGTATAATTTAAGTAAAATCAAAAGGTCGAGGATAACACGAGATATAAAGATGGCAAAAAATTGTGTGTGTGCTCCTTGTGAAAGAGCAGAATGTTGTCACTCACAGATAAGTTAATGAGGGGCTGAAGTGGACTGATCCATTGCCCCGTGCTGTGTGCGGTAATGGACAGAAGAAAAATGTGAGTGACACAACAACAGGCCAACATATAAAGAGAGCTGGCTGAAAGCCTGTGAAAGAAGTATATCATATGTATAATTTTAGTAAAATCAAAAGGTCTTGGCTAATGTCAGAATTAAAATTGTGCACATGTTGACTTCATGATCTACCAAGAACCCAGCATGTCTTTTTGCGGATTAGTACACATTAATTTAAGCACCTAATTTAGTTTGTGAAGTTCTATAGGAGCCTGAAGTCCTTTGCAGACCAGCAGGCTCCTAACAAGACCACCAGCATGACGCAGACGTTTCCAGCTGCATGATAAGACTCAATGCTTTTTCAGTTCGTAGTCAAAATGCCAATTTTGATAGCGCATTTGTGAGAAATATTTAGAGGAAGCATACTAGAATCAGAAATTGGCTTGGAAGAGACCAGAAAAGGACATCGTTGTTCGAAAGTAAAAACTGTAAAACGGACACTTTGCACCATTTTTGCTGCTTGCGTAATAGGGAGTGGGCCTTGTGGTATGTTCACCAGAGGAAAACACAAACCAGACTCAACGGTATGTTTGCTGTATTTGTATAACACGATGGGGCATATTCTCAAGGAGTTATCGCCGCATTAGCGGCACTTTTCTGTCGCTAATGCGGCGATAATTTTATCGCTCTATTACCAAGCTGTCGCTAACAGCCGTTAGCGACAGTTTTTAGGTGAAAGCGTCAGTTTTAAAGATCGCCACTTCTGTTAGCGATATTTATATGCAGGAGTGGCATTCCCGTGCAAAAACGCACGCAAACACCACTACTCCATATTCACAAGGGGATCATTGAACTTCTGAAGACCAAAAGTACTGGCTCTAACTGGAGTTAGAGCCAGTAACTTAAGACCAGAAAATAGCTGGTCTTACAAATGGGGATAACACTTGGGGCAACATCTCAGCAGGTTTTGGTGCTGGACAGCGCTGCAAGCAATGTTGCAGCACTACCCTGCAACAAAACTACAGTGCAGGAATGCGCACCATCAATAAGATAGTGCGCATTCCTGGTCCCCAGTAATGAAAAGTGTTGCAGCGCTGCGACAAGACAGCGTTGCAACACTTCTCACTACGCCCTTCTTGTGACAGCATGGCTGCGCTGTATTCACTGGACAGCGCTCCATGATGCAAGTAATGACAGATACGTCAGGAATCCTGACGTATCTGTCTGCGCTAAAGTCACGCATTGCTGCAGTCGTGTCACAACCATGACGCAACTCCAGCAATGCATGGGGCCAGCCTATCCCTGTGGCACTGCGTCACCCTCACGCCTGCCATCAGGCAGGCGGAAGGTACTGACGCAGTGCCATTCATGAGGGGTGCCCGAATGTCGGCGCTGTTGGAGATCCATCGGTGGTGGTCGCGCGCTGCGGTGTCATCGTTTGGAAGCATTGGTGGAGTGTTGGTGCGGAGGGAGTTGACGAGACGTTCTTCGGTGGCCTTGATCCAGCTGTGAGGGGGTGCGATGATGGTGGTGGCGTCCGGTGGGCAAGGTGAAGACGTGATGTTACCAATAATGGTCCGACCAGGAGAGTCCGGTGTTGTGGCTGTAGTTGAAGTTCCCACTGGTGGAGGTGACGTGCTTGACATTGTGTCCTGCTATGTGGCTTGTTGAGATGACTTGTTGCTTGCGTCTGATGTAGGGGACCTTCCCCAGGAGGGGGTGGTGTCCTGGTCACTGGGGTTGTCCAGGTGGAACTTGAGTTCACCGAGTAGGATGTCGTCGGTGGATGGGAGACCCTGGGGTGCAATGAGGTCTACAATGGTATTGGAGAACGGGGGGCCATGGCCCGGGGGGCCTGCACATGAGGGTGCCGCGCAGGATGTGCTTGGTCCGGATCTGGGAGTTGAGGTGGTCCATGGTCACCCTTGGGTCATTAGAGTGTGTGGTCAGTCGAAATGTGCTTCTGTAGGTGATGGCAATGCCTCCTCCTTGATGGTCGGGGTGCTCCTTGCGGGCTGTACTGCAGCCGTCAGTGATGGTGATGGCGATGTCCGGTCCGGAGCAGAGGTTGGTCCTGGCAGGCGAGGTGGCATCCAGGGTTGATGGCGAGGAGGCTGCTGGCGTCATAGCGGTGGAGTGTCCAAGAGGAAGGCTCCTTGGTGCAGAGCGCGGTCCAGGGGCAGATGGACGCAAACGGCGTAGCCTATGGGTTGCCTTTGGCTCGGGAGACGACCATTCCAATGCAGGCAGTACATCGTCAACAACGCAACCCCGACAACGCAGGTGCCTTTATATCGAATTTGATTACAACGCATTGTGAGGTCAGTAATGGGGTAATTTAAAGTTTGGTTTTGGATGTAAAATATGGAATTTGGGGTGTGTTTTGGGGTAAAATATGGAATTTGGGGTGTGTTTTGGAGTAAAATATGGAATTTGGTGTGTGCATTTGGGTCAAATTTGATTTTTGGATGTGTTATGGGGGCTCAAAAAGGAATTCCAGGGTTCACGTTGGGTTTGGGGTGCAAAGGTTAGTTTGGGGTTGCTCTCAGTGAAGTGGGAATAGTGATATTAATGTCTCCGCTATGCAACACCTACTCTACTGTTGCAATGTACCTAGTATTAGTATGCATTGGAATGGAATGCGATGTTATGGCATGCGTCGCAACCACGTATGTGCCTTTGGCACACGAGTGGTACGCCCTCTGTGCATGGGCGCACAGCGGCTGCCATTGAGAAGTGCTGTGGGGCTGGACAGCTGTGAGGTGGTAAACGCTGGAAAGAACACTGGATGTGGCTGGATGTGGGGATGTGTGTGTGAGCGGGTGTTGTAAATATTTTAATAAGGGAAGTCTTACCTCGAAGCCGGGTCCCGTGTCTTCGTTGCTCCTGCTCTCCTGCGTCTGCTTCCAGGAACAGGAAGTAGGCAGCCAGGCTCCCTCCCCATAGCCAATCACAACGCTGCGATACGGCGGTGGGATTGGTAATTGGCAACAGGACAAGGCATGCAGCCAGGGGCTGGAGGGGTGGGCATGTTCTCCATGCAGGCTGTAATGCAGCCTGCATTACAAACAGGGAAGTGCGCATGAGCAGCTTTGGGCAGCCTAAGTGGGCCGACCAAACAGTCATTGTGCACTTGAGTGGGCATGCCAATCTGCCCATGCCTTGCCCCATGCTTGGAGCAGTCCTACCCACCCTCCCACCCGCAAAGGAAACATAGCATTATTACATCAGTAAGTTATCGTCATGTGATGATTGTTCCTCCTCTGTACTGCTTGAAAGCAGTGGGGCGACGCTCTTCCGCCATAGCGGATGAGCCGCCATTGGGGGTGCGTCATCTACGTGTGCTAGGCCTGGGCGACTCGACCCCCAGGTGTCCTGCGCCACGCGTCCCACCTTCTCCTAACCTGGACATTGACACCGTGGCGCAATCCGCTGCACTCTCTCCAAATCTGTGACTCAGCCAGCAGGAGCCTCAGCCAGGTGGGATTTCACAAGGCTGGGTACAGCAGTCGCCGCCAAGTCTGCTGGTGAACCTCCCAATGCAGTTGATGCAGCAGGGCCCCCTTAGGCGTGAAGTTGCAGCGCTCCCACCACACAAGTTCGGCGCAGCTCAGGGGCCTCACCCTCCACAGCGTCCGGCCAGCCCAACATCATACGGCCTGTGATGCAGAGAGGCGGCACCCACCGTTGGTAATCCCCTCTGTGCACCCCGGTGTAGTGGTGGATCGTAGTATGCAATGCAGACCTCCCTACGTTGGGGCGCAGGAGCACCTCTACTATTAACAGCTCCAAGGTGCACAAGGCGGTCTTCTCACACAGGTCAGCAACGTGTCTCCATGCTACCTGTCAGACTTCACCACCAGGTACAGGCGCTCGTCGCGCCTCAATGTCTACCGCCACGGCTCATCGCCTCCACAGCTCCTCCGCATCCCACTCTAGGCTCCAGACACAGGTCCAGCGAGGCATCCAGGCTCCAGACGCAGGTCCAGTGAGGCATCCAGGCTCCAGACGCAGGTCCAGCGAGGCATCCAGGCTCCAGACGCAGGTCCAGCGAGGCATCCAGGCTCCAGACGCAGGTCCAGCGAGGCATTCAGGCTCCAGACGCAGGTCCAGCGAGGCATCCAGGCTCCAGACGCAGGTCCAGCAAGGCATCCTGGCTCTCATCCTGGTCATCCTGGATGTTGGGTGGCTTGCAGGGGTTGTTGATGTGTGCTGCACTTGGCCCAGACTGCTCCATTCTGCATTTTTCTGGTTTTTATACCTATTTTCTATTTGATATTGACTGATAGGCTATTTTTTGCATTAGAGACAAAAAAATCTCACATTGGGCTGGCTAACGTGAGTTTTTATGCCGCTAATGGGCCTATCGGTAGTTTTCGCCCGCTAACGCCGGATTTCCTATCGCCTTCACGCTGATGTTAGCGGCAGTTTTCCCCGCCGTTCCCTGAAACTATCGCCTGTTAGCGGCGTGTTGTGAATACGCCACTAACACAGCGATAATTTCACGCGGTACACGGCGATAAGAAAACGCACGCTGACTGAGGTTAGCGATAGTTTTTGCCGATTGTTGAGAATATCCTCCGATATTTCTCCACTTTTCAAACGTGAGATGTTGTACTAAGCTGACCAAAAATCCATCAATTAATTTTTGTTACTTAAAAAACCCAACCGTGCAACATCCAGATTGTCTTTTTTTTGTTTAAATGTTATTCACAGTCTAGGGTTTCCATGTCGAAATCTTCAATAAACACGTAAAATTATTTTTAAGTAAAAAGTGTTTTATATGTGTTTAGCAATTCTTCACAAAGCCATTAAAGCACTTTTTCATTGGAGCAAAAACATTTAGTAAACTGGGCTCGGTCAAAATGTGTTTGCACCTTTGTGTTTAGAATATGTAGCAAAATAGTGAAAATGGAATTGGGCTGTTTTTCGCACCATTCTCTGTTATAGCCTCTGAGATTTATGGTATATGACATTTTGAGCAACAGATCTAAAATGCTGTTATACAATATGAAGAGGGACTGGAACATGAAAATACTGACCTTTGCTTGACAGACAATGCATTGTATAACGTTGTGCAAGGCTTTTCTGGTCCACAAAATATACCCCATAGTTTGTGTCGAATTCTCCATTATTTCAGCATTGGCTACCATGTGCTGCAAGAATGTTAGAAAAGCAATTTGCAGACTTTTTTTTTTTTTTTTTACATATTGCAAAACACTGTTTCACAATACACAGGAGATTACTGATGACATCGGGACCCTGTCTTCATCTTAAGTACAAAAAGGTCCAGTTTATTGGGGTTGTTGTTTGCCCAACAGCCTAAGTGCTTGTTTTGTTTACTGCAAACAGTTTACGATAGACTCAGTCACCTCACCTCGTACATTCCTAAGTGAAATGTATACACAACACAAAAATATGGCAAAGACGGAAGTTTCAATTTAAGAAAATGAGTTTTGCACAACGTATCTGTGTCACAACAACAACGGGGCGTGCCTGTAATCACACATGTATAGTTAGATAAGATTTAGAGCAATCTACCCAATACATTCTTGATGGATAATAATAAAAAAAAAAAGAAACTCGTATTTGGTGATTTGGGGCCTTATTTGAAGAGGCCATTTTTTTCAAATGCATTGTTTCATTCATACTTTTGCAGTAGGTCACTTATGTGTGAGTCACAAAGAATCCCGGATGTTGCCGAGTTTTAATAGCTCAATGCACAGCAGATGCATACAGGTGAAATGTTCTGCTTAAGTGAATGATGCGCAAATGTGCATTCCCTCAGGCCCTCCGCCCTCGCCCGGTTAATTATTTTTTCTTTCTGTAGATAAATCAACTTTCCATTTGAAATGCATTAAATATGGGGTGTCCTCCCTCGTTTTTCTGCCAGGAACGAAGCTTACACCTGCCCTTGATAGGAGTGAATTTGGATGCGTTTAAGGGTGGGAAACTACCTTCAGATAAACAGTGATAATGTACAAAGTTATAAATGCTTGGTTATCTAATACAATTTACAGTGCCCATTCTAGAATGTCTATGATTGCCCCCTAATTGTAAACTTGGGAATGCGGTAATTCTGCCACACAGGTGCATTTTCTTCATTTGGAAGTGCATTTTCTAAACTTAAAATACCACCAATGCTGAGTCGGTGATCCAGATGTTTTTACATAAGTAAAAATCTTTAGCGGACATGTAAGTGCAAACTTGTGTGAAGTGAGTTCCTAGTTATTTCTTTGTGATATTCACTGTATTTTTTAACGTATATACTGCATATTTTTAAAGGTATCATTGTATATCTTCCAGTCATACATTTTACCCTACCCAAGTTCCACATATAATTTTAAATTAAAAGCTAGATAATTCCCTCAAATCTACACATATATTGCATTTATATAGCGCTCACTACCCCTCAGTATGAACTTTTGAATGCATGGGATGGAAGTGTGATTGACATTGTGAGTGACAGTGCATACACCAAAGACATGAAACATTAAAAAATGTTTTCATAATGTATAATATAAAAATAATTATAAAACACAAAAATAACCACGAAGTTAGATCCAGTCATTCCGTAATATTAGCTATTCTTGACTCCAGCACTGATACAAACGCACAATATTTCTGAACTATTATCTACAATAGTCCAATTTGAGCTTACATTTAGCTAAGCACCCTGGGCTCACAAGGCAGGTCAGCTTACTTTCTAAATGGTTAGTTATCATACATAAGATGGCGTGTGCCATTGATTGCCGAAAAAAGTTTGTGGTGTTCTACCACGCTAAAATGCCAGAGATTTTATGTTGGCCATATTTTTACCATGAATGCTTAACTATGAAGTGCATTTATATCCCTTGTTCCTGTTCCATTCTATACTCCAGGTTGGATTCGTTTTGATTCTGTGCTATTATTTGTCCGCTGTTAAAGGTATAGTGCCATTTAGACGAAAACAGATTGTGCATTTCAGCAGCACATTTCAGCTCCTACCACGAGCCATCCCCATTCTTTTAAGATGTCCAAACTGCCTCTGGCGTGGATTAGTGTCTGACAATAGGGATGTTTATCTCATTTCAGACTAGATATGTTTGCGAGGTGCTTGCATGGCATGCAAATCAAGTCAGTGTGCCTTGAAAGCCTAAACCTGTCAAGGAAATGACATTTGAGTTAACAGGGAAACATAACCCATTCTTCTCTTACTGACTCCTACTCTACAATTCTGACCTTTAGTGGCACATAATAAATCCGCAACACACAATTGCCTGCATTAATTGACTTTCTCTTCCGAACATGCCATCATCTCCTGTGGCATGCACATGGATTCCTTTCTGTTTCAGTGAATTATAACCAACAGGGTTTTCTCAATTCAGAGGTTGTGAAACAATTGTTATGCTCACAATATCTAGCTGGGTGTGTTGCTTGACATACCCAGTTCAAATTGTTTTGTAAGTGCTTGAGGTATAATCCTACGTTGTTTGGAAATATAGATATCAATGCAAAAATATTGGAAAACAAAAAGAGTCTTTCAAAAATATGTACCATTTTTGATGTCCACCTGCAGACAGCTTAATCTGTTTGTTGAAGACAGCACTGTACGCAAAAGTACACTGGGTGGGCTTTCGGTCAGCTCCTTGCTCATGATTGGTCAACTGCCATCTTGAAAGTATAGAAAATTCTATTTTCTATACTTTAAAGATGGCTGCCACATTGCGTCTACCCAAGTGTAGATGTGTGCAGATGCAATGGATGGGTTATCTGGAAAGTGTAAAAAATAACTCACTCTATACTTTCAAAATTGCCACTACATTGATTTTACATGTAATGTGGTGGCCATCTTGAAAGTATAAGAAAGATTATTTTCTATATTTTTCTATATTTTCAAGATGACTGCCACCTTGTGTGTGGACGAAATGTGCCAGTCATCTTGAAAGAATAGAAAATAAGCTTTGCTATATTTCCAGATTAAAAGGGGGCTGACCACTGCTATTACCTTTGTCAATGCTGGAACAATTATTTCCCCTTTGTCTTCTTGTGAAGGACATGACTGATTATAAAGATTAAGGATTGTGGGCCCTGTCAAGTGATTCTATCTATTAAAGCCAATACCGGCTTCCAAGCACCCTTTACATTTGCATATTAACCAGTTTTGCACATTTTCATTTTTATCAGGCAAGCTAGTACCCTGGCAGGAAGGGTTGTTTAATTGTCAGCCCTTCCCTCGGTTTCAAAGCACAGGAGACTCTCTGGCTTACAATTCTGCTGAAGCATTGCAACTCTCAGAATCAACCATCCTGAGACGGTTAACTTTTCTAAAAAAAAAGTCGGGAAACAATTTTATTTAAATTGGAAAAGTATCGGCACATCGTGCCCCTCCGACCCCACTTACTTCGACCACTGGGTGAATATGATATTCACTACTATGCACCAATGTTTAAATAACAGGCTCTGAAATTAATAGGTTTGATAAGATATATGGCAAATGCTTTATGTAATAAATGAATGTAATTTGTTTTCGTTTTCATGTGCTTCTTGAGCGTGTAGTGCTTTGTGCGGGTTAACAACCTTTGCCACGACTCCGGAACAACGAGTTCCGGAGTCACGCAAGCCGAACAACGACTTGCCTGAACAACAACTCAGCCTTAACCAGGCATGTGCGTGGTTAAGGCTGATTCGGTCTAGTGTTCGGGCAGGGCGGAGTTCAGAGGAGCGTCGCACAGGAACATGTAAGAGGGGTTAGTTTTCAGGGGGTGTGGGGGTCGGTGTTAATTTTAAGGGGGTGGAAGGGGTTTGGGGTTCATTTTTAGGGGGTGGGGGTTGGGGTTAGTATTCAGGGGTTGGGGTTTGGGGTTAGTATTTAGGGGTTAGTTTTTGGGGAGTATGGGTGATCGTGTTTGTTTAGAGGGTGTGGGGGGGATTATTTTTTAGGGGGTTGAGTTAGTTTTTAGGGGGTGTAGGTGATCGTGTTTATTTTTAGGGTGGGGGAATTAGTTTTTAGGGGGTCGTGTTAATTTTTAGGGAGTGGGGGTTTGGGATTAGTTTTTAGGGGGTATGGGTGATCGTGTTTGTTTATAGGGTGTGGGGGATTAGTTTTTATGGTGTTGAGTTAGTTTTTAGGGGGTGTGGGTGATTGTGTTTATTTTTAGGGTGGGGGAGTCAGTTTTTAGGGGGCAGGGTTTGGGGGATCGGGGTAATAGTTGGTAAGCATTTTTTTCAACACGAAAAATGTGGTAAATGAATGCATGGTAAAAAAAATTGTGGTTTAGACGAGGTCGTGGTAGCACCCTCGTTGTTAGGGAAGTCGTTGTTGTGGAACTCGTTGTTCCAACATACAACCGCTTTGTGCATGGTTTCAACCCTTATTATCGTTTAGGAGCTCTTGTTTTGGGGACTTTGTTTGAGTTCTTTGTTGCTCTACCCCATCCCCTTAGCTTATGAAGAGGGCGCTATCTTATTTTGTACATAACAATTGCAAAAGCCTCCGGCATTGGAAAAGGCAAAAGAGACCAGCATATTGGCAAAGCAAGATGGAGTGGCTTTACCAATGTTTGCTTGTATTGATACTAATTCTGCAACTTTAAGAACAAGGTGATCCCAAATAAAGCGAGTTCTGACTGACAAGCTGGTTGATGTTACGGTTTTTCATTGAATTTGTGGTAAATATGATAAAGAAATAATATATGTTAAATATACAGATGTGGATGTTCTAGGGCCTTTGCTATGGCAACTTCACTGCCTTTTGTAGAAAGGGGAGATTATCTACTGTGCATCTCTTCATTATTTAGTGTGTATGAACATAGAATAATGGAACCTCTATTTTCTTGACGAATATTATCCATCAACAAATCTGGGTAACGTGCCCTACCTACCAAAGTGCTCAAATGCTGGTTTTTTTAGACTCCCGACCTCTTTCCTCCAAAAAGCATAAATAATGGTGAACATCAACTCTCATTTCGAAAATAATGCTACCTTCAGATTCACAGTATCTGGGTGCTGTAAATAGCAGGAGTTACTCAAAATTCGGACCTAGGGAGGGTGGATGGCTGAGTTGATCACATTTGTATCCAAACCCATGATCTTCCAATCACACCAGATGCCAAAATAAAGTGTTTAGCTTACTAAGTCATCTTGCTGGTGTTTTAAAGAAGTGTCTACATGCTGATTTGGATTGTAGTTATTATAATGGATGATACCTTTTGAATCTTTGCTCATGGGAAATATTATTTTTCTATACCACTTGACCTGTCTTCAGCCTTTGACATGGTTGATAATAATATGCTCAGCAGCAAACTGAAATCAAGGTTTTGAATTGAAGGGATGGTATTAAACTGGTTCAAGACATATATATCCTAAGCATCAGTTCAAGTCAAGGTAGTCAATCCACTTTCTAACCTCATGTCCATGACATTTGAGTACCTCGTGTTCTAGCCTGTTTGACCCCATCACTTAAGTTCTAATTTCTTTCCTCTAGAAGCATGCAGTTGCAGGCAGTGCAAAAACATGAAAAGGCACAAAGATCTTACTAGGAGTCCCAAATGTAAAAAACAGTCTACACTTGGCTGGATCTTCTCAAGCAATATCCTTGAACATGAAATGCCTTCCCTCCACATAACAGAATGTTCTCTTACTTCCACTTCTTCAAGAACTCGCTCAAACAATATTTCTAATGGAAACACCTACATACTTGAGTATACATCATTGTTAATCTTTACTCTTTTCATGCTCTCAGAGCAAATGAAATTATGCATTTGTTTACTATATCATGTTGCTTTTTGTTTTCCTTTAAAGTGCTCTAACATCTTCTTGGATCATGCCCTCACAGAACATGAATTTAAAATAAATGACAAAAGAATCAAAAAATATAATAGGATAGTAGGATATGACAATATTGCTTGATGCTCTATATAATGACATAGTCCTCCCTTCATTACCTTCATTAAATGTTCCACTACCTCCCAGACAAAACTAGATATTAACCTAATAACCTAACCCCTTTCTCTTCTACCACTCTCTCACTGACTGTTAGAATGTTTTGGATGTGGAGGTGTGTAATGTGGGGGTCATACAAATGACGAGGTAAGAGGAGGTGTGTGAAGGATAACCTTGCACAGAAGGAGATGGCAAAGGCTCTACCTATTGGTAGACCTCAATAATGCGGTTGTTGATCTCTCTTCAATGAACCAGTCCTTTTCAGCATGCACCCTGGTCTGCCTATTCCAGGGAGCCTTAACATCAGGCTAGGTAAGATCAATAGACCTCTATATCTCACCAATCATTCGAATCCCAACTGTTTTCACACTGTCCACAAACAACAGACATCTCCACCTTCACATATTGGCATATATTCTTCACACCACATTAGCCTGCCTCCCTTGCATACGTCAAGATAAGGCAAAAAGGCTTATGTTGAACTATTTTACTTTATCTTCTTAGAGTCCTTGTGCTTACTACATTGCAAACATCAAATGGAGTGGCAGTGGCACCTCTATCCTTAGAAGGATGACATTCAAGGATGGCACTATCACACATTCTTGTCACTCAGCCATGTTTGTGCCACTGCTACAACTGTCACAACCATACAACTGGGATGTGACAATGAAAAGACCTCAAAAACCTCCGTTACTATCAAGTAATTGTCATCTTTGCAGACACTATATTGCTAGTCTCTCAGCTACCTGCCACCACTTCCACTGCTGTAGCTCTGCCTCTGTGCCATGTGTACTGGCCTCTCACATACGATATTTGCAGAAACATCTGTGTCAACCTGTACTTGTCCATGCATGTTGCCCTTTGCACGGATATGAAAAGAGTACAACTAGAAATCAGTCACAGAGAAAAGAGCTTATTTTAGGTAAGAATCTGCAACGTAGCATATCTGATGCCTATGTCTTCAGTATATGATATACATCCTTGAATTTATCAACACGGTTGTCACCTATTCCCAGGCTGTACTAACACATGTTTGACCATTTTCATCATAGCAGCTTAGGATTGTTTGTATGAATCTATGTAATAGTTTTAATCTAGCACAGAAGATTGATCAATTGTCGAACATGGCACATAATGTAATGGAAGATTGGTAAGTAAATGTAAATATCTCTTGCCACCCACTCATAAAACCTGTGTCCCCATTGCTAACAACCATAGTGTAATATGTTTTTAGTTGCCATACCTATCACTATGTCATGGTGTATGATATTGTGCCCCATGTGGCCCCCATTGTCACAGTAGCGGTCACAACTTTGTTAACGAGGAATCAAGGAAACTTAAAAAGAGTTGAGTTGGTAGAAAAATGGATAGCACTGAGGAAACAAGTAATATGAGGGTCAATATTTAAATTCATAACAAAAAATCTTTATAAATATTGTATATTAAGAGAGAATTGAGGCTATATAGGCATCAATGAGATTGCTAGTAAATGAGGAAGCCTTAATGTGTATTTGCCAAACATCAGTTCATTGTAGGTGATCCATGAAATACATTAAGTAATAACTGTTTCTGAGGGTAAGAATACCTGTATGGCAGGTGGTTTCAATACTGGACATGACAACTGTTTAGATGGCCCTTACTCTGTCAAGAGAGGTCATAAACATAAAAAAAGCTCTGGCGGCACTCAAAATTCACTTGGGACACTGACTTGTGGAGGCTTATAAACTGAACGACAAGAGATTATACTTTCTTCTCAGGCTCATATCAATCATGTTTACCAATAGGCTATTTGCTTGCTAATAATAATTTGTGGACAAAGTGTTTAACATATTAAAAAAATTGTCACCTCTGAATAAGTACCAGTTCACATAATAGAAACCCTGAAAAGTAATTTTGTAGAAAAACAAGAGTTGGTTACTAATGCTCTCATTTATGGTTTGTCCTGGCAAACACTGACTCTTCTGTCTTGTTTAGAGGTGGAGATCTGTTCTTTCCAGTCAACAGAGGACATTAAAATAAAAAATAAAAGTCTTTGGAGGTACTCAGTATGGACAGGGATGATGTAATTTATGGAGGCTTATAAATCTAACAACAAGGGATTATTCTTTCCTCTCAAGCTGTTCACCAATAGGCAATTTTTTTGGCCAACGTTGGTTTCATGGGTAAAGTGTTTCACATATTAAAAACACTGGAAACTCTGATAAATGTACAGTTCACATGGAGTCCTGAAATGTTATTTTGGGGAAAGACAAGATTTGATACTACTGCCCTCATCTAGAGCTTGGCCCACCAAACTATGGCTCTCCTGCCTTATTTGAAGTTGAGGATTCGGAGGGTGGAGCTTAAACTGGAGTTGAAAGCCTATGACCCAGCAGCCCATTCACTACAGGGCCACTGGGTCAAGCCCATCCTATTACGTTGGACCTTTTTGATCCTTGTTTTTTCTGCCCTGGGCCACAATGAAAGGCAATATGGAACTGAGCAGGAAAAATGTGCAAAGAACCCCACATGCAGGGAGAAATTCCTTGCGTTTAGGACCATTGATTTAAAACCCTCAGATTGGGGTCTGTTTCTGGACAATAAAAAATGACAAATATTAAGACTTAAAAAAAAAAATAGGTAACAATTACCCAACTGGGCAGCTCTTTAAATAGCCATTGTGGTTTGAAAAATCATTTTATTACAAGTGATTCAGTAGCATAATTGATGCACTAAGACATATTTTCCAATGTCGGTAGGACGGATTTTATTTCTGCGTAACAGATATGTATAGTGTTATATCTTATACTGTCATGGTAAATACTGTCAAATTGGTAATCTGTAAAATGTGCAGTCATGACCGAATTAATTTTGTGAATGCCACATTTTATCTTTGAGTTGTACTTCAAAGAGCAGAGCCGCTTCTGACGTTGGGTAATGTGGGAAAAAATAGAGTGAGCACTGGCACTGGAATATATAGCACATAGAGAGGTGGTATATTCCTTTATTACAAAAAAAGGTGGAACGTAGAACATGGCCAAGAACATTACCTTCTGCATGTGATATAATTACATTATGAATAAGAATACTGGACATATACAATAATTTTGCAACTACTACTCTCCATCTCCTGCTACAATACCCCAACGATTTTACCTTAACTCCTGGACATCCCAAATCTGTCACTAATGGGCTCATTATGATGGCGGGCAGACTTTGTCCGCCCGCCACTGTAGCGGTGATTGGGACCGCCTGCCAGACATGCGGCGGTCCCACCACTGCAATTAGGATGCGACCGCCATACTGGCGGGCGCATCCTGGGCCTTTAACATTGCGGGCGGTGCTGCTGGCTGCAGCACCGTCCGCAATGTGAAAGGTGCTTGCACCGCATTTCCTGCACCATGTGGCAGGCACCACGCGGTGCCTGCCACTTGGTGCATGGAAATGCAGGGGGGTACCATGGGTACCCCCCAGTGCAGTGACACACCCCCACATGGGGGGCCCGCATCGGGCCCCCAAACCCAATCCCCGCCAGCCTTTCCATGGCGGCATCGCCGCCATGGAAAGGCCTCTTAAAACCCACATCCTAATATGGCGGACGGTGCCTGCTAGGCACCGCCACCATATTAGTGGCCCTGCTCCGCCCCCAGGCAATCGTGCGATTACCACCGGCGGAAAAGCAGTGGACTGACTTTGTGTCCACCGCGATACCCACCGCCATCCTAATATGGCGGTGGGTAATTCTCAGTTTGATGGAGGAACGATCGCCACCGCTGGACCGGTGGTGGCGATCGTTCCGCCATCCTAATGAGCCCCTTAGTTCTGATCTTCGGCATACTGTTCTGCCCAGTACACCCACAGTTACCGATTTTTTTTATTAATTCATTCAAAACACACCTAAAGAAAAGGCAAAACACCTACAGGCCCAATCATAAATGAATATCATGTGACTACTTGATGAGATAAAATTATAAGACACCCTACATATTATTGAAGGAAACATTTTTCTACTGGACTAATTTCAGTCAAGTGTTCATTAAAATCATTTGAATGTTTGTGAATACTAAAAGGCAGACATCATCTATAATTAAAAAATATGGCATATATGTATTGGACAATGTTTTGAACAGCTAGGAAAGCAGAAAAAGAAACATACTCTTTACCACGATAAATGATTAATTTTACACAATTATAGTGAAAGGAAACTATGGGGCATATTTACAAGGAAGTGGTGGAGGGCGGCATTAGCCACCTTGTCTTAATGCCGCACTCCACCACTTCCAACACTCAGGGCTGCACCATATTTACAAGGATACGGTGCAGACCTGCGTTTCCCCCTGCACTAGCTGCCTAGCGCCAACGCAGACACCCTTGCACCATAGTGCAAGGGTGCCTGCATTGTAGGGGAAGATTGTTTATGTGCAGGAAGGTGTCCCTTCCTGCACATAAACAATCTGAAGTGGTATTTTGAAACTTATATGTGTGCTGCTTAATGCAGCACACATAGAAGTTGCAAAACGTCATTTTTGTATTGATTGTTTATGAGCAGGACGTGTCACCTTCCTGCACATAAACAATCAATGGCCTTTTGCCATTTCTATGTGTGCTGCTCAACGCAGCACACACAGAAACATCAAAAACGAGGGGAAATGAAACATTTCTCCTCCTTGGGCTTGTTTAGACTAGGTTTTCCCTGGTCCTAATTTTGGCGCTGCCCCATATTTATGCTGCCCTTTTAAATATAGGGGCAGCGTCAAAATCAATGGGTGTTGTGGAGTTAAGCCCATGCAACACACATTTCCCACCCCTTTCACGCTAAGTATAGCGTGAAAGGGGGCCTTATTCACAAAGCGGCGTTAAGCCACGTTAAGTGGCTTAATGCTGCCTAGTAAATAAGGCGAAGCCCCTATCGCCACCACAACATCAGAAAAGTGACGTTGTGTTGGCGATAGGGGCTTGTAAATATGCCCCTATGTTTTGTTGTTTAAAATATATAAATATTATTTACAGACAACAGTAGTACTAAAACAATCTACCATTGACAAATCAAGTTATTTTCAAAGTTGTAAAAGAAGACTGTAAGCTCAACTTAAAACACCACAAAGCTACAAGATGTAAGGATGAAGGGCATAAACAACCATTAAATATGTTTTAAAATATGTTAAAAGCATCACTTCATATCACTAAATCTCTATTTTATTTAGCCATGGAAGTATATACTTACAAACCTGAAAGAGGTAAGAGGAAATTCTAAATATCTCACATACAATATTTTAAAACATTTAATTTTCAAAACTGGAGAAAAATAATGTATTGAATTACTTTCTTTACTAAAGCAGTGAAATTCCCTTCCCTAAAAATAAATTGGAAGGAATTTAAGTTTAACCGATGTATATATATAGTGCCCTTGTCTTAAAAATTAAAAAGTACAAAAAATGTCAAGTCAGGGTGCAACCATCCCTTAACTACCAAGTAGAGACTACTACATTATCCTTACCTTCCACCCCAGCATACACTCTTAACAATATCAAACACTTCTAATACTAGCACAGACTGCAAATGATAACATTGTATTATTTCTAGAATGCAAGAAAACATACACCATAAAACAATCAAACAATGCAAATATTTACATACACATCATCATATGCCTTTACAAACACTAATATTCAGGTGTACGTATCATAACTGAAACACATGCATAAACATTGATACAAACACACCCAACAAAACACATCTATAAAAGCAAATAACATGTCCACACAGCCACCATATTTCCACACACTATCCATCACAGAATCAGACATGCATTTATATATGCTAATACAGAAAACAATATATGGGCTTAAAACAAACACACACTCTCTCACTATAATAAACCACAAATCTCCAACATACTCAAAGCAAAAATCACAATAATCCCACAAAGTCCCCAATATACAACCAAATAATCACCACTTAACAGTGTCACAGCATGGTATTCAGAATTCTGATTGTCACTGATATACAACCAGTAGCATAAATGATCAACATACCTCCTAATAAAATAATAGGTTTATAATTTCAAAAATGACTACACAATAACAAGGAATGATTTAGAAGGCTGTCGTCAGGTTGTTTGTAAATTTTTATACTTTTTAGTTCTTATAGCTATACCTCTATCAACATATTACTCAACCTGAAGCTTACTATCAACTTTAGTTTTATATGCAATATATTAATATATAACCATATTACACAGTTACCCTTTATATATTTGTATGTATTCTCTATACTTAATGTATACATATAAGGCTAGATACACAAATTGATGTATAAAGTCAAAAAAATGAAATATTTTGATTAGCCACATGTGGCTGGTTGTTGTTTATCATTCATTCTACAAATCTCACTTAGTTGGCTGAGTGTGAACCCATTTTTGTGACTGTAGCTTATATCCAGTCACTCTATGCATTTCATAATTACACTATATTATTTAACAAACTAATATAGACTTGGGTCAACAGGAATATATTTTTGATTTCAAGTAGGTGATTGGGGTGCCAAGCACAACCCCACCTATCACATTATGGGTGTGTGGGAGGGATGGGCGGAAATTAAAACTAGGAGGCTTGATGTGTTTCTCAATCTTGGCTGTTTATTAAACAATAATCAGATTCATATGAGAGTGACAGGTTGAAGGAGTATTCAGCTCTTCATTCTTGACTTCCGCTTGTCTTCTTCTCTTTCTCTTTAGGTCTGTCCCCCTTCGGTGGTGTGTCCAAGGATTTCGGGGAAGAAGACAGGAAGATGGTGGTAAGTATTACAATATTATGTTCCTGGGTGCAGGATAGGGACCATTACCACACCGGGGAGTGCCAGTTAGAAGGGGGGGTGAAGTAAAAGATGGGTATGTGCTCTTTTTTCTCTCTCTTTTAGTTATAGGGCCCTCTGGGGAAGATTAGAATTCTAGATGGGAGGTGTGCACAGGAAAAGAAAACAAGCGTGGTCCTGCAGAAACGATTCCCTTCTGCCTAGTTATTAACTTAAACTTTCTATTCATAACAAGTGTCCCCGCTAATTAAGTAGTCTGTTTCATCACGGACTATTGAGCAAAAGGAAAAATGAGAGCCAGACCAAAAAAAAGGGAAGACAAACAAGAGATACCTCATAAAGAAGATCATAGGTCACCCTCTTTATCCATCCCCATACCCCTTTTCCACCCACCCGGTTAGTTTCCTACTCTCGGAACCCCTACTGTCTTTTGCTTCACTCTGCCTGCCCACGTACCGCGGAAGCCGCACGCAACTCTCCTGAGTTGCGGCGGTGTCTTCACTCCTCCCTGGGCGACCACCACTCTTCACCCCAGATCTCTGGAGCTTCATCCCCCGATTTGACTGTAGGCAAAGGCGTCTCTTCTTGGACACACCGCTTCCTGCTCCCGCTGGGCTCTGGGTTCGTTGCGGTGAAAGGTGCTTCCTCTACTTCGCGTCTTCCCGCTGTCCCGCTGTGTTCCTCGCCGTCTTCCGGGTTTTTCCTGCGGATACCGCCTTCAGTTCCTGTGACGTCATTCTTGCTCCTCTCTCTGCTACCTGGTTGGTCCATGGTATTGTTAAGTCCGCCCCCTCCTGAGGTCATAGGAGTCAGGGCTGCCGGATTAACCCTTTCCTTTTCTTTCTCCCAGGGCAGAGGCTGTTGGAGCTGTTCGTCACGGTCGCGCTGGGATAAAAAAGGTAAGTGAGGGGCGGTTATGGGTATCAGGTCATAGCCCTCAGAAGGTACTGGAGCGGGCTCCAATTCACAGGGTGTTACAATTAATTCACAATTTGAGATGCACAAATCAATAGGGTCAATCACCACAACCTCAAATTGGAACAGTCAAGAACTGTTCTGTAATATATAGTTATGATAGTTGATCAGCACCCTCTCAGAAGTATTCTTTTTATGGTAACAAAGAATTAATCCATTCAACAAGAAAATCCAACAGTGAATATATTCATTTTATTTTCTCTTAATAAAGTTCATTAATAGTAGAACAATGTAAAATTGCTTGTAGCATTTAGCCAATCCGTTTCGTTCATCTTGAACTTCTTCAAGGCTAGAATCATAAAATATGTACAAATCAATTAACTTTATAACACATTTTTTATCACAAAATTAAAAACATGTTTTTAAAAAATCACGTGATCTTAGCATCCAACACTATGCAAAACAACACTTTTGGTGTACTGTTCTGATCCTGGAATCCTTCATCACACTTGCATTACCTTTTTCTCAATTCATTTATGAAATACAGTGAACATGTTGGTTGTAAGTTAAAGAGTTTTGTAAGAGAACTAAAACCTTTTACTTCTAAGGATGCCAGTAGCTGCTGCTTTACATAGTGCCTCACGGGTGGCACACACATACACATTTGATGGTAGAACAAGAGGACCAGCAGTGAAATAGGTGGTTATGGAATGCATCTGTGGATTCCTCAAAGCTAGTGCCTTTCAGTCTCTGCGATTTCCTGTAAATCTGTCATGTAAACTGTCTGTCAATGTTCTCCAATGTGGATAACTGCAGGGGCCAAGGAGATCTCTAGCTCTGGGCCCTAGCAATCAGCATCAAGATACTCAGCCCACAACAGAAGGTGGGGATCACTTAAGCATCCTTTATCTTTGTAGAAGTGAATGAGAGGTCCAAGGCTTAACTGCAAAAATTGTGAATTAGGGTGCAACACGGTAACCCAAGCTACAATAAAGAATAAATGTCATCCCAAAGTTTGTGTGTACATAATAGTTAAAATATTAATTTAAACTGTCCAATCAAATGTAAATCACACAGAACATAGTGCTACATACTAGCAAACACAATACTTAATGCACAGTAATAAAAACAATGAGATTGTAATTGTACTATGAGTTTGACAGTTTAAGAGGAAGTACCAACACAAGCAGGTCTGTTATAAACAAAATAAAGTATTAAAATCAGCTTCACAGAGCTAATCCAGCTAATTGAGCCCCTTCCAGACATGATTACCCTGGCTATCGATTGACTAAATGTGATCTTTTAATTGGGGGAGCAATTCAAGGGAGAGGGATTGAGAGGTAAGTTTATTTTCTGGAAATTATCTGATTGTGTGAGTCCCCAAGCGATAGACTGAGCTGCAAGACACTCCTGAGTAGTGATGGATATACAAGCCAATTTGGATACCTCCATGCCCATGTGGGGCCCCTCAGGCCCTTTACCAAAAAACTCAGTCATTGTTGTCTGGACTGGGCCCGGTGGTCAAGGCCAGCCTACCAGTGAAACCAGTGTTAGAGTCACCACGCAAATGCTGGAGAGGGTTTGCCCAGTAATGGGTCCCTTGCTTGCTGTGCCATTGGATTCAAGCTAGCCTGGCTGATGAGGGGTGATAACTCCGAAACCGGTTCCAGGGTGCTTGTTTCTGGTCCAGGGAGGACCGGGCTTGGCACTTCGGGCTGGACTGGTCCCATTTGCAGCAGGGTCAAGACTGATTTGCATATGGCTTGGTTCAAACTGGGGTGACATGGCAAGCAAAATACAATGGATTAAACCCAGATCTGTGACTGGGTTTTAATGATCTCAAGAAACAGAGTGCTTTTTTAAGCTGTATATTGGTTCAGCTGAGATCTCAGTGGTTTGGGACGCCTGGAAGGCCTTCCTGAGGAGTATGGTCACAAGCAAGGTATGCTATAAAAACAGGCAATATAGAGAAGAGGTGGCACAAACGGAGTCTGCGATGAAGGTAGCAGAGCTAAAGCTGAACAGGAGATTGCCCCTGAGAAGCGCCATGAGCACATGGCGGAACTAAAAACTTTGAAGGATAAGCTAGACACCATCATTCAGTTTAGGATTACAAGTAGGTGGGAAGCCAGTAAGATGGCCCACTTTGAATACGGGGAGGGAGCCAGCAAGCTTCTGGCATGGAAAGCTAAGTCAGATAGGACACGCAACTTGATAAAACGAATCAACAGCGAGGATAATTCCTCTTCAGTATTTACTGACAAAGAAATCGGAAAGGCCTTTTTTGACTTTTTTCAGGTACTATATGAAGAAAATAATGAAGTAGACAAAAACTGTGCGAAGGAGTGGTTAAGAGGGAATACGCTTACCTCCCTGGACCCCTCCCAGAGAGAGAATCTGGAGCAGGACATATCTCAACAGGAGGTCAGGATGGCCATTGCCGCTTGTAAGAGGGGCAAGGCCGCGGGGCCTGATGGGCTCCCAGGGGAACTGTACAGATCCCTGGGGGAGGCAATAATACCGATCATGACGGTACTTTTTAACAACATATTATCTGAAGGCACTAAACCTCCCGCATCATGGGGTCAAGCTACTATTTCATTAATTTTGAAAGCAGGAAAGAATCCGGCAAGTTGCGGGTCCTACAGGCCCATCTCCCTCCTGAATACGGACTATAAAGTATTCACAAGGATCCTAGCAAATAGGTTGGGAGTAGTAGCTGGCACTCTGTTACACCCGGACCAGAAGGGCTTTGTAAGAGGCAGAAACCTAGCTGATCTAACTCACAAATTTATTGGAGCAATCGACCTTGCTTCCACCTTCTCTCTACCGCTGGCAGCCATGACGTTAGATGCCACTAAGGCCTTCGACAGGGTCAGTTGGTCATACCTCGCTGCAGTAATGGAAAGGTTTAACTTGGGAGAGAAATTCTGCCGAGCTGTACAGCTTATATATCACGATCCCACGGCAAGACTCCTAGTTAATGGTAAACTGACTGCCCCTTTTAAGATCACTAGGGGTACCAGGCAGGGCTGCCCACTCTCCCCGCTCCTTTTTGACTTGTATATCCACCCTTCGCTCAACGTCTGAGAGACGAACCGAATATTCCATCATTTAAGTTTGGAGCATGGGAGAGGAAGGTTGCCCTGTATGCGGATGACATCTTGATCCTGTCATCGGAGCTGGAGGCGTCTTTCCCTCAGGTCATTAGGTTGGCACAAGATTTTGGGCGGTTCTCGGGTTACGAGGTGAATGCAGAGAAAACGGAGATTATGGCATGGAATCTACCAGGATGCGGGTACCAGACCAAGGGTGACATGCGATATTTGGGAGTTAAGATAGTGCAGAACGTAGACAAGATAGCTGGGACGAATATTGTAAACATTTCTAAGGAATGTCAGAAGCTCATGAAGTCCTGGGCACATCTTCCACTGACCATTTTTGGTAGAATCAATCTGATTAAAATGATTATACTACCGAAAATTACTTTCCTTTTAATACTATCCCCCTACATTTTGAGAAAGCGGCTATTGATAAATTACAGCAAGCCATTAATTCATTTGCATGGGCGTACAGAGCTACGAGGATAGCGTGGAAGAAGTTAAGGCGCAGGAGAGATAAGGGGGCTTCACGCTCCCTGACCTTCAGTATTATGCCTGGGCCTTCCAACTATCTTACTCGAGGATGCTGTTAAAATCCCCAGATGATTCAGAGAGAGGTGTTATGTTTTCGGCTATGTTGAAGGGGTGGGGCTACCGCTTGAGGGGTTCCTCTTTAAATATGGCGACCAGAAGTACTTCAAAAAGATCAGGCTGAAAGTACTCCTGGCAGCAGCCCGAATATGGACTAGACTTAAGCAGCGTCCTGGTTTGAACTATTACTCCAGTCTAGCTCCTCTGTGGGACTCTCCAGGGGCTCCAGATTGTTTGAAGGATAAGCTAGCCACACCACTTAGAACAGCAGGGCTAATGACATGGAGGGATCTGGCTTCCGAAGGGTCACTTCTACCATGGGAGTTTTTTCACAACAGGCTGGAGGAGGGCATGTCCAAGTTTAAGTACATACAGCTGCTGAGTTGGTCACAGAACCTTAAAATCCCTATAGGCATAGGGAATACTCTGGAGGACCAACTGATTTCAAGGCCTGCGGGGGAAAGAAGTTTCCTTCTACTATTGGTCTATAGAGGAAACTATTGATGGAGACTTCGATTTGGCAGAACAACTATGGGGAGCCTCTATGCCAGACGAAAATCGGGAAGATCTGTGTCAGACTTCGTTTCATACCTTATTTTCTGTTGTAAAACCAGCCTGGCTTAGAAGGAACCACTATTTTACTGTTCATAGGGCCTACTTATCTCCAGCAAGACTTTCAAAAATGGCAAAAGGGCCACCAGTCAGGTGCAAGAAATGTGACTTGGTAAATGCCACAGACATACACATATTTAAAGATTGTCCAGGGATAACGGAATTTTGGGAGAATGTAGCGGCTTCCCTAGCTGACATCATAGGCACCCCAATTCAAATTTCCCTCGCCTTGATCATCTTTGGCATAACCAGTGAAGTTGCAGGCCCCGTGAGGGGGTTTCTCTTCTATGCAATTTTGCTGGCTAGGAGAGAGATTTGTAAGAGGTGGGTAGAGGCCACACCCCACACACACACAGAATGGCTGTCCTCTCTATATAAAACTTCTAAGATTGATTTGAATAGACTGCAGAACAGCAAAAGGAAAGTAACATGGGATTGTTTGTTAAATTGGTCTCAGCATTAGTCTATTTGTGTTTGCACTCTGGGGTTTGAGAGAAGCTTTGGGGGTTTAAGTATAAGTTGATTAAGTTTAAGATGATTATGTTCAAATTTAAATTTAAAAGTACTATCCGATCCTATGATTATGCCTCAATGGAATCTCTCTGACCGGGTAGGGCCCTGTGTTTTCGCACACAGTTTTCCATTCAATACAGGCCCGTACTCAACAGTCGTTGGTCACTTCATATCAAAAGAGAGTGAGACCAGCCCTTTTTTTTTGGAAAGGGGTAAGCGACTTTCTGTGAGATCGCCATATACCGGTAGGTGGGCATTGCCCCTGGGACCCACTTCGATTGCCTACGTCTCTTGCAGTCGAGATACGGTAGTGGCATTCTACTTTATGTCGACTCTGGTCTGAGGCGGATGAGGATTAAAAAAAAAAAAAAAAGACACTCCTGAGTAGTGACGGATATACAAGCCAATTTGGATACCTCCATGCCCATGTGGGGCCCCTCAGGCCCTTTACCAAAAAACTCAGTCATTGTTGTCTGGACTGGGCCCGGTGGTCAAGGCCAGCCTACCAGTGAAACCAGTGTTAGAGTCACCACGCAAATGCTGGAGAGGGTATGCCCAGAAATGGGTCCCTTGCTCGCTGTGCCATTGGATTCAAGCTAGCCTGGCTGATGAGGGGTGATAACTCCGAAACCGGTTCCAGGGTGCTTGTTTCTGGTCCAGGGAGGACCTGGCTTGGCACTTCGGGCTGGACTGGTCCCATTGCAGCAGGGTCAAGACTGATTTGCATATGGCTTGGTTCAAACTGGGGTGACATGGCAAGCAAAATACAATGGATTAAACCCAGATCTGTGACTGGGTTTTAATGTTTGATTAGTTCCAACACTCCATCCTTCATTTTATTTTGTGATGTTGCTATGGGCACCCTAAGTTGCTAAGGGTATGCCCAGATGTGGGTCCCTTGCTTGCTGCGCCGCTGGATTCAAGCAAGCCTGGCTGATGAGGGGTGGTACCCAGAAACCGGCCCCAGGATGCTTGTTTCTGGTCCAGGGAGGACCTTGCTTGGCAGTTTGGGCTGGACTGTTCCCATGTGGAGCAGGGTCAAGACTGATTTGCATATGGCTTGGTCCAAACTGGGGTGACGTGGCGAGCAAAATAACAATGGATTAAACCCATATCCGTGACTGGGGGTGAGTGTTTGAAAAGTTCCAACACTCCAGCCATCATTTTATTTTGTGATGTTGATAGACAATCACACACATTGAATCAAAGGGAACAAGAGATGAAATGGATGAAAAGAATAAAAAAATATAAAGAGATGTGTTCTTGCCAGGCATAGTTACAGGTTTAGTCACCTCAATCTCAATTGGACTTCTGAGGTCAATATATTAAGCAGTGCATCACTGTCACTGATGTAGGCTTTGAGGCCCTCTTCAATTGTCAGAGAACAACTATTGTGTTTGAGCACCAATAAATGACAACTCAAAGCTGTCTCATTGGTTGCATGATAGAATTTAGAGAAGAAAAGTAGAGAATCTCAGAAATATCACCAAAATATTTTAATCACAAAAATATCGTCATCCTATATTTAAAAAAACATCACAAATATCGATTGCAAATATCAGTGTTAAAAATTTCCAAAATACCTAAATATTAAATAGAAAAAGAAAGATACACAGAATTGCGAGCATATTAAACATGTAACACTACTCAAATATCAAAAATATATTAATTGGCAGCTAAAATATCATTCACAATAAAATAAAAATATAACTATCATTTACATCCACTAAACAAATAATTTAAAATGCTGTTAACTATTAAATAACACATTACAATATTTAAAAATATTTATTTCAAACATTGACACAAAATATAATATTTCTAAATATTAAATAAAATATACCAAATTGACATTAAACTAAATTACTTAAAAATAACATTAAACCAACAATAAATCAAAGTTGTAAAAATTAAACCAACCAATAAAACACATAAAAAATAAATATTTATCAAAATTATTATTGTACATAAATAATGTTTAATAACTATCTCTCTCTCTCTGTGTATATATATATGTATATATATATATATTATAAATATGTGTGTGTGTGTATGTATATAGTTGAAAAAGGCTGATTAACCCTTTCCGTGCTCATGACGAGCTCAGCTCGTCATGCTGCGCGGTAGCGCTGTGCGCATGACGAGCTGAGCTCGTCACGACCCCACCCGCGATCGGAATGTCCAGCATACGAGCGAAATTCCGATCGCGGTCAAGGGGTTAAGCAACTGAAATGCATCCCAGTACCTGTGTCGAGTGCTGTTTGAAATAAAACAGAAATACATATGTTCCGGAGTGCAGATCTTTTCTGAATGCAGAGGGCAGTTGTTTTGTGTTTAAAAGCGCATGCAGTAGCGCTCCCTTTTCTGCACCACCAGCAGTCAGGATGCACACCGCTACATATATATATATATATATATATATATATATATATATCCTATTGGCGGTAGCCAGTAGGTAGTTATAGTTAGAACCTTGTTTCCATAGAAAAAGCATTTTTTGATTTGCCAATAACTTTGGCGCCGTTTGACGAATCTTCACGAAATTTTCAAAACTAATTGTTCACTCAGGTCAGCTCCTGTCTTGAAAGTTTCGGGGTGATTCGTCAAGGGGGGGCCGAGAAAAAAGGGGGTCCCACAACATGTTTTCTCCATGTTAATTTCCATAGGAAACTTTATACATGGCTACAGCCTGAACTGCTGAACGGAATTACGCCAAATTTGGCAGAGAGATAGTTCTTGGTCCAGAAAGCATGCTTTGTTTTAAATGGTGTAAATCCATTCAGTAGTTTTTGAGATATTTAAAGATTTACAGATATCGATATTTAAAAATTGTGAGATCTGATTGGCTGAGCTCTCCCGAGCACGAGCTTGCCTCTGATTGGCTGCCAACACTTCAAACCAGGAAGTGTTGGCAGCCATCTTATGACTCGGTACAAGGAGAAGGAAAAAGGTGAGTGAAACATTAAAAAAGAAGAAAAGGGGGCAGGGTAAAAACACCCTGACCCCCTAGGCCTGGTCAGGGGGTCCCACAGAGACCCCCAGGGCCAAAAATAGCATTTTTTTAAAATTTTCAGCCGGATTCGCGCCCCCAGTAAGTCCCACACAGTAGGATTGCTAAGACGTCTTTGGAGGCCATGCCCCCTTTCTCCACCACTTTGCAAACGCGCCTCCTGGCAGACTACGGGATGGAGATAAAGTCCACTTTACTCCTGAGGGACTTTGGGGGCCAAGAAGCCCTCCTGGTACCGCCTGTAAGTCCTACACAGCGGAATTCCTGAGCGCTGGTCGGAGGCCCAGCACCCTTTCTCTACCACTCTGCAAACGAGACTAATAGTTAAAGAAGCATCTTTCTGCACCTCTGACTTAGAGGTAGTTTTAATCCCCCTGCCCTATTATATACTAGGGCCTTACAGGGGAGGTCATGCCAATCACAGGGATACCCCAACCCAAAATGTACTCTAGTGTATGTAGGTGTTTTCACTGTATTCTAAGTGTCTTTTAGCATAGCACTGGCTCTAGGCCTGGTTACTCAGACTCAGTTACCACCAGTACCCGTCAGCAAAAAGTTGGGGGCACAGGATGACTTTGCAACAAGGCCTCTTTCTGCCCCTCTGTTGGTTCTTTTTGCATATCTCTTGCTTCTTTCTGCACCTTTCTATGTCTTTCTGGACTTCTGTTGCCTCTTTCTGCATTTCTCTTGCTTCTTTCTGCGCCTTTCTTCCTCTTTCTGCATATGTCCTAGCTATGTAGGCATAGTTTGAAATTAGCATTTAAAAATCCTTTGAAATTCAGTGAAAAAATCATAGGTTTCAGGGTCGTTATAGTTAGAAATTAGCATTTAAAAAACCTTTGAAATTCACTGAAAAAACCATAGGTTTCAGGGTCGTTATAGTTAGAAATTAGCATTTAAAAAACCTTTGAAATTCACTGAAAAAACCACAGGTTTCAGAGACGTTATAATTAGTTGGACATTTCACTCGTACAAAACCAGAGAAATTCGGCTGTTATAGTTAGTTCAGCTAACTATAACTCGCGCCCCCGCAATGCACTGCTGATGATCTCACATATTACATCACTCATGACATGGTCAGTGACATCAATGATGACATCACTGATAACATCTCAAATGTCTAGTGTCACCCACACCACACTAAACTGAGCATCATCTACAGCCAAGCACTCAGAATAAGACGCATCTGCAGCAATGAGGAAACCTGTAAAGACCATCTACAGGAGCTTGCTACATTATTTAAAAGACGAGGCTATCCTCTGCATATCATACAGCAACAAATTGACAAGTCTTTGCAGTTACCCAGAGAAGCACTTATTTGGAATACCAACGGCAGAAACAAAAGTGACAGAACTCCATTTGTGGTTGACTATCATCCATCAGCTCCCAACTACAGAAATATAATGCAAAAACATTTCCCTTACTGTCTACTTGTGAAAAATTGCAAAAGGTTTTTCCAAAACCGCCAGTCATTGCTTACCGCAGAGCTCCAAATTTACGATCTCTTATTGTGAGAGCTGAACTCAAGCAAGTTGTAACAAATGCAGGGGTTCATTGCTGTGACTCTAAAAGGTGCATCACGTGTGAATACCTTTTACAAACATCATCAGTAACTAGTTCTGTTACAAGAAGGACCTATGGAATAAGACAGCATCTTACATGTCGCTCAACATGCATTATTTATGTGATTCAGTGCCAACGGCAAAGCTGTAAAAAACAATATGTAGGCCAAACAGTGAATGACCTCCGTACACGATTCAGGAACCACAAATCGGCAATAATTAATAAGAAAATTGACCAGCCTGTAGCCAATCATTTTAACCTTGTGGATCATTTACTATCAGATTTGAAGATTTTCCCCGTGGAACATGTCTCAAAGGAAGAACTACTGGACTCAGAGAAAACTTCTGGATGTACCGTTTAAAATCACTGCATCCAGATGGACTGAACATTACTGATAATACAACCTGATTACTGCATATCTCAAGAGCTCTCAGGACTGCATTGATTCCACATTCCAAATAGAATCTTCACTCATGATGCTTTTTGAAAATTCAGCTGTGTCATCTGTGCAGCCACTGAGCAAACCATCTTGTACTACCTGAGGAAGGCGGAAGCTGAAACGTTGTAGTTGAAATATATTTTTGTTCTTTGGTGAATCTATCTGTTTGAGTCACTTCTTTCTTGGATATTTTATTTCTTTGTGACTCATTGTATCCTTTGGGATCCAGATTTTTGCCCTGGCTGGCTGTTGTTTTCTTGTGATCCTCCATCTTCAAGTATATATATATATATATATATATATATATATATATATATATATATATATATATATATATATATTACCTACTGGCAGTCGCCAGTAGGTAGTTATAGTTAGGACCTCGTTTCTATTCAAAAAGCGTTTTTTCTTTTGCCAATATCTTTGGCGCCGGTTGACGAATCTTTGCGAAATTTTCAAAACTAATGGGGCGGACCGGTCAGCTCCTGTTTTGAAAGTGTCGGGGTGATTCGTCATGTGGGGGCTGAGAAAAAAGGGGGTCCCAAAGCGCGTTTTCCCCATGTTAATTTCCATAGGAATTTTGAAGCAGGTTACAGCCCGAACTGCTGAACGGAATTACACCAAATTTGGCAAAAAGGTAGGTCTTGGTCTAGAAAGTATGGTTTTTTTAAATGGTGTAAATCCGTTAAGTAGTTTCTAAGAAATTAAAAAATAAACAAATATCGATATCTGGGCGGAGCCTAACCACACATCCCATCGTGAGATCTGATTGGCTGTCAGCACTTCATCCTGGAATTGCTGGCAGCCATCTTGGGACCAATATACATGATAGCACCCCATTAAAATGCATTGTAGTGAATAGAAGGTTTTGAGGGTCACCAAAAGGAGAACTATAAAGGGTGATAACAGACTTTAGTTACATTAGAATTCATTTGTTGATGGTACCATACTAATTTTAGGAATTGTGGTGTGTTCTAAGGTGATGTTACCCTGTGAAAAACCTTCTGCAGGGATATCATGAATCATGTTTGAGAGAAAACTATTTTCTAATGCTTGTCCCATAGAGGTTTGGAAGGTGCTCCTGAAGCTAAAATGAGAGCATATGTTCTGTAAATTCACATTATCTTTCTCAGTCATGTGAGAATGAAGTCTGACATTCTCAGTAAAACATGTACATCCAACAAGGGCAGAGACTGTCAGTTGATTCCTTTGTGTTCTACTGCAGCTTCCCAGAGTGTTCTAAAGAACAACTAGAGCGCTAACAGTCTTACTTATGACAATGGTATGGCACACCTGAAGCCATCTTGATTGGAATAAACTGATAACACTTAAAACATTTAATTTACAAAGGAACAAAATCAGGAGGTTCATTTTGTCATAGTAATTATGGTTAGTGCTGTAGAAAGAAAAATTAGGACATGTTTTAAGTGAGATCTCAAATATCTTCCTGTTATACTTCAACAGGAGCAGCCTGTCAGTTGATTCCTTTGTGTTCTACTGCAGCTTCCCAGAGTGTTCTAAATAACAACTAGAGCGCTAACAGTCTTACTTATGACAAAATTATGGCACACCTGAAGCCATCTTGATTGGAATAAACTGGTAACACTTAAAACATTTAATTTAAAAAGGAACAAAATGAGGGGGTTCATTTTGCCATAGTAATTATGGTTAGTGCTGTAGAAAGAAAAATTAGGACATGTTTTAAGTGAGATCTCAAATATCTTCCTATTATACTTCAACAGGAGCAGCCTGTCAGTTGATTCCTTTGTGTTCTACTGCAGCTTCCCAGAATGTTCTAAAGAACAATTAGAGCGCTAACAGTCTTACTTATGACAAAATTATGGCACACCTGAAGCCATCTTGATTGGAATAAACTGGAAACACTTAAAACATTTAATTAAAAAGGAACAAAATGAGGGGGTTCATTTTGCCATAAAAATTATGGTTAGTGCTGCAGAAAGAAAAATTAGGGCACTTTTTGAGTGACTTCTCAAATCCTCTTCTATTTCATTAAAAAATTCTGCCATTCAGACTGAAACATGCACTGTCAATACCAGCAGCAGACTTCCAGTTAATTCCCTGGTGAGCAGTAGCTTTACTACAGTGATCTAATGAGCAACTAGAGTGCTAACATTCTGAATTTATGGCAAATGTGTGACACATCTGAATGTCTTCTTGATGGATTCAAAGTAAAAAACTGAAAGCAGTTCCTACTGACGAGACTGTAGTAAATGAGGAAATTAGGAAACTTCATAACAAATAAGTCCCCCAAGATGGCCACCGGAGAAAAAAGAGCCCAATTGTAGCACAAATATCACCCAGATGTAGCCCACATATAGCCCAATGACAGTAGTGTGTTTTTGTGCAGTTTTATATAGTGCAGACTGGTCAGGTATTGGAGAGTTTCATTTTACTTGGACCCCGTATTGCGTATTTTGCACAAAGTACTTGAGATTGATCTTGCGAAACATTGAACTTTACTATTCTGTTAACCTGAAGTTGCTCTGAGCTGGGCTTTGTAACACCCGTTTTTACATACTGGTTTTAATTAATTCTCATTGTATTGTATTAAGAAAGAGGATTTACTGTTTTTATGTACACTTTTATGATCTATGTTTCTAAATCAGATCGAAAAAAGTTTATTGAATTGAATTTAAGTCTCCCAAGATGGCCACCAGTGAAAAAGGAGCCCAAATGTAGCACAAATATCACCCAGATGTAGCCCACGTATAGCCCAATGACAGAAGTGTGGAAAATTCCAGAACCAGTTTGGGCACTTTTAGGAGTCAGTTGGTAAGGGTTAATCTGTCTAACCAATAGAAATGTGTTTTATAATTTGAAATAATGGAGGAAGGAATGTGATTTGTTACTTACATGTATTTGTGTGGAGAAAGAGAGGGAAACTTTGCTATTACTGGTTTTGCCTTGCTGAGAGCAATGCATTACATTTATTGTGTGCATAAGAAAATCTTTTCTGAGTTTCTGATATTTTATATTCTACAAATCAATTTGGAAGGTGAGTTATAAATTTGTGAGGTGTATTATGTGTAAGCTTTATTTTTCAAGTTAAATAATTAATCAAGAACTTTGATGTTTGAAATATATTATTAAATGTAGAGATGTTTATTGTAGTTTGTTCTATTGAAGTTAAATGTTGTTTGAAATAGATTCTGTATAGTATTATGTGTATATTGGAATATGGATTAGTGATTATGGTAGTTTGTTTTAGTGTGTTTATATGTATATTTGTAGTATACTGCATAATTTTAGCTGTTGCTTTAAATTTGGAGGTGGAGTCTGTCAAATTTTAAGGTGTGCATGGACTTCTGTCTCAAGTATGTTTCTACTTGTATATGTATTTTCATATGTCTTATACATTTGGAGGTGCATGATGTATAACAAAGAGGTGTTGTTGCTTTTTATGTGGTAGGCTCAAGACTATGAGAACTAGTAGAATGGTGAAGATGCAGCACAAAAGTGTGGTGTAAAAGATGGTGACATGAGGTGTTATTAATTAGGCTTCTTTTTTTAAGTTTCTAGAGAGGTACAGTTGAAGTATGCCGCATAATTTTTGATGTTTGCTTGAAATTGGAAGTTTGTTCAGTGTTTTTTTAGGTTTGGATAGTGTTATGGTACAGACATATTCATGTATGGTTTTAGTAATATGGTGAGACTTTTACTAAAGATATGTGAAGGGTTCCTACTTTCTATTTGGGTAGGTGTAATATTATAAGTAGTTGTAGAATGGTTAAGCAGTAGCCTGAAAGTGAGGTTTGAGATGTTTGTAGAGATCTTATTTATTAGAGTAATTTGTATGATGTGAAAAAGTTATATTTCATATATACCGCATCATTTTCAGTGTCTGTTTGAAAATTGAAGTGTACTCTGTGAAGTTTTGAGCCGTGCATGGTGTTGTGACTGAGATATGTGTCTACTTGCTCATACACTTATAGAATCACCCAGGCACACCTTTGCACTCCTGTAATCACTCAGGCAGTACCTTAGTACTTCTGTAATCACCCAGGCAGTACTCATGCACTTTTAAAATCACCCACTCACTTTTTATGTATTCCAGTAATCCCCCAGATATTACCCCTGCAGTCATGCAATCACCCAGGCACTAGTTATGTACTACCCCTACAGTTATGCTATCATGCAGGCTGTACCTATGTAGTCATATAATAACCCACACACTATCCTTGCAGTCATAGACTCACCCAAGCCCTTATGTTGCATTCATCTATTCACCTAGGTATTACTCAAAAACTCATCTATGCCTTCAAGTGCTATTTATACATTTATCTATGCACTTAACGTGTATGTTTGCACTCATGCATTTAGCCAGTCACTATCCATCTTTTCCTGCAATTATCCAGTGACTACCCTTCAACTCATTCAATCACCCAAGCACTACCCATGGAGTTTTGGAATCACTCTGGCAGATCTATTACATGTCTCAGTTTCTAGGTTTTACTATATTCCAGAAATATTGTATACCTATTTGTTTTAGATTTGAAAAGGTAGAGACGTATGTATGCTCGCTTTTAACAATATGGAGAGATTTATGGTTGAATCATGTAATAGTGTGCTGCTTTATATTTGGCTAGGCCCAACACTCATGCAGTTATAAAGACACTCAAGTATTACCCATGCAGTCTTCGAATGATCCAGGCACTACATATGCACTACTGTAATCACTCAGGCATTACTGCTGCACTCATGCAATCATCTAGGCACTACCTATGCACTCATGCAATCACCAAGGTATTACTCATGCACTCTTTCAATCATGTAGTCAGTACTCATGCACTTATATAATGACCCAGGCACTACCTATGCACTCATGCAATCACCCAGGTATTACTCATGCACTCTTTCATTCACCCATCCACTACTCATGCACTTATATAATCACCCAGGCACTACCATTGCACTCCTTCAATCACTGAGGCACTACCCTTGTACTTATGTAATCACTCAGCCAGTAGTCATGCTGTTATGAAATCACCCAGGCACTACCTTTGCACTATTTTCTTCACTCAGGCTCCATCTCAGTAGTCCTGCAATCACCCAAGAAGTACCCATGCAGTTATAAAATCACCCAGTCACTTCCTATGTAGTCATGTAAATTCCCAGATATTATCCCTGTAGTCATGCAATCACCCAGGTGTTACCTATGTACTCCTTTAATCCCCCAGACGTTACTGCTGTACTTATGCAATCACCAATGCATTAGCTATACAGTGCTTCATATCACCCAGGCACTTTCCTTGCAGTTTTTCAATCATGCACACACTACTCTTGTACTTATGTAATCACTCAGCTAGTACTCATGTATTTATAAAATCACCCAGGCACTATCTTTGCAGTCATGTAATCACTTAGGCAGTACCTTAGTACTTCTGTAATCACCCAGGCAGTACCCATGGACTTATAAAATCACTCACTCACTTTTTATGTATTCCAGTAATCTCCCAGATATTACCCCTGCAGTCATGCAATCATCCAGGCACTAGTTATGTACTACCTGTACAGTCAGGTAGTCATGCAGGCTGTACCTATGCAGTCATGTAATAACCCACACACTACCTTTACAGTCATAGAATCCCCCAGGCCCTACTGTTGCAGTCATCTATTCACTTAGGCATTACTCCATGACTCATCTATGTCTTCAGGTGCTATTTATACACTTATCCATGCACTCAAACTCTATGTGTGCACTTATGCAATTAGCCAGTCACTATCCATCTTATTCTGCAATTACCCAGAGACTACCCTTGCAGTCATACAATCACCCAAGCACTACCCATGGAGTTATGCAATCACTCAGGCAGCTCTATTACATGTCTCAGTTTCTAGGTTTCACTATATTCCAGAAATATAGTATGCATATTATTTTTAGGTATGATGATGATTTGAAAAGGTAGATTCATATTTATGTGTGCTTGTAACAATATGGAGAGACTTATAGTTGAGTCATGTAATAGTCTGCTGCTTTATATTTGGCTAGGCCCAACATTCATGCGGTTATAAAAACACCCAAGTACTCGCCATGCAGTCTTCCAATGATGCAGGCACTATATATGCAGTGTTGTAATCACTCAGGCATTACTGCTGCACTGATGCAATCATCTAGGCACTATCTATGCACTCATGCAATCATTAAGGTATTACCCATGCACTCTTTCAAACATGCCATAGTCCCTCCAAGAGGATTTTTTCCATTCTTAAAAATCTCAAAAATGCTGGGGCACCTGTGGTGTCCGCCATCAAGTCAGATGAACAATGTGAGGACCTTGCCACCTTCTTTATAAATAAGGTGGATACCATCTATAAGACCTTCCCTCAGGTGGCTATGAGCTCTGACTTTGGGGGCCCAACCCCCTCCGCCCATACACTAGCCACCTTCCCGCCAATTACTGAGGATGCACTACGTGTACTCTGCAGGAAGGTCAAATCTGGCTCCCCGGCTGACCCCATGAAGCCTGACCATCTTATGAGACTGCTACCTGTGCTTCTTACACCTCTGGGCCAGGTTATTAATATGTCCTTGTCTATGGCCACGGTTCCCAGGTCTTGGAAGCAGGCTAGGGTAATGCCTCTATTAAAGAAGCCCACCCTCGATCCAGCTAAACCGGAGAACTTTCGCCCTATCTCCCTGCTGCCTTGGGCCTCTAAGAGCTCCGAAGCCTATATTAATTCCATCTTGTCAGGCTATTTGGAGGAGAATAATATACTGGACTCCTCCCAGTGCGGTTTCCGCCTGGGCCTCAGCACGGAGTCTGCCCTCCTAGCTGTGACTGAACATCTGAGAGCAGCACTGGATGAGGGACGTACTTCGGCACTGATCCTATTGGATCTCAGTGCCGCATTTGATACGGTCTCTCACCAGAGCTTGATACGGAGGGTGAAGGAGGCTGGCATTGTGGGTCTCGCCCTGGATTGGTTTACCTCCTTTCTTTCGGATAGGTCCTTCCAGGTGTCGGCCCCCCCTTTCACCTCCAGGGTCCATTCCATCAAACAGGGAGTGCCGCAGGGCTCTGCGTTAAGTCCAACGCTTTTCAACCTGTATGTTCAGCCTCTAGCCGCGGTAGCCAAGAGGAGAGGGCTGACTATTGTATCATATGCTGATGATACACAATTAGTAGTCGCCCTCTCCGATGACTGTCTGAATGATGCTGCTAAGTTTCGGAGCGGTCTTGCAGACGTTGCAGGGTGGATGACTGCCAACTGTCTCCAGCTCAATACCAGCAAGTCGGAGATCTTGCTGGTAGGGAAAGATCTTGAGCTATGGAGCGAACGGTGGTGGCCCATCACCCTGGGCCATGCACCCGCCCCCAAACAGGTGGTGAAAAACCTTAGTGTCTGGGTCGATTCGGCACTTAGTTTCCAAACCCAAACGAAGAAGGTGGCGGCAACATGCTTTGGTATTCTGCGCGGGCTCAAACCTCTGCTGGTTTTTTTTTACCCTTCCATCCGACAGATGATCGTCCAGGCATCTGTGTTGTCGAGACTGGACTATGCCAGCTCGTTTTACCTGGGGGCCAACAAGACGGAGATTTTGAGACTGCAGAGAGTCCAAAATGTAGCTGCCAGAACTCTTCTTGGCATGCCTAGACACTGCCCCACCTCCAGTGCCATTCGTCAGCTACACTGGCTTCCGGTGGCGAGACAGGTGGAGTTCAAGTCCCTCTTTTTTGCATTTAGGATCCTGAATTCCCCTGCCCCCAGCATTTTTAGCCGGCCTGCTTTCCGCCTACACTCCCACTCGTCATCTTCACTCAGTAGGTCAACACCTGGAAGTTGTCCCCCGGGTCAGGAGGGCTCGCGCCGGTGGGCGCTCCTTTCGCAACCTGGCAGCTAAACTTTGGATCAGCAGATCTATTACATGTCTCAGTTTCTAGGTTTCACTATATTCCAGAAATATTGTATACATATTTTTTTTAGATATGATGATGATTTGAAAAGGTAGATTCATATGTATGTGTGCTTGTAACAATATGGAGAGACTTATAGTTGAGTCATGTAATAGTCTGCTGCTTTATATTTGGCTAGGCCCAACACTCATGCAGTTATGAAAACATCCAAGTACTCGCCATGCAGTCTTCCAATGATGCAGGCACTACATATGCAGTGCTGTAATCACTCAGGCATTACTGCTGCACTGATGCAATCATCTAGGCACTATCTATGCACTCATGCAATCAGCAAGGTATTACCATGCACTCTTTCAAACATGTAGCCACTACTCATGCACTTATGTAATCACCCAGGCACTATCGTTGCAGTCCTTCAATCACGGAGGCACTACCCTTGTACTCATGTATTCACTCAGCCAGTAGTCATGGTGTTATGAAATCACCCAGGCACTACCTTTGCACTCCTTTATTCACTTAGGCAGTACCTCAATAGTCCTGTAATCAGCCAAGAAGTACCCATGCACTTATAAAATCACCTAGTCACTTCCTATGTAGTCATGCAAATCCCCAGATATTACCCTTGTAGTCATGCAATCACCCAGGTGTTACCTATGTACTCCTTTAATTTCCCAGACGTTACCCCTGTACTCATGCAATCACCAACGCATTAGGTATACAGTGCTTCAATCAGCCAGCCACTATCTTTCCACTCTTTCAATCACGCAGGCACTACTCTTGTACTTATGTAATCACTCAGCCAGTACTCATGTACTTTTAAAATCACCCAGTCACTCTCTTTGCACTCCTGTAACCACTCAGGTAGTATCTTAGTAGTTCAGTAATCACCCAGGCAGTTCAATTATATGTTTTAGTTTCTAAGTTTCACTATATTCCAGAAATATTGTATATATATTTCTTTTAGATATGATGTTGGTTTGAAAACGTAGAGACATATGTATGCATGCTTCTAACAATATGCAGAGACTTGTATTTCAGTGATGTAATAGTCTGCTGCTATATATTTTGCTAGGCCCAACACTTAGGCAGTTATAAAAACAGCCAAGTACTACCCATGCACTCTTCTAATGATCCAGACACTACATATGCACTGTTGTAATCACTCAGGCATTAGTGCTACATTCATGCAATCACTCGTGCAATACCTATGCACTCATACAATCACCATGGTATTGCCCATGCACTTATTCAATCATGTAGCCACGACTCATGCACTTATATAATCACCCAGCCACTCCCGTTGCACTATTTTAATCACGGAGGTACTACACTTGTACTTATGTAATCACTCAGCCAGTAGTCATGCTGTTAAGAAATCCCTCAGGCACTACCTTTGTACTCCTTTATTCATTCAGGCACTATATGAGTAGTCCTGCAATCACCCAAGAAGTACCCATGCACTTATAAAATCACCCAGACACTTCCTATGTAGTCATGTAAATCCCCAGATATTACCCCTGTAGTCATGCAATCAACCAGGCGTTACCTATGTACGTCTTTAATCCCCCAGATGTTACCTCTGTACTCATGCAATCACCAATGCATTAGGTATACAGTGCTTCATTCAGCCAGCCACTATCTTTCCACTCTTTCAATCACGCAGGCACTACTCTTGTACTTATGTAATCACTCAGCCAGTACTCATGCACTTATAAAACTACCCAGGCGCTACCTTTGCACTCCTGTAATCACTCAGGTAGTACCTTAGTACTTTTGTAATCACCCAGGCAGTACTCATGGACTTATAAAGTCACCCATTTACTTTCTATGTATTCCAGTAATCCCTCAGATATTACCCCTGCAGTTATGCAATCACCCAGGCCCTACTTATGTACTATCCCTGCAGTCATGCAATCATGCAGACTGTACCTATGTTGATAAGAATTCACCCAGGCAGTATGTTAACACTCCTTTATTCACTCAGGCACTAACTCAGTAGTCGTGCAATCACCCAGGCATTACCTTTGCACTCCTGTAATCACCCAGCCAGTACCTATGCACTTATCCAATCACTCCACCAATACCCAAGCACTTATAAAATTACCACGCAGTACCCTTGCAATCTTACAATCATCCAGGCACTACCCATAAACTAATGTAATCAGTCAAGCATTACCCATGCACTCTTCAATCACCCATACATTACCTGTGCACTCATGCAATCACCCAGTAAGTAACCAAGCACTTACAAAATCAGCCAGGCACTACTCATGCACTCCTCCAATCACCCAGGCACTACTCATCCACTCATGCAATAACCCAGGCACTACCCATGCACTGCTCCAATCACTTATGCACTACCCATGCACTCCTCTAATTACCCAGACACTACTTATTTGCTCCTTCGATTACCCAGCCAGTAGCCATGCACTCCTCCAATCACCCAGTCACTACCCATGTACTTATAAAATCACCATGCACTATCCTTCCTCTCCTCCAATCACGCAGGCAGTACCCATGCACTCATGCAATCATCTAGGCACTACCCTTGCACTCATACAATCATCCAGGCATTATCCATAAACTCATACAATCACTCAGGAAAAACCTATGCACTTACAAAATCATCCAAACAATACCTATCCACTTACAAAATCACCCAGGCACTACCGATGCACTCCTGCAATCACCCGGACACTACTCATCCACTCATGCAATAACCCAGGCACTACCCATGCACTGCTCCAATCACCCATGCACTACCCATGCACTCCTCCAATCACCCAGCCAGAACCTATGCACTTATCCAATCACTCCACCGATACCCAAGCACTTATAAAATTACCACGCACTACCCTTGTAATCACCCAGGTACTACCAATGCACTCATGCAATCATCCAGGCATTACCCATAAACTAATGTAATCAATAAAGCACTACCCATGCACTCTTCAATCACCCATACATTACCTGTGCACTCATGCAATCACCCAGGCAGTAACCAAGCACTTACAAAATCAGCCAGGCACTACCCATGTACTCCTCCAATCACCCAGGCACTACTAATCAACTCAGGCAATAACCTAGGCACTACCCATGCACTCCTCCTATCACCCAGCCAGTACCTATGCACTTATCCAATCACTCTGCCAATACACAAGCACTTATAAAATCACCATGCACTACCCTTGCACTCTTACAATCACCCAGGTACTACCCATACACTCATGCAATCATCCAGGTATTACCCATAAACTCATGCAATCAGACAGGCATTACCCATGCCTCTTCCAATCACCCATACATTACCTCTGCACTCATGCAATCACCCAGGCATTAACCAAGCACTTACAAAATCACCTAGGCACTACCCATGCACTCCTCCAATCACCCAGGCACTACTCATCCACTCATGCAATAACCCAGGCACTACCCATGCACTGCTCCAATCACCTATGCACTACCCATGCACTCTTCTAATCACCCAGACACTACTTATTCACTCCTTCGATTACCCAGCCAGTAGCCATGCACTCCTCCAATCACCCAGTCACTACCCATGCACTTATAAAATCACCATGCACTATCCTTGCACTCCTCCAATCATGCAGGCAGTACCCATGCACTCATGCAATCATCCAGGCACTACCCTTGCACTCATGCAATCATCCAGGCATTACCCATGAACTCATGCAATCACTCAGGCAAAACCTATGCACTTACAAAATCATCCAAACAATACCTATCCACTTACAAAATCACCCAGGCACTACCAATGCACTCCTGCAATCACCCAGGCACTACTCATGCACTGCTCCAATCACCCGTGCACTATCCATGCACTCCTCCAATCACCCAGCCAGTACCTATGCACTTATCCAATCACTCCACCAATACCCAATCACTTATAAAATTACCATGCACTATCCTTGCACTCTTGCAATCACCCAGGTACTACCGATGCACTCATGCAATCATCCAGGCATTACTCGTAAACTAATGTAATCAGTCAAGCATTACCCATGCACTCTTCAATCACCCATACATTACCTGTGCACTCATGCAATCACTCAGGCAGTAACCAAGCACTTACAAAATCAGCCAGGCACTACCCATGCACTCCTCCAATCACCCAGACACTACCATTGCAGTTATACAATCACTCAGCCATTATGCATGCACTCCTTCAATTAGTCACGCACCATAAGTTTCAGGGACGTTATACTTAGAAATTAGCATTTAAAAAACCTTAGAAATTCACTGAAAAATCCATAGGTGACTAACTCTATGGGTGAGTGGCGGTGTGTAAGTATCTGTATAGGTGTATGAGTGCATATGATAGTGCTGTATTGATGAGTGACTGCATGTATGAGTGACTGTATGGGTGAATGAGTGGATGTGTGTGTAGACCTAGGAATCAGTGAGTGGGTATGTAGTAACTGGTATTGGTGTGTCTATGGTTTCAAAAATGGTGATCTGTATTTTAGAGTGGGTGTATCAAAGGTTAAATTAGGGTGTGATGAGGTGCATCAGATTATCACGTGGATGATGTCATCAGTGATGTCATTTGAGATGCCATCAGTGATGTCATCAGTGATGTCACTGACCATGTCATGAATGATGTAATATGTGACGTCATCAGCAGTGCATTGCGGGGGCGCGAGTTATAGTTAGCTCAACTAACTATAACGGCCGAATTTCTCTGGTTTTGTACGAGTAAAATGTCCAACTAACTATAACGTCCCTGAAACCTGTAGTTTTTTCAGTGAATTTCTAAGGTTTTTAAATGCTAATTTCTAACTAAAACATCCCTGAAACCTGTGGTTTTTTCAGTGAATTTCTAAGGTTTTTTAAATGCTAATTTCTAACTATAACGTCCCTGAAACCTATGGTTTTTTCAGTGAATATATATATATATAAAATACTCCGCTTTCGATCAATTCCTTCTGCCAGAAAAAAGACGGACCACCATTCAATCGTGCTGGTAATTTGATTTCAGGCTGTCGGCCATAACGCGTTTTGGCCTACCATGGCCTTGATCACATGACAGTGCTGCATTGTGGGATCAACTTATTTAAAGTGACAAGTGCTACAACCATGCAAATGGACACAGAAAACAGACTGCTTAAACATTTGAATATATAAATATATATGCATAAGTAAATATATAGTTATATAAATATTTAAATAGATTTTTACAGAGATAAATACATCAGTGTGAAATTGCATAAGACATATATTATGGTTTCAGAATCACGGTAAAATACCTATTGAAACCTATATTTTCAAAATTCCCATTCCCATACACAATGATAACTTGTCTTGTGTAAAATACACATCTCATATAGAATACTAGCATAAATGCTCCTTCTATCTCAGTCACACCTATTGTCACAATTTATCACTAAGCAGTCTAAAGTGCTCCATTGAAAGTGCAAAAAAGTAAAGTGCAATTGTGCGTCACCACTTTAGTAAGCATATTAGCTTTCTATAAAAGTGCCAAAAGTGCCATAAACTTTTAACCAAATTTAAATAGCAGCAGTAATCACTATAGAGAATGATAATAATCCTGAAAATTCTTTCTTTTGTTCTTTTTCTTTCTTCGAATCCCTACAACGACACAGATTATCATGTAACATTTGATTCATTGCATGATAACATCAATTCACCAACTTGTTCTTTAATTAAGCTGATATCAAATATAAAAGTGTGGAACAATTTATATCTTGATTGTAAATGCCCATTACCCAGTCGACAAACCCTTATCAGAATTGCAAGCTGGTAAACAAATCCTCACTAGTATTGAGGCCCCCTGGGATCTTGGTGTCTAATTCTAAAATATAGCGAGTTTCCAACTTTCTTAACAAAGCTTCTCTGTTGCCTCCTCTCCTAAGATTGGGAACTGCATCCAATAAATAGTATCTAAGATGTTTCAAATTATTGTCATCTATCTCTCTGAAGTGGCGGGCAACAGGGTAGCTGGGATCTGAGTTAGTGATGGCCCTAATATGCTGTAATATGCGTTTGTGGGCCTGTAATTTAGTGCTCCCAATGTACCGGAGTCCACAAGTGCCTTGCAGCACATAAATTACATGATCCGTTTTGCATGTAAGAAATTTGTCGATATTTGTTACTCTATCACAGAAAGGGGTTTAATATGAGACTTTGTTCTCCTCAAATTTACATGCTCGACAAGTTGAACAGTTAAAAAAGCCTTTTTGAGTGCATAACCACGTCCCACCTTCCCTTACCTCTGGACTGCTTTTGACCAGGGCATTGCTCATAGAGGCAGATTTCCTGTATGTGATAGAGGGTTTTTTTGGGCAATGTATGACCTATAATAGGATCATCCAATACTAGTGGCCAATTGCGTCTGATGATGTTCCTCAATTGTTTTTCCTGTTTGTTGTATGTGAGAATTAATCCAATTTGTTCTACTTCTTGTTTAGACTGTGAGGATTGGTGGGCTGTCTCACATCTGATATTACCAAATAGTAGCTCAGATCTGTTTTGTAGTTTTGATTTCGCAACAGCTGTATCTATTGTTTTGGTGGAATAGCCCCTTGCCAGGAATCTCAGTTTACTCTCGTATTGCATCTTTGTCAAATCATCATTGTTACTGCATATTCGCCTCAATCTAAGCATTTCCCCATAGGATATGCTTTGGATCAGGTGATTGGGATGGGAGCTAGTGGCATGCAGTACGGAATTTCCTGCGGTTTCCTTGCGATGCAATGAAGTCACTAATTTATTATCTACAACAGATCTGTACATCTCAAAAATTAACTGTGTATGAGCTCACTGTTGCTTTGAAATTTAGATTGATATCGTTGTTATTGATCATAGAAACAAACTCCAAGGCACTTTCTTTTGTGCCTCGCCAGATCATAAACAAATCATCAATGAATCTTACCTACGTCACCACATGTTCATTCAATATGGCCCCATATTTGACCCTGAGGACCAGCTCCTCCCACCAGCCCATGTGTAGACACGCATAGCTGGGAGAGAAGCTGGCTCCCATGGCAACACCCCTTATCTGCTGATAGACTTGATTTTGGAACATGAACAGGTTGTTTTCCAGACAAAACAAAGTCATATTGAGTAGCATTTTACTATGTTGAGATAGACAGATCGGTCTACCACTCAGATAATATGCCAATGCTTGAATGCCATCCTTATGTCTGATGCTCGTATAGAGCGATGTAACGCCAAGTGAGATGAGGACGTAGTCATCCTGCCAATCTATATCACGTATCCTCCGCAGGAAGTCACTCGTATCCTGGATATAATAGGGTAGGCTTATTACATAATCTTGCAAAAAATAGTCAATGTAGCGTGACGTATTCTCCAATTGGTGTAAACAAATGGAGAGAGCGAGGATTGTGATGGGGTTCGTCCCTATCCCCAATGGTAAAGTACAGAAAACACAGTGGACGGACCCACTAGCAACTGCGACTCATAAGTATTTTATTTTGATGAGTGCCAGAAACCCATTAGGTTTATTAAAAGACCCCTCACCCACCAACCTAGTTGGTGGAATGCTTCATCATTGGGGTCCCAACTGGGTAGCCGAATGCCACCCAGTTGTGCTACGACGCCTGATTACAGCGTAGCTGGAGTTGTGTGGTTGTGAAGGTAGTGGTGCAAGTTAAAATTGTCTCTGGGAATCCTTACTGAATAGACCTTTATTCCCAGCGGCCCAGGACAAGGTTAATAAAGGAAAAAGGACAACTTTAGAGATAAATTGATCTAGGTTGTCACAGAAGATGGTCCACATGTTTCAGCCTCGTGAAAAATGGGAGGCTTTCGTCAGGACCAGGTGAATAAAGTGAGGGTGTGGCAAAATTAGGCCACGTGTATCGTATTTACAACACACACGCTAAGGTGTGTTATGTGATAAGTGGAGTCTATGTACTTACGGACCCACTGGAAAAAACCTGTAAAAGAAAGAAGAAGGAGACAAAACACAAGTAACATAAAATGCAATCATGATAGCAGTATGGTTATGCCACTGTGCGGTGTCTATGGTGGAGTGGCACAAACGTGAGTCGATCAATGGTGTCAACCTGATTGTTGGCGGTAAATGCATGCTGTTCAGATATATATTGTGCTCTATAAGCATGCATCATAGTTGTGGCGTACTTATAGCATGCCAGTACATCACAAGGAAAATAACTAATGAGGCCCTGTTCGGTGCCGCATGTGAGAAGTATTGTGCCCTTAGTTCTACTATTAGCTGTAAGATACTAAAGACGTAAGGCATTTGTCAAACGCGACTTATCATTATCGTTGTCATGTTGAAATGCCACTGTGGCCCTTGGAAAATATCACATCGGTCAGGTGCCAATAATAAGTACGTTTAAAATGGTTGTTTGCAGAAACATAATATTTACACTAGCTACGTGTTGCTTGTAGCCTTATGCAGGACCCGGGAGGGGCGCCCGTCTGTAGTCACACACTGGGGGCAGAAAATGAGAGAGAGAAACATTATCGGGGGAATTACAGTTCTGACTCGTGGAGTCTAAACGGAGCAGGTATGCGTGGCTCGCTGTCTACAGAGCTGCACATGGGTGTGCCCCGGTTAAGGCTGAAAAGAAAACTCTTACTTTGTCAAGACGGAGCGTCTGGGGGCTGTACCTATTGCGGTCTCCTCGCGGTCCCGGATGTTACTGTGGCTACCGGCTTGTGGCTATTAGTATTGAAGGGAGCCCTGTAACTGGAGCGGAACAAGTCGTGATGACGTCACCGCGACCACATAGGGTGCGTGGGACGCGGTGGTGGCCAAAAAACTAGGATGCTAACCTCAAAGAGAGAGATGTATTGCGCATGTGTGTAGTTTAGACACGCAAATGCCGGGAGGTGTTGCTCAAGTGTATATTTAAGCACGCCGATACCGGGAGGTCATTGGAAAAGCATTTTAAAAAAAAGGTTTTTTGATATGAAGTAATTTAGGCTATTGGTGTCCACCCTTATGATATTGTCTGAAAAGGGTGGGATAAAGTAGTGGCAAACTGTGGGCCAAATACTAGTGTGAGGTAAAGACTTCCTTCATGAAAGAGTGCTTATTAGGGGTAATATGCGGGTGGAAGATACCCCAATAGTGATAAGGCCATTTGCCCCACAGACTGCAATGGTGAGTGGTCTGTAATGGGGGTGCAATCACAGAATCAAGCAGAATGGTCCTTGATTTGTGGTGCACTGAGTTAGTGGCACCTGAGGAGCTGAGCAGGGTATCAAGCTGATGATGGCAGCCACGACTGGTGTGAGCTACTCTGAAAGTCTGGCAGTAAGACACTTCCGACTCTGGCACCTGTTGTCTGGAGTTGGTCCTGGCGGTGGTGGCACGTGCATCCTGCGGTGATGCGATGTCCAGGCAGGTCAGGACTCGATTTGATGTGTGAGCCCAGGTGGACGGCAGTTGAGGGCAGAGGCAGCGGACAGTGCGGGCCAACCGCTGTTCACCGACCTCCTCTTGGAACACTGACACACGGCGTTGAAATGGCATGTGGGGATGACTCGTGGTTGACTGAGGCAGTAGCGACAGAGCTGAGCAGGTGTTTAGCCAGCGACGATGCCGTGTCCTGCCTGGTACGGAGTGGCATGGATTTGTGTGGGGCCTGCAGGACCGCAGTTTAGTCCGAAGGCATAGACATCAAGGGCCCACAGACACGTGTGGTTGGGATGCCCAGCACATACTTTGTTTCACCACATCGAAGGGAGTATAGTGATATAAACTCAGCCATAAAGTGTGTACTCTGCCATAGCATAATCAAGACTCAGTTCCAAATGTGTGACCTACTTGAGCGTAGTGTAGGCCGGAGGCAGCGGTGGAGTACGTCAACGAGAAAGGAGTAATGCAGGCCTGTGTCGCGGAGGCGTGATGGTCTGAGGAGGCTGCCAAGGTCGCGGGCTTCGGGCTTGGAGCTTGCGCCGGCACGTGGTGGGCCCTCTTCGACACACGCCGGTGTCGGCAGGTGAGCAATGAGGCCTGGCTGCGCAGGGGCGGGCATGACGGGTTCGGGGACCAGCGGCCCGGGGTGCAGCAGGCGCACAGGATCGCAGGCCACACCGCTCACGGCGACGGCATCGGCCTCATGGTGGGGTGGGAGACGCCACCCTGGCAGGCACGTTGGGCATTCCGGAAGAGAACCACGCCCAGGGCTACGTGCTTTTTATTCACACCCCTACGCTGGCCTGGCGTCCTCCGGGCCAGCCCACTCCGCACACGGGGGGACTGCACAAGCTACATTTCCACGATCTTCCCCACTGGCTGGGGTAACATGGTTGCGTCCACTGTCCACTACACTCCAAACACCAGCAGTGCATGTAGACATGGCTATGTCTGTGGTCTGCATACTGCAGTCTGTCCAGCACATCTCCGCAACACTTGGCATTGTGTACATACTCATTCATGGGTCACTTGTCTCCTTCGCACATGCCTGGTTCCCACCTCTCCCCACATTCCGGTATTGTGTGGCTGAGGTGCCATGCCGTTGATGGCTCATGTACATGGCTAACCAAGGTTGCCACAGTAAGTTGTGCTGTCGTGTCTGGTGGGGGGGCATGTTGTTTGGCATGTTGTATGTGATTTTGTGATGTGGGCAGTGCCAGAGTTGTGAGTTGCATGATTGTGGAGTTGAGGTGTGTGGTGTGTTCATTTGGTACTTGCCAACGTGCAGTGCATTTCCATAGGTGCCATCCTGGAAGTGCTGGTTGATGTTGGACTGTTGGAAGATGAAGGGATCATGCACACTGCCTGGGTAGTTGGCTATGACATTGGTGAGGAGTCCCCTGTGGTCCACTATTGCCTGCACGTTGATGGGATGTGTGTGCTTTCTGTTGGGGTATTGTGTGCGGTGGGACAAGTGTGTAGTCGATTGCCCCCGACACGTGCGGGGGATCCAGCTATGACGTATAGTCCTTGCTTGGTCTCCAGCTGTTCCTGCGCATTGTGGGGGACATATGGGTGCTGGGGTCCCTAGCTGGTGAGGGCATCCAGGCCAGGTGTGAGGAACTTGGATGGGGCTGGCTGTGAGACTCCTCCGACTCGGGCGGTTGTTGTTTGGGAGGATACCAGAGGCCAACAGGTGCAGCACAGCCAGCAGCTTTGTCTGCGGAGGGATGTTGGTTGTCCGCTGTGTTGGTACCGTCAGCCTATGGGCAATGATGTTCAGGATGTGGAGGATGGTTGTCCTTGTGGGCCTGTAGTCGGCATTGGCATTGTCTGGTGTTAGGTCTGTAGGGCTGGTGCATTTCCTGTATGTCCGCTGTCTTTGTCTGCGCTGCCTCTGAGGTGGTCTGGGGGGGCGGGGTGGGTCCGTTGGGGGGGTGGCGGTCCTGGGGGTGGTGGTGGTGGTGGTGGGTGTTGTTGCCCCCTCGGGGCTCCGGGGTGCATGGTGAGTGGCTCCATGGCATCTGTTGTTCTTCCTGTGTGGCTCTGGGCTGGGCTCCCTTTGATGGTACAGCTTGTCGTCCGACTTTACACCAAGTCAGAGCAGGTGTTAGTTTCCTGCTGCTAACGCACCTTATCGCATGTTTTGTGGTCTTATCACTGATATGGCTGGTCGTTGAGAATGTTGAGGTGTGGTGTTGTCGCGGGTTTTTGCTCGGGAACGCCTACTCTGCATCTCATTAGCGTTAGTTGCCGGGGGCATCTGTGGCGATGTTTTTTGTGAGTGCTTTCGAAGGAAAACTGGTGTTATGGGCTGTTAGCACCAGCTTGTGAATGGGGCGGTAAATTTAGCTCGACTTTGGCTGCGATAAACTGCTGATAACTCGGCGATAGCTCCTTGAGAATATGCCCCCTAGTTTTTTGGCCACCACCGCGTCCCACGCACCCTACGTGGTCGCGGTGACATCATCATGACTTGTTCCGCTCCAGTTACAGGGCTCCCTTCAATACTAATAGCCACAAGCCGGTAGCCACAGTAACATCCGGGACCGCGAGGAGACCGCAATAGGTACAGCCCGCGGATGCTCCGTCTTGACAAAGTAAGTGTTTTCTTTTCAGCCTTAACCGGGGCACACCCATGTGCAGCTCTGTAGACAGCGAGCCACGCATACCTGCTCCGTTTAGACTCCACGAGTCAGAACTGTAATTCCCCCCCGATAATGTTTCTCTCTCTCATTTTCTGCCCCCAGTGTGTGACTACAGACCGGCGCCCCTCCCGGGTCCTGCATAAGGCTACAAGCAACACGTAGCTAGTGTAAATATTATGTTTCTGCAAACAACCATTTTAAACGTACTTATTATTGGCACCTGACCGATGTGATATTTTCCAAGGGCCACAGTGGCATTTCAACATGACAACGATAATGATAAGTCGCGTTTGACAAATGCCTTACGTCTTTAGTATCTTACAGCTAATAGTAGAACTAAGGGCACAATACTTCTCACATGCGGCACCCAACAGGGCCTCATTAGTTATTTTCCTTGTGATGTACCGGCATGCTACAAGTACGCCACAACTATGATGCATGCTTATAGAGCACAGTATATCTGAACAGCATGCATTTACCGCCAACCATCAGGTTGACACCATTGATCGACTCACGTTTGTGCCACTCCACCATAGACACCGCACAGTGGCATAACCATACTGCTATCATGATTGCAGTTTATGTTACTTGTGCTTTGTCTCCTTCTTCTTTCTTTTACAGGTTTTTTCAAGTGGGTCCGTAAGTACATAGACTCCACTTATCACACAACACACCTTAGCGTGTTTGTTGTAAATACGATACACGTGGCCTAATTTTGCCACACCCTCACTTTATTCACCTGGTCCTGACGAAAGCCTCCCATTTTTCACGAGGCTGAAACATGTAGACCATCTTCTGTGACAACCTAGATCAATTTATCTCTAAAGTTGTCCTTTTTCCTTTTTTAACCTTGTCCTGGGCCGCTGGGAATAAAGGTCTATTCAGTAAGGATTCCCAGAGACAATTTTGACTTGCACCACTACCTTCACAACCACACACCTCCAGCTCCGCTGTAATCAGGTGTCGTAGCACAACTGGGTGGCATTCGGCTACCCAGTTGGGACCCCAATGATGAAGCATGTCACCAACTAGGTTGGTGGGTGAGGGGTCTTTTAATAAACCTAATGGGTTTCTGGCACTCATCAAAATAAAATACTTATGAGTCGCAGTTGCTAGTGGGTCCGTCCACTGTGTTTTCTGTATTCTCCAATAGGCCATTACATGCAGATATTATTGGTCTACCTGGAGGCCTGCTCGGGATCTTGTGGACCTTAGGTATAAAATATTTTACAGGCATAACTTGATGCTCATTTTTAAGATATTTATATTCATCCAGGCTCAATAGACCGGCCCTTTTCCAGGCCAATAACTTTGCATAGAAGTCATTATATGTCACTAGAACCGCTTGAGTAGAACTTCTTTTGTAGCATTCATTATCATTCAACTGAGATAATGCCGCCTCTATGTAGTCTATTTTTGGCCAGATGACGATGTTCCCGCCTTTCTCTGAGTTTCTGATCACGATCTGATTATTTTTCTGCAACTTAGAAATTAATTGGTGATATCGCAACTCTTGACTGCTTAGTTTGGGTCTAGTTCTTTGGAGACAATAATTCAATTTTTTAATCTGAGCTTCAACCTGTTCATTAAAGATATCTAAAGAATCGCGGGGCATGATTGAATTGAAAGTAGGCTTTTGCTTGAAAGGTGTATATGGTCTTGCAAATGTATCTGCAGAGGACGAAGCAGTTGAGGCTATGATCGATATATTTTCATCATTAGTACAGCCTTCACTAAAATGTTCTTCCTGCAAATCATTAAGATCTTTGAGTAGCAGCATGTCGCCAATCGTCAGGTTCATTATATTGGAAGGACTGTCATCAGCCTGTCTGGAACTTCTATTGCTGTTGATTTTATGCAAAAGATGGTATTTTTTCAGCTTCAATGTACGTATAAATGTAAAAACATCTGTTCTTGTCTGCGCATAATTGAAGTGGCTTTCAGGGCAGAATGACAAACCTAATGAGAGTAATTGTAATTCGGCTTCATTTAGATTGATTTGTGCCAAATTGATTATGGTTTTGGCATCTGGAAGACTTGGGTTTACTCGCGTCTCCACCTGACAGTTGCTGACTTCTTACTTTTTTCGTTTTCGGCATAATTTTCTCCTTTCTCGCCGTTTTTTATTTCGCCTCTGCCGGTTTTGATGTTTGTCGGGAGCAACGTTTGTCTTCTGTCCTGGCATAAAAAATCAAGTTCCTCCGCTAGGGATAATTTTTGTTTAAATTCTCAAGCTCCTCCTTGATTAGTTTCTGGCTCCGACTCACTCTCCACTGCGGAGCTCAGATCCGAAGCTGACGTAGTAGCTTGCGATACCTTATTGCTGGATAACCCATGTGAATTATCACTTCTTCCACTTGATTTTGAGATTTTTAGAGAATCATATTTCTTAAAGAAGGTAAAAGTGTGTCCATTCTTGTAGTCAGCTTTATCACACTGTTATTTGTATATTTTCCGGCCTTTAATTTTGTCCTCTTCTCTGCGCAGTCTACCCATCATTTCTTCCTGCAATTTGGGTAGTGTCTGGATGGACCCCATTTTCTCACTTTCCTCATCAAGGGCGTCTATTTGTTTTTGAAGTTCGATACGGTCAGTTTCGGCATATTTTACCAAAATTTGGACCAGCAGCCTGGACGATTCTAGATTACACTCTGTCCATTTTTCCATCATCTTGGGGTTGAGGTTCTCGTAGTTAGGGGCAATCATGATTCTCAAACACCTCGGAATCCTGCCGACATCTAAATACCGTTGTGAGGACTTGTGTTCCCACCATTTTGATTGTTCTTGTTTCATTAAATTCTCAATTTTGCACAATGAATCCTTAATGTTGCCAGAACTTTTCCATGTTGTCCCGCTAGGTGCCTGCACATATGCATCCTGCCTGAGGGAATTATCAAACATCTTTTCCACTGCTGCCTCCTGATCCCGCAGCATGTCGGCAGACATTGTCCTATGTTATCTTGTTTATTAGACGGGTGTGGGAGTATTGCTGAATTTGGAAATTCCCCACCCGTCGCACACCTCTTAACCTGACTTTGCTTTTATCATACCTCTGTAGTAATCAGCGTCCTCGGGTCCTCTGACTCGAGTCACACTACACACTGCAGGGGAAAGACTTCATGCTGTCAGGGGGCCACTGCGGTATTTTCTTGCAAAACAACTTTCACTTCTGATTTACCGCCTAAGCTGTTCGTTGGATTCGACTTCAGTACGCATGGCCAACCATAGAGAGGGGGTCCGCGTAAGACCGAGGAAGTCTTCTCGGCCCAATATATCAAATACTCCGCTTTCGATCAATTCTTTCTGCCGGGAAAAAGATGGACACGAACCACCATTCAATCGTGCTGGTAATTTTATTTCAGACTGTCCGCCATAACGTGCTTCAGCCTGCCACAGCCTTGTTCACATGACAGTGCTGCATTATGGGATTAACTTATTTAAAGTGACAAGTGCTACAACCATGCAAATGGACACAGAAAACAGACTGCTTAAACATCTGAATATATAAATATATATGCATAAGTGAATATATAGGTATATAAATATATAAATATTTAAATAGATTTTTACAGCGATAAATACGTCAGTGTGAGATTGCATAAGACATATAATATGGTTTCAGAATCACGGTAAAATACCTATTAAAACCTACATTATCAAAATTCACATTCCCATACACAATGATAACTTGTCTTGTGTAAAATCCACGTCTCATATAGGCCGCGCGGCCCCCCTCCTTTAGAAAAAAAAAATATTTAAAAAATGGCCAAGCCCCGGGGAATGGGGTACCGGGGGCCGAAAATGGCCTCAGGAGGGGGTCCTCCACCCCCTCCCTTTTCCATTTTTTTTAAGTGTCTCAGGCCCCAAGGGACGTGGTCCCCGGGGCCCAAAAGGTCATGAGAAGGGGGGCCACACAGCCCCCTTCCTAAAACATTTTTAAAAAAGACACCAGCAACTCGCCGGAGGCCCCGCCTCTCCCTGCACCACTCTGCAAATGCACCTCCTGGCGTGCTCTGGGTTGGGGATGAAGTTTCCTTTACTGTTGAAGGTCCTTAGGGGCCAATTAGCCCACCAGGTACTTCCAGTAAGCCCCACACAGTGGGAATGCTGAGAGGTGGTCCGAGGCCATGCCCCTTTTTATAACACTCTGCAAACGCGACTCTTGGCACTCTGGTGGTGGGTTGATGAGGTCCCCTTCTGTCCTGAGGACCTCAGGACTGAAGTGGGCTTCATCTCCAGGCAGCAGTGTGAAAGGAGGCGTGTTTGCAGAGTGGTGTAAAAAGGGGGTATAGCCTCTGACCACTATCAGCAATGCAGCTGTGTGGGGCTTACTAGAGGTAACAGGAGGGCTAGTTGGCCCCCAGGGACCCTCAGGAGGCAAGGGGACTTTATCCTCCAACCAAGAGTGCGCCAGGAGGTGCGTTTTCAGAGTGGTGGAGAAAGGGGGTGTGGCCTGTGTCCACCTCTCAGCAATCCCACTGTGTGGGGCTTACTGGAGGTAATAGGTAGGCTTGTTGGCCCCTAAGTACCCCCAGCAGTGAAGGGGACTGCAATCCCCATCCAAGAGGGCACCAGGGAGCACGTTTGCAGAGTGGTGGGCAAAGGGGGTGCGGCTTGCTATGAGGACTTAGCAATCCTGCTGTGTGGGACATACTGGAGGTAATAGGAGGGGTAGTTGGCCCCCAAGGATGTCCTTCGGTGCCTACTACCCCTCCTGTTACCACCAGTAAGTCCCACACAGTGGGATTGGTAAGAGGTCTTTGGAGGCCACACCATCCTTTCTCCACCACTCTGCAAATACGCCTCCTGGCACACTACTGGTTGGGGGATGAAGTCCACTTTATTCCTGGGGGACTTTGGGGGCCAAGAAGCCCTCCTGGTACCTCCTGTAAGTCCTACGCAGCAGAATTCCTGAGCGCTGGTCGGAGGCCCAGTCCCCTTTCTCCATCACTCTGCAAACCCAACTACTAGTTAAAGAAGCATTTGCAATGTAATAGGTCTCGCATTTGTGACAGAGCTATTGGCTTTGTATATGTAAATGTTTTTTTACTAATGTTTTTTGGAGTGGAGTGGATGTATGTTGCGTGTAGTGGAATTATGTGGTATGTTGTGCAGTGAAATTATGTGGATAGAAAGTATGTGGTATTTAATGTATAGGAATTATGTAGAGTGGGATTATGTGTTATGGAGAGTAATTATGCGGAATGGCAGCTAAACTATAAACTCAATGAGACAAAAAAAAGAAGGAACCAATGAGGAGCACTTCTGAACCTCGTCAGACATATGAGCAGGGCCACTGGAATTATATGACTGTTCGGCTGCACCGATTTTCGCATAATTATACAGTTTCCGCATTTGCCACATAATCCATCATCTGATGCATAATCTGCAGATTTGAACAAAAATAATCTTGTTTCTAGCTCAAACGGCTCAAAAGTTACCAAAAATGCAGCAACAAGTGTTACTGCGTGGTGGAAGGCCCTTTGCAAAACTGGAATGGTCACCTGTTACTTATTGCTAAAAGTGGGTGTTAAATTGGTATTAATGGTGCACAAACCACTCTTGCTTCTTTCTGCGGCTCTATTGCCTCTTTCTGCATTTCTCTTGCTTCTTTCTGCACCTTTCTTCCTTTTTCTGCACCTCTCTTGCCTCTTTCTGCACATCTCTTCCGCTTTCTGCACTTCCCTTCTTTCTGCACCTCTCTTGCTTCTTTCTTCTGCCCCTCTCTTGCCTCTTTCTGCATCTCTGTTGCTTCTTTCTGCACCCCTGTTACATCTTTCTGCACCTCTCTTGCCTGTTTCTGCACCTCTCTTGCCTCTTTCTGCACCCCTGTTCCCTCTTTCTGCACCTCTCTTGCCTGTTTCTGCACCTCTCTTGCCTCTTTCTACAGTTCTCTTGCCTCTTTCTGCACCTCTGTTGCTTCTTTCTGCACTTCTCTTGCCTCTTTCTGCACCCCTCTTGCCTCTTTCTGCACCTCTGGTGGTTCTTTCTTCTGCCCCTCTCTTGCCTCTTTCTGCATCTCTGTTGCTTCTTTCTGCACCCCTGTTACATCTTTCTGCACCTCTCTTGCCTGTTTCCGCACCTCTCTTGCCTCTTTCTGTACCCCTGTTCCCTCTTTCTGCACCTCTCTTGCCTGTTTCTGCACCTCTCTTGCCTATTTCTACAGTTCTCTTGCCTCTTTCTGCACCTCTGTCGCTTCTTTCTGCACTTCTCTTGCCTCTTTCTGCAACCCTCTTGCCTCTTTCTGTACCTCTGTTGCTACTTTCAGCACTTCTCTTGCCTCTTTCTACATCTCTGTTGCTTCTTTATGCACTTCTCTTGCCTCTTTCTGCATCCCTGTTCTGTCTTTCTGCACCTCTCTTGCTTCTTTCTGCACCTCTCTTGTGTCTTTCTGCACTTCTCTTGCCTCTTTCTGTACCTCTGTTGCTTCTTTCTGCACTTCTCTTGCCTCTTTCTGCATTTCGGTTGCTTCTTTCTGCACCTCTCTTGCTTCTTTCTGCACCTCTCTTGCTTCTTTCTGCACCCTTGTTGCCTCTTTCTGCACTAGTCTTCCCTCTTTCTGCACCGCTCTCTTTTTGTGCACCTCTCTTGCTTTTTTCCGCACCTCTCTTGCTTCTTTCTGCACCGCTCTTGCCTCTTCCTGCATCCCTCTTCCCTCTTTCTGCACCTCTCTTGCCTCTTTCTGCACCTCTCTTACCTCTTTCTGCACTTCTCGTGCTTCTTCCTGCACCTCTGTTGCTATTTTCTGCACTTCTCTTGCTTCTTTCTGCACCCCTGTTACCTCTTTCTGCACCTCTCTTGCCAGTTTCTGCACCTCTCTTGCCTCTTTCTGCACCCCTGTTGCCTCTTTCTGCACCTCTCTTGCCTGTTTACGCAACTCTCTTGCCTCTTTCTGCAGTTCTCTTGCCTCCTTCCACACCCCTCTTGCGTTTTTCAACACCTCACTTGCCTCTTTCTGCACCTCTCTTGCCTCTTTCTGCACCTCACTTGCCTCTTTCTGCACTTCTCTTGCTTTTTTCTGCATCTCTCTTGTTTCTTTCTGCTACTCTCCTGTCTCTTTCATCACTTCTCTTGCTTCTTTCTGCACCTCTGTTGCTTCTTTCAGTGCTTCTCTTGCCTCTTTCTGCACTTCTCTTGCCTGTTTTTGCACCTCTCTTGCCTCTTTCTGCACCTCTGTTGCTTCTTCCTGCATCCTGCTTGCCTCTTTCTGAACCCCTCGTGCCTCTTTCTGCACCCCTCTTCCTGCACCTCACTTGCCTCTTTCTGCACCCCTGTTCCGTCTTTCTGCACCTCTCTTGCTTCTTTCTGCACCTCTCTTGCATCTTTCTGCACTTCTCTTGCCTCTTTCTGCACCTCTGTTGCTTCTTTCTGCACTTCTCTTGCCTCTTTCTGCAACCCTCTTGCCTCTTTCTGTACCTCTGTTGATACTTTCAGCACTTCTCTTGCCTCTTTCTACATCTCTGTTGCTTCTTTATGCACTTCTCTTGCCTCTTTCTGCACCCCTGTTCCGTCTTTCTGCACCTCTCTTGCTTCTTTCTGCACCTCTCTTGTGTCTTTCTGCACTTCTCTTGCCTCTTTCTGTACCTCTGTTGCTTCTTTCTGCACTTCTCTTGCCTCTTTCTGCATTTTGGTTGCTTCTTTCTGCACCTCTCTTGCTTCTTTCTGTACCTCTCTTGCTTCTTTCTGCACCCTTGTTGCCTCTTTCTGCAATCGTCTTCCCTCTTTCTGCACCGCTCTCTTTTTGTGCACCTCTCTTGCTTCTTTCTGCACCTCTCTTGCCTCTTTCTGTAGTTTTCTTGCCTCTCTCTGCACCTCTGGTGCTTCTTTCTGCAATTCTCTTGCCACTTTCTGCTTTCTGTTGCTTCTTTCTGCACCTCTCTTGCTTCTTTCTGCACCTCTCTTGCTTCTTTCTGCACCCCTGTTGCCTCTTTCTGCACTCGTCTTCCCTCTTTCTGCACCGCTCTCTTTTTGTACACCTCTCTTGTTTCTTTCTGCACCTCTCTTGCCTCTTTCTGCACTTTTCTTGCCTCTCTCTGCACCTCTGTTGCTTCTTTCTGCACTTCTCTTGCCTCTATCTGCTTTCTGTTGCTTCTTTCTGTACTTCTCTTGCCTCTTTCTGCATATCTGTGCCTTCTTTCTGCACTTCTCTTGCCTCTTTCTGCACCTCTGTTGCTTCTTTCAGCACCTCTGTTGCTTCTTTCTGCACCCCTGTTCCATCTTTCTGCACCTCTCTTGCCTGTTTCTGCACCTCTCTTGCTTCTTTCTGCACCCCTGTTCCCTCTTTCTGCACCTCTCTTGCCTGTTTCTGCAACTCTCTTGCCTCTTTCTGCAGTTCTCTTGCCTGTTTCTTCACCTCATTTGCCTCTTTCTGCACCTCTCTTGCCTCTTTCTGTACCTCTTTTGCCTCTTTCTGCACCTCACTTGCCTATTTCTGCACTTCTCTTGCTTTTTATGCACCTCTCTTGTTTCTTTCTGCAACTCTCTTGTCTCTTTCATCACTTCTCTTGCTTCTTTTTGCACCTCTGTTGCTTCTTTCAGCACTTCTCTTTCCTCTTTCTGCACTTCTCTTGCCTGTTTCTGCACCTCTGTTGCTTCTTTTTGCACCCCTCTTGCCTCTTTCTGTATCCCTCTTCCCTCTTTCTATACTCCTCTTCCCTCTTTCTGCACCTCTCTTGCCTCTTTCTGCATCTCTGTTCCTTCATTCTGCACTTCTATTGCTTCTTTCTGCACCTTCCTTGCTTCTTTCTGCACCCCTGTTCTGTCTTTCTGCACCTCTCTTGCTTTTTCTGCACCTATCTTGCGTCTTTCTGCACTTCTCTTGTCTCTTTTTGCACCTCTGTTGCTTCTTACTGCACTTCTCTTGCCTCTTTCTGCATTTCTGTTGCTTCTTTCTGCACCTCTCTTGCCTCTTTCAACATTTCTGTTGCTTCTTTATGCACTTCTCTTGCCTCTTTCTGTAACCCTCTTGCCTCTTTCTGCATCTCTGTTGCTTCTTTCAGCACTTCTCTTGCTTCTTTTATGTACCTCTCTTGCTTCTTTCTGCACCCTTGTTGCCTCTTTCTGCACTCGTCTTCCCTCTTTCTGCACCTCTCTTGTCTTTTTGTGCACCTCTCTTATCTCTTTCTGCACCTCTCTTGCCTCTTTATGCACTTCTCTTGCCTCCTTCTGCACCTCTGTTGCTTCTTTCTGCACCTCTCTTGCCTCTTTCTGCACCTCTGTTGCTTCTTTCAGCACTTCTCTTGCCTCTTTCTGCACCCCTGTTCCCTCTTTCTGCAGTTCTCACGCCTGTTTCTGCACCTCACTGGCCTCTTTCTGCACCTCTCTTGCCTCTTTCTGTACCTCTCTTGCCTCTTTCTGCACTTCACTTGCCAATTTCTGCACTTCTCTTGCTTTTTTATGCACTTCTCTTGTTTCTTTCTGCAACTCTCTTGTCTCTTTCATCACTTCTCTTGCTTCTTTCTGCATCTCTGTTGCTTCTTTCAGCACTTCTCTTGCCTGTTTCTGCAACTCTTTTGCCTCTTTCTGTATCCCTCTTGCCTCTTTCTGTATTCCTCTTCCCTCTTTCTGCAGCTCTCTTGCCTTTATCTGCACATCTGTTGCTTCTTTCTGCACTTCACTTGCTTTTTTCTGTACCTCTCTTGCTTCTTTCTGCAACCCTCTTGCCTCTTTCTGCACCTCTTCTGCTTCTTTCTGCACTTCTCTTGCTTCTTTCTGAACTTCTCTTGCTTCTTTCTGCACCCCTCTTGCCTCTTTCTGCACCCCTCTTCCCTCTTTCTGTATCTCTCTTGCCTCTCTCTGTTCCTCTCTTCCCTCTTTCTGCACTTCTCTTGCCTTTTTCGGTACTTCTGTTGCCCCTTTCTGTACATTTGTTACTTTTTCTGCACCTTTCTTGTTTTTCTCTGCACTTTTTTCTGCACTTTTCTTGCTTCTTTCTGTTCTTCTCTTGCCTCGTGACCTAGTGACCATGTAACATGTCACGAGGAAAAAGCAGAGACACACGCATGCATACCTTCACAAACTTGGTCAGACTTACAACAGTGATATGGTTAGGATTGCTGTTTTACATTTGGTAGACCTAACATTCTGAGCAGTCGAGGAATAGTGAACCTTCAAGAGAAAAGTGAGGTTTAAGACATCTTGGGAGAAGGATTAGTGATTAGTCTACTTTGTATGAGTCTGTGGAAAGGTACAGTTGAAGTAGGCCCCTTTCTGCACCTCTGTTGCTTCTTTCTGCACTTATTTTGCTTCTTTCTGCACCTTTCTTCCTCTTTCTGGACTTCTGTTGCCTCTTTCTGCAGTTTTCTTGCTTCTTTCTGCACCTTTCTTCCTCTTTCTGTACCTCTCTTGCATCTTTCTGTACTTCTCTTGCTTCTTTCTGCGCCTTTCTTCCTCTTTCTGTACATGTCCTACCTATGTAGGTATAGTTAGAAATTAGCATTTAAAAGACCTTAGAATTTCACAGAAAAAAATACAGGTTTCAGAGATATTATAGTTAGTATTAGCATTTTTGGGTGAGTGAGTGGATGTGTGTGTAGGCCTATAAAGAGTGAGTATATACTAACTGGTATTGGTGTATCTATGGTTTCGAGAATGGTAGTCTGTATTTTAGAGTGGGTGTATGAAAGGTTATATAAGGGTGTGAGGAGGTGCTTCAGATAATAAGTGGATGATGTCATCAGTGATGTCATGAGTGATGTCATTTGAGATGTCATCAGTGATGTCATCAGTGATGTCACTGACCATGTCATGAGTGATGTAATATGTGACATCATCAGCAGTGTATTGCGGGGGCGCGAGTTATAGTTAGCTCAGCTAACTATAAGGGCTGAATTTCTCTGGTTTTGTATGAGTGAAATGTCAGTCTAACTATAATGTCCCTGAAACCTGTGTTTTTCAATTAATATCTAAGGTTTTTAAATGCTAATTCCTAACTATAACATCCCTGAAACCTGTGTTTTTTCCAGTGAATATATATATATATATATATATTACCTACTGGCGGTCGCCAGTAGGTAGTTATAGTTAGAACCTAGTTTCCATAGGAAAAGCGTTTTTTGATTTGCCAATAACTTTGGCGGCGTTTGACGAATCTTTATGAAAGTTTCAAAACTAATTGTTCACTCATGTCAGCTCCTGTGTTGAAAGTTTCGGGGTGATTCGTCAAGGGGGGGCTGAGAAAAAAGGGGGGTCCCAAAATGTGTTTTTTCCATGTTAATTTCCATAGGAAACTTTGGACACGGCTACAGCCTGAACTGCTGAATGGAATTACACCAAATTTGGCAGAGAGATAGCTCTTGGTCCAGAAAGCACGCTTTTTTTTAAATGGTGTAACTCCGGTCAGTAGTTTTTGAGATATTTAAAGATTTACAGATATCGGTATTTGAGAATTATGAGATCTGATTGGCTGAGCCCTCCCGAGCACGAGCTTGCCTCTGATTGGCTGCCAACACTTCAAACCAGGAAGTGTTGGCAGCCATCTTGTGCCTCGGACCGAGGGAGTGGAAAAAAGGTGAGTGAAACATTAAAAAATAAAAAAAGGGGGCCGGGTAGGAACATCCTGAACCCCAGGCCTGCTCAGGGGGTCCCACAGGGACCCCCAGGCCCAAAAAAACCATTTATTTTTTTTACATTTTCAGCCGTGTCGCGATGGGTGCGCGAACCCCGTCGAAAATGACACACTGGCGCACTGCTGGTGGGGTGATGAGGTCCTCTTGTGTCCTGAGGACCTCAGGATAAAAGTGGACTTCATCCTCCAAGCAGCAGTGCACCAGTAGCCGCGTTTGCAGAGTGGTGTAAAAAGGAGCGTGGCCTCGGACCACCTCTCTGCAATCCAGCTCTGTGGCACTTACTGGAGGTAGCTGGTGGGCTAGTTGGCCCCCAGGGACCCTCAGGATTCAAGGGGATTTAATCCCCCAACCCAGAACACGCCAGGAGGTGCGTCTGCAGAGAGGTGGAGAAAGGGGGCATGGCCTGGTATGAGAAGTTAGCAATCCTGATGTGTGGGATTTACTGGAGGTAATAGGAGGGGTAGTTGGCCCCCAAGGTTGATGTTGGGGGCTAACTACCCCTCCTGTTACCTCCAGTAAATCCCACACAGTGGGATTGCTAAAAGGTGTTCGGAGGCCACGCTCACCTTTCTCCACCACTCTGCAAACGTGAATGCTATGTTATAGTTAGAAATTAGCATTTAAAAAACCTTAGAAATTCACTGAAAAAACCATAGGTTTTAGGGACGTTATAGTTAGAAATTAGCATTTAAAAAACCTTAGAAATTCACTGAAAAAACCATAGGTTTTAGGGACGTTATAGTAAGAAATTAGCATTTAAAAAACCTTAGAAATTCACTGAAAAAAGCATAGGTTTCAGGGACATTATAGTTAGAAATTAGCATTTAAAAAACCTTAGAAATTTACTGAAAAAACCATAGGTTTCAGGGACGTTATAGTTAGTTGGACATTTCACTCATATAAAACCAGAGAAATTCGGCTGTTATAGTTAGTAGAGCTAACAATAACTCGCGCCCCCGCAATGCACTGCTGATGACGTCACATATTACATCACTCATGACATGCTCAGTGACATCAACAATTGGCCTCCGGTGTGCCATTTCATTTGAATATGTTCGCATTGACATCAAACATGGGGCCACTCTAGGTGAAAATTCACTTTGAATGTGGCGCTACAGGTCTGTCAAGCCAGCCAGGCAGAGTCCGATCCAGAGGCTCAATGTGGGCTGCCTAAACTGTCCTTGCATTACAGTGAGCATTGGAACCCACCGGAGGGTAAAAAGCATGCATAATAAATGACTTCAGTTACCAGCGTGCAATGCGAACATATTCAAATGAAATGGCACACCGGAGGCCAATTGTTGATTTAAGAAGCACGCAGGGTCCTGGGGTCACGCACATTATTTCCAATTGCTCACTTTGGCTCTGAAGAAGAAGAAGGATTTCTTTGAAACGCGTTAGCCAAGAGGACTTAAACATGGGATTAGAAGCTGCCTGTCTTGTTTAAATAAAGGATGTTTCCTTACCTGTAACGGAGTGCGGCCTCAATTGCTGGAGTAACTCTTGGGACATGTTTACACGGTGACTTCAGGCTGTGGAGGCGACGCACCCCCCTTTTGACATCAAACATGGGGCCACTCTAGGTGAAAATTCACTTTGAATGTGGCGCTACAGGTCTGTCAAGCCAGCCAGGCAGAGTCCGATCCAGAGGCTCAATGTGGGCTGCCTAAACTGTCCTTGCATTACAGTGAGCATTGGAACCCACCGGAGGGTAAAAAAGCATGCATAATAAATGACTTCAGTTACCAGCGTGCAATGCGAACATATTCAAATGAAATGGCACACCGGAGGCCAATTGTTGATTTAAGAAGCACGCAGGGTCCTGGGGTCACGCACATTATTTCCAATTGCTCACTTTGGCTCTGAAGAAGAAGAAGGGATTTCTTTGAAACGCGTTAGCCAAGAGGACTTAAACACGGGATTAGAAGCTGCCTGTCTTGTTTAAATAAAGGATGTTTCCTTACCTATAACGGAGTGCGGCCTCAATTGCTGGAGTAACTCTTGGGACATATATATATATATATATATTATCTACTGGCGGTCGCCAGTAGATAGTTATAGTTAGGACCTTTATCCATAGGAAATCCGCAACATTCTATTCCCAATAAGTTTGGCGTCGTTTGACGAATCATTGCGAAATTTTCAAAACTAGTGGGGCGCTCCGGTCCGCTCCTGTCTTGAAAGTTTCGGTGTGATTCATCAAGCGGCGGCCGAGAAAAAAGGGGGGTCCCAAAACGCGTTTTCTCCATGTTAATTCCCATAGGAAATTTTAGCCACGGCTACAGCCCGAACTGCTGAACGGAATTACACCAAATTTTGAAAAAAGGTAGCGCTTGGTTCAGAAAGCGACCTTTTTTTTAAATGGTGTAAATCCGTTCAGTAGTTGCGGAGAAATTCAAAAAATAAGAGTGAAAAAATCAATTTCCCATAGGAAACTTTATGCAAGGCTACAGCCAAAACTGCTGTACGGAATTACACCAAATTTGGCAAAAAGGTAGTGCTTGGTTCAGAAAGCACCCTTTTTAAAAATGGTGTAAATCCGTTCAGCAGTTTTGGAGAAAATCAAAAATAAAAGTTTTGATATTTATGGCCGCGTTGGATCCGCGCACCCTCCCGATCACGAGCTGCATGCTAATTGGCTGTCAACACTCCAAACCAGGAAGTGTTGGCAGCCATCTTGTTCCTCGGTAGAACTGAGGAACAAGAAAGCAGAAAAACAACTGCGTAAAACGCAAAAAGGGGGCAGGGTAGAAACACCCTGACCCCCTAGGCCTGCTCAGGGGGTCCCACAAGGACCCCCAGGGCCCCCCCCAAAAAATTTTTTTTAAAACAAATTGGCAGAAAATGCGCTGAGTGCGCGGATCCTGGCAATAAAAAAAAAAAACGAAGCGCAGGCTCCCGCGCTTCTTTGTGATTTGGCCCCCGGGTGGGCCAAGTCCCAGGGGCATGCGGGGTTAATGAAAATGTATGTGGGGGGACCTCTAAGGCCCCCCCAAGCCCCAGGGACCGCCACCCCCCGGGGCTTTCAATTAAAATGCTGCGGGAGGGCTCTGGGCCCTCCCGCAGCCCCGGGGACCGCCACCTCCCCGGGGCACTAAATAATAAAATGTGGGGGTCCGTTTAGGACCCCCGAGACCCGGGGACCACCACCTCCCTGGGGCTGTGAACAGGATGGGAGGGGGCCGCGCGGCCCCCCTCCTGGAGCCCTTGATGGCCCTGGGGACCGCCACCCCCAGGGCCGGCTCCTGCAGTGTCCCGGGTGCCTACCCGGGACACTGCTGTTTGCAATGGCAGGACGGGAGCCTCGCGGCTCCCGTCCTGCCACTGCAAACTGCTTTGCTTCATTGAAGCGAGACCAGGGAAACCTGCTCTCGCTTCAATGTAGCAAAGCAGAATTGCTTTTCCATAAGGGGAGCTGCATGTCAGCAGCTCCCCTTATGGAAAAGCAATGCCGGCTCCCGCAGGATGCGGGGAGCCAGCGGGACTGTGGGGGGATTGGGGACCCCCACAGTCCCCAACCAGAGGCCAGGCCCCGGGGATGGGGTCCCGGGGCCATTAGTGGCCCGGAGGGGGCCACGTGGCCCCCTCCCTACAAATAATTTTTTTTTTTTTAAATGTAAAGGCCGGCCCCGGAGGATGGGGTCCCCGGGGCCAATAGAGGCCCAGGGAAGGGGGACCATGCGGCCCCCTTCCCGTTTTTATTTAAAAAAAAATCCTCAGGCCCCGGGGGATGGGGTCCCCGGGGCCAAAAGTGGCTGAGGGAAGGGGGGCCACGCAGCCCCCCTCCCATACAAAAAAAAAAAAAGATCGGCATCGCGCCGGAGACCCCGCCCCCTCCCTGCAGCAGTCTGCAAACGCGCCCCCAGGCGCGTTTCAAGCAGGAAGTAATTCCCCTTGAATACTGGGGGTCCCTGGGGCCAAGTAGCCCACCAGGAACCTCCAGTATGCGCCAGAGGCTGTGTTGCAGAGAGGTGTACAGAGGCCACGCCCCTTTTTACACCTCTCTGCAACGCAGCTCTGTGGCGCTTTGGAGGTACCTGGTGGGCTAGTTGGACTCCAGGGACCCTCAGGATTCAAGGGACTTAATCCCCAACTTAAAACGCGCCACGGGCGCGTTTGCACAGTGGTGAAGGGAGGGGTGGGCTTCAGGTGACATGTGTGCAAACAGGCCCCGTGGCGTGTTTTAAGTTCAGGAATTAATTCCTCTTCAATCCTGAGGGTCCCTGGGGGCCAACTAGCCCACCATGTACCTCCAGTAAGTGCCACGGAGCTGCGTTGCAGAGTGTTGTAAAAAGGTGCGTGGCCTCTGAACACCTCTCTGCAACGCAGCTCTCTGGCGCATACTGGAGGTACCTGGTGGGATAGTTGGCCCCTAGGGACCCTCGGGAATGAGGAGGAATGAATTCTCCAACTTAAAACGCGCCACAGGGCGTGTTTGCAGACATGTCACCTCAGGCCACACCCCCTTCCTTCACCATTGTGCAAATATTCCTCTAAAATCAGCCGAACTACGAATTCCGATTTACTCACCTGTTATCAGGAGAGAACCCAGTGCTGCATCTTTTAGCCCAGCACTGACCCTGAAAAGTAATTCTAACCATACTTACCAGTAACTTGAATTTCCTTCCATAGGCTAACATTGACTGGTTTCACTTGGAAATTCTTCTAAGTGTGGAGTTTTGGAACTTTATAATAATCCTCTAAAATCAGCCGAACTACGAATTCCGATTTACTCACCTGTTATCAGGAGAGAACCCAGTGCTGCATCTTTTAGCCCAGCACTGACCCTGAAAAGTAATTCTAACCGTACTTACCAGTAACTTGAATTTCCTTCCATAGGCTAACATTGACTGGTTTCACTTGGAAATTCTTCTAAGTGTGGAGTTTTGGAACTTTATAATATTCCTCTAAAATCAGCCGAACTACGAATTCCGATTTACTCACCTGTTATCAGGAGAGAACCCAGTGCTGCATCTTTTAGCCCAGCACTGACCCTGAAAAGTAATTCTAACCGTACTTACCAGTAACTTGTATTTCCTTCCATAGGAATCCATTGTCTGGTTTTCAGCAGAAAAGTTTCAAAGTGTCGATTTTCACAAACTACAAATATTCCTTAAAAATCGCCTGTATGACTTAAACGCATTCTTTCAACTGTTTACAGGAGATGCACCAGTGCTGGATCCAGGATCCACCACTGAGTAAGAAAAGTAACGATAACACTACTTACCTGCTAAGTGAATTTCCTCCCGTAGGATAACATTGGTGATTCTATGTGAAAAAGTTTCTAAGTGTCAACTTTTAAAATACAATAATATTCCTTAAAAATCACTACTGTAACCAAAACGCTTTTACTCAACTGTTTACAGGAGATGTCCCAGGACTGAATCTAGGATCCAGTCCTGTGGTTAGAAAAAGTAATCCATAAAGTAACTAATTGCATTTAACTAGAAATTCACATTGAGCTCAATGTTGCATTGTGTTTGAAATTGTGTTGCCCATTGCAACAACTGTAACTAATGTACTAAAAGTCTATTGCCTATTTGCAAAGTATTTAAACTAAAGTAATTCATTCTGAGAAAGTATATTTTGTATTGTAATGTATAATGTAATTACAATGTAATTTAAAAAATAAAATATCTAAAAATAAATAGTTTAAAAAAATGTAGTAAATCAGTATCAAAAAAATAAAGATAATTAATACATTTAAAAATTGTCATTTACAAAACCTTTGAATTTCACTGAAAAAAACCATAGGTTTCAGACATGTTATAGTTAGGAATTAGCATTTAAAAAACCTTTGAAATTCACTGAAAAAACTATAGGTTTCAGGCACGTTATAGTTAGAAATTAGCATTTAAAAAACCTTTGAAATTCACTGAAAAAACCATAGGTTTCAGGCACGTTATAGTTAGAAATTAGCATTTAAAAAACCTTTGAAATTCACTGAAAAAACCATAGGTTTCAGACACGTTATAGTTAGAAATTTGCATTTAAAAACCTTTGAAATTCACTGAAAAAACCATAGGTTTTAGGGACAGTTATAGTTAGTTGGACATTGCACTCGTACAAAACCCGTGAAATTCCCCCGTTATAATTAGTTCAGGTACCTATAACTCGCGCCACCGCAATGCACTGCTGATGACGTCACATATTACATCACTCATGACATGGTCAGTGACATCACTGATGACATCTCAAATGACATCACTGATGACATCACTGATGACATCATCCATGTGATAATTTCATGCATCTTCTCACACCCTAATATAACTTTTGATACACCCACTCTAAATTACAGACTGCCATTCTCAAAACCATAGACACTCCAACACCAATAACTACATACCCACTCACTGATTCTTAGGTCTACACACACATCCACTCACTCACCTGTACAGTCACTCATACTTACGGTCACTCAGTACAGGACTATCATATGCACTCATACACCTACATAGACACTCACACACCGCCACTCATCCATAGAGGTACTCACACACCTAGTCAGTCATGCAAATAATTAATCACACTGCCATTTACTCACCTATACAGTTATACACACACCAGCTCACTTACTCATACAAATACTAGCACATTCTTACGCACTAATACAAGTACACACTCATCCATACAGCCACTCTCACAATCACACACTCTCACTTATACCCATTTATATACTCCAACACACATATATACTGCCTTTCACATATGTAGTTACTCACACATGTACCACTGAGATATACATTCACTCACTAACACACCCATACACACACTCACCCACCCATACAGTCCATCACAGATGCACTCTTGAAACCATGCACCCAGTGAATCACCCACTGATACATCTATGTGCAGTCACACACACCCCATCCACACAAACACTCAGGCACCCATACAGATACTCAGACAACCAATCAATAACTCATATAGACACTCATGTAGTTATTTACAAACTCATGCAGCCACTTACACACCAACAGACAGACGGATAAAGACATTCACACAGTTTAGTCACTAACCCATGCATTTAGTAAGATACGTTTAATCACTCACTTATAGAGTCAGTCACGCACCTACTAAATCATCCATCCAGACACTTATACACCCACTCATTATTCAATACACCTTGGCATATATATTAAACATATTTAAACTTTATAGAAACACACAGTCACTGCATGATGTCATCAGTGATGTCATTTGAGATGTCATCAGTGATGTCATCAGTGATGTCACTGACCATGTCATGAGTGATGTAATATGTGACGTCATCAGCAGTGCATTGCGGGCGCGAGTTATAGTTAGCTGAACTAACTATAATGGGAGAATTTCACGGGTTTTGAACGAGTGCAATGTCCAACTAACTATAACTGTCCCTAAAACCTATGGTTTTTTCAGTGAATTTCAAAGGTTTTATATATATATATATATATATATATATATATATATATATATCACCTACTGGTGGTAGGTAGCTATAGTTAGGATCTACTTTCCATAGGAAAAGCATTTTTTGACTCACCTATAACTTTGGCTTCTTGAAACATTCCAAAAATAGTGCCAAAGTAGATTCTGTGTGTTATTGAACGTTTGGGGGTGATCCGTACAATGGGGACTGAGAAATAGGGATGCAAAAAAGGGTGCATTTGTAATAATAATTCCCATAGGAATGTGTTGTCGAACCTACAGCCTGAACAGCTGAAGGGAATTACACCAAATTTGGCAGAACGGTATATGTTGTTACGCAGATTGTGCTTTTTGTTATTTGGTGCAAGTCCGTCCAGTAGTTTTTGAGAAATTTAAGTTGAAAATTATAGATATAGCTCTGACCGCGGATATTTTGCGGTCATTTCGTGATTAATTGCTGATGCGCACGCCATAGGGAATGCTGTGATTGGCTGGACGCAACCTGAACAGAAAGTTGCAGCTGCCATTTTAGCATTCGAGTATGTTTGCCAGGCTGAACATTTGTGTGAAAGCTAACATAAGGGGTTAGGGTGGAGATACTCTGACCGCTGTTTGAGAAATGGGTGTGTTAGTGACACAAGTTATGTGACCAAAATTGATTTTTTCGTCGCAAGCGATATTCGTGACAATGCTGCGACCGACGGCGGCCCCCCTGTGACACTGCGAATATTGGTGGAAATATTAAAAAATATATTACTGAATCATTAATACACATTGTTCTATATTGATCTTAGACCTGGCATCTTTTGGCGTGTTTCCCCTGTGTTTTTGCTTTCTGACCTTCCAGTTATTGCTGGATTTGTGTCTCTGCGCACTTTCTCACTGCTGTTCAGTATTAAAGTGCAAGTGCTCCTAATGTAATTTGGATTATGGATTGGTGTTTCCATGATTGGCATATTTGATTTACTGGTAAGTCCCTAGTAAAGTGCACTGAGAGTGCCAGGGCCTGTAAATCAAATGCTGCTAGTGGGCCTGCAGCACTGATTGTGCCACCCACACGAGCAGCCTCTCAAAGGGTTCTCAGACCTGCCACTGCAGTCTCTGAGTGCAGGTTTTACTGCCATGTTGACTTGGCAAGCCCTAACCTTGCATTTTATTACATGTGAGTCACCTCTAAGGTACGTCCAAGGTAACCCTGTGGGCAGGGTGCAGTGTATGTGAAAGGTAGGACATGTACTGGTGTGTGTGACATGTCCTGATAGTGAAATACAGTGTATTTCGTTTTTCACTATTGAAAGGCTTTCTGTCCCATTAAATAGAATGGGAAGTACTGAGTGATATTTTATGAGTATATCTTCTCATCTGGACAAGATATAGAAATGAAGTTTAGTATGACTGAACTCAGAATGTAGAAATGCCTCTTTTAGTAAGGATGATTTTTATGTTCTGTGTTTGAAAATACCACTTTTAGAAAGTAGGTATTTTCCTGCTTAGCCATCCTGTGTGCCTCTGCTGGGTTGTGGATTGACTGTCTGGCTTTGGAGTGACAGGGGCTGCGGATGTGCATTCTCTTCGGACAGCCACTGGGGGGTCAGGGAGTGTCATGCCTTTCCTGGATGAGTCAGGGCTGGGATGAATAGACCTGGGCTGCATTTAGAGTTGTGGGAGGAGATTTCCTTGCACCTGAATGTGCCTGGTCTGCCTTCACAATGCTGTCTCCACCTCCTGCCAGGAAGCTGGGCCAGAAGGGACCAAACTGGTTTGGACTGAGCACAGACACTCTGCCCAAGAGAACAGAGAGAAACTGAGTATAAATAATGGGGCCAGAACTTTAGAACTCGCTTGGATCAAGGAACCTGCCAAGAAGAAGTGCTGGAGGACAGCCCCTTTGCTGTGTTGTTGCTTTGCTGGGTTGGCCTGCAGATGCTGCTTCTGCCATTGGCATTGAAAAGACTGGACTGAACTTTCTTCACTTGTGGCTGAGAAGGGGTTGAAATGGAGCTTCCCTCCTGTTCACAAAGTCTCAGGGACAGCAGAGGCTTCACTTACCTCTGGGTACCATCTCTGGAAACGTGGGTTTCAGTTATCACAGTGGAAAAAGCAGCCGGCACCGTCACAACACCGCTGCTGGCTCCATGTCCTAAAGGCACAGCTGCACTTTGCACCACAACTCTGGTCTCATCGACGACAATGACTGCCGTCGCCACTTAGCCGCTGCTTGCACCGTGACCTGTGGGCACAGCACTCTGTACTGCCTCGCTTCACTCCACCACTCTGGTCTCACTGATGACATCGCTGCACGCTAACCTTTACACCCATGACTGCACCGTGGTTTGGGGGCAACGCAAGTAGGTCACACAACGCACCGCCCCGTCCCACACCGCAGTCTGGGCTGACACCTGCTCCCATCAAACGGCACTGTCGCTTGCACCATGACCTGTCAGCACCAACCCGAGCACTGCCTCACTGCTCACCGCAGCTCTGGTCTCACCGACACTGCTGGATGATCGTCACCAAGCACCTGCCTGCACTTCGACTTGAGGGCACAGCACGCCACACCGCTACGCTTCAAATCACAATCGCAATGGTTTCCCCGACCGGTCTGCACTGACGCGGTCGGCCAGAACCACAGGTACTGTTTACAAGTCTGCTGACACTAACGCCGGTCCGCACCGATGCAGTCGGCCGGTACTGTTGGATTCTGTTGTTTTTAGCACCGCGGTAGCCCCAGACGGAGCTACTGGATTTAAGGTACTGAATTTTAAAGTCATTCTTGCAAAGTGCATTTTTTTAAATTACTGTATGTTGGTCTTTTATCATTTTGGTATTGGTTGCACAGATAAATATTGGTTATTTTTCTAAAACTGGTGTGGTGTCCTTTTGTAGTGTGCTTCACACACTGCCTCTGAGATAAGCCTGACTGCTCGTGCCAAGCTACCAAGGGGGTGAGCAGGGTTTATTTCAGTAGTGTATCCTCCTTATCCTGACTATAATGAAGGGTCCCTATTTGGACAAAGGTGCAGACCACTGCCAACTAGAGACCCCCATTTCTAATATTGGTTGTCAGCGATGAGGATAGGACTTGCATTTGCACTTGACCTACAGTGATTGGTGTACACTGTGCCATATCGCAGACCACTACGTACCACATTCTGGCCTATTTTTGATCTTGCCATTTGTTGAGCTTGCTATTGCATCATGCCTGAGTCAAGAGCATCATCTGTTGCATCCTTGGAAGTGGCCTTTGAGGAGGAGAGGTTAGAAACCTACAACGTGAAGGAGTTGAAGGCTATCTGCAAGAACCTCAAAGTCTAAATCAGGGGCCTCGCCAGGAAAGAGGAGCTACAAAAGGCACTGAGGGCCTGGGTAGCAGCTAGACATGCCAGTGGGCAGTGTGGAAATCTCAGTGTGGAGGCAGAGGAGCCTATTCCTAGGATGGATGTGCTTTTGGGAGGGGGGAACCCTCCAGGCCAGGTTGCATGGCTTGTCCCTAGAGGAGCTGAAGGACAGGCGGGTGGTAAGGAAGTTTAAACTAGAAAAAGTCCGGCTGGAGAATGAGAGGGAAGACAAAAGAATAGCCATGGAAAAAAGGAAGATGATCTTGGATCATGAGCGTGGTAATAAGGAGCTGGAGCTAAGAAGTAGGTCCAGCACAGATGGTGGCAGCAATTCGTCAGTGCAGGTAGATTGAATTTTGCACATCCCCAAGAATGTAGGGAAGGAATTCAAGAAGGGGGATGACATACAAAGGTTGTTTCAGGGTTATGAGGCATCGTTACACATGAATGGCGACCCTGAAAAGAATTGGGGAGCAGGATTGTGGCCTCTTTTCCCAGAAGAGGGGAGGGACAGTTTAGTGGCTTTGGATAAGGGGCAGAGCCTCACCTATGCTGACATGAAGGAGGCCCTTCTCACCAGGTATGGTCTCACTCCTGACAAGTACATTGATCAGTTTAGGTCTAGTAGGAAAACTGATGCAAACACTTGATTGCAAGGTGTGGATACTTTTTGCAGGTCACTGGATGGTTGGGTGAAAGGCAGTTATGTGACAGCTTTTCAGGGGCTCTACAATTTGATTGCATGGGAGCACTTGTCTAGTCTATTTTTTGCAGAGCTGTGCCAGCACTTGACCGATAGTAAGCTGACTGACACCAGGAAGCTTGCTATGGAGGCGGACCGCTGGGTGAGTACCAGGGTCCACAAGAAGGAGTATGGGGGAGACTCCCCCAAAGGTGGGCAGGGTCCCCAGCAGACGAGTGGGGGAGACAAGGGTAAAGCACAGGAGTTCTCTAAAGGGCACCAAACTAATCCCCAGGGTAAAGGTTCCCATCCCCCAAGACATAAGAAACAAGGGGTCTCTTCAGGGAAGCCTGCAGAGGCCGGCCCCCACAAGTGCTATGCCTGTGAGCAGGTGGGTCACTTGAAGGGGGACCCCAAGTGTCCCAAGAGGGCACAGCCACCCTCCAGTGGGCAGTCCAAGGTGCTGGCTAGTGTAGCGCTTGGGGAGGAGGGGTACCCACAGGAGGGTGAGGATCCAGCAGAAATAACCCTCATCTCAGGGGACAGTGAGATGGGCCCAGGAATCCAGGTACCTACTAACACTAAGAAATACAGCGCCTGGGTGACCATCAATGGGAGAACTGTAGAGGCTCTCAGAGATACTGGAGCCAGTGTGGCCTCAGTCCAGTGTCACCTGGTCTCTGAGGAGCAAGTAGTCCCTGGGGCATTCCACCAAGTAGTTGCTGTGAATAACTCAGAGCGACAGTGTATGGTGGTGTAGGTTCCCTTTGAATGGGGGGTATCAGGCCCCTTGAGGGTGGTTGTGAGCCCTACCATGCCTATAGATTGTCTGCTAGGTAATGACCTGGAGCAGTCCTTGTGGAGGGATGTTGAGCTCATGTCCCACTTGGAGATGCTTGGTTTGCCAGAGTGGGCATGCATGACCACTCAGTCAATGTCAGCCGGTAAGGTTGATCAGAAGGACCTGGAGCCTGAAACAGTGGCCTAGGTTCCTGCCAAAAAAAAGGGCAGGAGGCGCGGAGAACCCGCCCCTAAAGTTCCCGCAGTCCAGGAGGAGGCTGACCTTGAGGGGGACGCCCCGTTAGCTACAGGGGAGCAGACAGCTGAACTGGGGGACTTATCTGAGCTGACCCATTGGCAGCAAGAAGGTGGTCCCACCAGGGAAGAATTCTGCGGGGAGCAGAAGGAATGCCCTTCACTGGACCGTTTGCTGTGGCAGGCTACAAACAAGACAGCTGCCAGGGCCGGCTTTAGTACTGGTGGTATCCTGTGTGACAATGTTTGTTGGCACCCCCCCAATGACCACCTCACCAAGGATTCCCTCACTACCACTATTTGACAATGCCCCCGAAGTCTCCATAACCACTGTCTCTTAGATTCATTTAGATTTATAGCACCACTCATACCAGTTTAAGGTGTCAGAACACTTCACATCACACATACATTGCACGGAGACAATCATAGGTGTGTAAATCAGTGTATAGGAAATGTCACATAAGACACAGGCCTACAAGGTGTAGGAGTCACATGTCATCTATACTGGCAGTATAGTTTAAGAGTCCTTGGTCTGGAAACGCACAAGTTCTGAATTTAAAATGAAACACCATTGTTAGGGGTTTTCTTTAATAATAAGAATTGATTTCTAGCCAAACGAACCCTTTTTTGCAATATTAGGATAAGGAAAGACTGGGCAAAAAAACATTTAGCTGTAATATATTCCTTGCAGTTTGCATGCAGGTCTTTAGCGACAGTTAATAGCTCACTGCTCTATATTAGGATTGTAACTTTTAAACTGCAAGTAACAAAAGGATCTCTCTGACAAATGCGATAACCCATTGACCTATTTATAGTATATGCACTTTGTGATCTGAATGGGACACGTTCTTTGCAGCAGGCACATTAACCCTCTGCACTAGGATGAGTCAAAACTTCCACTACGAGACAAAGCTCCGGTCTCTCTCTAGGAAGAACATTAATCACCGGAGTTAACTTGACATTTTTATTGATTCTTGAAAATTGCTGTGACAAGGAATGTGGCATCAGGTGCTTTTAAAACAATAAACATGACGCCCCCACCCCAAGTCAGCGCCCAATATGGTGGCACTGAAGGCACCGCCCTAGAGCCGGCCCTGGCAGCTGGTGATCAGTCTGGATCACACTGGATCTACTGGGAGAATGGTCTTCTGTACAGCAAGCCTAAGGTCGCTGAGCCTGGGTCAGCCCGTGTGCTGGTGGTACCCCAGCGCTTCAGGACCTTCCTACTGGGTTTGGCTCACGACGTGCCTTTGGCAGTACATTTGGGGAAGGACACGACCTTTGACAGGATTGTCACCCACTTCTTTTGGTCCCAAATTCGAAGGCAGTCAGAGGCACATTGCAGGTCTTGCCAGGCAAGCGGTAAGAGTGGGAGGACGTGTAAGGCTCCTCTACAACCTTTTCCAGTTGTTGGCACCCCTTTTGAAAGGGTTGGGATGGACATTGTGGGGCCACTGGAACACATGGCAGCCATGGGAAACAGCTACATCCTGGTCTTGGTGGACCATGCCACCTGGTACCCGGAGGTTATCCCTCTCAGGACGACGGCACCAGTGGTGGGCCGGGCGTTAATGGGGATCTTTTCCCATGTGGGGTTCCCAAGAGAGGTGCTATGTGACCGGGGTACCAATTTCATGCCGAAGTATATGACATCCCTGTGGGAGGAGTATGGTGTAACCTTCAAGGTCACCACTCCTTACCACTCCCTAGGTAATGGTTTGGTAGAGAGATTCAGCCAAACCTTGAAAGGCATAATTAAGGGTCTAACTGAACCTCTGAGGCGTAAGTGGGACATCGTCTGACCATGCCTTTTCTTTGCTTACAGGGAGGTACCACAAAAGACCTTAGGGTTTAGTCCCTTTGAGCTACTGTATGGGCATTCAGTGAGAGGACCTCTCAGTTTGGTGAAAGAAGACTGGGAGGCAGCTCCCAGAAAAACTCCCCAGGATGCATTTAGCTACATGCTGGCCTTCAGGAACCAAACTTCACACTTCAGGAAACTCGTTCAGTCAAACTTAGAAGCCAGCCAGGAGGAGATGATACGCTGGTATGGCCAGAATGCCACTCTGGTAGAGTTTCAGCATGGCCAGAAAGTGTGGGTCATTGCCCCAGTCGAACCTTGTGCCTTGCAGGACAAGTGAACTGGGCCTTTTGAGGTGGTGGAGCACAAAAGTAATGTCACCTACCAGATGAATTTGCAGACTCCCAGGATCCCTTTGAGGGTCCTCCATGTGAACCGTCTCAAGCCTCACTTTGAGAGGTCTGAAGTGAGCATGCTCTTGGCGACAGATGATGAGGTGGAGAGTGAACCTCTCCCTGACCTCCTGCTACTAAGGAGCACGATGGGTCAGTGGAAGGTGTAATCCTCTCCCCTGCACTGACCCCAGAGCAGCAGAGTGACTGTCACCAATTGTTGGGGCAGTTCGCCATGCTGTTCTCCCTGACCCCAGGTGTTACTCACTGGTATACCCATGATGTGGACACTGGTGACAGCCCTACGGTGAAACACAAAATCTACAGGTTGACTGACCGGGTTAGAGCTAGAATCAAAGAGGAGGTCTCTAAGATGTTGGTGCGAGGGGTGATTGGGCCCGCCAACAGTCCTTGAGCCAGCCCAGTGGTCTTCGTCCAAAAGGCTGCTGCACCCGGTGCCACTCCTAAACTGCGGTTCTGCATGGACTACCGTGGGCTCAACATCGTCAACAGGACTGATGCGCACCCCATCACTAGAGTTGATGAGCTCATTGATCGGTTGGGAGCTGCCAAGTTCCTCAGCATGTTTGATTTGACATCTGGGTACTGGCAGATTGCCTTAACCGAGGTGGCCAAGGAGAGATCAGCATTTTCAACCCCAGAGGGGCACTACCAGTTTTGGGTGATGCCCTTTGGGTTAAAGAATTCACCTGCCACCTTTCAGAGGCTGACAAACCAGGTGTTTGCTGCTGGGCCTGAGGATTTCAGTGCCGGCTACCTGGATGACATTGCAGTGTTCAGTTCCAGCTGGGAAGAACACTTGCATCACCTATGGGAAGTGTTGAAGGCCCTGCAGAGAGCAGGCCTCATGATCAAAGCCAGTAAGTGCCAGATCGGGGAGGGATCTGTGGTGTACTTAGGACACCAGGTAGGAAGGGTCCATATGGCGCCCCTACAGCCTAAGATTGACACCATTCTGGCTTGGAAGTCCCCCAATACCTAGACAGAGGTGAGAGCCATTTTAGGTCTCACCGGCTACTATGGGAGAGTTGTCAAGGGCTATGGCACCATTGTTGCCCCCTTGACAGAGCTGACTTCCAGGAAGCAGTCCAGGAAGGTGATCTGAACTGACGCCTGCCTGAAAGCTTTTGATTCCCTGAAGGCATCCATGTGCACGGCGCAAGTGCCCGACTTCTCCAAGAAGTTCCTAGTGCAGACGGACGCTTCAGAGCATGGTGTGGGAGCGGTGCTCTCACGACTGAATGATGAGGGCCTAGACCAGGCTGTAGTCTTCCTTTGCAGGAGACTACTCCCCAGGGAACAGAGGTGAAGTGCCATAGAGCGAGAAGCTTTTGCGGTGGTCTGGGCACTGAAGAAGCTAAGATCATACCAGTTTGGGACTCACTTCCGAGTTCAGACAGACCATAGGCCCCTCAGATGGTTAATGCAGATGAGGGGTGAGAACCCAAAACTGTTGAGGTGGTCCATCTCCCTTTAGGGAATGGAGTTTATGGTGGAACACTGCCCTGGTACAGAATACACCAACGCTGATACTCTGTCTGGGTTCTTCCGCCTTAGTGAAGAGAACTCCAAGGAGGTTGGGTAGTTCTCCCTACTTTCAGCTGGAGGGGACATGTGTTAGACCTGGCATCTTTTAAAGTGTTTCCTCTTTCTTTTTGCTTTCTGACCTTCCGGTTTTGACTCTGTTTTTGCTGGTTTAGTGTCTCTGCACACTTTATCACTGCTGTTCAGTATTAAAGTACAAGTGCTCCTAATGTAAATTGGATTATGGATTGGTGTTTCCATGATTGGCATATTTGATTTACTGGTAAGTCCCTAGTAAAGTGCACTGAGAGTACCAGGGCCTGTAAATCAAATGCTGCTAGTGGGCCTGCAGCACTGATTGTGCTACCCACATGAGCAGCCTCTTAAAGGGTTCTCAGGCCTGCCACTGCGCACAGTTTTTACTGCCATGTCGACTTGGCAAGTGCACCCACTTGCCTAGCCCTAACCTTCCCTTTTATTACATGTGAGTCACCCCTAAGGTAGGGCCAAGGTACACCTGTGGTCAGGGTGCAGTGTATGTGAAAGACAGGACATGTACTGGTGTATGTGACATGTCCTGATAGTGAAATACAGTGTATTTCGTTTTTCACTATTGAAAGGCTATCTGTCCCATAGGATAGAATGGGAAGTATTGGGCAATATTTTCTGAGTATATCTTCCCATCAGCACAAGATAGAGAAATGGAGTTTAGTAGGCCTGAACTCAGAATGTAGAAATGCATCTTTTAGTAAAGAGAATATTTATGTTCTGTGTTTGAAAATATCACTTACAAGCCCCTTGCGACACTTTTGTGCTGCCGTTGCGTCACTTTTGTGACGCAATGGCGACGTAAAAAATGCTGCAAATTTACAACATGACGCATCTAGGGAGATGCGTCACGTTGTAAAGCCCTGCGTGACATTATACCTGCGTCAGGTATAATGTATGCAGGGTAGGTGTTCCCACGCAGGAAAGCCTCGTAAAAGTGATGCAGTGAAATATACAAGATTTCACTGCGTGACTTTTAGGACGCCACTGCGTCAAAACCTTTTCGCCTGTTTGAAGCAGGCGTAAGGAGTGACACAGTGTATTGGGACTAGGCCGCAACACGCATTGCTGGAGTTGCGTCGTACTTGCTACACGACTCCAGCAATGCGTGACTTTTCCGCCAACAAATGCGTCAGAATTTCTGACGCATCTGTCAATCCTTGCGCCATAGTGCGCCGTATTGTAAATACGGCGCATCTATGGTGGCGCAAGAGTTTTTCACGCAGGTGCAAGGAAACTGACACATCTATACAGATGCGTCAGTTTCTTGTAAATCTGCTCCTAGGTATTTTCCTGCTTAGCCATCCTGTGTGCCTCTGCTGGGTTGTGGATTGACTGTCTGGCTTTAGAGTGACAGGGGCTGGGGATGTGCATTCTCTTCAGACAGCCACTGGGGGGGTCGAGGTGTGTTCTGCCTTTCCTGGATGAGTCAGGGCTGGGCTGAATAGACCTGGGCTTCATTTAGAGTAGTGGGAGGAGATGTCCTTGCACTTGAATGGGCCTGGTCTGCCTTGAACAATGCTGTCTCCACCTCCTGCCAGGAAGCTGGGCCAGAGAGGACCAAACTGGTTTGGACTGAGCAAGGACACTCTCTGCCCAAGAGAACAAAGAGAAACTGAGTATAAATATTGGCGCCCAGATCACACAACTTTAGAACTCACTTGGATCAAGGAAACTGCCAAGAAGAAGAGCTGGAAGACCTGCCAGGAGGAGTACTGCCCCTTTGCTGTGTTGCTGCTTTGCTAGGTTGGCCTGCAGTTTCTGCTTCGGCCTGGGGTAGTGAAAGTACTAGATTGAACTTTCTTCTCTTGTCACAAAGTATCTCCAAGGGCTTGAAATAGAGCTTGCCTCCTGTTCACGGAGTCTGAGAGACAGCAAAGACTTCACTTACCTCTCGGTACCACCACTGGAATCGTTGGTTTCAGCTGCCACAGAGGCGGAAAGCAGCTGACCCATCACAACACCGCTGCTGGCTCCGTGTCCTGAAGGCACCGCAGAGGCACTGCTGCACTTCGCACCGCAACCATGGTCTCACTGACGAGGACGACTGCCACTGCCCCCGAGCCGCTGTTTGCACCGCAACCTGTGATCACTGCAATCCACACCGCCTTGCTTCACTCCGCCGCCCTGGTCTCACTGACGATGTCGCTGCACGCTGACCTCGACACTCGTAACTGCACTGTGGTTTGGGTGGACCGCTCGTAAGTCACGATGCACCGCACTGTCCCACAGCGCAGTCTGGGCCGACCGATGCCAGCTCCTATCAACCGGCACAGTTGCTTGCACCGTGACCTGTCAGCACCACCACACACACCGCCTCACTCCGCACCACAGCCCTGGTCTCATCGACACTACTGGACGACCGTCACCGAGCCGATGCCTGCACCGCGACTTGAGGGCACCACACGCCGCACTGCTACGCTTCACATCACAACCGCAACGGTTGCCACGACTGGCCTGCACCGACGCGGTCAGCCGGAACCAAAGGTACTGTTTATGAGTCTGCTGACACTAACGCCAGCCGCTCTGATGTGGTCGGCCCGAACTGTTGGATTCTGTTGTTTTCAGCACCGCAATAGCCCCAGACGGAGCTACTAGCTTTAAGGAACTGCATTTTAAAACCCTTCTTGCAAAGTGCATATTTTGTTCCTGTATGTTGGTCTTTTATCGTTTTTGTCTTGGTTGCACAGATAAATATTGGTTATTTTTCTAAAACTGGTGTGGTGTCCTTTAGTAGTGTTTTCACTGTATTACTGTATGTTATGTGCAAATGCTTCACACACTGCCTCTGAGATAAGCCTGACTGCTCCTGCCAGCAACCAAGAGGGTGAGCAGGGGTTAATTCAGTAGTGTATCCCCCTTATCCTGACTAGAATGAAGAGTCCCTATTTGGACAAAGGTGCAAATCATTGCCAGCTAGAGACCCCCATTTCTATCAATTGAGATTTTGATAAATGTTTTTATAGAGTTATTTAGATAGTGATTTATCTAGTGTGATGGTTAGGATTAATTATATAGTTAGAATTGTTTATGTGGTGGTGGCTATTGAATTCCTGCTTTTGCTTTTCACTTTCGTGCCGTATCAACGGGGATCGTGATTACCGATGTCATCGCCATCTTTGACCTCATTGCGGAAAACGGAAAATAGGTTTTAGAAATGGTTGTTCAAAAAATACACTAGAAAAACATAAGTTTGAAGTGTACAGTAATAAACCACTAGTCTGTAAAATACTTTCATATGCGTGCATATATGTGTTTTTCACGTTATGGAAAAGGCTCGATCGTCACGGTTAACGCCATTGTTGCGACACCCCAAATAACCACGAAAATGGAAAATTGGTTTCAAAGATGGTTTTGAAATAAACTTTGTACAAAAACATGAGCTTAAACATGTTTTTTTAAAGAAGCATGTATATAGTAATATGTGTAGCGCATTGTTAAGAATGGATTTTTTTAGTTAATATTTTTGGATGTGCTGGTGGCCTTTGAATGTCTGTTTTTGTATTGCAATTTCGCGATGTATTTGCGACCATCACAACATCGTCGCAAAGATTCCCAAAAACAAAAAAAAACAGATCTCTATCAAAAAATTAACAATATTTCAGCTACTAGGGTGGCTCTGACAAGAGCCTTTGTGTTGGTTGTGTGTATATAACACCTACACATAGGACCGGATGCAGAGTTTCAGGTTACTTAGAAACACCCTGTTGCCTTCATCTGTAAAGTGCACTCCATCATTTCTATAAATTCCATGCATGTCAAAATGCAGATTGTTATAGATATAGCCCATGCGATGGTCTCTTAGGAATGCAGAAACAGTTTTATTAACATGTTTCCTGGCTTTGTCAATCTGTGGACAGAATTGATTTGACCACTTCCATTTCTGTCTTTGGCATATATTAGAGTGCACCAAGACAGTGTGAGGGACAAGCGGCATTAGTTCTGCAAAGGTATCTTTCATTAGGGTTTCCAGCCCTACCCCAGTCAATGTGCCTAGGTCATTGCCACCACAGTGCACAATCATGAGGTGAGGAGCTCGGCAATCCACAATGGATTTAACCAAATCCAGCAACTGATGAAACTTTAACCCTCTCTGGCCAAGCAAATTATCTCCACATTTGGCAAACCCACGTCCCTGTCAATACCTCTGTTTTTTGCAGCCTCATTAGCCCAATAGACATAGCTGTGGCCCACAATCCACACTCTAAGCATTTTGAAGTGAAGGAGCAATAGCAGTCAGGAAAAGGCTGGAGTTGAATGAGGTATTTCTCCAAATGAAAAGCAGTTTAAATGGAGGTGTTTTAAAAAACAAAAGATATATTTCATTAGATGCTGTCAGCATGAAGGTGAATACAATTAGGTAGTGTGTTGGATGCCTTAGCAAGAAGTCCTATTATTGGCTGTTGTTTAAAAACAGAAGTGTAATGCAGACATGGATATGCTTCTGAATCTGTGGAGTAAACCACACCTGCTGTATCTCATTTTGAAGTAGCATGTTCCTTCTAGAATGTGCTGTGACCTTGTGACCTACTGGTTCCACTGGGTTGCTATGTACACTGAGCTAAGAGTGTATTGGGGTGGAAGGATGTTAAAGAGACAGAATAATTTTGTTTAAGTTGAGGAGTTATGACACAATTTAAGTAATGGCAAACTTTAATTTCCAACTCAGGACTGTGGGGCATATTAACAAGGGCTGGCGATAACATTATCGCCGCTTTAGCGTCCGTTTTCGGGTGAAAAGCGGCGATAATTTTATCGCAATATCATCAAGGACACGCTAGCGCGTGTTTCCTTGACTTAGCGCCCATTTCCAGCACGCCTAACTCGCATCTCTAATGAGATGCAAAGTGGGCGTCACTGGGCGTACCCCTGACGGACTACCTTGTTAAATATCGCGAAATGTACATCGCGATATTTACGAGGAGGCCCACGCATTTCTGCAAACGTTAGTTTTTGGCAAAAACAGCGGTTTTCGCCAAAAACTAACGTCTGCAAAAATGCAGACTTACCTATACCTAACAATGGGGGTTGATTATGCTGATACGACCACAGGGTCGTATCAGCAAGGTTATCGCCGTTTTCCATGGAACATCGCTGACAAACCAGCGATGTTCCATGGAAAACACCTCTATTGCTGGAAAATTATCGCCATTGCGCTATGCGTTGTTGATACAGAGATAGCATGGCGATAATTGCCAGCGACAGCCGGCGATAAATAATTTCGCGCTAAGAGCGGCCAGCGATAATTATCGCTGCCGCTTGATAATATGCCCCGTAGTAATAAACTGTTGTTAAGTATTTACGTTTAAAAAAACTGAGGCTAAATATCGTTTTTTTCGAGATTATTCTGCAATGATCGCAAAAGCATTGCGAACACGCGGAGACAGGAACCTCTTTTTGAAAGACAGGAAAAAGGTTAACAGATACTAACCATTCACAAGTGGAGATGCAGTAATCTAAAATGAAAGACCTGGTTTCATTTGCTGCCTTTCTCATGATCATAAAGTGGAAAGTTGAAGAGGTTGCCATTTTATAGTTGCTTTCTATGAGAGTGGTGTACCATTCTTGAGTGTATATATATATATATATATATACCTAAAACCAAAAAGTATGTTTTGCCTCAAAAAGTGTATTCTGTCATTGTAGCCTTCAGCATAAAGGGAGGTTCTTTGTGTCTAGATGATGATTTTCTTGTGAAAAAAACACTGTCACCATAGTGAAGTGTCAGCCAATTGCTGAAGTGGGCTGAACTACTGCCCAATGCTGTAAGCTGTAGTGGGCAGAAGAAAAATGTGACTGACACAACTAAAGACCAATGAATTAAGAGGACTGGCTGAAAGTCCCTACAAGTAAGTATGAACAGTTTAGTAAAATGAAAAGGTCTGGGCTAATGCCACACCTATATAAAGCTTGTGAAAAAAATGAGTTTCGAAAGCTTTCATTAGGATATTCTTAATTCTGATTGAAGGAGCAATCGTGTTTCTTAAAATCGTAATTTATCCATATTTCATGCGCCTCTCATTTTTGTACAAATAATATACATACAAACTTTGTAGTTTAGAATAGTCCCTTACCATGTGGGAGTGTAATCTATGACTATTAATGTTCCACACAGTCAGACTTCCATCTGGGTGGCTGCACATGAATTGTCTTCCTTTATGGGCCCAGCCTACAGAATGACAAAGATTTAGATCGCCACTGGCAGAGAAGAACTGAAAAGTGCAAGAATTCTCTTTGAATTACCCTTTCCCTGTCAGTGTGTGGTGCATTCTGTTTGCCAGGATAACATTTTAAAAGCCCTGAGGTTGCCATACTTTATCAATGGAAGAGTCACTGATGCACACCTCCTAGCCTCAGCTCCTGATTTAGGGGTGTGTCTATGCACCATATGGCAGAAACATCCTTTGTAACAGGGTGCATATATATGGGTTTATATATAACCATAGGGCAGTGAAATTGTTTACAGAGAAGCCAATTAATAGAATAAAGTTCATCTAGGGGCACAAGTAGTAGAAAACGCTACTCTAAATGTCTAATAGCGCTTTGCGTGACATGTACTATGCTTGCTGGTGTACATCATACGCAAACACCTGCACAGGTGCTTAGCGCACCCGTCTGATAAGAGGAGTCACTCAGTGGTTGTTTCCTTCTGATGGCTTGGAGGTAGTGGGAGAGGCTGGTAAGGGGACAGAGACAGTGCTTAATTTGTAACGAAAAAGTGCCAGGCTCTCATCAGGAGGCCACTGTAGCTTGCACCACACATTGCCCCTGCTATGCTGCCAAGGATAGTAACAACACAACTACTAACGATCACACTGCTACAGGTGTGACAATGCTGACTTTTTCGTGCCCCCACAACTGTTAGAATGGCTTGGGGGGCAGGTAATAGTCATTTTTAATGAATATTGAATTCATAATTACCTGTTGTGTTCATCTCTAAATCAACTAGACAGTGCCACCTTGTGGTAGACTGTCACAAGTGACAGTGTTGACAACTAAGTGCTGGTGCCAAATACCGGAAACAACCGCCTCAAATTAAGCACTGCCACAGACTGCATAGGAGCGATAGAGTCAATGTAAAGATATCTTTAGCCTAGTACCTAGGTGTGGCCTCTCTTCCATTTTTAACCTCTGGGGTAATGCCACATCATAGAGAATCGAGAGAGGGGAGCGGACGGGGAAGTCCTAGGGGCTAGGACAGTTCACCTGCTTAATGGCTGCTCCACGGCTTGGCTGCCATTAGTAGGTCCTGGGAGGGAGAGGGCTGAAGGGGATAGGCGGAGGGGACTAAAGGGTTGCGGGAAAGACGAGTGGCGCGATGACCAGGTAAGGAGCTGTGGGGAGGAGGGAAGAGGGAGCTGCAACAGTGGGAAAAAAAGCTTCAGCCTCAGATATGCAGCAAATGGAAATTGAGAGACTGTTGCGGAATACGCCAAGACAGATAAAGAAAAGTGGCAAAGTGAACAGGACAAAAGAGGCAAAAGAGAAACACAGCAACAGTGGCAGTGATCAGAAGTAGATAAAATAGTGGCAAAATAGAAAAACTGTGGCACAAAAAAAGGGCAGAAATTCATGTCTGGCATTTGCACAAAAAACAAAATCACTGCATTGTTGTTATGGAAACTTTTACTGAAACAAATATTTTGCTGCCAGTTTAATAAAACCCACTATAAGTATAGGCGTTTAGATAGAGAACAGTGTGGAAACCCAGGGGCTGACTCCAAATATGTCTTGGCGCTTCCACTGGTGGGACTTCCCATAGTTGGTGGTGGAAACCTCACTCCCAAGCAGCTGGCCATTGCTGCGCAGACCTGATGAGTGAGGAGGGGGTGCAAGGGATGAGTGAGGAAGGAGTGCGAGGGAAACAGAGAGCAGGCAGCGAAAGCCTAGGGAAGAAAGAAAAGAAGCCCAAAAACATATATAGAAAAGTACATTCTTTTGTCCGGCCACGAGCGTTGTCTTCTATGCGGCACTGAGGAAAACTCACTGCCCAGCAGCTGGTCAAACAGACAAACGCTGGTATACTCCCCATAGGGTACTGCTACATGATTAACACACTGCGTAGCTTCGCCGACCTGATGAGCGAGGAGGGGGTGCAAGGGATGAGCGAGGAGGGGGTGCGAGGGAAACAGAGAGCAGGAGCAGGCAGCAGAAGTCTGGGGAGGAAAGTAAAGAAGCCCAAAAAATAAATATATAAATAAATGGAAAAATACCTTGTGTCTGCTGGCCTTGAGCATTCTAAAAAATGAGTTCTCCTACAGAACAGATAAGGAAGGAGAGCGCAATGAAACTGCACCTCACCGGTGCACCTCAGCCTTGAACGGAAATTACATATCAGCAAAGCAAACGATTTAGGAGGCATCAAAGAAGACTGACACTGGGGTAAACCAAGGGTCAGTAGCAGGCGGGAAAAAAGTTTTTTGTTTTTTTAAAACAGGTCTTGTAGACAGCGCATGCGTGCTGGAGCTTGACCTAAAAAAGGATCACAGCTTCCAATTTACTGGAATGTCTTATCCATAAATGTGTATCTTGTCCAATGAGTATATTACACAAGAGGCACTCACAAATATATGTGACTAGAAAAAAAGGATGTATTATGCAGATGCATAGGTGTAATTTATCATTTATCATTTCCTTGAACATACTTATGTTACCCAGTTCTTCATGCCTTTTCCTGGAAAAAAATCCTGAACACTTGTTAAAAGGTCCTGCCGATAAATAATATTTCCTGTCCTATATAGTGATTCAATTTTTAGGTCACTCCTGTAATTCATGAGGCAAGTTGGGCACCACAAATTACTACAAAAGGCTAGAAAATTGGCTTTTTATTTGAGTAAGTGGAATGTGCAAAAGGCAAAATGGAATTTTGAATGGAGAGCTGGAAATTATTGTACTGCTCTTGACTGCAGCATGCTTTCCATAAATAAGTTTGTTATTAAAATTACTGATTTTGTTTTTAAGCAAAACATAAGATAAGTGAGCACATGCAGGATTTTAATTCGAAATGCATTTGTTTTTGCTGATAGGCAAAAGTTAATTAAATTAGGATAAATGGAGAGAAGGCTGGGCTTTAAAGCTATAACATAAGCTAACTCGAATAAGGAATATTTGGGGTGGAATATTTGGATGGTAGGGGTCTCAAATCTATTCACTAATAACAAAGAGGACAATTCTGAAATGTGCTCCCTTAGTATTACTCCTACATTTGGACTAAAATTTTAGATTTTTCAGGACTCACCAGCAATCCTTTGAGCCCTCTTAGAAATGCATGCTAGCCTTAAAGTTTCCGAAAAGTGCCTGCTTGCATAAAGTTACCTCCTCGTCCCTCTCACTTAGATTCCTCACCCATGGGGCCTCCGTGCCTCTCCCGACCCTTTCCCAAAGCTTTAAAACCCTTCCCCCTAACTTCCTGTTCCTCTTTGTCATCTCCCTTTTATTCAGGCGGTTGCAGTGCGCTCAGTCCAGCATGTGGGTCCTCCGTGGTTCCTGCACCTGCCAGGGAGGCACGACGTGGGTCCATGCCATGATTGATGCAGCAGTTTATGCAGCAGTTGCAAAGGCCTTGGCTTCTAAACCTCCCAATCCTAAGACTCTGGCATCTGCACAGATGGATGTGGATTCAGATGCTGAGAGTGACTCATTATCTGGAAAAGTTGGTACCGCTCGGGGTAAATTCATTTCCAGAAAGAAGTAAGACAGTATTCTATTAGATATTGGGTACAATCTAGGATTAGATCCCCTGCCAGTTGTCAAGGAGGCTGGGTGGTTATTTCCACAGTATGACAAGCCTTCTGTGGTTGCTCTACCTCCTATTTTTGGGGTTGGAAGGAGCTGGATCAGTTCCAGATTCCTAGATTCCTGCAGAGGTCCTATGCTTTGGAGGAGGTGGATGTTCTCCCTTTTTCTATTAAAGTAGATTGAATTATGGCTTTTATGATTGGCAGGTCGTCCTTGAATCCTGATGACTATGCTCCTGTGGATCCCGTGGATAAAAAGGTGGACTCTGGTTAAAAAATGTTTTTTGGGCTATGATTCTGGCGTTGAGGGTAGCATCTTATGCAGTTCTCGCTTCTCAGTCCTTGGCCAAAGATTTTGATTCTTTGACTGAATCGATGCAAAAGGGGGTGATTGTGTCTGGCAGTTTGGTTCAGATGGAGCAACAATCTAAGCTTCTGGCTGATGTTTCTTTGGATATCATTAGAGCTGCCTCTGTGGCCTCCAACTCTTTGGTGATAGCTCGAAGTAACGTATGGCTCTGGGATTGGAAGGTTGACTTTTCAGAAAAGCCTCCTGCCTGAACCTCCCATTTAAGGGTCACAAACTCTACAGGGATCAGTTGGATGACATCATGAGGAAGTCATTCAAGGATAAGAAGCATTCCTGGCCCTATCGTACATCATCTGGTAAAAATTTCAGATCTTGGCCTCGGGAGTCTAGAGACTATCCCAAGAAGGACTCAAAATATCATTCAGTACGCTGTTGCAGGTACCAGCAGCGCAAACCTGGGAAGGTGCTAGACAGGTCCAGCATGGCAGGACCATCCAATCAGCATTCCTGACTACTTCAACCCTCCGACTTAGGACAAGGTTGGAGGACAGCTCATGGATTTTGTCAACACTTTGGTACACTTCGGTCTCAGATCGATGGGTTCTGAACATTGTTCAGCAGGAGCAGAGTGTGTCGGAATAAACATTTTCTTTTCTCTGACAGACAGCTTATCTTGCTGCTTGCAATGTCCTCAAAGGAGGCAATGGGGGGGGGGTCACAGGTGATTCACAATATCCAGGACAAAAACCCCACAGCGGGGGTTCTACTTGTCAAGGCAGTGTGCTTTACTGATCACCCTTTGTTTTAAAGAGAGACAATGCTTGCCCATTAAAGCTGGTATATGAGACTGTATCTGCACTTTAAAGGCAATCTCTGCATCTTTCTGTGCTTCCAAGCAAACAAGGGGAAAATCCCACATTGTCTTGATCTTAATTGCATTTATGAAGTACTTACTACTCCTGTGAGGGGTAATATGCACTAAATAAATGCTAAAACATGAAGAAATAGGCTTTCTTCTTCTTTTTTTAATCCAATGACCATCCAGCAATCTAGACTTTTCTGCCAATAGCCCGGGGGGGGGGGGGGTGGGAATTTGTGATTTTGGTGCCAAGTACTGACGACTAAAACATAAGAACATGCAAATTGATGTTGGCAAAATAGGGGTGGGGTGGATGGATAGCAAACATGGCCGGTGGGTAGCAGTCCCAATCCTCTGGGTAAAATGTTACTGGCTACCTGTCTGTCGTTTTTTATTCATACAGTTTTATAGAGAGCAAACCCGGACCAAAGGCATCAGGTACTTTACACAAGCACCAGATAACATTACAAAAAATCAGATTTCTTTTTTCTTTCTTAGGCATGGGGAGATTAAGTGACTTGCCCAGGATTACAGGATGTTGAGCTAATGTTGGGATTCAAACCTCATTCCCCAGTTCTGAAGTTGGCAGCGTGGGCCATCAGGCCACATCTTGTCAGTTAGTATTGATGTCAGAGGCGGCTGGTGATCTTTGAAAGTGGTAGGGCATAATATTGTTTACCCCATTTTTTTCAAACATTTTCAAAATTTGCCTTATTCATACTCATTCCTGCTCACATTTAGACCCAGATTAACAACCATTTTGCGCTGGGTTTGCATAACGAAAGTGACACAAACCTGTGCAAATTCTTTTTTTTATTTACTTTCCAATGCAAAACCTTGTTTTGCACTGGAAAGTTGCCTGAAAGTAATACAAAGTAGTGCAAATCGCTGCTTTGTGTTACTCTGTGTTAAGGGGGCATTCCATGGGTCATACATAGGCGTTCCCATGCAACCACCCCTGGTTTTTGTCATAGAACCTTATCTACTAACAATAGTAGACAATGTTTGCATCAAAAATAAATACCACTTGACAGCAGGCACTAAAAAGAAGAAATGCTTTTATTTCTCCCAACTTTTCCCACTTTGCATATGTACTGGACTGTACAGCACAAGTGCGAAGTGGGAAAGTTTTAAAGTTAGTCAAAGCATGGTATTTTGTACTGGAAGGGCACCCTTCCAGTACAAAACGTATGCTAGACTCATGCAGACACCTTTGCAGTATGGCGCAAAGATATATGTGTGGCGCTCGGTAGCCTAATTATACGCCAGCACTAGGGAGAGAGCACAATGGTGTCATATCTTTGTAGATATGGTGCTTTTCTGCTCTCTCCCTCCCACACAATGCAGCACCTTTGGGTGCTGAACTGTGCTGTGTGAAAAAAACTTATGATCTGGGCCTTAGACTATTTTCCCTCACTCACTCTCTCTAACTCACATTCTCTTACTTGCTCATTCACATTCATACTCACTCCCACTCACTGTTACTCACACACAAACATACTCATACTCACTGATTCTCATTCTCTCTAGCACACTTACACACACTCACTACCTATGGGCCCTGGTGTAACTGCATCTGTTGCACCATTGATAGCTACACCCACGATTCACTTCCACTCCCTCTCACAACCTCCAATCAATAACACATTGTAACACACTCATGCTCCTTCGCTCACTCCTTCGTACTCACTTTCACTTATTCATGCACATTCCCAAACTCTGATTCTCATTTTCACTCTCATTGACACTCTCAAACACGCACACTTTCACTCAGTCCCATTTACGCTCAATCACTCACAAACACACTCACAAACACATACACAAATGCAGAGAGAAATAACACTTTTGTTTTACTTACCTGACTTACTAATCTGGCAACTTGGAGGCTCCATGGCAGCAGCAAAGCAGGAATCCGATGCTGGTCGTAGGAACCAGCAAACCTTGATCCCCAACGAGGAGCAGGATTGAGCTGTAAGGGCAGGATTGAAAAGAGGAAGACCCACCTCAATAACCCTCTCAGCATCTTGATAGGCAGGGCCACTGGAATTATGAGTCAGGGGAGGGCCAAATTATGCGACAGGGTTGACTAAAATATGCAAAAAGAAAAGGTAGGTAAAAACTTCATCCGATAGAGACAGTAAACATACCTTCAATTGTCCTTTTAGCACTAGTCATATTGATTACATTTTAATTGATATGGAGGTCTGTCAGAGGCAAGATAGCGATCATAATGCACTCTCCATTGTTATTGCTCTTCCACTTTGTGGCATGTCAGCCATCCCCCCTGATCCTTTTGATATTAGATTGAGACCAACCAATAACATTCGCAGATTGAAATGGTGCCAAATGGCTCTGTCTGAGGAACAATTGGGGGCAGTCTACAGAATAGTAGCAAAATATTTGGATGGTTATTAATCTCAGTCTGGGCGGGCAAACACTACTGATAAACTCGAGAAAATCAGTGTAGGTCACAATCAAATGTGTGGAGAGCATCACAGTCTTTTTCTAGTGGAAGCGAAAAAGTCTGTAGAGAATTATCGTCCCCCAACATGGTATAACTCCTCCTGTAGGCGGGCTAGGGTTGCCATGACACAAGCTTTCAAGCAGCAGGACAGGTTGGAGATCCAAACTAAAAGGGTTGCTTATAAAAATATTATATGCCAAGCCAAAAGAGAGTGGGAATCAGTGAAGTGGGCAGGGCTTTTAGAAGCGGTACAAAAGGGAAATCAGCTGTCTTTCTGGAACTTGGTCCCTTCAGCTTCAGCTGATGGTTACCACACTGTGGAATCTAATGTCCCGGCGGCTGACTGGATTACTCATTTTTTCCAGCTTATATTCTGAAACTGAACAGGCCAGTACCACTGTGGCAGCATTTAGTTGTGATATACCAGTGGGCATGAGATACATGCATGAAGGAGAAGAGCCACCCAGAATCACGCTGTAAGAAGTTAGATTTGAAATCTCTCAGATTGTTCCTAACAAGGCACCAGACCCAGACAAAATTCCAGGAGATCTTTATCACAGTGAGATGGATGTCTGGGGTCCATGCCTGACAGTCGTTTTAAATGGCATATTGAATGGGGCGCCCATCCCTCCGACATGGTTGGGGGCAGAAACCGTTCCCATGCATTTAAAAAGGCTGTCCATCGCTCCCGTCTAATTATAGGTCTATAAGCCTTATTGTCTGCTCACAGAAGTTATTTAGCGGAATCCTGCTGGGAAGGCTTCATGAATGGTTGCCCATTGAGGTACCGCTTACTCCATTACAGGCTGGTTTCAGGGACAGCACAAGTACACTGGACCAGGTCTTCCACCTCCAAATGCTTTTTTGGAAGAAGGTGGTTCTGGGAGGAGGCAGGTTGTACATAGTATTTGTAGACCTCTGGTCAGCGTTCGAGCTGATCCCAGGATCTAAGCTTTGGCAAGTAATGTCTGATGTGGGTGTCCCCAAATACCCATTAGCCAATATGGTAAAACATCATGAGTACTACTATGCCCAGGTAAGGTGTGCCCAACAAGATGAGCTGACAGATACCTTCCTTGTCACAAGAGGGGTAAGTCAGGGCTGCAGTCTAGCACCCACCCTTTTTACAATATATGTTAATTATTTGATTGAGCACCTGAATAGGTGTGAGGGCGACTTTCCAAAACTTGCAGGATAAAGGGGCCCTGCACTAATGTTTGCAGACAACACTAAACTAATATCCAAATCGCCCATGGCGCCACAGAGGATTTTAGATAGTTTTGATATTTTTTGTTCTTAGAGGGGTTTGGAAATCAAACTTCTTGAAGACAAAATATATGGGGGCATATTCACAAGCCCCTATCGCCACAGGAACGTCACTTTTTCGACGTTCCTGTGGGGATAGGGCTTCACCTATTCACAAGGCAGCGTTAAGCCACTTAACATGGCTTAACGCTGCCTTGTGAATAAGGCACCCTTTCACGCTATACTTAGCGTGAAAGGGGAGGGCAATGGGTGTTGCTGTCGGCGTTCCACCGCAACACCCATTGCTTCTGACGCTGCCTCCTATTCACAAGAGCAGCGTAAATAGGAGGCAGCGCCAGAATTAAGACCAGGGAAAACCTGGTCTTAACCTGGCGAAGCGAGGAGAAATGTTTAATTTCTCTTCGTTTTTGCTGCTTTCATGTGTGCTGCGTTGTGCAGCACACATGAAAACAGCAAAAGGCCAATGATTGTGTATGTACAGGAAGGTCCCCTTCCTGCACATAAACAATCATTTTTAAAATGCTGTTTTGCACTTCTGTGTGTGCTGCATTAAGCAGCACACATAGAAGTCACAAAACGGCATTTCAAGATTGTTTATGTGCAGGAAGGGGGACCTTCCTGTACATACTCAATCTTCCCTTGCACGCAGACACCCTTGCACCATGGTGCAAGGGTGCCTGCGTTGGCGCTAAGCTGCTACACTTAGCACCAGCGCAGGGGGAAACGCAAGGCTGCACCATATCCTTGTGAATATGGTGCAGCCTTGTGTTTCTGAAGTGGCGAAGTGAGGCGTTAAGCCATGACGGCTTACGCCTCACTTCGCCACTTCCTTGTGAATATGCCCCATGGTCCTTAATCCCTGCTTCACAACCAGACTCAGTCCCAAGCTCAAAGGCTCTATATTGGAGCGTGTGCACACCTTTGAGTATTTAGGAATAATTCTTAAAGAGCAATTGAACTGGCGACGTCATATCGACAGGTGCAGACTAAGGGGCATATTATCAAGAGCGGCGTTAAAATTATCGCCGCTTTAGCGGCAGAAAACTGCCGCTAAAGCGGCGATAATGGGCTTGATAATATGCCCTTGAGAATTCCAATAGAAGCCCATGTTGACACCAGAACATGGGCTTCTATTGGAATTCTCAAGGGCATATTATCAAGCCCATTATCACCGCTTTAACGGCAGTTTTCTGCCGCTAAAGCGGCGATAATTTTAACGCCGTTTCTTGATAATATGCCCCTAAAACTTGAACAGCATACTGGAGGACTGATAAAAGTGCAGAGCAGTTCAAAATCTTGCCCAATATCACCCGAACTGCAAATTTACAAACAACAGGCTATGGGAGCTGCCCTCTATGGGGTGGAGCTCTGGGCTTACAAGGATGCAATGGCCCTCACCTTAGTCGAAAATAGATTTTTACACCAGTTGACAGGCCCTCCTGCCAGTACCCCTTTACTCCCTCTTAGGTTAGATATGGGCAACAGGCCAATATTAGAAGGGATAGCAATGAGGCCCATTCTCTATTGGAGAAGACTTTGGGTTACCCCTGAGCTCATATCATACTTTGACAGGCTACAGGAAATATTGAGGCTTCCTGGGTCTGTCAAAATCCCATGGATCGGGTACATTAGGGATACACTGGGAAAGTTGGGTATAGGGACCCTGTGGGAAGATCCGTTGACTGCTGGGTCTATAAGCAGGAATACCATTAAAGCATATTATGGTCAGTACAAATTGGATTTAATGCATTCCTAAGGTTCTTTTGGCCCCTTGTCTGATGCTTTTTTGTGGTGAAATGTGAGTTCAACATGGAAGGGTTCCTGGATGAGATTGAGCCTGCAGGAGCCAGGAAACTGTATCTCCAGGTTTGCTATGGCACTTTCCCTCTGTTCTCCTTCACCTCAGGCTGGGTCGACCCAACATGAGCGGGATAGGTGGGATTTTTCCCGCCTGCGGTGCCAGTAAGGAATCTGTGGAGCATGTTTTATTTTTTGCCCTGCTTATGCCAAGGGGAGGACAAAATTGATCCTTCCAGTATGCTAAATATTAGGGGTGAGAAAGAATGTAGAGGCCCTTTGCATTTTAAGATATGACACAAAACAATGCATTGTCTTCGCTGTTACTCATCATCTTCTGGCGATGGAGAGAATCAGGTGCATGATCCTTAAATCTAACACGAGGCTTGATACATTGATAACATCAGGGGCTTCCAATGTTTCTGTTCTCCCACTCCCATCAGATACCTGTGACTTTGTGGTTTAAGATTACACATGTCCAAAAAACAGTTGTGAGCAGTCACGATCTGAGCCGTATTTGCACACACAGGGAATGTTCAGGGTTTGTTTTGAGTCTTCGACTGTTTCTGTATGTACAGGCACGTTGAGTGTATATGGACCAAGACTGCTTTTGCACATCCTAGTGTTTTTATTCATTGAGTTTATAAAATGTTTTGATAGTATAGATTTCATGATGTTGTTTTATGTTGCTTTTATGTATTTATCGTGTGCATTGGCACGGTTTTAATGTTTCATATTTATGAAAATGTCTTTTGTACTTTTATGGTTTCTAGCTGAAATAAAGTATTTGAACTAGAACTATTTTGTCATTTTTTCACTCTTCTAACACTTTCTGAGCATAGGTTTCACCTCATTGGTGCCAATGCAACACCTAAATATTGCAATAAGCAGCAGAAAGGTGACCAGTCAACCTTTCCAAAGGGACTTCCGCTATTTAGTAACACGTACCTGGGTTTTAGTAACCTTTGAACTGTTTGAGCTAGAAACAAAAAAAAAATGTAAATCTGGAGATTATGCAGCAGATGATGGATTATGTGGCAAATGCGGTGAAATCATAGTTATGCGAAAAATGTTGCAGCAGCGCAATCGCATATTTCCAGTGGCCCTGTTGCTAGTGCTCGAAGCACAGGCCTAAAAGAAACTGGGATGGAAGTGGGGTTCCTGCCCCTGCTGCACTTTGTGGCTTTTCATTGGCTTTAGGGATGCACTAATTTGTGCCCTAACAGCCTCATTTTAGCTGATATATTGTACTGCCTGAGGCATGTGCAGTATGTTTGCTAAATAAAATGGATTGTGCCTGTATTAGGGGATCATAGTTGAACTACGCCCTTCAAACATCTCACAGTCCACCTCCCAGGAGGTTGTTATGCACTTCTTTTTTGCTTGGTAGAGAGACATTTAATAAACTGATGAGGCAGATCGGTATGATACTGTGGATAGACAGCACCTAGCACTTCTACCACCAAAACTTTCTGCCACAACAGCATGTTTTTTCTCCAGATTGCTCTGCCCCGATGTGCTCTACCTCTTGATCATTCTTACTGTCTCTGCAAGTGGCAGTTGGTGGTTGGAAAACCTTATGCCAAAGGGAGAACGGTGCCTGCTCCAAAACCAAGACACATTCACATCTCAAAGGATCCAAACTGGTAAGTTCAGTTCCGTGGGTTAACACACCTACTTTAGATATATGGTCCACCTGACTTCCGTCTTTTCAGAGTCAATCTGCACACTTGGTGCTTAGTGACAAGAGTTAAAATGTTATGTTTTTTCTTTAACCAAGCTTTTCTGCTCCGGCCCATTCTTTCCTTCCCATGTGCTAAAGTGCAATTTCACTTCTATTGCATTGCCCATAGGTAGTCACTTGGACCTCAGCACTGTGCACCCTACCCTATGTCCCTCTTGTCACTCTCCCCACATGTCGCTGACTTCTCTCCTGCTCCCTGTCATCCTCCCTTTTCATTTTTCTCAACCTGACCCTTTTTACCACATACATTTCCCCTTTGTCTCATTTCATATTTAACATTGTCTCCTTGTCTCAGCTTGATCTTCCCTGCTCTTTCATAGGCCCGGTCCGAGTACTACGCTCCGCCAGCGGAGTTTTACCAACTCCGCGCTCCGCTGGGAACGCGAAGTTGCGGCAAAACTCCAACTCTGTGGCAGAGCGGAGTACGCCCCTCAGCCCTAGTCAGCCCCCTTCAAAACAATTTTTAAAAAAAACACTTACCTTCTCTTCTGCCGTCTGCTGGCTGCCCTCCTCCTCGCCGCGGTGTCTCCTTCTTGCCGTCGTTCTCCTCCTCGCGTCCCCCTACGTATTACGTCTTGCGTGAACTGCGCAGTTCACGCAAGACGTAATACATAGGGGGACGCGAGGAGGAGGACGATGGCAAGAAGGAGACACTGCGGTGAGGAGGAGGGCGGCCCGCAGATGGCAGAAGAGAAGGTAAGTGTTTTTTTTTTTAATCGTTTTGTGGGCCTGGGGCGAGTGGAGTTCCACTGAGTTTATTTTTTAACTCCGTGGAACTACGCAGAGCACCACTCCGCATACCCCGCCCAGGGTTACTCTTTCTAAATGTCCTCATTACAAATGTATATCAAAAGTACATACCAAAATTACATAAAAGCAATGAACATCAAGAAGACGTTCACAACAAATCACACTCTGGGAAGGAAGACGGCATACCATTGAGAGGTGATAAGAAGACAGGGTAAATAGAGATCAGCACCACATGTCCAAACTCTTGCAGCGCAAAGTCAATTAAAAAATCACCATTCAAAAGAGTGAAGTCTGCTCGGTATCAAGAAATTCATTTGGTGCCTATTTTATTAGGGTGAGGAAGTTGGTTGTTCTTCTGGAGATAGGCTGAACACTTAGGAGGCATAAATTGCACAGAGAAAAGTAGGTTCTTGTGTATACAGAGAGAGAGGAGCTCTGCCACAAACATACATTATCATCTTGTTGAGCTGAACTCACTCCTCAACAGATAGAAATGATCTCCGGCAAAGATGCAGCCAAGTCCCTGCATACTTAGTGCTGAACACTGCCAACAGCCGACTCTAATTTTTTTATATGTGGTTGGTGTACGTGAGCAGGATTCTGGCTGAGCAGAAGTGTCTTGTGGGTGAGATTCATGTGGGTTAGTGAATGGGGAGACAGTTGAGGTCTGTGTTGGGCGGGGTGATGTGAACATGGGAGAAAGCCTAAATGTGAGTCTGATTGATGGGTTTTGTATGGTCTGAAGTCTTCTAGCAGTTAGACAGTGATTCCTAGAGTGCATTGCCATAGTCCAGCTTGCTGGTGATGAGGGCCTGGGTGACTAAAGCAAACTTTACAGCATATTTCACCCATTACTTCATAAGAAGTCTGCCTTTTACTGCGCCACTGGGCCTCAAAAGAAACATTTTGGTCACTAGCACACATTTTGTTTTAGCTAACTAAGCACTGGGTTGGAGTGAAGGTGGTGCACATCTGACAGATTCACTTGGCAGTTATGTTTTTGAATTGTAAAAGGTGGTTTTGTCCATTTTTAAATTGTGTTTCATGTGGAACATCAAACGTAGACCATTCACCAACTGAAGGAGTTTGGCATTTTATATATTCACTTCCCTGGCGTGGTTGAAGCAGGCAAACCCCAAAGTGAGTGGATGGAGGAGTAAAGCATAATGCTTGTGAGGGTGCCTCGACTTTAAGGGTGCAATAGGAGGGATTTTTTGCAGGAGCCTCTGTTAGTCCATGTGCACTAATTGTTAATGTATCGCTTGGTGGCACCAAAAAGGGAAGGACTTCAATCATGGTGTCCTCAAATCATGGTCCCCTCAGTGGACAAAAGCTCTGCATAGTCCCCTATATTGCTAGCTGCATCTTCCATCTTCCTGAGAGAGAGCTCCATCTGTTCACATGAAGAAACATGAGCTCAGCGCTGGATGAGAGTTCAGGTGCTGTGCACTGGCTGGAGCTACAGAAACCCTTTGAGAGTGGTGCAGCACAGTTATGGGCATGCACACACTTTCTCACATGCATGGGCCTACTCACAGGTCTCGTTCTGGCTACATCAATTGAATCCTGCATAAGTGTCTTACGCTGTCGATGCTCACCATTAGAAGAATAAATATAATTTTTACATGGCTTCAGCGCCTTTACTAATATGGCTGCTAACACTACTTCCCATGATACATTTCTGTTGCAGCATGCACACACTTAAATCTGTGTATCTTTGTCTAACCTTTCATTTAGAGAGAAAGAAACAGTGATTGCAAGTTTGGCTTAGATGTAAGTGTGCATTTTAATAAATTAATTTAGAGCTAACAATTTGGGGACTGGCTCTATTGTTGTAATTTACAATATAGCCTCATTTCTCGTGAAATATGGAAAATAATTTACAGTTACATGTGAAATACAGATTTTGTCACCATTGTGCAAAGATTCTACATTGTCCAGGTTACTAGGATTATGCAGCTTGGAGGACCAAGGTTATCCGTCCATCATCTCCTTGTGTTTGCTATCGAAATTATGCGACAAAAAAAATGCAAATTATGTGGTACTTTGTCTGGCGGTTTTATTTTCATCCACTTGAGCTGGAAACAATACATTTGGTGAAATCTGCATATTTTGGAAATTATGTGACACATTCACTAAATTTATATATATACACACCAAAAGGAGTAGGGAGTGAAGATCGTGCCAGGTAGTCGACATGTTTCGGCTGTGTATCAGTGCCCAGTTTTAGGGTCACGCCAGCCTTCTTCAGGACTCTACCGGTCCCAGTGAAATATGTTGTGCTCTAACCTCCGTTAAAGGTTAGTGGGTCTCCGAAATCCTAATCCTAAAGTAACTTTCTCTAGAAAATTTGTCGGGTTTACGAGTTTACCCCTAAGTCATACTAAAAATAGCGTTCGGCAAGGAGAGACACCCTGTTGTCACACTTGCATCAAGGATGGTGCTCCTCTGAGTCAGTGCTAGGAGTATGATGTGAGTGAAGACAGAGCTGTACCATCGTGTGTCCCATGCCTCCATTCACCTATTCTGTGTCTATGCAGCAGTCATCATGAAGCAAAAGGCTCACAGTAGCGCATTGACTGTACAGGGCAGAGTGCATTCTGGGAGTTGTAGTTTCATTATGACAACTGGGGAATTGAGCCACACACGTGCATGATGATCTGTCTCAATCAGAACCCAAACTCACCAAAAGCAATGCAAGTCACAGCATCCAATACCCATTGGCCTCTCATACACATACTGGACAGTGTCTGTACCATTCCTCATCCAATGCACACATCAGTTATGATTCCCTTGGTTCACTGTTAGTGGTGCTGGCAGGGCAGATTTCTGTTCAAATGCACCTGTGTGGCTCAATTCCCCAGTTGTCATGATGAAACTACAACTCCCAGAGTGCACTCTGCCCTGTACAGTCAATCCGCTACAGTGAGCCTTTTGCTTCATGATGACTGCTGCATAGACACAGAACAGGTGAATGGAGGCATGGGACACACGATGGTACAGCACTGTCTTCACTCACATCATACTTCCAGACACATATTGCATATAATGCACATACCAGGCCTCTGCTGCTCATGCTCCTCCAGCTGAGCATGGAGGGTCGGATGAGCTGCACGCAGGACCCTCCTGTACAGTGGCGAGAGGCAAGGACGATGCACATGGTGCTGGGAAGACTGGCCCAGTAGCTCCTCAGCCTTGTGCCGGTCCCAGTGTTTTAGGTCCTCCCAGTGCTTGCGGCATGCCCTCGTGTTCCTGGTGTGAACGCCCACTGTACTGCAGTGCTCACCAATGTCGGCCCATAGTCTGGCCCACGCTTCATTACTCAGCTGGTCCTCTGGCCCGCCATATAGCTGAGGATATTTTAGTATCACCCCCTCAGCTAAGAGGTCTAATTCCCTTTTACTGAAAGGGGGTGCTTTCTCTTCATAACCCTCAGCCATTTTGGGGGAAATAAGGTTGAAAAGAGCAGCAGGATGGCAGAGGATCTGATCTATGAGTGAGGATGACTCATAATGAACACAAAATGGCTGCCTACAACTTCCTGTGATGTATTTCCTGTCTCCCACTTCCTGTATGTCATTTCCTGTATGAAATAATGGGTTCCGGTTCAATTTCGGAGATTCCGGCCCGGAGGTGGAGATTCCGGCCCGGAGGTGGAGATTCCGGCCCGGAGGTGGAAATTCCGGCCCGGAGGTGGAGATTCCACTCCGGGTGCGGAGACTCCGCTCCGAGTGCGGAAATTCCGGCCCGAGTGTGAACGTAAAGTTAGTAGTCGTAAATCCATTCTGTGAATACCAAAAGTAGTAAGTGCATTCTGTGAATACCAAAAGAAGTAAGTTTAGGATTTTGTCTTAAGTTAGTTCTGTGAATCGGCCCCTAGTCATCTGCGAAGGAAGGAGATATGGTCTAGAGGCTAAGCTGTCAATCTCAGGACCTTTTTTTTAATCTAGCTTAGCATTAACTGAAAATTGTGCAGTTCTGGGAAATCACTTAATCATAATGTGCCTAAAAATTTAATGTGTGAGATATTAGTGTAAGTGAATGTGTAACAAAACGATATAAGCCATCACTTGATGAATACATTCTTGCATCATTTTCTATCACCGTTCATAATGGGCAACGCTCTGTTGCTCTCGAGCTAGGTCCATGCTATAGAAATACAAACATGTGCATGCTTTTACATTGTGAACAGGTACCCAACTTATTATTCTCTGTGGATACCCCTTCCTTTTGAGCTGTTGGCATGCCCACCTCATTTTGTGACAGCTAGATAGAACTTTGCAAAGTTTTCTTTATACCGGTTTATTCTTCACACCTCAAGTCTACTTCTCAATGACTGTGGGAGCACCTTTTTGGGCACATTGGCAGATTCCGCCACACACATCTTCTTGTTCCCTGGAAGCATGTTATCATTAGGCAGTTCATCAGAAAAGACCCTTTTTCAGTAAGTCTTCAGTGCTTTCATTTCTGACATGCACAGGACTCATTTGGTACCAACCATCTTGATGACATCTGATGCTCGCAGGTCTGGTGGACACTCTCTGAGCTCCAGCAGTGCTCGGTGTCTGAGGGTAATGCATTGGCTGCTGCAAAAGATCTGGCTTAATCTGCTACTGCAGAAGAGGCGTGCGCATATGCCTTCGTCATGCATTAGCACATTAAAACTAGGACTTGACCTTCTGACCTTACAAACGTGTATTCTAATGCTATCTCAGATCGCAGTGTGCGAAAAGATAGCCTCAACAACACTGTTTAGTACTTGCACCCCCCCCCCCGAAATTTGGGTTTAGTTGCGCCCCTGGTTCCTGGTTGGACCCCTTCCATCTCTTGATAGGATCTCTCCCCTTCATAGAAATTATAAATACATTAGGGCTAAAACAGCTGACAGAGGGGGCTACACATCAAGCGGGACACACCCTGGAAGGGATATGCACAAATGCAGCCAACTTAACCACCGCCCCTCCAGTCGTGATTACTTGGTCAGATCATAAGTTAATCCCTTTTAAGCTTGACTTTAATAATGTCCAACTAGAAAATAACCCTGAGCAATTAGACTTCACACAGAAGTGGAATAATTTGCTCTCCAATCCCAGTATGCAGAGTATAGCAGAAGCCGGAAAACCTATTCTCACAGGGGACCCTGAAACTGACAACAATCTATTTAATGAATGGATGCTGTCACTGGTCAACACTTTAGCTCCCCTAAAGAAAAACAGTATAAAAAAAAGGTCAGCTCTATGGTATACCCCTAGTTTAAAAGCCTTGCAGGGACAATGTAGAAAACTAGAGAAGCAATGGCGGAGAAACTACAAAACAGAAGACCTGGGGATTTATAAAGCAGCACTTAGATCCTACCACCAGCATATCAAAATAGAAAAAAAGACATACTATTCAAATTTAATAAATAAAGCAGATAACCAGAAGACTATTTTTAATATAGTAAAATCATTTACTAACCCAAAAAGCCTAGAACAGGAAATCCATCCATCACAGGACCTATGTGATCGAATCGCTGATTTTTTCGATAATAAAATCCTTGATTTAAAGAAAGACTTCACGAAAACACTCCCCCCAAACGCAAAACGTTCAGATTACAGGGAAAAAAAAGGAACTTACATGTTTTAAGGAGATTAACTTAGAACAATCCAGGCAAGCTAGTCTCTCTTGTAAGTCAGGTTCGCCTTTCGATCCATGTCCCCCAAACATTTTACATGCGCTGGTGGACACCATAAACCCCATCATCAATCAGATCATTAATGCCACCCTCAGGCTAGCAAAAATCCCGACAGCTGGAAAACCGCTGCGGTGAAGCCACTTCAAAAAAAGAAACTTTCGGATCCCACCACCCTTTCCAATCTTAGGCCCATTTCATTGTTGCCATGCTTGAGTAAAATTGCAGAGAAACTTGTTAACATCCAACTCAATGATTTCACGCAAGAAGCTAACATCTTACATCCCAAGCAATCTGGTTTCCGACCGGGTCATTCAACAGAATCAGTACTATTGCATACCACTGAGTCTCTAAAACTTGCCATGGATCAGGGTAAGGATGCGGTGCTGGTTCTGTTGGATTTGTCAGCGGCGTTTGACACGGTCTCTCATGATATTCTGAGAGACAGACTTGCATACAGTGGAATCATGAACAATGCATTGGCCTGGATTACATCCTTTTTAGAAAATAGGCATCAGATTGTAACATTGGGATGTTACAAATCACGAGAAAAAGGGCTGGCATCAGGGGTTCCTCAGGGCTCGGCCTTGAGCCCAGCCCTTTTTAACCTTTATATGGCACCACTGCTATTTCTGATGGACACTTATGATGTTGAATGCATCGCTTATGCAGATGACACTCAAAAGATCCTCACCCTCGATAAAAATTCTACAGTGGCGGAAGAAACGTTTCACCACTGTCTAACAGCAGTGATGGATTGGATGAAACTGAATCATCTGAAATGTAACAGCTCTAAAACAGAGATTAAGCTGTTTGGCAAGGCCAACTTTTTCAGACCTGACCAGTGGTGGCCGTCAAATTCAGCTCCACCTCCAAATACAGTAGACACCGTGAGAAATCTGGGAATAAAATTCGATCACACATTATCCTTCCACAAGCAAGCTCTCGCTGTGGCAGGCACTTGTTTTCAAACAATAAAAATCCTCAGAAAATTCTTCGATCTACTCCCAATGCCGGCCAAGAAGACGGTGGTAGCAGCCTTAATTCTATCTCGCCTGGACTACTGTAATAGTTTTTATGCAGGAACCAATAAAAAGGTCCTGCGAAGACTACAGGTAGTCCAGAATGCTGCAGCGAGACTGTTACTCAACCTGTCCAGAGACTCCTCCTCAGCAACAGCACTAAAAACCCTCCATTGGTTGCCTGTCCATAAGAGGATTCTTTTTAAGGTCCTGACCATTATTTATAAAACGACAAAAAAAAACAGACCAGAATACCTAAATGTCAGAACGAAACCATACACCACCCAACGTACTCTACGGTCATCTTCACAGAATTTTTTAACTGTACCCGATTTTAAACTTAAAACTAGAGGTGGAAAGACATTGGCGGTCCTAGGGACCAAAGCCTGGAACTCCTTGCCAACACAACTTAGACACACACAAACGGAACCCTATTTTAGGAAGTCCTTAAAAACCTGGGGGCATATTAGCAAGGGCAGTATCGCCACTTTAGAGGCACTTTTTGTCGATAAAGCGGCGATATTTTTATCGCCCTATTAGCAAGCTGTCGCTAACAGCTGTTAGCGACAGCTTAATGGCAATAACGGCCGTTTTGTTGCCACTTTGCATGTCAGCGATAATTATCGCTAATGACATGCAAAGTAGGCGTTCCCAACTAAAAGCAACTGCAAACAGTCGCAAACACAACTTCCCCCTATTACCAATGCCCGCGAAGCGATAAAAAAAGTCGCGCTAACCGCGATCATCGCTGGAATTTAAAACCTGCTAAAAACTTGACTTAACCATCTTGTCAATGGGAGGTGGATTGTAAGGTTAAGTCCTCACCTGCCTATTAGCAAGCTTTTCATTAGCGCAGTGAATTTATCGCTGGATTCCTTGCGCTATTGCTGGGTTTCGCCGCTATCTCTGGATTTTTTATCGCCTTGGAGATAAGCGTTGATAATAACGCGTTATCTCCGCAATGAAATCCAGCGATAGCCGGCGATAAAAAAACTTATCGCAAATCCTTGGTAATATGCCCCCTGGATCTTTGGTATCCCAGATAACACTGTTTGGTCTCTTATCTAAAGCTCGGACATTATAGTTCATGCCAGCTCTTCTCCTATCAGGTGCTCCCTTTCCGCAAAAGCGCCAAGATACTCCCTGGAGTGAACGTTGCGCTATATAAAAGTACTTTCATTCATTCATTCATTGTGTCCTCCTCCTCCGTTGGTAATCACTACAGATATGAGCAGGAAGTGGTGGGGTGCTTGGATGTCTTTCCATCAGTTCCAAGGTCTTTGGACATCTGTTCTGAGCCTTCAGTCTACCAACTGGAGGGAGCTCAAGGCGATCCATTTGCCTCTCCTAGCTTTTTTCCCTTTGATTCAGCACCATGTGGTCTTAATCTGGACTGACAATACCATGGTGAAAGAAAGTCATACTTTTTGCCCTGATCACTCTCATTTTTTGACTGATAATGGTGTTAACTGACTCTGACTGTGCACTGGACTCTGCTTACTAGGCCCAGGATCAGTGCTCTGATTAAAATGGTATATGGTAATTAGGTGTAATTATAATTGGCGCTGAGAAACTACCTGTAAGTCCCTACTATATGGTAGGACATTTAGGTTTAGTGGCCCAGCAGCTTTGAGGCACTAATGGGTGCACTGCTGTGTTGCCTGCTGTCATTTTAAGAGTCAGCCCTGCTTTACAAGCTGCTTTTAAATTGAAATTACATGCAAATTCGACTTTGGATTTAAAGGTACTTCCAAATTATTAAACAACCTTATTTTTACATATAAGTTGGCCCTAAGGTCTTCCCTAGGTGCCCCCAGGGTAGGGTGCCATGTAAAAATAAGCAGGAACATTTAAAAAGATGTTTTATATGCCCTGGTGAGGGAACAACTACCAATTTCGTTTATCCCCGATTGTAGACTTTTAGCTCCGTAGGCTAACATGGGAATACTGTAACACAGTGTAACTACTGGCAGGAGGGAGTTAAAATATTATTTCAAGGACTTAAAAGATTGGTAATGATAAATCCAACAACTTGCCGCTGTTCACTTTTTCATAACTAATACAGAAAATAAGTTATAGAACTTTCTTTTCTGTGAGCCAAAATCCATCCTTCTAGCTGCCTCTCCTGCTTGACCAGCCCTTAACAGGCTTAGCTAAACTGCTTTGCTTAGGTGATAAGTGGCCTGCATAGAGACAGAGGTTATCTGGTTGAGAGAGCGCTGCAGCTGTGGAGAACAGGCCAGGATGGTGGCTGGGAAAATAAAACTGGGCTTCAAAGAGAGCAGGGCAGTAAGGAATGCCAGCCAGGCCTACCCCATCTTCCCTCTGCCAGATGGGGGCCCCAGGAATGAATTTTTCAGGAGGTTTGGAAAGGTAGTATTAAGGGAAATGAGCTACACCAGTAGGTTCGCTTAGCCAGCTCTTACTCCCAAGGGGAGAAATTCTCCATCTTGAATTTTAAAGTCCAGTGCTTTGTGGGACAAGAATATACCACACTTTGGAGGAATCTGTCATGCTTTCGGGTGGCACCCTGTACCCCATTAGTCAGTGGTGCCCCAGAACATTGGAAAAATATGTGCGAGCTGCATAGCAACTCAGATTTGCTGCCTGAAACTACCTGAAACTACAAGGAGAAGGACTGCCCTGCTGGAACCATGGTCTGCACCCCGAAGGATTGCCCTCTGAAGGACTAATCCGGCTGCACACTTGGAACTACAGCCCTGAGGACTTTGCCTTGCGCCATCTCCTCCAAGAAGTCCCCAGTCTGGAGTGCGTCCAGTGGACTTTTAAGGATTTGGCCAGGTGCACTGTGAGAATTGTGTTAACAAACTTTCAAGGACCATCTCAGGGCTTCTAGATCCTTGAATTTGTGTTTTGGACACTTTGAACCCTCAAGAGGAACTTCAGGAAGAAGTTCCTGAAGCTTGGAGAAGTTTGGAGCAACTTGTAGAAAAAGCTCCATAAGGTTACCAACCGGTTGATGAGAGTCAGGCCGTCGATATCGAACCAGGGGGCATATTAGCAAGACCCACGTTAAAATTATCGCCGTTTTAGCGGCAGGAAACTGCCGCTAAAACGGCGATAATGGGCTTGCTAATATGCGTTATGGAATTCCAATAGAAGCCCAGGTTAGATGTCCTGCACATCTAACCTGGGCTTCTATTGAATTCTATAACGCATATTAGCAAGCCCATTATCGCCGCTTTAGCGGCAGTTTCCTGCCGCTAAAACGGCGATAATTTTAACGTGGGTCTTGCTAATATGCCCCCAGGTTCCTCCCGCTGAAGCTCTGGAGCTCAAGACTTCCAAAATTTCACTGAGGCCTTGCGCTAAGCGAAGCCACTGTTGTCAACTCGAATCCTGTTCTGAATAGGAGCCTTGCTCCACAATGAGAGAAAATCCTCCAGAAAAGTTTCTAAGTGCGAAGGTAAAGTTTTGACCGGGGCCTCCTGCTTAGTGTATCCGACCAGAGATTCATTGCGATCAGCCTCAAACTTTTACTTTGTCTCAGTCAAACGCGACCAGATGTCCCAAGTTGGCTCTATATGTTTTTAAGCACTAAAAAGTGTTTATAATTTAAAAATTCATATCTTCAGTTCCCTATATAGGATTTTTGTCATTCTGGTGTCATTTTAATCATAAAAGTATTTGCTATGCTTATAATTTGGTGGTGGATTTTAATTGTGTGTTGTGTTTTACTTATTTAATGTATTAGTGCTTTTAAATGCTTAACACACCTGTCTCCGAAGTTAAGCCTGCCTGCTTGTTGCCAATTACCAAGGGTTGAGCAAGGGAATCATTTATTGAGATCTTGTCTGGACCTTATGTTGTGTTGGTGGTCTTATTGCTAGTGGTAGTTGCATACTTACCCCACAAGGCAAAGTCATATCTCCTCCGGCAGGGAGATACGAAGGCCTTGTCTCGATCAGCCATTTCAGAACAGATTTTTTCTTAGTGCCAGACCCGTTTCCTTTCTCTGGCGGCAATTTATATTCAGAGGCTCCTTATCTATTGTGCGGATTTATTGAGCAGGGTGATTGCCTTCTCCCATAACTTTTGTCTCTCTCTCTCCTGTTGTTCAGTCAGATATGTAACAGGTGGGGTTGTCCGGTGGTGGATCTTTTCGCATCCTCCCTCAACACTTGTCTACCCAGACTAAGTTCCAGGATGAGGGAAGCTGCAGCTTGGGGGATAGATGCTCTATGCTGTCCTTGGCCAGAGGGTGTTCAGTTTGCTTTCCCTTCTTTCCCTTTAATTCAGAGGTTTGTGATCAGAGTGAGGAAGGAGGGGGCTTAAGTGATTCCTGTGGCTTTGGCATGGGCCGGATACTCTTGGTTTCTTCTTCTAGTGACAATGAAGAGAGGTCAGGAGTGTCTGTTGCCCACAGTTCCTTCTCCTCTGGTATTACCTGTTCTCCAGGAGGAGTGCCTGGCTCGTCTCAAGCTGACGGTTTGGAGAGAGAGTGGGCTGGTATGATATTTCAGGGCTGTTTGGTTGCTGTCTCCTCCTCTATTCAGGCTTCTAGGAGATTCCTCACTAGGGCTTCCTATGCCCGTCATTGGGGGTCTTTTGGGAAATGGTGTGATAGACAGCGGGTGTTGCCTCTTTTAGCTTCTCTTCTTCAGGTGTTATGATTTCTGCAAGACGGGTTTTCTTTGGGCCTTATTCCTTCTACCCTGATTCAGGTGTTTTGTGCTTCTTGTGATTCTTTGGAAGACCCTCAGGGCCTGGTGCCTAAGTTGTTTAAGGGGTTCACTAATCTTTTCCCTAGAGTGTCTCCAGTTTGTCCAGCCTGGGATCTTCCTGTAGTTTTGCGGGCCTGGTGTTGTCCCCCGTTTGAGCATCGCCATTCCATTAATTTACAGACTCTTACTTTGAAAGTATGCCTTCTGGTGACCTTTACCTCAGCTAGGAGGGTGGGTGAACTAGGTTCGCTTTCCAGTAGGTCTTCGTACCTGAGGATCTTTGAGGATTGGGTGGTCTTGCGCCCAGGGCCTGGTTTTGTTCCCAAGGTGAACTCTTTGATCCAGCGATCAGGGATCGATAATTTTCACAATCATAGGCCCATTTACACTACCCAACTAATCCCTTCATGCTGGGGTTCAGTGTGATGCAAGTTTATTCCTAATTCATTAAACACACTTCAGAACCTGCATTTCTCCTAACAAATAAATGTGTCGATGGACCTAAAGTTGAATAGTTGATGTCAATAATATGTACTTATCTATGCATCTATATTTCTAAATAATAACAGACTCAATGTGTAGTTTTATGTTGTTTATCGTAACATAATGTAAGTAAATAATGCTCACCTAGTACAGTTACACGAATGCAAATCATGGACCATCACAGAGAGAAACAATTGGCAACGTATAAATTCAAACTCATATCAAATAAACAATGCATTGAAGGAGTGGATAGGCGAAGAGAGAAAAGTTTCAGAGACAAATACATTTGCAAATGAATATGCAAATTCAGTAGATTATCTATACTAACCTAAGTAAGAATCGGGAAAAACTACCCCACTGGCCAGTTAGGGCAGCAAGGCCACTCAAGTAGAGATGAATGGCAAAGATTAAGTCAGGAGTCAGGGAAACAGGTAGGCCTCTATCTGGAAACAGCAAACCGACGACAGCGACGATCTCCCGCTAGCTAAACACCAGCCGACCCAAACCACTCCCCCAGAAACCTTCAGTTATACCCTAAAACCTAAATGTCCAACCCACATTTGTTTCATTTTCAACCGAATTCTGTCCCTCATTGGCTAATATTGGGGGTGTTCTGTCACACCACTCTCAGCATGATCATTCCATTCACTAACTTATTGTTTAGTTTTTCTAACATGACGACAGATCCTTTTCAAGAAACATTTTTTGAACACAATCATATTATATTTTCTTCATGTTGCGAATCTCTAAGCTTCCATTGTTCGCCTCGGCCATCTCACGAGGAAGTTGTACTCTTCTACTTGATTATCAGTATCTTCCTTCTTCCGTAACCTTGGCAGTCAGTCAATGCATCATGAAGGACATTCTTCATGCTCTTGCGTTCTCTCCTCATTCAGAACCCTTTTTAAATCATTTTATTTCTTTCAGCGAGAATTAACCCAAAACTGGCATGCAGGAAAGTAGGCCCATACTTGTATTTCTACAAGAACAGAACACAAACATTTATTATTTTCATGAAATGTAATTTCATTTTGCGCACCATCCCAGCACTTGCACTAACCCATGCACAACCCGTGTTATTCCTAGTGAAATATTATTAACGTGCATAAAAGCAGTATTCGTTTTTATTATTGAAGCAAAATTGCGGCCTAGCCTCATGCATTAATACACACATTAGTTTACGCATGTGCATAAGCATTTCCCCATGTTTTAGCATTTATTAATAAAAATCTTCACTGCACACTGTTAATATATGTTACTGAGGGTTTAATCCGAGCATGTTTTATTTACGCAAAACCATGCTCCATCAATCCCCCCTTTGATGGCGTTTTGAGCCATCATCAAAATACCCATCACATAAAAATTACCATTTTTTTTTTAAAACACTGTACTTTTTTCTCGTTTTATTCTTCCATCTAAGTCTTTCATAATCTCATAATAATTTCCTCTCATATCCTCTAATTCTATCTCTTCTCTTTTTCTTTTCCTAGCTCTACATTTAAGTTCTGATGTCTCTTTCTTTCTACACTTACATTTGCAACATTTATAAATCAAAATTATCATTAATATCAATACAACTACTGAAGTAATCGGTATTAGTATTTTCCCTAATAGGCTACTCCCAAAAGTAGAAAACCAATTTCCCACTGAGGAAAAACTCTTACCAAGTTTCTCCCATGCACCATCAACTTTTAGTTCAGTCAAATCTTCATGAAGTTCTGTCATATTTTTAATATACCCCTCAAGATTCTTACTTTTGTCAGGAATATAAGTACAGCATTGTTGTATTTTCAACATGCTACAGACTCCACCCTCTTTTGCCAATAATATATCAAGGGCAAGTCGATTTTGCAAAACCATTGATCTAATTGCAATCATTTCAGTATCAATCATCAAGAACCCACCAGCAGTATCTGTTGATAAACGATCAACCACTGTAGACAATTTTCTAATTTTATGTGTATTCAGAATAACTCCAACTGAAGGTATCAGTGCTCCAAAAATATCCCCAATTATTTCAGAATAACTCGCTCCTCTCTTATTACGTGTTAGTCCTTGTTTTATTTCATTAACTCTATTATTCTTATCTACGTGTTAAACCTTCGGGAATACTATGCCTAAATAACAACATCCATACCAACCTGTAGGTAACCTATTATAAGCATTCTTACCACATGCATAATATATTCCGGGAAAAACAGGATCAGTCCCTCCTTTCAATCCCCAACTTCCTTTTATCAAGAAAGTATGCTCACATTCACTAGAACCAATAAAATAACTATTAAGTTTAGTCTTTTCTCTAAACACACAAAGCTTTCCTCTATGTTGAAAATCTAGAGTCATGGCAGCGTAAGTCTCACCCTTTTTATAATCACCCTCTCTGAAAGCCCATGGAGGTACATGATACTTTTGCTCAGCAGCTTTCTTTTGAAATCTCGTCTTCTATCTTCTACTAAACTCATAAATTCAATTTCTTCATGACGTAGCTTACAGGTTAGATTGTTTTTATGTGCTTCTATTGTATCTATTGGTTTGTTACTAATGAAAAAATCTCCCATATATGCAGCATAAATAGGACCATAAACAACCTTTAAATCTCTCCAGATAGGAATCTCTGACAATATCAAATCAAAATTAGAGTAATAGTACTCCAAACCTTCCCTCTCATAGAAAAGACTAGTTAAGACACTACAAGACACACCATATGTTAAATGTAAGTGATGGTAAGTCACCCCCTCTGAAACAGACGACGATAATTGCATGCATACATAACAATCTCTCGCATTCATTGTATTAACATACTCATATAACAATTTAGTAAAAACATTTAATGATAAATCATTAATTGATTTATCATGATGATATATACTATCATCTTCTATCTTTTCTATATTAGTATTTATACTTTCTTTAGTAACAGTATCTATTCTCTCACTTCCCACATTATTAGTATTATTTTTATGGTTAGTCACCATTAAGACAGGGACAATAACAATCAGTGTTAACCATACCAATGTTAGTAGTAAGACCCTACATAAGCAAGCATTAATACATCTACGTTTAAAACTATGATTTTGATATCCAGTCTCTGTTACCTTTGCCATTTTAGACACTATATAAAAAATTTAAAATCTAAGAAAAAACCTAAAGATCTTTAAAAGAAACTTTTGAAAAAACGTATCCAAAAACCATCTAGAGTAGTGTATCCTTACACTTTAGGCCTCTCTTCTTTACCACCTCATTTTTCTTTTTTCTTTTTTTTTTATATCTTCTTCTTCAAATCTTTTGTAATTTTCAGAATATACTTCATTGAAATTGTCACACCTTTATTTTCACAGTTCTTTTTAAGGTGGTTTCAGTTTGCTTTTGTCATTTTGATCAGTGCCAGCTTCTTCTTCTTTCTGATCTGTGTATTCAATTTCTTCCAACACCACATATGTCCATTCTGGAGCTGTGTATTTCTTACTTGGAATTCTTATTCTCCTTGATTTTTGTACTAGTTCTTCTTCTGAATCACTTTCTCCGGTTTGACTTGATATTTCATTTATTTGATTTGGCCTTTTCTTTTCTAGAGTGTATTTCAGTCTTTTCACTCCTTTTGGCCACTCATCACCTTTTCTTGCTCTCTTAACTTGAACTTCTTCTTCACCTTCCTTGTCAAGTTCGCAAGTTTTTTCATTCAGTTCTTTTCTTTGTTGTACATGCTCTTGATTTTCATTAGTCACTTTCTCTTTTTCTTTCTCAACAGCAGTCTCTTGAGACCCAGTAGCTGGTGCCCACTTTATTCGACTTGTACTTGGTTCTTCTTCAGCCTTTTCAGAATCTGTAACACTAGATTCTATAGCTTCATGCTCTTCAGCTTCTGGTTCTTTCCTCTCCTTCACCAGTTGCTGCTCTTCTTCTTGTCTTTCAAGTGGACTTGGGACTCTGCTAGTATGACTTGCATGAATCCAGTTTGGCAAACCACCACATTTCACTGCTGTCGTTGTCACCAAAATGATCTGATATGGTCCGTTCTACCTGGGTTCTAAACACGACTTCCTCACGTGTTTCTTGACAAGAACCCACTCTCCTGGACTCAAATCATGTGCTTGATCCGGCTGTGTTGTGGTTGCAATTTCTCCAACCTGATGAGACAGAATGCACCAGATCAGCCAATCCTTTGCAATAATCAAGCACCAGATCATCAGTAATATTCATCAGTTTGTTTGCTGGTACAATTGCTTGTCTCATGGCTCTTCCCATCAGAATCTCATGAGGACTCAATCCAGTCTTTTTATCAGAAATGCTTCTAAGACTCATTAATACCAAGGGCAAAGCGTCTGGCCATTTCAGTGTTGTAGACGCACACACTTTTGACAGTCTGGATTTAATAGTGCCATTAATTTGCTCAACCACACCTGATGCTTCTGGTCGATAGGCACAATGCAGCTTTTGCTCAATTTGTAATTCTGCACAAATCATCCGAATTATCTCATTGTTGAAGTGTTGTTATTGGTATTGTTATTTAATTTTATAAGGCGCACAGCTACCCAGAGGTTTCCCGGCGCCGCCTGACACGAACAGAGTAGAAAAGAGACTATTAATTGAATAACCACGTTTTTAAACATTTTCGGAAGTTCGCATAGATGGTTTCGTTACGAAGTGACACAGGGAGCGAATTCCACAAAGAGGGACCCAGACAAGAAAAAGACCGACCACCCATTCGCGACAGTCTGGTCCTGGGAACCGAAAATTTAGCCTGAGTGGAGGAACGAAGAAGGCGCGGTGGATGATAAGGATGCACTAAGACATTCAGGTACTGAGGTGCAGTACCAGATTTGATCTTGTGCATATAGCTCAGTGCTTTGAATTTAATGCGGTTCTCCACCCTGAGCCAGTGAAGGTCACGGAGCGAGCCTGAGATGGAAGCCATTCTAGTAACCTGGCAGGCGAGTTCTGTACCACCTGAAGTTTATGTATCACCTCCTTATTGGCTCCTAGATACAGGACGCTGCCATAGTCCAGCCTAGAAGTAATAAGAGCCTGGACCACAGTTCTTTGCGTGGTACCGGGCAACATCCAAAGAATTTTTTTGAGCCACTTTAGGATGGTGAAGCAGGTTGAGGCGACCTTAACTGCTTGATGCTTCATTGAAAGCTGGTCGTCAATGATAACACCTAGATTGCGGACCTGGTGCGCAGGCTGGGGAAGTGCACCCATTTCAGGAGGCCAATGCTGGGGGCCCCAGAGATCTTTATTCTTCCCCAAAATTAGTACTTCCGTTTTCTCACCGTTAAGTTTAAGCAAGTTGGCTTGCATCCAACCTGCAATGTTTTGCAGCCCCGACTGGAGAGATGATGGCTTAGATGCCTCTTTAGTGGAGAGGGAGAAGATTAACTGGGTGTCATCGGCGTAGGAAAAAATAGACAACCAAGCATCTTCGGCGATCGTCGCCAGAGGCCTGACATAAACATTAAACAATAGCGGGCTGAGAATGGAACCCTGCTGAACTCCGTGAGGAGAAGCATGGATCTTAGAACTGGCTGACGGAGAAAAGACCTGGAATGTACGATCGGCCAGAAAATCAGTAAGCCAATTGAGTGCTGCACCGACAACGCCCAGCGATTGTAAAGCTTCTAATAACACGGTATGCGATACCGTGTCAAAAGCAGCACTCAAATCAAGCAATATGAGTGCCACAGTTTCACCCATATCTAGACGGTGACGCAATGTTTCCGTGACTCCAAGAAGAGTAGTTTCAGTAGAGAAACCAGCTCTGAAACCGGACTGTGAAGGATGCAAGATATTTTGGGAATCAACAAAATGCGTCAGTTGCTGGTTAATATGTTTTTGTAATATTTTAGAGAAAGCTGGGAGTAAAGAGATCGGATGGAAATTAGATGGTTCCGCTTGATTAGCATTGGCTTTTTTCAGGAGTGGGAGGACCATGGCGTGTTTCCATTCAGGTGGAACAATTGCTTCCTGTAGGGATGCATTAAGCAACTCCATGATTAACTTTAGTGACGACGGCTCAAGCTTCTGTAGTACGGCAATGGGAAGAGGATCTCTAGGAGAGCCGGATTTAAGGCGTCTAAAAGAGATTGTATCCAGAGGCAACCAATTTTCTAATATATTGGAAGGTTCGACAGTCTGGCAATCCAGTAGAGCAGTACTTCCCGATGTTATAGGGGAGTTCTTAGTTTGCTGTGCCATACTGGTTGTCTCAGCATTCAGTGCTGAGTATATTTTCTCCACTTTACTGAGGAAAAACTTGGCTAAATCCTCACATTGAGATTCGGTGAGCACAGGGGGGGGGGGTTGGCAAGCTGCACCCGATAGTTCTTTAACTAGTTTGAACAAGGTTTTGGAGCTGTTCTGTGCCGTTGTGATGGTAGCGCTCACATATTAGGCTCGGGCAGCATTACAAAGAGAGTGGTATTCCCTTTTTGCCAATTTATATGTGAGTTTGGATTCAGGTGCATAGTCCTTCCTCCAGCGCCTTTCTAACGCTTTACATTTACTTTTCTCTATTTTTAACCTTTTGGAGAACCACGGGGCAGGAGGCCGGTGATTGTTCACCTTTTTAATAGAGGATGGGAGGCACGCATCAATGGATGTTAAAATCAAAGTATGGATGGTGTCCAAATCTGTCAGACCAACTGAGGTAATGGCAGGGATGTTATTTAATAGGAGCTTGTTAAAGGTTTCTATATCTAATTTCCTCCAGTCTCTAGATATAGGCTTGATACCCAAAGTTGGCGTGGATGCACTCTGCAGTTCCTTCCTGACCCTGAAACCGACCAAAAAATGATCTGACCAGAGTACTGGGAGAGCTGCATGGCAAAGAATATTAGATAAATTTGAAAAAATAGGGTCCAGTAAATGGCCCGCCACATGGGTGGAGCCTGAATTACAAAGTAGAATATTCATTGCTGCCAGGTCAGCAATCAGTGAGGTGCTTGTCGTACATGTTGGGTCATCGAAATGAATATTCATGTCGCCCAAAATGGTAAAGTTGGCAGCATCCAAAAGATGGGGAGCAATAAGGTCAGAGAAGGACGCAGCCCATGGCCCTGCCAGCCCAGGTGGGCGGTAGAGCAAGATCCCTGAGAGTGTGAACTGGGGTGTCAAGGGAAGTTTGAATAGGCTGGCCTCGCCTCCCTTAGAGGGTAAGTCTTCCCATTTACACGTGTACGAGTTGTTAAAAATAACCGCAATGCCACCTCCTGTTTTGGCTCCCCGATCCTTCCTCATTTTGTATAATTGGGGGGGAAAGCAGATGCTACATCGGGGCCGGAACTCCCGTGTAACCATGTTTCCGTGAGGAAAATAGCATCGGCTGCTCATTCAACAGGAGGTCAAAGATGTCGGCCTTATGCTTAGGGAGCGACCTGCAATTAATGTTAAAAAAGGTAAAATCCTTGAAAGGTGCAACCCTACTTTTGGCAGGGGATTGAATCTGTGTATTATTGTTGATAGAACCAGTAAGATTTGTGCTATATTTTCTACTAGACCGTATATCAAAAGCAAAACTGCAGCTGAGACAGTTAGAGTCTAGGGTTTCCAGATTAAGTATATTACAATCCTGCTGTGGGCTCAAACAGAGATCCAACAGCTGACTTTGGGAGTAGATCGTACTAACCCTCATGGCAGGAGCAGGGGTCGTAGCCCCTGGCCCCGGTCGGGCGCAGACGGACGCAGACGGGCTTGCCTTTGGCGCGCCGGTGGCGTGCCGGCGGCGCGTCTGCTGCACGCGTCCGCTGCGCGTCGTGGATGTCATGGAATTAAATAGGAGCAGCAGCTAGACTGCTGACCGAAAAGCTCCGCCCCCCCGCCTTAGAACCGGAACTCAGCAGCCCTGAATGCCACCAGCTCGCTCCACTCAATCGGGAAAACCCGTGGTGGACCGGGGAGCGGGGCGGAAGGTGCCTGCCTGTCCGGGGTGACGAGAAAGAGTGAAGTGGCGGGCAGGATCCCCAGCTACAGGTAAAATCGAATAAACAAAGGGAAGTGTAGCGAAGTTAAAAATAAGAGTGCAAATGCGTCAAGGTTAAAAGTTAGGAGCAGCAAGAACAATGTTAGCAGTATAGATGAAAAACAGTCCAAAGTGTGGCAAGTTCGAATTTGCGAGGCACACAGAAGTACACAGTTGCTGTTTAAAATTCATGAACAGATAAAACAATTTTAGCAGCGAGTTTAAACGTCTTACTCCGCGCGCGTCCGCTGCGCGTTGTGGATGTCATGGAATTAAATAGGAGCAGCAGCTAGACTGCTGACCGAAAAGCTCCGCCCCCCCGCCTTAGAACTGGAAATCAGCAGCCCTGAATGCCACCAGCTCCCTCCACTCCATCTGGAAAACCCGTGGTGGACCGGGGAGCGGGCGGAAGGTGCCTGCCTGTCCGGGGTGACGAGAAAGAGTGAAGTGGCGGGCAGGTAAAATCGAATAAACAAAGGGAAGTGTAGCAAAGTTAAAAATAAGAGTGCAAATGCGTCAAGGTTAAAAGTTAGGAGCAGCAAGAACAATGTTAGCAGTATAGATGAAAAACAGTCCAAAGTGTAGCAAGTTCGAATTTGCGAGGCACACAGAAGTACACAGTTGCAGTTTAAAATTCATGAACAGTGTTCCACTATCTGTTTCTAAAGAGACTGGAAATCCAAACCTAGGGATTATCTCTCTTAAAAGCAATTTAGCAACTGTTAAGCTATCATTCCTTCTTGTTGGATAAGCTTCTACCCAATGAGAAAACAAACAAACAACAACCAACACATATTTTAGTCCATTACAAGGGGGAAGTTCTATGAAGTCAAGCTATAGTCGGGTAAATGGTCCTGCTGCTTTTCCAATTCGACCCCAACTAACAACTGTCTTTCTACCTGGATATTGCTGCTGGCACACTACACATCTCTGGCAAAGACTCTCTGCAATGACCCTAAACTTTGGATTGAACCATGACTGCTTGAAGAGCCTAATCATAGCATCTCTTCCAACATGTGCAATTCCATGGTACACCCTTGCCATCTGAGACAGTAGACTATCTGGCATAACTGGTCTCTCATCAACATACACCCAAACTTCATCTTCTGCTCTCTTTTTACAGCCTGATTTTATCCAAATGTGTTTTTCTTCCTCACTTGCTTCTTCCTGAAGCTGTCTAATTTCCTCCCATGTTTCCAAAGATGAAAACATCAAGTGGCAATTTGTATGTTTTTTCTCCACCACTCTGTTTATTGCAATTGAATTTTGTGCACAGAAACGCGCCACTTGGTCTGCGTATATGTTTCCTTTTGTCACATATTCATCTCCTGACTTGTGTGCTGAACATTTTACCACAGCAATCTTTTTGGGCATTTGTAATGCATTCACATTTTTACTGTTCCGGATCGGTGATCCTGAAGAAGTCAGAAATCCTCTCTGCATCCACAACTGACCAAAATCATGCAGCACCCCAAAACCATATTGACTATCAGTGAATATGGTTACTCTCAGATTTTTGCCAATTATACATGCTCTAGTCAGAACTATTAGCTCAGAAATTTGAGCAGAATTTATCCCCTTTAGACAGGATGCTTCAAGAACCATAGACACTGTACATACTGCATAAGCAGCACTCAATGCACCTTTTTCATCTCTCAGACAAGATCCATCCACGAACATCACACTATCTGACTCTTCTAGTGGAGTATCTCTAATGTCAGGTCTTGGTTTTGTGCACAATTCTGTCACATCCAATCATGATCTGCTTCATCTTTCACTTCTTCACAATTTAAACTTGGCAACAAAGTTGCTGGGTTTAGTATTGTACATCTCGTCACTGTCACATTTTCAGCACTCAAAATCACTCTTTCATACCTTGTCAGCCGACTATACGTCATATGCTGAGTCCGAGACCTTGTTAATAGGATCTAAACAGAGTGTGGCACATATACTTTCACTGGATGCCCCATAACAATTGTTTTGCTCTGCTCAAGACTCACACAAGTAGCAGCCACTGCTTTTAAACAACTTGGTAACGCTGCAGCCACTGAATCCAAAGTAGCAGAAAAATATGCCACTGGACGATGTGCTATTCCATGTTTTTGTGTTAAGACTGATAATGCACACCCATCTCTCTCACAACAGAACAATGCAAAGTCTTTTGTATAATCTGGCATTCCCAATGCAGGTGCTCGACAAAGACTATCTCGCAATTCAATAAAAGCTTTCATACATTCTTCATCCAATTCAATCGGATCAACCACACCTTTGTGAGTCAACCACTGTAGAGGTTTTGCAATCAATGAAAGCCCACTGATCCACTGTCTGCAGTATCCAACCATTCCCAAGAACATTCGAATTTCCTTTTGCGTTTTAGGAGGACCCATCTTCAAAATCACGTTGATTCTTTCTGGCGTTACTTTTCTAACTCCTTTCTCAATTTTGTGTCCCAAATACTGAACTTCTTTTTACAAAACTGTAATTTTGCTGGTGACACTTTATGCCCACCTTCTGCCAAATGATTCAGTAAGGCAATTGTATCTGTCACACAAGCCTCTCTCATTTTTGATGCCACAAGAAGGTCATCAATGTATTGGACTAACAGTGAATTTTCTGGCATGATCAATGACTCCAAACACTTTTTCAAAATCTGATTGAAAATTGAAGGACTCTCTGTATACCCTTGAGGAACTCTGCACCATGCCAAAACACGGTTTCCGAACCGGAATGCAAAGAAATATTGGCTATCCGGATGCAAAGGTATCGAGAAAAATGCTTGACACAGATCAATTACTGTGTACCATTCAGCGTCACAAGGAATTTGGTAGAGAATCACTGCTGGATTTGGCACTATTGGACAGCAAGGTACTACAATCCTATTAATTTTGCGCAAATCTTGCACTATTCTATATTTGCTGCTTGGTTTCTTAATCCCCATAATAGGTGAGTTACAAGGACTACTCAGTATTTCTTTTAAAATACCTTGCTCAATCATCTGATCAATTACAGAAATTACTCCGGCTGTTATTTCAGGACTCATCTTGTACTGAGGTGTGTTTGGATATATTGCACCTGGTTTAACTGTAACCTGAATAGGATCCACACCTTTCACCAACCCAATGTCTTTTCCTGTAAAATCCCACACATCAGGTCTCACTGTATTTCTCAACTTTGCAGGTAAATCTTCTTCTGTTAGTAATGAATATAAATCATTCACTTCTGTCCCTTGCTTCGCTAACATCATTTTAAAAGCAACAGCCTCATCTGGTGTTTGAAAAGCAATACCATCTGGCGTACAATAGATGGTGCAATACATCTTACAGAGCAAGTCCTTCTTCCTAAAAGGTTCACCGGACTTGTATCACATACCACAAACCGATGCATGTCTCTGAATCTTCCAATATGAACTTCTATTGGTCTTGTTATTGGAGTCTTAATATATTTATTTGAAACTCCGACAACTTGGATAGTTTCTCCCGAGAGGGGTACATTTGGAATTTCTGCTGCTCTCACAGTAGAACGACTAGCACCAGTGTCCACAAGAAATATAATATCATTACCTTCCACTTTTCCATCAACAAAAGGACCTGACTGATCTACCTCTAGAGATGTGCCAAGCACGCACTCTTCCTCCACCATCAGGCACCGTCATTGAGATGAGTCTGAGTCACTCTCTGGACATTGCAACAAATATTGTGAAACCACTTGCACATTTTGATTCTTACCAACTTGTTCACCTGCGTGAAATCCAGTACTCGCACTGTATCTCTGTACTTGAGCATTCCCATTATTTGGCATAGGAGATTGAGGTACCTGTACTTGTTGTGTTTGTGGTGTAACTACCTGCTGCTGTTGTATAGCTGTTGTTGATTCACAACCACTTCATTCTGCATCTGCGGATTGAAATTTTGATTCATTCCATTTTTCAATAAAGATCTACACTCATTCCTCCAATGTCCAAACTTTCCGCTCGCATGACAAGGACATTTCTTTTTCATTTCTTCTCTATTCATTTTACCTCTACCTCTACCTCCATTTGGTACTTGACCATTTTGATTTTGTCCTTTCATTTGAAAATCTGTTTGAGAACCATTGTTTCCATCTTTCTGCTCTGCCAGTTTCACCTGTGCCCATATCATTTTCTCTTTCAGCTTTTTATGCCTTGACTCAATATCATCACTACAATATTTAGCATATCTCAGGATCTCATCAACTGTCTTACTCTGCCAAAAAATCAAATGTTGCTGAATCATGTTACTAATTTCAGGTTTTAATCTAAAAACAAACCTATATACAAAATGTCCCATATCTTTGTCACCTATACTTTCAAAACCACTATACTGTTTCAACACCTGTAACAACCTTTCATAATACACATGTACTGATTCTTTGGGTTCCTGGGTTGTCCTGTCAATTTTAACCCAATCTGTTTCTTTTGGAGAGATTTTACTCTTCAAGTAAGTAATTACTTGATTATATTTTTTCATCACCTCATCTGAAGGTGCTCCTGTTTTCACATCTCTAGGATATTCTTCTTTAGGCCAATCAACAGTAATCTTACACTCAGTCCATAAATCAGCTGGAACTACAATCTCAAACAAACCATCTAAATCTTTTAGCAAAACCTTTGAAACCTTTACAAACCTCTCTACCTGTTTGTACCACTCGACAGGTTTCTCCCTCAACCTGGGAAAATCATTCGTAAAAGATAATATATCCTGCCTTGTCCAAGGTACATGAACATATCCACCACCTGGAACTTCTCTCATTGGGCTTACCATTTCAGCCTGTCCTGTTTCTCTTAATGGAAATAAAGATGCATTTTTACTTGCAAGCATTTCTTCCTTCTTTTTCGCCCATCTACCTTTCCATCGATCTAAATCTCCCCATTTTTTCAAGGTATTCATCAGTTCTTTTACTTGCAATCGTTTACCAGACGTATTCAAACTCTCTAAATCCTTATCAGTAAAATCCAATCTGTATGTTTTTCGCAAGACTTTAGACTTTTCTATGTCTACTCCATATTCTTGTGCAGCTTCTGCCAACCTCTCATGTAGATTCCTTGCTTTCCATGTAATATTCTTACACAAAAATAATAACTCTTCATCTCGGTACTTACTCAATCTTTCTGGACTTATGGTACCAATAATCATTTCTTCCAGATCCACTCTTAATCCAGCTACATCTATACTCGATTGTGACTTTTTCTTTTCCATCCCTCTTATCCAGTCATCCAACTCCTCTGACAAAGGACCCACTGAACTTCCTGATACTGGAGTTGTTCCACTGACATTCTGCACTATTTTTTTAGGATCCATCTGTACACTTCTCGTAGGTGTTTCAATTACATTTTCACTCACTGGAAGATCAATCAATGAAGTACTCATCTCAACTTTGGGAATTGTCAATGCATGTACTCTTGATATATTCTGACTCTCACTATACAATGGAACTATAGGACCAATTGTTACTGGTACTGATAATGCTTCTGCATTCAGACTCATCTGACTAATTCTTTGAGTTAACTCTTCTCTCGCCTTATTTAACATATCAATCTCATTCTCCTGCAACACTCGAGTGTGTGAAGCTTCCGGACCTTGTGTAACCTGTGTAACTTGTGGAGTTTGTGGAGCTTGTGGAACCTGAGGAACTTGTATTTCAATTAGTGGTGCATTTGGAACTGTTTTCCCCGAACTTTCTTGATATGGTGGAGGTCTCTTTAATAGTATCTCATCCAACAACTCATCATCAATCTCATCTGAATCATTATCTTGTTCTGAAGTCTCTGAATTATTCTTTTTCTCTTTACCTTTGCCTCCAGTCTGATCTTCAGCAACTATTACTGGATATAATTCATCTGCCATTACATCTCTCCTCCATCTTTTCTTTTTATCATCTCATCTAGCCTCAGAATATCTCGTTATTATATTCCTGTATTTAATTCCATTCCTGTCTCTCTCCCTTTTATAAGCCTCATTATCCCATTCCTCAAGCGCTTCATATTGCGTAGGTCTAGGACTTGGTTTTAATGAATTCATTCGTCCTCTCAAGTTCTCCAAAATCCTTACATTAAATGTACCATTCTCTGGGAAAGCTAAAACTCCATCATCTTCTGTATATTTCATCCAATTCTCTAACCATGTACATGTATGATAACCACGTTCCAACATCATAAAAGAAGCAGGCGTTCTCGGTGGAGGTATAGGAAGTCCCTCTCTAGTAACTATCGACTGGTCTTTTTTAAATAAATCTTTTATTCTTTTTACCATCTTCATTTTTAAACACTCTTTTTCTCGCTAAATAAACTAAAACAAACAAGAGAAACTCCGTAAATCTTCTCACTCTATTCGCTAAATCCCAACCAATACCAGCGCAGCTCACAGCAACCAACCAATTACAGCTCACTACGTATCCGCTTTTTTGACCAATGCTAGCATGGCTCACAGCAACCAACCAATCACGGCTCACTACACGTACATGCCCGCTGTCTGACCAATGCCAGGCGGGTTTTTGTGATGTCAGTATTACTCCTGCTACTGACCCTCCCTTTACAAAATATTACGGCAATGTATTTTCTACGTTTTCTTAACTATTTCTTGTTAGAAACAACACGAAACAATGCTACTTTGTCTGTTCTACTAATAAAGAGATAGTTCAATCATTCGAAGAGTTTTTCTTTCACTTCTAGTAAAATAACGACCAGCGCTACTCTACTCTCAATCAAGTTAAAGGAGGTCTTGGTACTCCTCTGGGGATACTAGCCAAAGTTTCGGAAGAGGACTTTCCTTTCAGAAAGAGGTCTTGGTACTCTTTTGGGAATGTAAGGCCAGAGTTTCAGAAGCGGACCTTTCACTATTTCACGCAATCTCCTTTCAATTGAATAAGTCCCTAAAATAACATCAACAGCTTTTCACTGTTTGATATTACAACAACAGACAAAGTACTTCTGCAGTGTGATACCTTTTCACACTATTCTTCTGCCACTTTAGGCTAAAATAACATCATCCCGGGATCTTAGGTAACTCTGTACCCGTACTTCCAAACAACATAAACAAAGACACTAGCTTTTCATGTTAATAATGAATAAATCAATAATCAATCATTATTGCCAAACTAATCAATAATAAACCATCCTCTGCTACCAAAAACTGATCCAGCGATCAAGATCGATAATTTTCACAATCATAGGCCCATTTACACTGCCCAACTAATCCCTTCACGCTGGGGTTCAGTGTGATGCAGGTTTATTCCTAATTCATTAAATACACTTCAGAACCTGCATTTCTCCTAACAAATAAATGTGTCGATGGACCTAAAGTCGAATAGTTGATGTCAATAATATGTACTTATCTATGCATCTATATTTCTAAATAATAACAGACTCAATGTGTAGTTTTATGTTGTTTATCGTAAAATAATGTAAGTAAATAATGCTCATCTAGTACAGTTACACGAATGCAAATCATGGACCATCACAGAGAGAAAAAATTGGCAACGTATAAATTCAAACATATCAAATAAACAATGCATTGAAGGAGTGGATAGGCGAAGAGAGAAAAGTTTCAGAGACAAATACATTTGCAAATGAATATGCAAATTCAGTAGATTATCTATACTAACCTAAGTAAGAATCGGGAAAAACTACCCCACTGGCCAGTTAGGGCAGCAAGGCCACTCAAGTAGAGATGAATGGCAAAGATTAAGTCAGGAGTCAGGGAAACAGGTAGGCCTCTATATGGAAACAGCAAACCGACGACAGCGACGATCTCCCGCTAGCTAAACACCAGCCGACCCAAACCATTCCCCCCAGGGACCTTCAGTTATAACCTAAATGTCCAACCCACATTTGTTTCATTTTCAACCGAATTCTGTCCCTCATTGGCTAATATTGGGGGTGTTCTGTCACACCACTCTCAGCGTGATCATTCTATTCACTAACTTATTGTTTAGTTTTTCTAACATGGCGACAGATCCTTTTCAAGAAACATTTTTTGAACACAATCATATTATATTTTCTTCAAGTTGCGAATCTCTACGCTTCCATTGTTCGACTCGGCCACCTCACGAGGAAGTTGTACTCTTCTACTTGATTATCAGCATCTTTCTTCTTCCGTAACCTTGGCAGTCAGTCAATGCATCATGAAGGACATTCTTCATGCTCTTGCATTCTCTCCTCATTCAGGACCTTTTTCAAATCATTTTATTTCTTTCAGCGAGAATTAACCCAAAACTGGCATGCAGGAAAGTAGGCCCATACTTGTATTTCTACGAGAACAGAACACAAACATTTATTATTTTCATGAAATGTAATTTCATTTTGCGCACCATCCCAGCACTTGCACTAACCCATGCACAACCCGTGTTATTCCTAGTGAAATATTATTAATGTGCATAAAAGCAGCATTAGTTTTTATTATTGAAGCAAAATTGCGGCCTAGCCTCATGCATTAGTACACACATTAGTTTACGCATGTGCATAAGCATTTCCCCATGTTTTAGCATTTATTAATAAAAATCTTCACTGCACACTGTTAATATATGTTACTGAGGGTTTAATCCGAGCAGGTTTTATTTACGCAAAACCCTGCTCCATCATCTTCCTTTCATTCCTTTCAGAAGCTTATTTTGCCTATTTTCTGTCCTGATCTCAGTCTCCTGAGACAGATGTTATGCACTACCTGGACTTCCAGAGAGCAGTTCCGATTTATCTGGAGAGAGTCCTCTTTGTCAATTGTGGGCCTGCTCGAAACTTTGAGCAGATGGATTCGTTCTCTGATCTCCTTGGCCTACTCCAGTTTGATATTCCTTCTCCTTTGAGGGTTCAGGGTTGGTCTACGCAAGGATTATCGGCTTCTCTGGCTGAGTGTCAGTGGGCTTCTTTGGCTGAAATTTGTAGGGCGGCCACTTGGGCCCTCCCCTCTACCTTAATCAAAAATTACCAGATCATTCAGGGTTCTGCAGTTGAGGGTATGTTTGCGTCCAGAGTACTGTCTGCAGTGTTGTAACTGTAGTTACTATTTTGATTAATAAAGTGTGTTGTGTTGGCACCTTACTCAGTTGTCCTGCCTTTTCTCTGGCTTGGATGCATCTTATGGGTGAGGAATCTAAGCGAGCGGGACAAGGAGGTAATGCTTCAATTAACGGTAAGTAATTGAAGCATTATGGTCGCAGAATTTGCACTACACTGAAAATTTGACGCAAATGTCCATTTTAGCAATTAACTTTTTTTTGTCTCTCCGCAGAGAAGATATTATTATTATTTTTTTCTAGAAGAAGCCCGTTTAATAAGGAGGCATTTTCTCTCTCTTTCCATACTGGAAACACCCTCGCGCCCACCCCAAAATGCACACAAACCCACCCTTCACGAATGCACAAAATGTACCATTCTGGCTGAAATTCCACATTGACAAATAACCTTGCCGAAGGTAAAATTATCCTCGTAAATTGATTTGTTATGCACCAAAGGTCAATTTAGTTGTGCAAAATGCTCTCGTTTTCAAGTGGCATATTTACCTCACCCACGTTGACTCAGCCTATGTTTGTTGCTGAGTAATGGAAAGCCCTTTTCAATTATGCTGACACGCTTTGGCCATATGGTGCCCCATCAGTTACTCACCCCATAATTACACGCCACAAGAAGCACTGATTTCCATCCTCTCTGTTGTACCTGTCATGTGAAGTGGCAAATGACTCTTTTACCGTCATTATCGGTAATGAATGTGCCTTTATAATCCATAGCAATCAACTGTGGCTAGTTGTGTAGTCTGTAGCCACATAAACAAAATGACTTCACTAATTTCCCCGGCTGTCATAAAGCATGAAGATCACGCGCGGAAAGAGAGCCTGTAGCAAAATGGCCCTTTAATCGCTTAGTTTCTGCCAGACTTCCCGGTGATAACTGCTGGGGTTTACAGGTCTCGAGTTGGAATCCCGGCAAAGGCAATATTGGATGCTGTCAAATTGTGTAACAGTTATTTACGGCGCGGCTAATATATAGAAGCTGCTGATATTAAACTGCAGTTGGCCACTTATTCGAGCCTATGGGAGCTCTCTACGCACACAATCGTTCGTTTTGAGCACGGCTTGGGCCAAAAGCAGGCCTTACAGGTGTCTCCCTAGTGGCGCGAGAGCTGTTGCTTCGATCTATAATCAAATGGGCAAGCACAGCAAGGTCACATTTCTCCTAATTTACATTGCGGGCCTTCTCGCCATGTGTTTTACACATAGGCTGATAAAGGCGGAAGCCTATTCTCAATGGAACCTTCTTCCCCGGAGCTGTTAGCAGGGACACGCTCGACTGAGCAGGACAGCCTTTGTGAGGGATGCGCTGAAACACAGACACACATTAACGACCCAAGAAAGGCCCTCGATCGGCCATTTGTGTTGCTTTGCTATGTGCAAGGCGCTGATCAAAAGCAGCCCAGCGAGGCCCAATCGTCTCAGTCCCCGTCTTTTCTCATTCATTAAAAGTCATTGCGAGCCACAATGGGCTGCTTACAAAGCAGTAAAAAGGTTTGAATTCAATGGGCCCTTTTTCTGAAACCTGCAGGGAAATTAAGGGAGGGCGGTACAGTACCCTGGGAGGAGAGTGGGCTGGCACAGCTGATGAACCCCTTGGCGCTGATAGCCAAGCATATCCCAAATACACAGGCGCTGACCCCAAACAGATTGGGAGGACTTATATCATTAGTGTGCAAATTGAGGCAAATTGACGGGAGGCGTTTCAGCGCGCTGCCTCAAACCTTTGATCGCGATTTCTGACCTCCCTGGAGCCTGGCACGCTAACAATTTCAAAATCATGAATACTTACCAGCGTCAACAGCAGCCGTTTACAAAGCAGATAGCTTAAGAGTGACTGACGCCATTTTGTACTCGAGGCATTATATTTTGTGGAATTGGTTCAACTTCAGAGGAAAAATACAAATTGCCAACGCCACATAATTGTAGAAACACTAGCTGATGCCAAATAAAAATCCGTGTAATACACCTGGTATCAATTGGTATCAATTGAACAGCACAGAAATAATGACAATACCACGAGCAGTCACAGTTTTGACCTAAATGTTCAGTTGACAAATACATTCCCTATACTCATCTACACACCACAGCCACCCCCACGCAGCAAGTAAATAGTTGCACAAGTGTTGTGAGTTTGTATAGCTAATTAAATTGTATTTTCTACTACGGCACACAACAGTGGGTGTCTTCTTCCCAATCTATGTTACTCTCCATATGAGTTTTTTTAGATGTCTTTAAAAATAATCACTCAAAAACAATGTGGACAGACCCACTGGTGAATCCTTAAGCAAGAAAGACTCTGTTGGAAGTATTGGAGTGCCAGGAACCTCATAGGTTTTTAAGAAGAACCCTCACCCACCAACCTAGTTGGTGGCATGCTTCATCATCGGGTTCCCAGCTGGGCAGCCGAATGCAACTCAGCTGTGCTGCGACGCCTGAATTACAGCGGAGCGGGCTTTGTTCCAGTGTGATGTGTGCTCAAAAAAGTGGTGAAGTTAAAAATGCCTCTGGGACTCCTTGCTGACAAAATTTTTAATCCCAGCGGCCCAGGACATAGTTAAAAGAGAAAAGGGAGATAGAGTGAAGACGGACAATTAGTCTTCGTTATCCCTCAAAAACTGGTCGACATGTTTCAGCCTCGTCAACAATAGTGAGGCTTTCTTCAGGACCATACAGTGAGAAAAAATGTGCTGTGGCAAAAATAAGCCACATGTATATATTTCTCAGCACACACGCTAAGGTGTGCTGTGCATGCAGGGGTGTAACCGTACTTACGGACCCACCGTCTGGGTAAAAACACTAGCTACGTGTTTGCAGTAGCTAAATTAGATCCCGGAAGGGGCGGACTCCTGTAGTCAAACATTCATCAAGGCTGACCGCCTGCCTGTCTCACCTACTCCGGTCTTCTTGGGATCTCGCATTTTTAACTTCACCACTTTTTTGAGCACACATCACACTGAAACAAAACCCGCTCCGCTGTAATTCAGGCGTCGCAGCACAGCTGGGTTGCATTTGGCTGCCCAGATGGGAACCCCATGATGAAGCATGCCACCAACTAGGTTGGTGGGTGAGGGTTCTTCTTAAAAACCTATGAGGTTCCTGGCACTCCAATACTTCCAACAGAGTCTTTCTTGCTTAAGGATTCACCAGTGGGTCTGTCCACGTTGTTTTTGAGTATTAATTAGGAGTAGGGACGTACCCCGGTTACCTTCCTCGCTCTCTCTTTTGTTTTCCACATTTAAAAATAATCAGACACATTTTCTAGTGAAATACAGGGCTCTAAAAAAGCTTACAACCAAAAGATTGCTGTTATGCCCATTTGACTTGCATCTCTTCGCTATTTGTCAGGCTGAAATGTGGCGTGGTATATAATTTCTAGGATGTTAGCAAAACAATTTAAGATTTTATTTGGGAAACACAAATTTTTTGAATCGCACCCAGGACAAGTGTCAAACATGCCCTTGGGCAAATTATTTTATGGCAAGACTGGAGACTCGTTTTAGGCTTCTCTTATCTTACCACTGCTATTTCAGCAGTCACAAAAACAAAGACATACATCTCCCAGATAACAATGGGTTTTGAACTACAGAATGATGTGAAAAAATGAACACCAATCAGTTTGAAGTAGAAGGAGTCTGTAATGACTCTATCATCGCGAGAACGGAGCCGAGGGTACGCTCCGGAAGGACATGCACACAATGTAGCACCCTCTGGCCAGGTGTGGCCAGAGGATATAAATAAATGGGAAAAAGCCACTTGTGGTCCTTCCCCGTACCAAGGAAGCCCTGTGTACGTGTCCCTTTGTTTCCGCGGCTAGGCCGCACATACACCTAGCTCCTGCACCCATCACACTGGCGACGAGGGTGCTAACCACCCTGCGACACCATCAACCACCACCACTGCGCTTGTTGACTCACTGTTGGCTCAGATATCGCTGTGTGGCCCGCCTGATGACTGCATTGCCGCCTGCACTGGTCGCGGAGCCGACTGCCCTCGTCGAAACTGCCACGCTATCCAACCACCCAGTGCAGCACATCAAGGGTAAGGCGCAAAGTGGTTGCCGCTCAGAGGCCCCTATACCACTGCAGCCCCTCCCCAGACCTCACCCGCTCAGCGTGAAGGAGCGTACTGCCACGCACCAACCTGTGCAGCTCTGGGAAGTTCAGTGCATCACCGCCGCAGCGCCGGATGACTTCACCCACACCCCAGGCACCACGTGGGAGGCAGGGAGAATCAGCGCGTCACCGCCGCAGGGAGATAGTGCTAGCACCAGCAGGTGCTCACGCCTCATACATCCTCAAGCTGTCCAGGCCAAGCCTCTAAAGTGAAAAAAAAAACAACAAAAGGGGGAAGGACAAATATTACAAAGTAGAACCAAAAGCAGGGAAGAAGCTGCACAGAACAAACATAGCAGCAGGACTTTCCCACCACCAGTCAACAACACCATAAGGCACCACTGTGAAAAAGCCAGGTCGCGCTGTGTCTACGCCAGTCAGTAACCACGACAGACAATGCAGCCCAAGTGGGCCCACAGCAAGTGCCACCAATGGGGCAACCACCAGGTGCACCAGCCACACAACATACCCAGGTCAGCGCGCTGCCGCCATTTAGTGAATTTGCCGACCCTGCCACCGCCTACCCTCGGTGGAAAATATGGATTAGCCGCCTGAACAACTATTTCATCGTGACAAGGGAAGCGGACAACACTATCAAGAGATCTGTACTACTACACTTTGCGGGAGAGGAAATATACAAACTCTTTGCGCACCTACCGAACACGGGTACCGCCAACGATTAGGACGCGGCAGTAAGAGCCCTAGATGCACACTTCGACCCGCAGCTCAATCCAGACTACGAACGGTTCAAACTCTGCCAAGCCCTCCAGAGGAAAGGAGAATCCATGGACGCGTTCCATGCACGCCTAAGGGAGCTAGCTAGCACGTGCACAGCAGACTACCAAGCCAAAGAGGTGAGAGCGCAAGTAATACAGGGGTGGCGCAACAAAACCCTCAGAAGCCTCAACCTCTGCCAGCCAGGGATCTCGCTGGAGGACATCCTTATCATGGCACAATCCCACGACCTGTCAGATGCCAGAGCCACGGGGATGGACATCACCATCACGCAGCAACCAGAGAGACCCGTCCCGGTCAAGATGGAGCGAGCTGACACAAGTCGGACACAAGGAAGAGGCAGCCGCAGGGGAAGACCAATAGCAAAGACAACACCGAGCCCCAAGTGTGGATAATGTGGATGGGAAGAACACCCTCTGGAGGAGTGCCTTGCCGAAGGACGAACCTGCTTCAAATGCGGCACTCTCAACCACTTTGCTACAGCATGCAGAGGAGGGCCCAGAAACAGAGGTGCCTGTGGGAGAAGGCCACCATCCAAATCGGTAAGGCAACTGTCCCTAGAAGACTACGACAATCCAAAGACAAGTACAGGATCACTGTGACAGCGCCACCGCCTCAAGGATTCATCCACCGAAGACGAGGGAGAATGTTTTCTCATATTATTCACCAGCGACTTAAAGTGCAGGAGGCGTCCTCAGCCCACGTGCATAACAGAGATAGCAGGATCCCACGTCACAGCCTTGATAGACACCGGGGCGTCTGTCAACGTCATGGGTACTCAACAATATAAACAACTGCATCCATGCCCTCAACTAACCCCCAACAAATGTTAAGATATTCACATATGGGAGTCAAACACCACTACCTCTAAAGGGAAGATGACAGTAAAAGTGAAGGCGGAGAACCAGGAGATCACAACCACATTCCATGTGGTCGACAGGGAGGCTGACATCCTGGTAGGGAGCCACACCGCAGAAGACCTTGGCCTTGTCACCTTTGCACGGGCAGTCAAGGCCCTCCAAACAGAGGAGATACTTGAACTATTCCCACACCTCTTCACCGAACTAGGGTGCATAAAGAGACCACCCGTCAAGCTCCACATTGACCGGTCAGTCAAACCAGTGGCACTCCGTCACCAGCGGATACTATTCCACCTTTGACCCCTGGTGGAACAAGAACTGAATGACCTAGAACAACAAGGAGTCATCGAAAAGGTCACTGGCCCAACACCATCGGTCTCAACAATGGTGATCGCGGGGAAGCCAAAACAACCAGGCAAAATACGGTTGTGTATTGATATGCGCCTGCCCAACCAGGCGATCAAAAGGGAGAAACACATAACGCCCACAATGGACGATATCATAGCCAACCTCAACGGCTCCAGATGGTTCTCCAAGCTAGACCTTAACGCGGGATACTATCAACTAAGGCTAGCGGAGGACAGTCGATAAATAACAACCTTCTCGACCCACATTGGGCTACGCCGCTACAAACAACTCAATTTCGGCATATCATCTGCCGCAGAGATCTTCCAGGAGGCAGTCCGAGAGACTCTATCAGGCCTACAAGGGGTACTAAACGTCAGTGATGACATCCTGATTCACTCCTCATCCATTGAAGAACACCGCAAACACCTCAAAGCAGCCCTACAACGACTGGCTGACCACGGCGTGACACTCCACAAGGACAGGTGTTCTTTTTTCCAAAACTCCATCGAGTTCTTTGGATACATATTCAACCAAGAAGTAGTCCAAGTGGACCCACGAAAGTCTCATGCGATACAACAAGCACAAGCACCAACGACCGTCCCTGAAGTACGCAGTTTCCTAGGGATGGCCACGTACTGTGGGCATTTTATCCCCAACCTCGCCACGATATCCGAACCCCTCCGGGCTCTGACCAAAAAGGACACCACATGGAAGTGGGGAAGTGAAGAAGAAACTGCATTCCAGTGTGTCAAAGAAGCTTTGCTCAGCAAGACCACGATGGCATACTTGACGCCACAAGGAGCACAGAACTGCTTGTGGATGCGAGCCCAGTAGGGTTGGGAGCAGTGATCATGCAGGAAGTAGAACCCGGCAAGTGGGCACCCCTCGCCTTCACAAGCAAAGCTCTCACACCCACTGAAACACGATAATCCCAAATCGAGAGAGAAGCATTGGCCATAAGATGGGCGTGCAGTCCCTTTCATCTCTACATCACTGGCCACCCTTTTCGTGTGGTTACCGACCACCAGCCACTCGTCCCACTATTCAAAGGCACAGGCCCTCATCCTCCACCAAGGATCGAGAGGTGGGTGATCCAGTTGCAACACTTCCAGATGGAGTTGGTGTACCGTCCTGGAGCAAAGAACCCAGCAGATTTCCTCTCCAGACACCCGCTGAATTCCGAGGAAGATGGAATCGACAATGACGCAAGGGCAGAAGAATATGTGGCCATGGTGACGCAAGGATCATGTCCCCGCGCCCTCACTCTCAAGGAGATCAACACAGCCACCAAACAGGATTGGGTTCTGATGAAGGGAGTAGAATTTCTACTCTGAGGGTCATGGGAGAACTTCCTACATGATGCCAACAACTGGCACAGCCCAGCCAAAGAACGCCTTGGAAAACTATGGAGAGTGTGGGATGACCTGAGCATGACAGCCAAAGGTCTGGTGCTAAGAGGATCTCGGATCGTGATCCCCAAAAGCCTTCAGGAGAGAGTAACAGCCCTTGCACACGGCGGCCACCAAGGAACCATCTGGATGAAATCGCGAATGAGAGAGAAAATCTGGTTCCCAGGGATGGAGGAAGCGATCAACAACTGGGTGCGGAACTGCCACTCCTGCCAGATCACCAGCAGTGCAGAACCCCCAGTACCGATCATCACCGAAGAACCGGCAACCGCCCCCGGTCCCAAGTCAGACTCGACTTTGGGAGCTTCCAGGACGAGAGAATAACGGCGGTGCTCATCGACAGCTATTCCAAATACCCAATGGTGGAGGTGGTCGACTCCACTGCATACACCAAGGTCGCGCCAATCCTAGAGAAAGCTTTCGCTCTGTTCGGGTTGCCCCAGGAACTGAAAACTGACAACAGACCCCCCTTCCAGGGTGGAGAATTCAGAGACCTGCTCACATCCCTAGGCATACGACACCGGCGCATCACCCCCCAATGGCTACAAGCCAAAGGCGAAGTGGAGCATTTCATACGTACGCTGAATAAGATCCTTCGCATCGCAGTAGCAGAGCAAGCCAACCCAGAAGAAGCACTACATCGATTCCTGTGGGAGTACCGTAGAACACCCCACTGCACCACACAAAGATCTCCATGGTCCCTGATGCTTGCCGGGCACAGACAAGATACTATCCCCGTATCCGATCACTGGGCCCCTACACCTTACGAGCCTGCCAATGCCCAGACCCGAAGAACACAAACCAATGAACGGGCTAGTAAGAGGCGAAGGGCCAAACCCCGGATCCTTTTGCCAGGGAGCCTGGTGTTGGTTCGTAACCGCCGAGCAGGATGGAAGTTCAAGACACCATACGAACCAGAAACCTGGACCGTAGTACGAGTGGATGGAACCGCCGTCACTGCCCAATGTGGAGAAGAAGTGATCACAAGGAATGTGTCATGGTTCCGAGGGGTGGAACGCTCGAGTCAGGGATTACCAGACCTGCCCAACATTGAATTAAGAACCGAATGGCCCGAAAGCAGCTCACAGCCCATCTCAGGAAGATCGCAGGTAGCCAGTCCACTGAACAATCCTGCAACTCAATCCACCAGAGATGAAGAGCTGAATGTCAGCCCAAGGTCAGGAGCAACCCCTCCAAGTGCAAGCTGCCGGTCCAGCTCCCAGCGATACAACCTAAGACCAAACCCATTGCCCAGCCAAAGATTGGAAGACTTTGTTTGTTAATGTTCTGTTGAAACTATTTCGAAACCAAGTTGGGGAGGGATGTCATGAGTCTATCATTGCTAGAACGGAGGCGAGGGTACGCTCCGGAAGGACATGCACACAATGTAGCACCCTCTGGCCAGGCGTGGCCAGAGGATATAAATAAATGGGAAAAGACTGCTTGTGGTCTTTTCCGTACCAAGGAAGCCCTGTGTACATGTCCCTTTATTTCCGCGGCTAGGCCGCACATACACCTAGCTCCTGCACCCATCACAGAGTCAACCACAAATAATGGACAGAGCCCCCCCCCGTAGGGGGGTGCGGCATTTAGGACCCAGGACTACCATGCAGCGTGCTGGCCAATGGCGACTTGCCATCACCTCACCTTGCGAGATGCAGGGAGACGACGGGAAATGCAGAGTCACGCTCGAAGTGCGCCACTTCCGCCTGCCACTGCTGCAATGGCCAGGGGTAAATAGGTACCCCTTCCCCTGACCTCTGCCTTTTTCCGGGAGCAGAGCATCCTGGCATCCGGAACGACAACAATTTTGAGGCACGGGCAGCGCCAGTGGCCTCCCTGCAACTGGCAAGTGCCCCGAGTAGCGGCACCGAAGCCTACAGCCTTTGGCCCCATCCATAGGTCTCCTCCTGCTTCGGGGCCCGAGGCACGGGCTCCAATATTCCCCCTTGAATTTATTACATTTTGGGCTCTCTCGGGCCCGAGGAGCAGGCTCCAGTATTTGAATCTATTCTCCTCTGCTGAATCGGAACGGTTACAACCCCCTCTTGTCTCTTTTTGCCCACAACCCGTATTCTCCTGGCTCCAAGGAGTGTGCCCCATTTGCTAAATAACTTGGGCTGTGGCTTAGTTGGTTGAAGCACCTCATTCCCTTGCCTTTATTGCCCCCTTTCCTTTATTACCTGGCTAGTCAACCTGATAATGTGACATCTGCACTATTCATCCACCTGAATGGAGACTGGCTTGCACGTTATCAGTTTACAGCGCTTTTGACTGCCACCCTTATTGCTGCAGGTGTTGACTGCCACCCTTATTGCTGCAGGTGTCACTCCTAATGGTTACTCTTCACACTCCTTTAGAATAGGAGCAGCCACGTTGGCGGCAGGTGCAGGCATGTCTTCTGAGGAGGTACACAAAATAGGTGGCGGATCATCAAAGTCTTACAAGTGCCAAGTTTGCCCTGACTTGCAATGAAGGCACTCTGGTACATGGTTGTTCACTCTCTCGTTGTCTGCTCATGCTTGTGTCTTGTTTTGTTTTTTAGTAGGATGCCTTCCAAGGTCGTGTGGGTGGTTGGTCATTCTTTCATCCGGCGGGCAGCCTACAGGTTGCTACTGCTCCGTAAGCCCAAGCCAGCAGCCCTGCATGATGTTTCCTTACAGTGCTGTGGGATCGGAGGCCTCCACATTTTACAATTACAACGGCTGATGGAGATAAACAGGGGCTGCGAGGGACTTCAGTTCCCCGACCTCATTGTTGTCAACCTTGGAGTTAATGACTTGGAAAAAATGGGCCACAATGAAATCAGGGAGGTGATTCTGAAGGAATTTGCACGTCTGGCTAAGGTTTTCCTGGGGGTGGCCATCACTTGGTCTCACATGGTCCCTCGACAAAATTGAGGTAAGGACATCAGATCTAGGACAATTAACGCATCTGCTCAACGGTGCACAGACATAATATCGAAATGCAAATATCGACATACAACAATATTGAGTTGCAAATATCGTGATGACAGAATATCGACTGCAAGAATATCGTGGACCAGAATATCGACTTTAAGGTAAGAAATATCATTTTTGTTAATATCGAAGTTAGTAATATCGTTTGTAAAAATATCGTTGTTAATAATATCGATGTTTATATTAGTGTTATGTATTTTAGTATGTATTTTAAATGTATGTGTTCTATATTTTTTGTTTAAGTATTGCATTTGTTTTTTAATATATGTATTACATTTTTAGGAGTTATTAATTTTATTTTAAATACATTTTGCGTTTTATTTCTGTAGCAGGTTGTGGGTTTATAGGGGAATAGGGTGGGAAGTAATTGAATTATAATAAATGTATTAATAATTTTTAGAAGTTATTAATTTTATTTTAATGATAAATTTTGCTTTTTAGTTCCATAGCGGGTTGTGGGTTTATAGGGGAATAGGGTGGGAAGTAATTTAATTATAATTAATTAATTAATAATTATGTATTTTATATTTTATATTGTTAATTGTGGTAATTAATTTATTATTAATTATTTATTAATTGGTTGTTAATTATTATTAATTAATTGGTAATTATGTTAATTGTGTCCTTTTTTTAGGAGCGGGTTGTGGGTTGATAGGGGAGTAGGGTGGGAAGTAATTTAATTATAATTAATTAATTAATATTTTTTAATAATTATTAATTATGTATTTAATATTTTTTATTATTAATTGTTGTAATTTATTTATATTATTAAATAATTATTAATTGGTTGTTAATTATTATTAATTAATTGGTAATTATGTTAATTGTGTCCTTTTTTAGGAGCGGGTTATGTGTTGAAAGGGGAGTATGGTGTGAAGTAATTTAATTTTAATACATTTAAAAATATTTGTAATATAATATTTATTTAATGTTATTTTATAGTGTTAATTGTGTGAATTAATTTATTATTAATTGTTTTTATTTTGATTGTTAATTGTTATCAATTAATTAATTGATTGTTAAATAATTATGTTAATTGTGTCATGTTTTGCAACATTGTTGGTGTGATTTATAATGGAATATGGTGGGAGGTAAATTATTTATAATTATTTAAATATTTGTAAATTAATGATAATTAAGTAATAAAATATTTAATATGCTAATTGTGGAATAATCTTGATGTGTGAGTTTTGAGGTTTTTAGTTGTAAATGTTGGGCAGAAACATTTTTTAAAAATAATTAATGATTTGTTGATAATTGTTATTAATTTATTAATGTTACATTAGTTATGGAAAATGTGTAAATATTTTTATGTGTGTGTTTTGGTGAATTTTTGGGGTAGAGGGTGGAAAGTAATGTACTTTAAATAAATTAATCATTAGTTGATAATTAATATTCATTTATTAATTGATAAATATTTCTGGTAATTGTTTTGTTTTTATTTTGTTTGGGGATTTAGGTTCAATAGCTGTAATCTTAAGTTTTATCCCCTCTGCTATCCAACACTTTCCCTACTGTTGCACTCATTGGAGTGGGAATAGTAATTTATTCCTCTCTGCTATCCAACACTTTCCCTACTGTTGCACTCTCTGGAGTGGGAATAGTAATTTTTACCCCTGCGCTATCCAACACTTTCCCTACTGTTGCACTTGCTGGAGTGGGAATAGTAAATTATTCACCTCCGCTATCCAACACTTTCTCTACTGCTACACTCCCTGGAGTGGGAACAGTAATTTTTACCACTACGCTATCTAACACTTTCCCTACTGTTGCACTTGCTGGAGTGGGAATAGTAAATGATTCCCCTCCGCTATCCAACACTTTTCCAACTGTTGCACTCTCTGGAGTGGGAATAGTAATTTTTACCCCTGCGCTATCCAACATTTTCCCTACTGTTGCACTCACTGGAGTGGGAATAGTAATTTTTTCCTCTTCGCTATCCAACACTTTCCCTACTGTTGCAGTCATTGGAGTGGGAATAGTAAATTATTCTTCTCCGCTATCCAACACTTTCCCTACTGTTGCACTCATTGGAGTGGGAATAGTAAATTATTCCTCTCCGCTATCCAACACTTTCCCTACTGTTGCACTCATTGGAGTGGGAATAGTAAATTATTCCCGTCCGCTATCCAACACTTTCCCTACTGTTGCACTCGCTGGAGTGGGAATAGTAATTTTTTCCCCTTCGCCTTCCAACACTTTCCCTACTGTTGCATTTGTTGGAGTGGGAATAGTAAATTAATTCCCTCCGCTATCCAACACTTTCCCTACTGTTGCACTCGCTGGAGTGGGAATAGTAAATTATTCCCCTCCGCTATCCAACACTTTCACTGCTGTTGCACTCCCTGGAGTGGGAATAGTAAATTATTCACCTCCGCTATCCAACACTTTCTCTACTGTTGCGCTCCCTGGAGTGGGAATAGTAATTTTTACCACTGCGCTATCTAACACTTTCCCTACTGTTGCACTTGCTGGAGTGGGAATAGTAAATGATTCCCCTCCGCTATCCAACACTTTCCCAACTGTTGCACTCTCTGGAGTGGGACTAGTAATTTTTACCCCTGCACTATCCAACATTTTCCCTACTGTTGCACTCGCTGGAGTGGGAATAGTAATTTTTTCCTCTTCGCTATCCAACACTTTCCCTACTGTTGCAGTCATTGGAGTGGGAATAGTAAATTATTCCTCTCCGCTATCTAACACTTTCCCTACTGTTGCACTCATTGGAGTGGGAATAGTAAATTATTCCTCTCCGCTATCCAACACTTTCCCTACTGTTGCACTCATTGGAGTGGGAATAGTAAATTATTCCCGTCCGCTATCCAACACTTTCCCTACTGTTGCACTCGCTGGAGTGGGAATAGAAAATTATTCCCCTCCGCTATCCAACACTTTCACTACTGTTGCACTCCGTGGAGTGGGAATAGTAAATTATTCACCTCCGCTATCCAACACTTTCTCTACTGTTGCACTCCCTGGAGTGGGAATAGTAATTTTTACCACTGCGCTATCTAACACTTTCCCTACTGTTGCACTTGCTGGAGTGGGAATAGTAAATGATTCCCTCCGCTATCCAACACTTTCCCAACTGTTGCACTCTCTGGAGTGGGACTAGTAATTTTTACCCCTGCACTATCCAACATTTTCCCTACTGTTGCACTCGCTGGAGTGGGAATAGTAATTTTTCCTCTTCGCTATCCAACACTTTCCCTACTGTTGCAGTCATTGGAGTGGGAATAGTAAATTATTCCTCTCCGCTATCTAACACTTTCCCTACTGTTGCACTCATTGGAGTGGGAATAGTAAATTATTCCTCTCCGCTATCCAACACTTTCCCTACTGTTGCACTCATTGGAGTGGGAATAGTAAATTATTCCCGTCCGCTATCCAACACTTTCCCTACTGTTGCACTCGCTGGAGTGGGAATAGTAATTTTTTCCCCTTCGCTATCCAACACTTTCCCTACTGTTGCATTTGTTGGAGTGGGAATAGTAAATTAATTCCCTCCGCTATCCAACACTTTCCCTACTGTTGCACTCATTGGAGTGGGAATAGTAAATTATTCCCGTCCGCTATCCAACACTTTCCCTACTGTTGCACTCGCTGGAGTGGGAATAGTAATTTTTTCCCCTTTGCTATCCAACACTTTCCCTACTGTTGCATTTGTTGGAGTGGGAATAGTAAATTAATTCCCTCCGCTATCCAACACTTTCCCTACTGTTGTACTCGCTGGAGTGGGAATAGTAAACTATTCCCTTCCGTTATCCAACACTTTCACTACTGTTGCACTTGATGGAGTGGTAATAGTAATTTATTCACCTCTGCTATCTAACACTTTCCTTACTGTTGCAATTAATGTAGTGTAAAATGTAGTTTTAAAAATTAATAAATATTTAATATTTTAATTTATAATAGATATATATATATTTTATGTTACAGTTGTATGTATATATATATATGTATTTATAATTTTGTAATATATTTATAATATTTGATAGCTTATTAAAATAATTATTTAAAATTAATTATTATTAAGTAAATATATATATTATATTTTATATATGTATGTTTAATTTATTTTTACATTACATTTATTACTTATAATTGTTAACATTTTCTAATAATTATAAATATTTATTTTTAAGTTATATGTATTATTTAATTTATTTTATATTATTTTTTATATATAAAAAACGATATTTTTTACATCGATATTTTTAACAACTATATTTTTGTTTCGATATTTTTGTACTTACCATGATGTAGATAGGATGTCGATATTCTTGACATCGATATTTAGATCCTGATATTTTGTGACCTCGATATTGTGGTCGTCGATATTCTGTCAGTGATTCCTGCTCGACGTCTGAACGCCGAACTGTTAAGGCTGTGCCCCTCTCCGGGTCCCCTAAGGAACATTCTGCTGAGGGCGAGGATATATTTCATAAGGATGGTGTTGATGTAGCGCAAAATCAATTTTTCATTGTAGGAGTGCATTATAATCACACATGCTGACTACATCTGCATATAATCTTATGTTGTGTTAACCTAAGTGTTAGATCTTGTAGTGTGGTAACATGAACGTGATGTGTTTAGGCCACTGTATAGAATACGTGAAGAATTAATGTGAAATAATTAAATGTAACCAGCAGAAACACTAACAGAAGCACCCTTGTTGTGCAACAGACAACCATTTATTGCCGAATGTGTTTATTAATTGTGTCATTATATATGTAGGTAGGAATATTAATCGAATGTGCCTTATTTTCGATGTAAATTCGTATAGCTCATGTTCCATTTCTCTTATGTTAGCTGGATTCTGTAGGCCTGAAATGCATTTTCCCTTGATGCTCTCGCATTAGATTTAATAGTTGAATTTCATGTACACATTGGAATTTGTTCTTTCTCACGTTTCTGTTGCAGATGGAAGAATCATCCTTGTTAGCAAGAATAATGTCTTTGTTTTAGGAGTTAGGCAAGGAGAGAAGGAGATACATTGAGCGTTGATACTGGTAGTGGAGAACTGTTGTACTTTCTCATCGGAGAGAGAGCCTGGGAATCAAGGTCATCTCACTGAGCTCGGGAGCATCACTGCCCAATGGAAAAGTATCCATGAGGAGGTGGCCTGACTGGATGGCGTGACTCGCGAGGGATCCTGGGATACCACCTGTGCTATTGATGTATCGTAACTAGGGAAAGAGCCCAGGGGACATCTGCCTTGCCGAGAGAGAGAGAGAGAGTATCTTAGAACGAGCTCTGTCTTAGTAGCTTTATACTGCTTGACCCAACTGATGTGGGGAGACTTCTTAGGAAGACTTCACACGCTGACACGTTAACTGATCCTGCCCCACAAATACTTATTTAGGGATGTCACATTAGTGCTAGTGTAGGGACAGATTAATGCTTTATTCCCATGAACTTTCGATGCAGGGGAACCTAAACGTTTGTTCCCTAATCTTTTGTATACTGATACTCAAATGAATTATTCTGTGCATGTTGCACCGCCTTAATTTCATTCGCAGACTTGGCTTTGTATTAGTTCCAATGTATTTCTACACCCTCATCTTGAGGTGTCTGTATGTCCAGTTATTTTTGGCTTTGTAATAAATCAACTAACCTTGGGGGTCATTACAATGTACGGCGGATCGCCACCGCCCGCATGGCGGTGGCGATCCGCCGTACATTTCCCTCCGCCCTCCACCCATTTACCCCCCGCCATATTAGTATGGCGGGGGGTCAGCGGCGGATGGAAAGACCGCCCGCCGCTTTTCCGCCGGTCGACTTGTCGACCGTGCGGAAAACGGGTTTAATATGGTGGCGGTGTCTGTGAGACACCGCCATCCATATTAGGATGTAGGCGGTGAGGAGCCTTTTCATGGCGGCATTTCTGCCATGAAAAGGCATGCGGTATTCGCATTTGGGGGCCCGTTGCGGGCCCCCAGGATGTTGGGGGGGTGGGGGGGGCACATGGGGGGTACCTATGGTACCCCCCTGCATTTGCATGCACAAGGTGGCAGGCACCGCGCGGTGCCTGTCACGTTGTGCATGCAAAAGCACAACATGCATTTTGTACATTGCGGCGGGTGCTGCTGACAGCACCGCCCGCCGCAATGTAAAACATGCGGGATGCGCCCGCCAGTGTGGCGGGCGCATCCTAATGTGCATGGTGGGACCGCCGCAACTTCGGTGGGCGGTCCCTGGCTCCGTTGCGGTGGCGGGCGGACAAAGTCCGCCCGCCATCGTAATGGACCCCCTTATTTGGTAGTCTGCGATTCTTAGGGGTCATAGTGAATTGAAATTGAAATGACTGACCTGCTAATGATTTCTCCCCCCCCACGCTTTCATGCTGGGAGAAAGTGCCATAGACTTAAGGTTCTAGAGCGGATCTAGAATGCGGAAACTCGGCTCCTTCAGTTGGCAGCAGAGGATGGTTCTCACATGGAGCGGGGGGAGAATCCAGAAAATTTAGAAATGAGACTTAGAACCCTAGAGCCCCAAAATAGAGCCCAATGATCGAGAATGGAGAGCCACGGACTTTGATGGAGACCAACGGAGTTTGACGGTGCAGTGAGAACCTTGGCAAATGGAGGAGTGAGTATCATTAGGCATGCGTTGTGTGGTAGATTGCAAGAGTGATGTGATTGTGTGATGTCTGGCAGAGTTTGTGTGAGAGTCGAGTGAATGTGGTTTCGGGCTGGAAATGGTCCAAGGATTGAGATTTGAGTTTCGGGTCCCAAAGTGGCCTAAGATCCCAGGATATATTAAATAGTGTAAAAGACACAGAGCATTGTGATTGTCTGACTGCAGATTTGAGGAGTTGTCGAAAGACGTCATCAGCAGTTCCACTTAATACAGGGAACTTTGTGTGAATGAAACGAGTGGGAATCGTGCGGTAAACCTTGTGTACAGGGGTGGACTATACTGATTCGGGTGACTAGCGCAGGTTGAGGGTCGCTGTGTATGAATATTCTTGGATGATTGAATTCTATTGATCTTGTAGAAGGCAGACAATGACTGGATGGAACGTGGATGGAGAAATTGTGAAGTAGGGTGAACCGCTGTGAGGAGTAAAGGTGACATCAGAGTGTGCCTCGCAGCGATAGGTTGGTTGGTGTAACGCCGCGCTGGGATTGGTTGGTAGTCATCAGGAAGTTGAAATTGAGAAAATCTTGTCTATCGAGGGCAAATTTTAATCTAATCATGTGATGTTTTAGGTGTTGTAGGACTTGTTCAGGGGAGATCAGGGAGTTGTTACTTGAATGGGTGAAGAAGCACCGCCTGAGGATACCCCAGCACATTACATGGCGACAAATGTAGGACTCCATACTGTAATTTGGCTTCAAAATTGGCAAAAAATCACTGAAAAGGAAGGGGATTTGGCATTTCCACGTTATGGTTCATTTCAATTGGAGGTGTTGTATCAGTTGAGGGGAGTGATGTTTGCGCTGCAGCCTTTGCCTAGACCAACACAGTTTGAGACATTAGATGCTTGATTGCGGGCAGCACATGCAAAGAACATGGAGAGATTTTAAGGGAAGGTGAAGAAAGCAATAAAGGCATATCAGGATGCACAATGGGATGCACAACGTAAGAGATGGAGGGTAAACACCATTGAGGGAGAGAGGTTGTACCCGATGCTGGTGAGAGACGGAAATTCTCAGGATAGGAATGGAGGAGAAAATGGAAATGATGGGAGTGACATGGATGACAGGTTGGTGGATAGGTTATTATCGGGGCGTCCTCCACCTTACAACCCACATTCAGAGGAAGGAAGGCGAGAACTGGTGAATGTAGGGAATGTAGGGAATAAGGAAAGAGTGTCAACGTCCCCGACAGGCTCTGGTGCAGGCATAGTGGGAAGGATCTCAATGGGAGTAGGAGGAACAGGAATATCTGTTTTGGGAGGTGCAGAGTTAACGCTGTTTCATGGTTACTGGAAGCCCTTACGGTACTAATCAACATCGGACATGTGGTCCCTGTGTATGACCCGGACTCAGTGGGAAGCCCTAGTCAGTGACAGTCAGGGTTGGAGGAGAGAATCGGGTTAGGAGGAAGTGAGACCACAAACAGAAACAGTCCGTCCTTGGTGTCTGTGGAATCTAGTGCTCCTTTGCCAGCGGTTGTGGATCCTTTGAGAACACGTATTGGTTCTAGTACCATACGATCCATGTCCTTAGCGAACTCGAACTCAGATTTGAGGATGTGGGAAGCTCCAGTGAGGGGACCAATGGGCGCAAGACCAGAAGCAAGTGCAAGTCAGGGAACCTCTGGAAATCAGCATGTCCTAGATGCTACAGATTTAGAGAATTGGCTGAGAGACCATAATAATGGTAGGGAAGGGCAGAACAGCACGCTGAGTCAGGCACAATTAAGGCTGTGGTAGAGGCAAAGTTGCTGGATGTGTGTAGGAAGCTGGCACTGTATATACTATACCAAAATGAGGTATAGTGTGCACAGAGTCCAGTGGAACCCCAAAGGTAGGCAGAGGTAAAAGTAGATAGCACCTTACTCTCTATTTGTGGCAGTGTGGGCGAGCTGTAAGGCTTTATCAGAGGGTAGTGTTAAGCATTTGTTGTACACACTCAGGCAGCACATGATGTCACACACTCAAAGACTGAACTCAGACCAATTTGTTTGTATAAAAAATGTTAGTTAGTTATTTCATTTCTAGAACCAAGCCAAGCCTGGTGCAGGTAAGTGAAATAAATGCTTTTGCAAAACCTTATGCAGTGTTTTACAATTGAATGCAGGTTCAAATACAGTTGGTTGAATTACAGGTAAGTCAACCGCTCGGAATTACTTTTTAGTTAATTTACTTTGTACGTTACTTGTCAGATTACTTTTTAAGTTACTTTTTCTGCTCAGTGTGATATGCCTAGATATCACACTGTAACATTTCCTAGAGAAAATGTAAGTAAATCAATTTTTGTACATTTGCAGTTTTTCAGTATTTCATACAAACCAACTCCACACTTGCAGGTTTGCAGGTAAGTGCAAGTTTGTGGGAGTTGGTATTCTTGGGTTAGAACTAGGGTTCCCCCAGGGTCGAGGGTGCACTCAAAAAGCACCCTCAGCAGCAATAGGGCGGCCGGGCACAGAGTGCTGAGGCCCAATGTTATCCAATGGGAGATAGGGGGCCTCCGGTTGGTGGCTGCTCACGAGCAGGCCACAAGGTTGTGGGAGAAAAGCTCCTGGTTTGAGGCTCAGGGCAAAGGGGGATCCGAGTTAGCACCCAAAGTACACCCGCAGCAGTGCAGGGGCGGCTGGGTGCAGGGTGCTGTTTTGGCGTCAGGTACCCTGTTGTTTTCAATGGGAGTTGCCGGTTTTGGATTTTGCTGCAGGCTCGGTCCAGGAAGACTTCTGGGAGGAACCAACAGCTGTGCAGGTAAGTTGGAGGGCTCAGGGATGTAGGTGCACCTTGGGTTCTCTTCTCCAGGGCGCAGGGCGGCTGGATGCAGGGGTGTCTTTGGAGGTTGTATTTCACCTTACCGGGCCACTCGCAGTTAGGGGGGGTCTCCGTGCAGAGGCTGCAGACGATGTCGGGGAGCCCTGGAGTGGTCAACCCACAGTGGACTCGGACTCTGGAGCGCTGGGGGACCTCGCTGGGACCGGTGGGCCTCACAAACTCGGGCCGTAGGCGACGGGTGCAGTGGTGGCTCCAGGCATTGGGTTTCTTTGTCCTCAGCAGGCTCTGAATCTTGCTTTGGATATTCTTTTGAACAGAGCTGCAGTTCACAGGAGAACCAGTCTTTGTTGAATGCAGTCAGTCCTCCCAGGGAAACTGGAGGTCTCTGGGGGCAGGACAGGGTGACTTTTGGCATAGGATCTCTGGAAACTGCAGACGGGCCGGTAGGGCTGGGGCCAAGTCAGTTGTTCTCTGCAGTCTCCTCTGCTGGGCATCTTCTTTCATCCTTCTTCTTCATAGGTTACTGGAATCTGTCTTCTTGGTTCAGGGCTGCCCCCTAAATACTGTATTTCGGGGGCTTTTTAGGTGTCTCGAGGTCAGTAGCCAATGGGCTACTGACCTTAGCGTGACTACACCCTTGGTGTGCTCACCCCACGTGGGGGAGTGGGCACAATCCCTAATCCTGATTGGAGAGTGCCTGCCATCTGCAAGATGGCAGGCACTGAAGAATGGACTTCACCTCGCCTCCCCCACCTGAGGGGTGGGGTTGGCAGAGGTGGGCATACCTTCTGGGCTGTGATAATTTTTCCTGCCTGTCTTCCCACCGAAAAGGAAGGGAGACAGGAAGGGGGCCTGCTCCTGATAGCAGGAGAGGCTGGGGGTCATGTTAAAAAGGTGGCAAGGCCTTTGAAGCTCCCCTGCCACAGATGGCTCTTCCTGGGTTTGGGGAGGTGTGACCACCTCCGCCCAGGAACGGCTTTGTTTCTGGGCTCAGGGACCGAAAGCTCCCATCTCAGGGGTCCAGAAACATGTTTCGTGGTGGCAGGCTGGTGTGTACCAGTCAGGGAACCCACCAGAGGCTGGTCATTTTTCAGGGGGCATCTCTAAGATGCTCTCTGAGTGTATTTTCCATTAAATCCCACACTGGCATCAGTGTGGGTTTAATGTGCTGAGAAGTTTGATACCAAACTTCCCAGTTTCAGCAAAGCCATTATGGTGCTGTGGAGTTCGTAATGACAAACTCCCAGCACCATAGACTCTTAATGGCATTACTGCACTTACAATGTCTAAGAATTGGCCTAGACACTGTAGGGGTACAGGGCTCATGCACCTGTACCCTCACCACTGGTATAGTGCACCCAGCTAGAGGGGTGGCTGACCTATGCCAGGGCAGTGGGTTGTAGGCATGGCACACAGGGATGTGTGCCATGTCGACTCTTCACTTTGTTCTGTACCAAAACATGCAGCCTGCAATGGCAGTGTGTGTGTGTAAAGGAACAGGGCCTCTGAGGGTGGCAGAATAAGTGCTGAAGCCCTCAGAGGCCTTCCCTGGCCACAGTGCCCTTGGTACCCATGGTACCTTTTACAAGGGACTGACATGTGGCCTGAGAGGTGGCAATTGGGGGTACAAGGTACAGTTTTGGGAAAGAACACAGGCCCTAGGAACCTGATTGGCAGGGACCCAGGGCACATCAAGCCAAAGTGCATCAGTAGTCTGGCAAAAAGTGGAAGGGTTACTGCAAAAGAAACCCAGCTTCCTACAATGTGATAAGGTTGAAGGCTGAGGTGGACGAAAAACTTACAGTGGGAATTTGCCTTTGGAGAGAATAGAGACCTATGAACCAGACGAGTTATTGCTTGTAGCTAAGGATGTCACCCGCAAGGCAAGACGAGCACATGAGAAATTGTCGGATTTGGCTCAGAAATATGATGTTGATCTGTCTAAAATGAAAATGCTGCAAGGAAACCATAGGTTGAACTATAGTGAGCAGGAATTGGAAGAGAAGAGAGTAACAGGCTTGAAAACACACATTCGAGAGCTGCTTATAGGGATACGCGCATGGAGTATGCTTGACAAATGGGAGGAAAGGTGGTCGAAGAAACACCACCTTCCAGAGGGGGAATGCAGGAGTTGAGGCTCATCCACTGTGAGAGGTACCTAGTGGAAGGTATGTGCATGTTCCTTGGAGTAGGGCGATTTAGCTGCATTCACAAATGATTTCCCTAGACTGAGGGAGAAGCCTGCTGAATGGTACAAGCAAGTTGATCGCTTTGTCAACATCTCGAAGGTGTTGTGGATAGATCTGAACACGTTGTTTGATATTGTGGTTCCTAGTGACTTATGGTCCACTTGCAAAATTGCTATTGATTGGCCTTCTGCTGAACCAGAGAGGGATCCTACAACTCATGGCCCTTCACCTTTGGTTAGGAAAAAGTTTGAACAAGTGATTATATGGTTGCAGTCCAAAATAGCCCCACAAGATATCCATTGGGTTAAAATAGATCGAACATCCCAGGAACCCAAAGAGTCAATACATGCTTACTACGAACGGCTTTTGCAAGCCTTCAAGCAACACAGTGGGTTAGATACTCTTGACCCCAAAGACATGGGACAGTTTGTTTCCAAATTTGTGATGGGATTGAGACCAGAGATTAGCCTCATGATTCAGCAGCATTTGATCTGCTGGCAGAATAAGTCAGTGGATGAAATCTGATGGTATCCCAGGTATTGCATGGTTGAGGTGGATTCCAAGCATGGGAGGATAAAGGACAAGTTGATGCTGGTTCAAATACGGAATGCGCCAAGAGCAGATCAGGCACAAACAAATGGAGGTACAATAGGTCAAAATCAGGGGAATGCCCAGGGAGGGGTCCAGAACATTCTGAATAACTCGGGACAAGGAAGAGGGTAAGGTGTGCCTATCGACCCTAAGACAGGAATAGACATTGCCACGCTAAAGAAAATGACCGCTTGCCATTTTTGCCACAAAATCGGGCATTGGAAGTGCAAGTGTCAATTAAATTCAGAAAATCAGATGCAAGAGGGAGAGCTAGTACAAGTGCCAGAATTGGTCAACACTGTGACAAGACCAAAGTCTTACAATGGGGGAGGTCAAAATAAATTAGTGCAAGTGCCACAACCTCCGAGAGTTCCGCAGAGTAATCGAGGGTACCACCAAATGCCCTTTATGGAAGCAATAGACGGACTCGATCAGGACCTGTCACAATGACGGTGCCTGAGGGGGGAGGGAGATTTACCCTGGGAGCAGTCTTAGAGGTAGACCAGAGTGGACCATATGTGGAGGCGGATGTAGGCGGTCACCCCATTGCATTCTTGATTGATACTGGTGCTACCCATTCTACTGTGAGATCTGCAGTAGTCCCAAACCTACCCCTCTTGGGAAAATCGATCCAAGTAGTAGGAGTTGCCAATAAGAAAATGACAAACCCTGTGACAGAAGAGGTACCAGTGAAGATAGGAACTTTCCAGGTTCGACACCAATTTGCAGTGTGCGACTCGAGTCCTGTCTGTTTGTTAGGACTTGATCTCTTATGTAAACTGAACTGTACCATTTATTACATGCCGAAGGGAATTGAGTTACAGACCAACGATGATGACACATTTCAAGTTAGCAAATCAGACTCACTGCACAGACATGTTTCCCGTATTTACAGTGAAAGAAATGCCGCTGGATTTGAGAGATACTGTCTCTCCATTAATCTGGGATTTCCCAGGAGAAGAAATAGGGCTGATTCGAGGAGTTGATCCAGTCCATCTACAAATCAAGCCAAATGCAGAATTTCCAAGAACGCCTCAATGCAACTTAACCCCGGAAACTGTGGCAGGGATTGCACCTGTGATTGATTCCATGATTGCACAGGGTATATTGAAGGAGATCTTAGGAAGTCTGTGCAATTCACCTATCATGGGATTGCAGAAGCAGAGCAGAAAATATTGCATAGTTCAGGATCTTAGAAAGATAAATGCCATTGTGATTTCATGTTGTTCCGTGGTACCGAATCCATCTGTGATATTGTTTCAGATCCCTTGCGAAGCTGTTTGGTTTACTAGGATTGATTTGTGCCAAGCATTTTTCTCCATCCCATTGCATGAGGAAAGCCAATTTATATTTGCTCTCTGTCTGGAGAACCGTGTCTTAACGTGGTGTCGATCCCTCAAGGGTATACTGAAAGTCCATCCATCTTCAATCAAGTTCTGAAAAAGAACCTTGAAAGCTTGATTTTGGCCCAGAATTCAGTGCCAGTGCAGTACATCGATAATCTCCTAATTTCATCGGAGACAGAAGAGGCTTGCAGGGATGATACCATTGCCCTACTGAATCACTTAGCTGAAAATGGACACAAGGTGTCGCTGAACAAGCTTCAGTACAGTTGACTGAAGCTCAGTACTTGGGTCATCGCATTGAAAAGGGCAAGAGGAGACCAGATAGAGGCAATCGTGAAAATGAATGCGCCTACTACACAAAAGGAGGTCAGGATGTTTTTGGGAATGGTTGGCGACTGCCGACAGTGGATCCCAAATTTCTCCTTGAAGGTGAAGCCCTTGCAGAAGCTGACTCATAAGGATGTGAGTGATCCGGTACCCTGGGATAACAATCGCTTGGTTGCCTTCTTGGAATGAGAGAGTGCCTTTGTCGCACTCCAGCTTTAGGAATGCCTGATTACAACAAAACGTTTTTGCTATTCTGTTGCGAAAGGGAGGGTTGTGCGCTTTCTGTACTCACCCAAACACACGGGGGTGTCCGTATACCAGGTGCCTATTTCTCAGCTACATTAGATCCTGTAGCTTCAGCGTTGCCCGGATGTCTCAAATCCATTGCTGCAACAGGTGTCAGCATTGAAAGATGTGAAAGTATTGTGATGGGTCATCCACTTACTGTATATGTTCCACACTCAGTTGAGCTTCTGATGATGAGAACTAAAACCCAGCATTTGACAAATAACAAGTTGACAAGGTATGAGCAAATCTTGTTGGCAGCGGAGAATGTCACTTTGAAACGATGTTCTATGTTAAATCCTGCTACCTTGTTACCTGTTCCAAATGCTGATGGGGAAGATTGTGAGGATTATGACTGTCTGGATGTTACTGAACTCTGTACAAAACCGAGACCCGACATTGTCGATGAACCATTGTCTGATCCTGACCAAGTCCTTTTTGTTGATAGTTCATGTTTAAGGGACAATGAGGGTCACCTGAGAGCAGCATTTGCTGTCTGCACCATTTCTGGAGTTGTGGAAGCTGTTTGTTTACAGGGAGTATGCTCCGCACAAGTGGCCGAAATCGAGGACATTTGGGCGTTCACCCAAAGAATGTTTTGTGATGGGAGGGCGAAGGACCTCTTAGCCCTTGTCAGCCTAGTGGTTGGATCTGTCAGCACAGAGGTCCTCCAAAGCAGGCTCCCCAGAACAGCACCAAGGGTGGGGTCTAGCAGTCCTGAGCCAACCAGAGGATGTACACACCAGCTTAGGGTCTAAGGAGCTCAGACCACCAGGGTGGGTGGGCATGAAGCTGCGGCTCCTGCCCACCTCATCGCAGTCCCACAGGTAGCTTGGTGTTTGGGGGGCAGTGTCCTGGTATGAGGACATGGGTACAGAGAGGTGGGACCGCCCCCACTGATGCAGGTGGTTACACCTGTGTGGTCCAATGGCGTTTGGAATTGCGGAAGGTCTCTGGTATTGTTGGTGTTTCATGAGTCCATATACTGCACTGTTTATTTATTGTGTTTTGTTATCACAAGTGCCTAATTCTTCCTGATGTGTTGCTATTATTTGACCTATATATGTTTTTTACATGAATGTGTTTATCAACATGAGTATGTTTTGACATGGCGGTAATAAAACTGTTCCACAAAGTTCACAATCTATGTGAGTTCTGTTAGTACATTGTTTGGGTTGTGTTGGGGCGCCAGCCAAAACTAAGGGTATCCAGGGCCTATGGACAGAGTGTCCCCCCATAGGGGGGTGCGGCATTTAGGACCCATGACCACTGTGACCCAGGCGCACCTTGATCCGGCGACGTGCCAGCTGATGACGACTTCCTGTCGCCTCACCTCATGAGATGCGGGGAAGGGGGATGGGAAATGCAGAGTCATGCTGAATGCGCGTCACTTCCACCCGCCACTGCCACAATGGCCAGGGGTATATAGGTGCCCCTTCCCCTGGTCTCTGCCTTTTTCCATGAGCAGAGCATTGCAGCGGCGGCGGCTTGAACGACAAACATTTTCCCACCTACCCAACCAGATGTTTATGTTTTGGTAGCGATGGGCTTACTTGTCGGTGCAGCTCGTTGACTACGGTCCGGTCCCCCCGTCCTGGATGTTACCTGACAGGGCTACCGGTGCCGTATTTAAATAATGTCCACGGTGATTGGTTTGGGTGATTGGTATGAGAAATGCATGTTTTGTCATTTTGGTCTTTTCTCAATAAAGTTTTGTCATTTTTTAAATAATTAAAAAAAAAATAAACTCATATGAAAATTAGTGTAATGTGTTTGTTAGTGCTCTAAAACTCGCTCATATTTAATTGTTAACTCCCTATTATTGTGTTTACAGAGTGTTTAAAAAAATGTTTTTATATTGTCGAGTTAACACATCTGTGACTGGGGTATGGGCCACTTTTATGTGAAGGTTCATAATTTCATGGTTAATATAACTTGTTATTAGACAGAGGTGCGCTGAATGAATCATGGGTTAATATTCATGCATTTCTTTTTGATGATTAATGGGGATAAATACATTTTATTGAGAAATACATCTTGCTTCCCTGCTTGGCTACCATTATACCAGGGCCTATGAGTTTCACTTATATTCAAGAAAATTTTTTAAAAAATGTTTTGGATTACATACTGTTGAGTTGCTCATTTTTTGAATAATTATGATTGATCAATCAACCTTCATATCTTACCAATGTCTCTTAGCTGGAGATGCGTTTGGTTGTCATGTTCTTAGTTGGTGAGCACAGGGTGTAGCTCATAATGAGGTTTGAGTTGGTCCTTACTTCGTTTTTCCAGATATATGAATTATCTAGATTTGCATTCATGGGATTTTTAAGGACTACTTGATGTACGTCAATGTTTCATTAATACATGTATTCATCTTGTTATTTGATTCCAAGGAATCTGATCATTGAGTCCATTGCGGAAAGGGACACCTTCATGTACATAAACAATCAATGGCGTTTTGCTGTTTCTATGTGTGCTGCACAACACAGCACACATAGAAACAGCAAAAACGAGGAGAAATAAAGCATTTCTCCTCATTTCACCAGGGTAAGACCAGGTTTTCCCTGGTCCTAACTTTGGTTCTGCCCCATATTTACGCCACCCTTGTAAATATGGGGCAGCATCAAAATCAAGGGGTGTTGCGGTGGAACGCGCACTGCAACACCCATTGCCCTCCCCTTTCACGCTAAGTATTGCGTGAAAGGGTGTCTTATTTACAAGGCAGCGTTAAGCCACACTAAGTGGCTTAACACTGCCTTGTAAATAAGGCAAAAAGCCAGTGTCGCCACCACAATGTCACTAAAAATGACATTCTGGTGGCGATAGGGGCTTGTAAATATGCCCCTTTGAGTCTAAAGACAGATTCCAGATTTGTTACAGTCAAGTGTATGTACTGTGGAAGTAGACTCAGTTTCCCATCTTAGTATTATCTACCTCAGGGATGTGGAGGATTTAGTTGGAAGTAATTTATACAATTTCGATACAACATGGCCATTTTTAGATAAGGAAAGAGAGATATGAAGTATGGATTGGTCATCATTCTTCATTGGGAGCTTGTTTATGCAAGCTTTTAGCTTTAGAAAGTTGTAAAATTCTATATTTTCCAAGTGAAATTGGCACTGTAAACTAGGGAATGTGTGTGGTGAGGTGTTAGAACTAAGATGTTTAATGAAAAAAATACCATGAGAATACCATTCTTCCCAATCTAGTGTAAGTCTCTCTATTTTGAGTTTTTTGTTGTGCCAAAGTGAGGCTAAGCTGGAATTCTGTGTCTGGGTATTCATTAAGGGCCAAAGTTACAAAGTTTTTTTTGCAGTTGCAAAAAAGATTTTTACAATGTACAAAAGGCAAATTGCGATTCAGTAAGTTGTTACTAAATTGCTATTTGCATTTGCTTCCAAATAATTATTCGGTATTTGGAAGGAGAGTCCCTTCCAAATTCAGAATCAGAATGATATGTATAAGGGCCAGATGTATGAAGCTTTTTCGAATCGGGCCATTTGCGAACTGAAAAAAGCATTTTCAAAAGTCCAAAGCCCTATTTGCGATTCGGTAAGCTATTGCCGAATTGTAAATTGGGTTTGCGAGTCGCTATTTGGAAGGGGCGTGCCAAGGACATCCCTTCCTAACAGCAAGTAGCACTTGTAGGTAGCAATGTTTTGCAACCGAGAATGTGGTCGCAAAACATCCGCTTTTACCACCAACTTCAAGTTGGTGGTACCCCATTTGCAAACAGAATGGAGTCCCCAAGGGACCCCTTCCCCTTTGTGAATGTGGGCACCAACATTTTTTAGGAGCAGGCAGTGGTCCCATGGACCACTGCCTACTATTAAAAAATGAAAAGGAAACTTTTCATTTTTATTTTTAAATGTATCCCATTTTCCATTAAGGCATTTCAAAATAAAAAACAGCTTTATTTAAAAAGCTGTCACAGACATGGTGGTCTGCTGACCCCAGCAGGCCACCATCCCTTCCTGTGAGTGCCAGCCATTACCAATGGGTCGCAAATTGTGACCTGTCTCATGAATATTATTGAGGCATGTCCCTTGTGAACCATTGGGAATCACAAACAGTGTAAGACACACTGTTGTACATAGCTGTTTGCGATTTCCTAATAGCGAATCGCAAAAATTCGCTATTAGGAAATAGTAAATGGAAGTCTATGTACATCTGGCCCTTAATGTTTTGCGACCAAATTCCGGTAGCAAAATAGCAATACTTTACCACCAGTTTAAAACTAGTGGTCACCCATTTGCAAAGGGGAATGGGTCTCTTGGGGACCCCTTCCCCTTTAAGAATGTTAAACAAATATTTTTTAAGCGCATACAGGGGTCCCACGGACCACTGCCTACTTTTAAAAAGTGAACCTGCAAAGTTTAATTTTTTCATTTTAAACGCATTTTGCTTTCCTTTAAGGAAAACGGGCTGTATTAAAAAAAAGATTGCTTTATTAAAACGCAATCACAGACATGGTGGTCTGGTGATCTCAGCAGGCCACCATCCCTGTGATGTCTTGGATTCCTAATGGACCGCAAATTGCGACCTACCTCATTAATATGCAAGAGGTAGGTCTATTTAAGGCCCACTAGGAATCGCTAATGAAACTCAAAAGAGTTTCATACATTAGGAATGCTGATTTCCTAATTGCGATTCAGAGAGAATCACAGTTAGAAATCGGTATTCCTAATGTTTATACACCTGGCACTATGTCGTCTATATTTGGTAATGCTTTTTTGGTGTTAAGAAAAATTTATTTTGAATGAGGGATATGTGTTTTTTCTCTGGTTATCAAAATAATGGGGTTCAGCCTTTTAAGATGAAATGTTCTATTCGTAGACAGATTGGGGAACATTTATCGTTATAAAGGAACCAGTGTATCCTTTGTTTGTATAAAAAGGCTGTTTGATATTTCCTGAAAGTTAGTTAAATTAACCTCACCTAAGTCTTTGGGAAGTTGTAGTTTATTTAAGTGATATTCTAGGACATTTTTATTTCCAAAAGAAATTGCTAATAATCTTGTTCAGCTGGTGGTGAAAAACATCCAAGAGTGTTTGGGGAAGCACACATATTAAGTAGTTTACTACAGGAGTGATCATCTTTTTTTATAGATTTGATGTGGCCCCAGCAGGACACAACTTTCAGGGACCAAGGGGCATATTAACAACAGGTAGTCACTAAACGCGCTCAGCGCGGTTTGTGCTATCGCCGGCTATCACTGGATTTATACGCCATGATAGCGCTGTATTAACAACGCTCTGCGCATTGGCGATGACAAATCCAGTGATAGCCGGCGAAAACCCCTTCAACGCAAGTATTCTGGCGAAGAATGGACAGCCATGCCGGCAGAGCTTGCTGATACGGAGGGGTGGATTAAACTTCATAATCCACCTCCCCATAGGATATTATTGCTAAGTCTGCTTTTTAGCAGACGTTAGGATCTGGCGATAACAGGGTCTCAGCGCGAGTTCAGGCAGTACTTCGCGGGTCCGCTGCCGGCTTGTTGATTTGGTGAAGCCGTGTCAGCGGGTACTGCAATGCTGTTTTACCTCCGGAACGCCTACTTTGCATCTAATTAGCGATGCAAGGCGAGGCGTTAGGAAAACAGCTGCTAACATGCGATAATGCATGTTAGCGGCGCATTGCTGATATCGCGCTATTGTCATCGCCGCTTTTCCGGCGCTACGCGCCTGGAAAGCGGCAATGATGTCCGTTGGTAATATGCCCCCAAGTCTCTAATAAATTTTAAAAAAATGTAAGAGTTAATTTTTCATTGTAATTAATAGCGTCAATGAGATTCGACGCCTCAGGATTTCGGTTGCCATGCTAGCCCAATATCGCCTAAAATGTCTTTACAGCCCAAATGGTTCACAAGTTCAACTTCTGGTTTGTCTCTATTGAGTGTGTAGCCTGCTACCTTCAAATATGCAGCTATTGTGTCAATTAGGGTACTAATAGATGGTGCAGCATCCCGAAGCATATACCTGTGATATTATCATTATGTTTGATGTCCAGCAAGAGAGGTTTCAGCGCTAAAAAAAAAGAGATGAGGGCAGCAGGTAACCTTGTCTTGTACCCTGCTGAAGGTTGAAGGATTCTGATATAATTCCCCCAACCCTGACTTTACACTGAGGTGACAAATATAAGGCCATAATCATGTTAATGAATGCATTTCCTAGGGTAAACTTATGCAGAGTGTCCTCACGGTCCAAGAGACTTTGTCAAAGGCTTTCTCTGCATTAAGAGTAATCACCACTGTTGGCAAAAATGAGGATTTAGCTTTCTCTAATACATGGCAGAGTAACCTTGTATTGTCATTAGATATGCAGTTTTCCATAAAAGCAAACACAAGGAGATGATGGACGGAGTGCTGAAACTTTTTAAACACTCACCCCCAGTCACAGATCTGGGTGGAATTCATCATCGTTCTTTAGCTCACTTTGCCACCCCAGTTCAGACACAGCTATATGCAAATTAGTCTTGACCCTGTGCCTCATGGGAACAGTCCAGCCCGAATTGCCAAGCCATGTCTTCCCTGGACCGGAAACAAGCATCCTGGGACCGGTTTCGGGGTGACACCCCTCATCAACCAGGCTAGCTTGAATCCAGTGGCAAAGTGAGCAAGGGACCCACGTCTTGGCATACCCTGCCAACTTAGGGGGAACAAAGCAAACACAAGGAGATGATTGACGGAGTGCTGAAACTTTTCAAACACTCACCCCCAGTCACAGATCTAGGTTGAATCCATCATCGTTTTTTTAGCTCACTTCGCCACCCCAGTTCAGACACAGCTATATGCAAATCAGTCTTGACCCTGTGCCTCATGGGAACAGTCCAGCCTGAACTGCCAAGCCACTGTCTCTGAACTGGGGTGGCGAAGTGAGCTAAAGAATGATGATGGATTCAACCCAGATCTGTGACTGGGGTGAGTGTTTGAAAAGTTTCAGCACTCCGTCCATCATCTCCTTGTGTTTGCTTTTTTTTTCCATATGGGTCAATTAACTGTAGTAAAAATGGTTCTAATATTTCAGTTAATATTTTAGAGTAAATTTTACAGTCAGTATTTATCAGGGAAATTTGTTTATGTTTGTGGCACTGGTGAGGTCTTTACCTTCTTTAAGTAATATCACTATAATCACTTCAGTCAGTGTGCCTGAAACATTCTTGGTTTCTTAAAAGTTTGTAAAAAAGATCTTTAAGAGACTTGTGAGGGACATAGAGAAGGTCTTATAAAATTTGGCCAATCCTAAGCTGGGGCTTTGCCTGTTTTCGTGTAAAAAAATGGCTTTTGTAACTTCTTCTGATGAGATTGGCTTGTTTAGGATATATGTGTCTGCATCATTTAATGTTGGCAGGTTAAGTTTATTCAAATGTAGATCCCACTCATCTCTTTTGATTAGTCCATCATTGGAATAAAGGTTTTCATAAAATCTTTTGAAGATCTCCACATTCTTTTGTGGGTTAGTGTGTGCTATCATTTCTCATCCATAAGGGAGGAAATAGTCTGCTAATTTTGTTTATATTTATGGTGCAAGGCCAACATTTAATCCACTTTGTAAGTTTCATACTATTTTAAACCTTTATGCTTGTTTTTTGAGACCCAACCTCTAGTGCTGAGACTTGTATTGTATTCATATTTCTTATTTATAAAAGAGTTCAGGATCATATTATCTTTGATGGTGATGTATTGGACCTCCAGTGTTGTGATATCTTTTTCTAGTTGTGTAGTTTTGGGATTACTGGCTTTGCTTTTTCTAGCACTGATACCTATCAATGTTCCTCTAATGGTTGTTTGAGATCCTCCCATCTCAGTGTCACTTGAATGTCTGTGGACTGATTCTCTTTTACGTAATTCTGGATTGTAGAGTCAATTAATGCAATTTTTTCTGAGTGGGCTAAGACTTCATCATTCAATCTCCAAAGTTTATTCTCAAATCATTGAATAGGTGTTGTCAGGTGAGGAGTAGAAAGTAAAGTCTTTTACTGTCAGGGTGTGGAAACCTTAGCTACCTTTCAAGTTGTATTTAGTAAAAGTTAAAAGATGCTTTATGGGCTTTAGGTGGACTATAACTACAGATGGAATTTCTATCTAGGATACTGTTCATCAGAAGGCTTAAGTCACCGCTTACTACTATCATTTTGTCATTAGGGATAGTTTGAAGTTCAAATGAGAGACCATTTCAAAAAGAGGGATCATTATTGTTTGGGTCGTATATGTTAATTCGGTGAACATTTTTACTTAGTGTGGCACTGAGCTATCTGCCCTCTGTATCAGTTCTGTCTGTCAGTACCTTAATGTCAGACTTTTTTAGAGATCAAATTAATAACACTATTTTTTTGCAGATGGACGGGGAGCATAGAGCTTCTACTATCCATTAGTTTCAAAGGGACATTGCTTCTTTCTCACCAATTCCAGTTTCTTGGAGCATTATAATGTCACCTTTCATTTTATAGAGATAGTCTGAAATTGTCTGTTTTGGACAAGATGGTTCAGGCCGTTGGTATTCAGGGAAATCATATTGATATTGTTCATGGGGATACCATGTCATAGTAGTTTGAAAGATTTGGTTAGCAGTATGGGGTCAAATTCCTTGTGTCATTGTGGTTTTTATGATGTAAACACTCTTGCAGAAATGTTAGTGAATATGAAATTGCAATGTAACAGGCAATAAAGACATTTGCCCAATGATAAAGAAAGGGTAAAATACAAAAACAGAAAAAAGCATCTCCCACCTTGCATTCCCTCCCCTCCCCTATCCACCCACTACCCGCCACCCACAACTGTACTGTTGAAGAATGACAATAGAGAGGAAGTTAACCTCTATCCCTACGCAGGGTAGATCATCTATCGTTATATGTGGGCAAGTCTGATAGCTGTGCAATGAACTATAACAACACAGAACAACTTAAAATAGGACTCAGCTACGCCTTCAACTTCAAATGGGCATCAAGCTATAACAGTAAAATGTTAGAAACTAGGAGCCACTGGTTGGCCATTGATGAGGTGAGGTTAGTTGGCAGTTGAAGGTATAAGCATTCAACATAGAGCTTGACATGCAAGATTTTGAAGAAACGGTCAATAAGTGAGCGGGGCTCGCCTTAGAAGTTTTGGTGGGAAGGGATCAGGCAGTAGTGTCAGCTAGATGTGGAGTTCAGGCCTCAGAGGAGCTCCTACTAGCGAAGAATTGAATTTGCCATTTTGGATTGTCCCAGAATGCTGTACAGGAGGGTTGGGGCAGGGTAGAGATATGATGTGGCTTTGTAGAATCTGCCTGGGGTACCTGGCCCCTAAAAATTCCCACTTAAAATCCCATGTGCAAAGGAGAGACTGTTGAGAAGACCCTGGACCTGGGAGGCGACGATGGAGGAAGAATGCTCAGCTGGAAGGAAGGTTCAGACATGGCATGTGGCTGATTCTGCTAGTGTGGTGACACCCTGATGATGCCAGTGGGCCTTCTTTTTATATATATATTTATATAGACATTCCTTAGTATGTATTACCTTGACAAAGCGTAACAAGTGGTTATTAATATTAATGTGGTGACACCTTGTCAAGGCCTGTAGGCTTGACTTATTTAAAATGACACCCCTTATAATGTGATGGAGCATCAGGTATAGGTGGAGTATTGTGATTAGGAGATTCAGGACCCACTAGGGGCTTAATGTGATATGATGGTTCTACCAAAGGTATTTCTATCTACCTGATGTACTTATTTGTAAATTAATATGTAGTATTTAGTACTAGTGTGTGTGTGTGTGTGTGTGTGTAATAAAAGTATTTTTCCTTTTTAAAATAAATAAATCACAGACTGGACAATAATTTATTGAGTGTTGTTTTTGCATGTCAGTGAATCAGGATTCTTAGCCCTCACCACCTCTCCTGAGTAAGCCTTGGACTGCTCTGCTTCGCTCCCCTGAGAGAGTCAATTGCTACAATGGAGTACTTGGTTCCCACTAATAATACAATGGCATACCTATTAATTTTGAAGGACTCACATCCTTCGCAACTAATAATCCAATTTATTACACTTATATTTTGGTCTTACAATACAATATAATACCTACTCTGGAATGAGTACAGGATGTAGGTCTTTGGCTGATTTTCAGCCTTTGTAAGCAAGGCAACTTTTCAGAGGTCAACTACTCTGCTGTAGCTTCCAGTGGGAGACAGAATGCATTATGGAATACTCTCTATTAATTTTAAATGCCAGCATGGGAAAACACTGGTATATCTACAGGAAAGCATCAGAATATATGACAGAGAACTTTAAAAACCTAGTGATTTAACTACCTTTACACTTCACACGATTGTGGAAGAGAGCTCGGCTGTCTGGATGCCTTGGAACCAACAGCCTTCTAACTACGCAATTGTATCAGCAGGACTAGGTTTAAACACAATTTTAAACCACATCACTTTGAAGCTGGACTTCATGAAGACAGTATGTCACAAAGTCGTGATTTGGGTATCTCACTATAGACTTGCAGGCAAAGTAGTTGGCCACTTTCTAGAGGCAACTCACTGTTATCTTGTGTGCTCTATAATTGTGCTATCAATCAACAAATCTTTGTATTAAACTTCACACATATTCAGTGGTGGCTGGCATCCACCAGGATGGAGAGGGCGGGGGCATGCGCACGGGGGAAATATTATTAAAAATAAGTAAATAAAACTTACCTAACTCGACGCGACGTCCTTGCTCTGGACCTCTCTGTCACTGCAACCGGATGTTGGAACTCCCTTGCCCAGTCCTGGCGCTGCAGCGCCAGGATTGGTGGTAGCGGCCTCACTCGGTGCTCCACAGCTCTCTGCGGGCCTGCACTGTCTCTCAACCCAGCTGTCTTAAGACAGCTCAGTTGAGAGGTTTAAAGTGCGCATGTGTGGCTGGCCGTAAAGACGGCAGTCAAAAAGGCATGCGCACTTTAAACAGTGCACAGCCAGCCCATTCTCCTCCCTGCTGTGTGACATGCTACTGTCACTCAGCAATGGCCCTGCCCCCATCCTGACGCTCAGCTTGGGATGGGGGATGAAAAATAAAATTGTAATTAATTACCATTTTATTTTTATTTTTTGGGGGGATTTTTAAGTGGGACGACGCTTCTCCTCTCTAAAGGAGGAGCCGTCCCTGCACGTATTTTGAATTCTTTTGTGAAAATAGCTATGGAATTCTGCTAAAACAGATTGTTCATAGCTTCATGATGTGTAGTAATCTGCCACTTACCTCTTCAGCAGACTGAATGTGGTTAAATTGATTACTCCTCTAAGTATATTGTGTTCTGTGCTTTCAATATAGCATTTTACAGTTAACGAAACTACAAAGTTAAATCACATGCTTCATTTGAGAAGCCAGAAAACTCATACCGGCTGTTAAGTGACTGAGCCTCCAAGCCTCACATCCTCTATTTTTGTTCATTGCTTTCTCTTTACCTTTTTCTGTTATTAGTAGACAGTAGCTAGTCAGCTTATTGCTGCTGATGCGTCTGAATCTGGTTTCAATTATCTATGTTTTGGTTTTCATTGCAACAGCTCGAAATATGCTGCAAAAGTGAGGTTTACGTTGAACAGAACAGGCATGAAAATGTGTTCAAATTCAATTTTTTGTCTGTCTTAATTTATACACAAATATGTGATAACATCAGGATTTGAAATACAAATACTGTTAACTTTGAGTGATGGAGAGTTGCGCATAAAGGTTTTTTTTATCAATATCTAGACCGTTTCCTGACTAAACTTTTGTTTTAAATTTGGCAAATGTCATGAAACTGTCTTCAAACATTTACAGTTCAGAAATTCTCAAAATGAACATTAGGGAGGGTGTAAAACTAGTGGCAAATAGAACTGCTGAAATGTTTTACACAAAAATATAACATTGTGGGATATTACTGTTCCTTTATCAGTAGGACCCTAATAACCTTGCAAGTAAAACTCATAAGTGGACTATGGAGTATTGGTTTTTAACGATTGATAATCCTAATCTTCAAAAATAAACTAGCCTCTTTTCAATACATTGTGCATGACTAAGGACCTTATTTAGAGTTTGGCGGATGGGTTACTCTGTCACAAGCGTGACAGATACCTTGTCTGAAATATTACAAGTGCCATAGGATATAATTGACTTATTATACAGAGGATGGGCTATCCATCATGTTTGTGATGGAGCAACCCGTCCGCCAAACTCTAAATCAGGGCTTAAGGGCCTGATTTTGATCCCGGCAGACAGGGTTACTCCGTCACAAACGTGACGGATATCCCATCCGCCATATTACAAGTCCATTATTTCCTATGGAACAGGTAATACCGTGGATGAGATATATCTGTCATGTTTGTGATGGAGTAACCCAGTCTCCCTAGATCGTAATCAAGCCCTAAGGGCCTAATTGAGATCTTGGCTGGACTACCATTGTCACTCCGCGGCGGAGTATCCCAGTACTTCTTTAAGCTGGCGGAGTACTGCCCGCCGTACTCAGATGTAAGCAGAGTGACTCTCCGTCCACGTCAACAGTGTTTACCGTCACGTATGCGGCTCACCGCTGCCTATGCGGTGGACTCCTCTGCTGGCGAATAGTACTCCATCTCTGTCAGAGTGGCGGGGGTTGCGCCAAGCCTATTTAGGTTTCACAGTTGTGCTTGCAGTGTTCTAGCGGCGGTTTGCTGATGGAGTGATTCTGTCGTGGGATGTGGTCAACATTGGACTATTTCTGTGGCTGTAGGTTGGATGCTAGCATCACACACCTGATGTGATTTGGCTAATTGTTTTAACCTGCATACCACACTATAAAACAATCTACATTTTAGACCATGATGCTTTGCCACTCCACTGCACCACGACATTCGGAGGGAGAAATTTGCTCATTGAAGTCAGGTTATGTTGTTGCTTTTCCCAGTTTCTTATCCCTTTTTAGGACGAGCCTAGACAGCGCTTGCACTGTCAGGTGATCTGTTGTATGTACTTTATGAGGTCTGACTCCTCCCACCTCTTTGAATTGGGTTTTGTCTGTGTCATTCAAAAATGGTAGCCTGCAAATGGCTAATGGTTGGTGCATTTTCTCACAAGTTAACTCCCATGGAGTATTGCCACGGGAACGAGCAGCAATGCACACGCTGCTTGCATGCCCTTATCTTGTTGTTTTCGTTTGTTTCTGTCTGAACACACTTTTTGGTACAAAACATGTTCAATGAGTAGTATCGGGTGCAGGTGGGAGGTGTCCACCCTTTCCCCCAAAGTGCCTTGAATAGAAGTATTTTTGGATGCATGATTCAAAGACATATTTGCACCTGAGAAACGAACTAGGAGCGCTGCAACTCCCGGTGGCTCTAGCACGAGTGGCACTCACCGTGTGAGCAGCCTGAAGCTTCCGGGGAGCAGCACCCACCCTGCAGGGATGGCTTGGAGAAGAGCCAGCATCCACAGCCAAAGCCACCCACTGCAGCCTCGCTGTGCCCGTGAGACCTCGCACACTCACTGCTGCTGTCACCGCCTCGTGCTGCTACCTCACGCTCCTACTGCTGCTTTGTTAAAGGTTGCATTTTTTTGTAATTTTGCTGCCATTTTCAATTCCTCCAGGTAGGTTATATGCCCCCTCCCGGACGGCTCTGCCCCTCCTCTGAGCCCTCCCCTACTGCCTGTGTTTGCCTCTCGAGCGCCTCTGCTGAAATTAAGTGTTAAAACTCTCTATCAAACACTTTTTTATATTAATCCCCACAGTCTTTAAATTATCTTTCTGTTGGTTTGTATACGAACTCCATTCAGCACTTCCTGGATTTATGTTACCACTGTCTGACACGGCCTTATCACTTCCTGTCTTTCAAACTGATTTTTATTGTTGAAACTCTATATTGTTGCTAATAGAACATATTTATATATTGAAAAGAATGAAGCATTTCAACAGGAAATGATGCTGGTTGACTGCTGAGCAATACCAGGATGTTATACGCTATAACTAGTTGCCATGGTGTTACCCATTGCTGCTAAAGAGCCTGTATGATTCACCAAGACCGACAGCACTGAGATGGTGCTTGACCAACCACAGTACTGATCATAAAGCAATTCACTCTAACAAAGAATTATACTTCTTAGAAGCCAGGTGCACTGAATTGATGCAGCATATGCATCAAAGGTTTCACTCATCACAAATGGTAAATTCTGCGGGAAACAGTATTAATGGGTGGTCAAGGAACACTACATTAAGGGTATGTTGCAGTTTGTCTAGTGTATACCTGAGAGCATTACACTTATTTAAAGCACTAAGACATGGCTTAAACACTCCAACTGTTGCCTTTCCTTTTTAGGTCTCGCCTAACAGTGCACATGGGCTGTTGCTGTGAGGGGTAGTGTATGCAGGAAAGGGCTTGGAGCACCACCATCAACTATCATTTCAAGGCTTGATTGTTAGTTACAGTAGCTGCATCCTAATTGGCCACCATACGTCTGACATCACTTCCTTTTGCTTTTGTGCAGCACGGACAAAATGCTAATTAATTTAATTTAATACGTGTCCCTCCACTTCTGGCACTGTATTTCTGCCTCCATTAACACTAGGTTTTTATTGTTCCATTTTGCCATTTAAGTCACTTTCTTTTAATTGTCATTTCATGTTTTTTCTTCATTGCTTTTAGCTTTGGCTTTGCATTGCTGTACTTGTGCTTCGGAGAACTTATTTTCAGCAATAACTTTTTTAGGCAAAACATTTATTTTTCGTATGCATCGGCATTTCTTCACTTTAATTTTATTGTTTCCAATCGCTACTTTTTTTCTCGCACACATCAGCAAAGCACATTGCTAAAGCCAATAGCTCTCCAAAGGTGAGACATATCAGCATTGCCAATGCTTGTTTCTTCTTGCATTTTATCACTTGTGGTTGATCAATTTGATTTCATCATATTTATTCAGATAATGGAACTGAGGAGAAATCCCTGCTTTACAGAGGGTGAATTGTTAGTCATGGTGAATGAAATCCTTATAGTAGACGACAATTATTTGGAGCCCAAGTTCAAAATACAACCATATCTCAGAAAAGGCAAATGTGGGGCAGAATAGATGACCGAGTGAATGCTGTAGCAAACAACCTGCACACACAGGAGGCAATTAGGAATAGGTGGAACGTAAAGTGGGGGAGAGTGCGTGCACTGGCCTCTACGCATCACCTGGAGGCCTAGAGGACTGGTGGTGGTTCTCCCGGCCCCCCTTTACAACTCTTTCCCTGGGAGGGGAAGGTCTTGCAGATCCTACATCAAGGATTCCCTGGTGGAGGGGAGACTGGTAAGTAATACTTGTCAATGTGCCATTAATCCTAAATGTCCTGTTTCCTTTGAAGTTAGCTGTTGCTAATGTGTTTTGCAAATTTTCTTTACATACAAACCTAAATATATCAGCAACATCTTGCTTGGCTTGTTTGTTTGAATGGATCTTGTTGTATGTAAGATAACAGTTTTCAATCTCCATTACATTTCACATGATGTTATGGTGCTTGTAAGTGTTAGTACACCAAATAACAAATAACATAACTGTGTTTCATATAGTAAATGTCTGTTCTCTTTTTACTGCAGATTTCTTCTAGGTATGTTCAAGTTACAATTTTGCTAGTATTGTGAATGTATCATTGAAATAACTACAATTACCATGATGCCTTGTTTGTTTTGTGAAAATCATATTGCAATGTAATTTTGCTCATTCTCCCTTTTCAATCAGTTTTTTTCACATATGTTAAAGTGTCTTTTATTGATAAATCTCTATTTAATGCTCTCTTTTGAAAATTGTTTGCGTTGAAGTTTTGTATGTTGTCCTTTTCTTGTCTTGTAAGTGAATTGATGTAATTAGTTGCAAGGTATGTGGATACACTGATGGCCTAGGAAATACGCAGAACCATTTTCACTGAGACACTTTAAATGAAGTACTTCATAAAGATAATTTAGAACTCCTTGAACAAAGTGGCGACAATGAAAATGCTCCTATGCCCACTTTTCAAGGAAATGAGTGCAGTTCGTGTATTGGCCACATGATACTTTCTATGCTTGATATGGAATTTCTGGGCTCTTTCTATGTGGATTCTATCAACCTTAGCAATCATTTTCCACTAACATTAATTATGAAACTAGAGATTAATCATTGTGTAGCCCCCCAGCTGGCTCCCCATATTGAGGTAGCAAGGAAGAAAGGAACAGCATTAGCCTTAAATGGTCTGGTGTTAACGAATTAGCCATTTTGGGTAACAATCTAAGTAACAATAAGGAAGACTTAATGGTATGTACAGAACTGGAGGCTGACCCTGAAGTGATGGTGGTTGCCTTTAATAAAATCACTATAGCAATTGCTGATAACTTAAAAGTTACGAGCAAGAGTACTAAGAGAAAGCATCCAGGTTGGTTTGTTTCTTCATGCTCACAAGCCAACCAAAATTTAAAAAAGGCCCTGCAGTCTGTTCTTAAAAATAGTAATAAGGTTAAAAACTTAAGGCATCTTTATATACAAGCGCTAGGCCAGAGGAAGAAGTTGCTACAAGAACAGGCATGGGCCAAATTGGACTAGGCAGCAGAGACCAGAGACTCAATACTGTTTTGAAAAAACAATTTACTCTCCATTTCTTAAGGATGATCCAGACCTAAGGGTACAGACTGTGGTTTTCTCATCCAACTGGCTTAGTCATTTTGGAAGTATTTTTAATCCAAAAAATGAAAAATGGGACATATCATAGGGAGATACAAAGCATTCAAAGTTGGCACTCCTAAATCCGGTTAGCTTCGTAGAAGTTATAACCGCTATAAAAATGTCATGGTCTCAGCAACAGCACAACCCTCAATTTAACAATGACTATGTTCCCATTCTTCCCCATCCTCTGGATAGGCACATTTATTCTCTGTATTAAAATGCTGTGTGTTCTGTTCACCCAAGTGATGCAGTAGCAACTATTGGCCCTTTCAAAAATAGACACTTAACTGTCTAGAAAAAGTAGTGAGCAGCAGAATCCTCCAGAAGGCTTCAACCTCTTGTTAACCCTGCAGGTGCACCTGTTAAACAATCAAAACAAATTACTTTTGCCAGTATGGCAGCTGCTGTAAGTTCCTGCCAATTAGCTTCAATCAACAGGACATTGCCTGAGGCTGTGTTGAACATTCCATGACCCCGACAGGTGCCTTCCTGCCAATTGGCCTCAATCACGGAAATTATCCTGTAGCAGTGTTGAGCGTTCTATGATCCCGGCAGATGCCTTCCTGCCAATTAAAATCATGTGACTCAGCTTCTAGCAACTTCCAGTGTTTTTCTCCCTTCATGTGCCCTGCATGTGGCCGTCAGTTCTATAAATAGACCGCCTTAGCCTATTAGCGTTGCTTGGTCTCTCTGCTGACCACTCACCTGTTTCCTGTGTTCGGCTCCTCTCCTGATGTTGTTCCAGCTTCCCCAGCGATCCGCTCAGCTTCAAGGTATTCTTGTTCGCAGTCGATATATGCATATATTGAAATGCTCTGAGCTCAGTAGCCTTCCTGAACAATTCCATTGCAAGGCAATATTTTAACCGCAGCATCTAATCTCCTCTGGCAGGGCTCTGTCAGACCCCAGCTATTTTCAGGACACCCCTAAAGTGTCTGCGCTATCAATCGGCTGGTTGTCCCCAAAGATTTTGATCTTGCCTAAAGAAATCTAATCCTTACAACACTGAGTCGTAGACCAGTTACAAAGCGCAAAGTCAAGAACTCATTATTTACGACTCTTAACGTCCTCTCGGACCTTGGCAAGATTTCAACCTCCAGTTAAGTAAGTTCAGAAGACACATTTATCGGAAGGACAGTCGCCGGTAGATGCTTGTTTAAGGCATGGTCCCAGCTAATGGGCTTCTTAGTATAAGGGGGAAAAAAGACTTAAAGATTGTGCGCTCACCTATTCCCTTATGCCTCACAGGTACTCCTTAACCGGTACACCACAATATCTGAGACGGGCCCTTGCGGGGTTCACTGCATTCGCCACGGAGGAGAACCACAGCATCTTGTCTTTCCAACCCCAACCCCTTTTCCCCGAGGGGTCTGTTGTCGAAACAGTGTTATAATCTGACCTCGTGCATGGGCCCCTAGGAGGAATCTGGAATTCAGCGTCGCCTCATCGGAACCACCTGGGATTCAGGTGAGTGGCTTATTACAAGAACAATCAGCAAGTGGGAAAACCCTCAGCCCAGATGGGGCCCCTGTGGATGTTTTTAAGTCCAACATAACCCTATGGGCCCCAATATTGACTCAGGTATTTAACATAATGTCACAAGGGACTATTCCGTCTACTTGGACAGAGAGTATAATTGTGCCCATTTTCAAAAAAGGGAACGGGGGAGGCTAAATGCTACCAGCCGATATCCCTCCTGAATCATCTGCAAAAGTAATGGGTAGAATCATACTGGAAAGATTGGACTTATGGGCTCAGGATAAGCAAGTGCTAATAGATACTCAGTATGGGTTTAGAAGAGACATTGGCACTACAGAGCAATGCATCAATTTTAACCTACTAAATGGTAAATATACGGAAGCAATACAGGGACATATTTATCTCTGCTTTACTGACCTGAGCAGCGCTTTGGACTTGGTAAATCACAAAAAGCTATGGAAGACCATGATTGAATTGAGTGGCCTGGTCGATATCATCTCACACCCGTCCCAGATATATGCCCGTTTAACAACACGGATACGGAATGAGCGAGAGAAGAATGTGCCCAAGCTTCATGGTTACAAGAAGCATTAGGCAAGGCTGAGTCCATGCCCCCTTCCTATTCTCATTATTTATCAATGAGGTGGACAAAATGTTACAGCAGTTAGAAGCCAATGCCCCTAGGTTCAGCTCTCGTCCTACCCCAGTGCTCCTATATACTGATGATGCAGTCCTGATTTCCAGAACTGCAAATGGCCTGCAACTACTGATCGAGAAAAATGCAGCATATATGTAGCAAAAATATTTGAAACTTAATTTGACCAAAACTTTTACTATGGTCTGTGGGAAGGGAAAAGTAAGGAAAAAAACACATTATGTGAATGGGTCACAAATTGGAGGAGGTGCAAAGCTTTTCTTACTTAGGTGTACTCTTCTCACATCTTGGTTCCTTTGGTCCCTATATAAGAACTGCAAAGCTAAAACCTGCTAGATCAATCGTGGCCTTGCTTAGATTCTCCAGTAAGATTGGTAACAAACTGATAAGGGAATTGACCCTGCTATATTGGAGTAAATGTATCCCTACTTCTACATATGGGGCCACTGTGTGGGGCATGGCTAAGACTTCAACCTTATAATCGCAGGAAAATCAATTCCTATTAGGCCTAGGCGTAAAACTCTGCTCTGCTCGCGTGGTTTGCAGAGTTTGGCAACTAAGCATTCCGCGTAGAACGCAGAGTTACCAATAAGTTCCGCAACGGAGCAATGCTTTTTTTGTTAGCGCACTGAAGATGTCCTTTCACGCGCCCGTGATTGACTTGCCGGGCGCTCGCGATCGTCCATGAGATTTCAGATCCATTCAGGAGCACCACAAGATTTGCTAGCCGCCCGCATGCTCCTGCAAGATTATGCGGTCGCCAACATGTCATTCAGGCGCACCAGCTACTTCCAGCGGATGTTTCTGATGTACACGATCTCAAACACGCAGGATCTAAAGCGGCTGCAATCTGGGGAAGATTCTCTTCTTGAGAAGCATCAAAATCTTCCAGAAATGAAAATTTGGAATCAGAAACCTCCTCAAATGGATGGTTGGCGTTGCTTTTTTTTGTGGGGAGTCCTTTTATAACTTATTTTCCAACAGGAAGGAAGTGAACCCAGAGACTCCAATTCCTTGTTACCGTCCAGCAGGCCCCTCCCAGTGCTTTGTCCCTCTCCTGGTCACTTTTCTTTGGGATTTGGAGCTGGAAGGATCGCTCTCCTTGTCTGCTGCATATATACCATTGAATATAAAGACTTTGCATTTGAGATTTCACAAGTAAGTTGAAAAACTAATGTACAAGGGTGATGTTTGTTTGATTGGGGGCATGCACCTGGATTTAATGTAACTTTTAATCAATTTTTAAAATTTATTGTGGTGGGTGGCCTGCAGTTTCAGTAGGGGCCTAGTTATTTTTTGCATGTCATTTTTCTTCTTTTATAAAGGAAAAATGTTGCACAGTTTACTACATTTTCTCTATGATTTTTAATAAATTTGCAAAATTGATTTAATTCACTATGTGGCCAAGTCTGCCAATGGGCCTTCCAGCCAGAAGGCCTACTGCTAATCATGGGTGTATGAAAAAACTGTTTCTGTGGTGTTTGTTGAATTTAAACATCATTTAGGCCATGGATGGCACTGGATTTAAATACAAAATGTGTTTTTTTGTGGTATTTCGCATTTTTTTCCCCTGCATAGGTGGGTTAATACCTTTGGAGGGTGTGTGTTGTTGTAAACATTTCTAGCCCTGTTAATTTTTGTTTTTGGCATTTCTGAATTAATGCTGTGTTCTCTGTGTTACCAATGCCTCCTATGCCTGGCTGGTGTGTGTGTGTTTGCCATAGACCACCATTTGCCTTTGTGCCCCATGCCATGTGGCCAGGAGCCATTTTATATAGTCGGTGTCCACAGACCTGCATGTGTTCTTTGTGTTTCAGGTCATCTGCATCTTGTTGTGACCATGTGGCTGGCAGAAATTTTGCGCAGCCAGCCAGTGTGCTTTCCCCTTAGGCCATGCCTTCTTGCTGGTTGTTGTTGTTGTGACCATGTGGCTGGCGGCCATTTTGTGTAGGCAGCCAGTGTGGCCCTTTGCCATAGGCCTGGATGTCTTCTTTGTTGTGGCCATGCCTTCTTGCTGGTTGTTGTTGTTGTGACCATGTGGTCGGTGCCCATTTTGTGTAACCAGCCAGTGTGCTTTCCCCATAGGCCTGCATGTGTTTTTTGTTTTCCAGGCCACCTGCTTGTTGTTGTGACCATGAGGCTGGCTGTCATTTTGCATAGGAAGTCAGTGTGGCACTTTGGCATAGACCTGCATGTCTTCTTTGTTGTGGCCATGCCTTCTTGCTGGTTGTTGTTGTGACCATATGGCTGGCGGCCTTTTTGCGAAGGCAGTCAGTGTGCATTTGCCATAGGCCTGCATGTGTTCTTTGTTTTTACAGGTCTCCTGCATTGCATTTAAGTTACCTGTACTAATTTCTTCGTTTCCTTTTCCTCCTATAACAGAATTATGATGGTTGGATGCTCACTGCCCAGATGAATGTTGTCCTTGTGTAGTGTTTGTCTTTGTCAAACCTTTCCCCAAATCCCCCTTTGGTCGGTCGGTTGCGGTCCTCCGGACATCTGCCCCTGCGGTCTGCCCAACACACTGCGATGCGGTGGGCCGAGGCATTGAGTGGAGGGACCGTCCGCTGCTGTTCCAACAGGCTCAAGGAGCCCATCAGAGCATCGGAAAAAATCACAATCCCATTATGACGGCGGAGCCAACCTCAGCTCCGCCGTCGGGATTATGATATCACTTTCCGACAGCCTTTCTATGTTGGCCTTTCCGACATGAAAATGCTGTCAGAAAGTGACTTTGGGGGCCCCTAGCAGCGCCCATATCTCCCCTCGGCCTCCGCTATGGGCCTACATCCCTCCATCGTGTGGCAGGCACCGCAAGGTACCTGCCACACAGTGCAGGGATGTTTACAAACATCCATTTTTCAATGGCAGCTTGTGCTACGGGCCTTCTCCACCCACCATTGAAAAATGTATGTTTCCGACCGTCCATAGGGCGGTCGCATCCAAATTATGTGGGCGGAACTGCCGATCTATGGTCGGGCGGTTCCAATCTGCAATGGTGTCAGGCGCAGGCAAGTCCGCCCGATATCATAATCAGGCCCTAAGTATGCATTTTTCAATACATAGATGGACAAATGCATACACATCACTGGGAACTTGCGTTCACAGTAAGATCTACTAAAAAAAAAGGCTCTAAGAAGTGAGAGAGAAGGTGCTAACTCACTAATGCTAACTACCGCTATCTTAGTGACAGGACAAAGGAGTCTCAATCAATCAATCAATCAATCAGGGTATTTTAAGCGCGCTACTCACCCCTGAGGGTCTCAAGGCACTGAGGGGGGGGGTTCAGCAGATCCATTCAGCCGGAGAGCCAGGTCTTGAGAGTCTTCCTGAAGGTGTTCAGGGAGGGGGCGTGCCTGATGTCTGCCGGGAGCTCGTTCCAAGTTTTGGCCGCGATGTGGGAGAAGAATCTTCCACCTGCTCTGGCTCTGTGGATGCGCGGGGTTTCGGCCAGTGCGAGGTTGGAAGATCGGAGGTTCCTTTTGGGTACGTGGACGTTCACTCTGTTGTTGAGGTATTCGGGTCCGGTGTTGTGTAGGCATTTGTAGGCATGGGTGAGGATTTTGAAGGTGACTCTTTCCTCCACAGGGAGCCAGTGGAGCCCTCGTAGGTGTTGGCTGATGTGTTCGTGCCGGGGGGGTGCCAAGGACGAGTCTGGCGGCGGTGTTCTGTATCTTTTGGAGTTTGCGGAGTAGGGACTTGTTTATGCCGGCGTAGAGTGCGTTTCCATAGTTCAGTCTGCTGGTGATGAGTGCGTGGGTGACTGTCTTCCTTGACTCAGGGGGATCCACTTGAAAGTCTTGCAGAGTATTCAGAGGGTGTGGAAGCAGCTGGAGGTGACGGCGTTGACCTGTCGGTTCATGGTGAGGGATGAGTCGAGTATGATGCTGAGGTTTTTGTCGTGGTCCGAGGGGGTTTTGGGCTTCCGAGGGGGGTTGGCCACCAGGTGTTGTCCCATGCTGAGGGGGTGGTTCAAAGGACGAGGACTTCCGTCTTCTCAGCGTTGAGCTTAAGGCAGCTGTTGGTCATCCAGACTGCTACTTCCTGCATCCCTTTTTGGAAGTTGAGTCAGGCGGTGGCGGGGTGTTTAGTGAGGGAGAGGATGAGCTGGGTGTTGTCGGCGTAGGATACGATGTTGAGGCCGTGTTGTCGGATGATGGCGGCGAGGGGGGCCATGTAGACGTTGAAGAGGGTTGGGCTCAGTGACGACCCCTCTGGGACTCCACATGTGATATACGTGGGGTCGGAAAGGAAGGGTGGCAGTCTGATTCTTTGGCTTCTTCCGGTGAGGAATGATCGGATCCAGTCTAGGGCTGTTCCTTGTATGCCGGCGTCATGTAGTCTGGTGATGAGTGTACGGTGGGAGACGGTGTCGAAGGCTGCTGATAGGTTGAGTAGGATGAGGGCTGCGGAGTGTCCTTGGTCCAGGAGGGTGCGGATGTCATCCGTGGCAGTGAGTAGGGCGGTCTCGGTGCTGTGGTTGCTCCGGAATCCGGATTGGGATGGGTCGAGGACGGCATTGTCTTCAATGAATCCTGTCAGTTCCCTGTTGACTGTTTTCTCTGCCACTTTGGCTGTGAAGGGGAGGAGCGAGATGGGCCGGTAGTTCTTGAGGTCGGTGGGGTCAGCTGTGGGCTTCTTGAGCAGGGGCCTGACTTCTGCGCATTTCCAGTCGTCTGGGAAGGGGCCTGTTTTGAAGGTGGTGTTGATGATGTGTTGTAATTTGGGCGCGATGGTGGTGGTGGCTCTGTGGTAGCTGTGAGGGGGGCAGGGGTACGTGGGGGCCCCTGAGTGGATGCCTTTCATGGTCGAGGTGGTGTCTTCGGCTGTGATCGGAGTCCAGGTGGAGATAGTGGGCTGGCTGTGGCGTCTGGTGGGTGGGCCGGCTGTGGCGTCTGGTGGGTGGTTGGCGAAGTTGTCGTAGAGGTTTTTGATCTTGAGGTGGAAGAAGGTTCCGAGCTTGTTGCAGAGGTCTTGGGACGGGGTGATGTCTGTGGCTTCGCTGCGGAGGTTGGTGAATTCCTGAATAACCCTGGGCGAAGTACTACGCTACGCTCGCGTAGTTTGCGAAGTTTGCGCTACTTCGCACTACGCGAATTGCACGTAGCACAGTGCAAACACGCGTAGCGTAGCGGTAATTTTTTGGTTGCTCGCGGTCCTCAACGTCAAGTTGGTGACCGCGAGCAAGCAAAATGACATCCCGGCGAGACTTCTTCCTCGTTCGCGAGATTCTCAACGCGGGGAGGTCAGGTTTCTCATTGCGAGTGGTCGCGTATGCTCGCAACCGCTCGCGATGAGAAACTACCAGTCCGCGTTGAGAAAGCTGCCGCTCGAGTAGAAATCTACTCGAGCGGCAGAAAACGACCGCTTGCACTGTGCAAGATGCGGTTTGCACTGATTGCACAGTGCGGACAAGCATCCGGCACTGTGCAATCAGTGCAAACAGCATTTTGCACAGTGCACTACGCAGTTCGCGTAGGTATGCGTAGCTCGCATAGTGCGAAGTGCACTTCGCGTAGCTACGCGTAGCACTACTACGCGAACTACGCCCAGGGTTATTCCTGAATGATGGTGAAGAGTTCCTTGGAGTTGTTGGAGTTTGCGAGGATTTTGTGGGGGATGAAAGTCCTTTTGGTGGTTCTGATTTGGTTGTGGTAGTCCATCATGGTGTCCTTGTAGGTGGTGTGGTTTTCGGGTGTCTTGGCATTTCTGCAGTTCTTCTCCAGGCGTCTGCAGGTGCGTCTGGCTTCTTGGAGATCGGTGGTGAATCAGGCGGCTTTCCTGGGACGCTGTTTGTCGGTTTTGCGTAGCAGGGCGAGTTTGTCTGCGCAGTTGGCGATCCAGGTGTGGAGTTCTCTGGCTGCGGCGTTGGCATCGGATGCCGGGGTGTGGATGTCTCGGGTAAGGGTGGTGTTGAGTTGCTCGTCTGCGATCTTGCTCCAGTTCCTTCGTGGTGGGCATGGGGCTGGTTTGGGTGCCTTGGGTTTGTCGACGGTGAAGTGTACGCAGTGGTGGTCGGTCCATGGGGGTTGCATTGTGTGGCTGAAGTGGATGCTGTTTCCTGCTGCGAAGATGGGGTCGAGGGTGTGTCCTGCCCTGTGTGTCGGTGTGGTGACGAGTTGGTTGAGTCCGATGTTGGCGAGGTTGTCCTGAAGGGTGGTGGAGTTGGGGTCGCTGGTTTTGTTGAGGTGGAAGTTCAGGTCACCGATGAGTATGTAGTTCATTGAGGCTATGGTGTGGGGTGTGATGAGGTCAGTGATGGTGGTGGCGAAGGGGGCCCAGGGGCTCTGTAGACGAGGGTTCCGCAGAGCGTGGAGTTGGGGCTGGTCTGGATCTGGAAGTGCAGGTGTTTGGCGGCGGGGAAAGTTTCGCTGGAGGTGGTGAGGCGAAGGGTGTTCTTGTGGGCGATGGCGAGGCCCCCTCCCGGGTGGTTGGGGCGGTCCTTCCTCTGGATCTTGTATCCTTCCGGGATGGCGGTGTTGATGTCGGGGCTGGAGGAGGCGTTGGTCCAGGTCTCCGTGAAGAAGGCAATGTCTGGCGAGAGAGAATCGAGTAGGTTCCAGATCTCCACGGCGTGTTTGTGCATGGAGCGCACGGTGAGGAGGATGCATCTGAGGGCGTCGCTGGTGTTGGTTTTGGTGGTGCTGGAGGCAGGGTTGGTGGTGAAGGTGAAGGTCTGGTGGCAGTGGAGGCAGGAGAACTGGCCGTGAGTCGTGACCGGCGTGGCCTGTTGGCAGTCTCTGAGTCTTCCGGGGTTGAGTGCGTGGAGGACGGCTGAGTTGTAGCGGTGGGTGGTGCGAGATGCAGGGTCCCTGGCGCTGGTCGCGGTCGGGTCACGGACGGGCTTGCCTTTGGCATGCCTTCGGCGCACTGGCAGCGCGCCCGCTGCGCGGCCGAGCAGCGGCCTCCATTAAGTAGGGGAGGCGGGAGGCGGGAAGGTGGGAAGCGGTGATCGGGAGATGGGCGGGGCCTAACGGGCACCGAAACAGAGAGAAAAACAAATAAGGCAAACACTGGGGCTTGAAATAAAAAAACACGGAGCAGAGAGGGAAACAACAATACAAATACAATAATGCAGGCACTAGGACTGAGATAACAAGAAAACACTGCCAAGGCAATCCGGCACAGAGAGCGGGTCGAGAGTGGTCTCGAACCCTGTTCTCCTAGGTCAGTGGTGGTGGCAGCCAGACGGAGCTGCGTGGAGGGAGAGCGGTTCCCAGGCCAGGAGGTCAGGGCACTCGCTCGCTCCTCTGTGCAGCGGCCTCCATTAAGTCGGGGAGGGGGGAGGCGGGAAGGCAGGAAGGCGGGAAGTGGCGATCGGGAGGTGGGCGGGGCCTAACGGGCCCCAAAACAGAGAGGAAAACAAATAAGGCAAACACTGGGGCTTGAAATAAAAAAACACGGAGCAGAGAGGGAAACAACAATACAAATACAATAGTGTAGGCACTAGGACTGAGCTAACAAGAAAATACTGCCATGGCAATCCGGCACAGAGAGCGGGTCGAGAGCGGTCTCGAACCCTGTTCTCCTAGGTCGGCGGCGGTGGCGGCCAGACGGAGCTGCGTGGAGGGAGAGCGGTTCCCAGACCAGTCTCTGCATTACTTCTTAAATAATCAGCCCAAGTGAGCGACAACAAGTTTGATTAGGTAGCGTTGAGCACCTGTCTAGAATAACGATCACATAATATTTGTAAACTTAACTAACCTGTGTGTGAGCAGCATGCTTGTTATTTGGGAAAGAAATATTAGCATAAAACACAAGTAATAATATTAATAATAATTACTCACTGAGCCCTGCGACCTCAACACCTAGCAGGTCCGGCAGGTCCTGGTCTAGGTCCGGGACATCAGACCACCAGTGTGTCAGCTGTTGCAGGGTGCACCGATGCCAGAGCAGTGGCACACAGTTCGGCACACTCTCCCACTGTGCTGATGCTCCTGGAGTCCATTACCACTACTAGGCCTGTCGCCTGCTGGCAAGGTGGAGGGGAGGTGGTGCTGGACATAAAGTACCAATGCTGTCACCTCAACCTCTGAAAATAAGGCACGGGGCTGCACCCCTTCCTGGCGCCAACTTCTGCAAGGAAGGCGGATACTTTTTGCCTAACTTTTGGCGCCCTGCTCTGCCATGGCGCTGGGGGGAAAGAGAGAAAAAAAAGAAACAGGAAAAAGAAGGAAGGAAGGTAAAAAAAGGAAGTAAAGCAAAAAAATAAAAAAGTACACAATGCAAGCAAAAGCAAAAGAAATTGAAAAACTGTAAAAAACACACACACAAAGACAAAAGGTAAGATAATAAATAAAAATGCAGGGAAAATAAGTTTTAGAAGGAAAGGATTAAATAGATTCAGAAAGCATTGAAGAAGTAGGCCCCAGCACCATAAACAGACTGAAAACAAGATGGCCGCGCCCATGCGGACTGCATGGCACAGTTCATGTGAGAACAGTTTGCTTTGATGTATACGTAAATGGCACGTGAACAGGGAACTCTGCCCACTTGCAGAACTCCACGTAGAGCGGCAGAGTTTTCTTTCCACTTCTCAGAATTCCACGTGGCGCAGCTACACAAACTCCGCACGGGGCTAGTTCCTATGCAGGCTTTTGGATGTCCCTCACTCTGTGCCATCACTTATCACCCACAGAGAATTAGATATGCCCTATCTTGAAGATACAATTTTTCTGAATACGATCACTTGTTGGAAAGACATCTGGAGCAAGTCAGGGTCAAAATTCTCTGAAAATGTTATATATCATTGCCTTCTGCTCGAACACCACAAAAGATCTCATAGTTAGCTATGTCAATGGGTTGTTAAAAGAATTACATGAAGACGTCTCTGTAACAAATCCTGCTAACATCTTACGTTTCAGTAAAAAGTAGCTGTATCGCGATACATGCAAGGCCCGGTTCACCAGGACGTGCAAGGGCACCTGACAATGGTAATGAATACTCAGCAGACATTTTATCTCACAAGATTGCGTTGGGCATCCTACACCAGCTCGTAGCATTCCCAAAAAAGGGTGCATGTACAAAAAACATACCCAAATTCCCTTGCGATGGGATAGCTACGCAATCAACCATCCATCTGATGCGGTTCTGTGGATTTGACAAAGATAACAGGAAGTGTCTGTTGCACCCCTATTTTTAATTGGAGAAACTCATTTTTCACCAGGATGTTTTAAATTTTCTGTTTAATCTAGAGAATTATGTGATCTGTTGCACTATTTCTACTTTCATCATGATTGTAATAGATAGAAGAAAAACCTTGACACTCCTAGATAATATAAGATACAATCAAGATTAAACAAGTCAATGGGTCAGTGTCTCTATAGAGCTGGGTGTTTTCCCCTACGCTAAAATTCTTAAAATGTGGTGCTCTTTGACCTGTTTCTATTGCATTGCATGTTTTAAAAAGTTTATGTTTACATTTTTACTGACGTCAGAAATTATGTGTTTTAAAATGTTATGCTTACATTTCTACTGAAGTTAGACATGATGCATTATGGTTAAAAATATATTTTTATTAATATTTTTTATGAATATCCTATGTGTCTTTTGCACAAGCATTGCTTGCACTATTGATTAATATCCCACTTTAACAAAATTGCAAAACGTTCGCAATATGATTAGGAAATGCTGCTTTTTATTGAACTTCTGTGTATGAAATGCATTCTTTTATCTCTTTTATGGATCTTTCAAATCCAAATAAAGATAATTTGATTGATTGATTGAATTACTTTTCCCTTTTTTGTTTCTTTTTTGGTTTACATCCTGTTTCAGTTTATTTGGCTTTGTTTAATAAAAGCAAGACTAACAAAGTCAAAGACTGGTGTTGTGGTCCTGTTCTGTTTTTTTATGCATTTTATTCCATCCATCATACATTTTTAAATGCAAACAATCAAATGAAATTTTTTTATGAATTGCAAGTAGGTAATGTTTCAAAATTCAAATATCAAAAACTCATCAAGTAGTATTTTATTATATTTGAAAAATATTGGTCTGTCAAATGTTTCTTAAACATAACAAAGAATACATCACACACTCAGTGCCATTTTTACATTTCTAGTTCCACACCTTTCCACCATGGAAGAAGGGGATATAATCAAAACAATCAGATTCAATAGGCAAAATATTACTGAATCATGTCCTCAACTGGAGCCACATATTCTGAATCACAATACGAACTGCACAACAATAGCACCAATAGTCATAAATCCTGGCAGTCCACAATTTGGTGGCCACAGGACCATTCCAATACACTGTTGTAGTATCTGGGGGGATGTCACAACCTACTTTAAGTGGTGTACTATAAAAAGTTGGTTCTACAATGATGAGACACATCAACAGCTTCATACACTTAACACAAAATGAGCATTTTGCCAATGTAAAGGGAGATTAGTATGCTATGGCTTGACTACCACATGTGGTTAGAGCAAATCAAGCAGCACATATTGACTTAGTGTTAACATTCAACAGAAAACAAGTCTAATGCAATATTACAAACTTCCATTCAATCACTGTGCATGTTGTTTCAGTAAAAGATATGTACACCCAGAGTCTGTGTATGTCTTCCACAGGATCTACCCATGTTCCCTTTGTACTTTGCAACAGTGGCATATAACTGCAAATGTCACAACCTTGAAATGTCAAAATGAATGACATGGTGAATGGTCTTAAAATTAAGAAAAACAAAAGGTTTTATTAAATTTCAATACAAAATAGACACCTTACTAATAAATATATTTGAGAACACATTTTCTAAGAACAATCAAAGATGAAGAATGCAAATGAACATAGTAGTCAATGCGTCAAGACTTTGACCAACAAACATCTTTGCCCTGGATTTCACTTTACTTAACCTTTCATAAAAATGTCCCTCACAGAATTTTATCCTCATTACATTAAAAGTTGGTTTAACATTTCATAAAATAAAAAGCAATGATATACTTACACTCATATGAAGAAGTTGTCAATAACATCTTGACATACGTCAATTCCTTCCTCTTCACCACTATCATCTTCATTTGGCATTTCAACATCCTCACTCGGTGGCTATTCCTGTTCTTCTTCATCTGCAATGCATGGGATGTTCCGTCGGTGGGCAATGTTGTGTAACATTCAGCATGCCATGGTGATTTTGCACACCTTATTGGATGAGTAGAGGAGGGCTCTACCAGTCTTGTCCACACATAGAAATCGGGCCTCCGTGTTCTTCCAAGGGCCTCGTTGAAGTGGGATTCCCCTGGTGTCATTTGATTCCTCTGCAGTGCTAACAACCATGGTCAGTTAGGTTAAGCTGAGTCTCCTATATGTGATGGAAAAAAATAGCAAAAAATTGTAATACAATTTTGGATCATTACACTTTACAATAACCAAACAATATGTAGATAGTACTTACCAACAAGCCAGGCCCTCTCAGATCCAAGTTGTGACATTTGCAGAGGTATGCTTCTGGTCCATAGTACAAAGCAATCATATTTTGATTGAGGAAAAAACGCACACACGTGTGTTATGTACAAATCTGGTAAGCAAATAACTTGCACATAAATTGAATGGAAGTTCTTTCGATTGCAATGCACTTGTTCTCTCGCATGTGGTGGCACTAAGGCAATATGTGTCCCATCAATTGCACCAACCACATGTGGTAGGCGGCCCAAGGCATAAAAATCCCCCTTCACATTGGCAAAATCCTGGTTTGTAGGAAACGGAAAGAACCTGTTGATGTGTCTCATGACTGAAGAAAGAACTTCTTGTAGCACACCACTGAAAGTTGGTTGTGACATTCCAACAGATACTGCCACAGTGTATTGGAATGATCCTGTGGCCTTAAAATGCAGTACTGGCATTATTTTGACTATTGGTGGTATTGATGTGGGAATCATATTGTGAGGCTAAAGACCTGGCTGCAGCTGATGACATAAATCAAGAATTGTTTGCCTAGTCAATCTGAATGTTTTAGTAATATCCGATTCTTCCATGGTGGCAAGGTCGGAAATGATCGGAACACTTGAGGCTGTCGTCTCCTCACTCTCCCTGGGTTCATATGCCTGCATTTAAAAATAAAAAATTGTTGTAAATGTTTGCTAACATATTTTCAAATTAAACCACACTTCACATCTAGTTTTCAATACATACAATCTTTTTAATACATAATTATACATAACCATGTGATATTTAGTATAGTATTGTGTTATGCCAATACAGACAAACAACAAATCACAAAACAATTATTTTTTCTTTCATTTCTTGTATCAATGCAGTTCAACACCCATCAGAAAAAGGAGATATGGAAGTCCATCGCCAAGAAGTTGTAGACCCTGGGGGTCTACAAACGGCGCAGCATTCACTGTCGGAAAAGGTTCGAGGACCTACGATGCTGGACCAAGAAGTCATCAGAAGTACAGCTCTGCAAGTTCTGCCAATGTGGGAAGCACGAGTATCGCACCCTGACTCCCCTAATGGCCCGCATTCTTGCGGTGGCCTATCCAGACCTTGATGTGCAGTTGAGAGCCCAACAGCAGCATCAAGGGGGTAAGTTCTAGTGTGAGTTGAACATGTTAAATAACTAATTTGTGTTACAGCAACTCATTTTGTCATCAACATTAAGGTTGGCACATGTCAAACACAAAAGAAGAGTTCTTGAAAGTGTAAGTTTTGCACAAGGTGTATGATGATATGTTTTGTATATGAATTTGTGGAAAAGGATACTACCTGATTTCTGTTCACTACCAAAGGACTGGTTTCAGCAGACACATGCCTGCCTAAATGCCTATACCACAAATATACATCAGGTTGCTTATGTTTCAGGGACAGTTGTACCAAACAGGCCACTAGTCTTTGTTGTGTCAGGTGTGATGTTATTATGAATGATGTAAGGTTAGCCCTATTTATTATATGTGACATGGCATAAAATGTACTTATGAAACAGTGGATGTTCCAAACCCCATATTAGTAAGTAGATTATACACAAATAAGAGTGAGAAAGTGAGCCAAAATGTCTAATAACATCAGAATAAATGGTTTAATTTTAGATTGAAAATATATCCCAAATGTGTTTTGATTACAAAATACTATTTCAGTCATGTTAAAAGTGATAGATTTACATGATGTCTTACTCCTTCACAAATGTGCATGTACGCTAGTCAGTTTTTAGGAAAATATTTGTGAGAGGCATACAATCTTTTTTGAACAACACAGACAGGAATGTGTACACATTGGTGACAGAGTAACACATACCCAAAACCCTTTTCAATGTCCTTTGTTCTGTCCAGATTATAAATCAATGATGGAGAAAAACTGGATACTTAAAGGGACTTTTGCAGATGGAATGTTCCACCACATATATATTGGAGTATCCCATCTGGAAAAGGCCCAAATCATGATCCACTAGGCCAATGTAGGAATGCATTAGGGTGTAATATGTTGCATGTCATGAATTACATTTGAATATTTAATGTAAAATTTATATCAGTGTATGTAATATTTTTGGCTAAAGCGAAAGCCTGCATATTTTGTTAAACAATTTCACCATGGTAAAACAAAGTTCAAATAGCTAGAGATATTAAGGAGTCAAATGTGAGAATGTTTTTGCTTTGTACAGAAGTGGATTAGAAATGTATCAAAGCCTATGTATTTACTTATGCTGTAGAAGTCATTTGTCAATACATCAAACAATATTTTTCTTAATTTCTTCAACAGCATAGGTATTTACATAATGTGTGATACATTGATAAGCTACTTCAGTACAGAATCCATATAATATGTTTTTACATTTGAAATATACTTTAGTTACTTAAAGTAAGTGTTACCATTGTCAAATGCCCAAACAAAGGAAACTGCCTTTCAGTTTATATAAATATTGGTACAACATTGCAGTATTTGTCGACACACATTGATTCATAATTTACTTTTTGTGAATGAAAATAATGCAGAATATTTGGGCTTATAAACACATTGTAGAAAGTTATTTTTGGTTGATATCCTTTTTGGTGACAAGTTCAGTATTCTAAACAACAAAGCCCAACCACTCAGAGGTGTTAAACAGTTCCTGGAGAGAATTTAAAATAAATAAGAGACAAGATCATACATGATCTAAGCTATCATGGGTAATAACAAAACTGTGACATAATGGTTTCTGAAAATCTTTCCTACATACATGAGCTTATGATAATGTAGAACCAAAGTTTCAGAGCCTTGACGCAGGTGAAATATGCAAACTTGGAAAATGTATTGTGATCAAACTTCATGATCAGTTCTATTTACACAGATACAATAAAACTATTGTATGTATCTTTACAGCATCTTCAGCAGTAGGCGAAGAGGACCTTGGCCACGTAGGTGGGGAAGCAGCTGGCCACTGTGATTCGGGTGCTGAGATCACCGACACCGAGGGACCCAGTGGCACGGAGGATGAGGGGACTGTAACGGAGGGCACCAGCTCAACATCATCATCTTCAGAGACCTCCACAAGTGAGCAGTCCCTAGTGGTGGCAGACCCGACAGGAACTCTACCAACTGAATCTTTGTCCACCACCCAGGGAACCATGTCCACCCTCCCTCTTGCTCCCCCTAGGTGGCCAAACCTGCCCCCCCCTAAAAGTAGTTGTGTCTCCTTTGTTGCAGGCACCTCACCCCCTGCCCCTGTTACCCTGGCTGTGCTAATTGAGGAGGCTATTTACCTCCTACAGAACATCTCTGTAGGCTTGACTGCACTCCTGAATGTCATCCAGGGGCTTAGTTGCAACATGCAACAAATGGTAGCTTACCTGGAAGGCATTAATAGTGCTATGTCTGGCCTGCAGAGAGCATTCACAGGCCTAGCCTCCTCACTCACGGCAACCTCCCAACTAGCCCAACCTTGTGCCCCCAACTCAGGCCCCTTCCCTATCCCAATTCCCTATTCCCAGCCCTGTCCCAAGCACACTCACTCCTTTGTATGCACCTAGTCCAACACACACAAGCAGCATACCCACACAAACACACCAAAAGCCACAGGCACACACCCAAACAACATAGAGACACCACCACCACCACTGCCACCACCAGCACACCCATACCCACCTCACCCACTACCACACCAGCCACCCCCACCACCACCACCACACCCACATGCACCACCACCAGCATACCCACAGACACCATACCCACATGCACCACCACCAGCACCACCCCTACCACCATACCCACATGCACCACCACCAGCACACCCAGATCCACCACATCCACCACCACACCAACATGCACCACCACCATCACCAGCACACCCACAGACACCCCCCACCACACCCACATGCACCACCACATCAACAAGCTCTGCAACCACACCCAGCACCTCATTCACATGCACACATACATTAGAAACAACAACAACAAAACACAAACGCCCACACTCACCCGAACAACATACACCTAGGAAGAAACACACACCAAAACGTACACGACATATACCAGACCCACATGCACCTGCAACCTTAGTGGACACACATGCATCACCCACTGCCACTCCCTCTACTTCCCAAACCCAACTCCCTCCCCACCACCCTACCCTTTTTCCCCCTTGAAGATATATTATTTTCCCTTGGTTTGACCCCTTCCAAACACCAGCCCGTCACCCCTCCCAAATGCCAAGCCACCTCTTCCAAAACCCACGCCACTCTTCCCATACCCAAGACCACCCCTGGGGCAATTGTTTGATTACTAGCAATCTTTCTGACTAAACTGTGAAGTGCATATTTTTATTTACCATTATGGCAGGAAAAACAACATATTTTTGGGATGTTTTCTTTGTTAAGTGCATACACTGGTTAAAATAGTATGGTGTGCCTAATTGTATTTAGGTGCAGCCATTCATCACGATAATGGACACTTGCACCAACAAATATATGTTTGATTTTTTTTTTTGAAGTGTTACTACAACTGTGTTTATTTTGCCTTGGTTGCTGATAAGAATAAACACATGCATTACACCTTAAACAAATAAAGTGACTATTGAATTTGGATACAATACAGTACTTGCACTTGTCTAGTGCAATTTCCATATCATGTTACATTGTACTTATCCCAATGATGTGTAATGCATATATTTTTAATTTGACAATTTTCTAAATGTATTTAAACACACTTGCTGTATGGTGACTTTTTGATTTTTTGATTGATATCCTTTTTTGTGCAAATGTCCATTTTTCTGAAGGCAGCTCTCACCAAATTTAGAAATACAATGTAATCATGCAGGTGGGTTTCTTTAAATTTCATAAACGTCAACATTACTGTTAGAAATGGGATCTCTGGTTGGCTAAGGCTTGCGCCAAAGCCAGGCAGAGACCACCACTCTAGTCAGGGCAAGGGAGTTGCACGCCAAAGATAACCCCTGCTCACCCCCTTGGTAGCTTGGCACGAGCAGTCAGGCTTATCCCGGAGGCAATGTGTAAAGCGTTTGCGCAGCACACTCACCCAGCAGCAACACACTAGGCACACCACAAAAGGAACTCCACACAAGGTTATATAAAAAATAGTCTTTGTATTGTCATAAATACATTAGAAACATAACCACGTAATATACAGTGTGCCAACTGGCACTAGGCAATATTCACAGGGGACTATTTACACACGACAGGGCCAATGGGGCCACTGTCATAACCATCACAAATCACCAATTGTAAATGTATCACAAATAATAAATGTAGCGCACAACCAGTAATTACTGGTACAGTTAGGAACTAAGCCTGGGAACCTGCAATGTAAAACATAGGATGCATAAATTACCTTAGGCATAAAACGACATTAGACCCAAACCTCCTTAGCATAAACACATTATGCAATAACCTCATAACCATATCTGTAGGCATAAAACCTCATAAGTATAAACATCTTACGCAATGGGCCTCACCAGCATAAATACATTACGCAAGTAGGTACTCCCCCTAAACATCATAACATGACATCGGGCATGAACACCTTAGGAAATAATTGGCATAAATACCGTGTGCCCCAATCGGGGGCACAACACACTAAACTGGCCCCAGGCCAACTGGCCTCTCACAGGGCTCAAATACCCAACGTCCAGAATGTCAGGCCGGGCTGCAACAGCAGCAAAGCAAAGTGCGCCGGTGCACTACCTAAACGTGGCAGCTGCCCACTACTTGCTGGGCAGCTGTAAAAATGAGCACGGGCACCAGCGTGCCCCCTGAGCCCCTCTCTGGGACTCACAATAAAACTGACCCTAACGTTGCAGCTGCCCGCTCTCTCGCGGTGCAGCTGTGTGCAAAATTTGCAATGGCACTAACAATGCCTGAGGAGCCCCAATCACCGGGCTCCTCCTGGTGCCCCAAAGAAATGCCCCCTTTGCTGTAGCTGACCGCGCTCTCGCGGTGCAGCTAGCTTCTTCCAAAATCGGCACCAACTGTGCCTCCTGAGCCCCACTGGGACTCTAAGAGTAATATTGCCCCAACGTTGCAGCTGCCCACTGTCCGGCGGGGCAGCTGTGAAGCAACATTAGCCCGGGCACCACTGTGCCCTTGAAGCCCCACTCCGGGACTTCCTGAATACCAAATTGCCCCCACGTTGGAGCGGCCCGCTCTCCTGCGGGACCGCTCAGGAAAGCAGGCACCGACAATGTGCCTCGAAAGGGGCTCCACTCACCGGGTTCTCCTGGTGCAGCTTCCCATGTGGCCCCCACTCACCGGAGCTCTTCGGGACTCCTCCGGTCTGCGCGGGCAGATCCCCAGGCACCGACAATGTGCCTTGACAGGTCGCGCTCTTGGGACCTCTCCTGACTTCGCCCGGTCCCTCTCCTGGGACGCGGGACTTCGGAGGGAGCCCGCGAGGCTCCGGACTGCTTCCCCAACACAGAGGCAGGCGGAAATGGAGCCCGCGAGGCTCTCTTCCTCTCAGCAGGCCCCGCCTACGGTCAGGCGTGGACGCCTGACTTCCGTTTTCAGCGCTCAGGCTCCTCTCTCCTTAGAAGTGCGGGGTGGGCTCCCGCCTGCAAATACAACCAAGTGCGGGGTGGGCTCCCGCGAGCCGGATGCACAAAACGCGGGGTAGGCTCCCGCTAGATAGCACAAATGCAGGGTGGGCTCCCGCTTGCCCCACCGCAGCACGGGGTGTCCCCACGCCGGGATTCCCCCAGCAGTTTCCGCAGCAGCACGCTGCCAGGCACCAGCGCACCTCTTGGGCTGGCAATACAAAGATAGCGCTCACGAGGCGCTGAGTCCAAAGGTCCAGGGGGCAAAGGCTGGGCCCAGGCAGGCCAGCACACAGGGCCCTCCAGCAGGGAGGCAGTCCCTCGTGGCGGTTCCTCCTGGAGCCCAGCAACAGCAACAAGCCCCCAGTCACAAGAACAGCAGAGCATTTTCATGGGGTCACAGCCCCTTCTTTTATACATATATCCCCCTTTGTCACACAGCACAGGGCTGGGGGAAAACCAGATGCAACTGGTTTGAGGGAGTTTTGGAGCACTTTGTTGTGCTCAGCTCCTCTCCTCTTTGTCAGGTGGGGGCTAGGTGCTCAGACGCACCACAGGGGGTGGAGCCAGCATTGTGGAGGGAAGGCACAGCCCTATTCAGGTCCCAGGTGCAACTCCTCCCTCCCATCTACATGCAGATCTCCCTATTCACCACTGGGCAGACTCATCTTGGCTCCTGGAGCCAAGCACACCACCCAGCCCCTGTCAATCACAAGCCAGACATGCACTCCACATCAGGCAGGCAGACACACAGCACACAGAAATGCCAACTTCTAAAAGTGGCACTTCTCCACTAGTCACAATAAATCTGCGCACACCATTGCGCAGCATTTATTCTCACGAGTTCGCACATACTAAACTTGCCCCTGCACTCCTCTCACACCAGGAATTACCATGGACACACATATCCCCTATGCATTCCTATGGGAGGGCAGGCCCATCTCACCACACGCACTCAGAGTGCGTACGCACTTTACACTGGGACACAGTGCTAAAGTGCGCAGAGGCCTAAAACCACCAACACTACACAGGGAAAAGGCTAGGAGACAGGCAAAAAGTTTAGGGGTGAACCTGCCAAAAGGGCCAAGTCCAACACAACCCCCTTCCAGCCAAAACGCAGGGCAGACCAATCACCACTGTGATGGGCTTCCCTGCTTGGAGACGATAGAACACGGACGCGGGCCCGTAACTGCAGGGACACCCTCCTGTTCTACGCCACGGTGAACCCATGTGGTTCCTTCTGAAAAAGCTGTCCGGAGCAACTGGGCTACCCCACTGGTACTCCCTAGCTGTCCGCGGCCAGGACCAGGCCCTAGGCCACCCAGATGCCACTGGTCCTTGCCCATTCACAGAGTGGGGGTAGTAACCCCTGGCACATAGTAGCCATTCTCCACTCTTCCCCTCTTCAGGGCAGGTCTAGACTGCCACTGATCCTCCAGCCTAGGGTCTGCACCCTCAGGTGGACCAGAAGTCACGGGTGAGGCTCTCCTCCCCTACCTCTCCTTCTAGGGTTCCGCCCTCTCCTCCTGGGAGAAGCACCCTCAGAACACAACTCTCCCACCAGTTCAGGACCTCTCTCCAAAAACTGGTCTCCCAACCTAGGGTCTAAACCCCACGGCTGAGCATTTGCCTGGCACACCAGGACTTCCGGGGGCGCACACAGCAGCCCCCGAGGGTAACACATGACTCATGTGTTGCGTGACAGTCTGCGTGGCGCAGACCTCCCGACCCCTGTCCATCTGACAGTGCGCAGAGATCCCCCACGACAGAAGTGGTGTCACCATGGTCACTTCTAGGAGACTCAGCCCTTCTGGCTGGCCCCTGACCCACTGGTTCTTCCACTGGGGAACACATCCCCCTCTCACCCCTCAATCCGGACTTCTGTACCCTCCCAACTGGAGCGGCACTGCCAGACACCAGAACCACTGGAGCTCTATTTACAGACGCTCCAGGTTCTCCAGACACTAGGAGATCCTCCTCAAATGGACTAACAGGACAGCCTAGGCTCCCAACCTGGTGTTCCCTGAAGAAACCATCCAGGTTCTGAGACTGGGTTTCGGGCACCTGGGGACACTCAGTCCCACTCTCACTCCTACTCCACTGAGACAGGACGTGAGCCCCTACACCCCTCCCACTACACTGGGACCTAGCTGGGCTACACTGAACCTCTTCCCCAATACAGGACTGGAAGATACCTGAACCATTACTTTCGGAATCACTCCCCAATGCCTCATCAGAACCTTGGGCCTCCACCCAGAGGTCTGCCTCTCGTGTAAACTCCCATAGATCAGAAAACCCACCCTCCAACAGGTGTTGGCGCAACCCCGGCAAACAACAACTGAGCAGGTGCTCTCTGATAACCAGATCGAACAGTCCTTCAAAATCCTGTTCCGTGTTAACCGTTACCCAATCAGCCAGTGCATCATTACATTCATCCGAAAAATCCGCCCAAGACTGGTGAGACAGTTTCCTACTGCCCCTAAACTTCAACCTGTACTCCTCTTCTCGGGAACAAGGTACCATACTTTGGGAACTGGGAATGGGACTTCCTGCACTGGACTCCATATTGCTGCCACCACTGGATCCCACCCTCACTGGTGAATCCAGACAACTAAAACTACACTCAGAGGACGTACCAAGAGCTAATTTCTCCTTGGTGAAGGCCCTCTCAGCCTCCGCCATCCTCTCCTGTGCTAGGACCCTCTCGGTCTCTAGCTTTTTCTCCTCCACACTCAGCTGCGCTATCTCCTTGGTATGCTCTAACCTGAGCTTCTCCCAAGCCACCTGATGCTCCCTTTCTTCCCTCCTATCCACCCACTCCTCTGGGGACAGGGAAAGGGATGGGGCACTGCCCCCGACACTGGACCCAGCAAGGGACTCCCTATCCATGGGGTCCTCACTATCTACTGGCGTCCCGGTCCTGTCACTTTCTTCCTCCTCTTCAGACTCCTCAGGGCCCCCCTCAGACCCACCACCCTCTTGGCGTGCGGCCAGGGCCCTCTTCTCCTCATTGCGCTCACAGTCCCATTCATCCTTTTGCCATTGGATCAGGTTGTCCCTCAGTTTTGACTGGGTGTCTGACCCACTCACTGCTATGTCTCTCTCCTTACAGAAGTCCACCAACTCCCACATGCCGTATCTAAATAGACCACAAAAATTAAAAGCAGACTCCATTTTGGCAGGACCCTCAGGGACACGTGCAACACAGGAGACCTCGGTGTCTGAGCTGAAGCAAGAGTATACAATTTACCAATGACACTTTTAGGAGAAGAATTAAATAACTAAAACTCAGAAACAATAATCCCCACACACGTGATTATCTAAATGTAGAGTTTGTAGTGCAACCAGTTGTCGCTGTGGTACTGCGCAAACGCAAGTCCTATCCTCACCGCTGACAACCAATGTTAGAAATGGGATCTCTGGTTGGCTAAGGCTTGCGCCAAAGCCAGGCAGAGACCACCACTCTAGTCAGGGCAAGGGAGTTGCACGCCAAAGATAACCCCTGCTCACCCCCTTGGTAGCTTGGCACGAGCAGTCAGGCTTATCCCGGAGGCAATGTGTAAAGCGTTTGCGCAGCACACTCACCCAGCAGCAACACACTAGGCACACCACAAAAGGAACTCCACACAAGGTTATATAAAAAATAGCCTTTGTATTGTCATAAATACATTAGAAACATAACCACGTAATATACAGTGTGCCAACTGGCACTAGGCAATATTCACAGGGGACTATTTACACACGACAGGGCCAATGGGGCCACTGTCATAACCATCACAAATCACCAATTGTAAATGTAGCACAAATAATAAATGTAGCGCACAACCAGTAATTACTGGTACAGTTAGGAACTAAGCCTGGGAACCTGCAATGTAAAACATAGGATGCATAAATCACCTTAGGCATAAAACGACATTAGGCCCAAACCTCCTTAGGATAAACACATTATGCAATAACCTCATAACCATATCTGTTGGCATAAAACCTCATAAGTATAAACATCTTACGCAATGGGCCTCACCAGCATAAATACATTACGCAAGTAGGTACTCCCCCTAAACATCATAACATGACATCGGGCATGAACACCTTAGGAAATAATTGGCATAAATACTGTGTGCCCCAATCGGGGGCACAACGCACTAAACTGGCCCCAGGCCAACTGGCCTCTCACAGGGCTCAAATACCCAACGTCCAGAATGTCAGGCCGGGCTGCAACAGCAGCAAAGCAAAGTGCACCGGTGCACAACCTAAACGTGGCAGCTGCCCACTACTTGCTGGGCAGCTGTAAAAATGAGCACGGGCACCAGCGTGCCCCCTGAGCCCCTCTCTGGGACTCGCAATAAAACTGACCCTAACGTTGCAGCTGCCCGCTCTCTCGCGGTGCAGCTGTGTGCAAAATTTGCAATGGCACTAACAATGCCTGAGGAGCCCCAATCACCGGGCTCCTCCTGGTGCCCCAAAGGAATGCCCCCTTTGCTGTAGCTGACCGCGCTCTCGCGGTGCAGCTAGCTTCTTCCAAAATCGGCACCAACTGTGCCTCCTGAGCCCCACTGGGACTCTAAGAGTAATATTGCCCCAACAGTGCAGCTGCCCACTGTCCGGCGGGGCAGCTGTGAAGCAACATTAGCCCGGGCACCACTGTGCCCTTGAAGCCCCACTCCGGGACTTCCTGAATACCAAATTGCCCCCACGTTGGAGCGGCCCGCTCTCCTGCAGGACCGCTCAGGAAAACAGGCACCGACAATGTGCCTCGAAAGGGGCTCCACTCACCGGGTTCTCCTGGTGCAGCTTCCCATGTGGCCCCCACTCACCGGAGCTCTTCGGGACTCCTCCGGTCTGCGCGGGCAGATCCCCAGGCACCGACAATGTGCCTTGACAGGTCGCGCTCTTGGGACCTCTCCTGACTTCGCCCGGTCCCTCTCCTGGGACGCGGGACTTCGGAGGGGAGCCCGCGAGGCTCCGGACTGCTTCCCCAACACAGAGGCAGGCGGAAATGGAGCCCGCGAGGCTCTCTTCCGCTCAGCAGGCCCCGCCTACGGTCAGGCGTGGACGCCTGACTTCCGTTTTCAGCGCTCAGGCTCCTCTCTCCTTAGAAGTGCGGGGTGGGCTCCCGCCTGCAAATACAACCAAGTGCGGGGTGGGCTCCCGCGAACCGGATGCACAAAACGCGGGGTAGGCTCCCGCTAGATAGCACAAATGCAGGGTGGGCTCCCTCTTGCCCCACCGCAGCACGGGGTGTCCCCACGCCGGGATTCCCCCAGCAGTTTCCGCAGCAGCACGCTGCCAGGCACCAGCGCACCTCTTGGGCTGGCAATACAAAGATAGCGCTCACGAGGTGCTGAGTCCAAAGGTCCAGGGGGCAAAGGCTGGGCCCAGGCAGGCCAGCACACAGGGCCCTCCAGCAGGGAGGTAGTCCCTCGTGGCGGTTCCTCCTGGAGCCCAGCAACAGCAACAAGCCCCCAGTCACAAGAACAGCAGAACATTTTCATGGGGTCACCGCCCCTTCTTTTATACATATATCCCCCTTTGTCACACAGCACAGGGCTGGGGGAAAACCAGATGCAACTGGTTTGGGGGAGTTTTGGAGCACTTTGTTGTGCTCAGCTCCTCTCCTCTTTGTCAGGTGGGGGCTAGGTGCTCAGACGCACCACAGGGGGCGGAGCCAGCATTGTGGAGGGAAGGCACAGCCCTATTCAGGTCCCAGGTGCAACTCCTCCCTCCCATCTACATGCAGATCTCCCTATTCACCACTGGGCAGACTCATCTTGGCTCCTGGAGCCAAGCACACCACCCAGCCCCTGTCAATCACAAGCCAGACATGCACTCCACATCAGGCAGGCAGACACACAGCACACAGAAATGCCAACTTCTAAAAGTGGCACTTCTCCACTAGTCACAATAAATCTGCGCACACCATTGCGCAGCATTTATTCTCACGAAGTTCGCACATACTAAACTTGCCCCTGCACTCCTCTCACACCAGGAATTACCATGGACACACATATCCCCTATGCATTCCTATGGGAGGGCAGGCCCATCTCACCACACGCACTCCGAGTGCGCACGCACTTTACACTGGGACACAGTGCTAAAGTGCGCAGAGGCCTAAAACCACCAACACTACACAGGGAAAAGGCTAGGAGACAGGCAAAAAGTTTAGGGGTGAACCTGCCAAAAGGGCCAAGTCCAACAATTACACACATACGCATTGCACATTGGTATGCTATTGCTTGTAGGAGAGATTTAAAAATGCACAAGTCCAGTACAAATGTTAACAGACAAATCAAAAGGTGGCAGGTAAAGGTGAAGCTTACTGTCGATTCCGTCCACGACGGTGTTGATTTTGTTCATCATCAAGCAGCAGCAGCAGAGGGAGGACTTGGATGATCTGTTCCATGGCAGAAAAGGAAGTGCGAAAGTGAGAAAAGGTGAGTTTCTGCCTTTTTAATCCCTTCCAAATCTCCAACTCAGGAGTGAAGGCTTTCCCGCCACAGTCACATCAACGGGAAGGCACATCATGATTGGCATGGTGGACAAACTACCTGTCCTCCCTCCGACAACCGCTTTTTCCTATTGCGCCGTCGACGCGGGTGAACATACCTGGCAGAGTCGGCTGCACTCCGATGGTCTTTTGTCCGTCGAACCTCAAGCATCCAAATAAAGCGGGCGGACCTCCCAGTAGGCAAACAAAGAATCCGTTTAAAAAGTGACGGCGGGACCATTACCGCCAAGATCTAAATCAGGCTCTTAGGTTTTTTAGTGAGGCTAAGAAAAAAAATCAGTATGCCGTAGGTCCAGTAAGAAGAATTGCAATCTTACACATGTTCCTGTAAAAGGTTTAGTTATCATGTTTTTTTTTTTAAATGATGGCTTTTCTAAAATTCATTAAGATCTACCAGAGGGTGATCCTGCCAACCACCAATTTACTCTTATTTGGACATGACAAGGTAGAGCAAAGAGGACATAAACCTTTTCTACACACATATGTGGCTGTGACATGATTGGCAATTTTCAGAGTTTAAATTCAGTCACTATTTCCGGCAGCTCATGATGGGTGCAAGGCAACTATCAATTGCTTTCTGTGCATGAGGACATATGATAAAATTCTATGATTTTTTGGGGAGCTCTTTCTGTATTAATTGTGCAGAAAAGCTACTCGAAGGCTTGTAAGATAAGAGTAATGTCAACTTACATTGTAAAACGTGTAATACAGCATCACTGGCTGCTATCAGTGCATTGATGATGAATCTGTTTAAGTTTATGGCAAATACTTTATCATGCGTATAATTTGCCTTGCCAGTCACTTTTGTATTTCACAAAAAAAAACATTTTTAAAGAATGCAGCAGGGGTCGCACACTGCAGCTTGCCTTGTGTCGATGTATTACTTTCCTGTAGAAATTAATGTTGTAGAGGGCTGGATAGTGTAGCCACTGAGAGCTGCAGGTAATGTGACTGTTTCTGAGATGTCCCTCTCCAAAAGACAGTAATTTCTAATAGCCTGCTTCTGAATAGCTCTAATGGCTGTTTGCCCATACCACTGGCAATTGCTTTACCGCAGGTAATGAAATGTAGATTAGCCAGAAAGAGGCCATCGTGAAACATAGAATTATATCTGCAAGCTGAAAAAAGACTGGTAATTACCCGAAGTATGTAAACCTCTTTAATACAGTCTGTGTTATGATGCAGGTTGTAGCATCTTTGCCAGCCCTGGAGCATGTAAATGAACTATTCCACAGACAGAGCTGATTCATAGGCATCTTTATTCTCCTACATTCAATCAAACTCTGCACAATAACATCATACTTCTGTTAACCACACCTTAAGACCTCACAGCATATTATGTAGTTCCTGTTCAGAGTCCACCCAGAACCACAAGGGTCCTTGTGTGTACATCTTCAGTACACTACATTTCTCCCTTTGTTGAATAAAAAGTGACGGACATCATTAAAAAAAAACATTTCCTCAATTAGTCAGCGAGTCGCTCACACTTGTCTGCCAGCTCAGGTGAACTGGGATGAGCGAAGTTCACCCTGATCAGGTAATAGTAGCACATACATATACCATCGAGAGAGACTTGTGAGCGGGGTCATCTCACATGTAGTCTCAGGAGTTGACAACTGTTGAGGTAGATGTTTAAAATGTAGTGTGTCCAATGTGATGTGCTTTTACGGGATGATGTGCAGTCACCATGTGTCCTTTGCACGCTATAACCTGCAATGGGTCAGCGTCAGATTGAAAGTCTGTTTTCTGTTTCTGTCTCTGTTTAACCAGAACCCAGTCTCCTTTGTCCAAGACTGTTTCCTGGGCGAGCGTCGTATATGTTTTCATTTTGCTTTTCTGAATAGCGTCAGTGATATAAACCTTGTCCACATTCACTGATTGATCTGATGTCCATTGAGGTAGTTTTCTTCTGATGGCTCTCCCACATAGCAAGCAGGCTTGACTGTCATTGGTCGTGGAGTGAGGTCTTGATCGATGGGCACTTAGGGCCTAACACAGGGCGTGGGTCATCGACACTCGTTGAATCGCCCTCTTGAGGGTGCCCAAGAATTGCTCAACAACACCATTGACTTGGGGCCACAGAGGTGTACTTTTTTGATGTTTTATAGTGAGTCAGCCAAGAAATTCTTTAAACGCTTTGCTATTGAATGGCAGACCATTGTCAGAATTGAGGACTTCAGGAATGCAAAATCAAAAAAAGGGGGGAGAAAGAGGGATATGCTAGGTCCACCCTCCAAAAATGGTCAAGAATTACAAAACACCGAAATCTCGGTTATGGAAACCTAGCCAGTTTTCTCAGAAAATTAAATTTACTAATATGAGATTCAGAAAAAACAGTAAATAAAGGAAAAATTTCCTTTCTTGAGTCCCCTCACTCACCAGGGTTTCCCATGGTGACATGCTTCATCATAGGGGCCATCCCAACCCGCTGCGGGTTGAGGCGTGCTACGACTTGCGATACTACGTAGGAGCACTACTTGTGAGTGACTATGTGTGGTGCAGTGATGGAGGTGGAGTGGGTGAAAATAAAAATATCTAGCTAGTGGACAAAAAGGATTTATTCAGGCTCCTAGCCGATATATTAAAAATGGGGTTGGTCACTAGGGTGACTGTCTTTAATTAGTCAGGGGTCCCTAGTGAACGTCAACTAGTTTCGAGCTACCCCAGTGCTCTTCTTCAGGACAAACAGGGTCCAGCCCTGTTTAGTACCACTCCAAAGTGACCTAAGGATAGGAAAAATGCTGCAAAGTATTAGCAGGCAAGAGTTGATACATACGGTACATTGATCACGTAGTATCTGTAATGGAGAAAGGATAAAAAGCATTATCAAGTACAACGTATAGGTAGTTATTGAAACCATGTTGATGCTGATCAGTATGAATCTAAATCAGAGATCGTCATACGAGACCTACTTAATGCTATGCAGGTAAGTAAAAACGCCATGCTGCACATTTAACATATCTGGAGAGCTCTAAACAATACACACCAGCAGTGAGTGCATGATCAGATATGTTAAATGTGCAGCATGGCGTTTTTACTTACCTGCATAGCATTAAGTAGGTCTCGTTTGTCCTGAAGAAGAGCACTGGGGTAGCTCGAAACTAGTTGACGTTCACTAGGGACCCCTGACTAATTAAAGACAGACACCCTAGTGACCAACCCCATTTTTAATATATCGGCTAGGAGCCTGAATAAATCCTTTTTGCCCACTAGCTAGATATTTTTATTTTCACCCACTCCACCTCCATCACTGCACCACACATAGTCACTCACAAGTAGTGCTCCTACGTAGTATCGCAAGTCGTAGCACGCCTCAACCCGCAGCGGGTTGGGATGGCCCCTATGATGAAGCATGTCACCATGGGAAACCCTGGTGAGTGAGGGGACTCAAGAAAGGTCATTTTTCCTTTATTTACTGTTTTTTCTGAATTTCTTTTTAGTAAATTTAATTTTCTGAGAAAACTGGCTAGGTTTCCATAACCGAGATTTCGGTGTTTTGTAATTCTTGACTTCAGGAATGCCCTACACTGCAAAGATGTCATCAAGCCATTCTCTGACTTCGTTATGGGTTGTCGAAGATAGGTCTTCCACCAGACGAAAACGCGAATATTCATCAATGACTACCATGAGATGAGGTGTGTTACCTACAGGCCCAAAAAGTTGACTGCTGCTCTCTTCCAGGCATGAGCAGGTTGGTCAAACATTGTCTCTTAGAGCTCTCTTAGTGGCTACAATACCACGGTGTCCTTCATGGGGCAGTTTGATTACTTTGTGCCTTAGATTCTCTGGTATGACAATTCTTGAGCCTCTCAATAGTATGCCTTCTTTAGTGACTGCTAGCTCATCTTGCATATTCTTGTACTTTTGGAATTCAACATCATCGGCAAGGGGTCGAGTACTCTTTCTCCTGGACCGCAGTGTATTTAGGCCTTTGATGATAAGCATGTCTTTGTCTGTATTGGTGGCAGCGATGACTTGTTCCACAGGCAGAGATGCTGGAGTGCAGGACCTCAGAATAAAATTGAGATACTCTTTAGCCGTCTTGGATCTTCAACTGTGTCAATGTAGCAGCACTCGTGAAAAGTATTTGGCAGGGTTTTGATCCTTCCTTGGCTTGTGTACGATCTCACAGTTGTACTATTGCAATCTCAACCCCCACCTCTCGATGCAAGGGGGCATCTTGGCTTTCAAATTTCCAAACATAGTAAGCAGTGCCTGGTGGTTTGTTATGACAGTAAATCGTTTTCCATAGAGAAATACATGAAAATGTTCGCAGGCTCACACAGCCAGACTTTCCTTCTCTGGCTGAGAATAGGCACGTTCTCTTTCAGATAGGCTTCGACTGGCATAAGTCACAATCTGTCTCTGAGCATCTGGATGACCATTGTGTTGAGCAAGGATTGCCCTAGCCCCACTAGGCTTGCACCTACTGTGATCTCATTATGTAACTAGGGGTCAAAATAGGCAATTTCAGTTGCATTCTAAATTGCATGCTTTATGTCTTTGAAACTTTGGTCGCATTCATAAGACCACTTCAAAAGGACATTTCGCTTTGTCAGGTCTCTTAAAGGAGCCCTCATGGTAGCAAAGTTGCGAATGTATCTTGAGCAATAACTGACCATGCCGAAAAAGGATCGCAGCAGAGCTTGCACCTTGTCCAAGTCTGGAGTCCTTCCCCCATCAGAGAATATGTGCACAAAAAACTTAAGTTTGGTTTTGTAAAATTCACACTTTGCTGCATTCAGAGTGAGACCTGCATCAGCAAGTAGCTGCTGCACTTGGGTGAGGGCTGTGTCTTGTTCTTTCTGTGTTCTCCAAAAAAGCAGTATGTCATCACTGTAATTGCAAGCATGCGTGAAAGGCTGAATCACTCGGCGAATAACATCCAGAAATATTTCAGTAGCGGAAGCTGCTCCAAACCTCAGTCTCTTGTATGTGAACAAACCAACATGAGTCGAAAAAGTAGTAATGTACTTACAGTTCTCGTCTAGCTCAAGTTGATGGTATCCTTTATTCAAGTCAAGATGGTAAAAGACTTTGGCATTCAGTTGCATGATCATGTCTGCTATGTGAGACCAGGGTGTCTCTCCCGCTCAATGGCCTTGTTTGCCTGCCGCATATAAACACAAATGCGCACCGCTCCTTTACTGTACTTTTTTAGGTACATCGACTATGGACGAAACACATGGTATAGGGTCTGTGGAGCATTCAATGATGTCATATTTTAGCAGTGTTTTTAACTCTTTGTCTACAGCGTCTTACGAATGGAAAGCAACTCTGCGGTGCCGCTGGGCAACAGGGTGAATGTCCTTGTTGATGTGCGACTGCACTTTCATGTTCTGTAGCTTTGCCAAACCATGAAACAATGACGGGAACTGGTTCATGATTTCAGACTGAGCATGGATGTTTTAACTGAGAGATATCAACCCTATATCATCAGCGGTGGCAAAGCTGAGCAAACATGCACTCAACTCAGTTGCTTGTAGAGCATGAATGGTGGCCCACACTGACACCGGTATATGCTGCATGGTCGCTGTCAATGAACCTTGACTTTGTAAAGGTTTGGAAGTGGCCCAAGTATATACCTTTGTGTTTGATGGGGTGAGTCTTGGCACTGGGGACAGGCTGTTAACTTTTTCCACTGGCATGATATTAGTCGATGCACCACTGTCTATAAAGAAGGTTATTGGGTAACTGTTCACTTTCAATGTGATTTTGGGACAGAGTTCAAATGAGGTTTTTCGCTTTCTTTGGTGCATTTTCTTAGACTTTCTTTCTTCTTTACAGGCGGCTAGCCCCTCATGTGTATGCCATCCTTCTGTAGATATCAGCAGCACACAGCCGTCTTCTTCATCGGTGCTTGATAACAACGTTGAAGAACCTCTTTACAACAAATTTGACGATGATCGTTTGTGAGACTTTCTTTAGCACTTCTTTCATTCTATCACCTGCAAGGTTTTTCAAATATTTAATGATTTTCTTGTTGTCCCACTCAGTTCCCATGCTAGTCCCTCCTGCCTGGGGGATCCCTCCTAGGCTGTTCCCTCCTCTAGTAATCAGGTTAAAACATGAGTGCATGAGTCAATTGCACACTCAGTTCATGGTTTTTGTCAGTTCATACCATATGTGGTGTAGTTGGGGGTTGATATGTTTTTCCTTGCTCCTTCACTGCGGATTGGGTGGCCCCTTTTCACTCTTGTGGCACTGCTGGTGATCCAGCGGGTTACTAGCAACAAGCATTCATACACTAAATACTCACCTGGGCCCATTCATTCACACTAACTAGTAATCACCGCTGGTGGGAATCAGTTGTACTCTTTATCAATATCCCTGCTACCAATTACCTTTTCTGATTGAAGAGTAATGACTTACCAATGGACCTTTGATAACTGGGGTTGAAATGAGATTATACAAACCATAATTTTCATTAACCACCTGAAATAATCACTGACTCAGGAAGTTTTAAAATGTTTATCTAAATTCTTTAGCAGAGTAAATTACAATTCACATAATACTTAATCGCATGTCAAGGAGGAAGCATTCTATTGTCACCTATTGATCACAAATGACGGCCCCTCAGAAAGGAGAAGATAGAGACAGCAGTACGAACTAAAGATTACGCTTTTATAGTTACCTAAAAGGTGTGATAACCAAACCCCTTGGCCAAGGAGTTGGAAAAGGGTCCCAAGAAAGGATGAAGACCAAGACCTCCGGACCAGGTTCAGGACAAGATAGATGACCTCTCTACCAACGACGCCTGCGCCATTCCCCTCTCTGACACTTCGTTCCTCCTCGATTCTTCCGCGTCTTCTTCTAATAGAGTCCGCCGCCCCCACCTCAGGACCTCTTCAGACAGCAGTTCAGTTTGATTGGTTTTCTCTGTGGCAGCATCAGTTCTCTGCTACAGCATCTATCTCCATCTGCGCCCCTCTCTCTGTGTGTGCTCTGCGCTAATGTCCATCTGCTCGCCAACGTCCATCTGAGCACTAACTAATTAGCTAATTCTATATCTATTATACCCTTCTACGCCCATGTACCTCCCATTAATGTTTCAAAATTATGGGCCCACTATTTCTGATTGGACAGGGACAGGGGGTTGATCCTCACACCATGTCATTTTAGTTCAATTTTCTTAAGCCCATTGTTTTAAAATACCGCCCCTCTCAATTAATACATTTGCTTTATTTCCCACCCGTTTCACAATACAAAGTATATACAAATGTATCATTTTAAAGACATTTCAGTTCATCTCTGAAGGTGATCAGCGGGTCATGTCCTTGGACATCTTCCAAGTTGACTTCATCGCTTTGCTTTGCTAGTTTTCAGAGTGCATGCGCAGGTCACAAGGCTCTCGAGCTGCGTTTAGCCAACCCAGGCCCATTTTACGAACTAATAGAAATCAAAGAAGAAACATATTAAAATCAAAAATAAATGTTTTCACTGTATACCCCCTACTTCTACTCTATTCCCATTTAATTATAAATGTCTATCCCGCATTAGTAGCGTTAGAATACCACATTATTATTTGCAGCAATGCGAAAGCTTTAGCATGTGAGAACATTAAGCGGCCATTTTAGCATACACTGCGCAGAAGCAAAACGTTTCCCTCCAAGCAAAGAAAGACGTCATACCACGTGATATGGTTGACACATGCGCAGTAGAATTCCTGTGCTTTAGCAGCCATTTTGGATTAGACAAGGATTACTTATTAGTGAAAACACATAGGCAAGCATCTCTCAGATAAAAATGTTGTGTTTTGCACATTATTAATAATGACATTACAAAGTTTTAGTACAAATTAATTAATACTGTGAGAGGATTGCTTCCGAGCAAGTCTCATTGTGAGTCCTTGCTCCATCAATCCCCTCTCTGATGGCGTTTCTGAGCCATCAAAACTACCTACAACCAGATGCCAACTTAACATATTTATGTCACATTTTCATTTTTACATTGTCTATTCTTATTCTTTCCTTTCAGTTTCTTGTAAATTTCACTTCTTAGGTCTTCTAATTCAATCTCCTCAAACTTCCTTTTCTTTCCTCTTCCTGTCACCCTATATGTTTCCTTCTTTCTACAACATTTGCACCATATCATTATTGACAATACTGTTATTGCTATCCCTACTAAGGGTACTATTATTTTACCTACAAGTCCTTTCCCTACATTAGTAAACCAGGTACCAATTGACGCAATGCTATTTGTCAATCTTTCCCATACACTATCAACTTCCAGTGGTTTCAGTTCATTGTCAAGTTTAGTAATATTCTTTATATATGTTCCGATTTCTGCACTTTTGTCCAGAATATACGTGCAACAATGTTTTGTTTTCAACATTTTACAGACTCCGCCCTCTTTTGCTAACAATATATCAAGAGCAAGTCGATTTTGCATAACCATAGATCTAATCGCAACCATCTCCGCATTAATCATTAGAAATCCTTCAGCAGTATCCGTTGATAAACGATCAACCACTGTAGACAATTTACATATTCTCCTTGAGTTCAGAATTACTCCCACTGAAGGTATCAATGCACCAAATATGTCACCTACAATTTCTGAAAAACTAGCTCTTTTATTACGTGTTAATTCATTATTATTTTCATTGCTCCCAGTGTTTCTTTTTACGTGGTATACCTTTGGAAAAACTATTCCAAAATAACAACTTCCATACCACCGTGCAGGAAGCCTAAAGTAAGCCTTATTCCCACACACATAATATATTCCAGGAAAAACTGAATCTGTTTCTCCTTTTAGTCCCCAACCTCCAAGAATTAAAAAATTATGTTCACATTCACTGGTACCAATAAAAACATTGTTATATTCAGTCTTTAACCTATGAAGACAAATGTTCCCTGTCTTTACAAATCTAGAGTCACAGCAGCTTGAGCCTTGCCAGGTGTATAAATACCCTCTTTCTCAGCCCAAGGTGGAAGATGAGCTTTATGCTCAGACGCTTTCCTTTGGAAATTCTGTCTTCTATCTTCAACTAAGTTTAAAAATATCTTTTCTTCTTCGCGTAATGAACATGTTAGATTGCTTCTATGTGCATGTGCTATGTCTATCGATTTCATTGTTAAGAAAAATTCTCCCATAAATTGTGCATCTTGACTACTAAGCACTGGGTTCAGATTCTTCCGAATAGGAACCTCTGAAAATATCACATCTATGTTTGAATAATAATATTGAAGTTTCCCTGTTCTATAAAATAAGCTAGTTAATACACTACATGATATACCATAAGTTAAAGGCAAATGATGATATGTTAAACCTTCTGCTACTGATTCTGGTAACTTCATACAGACATAACAGTCACTAACATCCATTGTGTCTACGTACTGAAACAATAATTTAGTAAAAACATTTAAACTAGTATCGTTATCTGTTATAATGTGATGAAAATCTGGTTCATCCTCTGCTTCTATTTCTATTCTATCACTTTTCAGGTTATCTATCCCTCCCTAGGTATCGGTGTTATTCTTTTTGTCCATTATTATAAGGTAAGGAATTGCTACGATCACAACTAACCATACTATAAGCACCACTACCAGACTACATATGCATATAGCACAGCATCTTTTACAACATTTCCGTTTTGGTTTCCCAGAAACTCTGTCGTCAGCCATTTTTGTCTGTGAAGATTTCTCTTCTTTCTTTTTCCTTTAAACTTTTGATGTTATCAAGGTGGTTTCACGTCTTTTTCATACGTTAGTTCTGCACTTGTTCCTTCGTCACCACTTTCACTTGTCTCTGAACTTTCGCAGTCTTCGAGAATTATATAAGTCCAATCAGGACCTTTAAACTTATTGTTCACAATTTTCAATGTTTTGCTTTTTCGTTTTTCAGTCCCACTTGTTTGTCCAGATAAGCTTGTTACTTCATTTACTTGTTCTGGGTCCTTACTTCGTGTTGCTATATGATATCTTACTCTTTTAATAACACTGGGCCAATGATCACCTTTTCTGACCTTCTTAGTTTGCACTGTATCTTCACTTTCCGAGTCTTTTCCAAAAACTCCTTTATTGTCAAGGTGTGGCACAAATTGTTTGTCCTTTATTTCAGTTTCCCACTCTATCTGCTCTTGTTCAGGTCTTATTGTTGTTTCTTCAGTTGTCTGAATGTGCGTCTCTTCTAACTGACCCTGTTCAAGATTGACATTTTCATGCTTGATATTTTCAGGTTCGATATTTTCTTGGTTTTCTTCTTCCTGAACGTACTTTTCTTGTCCTAACTGGTTCTGATCAGGGCTTATTGCACTTGGTACTTCTGCCGCCTGACCGCGTTCTTCTAAACCTTTCTGTCTCTGCTCAAACCCTGTTGTTTCGTTGTTTGTTTGAGCCCAATTTCCTTTCCCTATCTGGTCCTGCTCAGGTTCTCTTACAGTTTCAATCTCCCTATCCTGAGCTTGTTCTTCTACACCTATCTGGTCCTCTCTAATTTCCTCTAATCTAGCTTTGCTCCTTGTTTTAATAAAGACTTCAGGTATATCAACCACTGGTATCCAGTCCTGACTTGTGCTCGGTTGCTCTTCTTCAGCTTTTCCCGAATCTATCACTTGAGATACTTCAGCTGTCCAACCTTCAGCTTCCTCAGCTATTGATGCTGACTGAGGATCTCTTTCTTCAGGAGCTGGCACCCTTTTGGTGTGGCTTACATGAATCCAATTAGGTAAGCCTGCACATTTCACTGCTGTATTTGTAACCAATATAACCTGACAAGGTTCTCCCCACCTGGGTGATAAACACGTTTCTCTGGTGTGATGCTTCACTACCACCCAATCTCCGGGGTTCAGATCATGTTCTTGTTCAGGCTGCCTGGAAACTGCGTCTTCTCCAACCTGGTGAGAGACAGAACGCACTAGGTCAGCCAATGCTTTGCAATAATCTAGAACCATATCATCAGTTATGTTCAGCAGTTTATTTCCAGGTACATGTGCTTGTCTCATTGCTCTTCCCATGTTGATTTCATGTGGACTCAATCCTGTATTTCTATCAGGAATGCTTCTGAGTCCTAAGACAAGAGGTAATGCATCTGGCCAATCCAATGATGTGGATGCACACATTTTTGACAATCTTGATTTTATTGTGCCATTCATTTGTTCAACCACTCAAGAAGCCTCTGGGCGGTACGCACAGTGCAATTTTTGTTCAATTTTAAATGCTTCACAGATTATTCGAATTACATCATTATTAAAGTGACTTCCTCTATCTGATTCCAAAGTTACTGGGAAACCGAACCGTGGAATGAGTTCTCGTAACAACAGTTTTGCTACTGTTAAGCTGTCATTCCTCCTGGTAGGGTAAGCCTCCACCCACCTTGAAAACAGACACACTATGACAAGTACATATTTCAGCCCTTTACATGGTGGTAACTGAATGAAATCTAACTGCAATCTCACAAATGGACCCTCTGCTTTTCCGATTTTTCCCAGACCAATTACTGTTCTCCTTCCTGGATTATTCATTTGGCAAGTTAAGCACCTCTGGCAAAGACTCTCTGCTGCAGCCCTAAACTTTGGATTGTACCAATTTTGTCTAAAAAGTCTAATCATGGCATCTCTCCCTACATGTGTGTCTCCATGATACATTCTGGCCATTTGTGAAATCAGACAATCAGGCATGACTGGTCTGCCATCTGAATAAACCCACACGTCATCATCTGTTCTTCGTGTGCACCCTATTTTTATCCAAACATCCTTTTCACTCTCTTCAGCATCATCCCGCAATCGTCTTACATCATTCCATGTTTCAGGTGTTGAACATAGCATAAGTTGGCAGCTGATTCCCATTCTTTCGACTTTTCTGTTTATTGCCATTCGATTTCTGGCACAGTGTTGAGCGATTAGGTCTGCATATCTGTCACCGGCTACCACCCAGTCATCTCCTGACTGATGTGCGGCACATTTCACCACTGCCAATTCCTTTGGTGATTGTATTGCCTCCAATAATTCCTTTACAAACTGCCCATTTTTGATTGGGGATCCTGAAGAAGTCATGAAATCCCTCTGCATCCACAGTTGGCCAAAATCATGCACAACCCCGTACCCATATTGACTATCCGTAAATATGGTTACTTTTAAATTTTTCCCAATTTTGGAGGCTTTGATCAAAGCAATTAATTCAGCTACTTGTGCAGATTTGACTCCTGGTAAATAGGATGCTTCGACTATTCCAGATAGTTCACATACAGCATAGGCTGCACTCAATTTGCCATCTTCATGCCTTAGGAATGAGCAATCTACAAACAGCTCCCCGTCTGCGTTTTTAAGAGGCATTTCCTGAATGTCAGGACGTGGTTTGGTACACAATTCTGTGACTTCCAAACAGTCGTGGTCTGTGTCGTCCCTGACTTCTTCACAATTTGGATCTGGTAACAATGTTGCAGGATTTACAACTGTGCATCTGGCTATGGTCACATTCTCAGCTCCTAGAATTATTCGCTCATATTTTGTCATCCGACTAGGGGTAAGATGCTGAGTTCTAGTTCTTGTCAACAGAATCACAACTACATGTGGGACAAACACTTTGACAGGGTGTCCCATTACAATTGACTCACTTTGTTCAATGCTCATACAGGTAGCAGCTACTGCTTTTAAGCAGCCTGGCAATGCTACAGCCACTGGGTCCAATGTAGCAGAACAATATGCTATAGGACGCCTGTCCAGTCCATGTCTTTGGGTTAGAACTGAAAGTGCACAACTTTCTCTCTCGTAGCAGAATAATATAAACTCTTTTGTATAGTCAGGCATGCCCAGGGCAGGTGCCTCACACAAAGCATTTCTTAATTTAACAAATGCACTGGCACTTTCATCATCCCATTCAACTGGATCTTTTGCTTTCTTTTTCGTTAACTGAATTAAAGGCTTCGCTAGTAGTGAAAACCCTACAATCCATTGTCGACAGTATCCTACTATTCCAAGAAACATTCTCACCTCTCTTTGTGTTACTGGCATTTTCATTTGCTTAATTATTTTTATTCTTTCAGACGTTATTCTTCTCTTTCCTCTTTCAATTTGGTGCCCCAAATATTTAACTGCCGTTGTACAAAATTGTAACTTCTCAGGTGACACTTTGTGTCCTTCCTCAGCCAAATGATTGAGTAATGCAATTGAGTCTGCGACACAATCGTCATGAGTTCTTGATGCTACTAACAAATCGTCTATATACTGCACCAAGACTGAGTTCCTGGGCATTACTAATTTTTCTAGGCACCTTTTCAGTATCTGATTAAAAATGGAGGGACTTTCTGTGTACCCCTGAGGAACACAATTCCACACAAAAACATGATTTTCGAATTTGAACGAAAACAAATACTGACTATCTGGATGCAATGGAATTGAGAAAAATGCTTGGCACAAATCAATTACGGTAAACCATTCTGCGTTCCATGGTATTTGGTATAAGATTACTGCAGGATTTGGTACTATAGGACAACAAGGTACCACAATTTTATTAATTTTCCGCAAGTCCTGAACGATTCTATATTTTCCACTAGGCTTTTTCAACCCCATGATTGGCGAATTACAAGGGCTACTCATAACTTCTTTTAATATACCTTGTTTTACCATTCTGCCAGTTTCCTCAGTAACTCCTGCTTTCACTTCAGCACTCATTTTATACTGTCTGGTATTTGGGAAAATTGCGCCTTCTTTTACAGTTATTTTTACCGGGTCTATATTTGCCATCAGACCTACTTCTTTTCCAGTAAAGTCCCATACTTTTGAACTCACTGTAGTTTTTAACTCTTCTGGTAATTCATCTTTGGTTATCAAGGAGAACATTTCATCTACTTCCGTACCTTGTTTGGCTATCATGAATTTGTAAACATGATCTTCATCCGGGGTCTGTATTGCAACACCATCCGGTGTGCAGTAAATAGTGCAATTCATTTTGCACAGCAAGTCTCTGCCCAATAAATTTACTGGACTAGAATCACACACCACAAATTGGTGCATTTCTCGGAAGTTTCCAATTCTTACTTCCATGGGTTTGGTAAGGGGTGTTCTAATCTTTTGATTTGTTACACCTACAACTTGGATAGCTTCTCCAGAGAGAGGGAGGTCTGGGATGTCTGCTGTTCTCACAGTAGAACGGGTAGCACCAGTGTCCAACAGAAAAGTGATTTCATTACCTTTTACTTTCCCTTCTACATATGGACCTGTCTGATCTACCGGCAAGGATGCGCCAAGTACGCATTCCTTTTCCCCCTCTCTTAGGCACCGTCATTGATAATCATATGGATTAAAATCATCCTGTAAAAGAAACTGTGAAGTTACATATTCATTCTTACCACTTCCTCCTTGATATCCGACGTCTATACCATGCTTTGCTCTGCTTACATTACCCTTTATAGGGGCAGGTGGCAACTGAATCTGAGGATTTACACCTTGCTGTGAGTCATTCTGCGTCTGTGGATTTAAATTATGATTTGGGCCATTATTATTTTGAATCTTTTTACATTCGTTCTTCCAATGTCCCAACTTTCCGCATCCATGACAAGGAAATTTCTTCTTAGCCTCTTCTCTACTCATTCGTCCTCTTACCTTTCCACCATTCCCTGTGTCACCATTCATTCCTGAATCTTTTCCCTGACTTTCTGTTGGATTATCTAAATTAATTCCCTGTCGCTCAGCCATTTTCACTTGAGCCCACATCTCTTTTTCTTGTAGTTTCTTGTGTCTATCCTCAATGTCATCTCCACAATATTTAGCATATTTCAAAATCTCATCAATAGGCTTTCCCTGCCAGCATAACATGTGTTGCTTGATCATTTGACAAATCTCTGGTTTTAGACCATAAACAAATCGATAGACAAACTGACTCATATTTTTGTCTCCAATATCCTCAAAACCGCTATACTGTTTGAACACCTGCAATAGACGTTCATAGTAGGCATGTACCGATTCATTTGCTTCTTGGGTAGTTCTGTCTATTTTCACCCAATCTGTTTCTTTGGGTGGTATTTTCCCTTTCAAATAAGTTATTACCTGGTGATACTTTTTCATCACATCATTTGATGGAGCACCTGTCTTTGGATCCCTAGGATACTCTTCACTAGGCCAGTCGATTGTAATTTTACAGTCTGTCCATAAATCGGCAGATACCACTATGTCAAACAAACCATCTAGGTCTTTTAACAAAACCTTTGAAACCTTCACAAACCTCTCAACCTGCTTGTACCATTCAATTGGTTTTTCTCTCAATTTTAGAAAATCATTTGTAAATGACAAAATATCTTGCCTACTCCATGGGACATGGACATAGCCTCCTCCTGGAACCTCTCGCATTGGGTACATCTGTTCTACCTTTCCTGTTTCCTTCAATAAATACTCAGATGTCGTTCTATTTGAACGTGCTTCTTCCTTTTTCTTTGTCCATCTAGTTTTCCATTTATCCAATTCTCCCAATTTCTGTAAAACTGTCATTAATTCTTTAACTTGTAATTTTCTACCAGATGTATTCATATTTTCTAAGTCTTTGTCAGTAAATTCTGCTCTGTATGGTCTCTGCAACACCTTTGACTTTCTTATTTCAATTCCCATCTCTGAGGCCAAATCCGTTAACTTTTCATGGAATATTTTTACATTTCTGGTTATGCTCCTACATACGAACAGTAGTTCTTCTTCACTGTAGGTATTTAAATGATCTACTCCTACATTTCCAGCTATCATTTCTTCTAATTCAACTTTTAATTTATAAATGTTCAAGATCTTTGGGGGTGAACTCTGTCTGTCTACTCCTTGTGCCCATCTTTCTAAGTCTTCTGGAGTTACTACTGTTGCACTTTTAGTTCCTGAAGATGTGATTATATTTACATCCTTTGAGCAACCAGGTGTGACTCTTCTGGAGGTGCTATTTGCAGATTCTCGAATAGGCAAATCCATTAGCGAAATCATAGATTCACAATCACTGATATGATCATCAATTATTACAGCTTCATTTTTAGGGATATCCATAGGTTTTGTCATAACTAGAGGCTTCGGGCAATTTACTTGGTCTCCATATAAAGGGACCACGGGACCAATGGTTACAGGTATAGTCAGAGATTCAGGATGTACATTCAACTGAGTTATTTTCTGTATTAATTCTGTTCTGTTTCTGTTTAAGGCCTCTCTTTCCTTATCCTGAAGTACCCTATTAACTGGTGGATTATGCAGTACTTGAGGTCCCAATGGTGTTCTCAAAATTGGTGCACTTGGGGTACATCCACCCAGTCCTTCCTGGTATGGTGGAGGGTTCTTTAGTATTTCTTCCATAAATTCATCTTCGGATTCTCCAAACCCTGTCATGTTTTTAGTCTTTTCTTTGCATTTGCTCCCTAGCTGCTCATCAGCCATAAATACTGGATACAAACCCTCAGAAATCATTGCTCGTCTCCACTGTTTCATCTGACTTTCTCTTGACCCATTCTGGTATCTAGGGAAAAATCCCCTATAACCCCTATTACTCCTGGGTCTATCACGCTCAAATGCTTCTGTTTCCCATTCCTCTAGGGCTTCGTACTGCGTTAATCTTGGTCTGGGTTCTAATTCATTCATTCTTATTCTTAAATTTTGAAGAATTCTCCCATTGAAAGTACCATTCTCTGGGAAAGCTAATACTCCGTCATCTTTTGTATATTCTATCCAATTTTCTAACCATACACAAGTATGATAACCCCTATCCATCATCATGAATGATGCGGGCGTTTTTGCTGGTGGAATGAGAATTCCTTCCCTAGTTTTGATAGGCTTATCCTTCTTAAAATAATTCTTAATCTTTTGTAGGAATGACATTTTTCTCTTTTCTCCGTACATTTTGGGTAAATATCTATTTATTGAATTATATTCTGTAAAACCTAGGAATCTCCTGTCTGGACGTGTTCCTATCAAAGTCGGATCGTTTTTCCACATACAATTTCCACTGTCCACTTATATTTCGACTTCTATTCTTTTAACCAATCAAATTCCAGCTTGCATTTGTCTCGGGGCCAATCCTAGTGCGGCTTTTCTGTGACGTCTATTCACTCTCTCTGATGACCCCTCCTTTACAATCTGCGCTTCTCTGTCCCTCGCTGTGTCGACCAATCCCAGCGCGACACCTGTGACGTCAGTATTACTCCTAACTACTGACCCCTCCTTTACAAGACTCGTTCTACACCCGCTGTTTCAGCCAATCCCAGCGCGGCGCTTGTGACGTCAGCTTCTACTCCGGCAGCTGACCCTCCCTTTACAAAATCTTACGCAAACTTTAATTCCTCAACACTTTTCATTAAAATTTTAATCACAACATAAAAACATTCGCTATCTTGCCAGTTTCCCTAAATTGAAAAGGATAGATTTTCTCACACTTAGTAAAACTCTTCCGTTTACTAGACATACACTACGAGCAAAACCCTTCCGTTTACTCTTCACGTAAGCTTCGGAAATACCTGCTACTCCTCCAATGTTACCCTTTCTAGGTGATATAACATCAAAATTTCACCAGCGTATTCCTTTGCTGTCACTCATACACGCACAGAGTCCCTAACCAGTACTGATAGCCCTGCTTAACTTTTCAGTACTATTTCTGCCTGACAGATAACCTCACTGCAGTATGGCTTCCACCTACCATCCGCTATTTAAATTCCCCGGGGATTTCTAGGCAACATAAAACAAAACTTTTAAAACAGATCTTAGTTCATAAAAATAAAATTCTCATTACCCAATTAACAAAGTAAAACCATCCTCTGATAGCCAGAAAACTGATCCAGCGGGTTACTAGCAACAAGCATTCATACACTAAATAGTCACCTGGGCCCATTCATTCACACTAACTAGTAATCACCGCTGGTGGGAATCAGTTGTACTCTTTATCAATATCCCTGCTACCAATTACCTTTTGTGATTGAAGAGTAATGACTTACCAATGGACCTTTGATAACTGGGGTTGAAATGAGATTATACAAACCATAATTTTCATTAACCACTTGAAATAATCACTGACTCAGGAAGTTTTAAAATGTTTATCTAAATTCTTTAGCAGAGTAAATTACAATGCACATAATACTTAATCGCATATCAAGGAGGAAGCATTCTATTGTCACCTATTGATCACAAATGACGGCCCCTCAGAAAGGAGATGACAGAGACAGCAGTACGAACTAAAGATTACGCTTTTATAGTTACCTAAAAGGTGTGATAACCAAACCCCTTGGCCAAGGAGTTGGAAAAGGGTCCCAAGAAAGGATGAAGACCAAGACTTCTGGACCAGGTTCAGGACAAGATAGATGACCTCTCTACCAACAACGCCTGCGCCGTTCCCCTCTCTGACACTTCGTTCCTCCTCGATTCTTCCACGTCTTCTTCTAATAGAGTCCGCCGCCCCCACCTCAGGACCTCTTCAGACAGCAGTTCAGTTTGATTGGTTTTCTCTGTGGCAGCATCAGTTCTCTGCTACAGCATCTATCTCCATCTGCGCCCCTCTCTCTGTGTGTGCTCTGCGCTAATGTCCATCTGCTCGCCAACGTCCATCTGCACGCTAACTAATTAGCTAATTCTATATCTATTATACCCTTCTACGCCCATGTACCTCCCATTAATGTTTCAAAATTATGGGCCCACTAATTCTGATTGGACAGGGACAGGGGGTTGATCCTCACACCATGTCATTTTAGTTCAATTTTCTTAAGCCCATTGTTTTAAAATTCCGCCCCTCTCAATTAATACATTTGCTTTATTTCCCACCTGTTTCACAATATAAAGTATATACAAATGTATCATTTTAAAGACATTTCAGTTCAGCTCTGAAGGTGATCAGCGGGTCATGTCCTTGGACATCTTCCAAGCTGACTTCATCGCTTTGCTTTGCTAGTTTTCAGAGCACATGCGCAGGTCACATGGCTCTCGAGGTGCTGTTTAGCCAACCCAGGCCCATTTTACGAACTAATAGAAATCAAAGAAGAAACATATTAAAATCAAAAATAAATGTTTTCACTGTATACCCCCTACTTCTACTCTATTCCCATTTAATTATAAATGTCTATCCCGCATTAGTAGCGTTAGAATACCACATTATTATTTGCAGCAATGCGAAAGCTTTAGCATGTGAGAACATTAAGCGGCCATTTTAGCATACACTGCGCAGAAGCAAAAGTTTCTCTCCAAGCAATGAAAGACGTCATACCACGTGACATGGTTGACACATGCGCAGTAGAATTCCTGCGCTTTAGCGGCCATTTTGGATTAGACAAGGATTACTTTTAAGTGAAAACACATGGGCAAGCATCTCTCAGATAAAAATGTTGTGTTTTGCACATTATTAATAATGACATTACAAAGTTTTAGTACAAATTAATTAATACTGTGAGAGGACTGCTTCCGAGCAAGTCTCATTGTGAGTCCTTGCTCCATCACTGGTGACAAGCAAAGCTATTGCAAGGCTGTTTGGTAGGGCAGGTCTAGCTAAGTCTTGAATTTCCTTCCCACTTGGCTTAGCTCAGTAGCCCCAGTGTAAGTGTGATCCTGGCTGCTGTGGTTTCCTTAGGTATTGAGTAGGCTGGGTGCCCTGACTGGGCTGACACAGGAGTTGCAGTCCTGAGCAGGCTAATTGGAATTGTAGCCCAACTGAGTGACAGTTGCAGCCCTAATCAGGCCAATACGACTAACACAGCAGATGCAGCCTCTGCCTGGTCAATGGCAGCCCCAACTGGGCCAATGCGATGATTATGACAGATGCAGCCCAACTGGGCTGATTGCACAGGTACTTGAAGCGGTGCATACCTGGAACCTGTTGTGAGCTGCCAAGGGGACACTGTACTACTCAGGTAGCTCCTAGCACACGCTTATGTAGTTAGCTCCTGTGGATGCCCATCACTTCCTGGGACGTGTGGGGCCTCTCACTTCCTGCACAGCCTTTCCTCCTGCATGGCCAGGCAGACATCTTCCCTCTCTCAGCAGAAAAATGGGCTTCCTGGTACTTCAGGCAGATTCTCAGCTCCTCCAGCAGAAAGTGCAGACTTCAGGTGCTGTTGCCTCACCTCTAGGAGACCAGCTCTCAGCCCTGGTTACACAGCAATCCTTTAAGTACTTTGGAAAGCACTCCATTTCTTTCTCATGAAGGCGGTGGAGCTGGTACAAAAAGAGGTGAGGTTTGAGGCTATTTTTGATACACATTTTCTAGATAGAGGATGCAGATCCACTGACTCAAACGGGCAGAGCCTGTTTGAGGTGGTTCTTTCAAGTGTGCTCTCAGACTGCTCTCCAGACTCGGCCTTTGTGTAAAGTAATGCTTCTCACACTAGGTACCACTGGAGCTGACTCCAGACTGAAGCACCCACAACAACATATGCTCAATGAAGTGTGAGGTTTCAGCACCTGGCTGTCATAAGCCCAACTTAAGCTGTAATTGTGGTGGATAAAAGGGCAGGCCTGACCTAAAAACATCCTAGCCTTACACAAGAGAAACTGCAGTCCTACCCCTCACCGCATCATTCACCAAATGGCAGTGCTCAAGAAGAAATAATCAGCGGCGCCTTGCTAAGAAAAGGCCCTGTGGAATTTCTAAAGGTACCCCAGTCCTCATCCTCACTTCAGTGCCTGGTTCTACCTCCTCCAGGTACAAGAATGCAGACAATGCACTTGAGTTGTCTGGGAGAGGAGTCCTCATTCTATAATGTGCTATATCAGGCCAGGGGCCTTAGCACTTTCAAACATACCCCATCCCTGTACATGTGCTATATACCCTACATGCAAACACACTCTTGACACACACACATGGGCTGGTAAAAAGGTCTGATCATTCTATTAAACTTCCAAAACAGTGCATGCTGCCACCACTGTGTTATGCTCTATACCCATGACAAGAACAGTAGTCCCCTGCCCACCATGAGGGCATGGTTGTTGTTGTACCCCTGCAAGTCACTAGGCAGGTCCAGGTTCTCACATAGTCAGGGACAGAACTTAGCCTCTGCACATATGCTAGGTGACACTACGGCAAAATAAAAGTTAGCATACCAGATGCACGTGGAATTGAGCACTTGTGATAAGGGAACATGCCCATATATCATACAGGGTACATTTCTGTCCCAACAGGTAGTGAAGCTGAGGCTAGGTGTTTAATACAACATAACATCATGAGGTGCCGAGTTTGGCTGGACTATTATGATTAGAAGTTGCATTGTGATTTGGGGCTTCTTGAGATATCATTTATTATGTTAGCTATTTGTGTACTGTTTCTTGGTAATCAATTATTTTACTTTAACCTGTATTTTTAAATGTTGGAGTCAGTCCCTCTAGTTATATGTTTTACTATTGTCCTTCATACCACACTTCTCTTTTTTCTAAGTGTTGTAAATGAGATACATTACTAGTCTCTTTTATATAATATCAGAAATGCATCTTATAGATCACACTTGTTTCCCTAGTGGTCACTTGTTCTCAGACAATACCAGATATTTGTTTAATATCCTGAAATGTTCTTCTCAGGTAAATAATCCTTTTGGGCCCATGACTTTAGATCTAGTAAACTGCTATGGCTTTTTGTCATGGGAGTTTTCTATTAAGGATCTGCACAATGTTTATTTTTAGTGAGATGGTCTTATATCGATACATTGCTGTGACAGCTTCTACTTTTATTAACTATGTTTTTTTTCCCCCTTTACGATATGTTGTGGTACTAGACAAGGATACGCACTTTCCATGATATTATTTATTAGTATTAGAAGATTTACTATGTAATTTTCATAATAATACTGAAATCCTAGATATACAAATATATAACACCTACGCTGAGCATTCAGTCTGCATTAATGGCACGCTGCTGTAAGCCTCCTATTATCATCTATTATCCCTTTATTTTTAAGAAGGTTGCTGAGTTCTCTACAGTGTATGGCTGTTTACTAATTAAACTAACTCTGATGCTTTCTTATTTGAATAATTTGTTTCTCCCATAAATCAGGGGCAATTCTGGAATTAAATTGATAATTTCCTCTGTTAAATGTTTAGTTGTTTTATTTGCTAATACAATGTAAGATGCAATCTTACAGAGCTGCATCAAAATAGTGAAACCATCGAACGATTAATTGTACAGATGATCCTCTTTATCTAGCATGGTGGGATAGATTTAATTAATTAAAAGGTTTTATTTCCCCAAAAATATTTACATGCTATCCAGGGCTCCTTTGTCACTTCCATCTCATTTCTTTGCAAAGATCGATTCTTAAATGTATTATATTATTTAGAAAGGTAAAAAACTTCAATTGGTTTAAGTACATTGCAAGCTCCTACATTTAGAGGTGGTATTAACTGTCCCGATTTACGGTTTTATCAGAATGCACTTTTAGTAAGACACAGTTGATAAAAAAGAGATATTTTAGAACCTTGTCGATGTGTTTGTTAATGTCAGTTTCCTTACCAAAAGTTGCCAGACTATTACATAACAATAGGGTATACCCAGAATACAGTTCGACCTGGGCCAATTATGGTATGTACAACAGGAGGTCCAAATGACCTATAGTTTTCAGAGAAAGACAAAAAGCTAATAAGACACCCAACAATTATGAATTAAACAATGACCAAATAATTTTGGTTTAGAGAAGGAATTGTATTTGAGAATTTGAATCAAATATTCACAGTTTCAAAAGGTTACTCCAAGGTTAAAAAAGTGAATAGAGTGCTCAAGGTAGTGCTCATAAAGTGGTGGGGAAGTGACAATCGGAATATAAATAATTACACTATTTACAAGAATGAGAACGACCTGTCTAACAATATGTCCAGTAACTAACTAAAAAAGCCCAAGTGATGGGATGCCAGGAATGTTTATTCTGTTCACTGCTTCTGCTGTAGAATAAGTACAGGTCAAAATGCATGTGAAAGTCGACGTTTTGACCTCAGAACTTGAAGAGGGCGATTGATTCTTATCAACGGGGTCTACCTCAGGACGAATAGCAGAGCAACCTACAAAGTAGATAAAGTTAACGTAAGTACTTGTGCACAATATTTCTGGGGTGTGTGCCTCAAAACACATGGCAACACAGGCTCACCTTAATCTAGGACTGCCGGTGCAGCAGTGGAGAAGTTCAGGATAGGGCCGGAGGCTCCAAGTCCAGAAAGAATGAAACCACCGCACATACAGAGACTGAAACAGTGAATGAAGGAGGCACGTCAGTGCTCAGTACACATGGTCAAGGAGAAAAACAACCGTTTGTAAAACCAATACTCACAGGGCGGAGACTTGGCAAGAGTTTGACAAAGGGATGACGATTCTTGAATACACAAGGGCATAAGGCTGTGAGTCAATCAGGAATGAGTTCAGTTTCTAGTAAGCAAGGTGCTGCCCAATGAATCAGCGCGCTCCTGAGAGAAAATGACATCCATTAAACCAAAAGAGAGGGGTAATACATACCAGCTGCGTAACATTTGGTCTTAAAGGTGATACCGGGTGGTGAAAAGAACAATGCTATTTAGAGCATTAATTTGTGGAGGGCGTCTAAAATGAGCGCACACGTGGCTGGACAACATTGTTGGCAAAAGTAGTATAGGAATCCTGTACAGCCAGTGACAAGAAGTCTATGGTGATTACCAAGCTGATTGGCTTACAGGGTGCCCGTCAAGAAAAACTCTGTTCTGCTTCCCCTGCTTGCTGTTTAATGGTGACTTTTCTTGGACAAGAGAAGGAGTAAAAGACTTGAAGCATTTGTCTGAAAAAATAAAGAAGCATGCACACACAAGAAAGCATATGGAAAACCTGACGAGACTGGGAATGTTGGGAGACACACCGATTGAGCAGCACATAAACGATGCATACCGCAAAACAATACAGAAACACAATGAAGCAGTTGATAGGAATAGACACATACTATCAAAAATAATTTATTGCATTTGTTTCTGTGGTGCTTTCGAACTGGCATTGCGAGGCCATGATGAATCAGAAAGTTCCTCAAATCCTGGAATATTCAGAGGCCTTGTGGATTTAATAACAAGCATAGACAAGGAAATGGAAGCACATTTAGCAAGTGCTACAGTCTTTAAGGGCACCTCTAAAACGATACAAAATGAACTCCTTGAGTGTATGCTAGAAATTATGAGAAGCCATATTGTCCAAGAGTTGCAAAACACAGACTTTGTGGCTATTCAGGCTGATGACACCACTGATGTGGCCACAAAAACACAGTCCGTATTAGTCTTTCGGTACCTGGACAATGACAGTAATGTTGTGGAGAGGTTCTATGGTTTCACACATTTAAGAGACTCTAGTGCAGAAACCATTACTGCAGCTATACTGCGTCAACTGAGCTTAATTTTTCCAGAGGTGCCTCAAAAAAAACAACTTATCGCACAAAGCTATGATGGTGCGTCCGTAATGAGTGGAAGCCTTGGTGGAGTACAGAAAAAATTTGAGATGTGTACCCTAATGCTCATTATGTGCACTGTTACGCCCACCAACTTAATCTTATTATGCAACAGGCAGTATCAAAGATCTCCGAGACACAAATTTTCTTTCAGGATGTAGGAGGCATGGCAGCATTCTTCTCACGTTCCCCCAAAAGAACGGAAGCACTTCAGGAGATTGTGGACAAAAGGGTTCCAAGGGGATCCTCAACTCGTTGGAACTTTAACATACGTACAGGCAAACTAATATATCAATATAGGGAGGACCTTGTGAAATGTTTTGACGCCATAGAAGCCAATGCTGACTTTGATTTCAAAACTCACAGTGAAGCCCGTGGCTTTGCTAGAACACTACAAGACAGAGAGTTTCAGTTCTTTCTGTTTTTATTTCATTAGATAATGTTATCTGTCGACATATTATACAAGCAGTTACAAGCACGAGAGATAGATACTGTCTCTGTGAAAAGATATACCACTATGTTTGTCGAAAGCATAAGCAAAGTGAGAGATGAGGTTGACAATTTAGACAGCAAACTGCCAGAGGATTCTACTTTTTCAAACCGCAGGAAAAACATCACCAGTCTGGTCCGAATTGCAAAGGAGATATGTGACATTGTAATTGTGCATGCACAAGAACGTTTTTCTTTCACAAAACATTTGGTGAGTGCCTCATTATTGCAAAGTGAATACTTTGCAAAGTATGATGAATCCTTCCCTGAGCATGCTCTGAATGAGGCTGTGGAAGCTTATCCTATGCTCAACAAAGAGGACCTGAAAACTGAGTTGACTGTACTGTACGGAATGTGTGTATACCGGAAGGCCAAAGGTGCCATTTCTTTGCTGGCTTTAATTCATAAACTTAATATGGAAAAGTCACTTACAGAGACAGTGGCTTTACTAAAAATTGTCATTACCACTCCTATGACAACAGCAGAGTCAGAACGATGTTTTTCCACCTTAAAGAGGATTAAGACATTCCTGAGGAACACCATGCTTGAGGAAAGACTGAATGCTTTGGCAATGCTCTCTATAGAGAGCGAACTAGTGAAAAGAATCCCAGACTTTAACATTCAAGTTATTGAAAAGTTTGCTGCTCTTAAAGACAGACGTGCTGATTTTAGATACAAAAAGTAAACAGTATGTTGAATGCTGCTAGTTTGCGACCTGTTTAGTTGTTTGTTAAATAAAAAACATCTGTGAGGTACTCAGAAATGCATTGTATCTCGAAGTCTGTTATGAAGCTCTGTGGTTATACTGAATAAGCAGCTACCTATGTTATATGACATCTCTTTATTAATGTAATAACTGCACTTTCACAATTGCTTTATTAACCTTCCTGCTTTCTCAAATTTGCTTGAAAATGCACCGAATGCTGTGAGACTCATAAAAAGAAACTGTGCTCGGAGACTGAGCAATATGGCCGAAGCCCAGTGGAGCTGCCTAGACAGCTATAGAGGATATCAGCCCTGGTTCACCCCCTTGGCCGTCCCCTACCCAGCCGGACTTTGGTCACTGTTTCTCCCCGTCTCCCTGCTGTGTCCCCTTCCTCCCCCCTCCCTCTGACTACTTACCGTAACATTGCTTCTTTTTTCTTATGTCTTACTATGCTCTTGTAACGTATGTAATTTGTAACTTGTAACTCGCATATCCTCATGTAAAGCGCTCTGATACCTCCGGGTCGAGCCAGCGCTATATAAAACTCTTCAAATAAATAAAAAATAAAAATACACCAACCTCCCACTGTGGACGCAACGTGTTACGTCGTGGAAGGGTGAATACGAATTCAATTAGGTCACCAGTGTATATGTAAAAATTTAAAACTGTTTCCAAAGTCCAGGGAGAATAAAAGCTAATAAACGCTGGGGTTCAGACATCAACCCAAGTGTGCAAATATATTCTTAATTGGACCCAGGGCCGGTTCTAGGATTCTGGGGGCCCTGAACAGAAAGGGAATTTGTGAGGCCCCTCTAGTTTGCATAGACGTGACACATTCAGGGCTGCCTGCATCTCAATAGATGCCCCTGCTCCTGAAGCTGCAGCCCCTCTCTCTCCTTAAGTGCCTCTTAACAGCTCATAAAGGGCTGGAGGTGTGAGGGTTGCTTATCTGCAGAGACTGCCAGGGAGCTAAACAGAGGGACAATAGCCATCTCGCTGTGCCTCTGCGTGGGTGGGGGGTGGAGACCTAATTGCCGGACAAACCTGAGGAATGTGTTTTCATGCAGCTGGGACTGCCCCCCCCTCAGGTTCGCTTCGCTACACCAAAGCAATGAGTCCAGGGGAGGGGCCCCCTAAGGTGGCGGCAGCGCACTTGTAAGGTCGCATCTTTAATGCCATAACCTGGCTGTGTCTCTTTGGTGCGGGGCCCCAAGTTGGAGGGCTGACTACGGGGCCCTGGGCAGCTGCCCACACTGCCCATGCCTAGCGCCGGCCCTGATTGGACCATAAAAACTAAGTACATCAAAATTACCGACAAGGAAGTGAGCATTTTAAGTATAAGTTACCCTTCACAGTTACGCAAACTCGCACTAAATGAGCGCGAGACTGTAAAATGCACTGTACCTTCCAATGAGAGATGAATCACCGCGGGCTCCTGGCAAGTGTATGACCCGCCGGTGAGAGGCCTTAAGGAGTCGCTCGCGTGAACGTGCACGCGGTGACTCACATATAGAGGTGGCAGCCACTAAATGCAGCGCTCGGTAGCTAACGTATCGATAGTTACCGAGCAAGCCGGACTACTCGTGGGGTGGGGAATCCTCATAGAATTACATAACGAGCAAGAGGCAGTGAAAATATCGGCTCTCAAATGGTGGGAAGCTGCAAGGCACTCAGCATGTGGGATTTTCATTTGGCCCGTAAGTTAAAGGAATCCTAAACACATTAAGGGGCTACAGCCACTTGACAACAGAAATGAGTGTGAAATTATGAGAGCTCTAATGATTATGCACATTGGAGCGGATGATAGATGACCAAGCAAACAAATTAAAACAATCAAAAATCATACTGAATGCGATCGCAGAATAGTGATGGTTAAACATAATGACTAAATTATGACATGACAAACAAATGTAACAAAAGAAAGAACTCCAGCATTACACAAGACAATGATGACAAATTTAGTTAATATGCAATAAGCGCAATAACAGGAGTTAAATTGCCCATACAACATGAACCACATAGACAATCCAATGTATATAGTGAGAGGTGGAACGTGATAATTAAGTCTCATGTCTAGAACGCATAATGGATGATTAGAGAAACATGGTGGGCATGTTATGAAGTAATAGCACCCTGGGTCAGCACCCCTCGTGCTTCTAGCTAGTACACCCATAATAACTGGGGAAGGTCAGCCCATATTAAATAGGGTCAACTGTCTCGTACTTTCCTCATTTTCGTTTAGACCATATTGGACCGTGTCTAGGTGGTGCATCGACTTTCATTCCTGTAGATTCATGATGTCTGCGACACAACCACCTCTAGGGCCCAGTGTGACTTTTTCAAGAACCAACCATTTGATGCTGTCTGCATGGTGATGAAGTCGCTGGAAATGTTCAACTAAAGGAGCCCCAGGTACTTGACACTGTACCCTACTGCAATGTTGAAGGATGCGAGTCTTGACCTTCTGACTGGTTTGGCCAATGTATAGCAAATCACAAGGACAAATATTTGTATAGATCACGTTTATGCTATTACAATTAGTGTGTTCCTTAAGTGTGATGGTAAAGTTGTGGTGTGTGAATTGCTTGGTCTTGATAGTCAAGTCACAGGCTTTACAATGGCCACATTTGAAATGGCCAACAGTGGGGGGTAGGTTCCACAGGGTGCGGAAAGAAGGTTGTGATGGTGATTTCAGAAAGGACTGGACCACATGGTCCCTGATAGTTTTACCCCTCTTAAAAGAATTCATAGATGGTTCAGTCATTCCTAGGTCATCGGAAATCAATTTCCAGTACTGGTTAACTATTCTTCTTATGTCATTACTGCGCATGTTGTAGGTGGTTACACAAATCATCCGTTCCAAAGCATTATCATTAAATGGTCTAACTTCAAGGAGAGACTCTCTTGGGTTGAACCAAGCTCTTTTATAATCTTTCTACAGTAGAGATTTGGTGTAACCTCTCTCTTTAAGTCTAGTCATGAGGTCTTCAGACTCCTTAAAGTAGTCCTGTCTGAGGGTAAAATTTCCGCAAATTCTGAGGAATTGGCCGAAGGGCAAATTGTCCCTAAGACCTCTGGGGGGATGACTACTGTAGTGGAGAAGGGTATTACGCTCAGTGCCCTTGGTCATTAGCCACTTTGATGGAGATGTCAAGGAAGTTGATTGAGGAAGAGCTGTGTTCAATGGTAAATTGAATGTCTGGTGATCTCTGGTTCAGCCAAGAGTGGAACGTTTCAAGATCTGTAGTGTTACCAGTCCAGATCAATAAGACATTGTCTATATAATGCATCCACATTGTAATGTGGTCTGGAAAGGGTTGATATCAGAAAAGATAAAATTCTGTTCAAAATGGTCCATGTACAAAATAGCCAGGTTAGGCGCAAAGCTTGCACTCATCGCAACCCCTTTGGTTTGCACAAAAAATTCCCCCTGGAATATGAAGAAGTTCCTCATCATAGCTACTTCCAATAGTTGTAGTATGAATTCAGTAGGGACCTGTACAGGACGTGGTCTGTCATCCAGTACCAACGGCGTCACATCCAGGGCAGGCCTCTTAGGGATGTTGGTATAGAGGGATACAATATCCTTCGTCACCAGGAGTTCCTGGGTAGGATCGAACGGTAACTCATCCACCAATCGAATAGTTTCCATGGTATCTCTGAGATACGCAGGGGTGGATTCAGCATATAGTTTGAGGAAGAGATCCACATACTTGCAGAGGGGCTCAATAATAGACCCACAACCAGAAACTATAGGCCGGCCCGGGGGATGTTCTAGGTTTTTGTGGACTTTGTGAAGCGTGTAGATTGTAGGCGTCCGAACATATTTCCTATTAAGGAAGTCATATTCATGGTCAGTCAGATAACCAGACAACATAATCACCCTAAGTGCTATTTCAAAATGTATCTTATTAAAAAGTATGATGAACGCATATTGGCCAATTATGGCATAGTCACTTAAATAAATGTTCTGGTAAACATATATATTGGAAAGATTGCGATTTAAGAGCCATTTCACATAATTATGATTTAACTCCTAGCAATATACTTGTATCATTTGCTTTTCTAATGGACTTTGTTAATCTCCCTTTGGAAGATGGTGCACATTATTTACAAATGGAGGGGCATATTAGCAAGTAAGGGCGATAATTATCACCCACGCCAAGTATCGGGAGTTTTCTTATCGCCACCTTTTCCCGATAATTTTCGTCTTCTTACCGACGTATTATCAACACGTCGGTAAGATGCGATAGTGGCAGGGAAAGGGCGCGATAACTCCCGCTAACTGGCGATAAGTATTCAGGCGATACCGTGCCTTCGGCGGCCTTGTGCGCGTTAGCGGGATTTAAATTGCAGCTAAAGCTGCTTATGCCCCATGGAGTGCCTGCAAACCCGGGTGGCCGCGTGACAAAATCATCATGTACTGCTGTCTCAATGCAGAGGACATTGCCTGCTACCTACAGTACAAGTTGAGAACATGACCGCAATATATTGCCACAAGTTACATCATTATGTATTGATACATCGGAGCATCATATCTTGTCCCATAGCCATGTGAAGATCTCCGATATTGTGTGTGTCACTCAGTGCCCCCCAGTGAGTTGGAAAGTCTGACTTTGTGCTAAGGGGCTAATAATGCAGCATACCCATTACCTCTTTCTGTGGGTCTTCTGATGGAGATTGGGGCTTTAGTCAGGTTTTTATCAGGCGTTCAATTCCTGCGATGATCGGGGTTTAGCGTGACTTTTGTAATCGCGGGACATCTTTGCTAATAGAGCGAAGTTGTTTTAGTGACCTTTTCCGTGTGCTCTTTGTAAGGAACGCCTACCTTGCATGTCATTAGCGATAATTATCGCTGGCATGCAAGGCGATAGAAAAACAGGCAGATAACGCCGGAAAGCTGGCGCTAACGCATGTTAGCGCTGGCTTGCTAATAGGGCGATAAAAATATCGCCGCTTTATCGGCAAAAAGGGCCGCTAAAGCGGCGATAAGGCCCTTGCTAATATGCCCCGAAGTCTATTATTTTAAAAATGTCATTGTCTTACTACAGATTTTTTCAAATGCCCTTTATTAGCGAATTGAAATCTATCATAATTACTAATGAAACGGCTTCTCATGGTAATAAACTGCTTTAAAATCCGTATGTTAAAAGTATCAAGTTGATACTCCATGAATTTATTGAGTTGTCTAAATCACCTATTCAGAGAGAAGAGGCCATCATTTGGAAATGTAACATTAGATGAACATATATTACATCCACCTTTCAAATAATTATTCTTTAACTTTAATTTATTTTCAATGCCACATGAAGTGTTAAGAACTTCTACTGAACTGTTTAGGAAAAGTTATTAAATTATCATTAACGTTGGATATGTAATGGTGGTAATGCTAACTTATCCCGTATGATTTTAATTGTAAAAGTGTTCTTTCATTTTAAGCTCGGATTCGAATTACAATTTATAGAATTCTCCTAGGTAAAAAGGGTGCAAAGTTTATTCTCCTTTATCTACCCAAAGTTTTGCAATTAGATTTATATCACAATGAAAGTGTTTTATGTGCTATAGTGATATCTTTTTTTGATAACCAATTTTATTGATTTAGGTTTGCAAACACAAACACAAATCAATCGCAAATGCAATTGTAGTCACCCACATGCTCCCCTGAGATATTACAGACTTGGCGTCTGATTTTTTTGATGGATCCACAGCCCCGTGACTTAGCGGTCCACCCACTTAATTCAGATGTTGGCAGGTTCATAGACGAAAGACCACCAGAGTCCCCCGACTCTGCCAGGAATTTACAACCATGTCTGCAGCATCTACGACATCATAGGTAGTCGCAGGGACTCCAGCCAAGATGACCTCTGAGCTAATCACAATGTGCCTTTCCATCGAGGCAACTGTGGCAGGAATACCTGAGTTAGAGGAATCGAAGGAAATGAGGTAGGAACTGTCTATTGACACATTAATAAGTAGTATTTAAGAGTCTCCACTTCACCAGGGGCTCACTCCATCAGCAGACCACCGCTAGGACAACGCCAGCACAACGGGGACATCTAAATAGGCTCGGCGCAATACCACTGGCCTTACGGCGACTGAGTGCTGTTAGCCAGCAGAGGAGTCCGCAGCGTTGGAGGCGGTTCAGCCAGCACAGGTCTAAATACGGCAGGCAGGATATCATCAGCTCGACGGAGTACTTGAAACCGCCACCACAGAATTTGTATTACTTACCACCTGTGAATGTATTGTGTCTGCGGAAACCATCAAATAAAAAATTAATAACAATAAAGCATCTTTGTTACACCAGTCACAGTTCTTGCCAATGAGTGAGAAAATGCGTCCATTCATATTACACTGTGTGTAACATATTATCTTCAAGCTATACAACATTAATTTTTTTGTTTTTCTTAGCCTGCGTGAGGTCTTTTTTTCCTGGGGTACTGGGCAGTTAAAGGATATAGGATCCTGTGTGTGTGCTATCGTTTACCACCGTTGTCCCAGGTCACTAATATTATTGCACTCCAATTGGATAACCAGGTTAATCTATTTTGAAACTTCACTCACTCTCCGGTGCAGTCAAGTCAAGCTGTTCAGATGTACTCTGACAGGTGATAGGGATTGTATACATCATGCCAGAATAAATAACGTTCATTAACTTCAGAAGCCAGTAAGTGCTATACATTCAAAGAAGAATAGACCGTTTACTTACAGGTAAGCAAAAAAGCACTTTAAAAGTATTCACATCGAAACCCTGAAGGTGCAAACATCTTCTGGGACAAAGGTATGACTCCAATGTTCTTATAGTGTTAGTGTGCTTGCTATTGGATTTTATATAACCAAGGTTCAACGGCCAATGTTTCTCTAAGGTGCTGTACTTGGGTCAACTTGAGGGACTCGTGAGGTCTCAGGTAATGGAATATTCTCAGTGGCCTGAAAAATAATAAAAAGGCCAAAAAAAGAGTCCTACCCCAGAAGAGTCAGTTGATAACCTTAGGGTAGCAATAGTCTGAGGTCTTCGCTAAGAGTTCGAGGGCAATGCAGCAGTCATCGAAAATGACAGGTGGCCTGTCGTCCAACTCTCACTTCTTCATTCCCATTTAGAGGTGTGTAATGTGCTGCTATGTTTCTGACAGCAGAGCTCCATTCAGTTCTGTCATTGAAAAAACCTGCATGATGGGTCAACCACCCCAGAACCAGGGCGTGAGAAGGCCCGTTCTATTTATGGTGGGCTTTCTGAACCCATGTTCACCTTTTTTTGTGTGCAAGGGACCACTGTGGATGGCACAAGAGAGATGGACACGAAAGGTGATAAAAGCAAACTCCAAACTGGTGGGTGACATTAATTGGACATATTTCAAAAACAGCCCCCTACTTTTTGGGGGGGGGGGCGGTTGTCTTTAAAAAATGAAAACTATGCGAGCCAGTTCGTGGTGAACTTGTCACACATTGTTCATTTTTGCCAAATGCGCTCCTGGTATGTTGATGGAGCGCGTTTTTAGAAAATTCCAGACAGCTCAGGAAGTCTAATTATGGTGAGCGGGAAGGATTTGGGGCTGCTAAGGCACAGCTCCCCCCCCCCGACCCTTGGTTTCCTAGCTGTCATCTAAGTGGCTGCCTTACCTCACCTCACCTGCCTTACCTGAGGTGTCTGAGACTCACCTCAATCCTCTGTTAATGTCTCTTTTACTGCAAATATCGGTTGATTGTTTGCGGCGCTATAGGAGTAAAGAAATGAGAAAATATTTGAATGAGATGTATTTTTAGTTTAACACCTCCAGAACATAAAACATGCAACATTGAGGCATCTTATTTATTCAAATTGTTTGGAGCCGTGAGGGGCTCAAGCTCTCAAGCTGTTTCATATTCTATCATTTTTTTGTGGTTTTCATGTATTGACAGGATAGGCCAAGTCCACAAATGAACTAGTCTTTTAACATGGGGCCATGGAGATGTGAGTGTAGGTCTGTGGCATGCCACATAGACCACATCAGCCACCACAGCATGACGTTTTATTTTCGAAAGCTCTAGAATGGATTTCCATCCTGCTGTGATTGATCACAGTGACATGTGCTGCTTAAATGTAATGGTGGGGTTTTCAAAAAAGCAATTAGGCAGGTCCACAAATAATTCACTCCTCATACGTTTGTTGATTTTACATTGTCTGGGGTGAAAAAGGGTAATCTGGAAAATTCCTTTCTCTAATAAGTCAGTTATTTCCCGATTTCTTTGTAAGTGTACTGTGTATCGATTTAGGTTGGCAAATGCCCTGTCTTCCTGCATTTCTTGGACGACTGACTTGCAAGCTGGTCAGATTGTCATAAGGTCTGAACAGATTCTCAAGAGGTGAGTACATGTGTGTTTTCTTTATAAGAGTAGATTTAGGGAGTGGATCTGTAAATGGACCAGTTTGCCACCCTGTACTCTTATACATAGGAGAGGTGCACCAGGGACATCTAAGTTCTATTTCGAGGTTTTCAACCCAATGCCCTATCCTATGTAAGAGACGCAACTAATGGTTATGTAACATGGTTGTTTCTAAAATTTGTACCACTCTACAACATCATTCTGCCAATTCTAGTGGCCATTTTGAAATCCCATTTCGGTATTCTAACATACAGAGGCTCATGTTTACAATATTTTGGCGTAGGGCAGCACCGCAAGCCTTCTAGCTGTGCTGCCCTATGTCAAAAGAAAAGGGCTGGAATGTGCAGTATCTTCAAGATATGATGCATTCCTGTCCTTTCTGCCAGTGCACAAACTGAAGCAGAGCATCAATACAGGCACCCTTGCACCATGGTGCAAGGGTGTCTGTGTTGTTGTCATGATTGTTTTTGTGCAGGCTGGAAGACCTTCCTGCACTAAAACAAAGGAGGCCTTTTCCTCATTCTATGTGTGCTGCAGAATGCATTTTTCTGCCTAAACAAAATATGCCTTTCTGCCAGTATCCAGGGTCACGTGACTGGGAGTGGCTTGCCTGTGGTATTTTGCGTATTTGTTTGGGTCATTGGGGCAAAAGGGCCTTGGGTGTGGCGCAGGGTGATGCTCTCCTGAGAAGGATGTCTGGGGGAGTGGGTTGGGATCTTCAAAGGGTAGCCTCAGTGCTTGCCCACCCCCTTTCTGACTTCTAAGGGCTGCCTTCCCTGCCACTGACAAATGTAGCTCATACCTGGGCCTGCCTGCCCTTTGTTACCCTAGACAGCTTGGAACCAAACCCAAGAAAGTGGGAACGTTAGACAAAGGAGGCATCCTCCATCCACAGGCTGGCACTGGGGATAAAAGATGCTCCTTCCGAACCTCTCATCAGAAACCTCCTGGACCTGTGGATGATTCATAAGGACTGCTCTGCTGTCTGAAGAAGGAAGATTGGACATGCTTGCCTTGAACCCAGGCTCCCCAGAAGTGACTCCAAGAGTCAGTTGACTTACCTCCTGTTTGAGCTACAGGAACGCATCAAGTTTCCAGTTTCCACCCTGCAACTGCCCAGCTGACCAGCACCAACTAGACTTGCTGGACCTGAGTGAGCCCTGCTGCTGGCCTCTGCTGGAGTGAGTCCTGATCCCCAAGAGGAACCCCTCAGCTCCTAGATCCGTGGCTGGCACAATAGAGCACTCTCCCACCTCAGAATCACAAGTCCTGAGCTCCTAGTGAAGATCCAGAGGTTTTTGAGCTCTTCGTGACCACAAATGAACTTCCAGTGTCACCCGGTGACCATCCGTGATGCCTACCGATGTGAATTTTCAGTGGCGACCTGCTCTTCGCAACACCCCCGAGATCCAGAGCCAATGGCGACAGTCCATGTTGACTGCCTAAGCAAAGCTGCAGCGACAACTGACTCATTCCCATGAACAGCGACTGTCTGCGACTCCCGACCTGCTCCTCGCAATGACACTGCCCTCCTCTCGTTGACTGCCAAAGCAAAGCTCCACAGCAACTCCCTGTGTGGACTTGGAGTTACAGAAGGTAAAATCTTCAATGGGGTAAACCTGGTCCCTGTATCTGACCTACACTGTGTTGCGGTTGGCTTGAACTTGTGACTTTGACCCGGCCCAGCGAGATAAGGTAACCACACTTGATACTTTGTGCTTTTTAGCACTATTTATACTAGAAACGTTTAAAAAATCATAACTCCTGTTCTACTGATTGGATTTTTGTTGTTTTGGTGTCATTTAATTTATTACAAAATTACTCTTGGGATTGGGATTTTATTGGTGTTATGTTTTTACTTTATTACTGTTTGAGTGCTACATAAATACTTTACATATTGCTCTAAGTTAAGCCTGACTGCTTGTGTGCCAAACTACCAGAGGGTTAAGCACAGGTATATTTAATGACTTTTGTGGTTCACCCTGACAAGGATTGTGTTTATTATTTGTGTGGGGTTACCACCAACCTCAACTAAAAACCCAATTTCTTACACCTGCAATAGTAGTTTCATGCTCAACTTTACTGGACTGAATCTGTTTTCTTTCTGGTGCTGGGGTAGACTGGAGTCTCAAGTGAGGAGGTGTCCCTGCCTTCCAATCGCAATGCTACATGGAGCTTTCAGCCTAGCGAAGTTCCCTACCAGTGATTGAGTTTTGCCAGCTGTACGCAGGCTGAGAGTGGCAAATAGAAGTGTGATGGATCCTGGCGGGTTGCAGGCCAGGCTATGGAGATAGGATAGGGCTGTGTCCGGGCCACTCTACCCCCCCCCCCAAATGGCATATAGAGAGCTGGACTGTGACCTACCCCGAGGATGGTGCTGACTCAGACTAGCTGAAGAAGTTAGTGGGTAAGTGTGGTCTCCCAACGTGGGCTGGGAGACCAAGAAAGCAGGATGAGAGACCCAGCAGTAGTGCTGGTACATCTGGAGAAAGAGACAAACAGGAAAGGTGGCATGCTGGAGGGACCAACTGAAGGACTTGAAGGATCTCTGGCAGGCGTCAGGGGGCAGCCACTTGAAAAATGTATGCCTCTCAGTCAAAGCTGCTGACAGAGGCATCTTGGGCTCTGAAACTGGCCTAACGAAAGTGGAGCTGGAACTTTTTTGCGGATATCTTCTGAAGGCAGTGCTTGACTAAAGAATAGAGTGGCTAGGTGGTTTGGCACAGCTACTGGTCCAGTTCATAAACTAGGTCAGTGATGGAATTTTGGATATTTCTTGAGGCCATGCCAGTAGTGTTCTTCATAGACCCGTTGAGTTCTTTCTATTATATGATGATGCGTGGCATTGACTGAAAAGGCTGGAATACCATGAGAAGGGGGCGAGAACCAGCAGATTATTGCTCTCAGCCATAGGAATTGGACCCCCCTCCCACTGGAGGAGACCAGTGCCTACGTTAAGCCGGTGGTTGCAGGTTGAGCCTGCAGCACTCATTTTTGGAGACCAGCACTTATTTTCTCTCATTAGACCTTGGTCCAGAGCATAAGAGAGAAAGCACAAAAGGGGAATGAAGGAGGTAGGGAAAGACAGTTATAAGGAAAGAAAGCAAGAATGAAAAAGCACCTGAAAAAATGAGTTAAAGGGGCAAGGAGTGTTTGGTGGTGGATGAAAGGGGCATGAGGTGATATCAAGACTATGCAGCTTTGGTATTTGGCACTCCAACATTCAATAGCCCCAGGTGCAGACTTTTAGCAAAACTTTGGACACCCACAGTTACTTTTTTAGAAATTATTATCTAACAAAACATCATTGTTCCCATTACACAACTGTTCTTATGTAGAGCACTCTGACACCCATTGGGTTTGGCCTACAGTGTAGAATCTGCAAAATAAATTAATAAATAAACTTGTGAGAGTGGTTGCATAAACTTTGCAATAGTGTAACGTTGGAGCATACTGCATGCTCTAAGAATCAGATTTTGTTGGAGTCTACACTACATCTTTTCTTTGCACCAGTTTCCCATATTCCACACTGACCCCTTTTAAGAGCATTCTACATTGCATACCATGTCTCATCAAGGGACCTGAAGAAATATGAATGTAACAATGCCATCCTGATGAAAATCCACTGGCTCCCCTTGTCGGGAGCACCATTATCAAAACCAGCTGCATCATTTACAAAGCTGTAACAATTATTATTTCAGCCCATCTGGCTGACAAGCTCACTGTGTTTGATGGCTCTCAGCACACCGTCAGTCAGGACATGATCATACTGGTGACAAAGCAGTGCAAAAAAGAGATAACAATGCAGTAGGTCTTCTCCATCTATGCACCCAGGATCTCAAACTACATTTCTGTATTTATCCGGGCTGCCCAGCCTTACTCCAAGTTAGGGAAGTGCTGAAAACACCCCTTTGCAAAATACAGTACCTCAAGAAAGAGTAAGATCCCACTTCTTTTATTGGATCCCAATTAACCTTCCAATCAATAACTGACTATATCTTTGCCTTGGACCCTGTTCAGTAATTCACTGTCTTTCTCACGCCATACAAATACCATGAAGTGAAGTTTCACTACCTACACTGCATGCCAGATAAACAAAATGGAAACTGTATTTATTACATTCTATAATATGCTAACACAACAAAGATAGACAAAACTACTGCCTTCTATTTCGGCCTCTGTGCAAACAGCTTTACATAGTTTTTACTAATTCAAACCCTATTTGTTTTCTTCCCTAATGTTTAAGCAGCCAAAACGTTACAAAAGAGTATTTGCTTCATGTTTGCACTCGTGCAAAATTGATGCAATCCAGCCCTTGGACAATACAAATTATAAAAAAGTTGAGTCCAGATAAAATATGTCAGCAGGAGAAACTGCTTTTGTGGATAAGTATGCATGGATCGTGTTTTGCCAGCATTTGGTACTGCCTTAGAAATGAAGCAACTCTTGCATCATGAAACTGAAAGACTGATATATTTGTGCTGTGCACCTATGGGCTTATTTATGAGAGCCCTGCATCACTTTTGCACAACATAAAATGGTACATGCGCAACACACGGCTCTCATAAAGATTTATGAAGCCAAGCAAAGCCACCCTGCATAGCTCTGAGTGGCCTCATAAATCGTGAGTAATGCGATGCAGCACAAATCGCGGCGCTGCCTTACTCTGCGCCCGGTATGCATTCATGTGCATTGTGGTGGTTTCCCCATGCAACACCCATGGAATTTGACGCTGCCCCAGATTTACAAAGTGATGTGAACCTTGAGCAGCGCCAAATCCGTACGCCTCCAGAGGTGAGGCGTAATGAGGAGAAATATGTTTATTTCTCCTCGTGTTTTCCTCTTTCCATGTGTGCTGCAGAAAAGCACTAACAGAAAGAGGAAAATGCCTTGTAGGATTGTTTTTGTGCAGGAAGGTGTCCCTTCATGCACAAAAACAATCCTGCATGCAACAGAGGCACCCTTGCACCATGGCACAAGGGTGCCTACTTTGGCGCTAGGCTGCAGAAACTGAGCAAGCGCAGGGAGAAAGTACAAGAATACGGTGCATTTCTGCCCTTTCACATTGGCGTACGGCAGAGCAGTGCCCTACGTCAAAATGCCATAAATTAGGCCATTAATCTTTTCACAATTGGCTTTGTGCAAGGTGTGACCTTTCTACTGTGTAAGCTGCAAAGAGTTTCACTTTAGGAGTGATGTCTTTATTTGCATGCCAAACTACCACTGTTTTTATGAATTATTTGAACTATGAGATTGTTGGTCTTTATTTTTAGAATGTATAATACATAATGCATCAGTAACACATCATCAGCTTGCCTGTATAACATACTAGGCCACAGAAGCATACGGTTTTCATACACTTTGCTTAAAGGTTTTCTGAAGCTCTGAATTTAATTTTTTATGGTTTACGTCTATTTTATTGAATGTTTTTCGAGGGGTAATAAGAAGATAGCGGTTACAATCGTAAACATTGGCTCATTCTGTATCATCTCACATTTGTACGATTGCCATGTTACCTAACTTTAAGTGCAGTCTACATGAAAGAGAAAGAGAAGATCATAAAAAGAAACCAGATGTCAAGACACATTTCCCATAAAGGAAACCCCCAACCCATAACCTGCCTAATCTCCCTCCCGATTCTGAAAGTGGATTATTAATCATGCTGTACTTAGAAAAATTTCCCTATGCAGTATGTGGGTCTGGTAGAAAGCAAACTTAGTTGCGGCATTATGAACTAAAGGACAGCCGGCTTCGTCAGATGGAGCACTCTCACACTAACCACCTTAGTGACACTTTTCAGTGCGTGAAATGTCAAAAACATAATAAAAATGACGCTTTGGAGATAAAAAAAAAAGTGCCACACTTCCCACAAGGCAGCCATGGAGACAAGAGAAGAGAGCAGAAGCGAGGACAACAACCCCAACAACCCCAGTGTCATGTGGCTAGGTTAGGCCCTGGAAGAAACACTGACATTTTACATGGACACGTTTCTTAAGTTGCCTTCTTTTCTACATGATTACTTTTGACACACATTTGCTTGCGTGACAGTGCAGGACTAGTTTCTCTGAAACCACATTGCTTACAATTCCACTTTGTAAGTACACTATCACGACTCCTTGAACATTTAGTTCAAGGCCTGAACATACATTATGCAAATGTTGTTGTTTGTTATTCGTCCATGAGGCGACATGGCTATCCCAAGAGAATAAACAATGTCAGCTTGGCTGAAGCCTCGACACAGAAGCATGGATACTGTTATTATAAATACACATGCATTTCGATGTTCAAATCAGAGGAGCACTCTGCTTTCATTGCGAGATCGCCGTGTCGGATTCTTAGCCCATATGATTCCTGTTTACCCTCTGCAAGGAGGGATGTCCAACTTGTGACCAAGACAGGGACCTGCATACACTTATCTTTAGGTAATGTGGGGGTTAGATCACCCAGTAGGGTTGGCAAAACACCCACCCTAGGCTCCTAGGTTAGGGAGCGCATGGTAGAAGTACACTATACCCAGTACTTATATGCCCGCATATATATACATATATATTGTTTTAGTACAATGGTGGAATTGTTTATCCTTTTCACTGTTCTTATACTGCTAATTACTTACATCTGCTTCTGTCTATTAATCATTGCAGCACATATCTTCTCTACAAGAATCACAATGGTTCAATAAATATTGAAACCCCCTTTGTGTATTTCTTGTGTATCTTCCTGAGTATGCACGAGTGACTGCGTGAAAAGGTTCTAGATCTGTTACCACGATTCCTTGGAGAGTTAGGGTTGTCATGTTCTGAGGTTGCCCAAACCATTTGTTACCTTACTAGGTGTAGGGGTACTCATGGGTGAGCTAGCAAGATTATAGGCCAACATATCCCAACATTTATGTTGTCCAACAAATGAACAGTTCCTACTGAGAAAGTGGAAACCATGCGACATGGCGCTGCCAACGTTGGTAGATTGGATTCTTATTTAATGGATCGCCTGAGTAGTTCTCTTTTGCATACCCAGAAACCCCTCCTCATTTACTAACCGGAGACGTCCGTAGTGGTGGGGACTATTCTCCTCAGCTGAATAGGTAACCCCCATGTTTTGTCTGTTGGTTGCCAAGCTTGAACCTGTCAGAGGAATATCCCATTGTGTTACCTTCTCTTAATTCCATTTTCAATTATGTCTGAAACAGACGACCTTAACATTGCTGACAACTGCAGACATGCAGTTACACAGAAATTACAACAACATGGTCTCACTCTTACGGGTGGAGGTGGGTCTTCGTGGTTGAGGATCACGAAGCATATAGGGCAGAGGTATTCTATTCATTGGTTAAATTCCCAGCAGCAGACGACATAACAAGGCTGTTTCTCAACTACACACAAGCTGAAGTTCCAAATAACTACACATCATATGAAGAAATAGAAATACCTTTAACATACCAAGAGCACACAAATTGGTTTGATGGTGCCCTACCACACACAACAGAGACGTTAGACTAGAGCCCCTTAGTAATGGGAGAGCAACATGGCCAGTCTTAGCCGAATACACACCACATCCTGATGTCACTAATTTACCAACAGTGCAAGTGCGTATATTTTATAAAAATGCACTAACAATTTACAGATGCTTGACACAGTTTGTTATGTGAACGTTGGGCCCGATTCACAAAGGTAACCTGAGACGAAAGTCTAACTTTGCGACTTTCTGTATTCACAAAGGGCATTTACGAGTAGTAAAGTTAGACTTTTATCTCAATTTTGGTCTCAGTTAAACTTGAGACCAAAACTTAACTTTAACTGAAACAAAAGTCTAACTTTACTACTTGTAAAGGCCCTTTGTGAATACCGAAAGTCCTAAAGATATACTTTCGTCTCAGGTTACCTTTGTGAATCGGTCCAATTGACATTAAATCCTGAGAGTACTGCTCAAGTTGCACAACCACAATTGGCTACACCGGGCATCAGCTCACAAACACCAAATGCAGTCATGGGTAAGGTTCCCATCAGACGGGAGGAGATTCCGTTCTGGATTGCAAAAAACAAGTCAGCCTGAAGCGGTGTTTCCCCATACTGGACCACAGGAAAAACACAGGATTTTATCTATATGCTATCAAATGGAGATGGCTCCCCCTGTGGAAGACTGCACCACTTGGGGTACAGTTTTTGGTGCAGTATATATATCAGAACTCATGGTACCCCTTCGTTAGCTGTTTTGCCAGAAGTGCTTAAACAGATCCAGAATGAGTACAGGGCAGCACCTGCCCTGGATTTGGGGATGAAACTGATGGGCAATTTTGCTGCAATGTTCGGCATTATGTTAGGCAACATAAAGGAGAAGCAGCAGTGTTGGCTATATACCAGCGCCTAAGGGATTTGGCTCCCGGACAACAGGAGCACGAATTACATAAAAATTATCGAGGAGACACACGTGTAAACACAACAAACCTGGTGATCCGCATAATTGTGGGGGCAACACGGTACAACTATGTCACATTCACTTAAGGTGAAACTGTACCAATTGCATATAAATTGCGAGAATACACCAATGCCGAAATGCGTTTTGCACCAACAGAAAAAATACTGACAGCGGTACAGATATCTGTGGTGAGGTTGCGACCACTGGCTCATGGGAAATGAATAATTGTTGTGACCCCAGTGCCGACCTTAGAGACCATCACAAAGACCAGCATTTCAAACGCAAAAGCATTACATCTAGGTTGGATGTCATGGGCTAACTCACTCACCGCAACAGACGTAGCCTACAGATTTGATTCTACACTACAAACTCAAGCCTTTCTGAAATACGAACATGAAAATCCTCTGCCTAACAAAATGATGGCTCTAGATCAGTACGATTACATCACATATACTGATGGTTCTGCCCAGCCTGCCATTGGGACAAAGCACCAATATTTAGCAGCATGCGTTGCTGTAAAGGGGCGCATGCAGGATTGAGAATTCCATACTGAAAAGACCTACATGCAGTCACTCGGTGGCTGCATGGCACAGCTGGCTGAACTCAGGGCTCTAATTCTGGGACTGGAGAATACCGATCCTGGATTCCTCACACTGATAATGTGTGATTTGTGTTATTGTGTCTAATCTTATAATGAGTATCTACACTACTGGAGCCAGAATGGATTCAGAGATTCAAAAGTGTGCACAGTAAAGCAAAAGATGCTGTGGGAACAGGAAGCTAAGCTGAAAAAGTGCTTGCCACAGACACATATAATACATACCTTGAGTCACCAATGTGTTGGCATACACGTTGCAGGGAATTCCATGACTGATGAAGCTGAAAAAGCAACAGTGCAAACTGCTGCTGTCGCTGCAGTTACTTGTTCAAGTATGAGAATAGATGCAGACATCATGATGGCTGTCAACGCTGTATGCAATGACACCCACCTACCAAAAGGCTTTCCACAATGTACTGTTTGCTCACATTCCTAGAATGGGGGATAGAGTAATACCAAATTCCGACCGCAGGTTAGGATTAAGTCTAGCTGCACATGAGGGTCTTGCATCTGCACATGCAGGGGTGGCTGCTACAATTTTATTATTGCAGCAACGCTATTGGTGGCCAGGTCTCTATATCAGAACAAGGACTTTGTCCTTAAATGCAACATCTGCCAGCAGATTAAGGGTTTACCGTGGCACATCCACCACAGACACCTCTACTGATTTTGAACAAGCCTCTTGGTTGCAGTGGATTACTGCTTTAGATTTCTATGGGTATGGCCACGGTGGTCAGCTGATGCCCAAACAGTTATAAAGGATCTGCGAGTCTTTATCGGGACATGCGCAGTTGGCACACTAAATTCCGACCAAGGTCCGGTGTTCGCCTCCAGGGCTTACAAAGAGCCATGGGAAGTTTGGGTCTTACCTTGCAGTATTCCTCCCTTTACCATCCTGAGTGAACTTCAGTCATGGAGAGAAAAAAAGCAATCTTTAACAGCTAGGGTACTAGGCTCTGGTCAAAGTTGGGTCTATCATCTATATGGGGTTCAGAGGGAATTGAACAATCTGCCTAGGAAATCCCTGGGTGGTCAGACTCCTTACGAGATTCTGTTTGGGGTTAAAATGTGGGTCCCAGACCTCGACAGTCCCCGCACAGTAGTGGCTGAAACACCATTTGACATAAATGAATGTATGGCTGGGACGAACAAAGCAACGTCCAAGTAAAACACAATGCCACTGGTGAAGTGAAGGAAGCGCTGGCAGCTCCTGGTTGGATCCCAAAGATTGGGTATCTGGTTAGGGAGACAATAGCGGACAAGAAATAATTTGGGCCATCCAACAGAGCACCTGTACCTGTCCTGGCCATTGAAGGTACCAGAACTGTACTTCTTCTGCTTCTTGCCGGTTGCAGAAACAAGAGATTCGTCTCCACTGATCTGATCAAACCACACTATGGGGCTGATTCACAAAAGTCAGCCACGTGGGCTCCTGGGTAGTTACCTGCCACTTCTCACTACCACACAGGAAGTTCTGATGGAAGCTTTAATTTCTAATGAAGCATCCTCTCCCCGACGGGAGATAGCTGTAACTAACAATGAAGTAACCCTTCTACCTGTTAGTTCAACAACTACTATACAATCAACTTGTACAGAATCACAGATCTCAATTTGGAATCCTGACACAAATGCTGTTTACGTCAATGTACCACAGATCGAGTCATCTCCCAGTTCTACACTACCAGCAGAGCAGTCAAAAATAGATCGGACTGCCTCTGGCTACTTCATTGACTATGATGACTTTTCCTCTGATTCATTTGATCCACTAGCACCTCCACCTCTACAGTTTCGGATAAAACTATGTGTTTTCTATCTTTGGCTGAAAACGACACATTTTGTTCCTCCATGGCTACACCTTTGGATTACAATTGCATTACGTTTCCTGGCGCTTTGGATTGGTTTTGTGACAGTCTTTTTCTTGCTCCTGAACAGACACTATCTCCCAGAACGCTGTGCTGTACAACTGGTGAACTACTGTTTTAGCACAATGGTGGAATTGTTTATCCTTTTCACTGTTCTTATACTGATAATCTCTTTTATCTGCTTCTGTCTATTAATCATTGCAGCGCATTTCCTCTATATAAGGATCATAATGGTTGAACAAATATGTGTATTTCTTGTGTATTTTCCTGAGTATGCCCGAGTAACTGAGTGAAAAGGTTCTAGATCTGTTAGTTACCATGATTTCTCTTTGGCGAGTCAGTGTTGTCATGTTCTGAGGTTGCCCAAACCATTTTTTACCTTACTAGGTTTAAGGGTATTCATGGTGGCACTGTGAGCTAGCTGGACTATAGGCCACCATATCCTGAGGGGGTGCATAGAATAAGTCTGGTACCATCCCAACATTTATGTTGTCCAATAAACGAACAGTTCCTACTGAGAAAGTAGAAACCATACGACAGCAGCCAGGATGTCCAGGCAGACATCCAGGGGAAGAGAAAAAGGAAGTGTAATTTCAGTGAGGAAGAGATTGACATCTTGATCACTGAGGTGACAGAGCACCAACATCAGCTGTTTGGCACCTCAATATTGCCATGAGGGAAGAAAGAGGCCATTTCGCAGTTCATAGTGGCTAAGATCAACAACGTGAGGCAAGCCATAAGGATAGTCACTGACTAAAAGTGCAAGACGAAGGAGAAACTGGCCAACAACCTGAAGGCAGCCATGCAGACCTGAGGAGGAAGCCCGGTGCCCCAGGCGGAGCTGGATGCCTTGGAGGAGCAGGTGGCAGATGTCATCCCAGAGGAGTTGGTGTCAGGATTTCTGGGACAGGACAGTGCAGCACATGAGGAACAACAAGACCTACAGGGTACGTTGCAATAAGGGGCAATGAGGGCAAAAAGTCTATGTTGTGCAGTGCAGCCAACTATGTCCCAGAGCTCCATTGTGCTTTGGGCAGGACAAAGGTCAGTAATCTGGGTCATGTACCGTTAAACATGAGATAAGTGTAAGTCACAATGCCCAGTTACATACGGCACAGCTCAGTCCAGCTCCGTCACATTTCTCCCTTCCATGTGTGAAGTGCAGCACCAGTCCAGGTTCACCTTTGTATACTGGCATTTGTAGTGGAAAGTACAACATGAGTCACCAGAAGAACAACAAAGCAAAAAACATGGACTGGAACAACACATCTTGCATGGACACATTAACCCTGCCCAATCTGACTGTTACAATGCAGGCCACCTTGCACCATGAGGCCACTGTGTCTAACTTGGACCCAGGCACACAAATCTGGACTGTAAAGCAATGGAATGGAATGGACTTGTCAAAGGAGAAACTGCACACTTGAGAGGGGGGTCAGGTGTGGGGCATGAGAAGGATCAACACATAGTAACATGCCAAGAGCCACGTGTATAGTAAACTGCATGAAAGTACATAGCACACATGTCCCGATGTGCAGAGTGAGAGCACACAGGTGTCAGTTGCCATGGTAGGGAGCAGCCGAAGTCCTGTCATGAAGTACATCAGACTGTGTGTGGGGGTGAATGCGAGAGATGCACACCAGAGGTTTATGTGTGTTGAAAAAAAAGATGGTGTGTGGCCCTGGTGGGCCCCTGGCAGTGCAGTGCATTGTAGTCACTGGCTGAGCACTTTGAACTACCACTGTGTCCGAATTGGGAGACATCGCATAGCAAGGAGGTGAGAAGGGATATGTGTACTGCGACATAGCCTGACCAAGACACATGCACTGCTGTGTCTGACAGTGTCACACTTGTGTCGCAGCTGGGAAGGGATGACAGAGATGAGACCATTGTAAAACTACATCCAACACGTGAGGTGGCCCTAAAGATGTAGCATGGGGCAGAAGGGAGTCTGAAGGCAAATTGTCTCACCATGCTGCACATGTCAAAGTCAGAGGATGTGAAACAGGGATCTTTCAAGGTATAGGATTAACATGTTTGCCACCATGAAGGGCATGAATCAGGAACGTTTGGAGGCTGAGGTGGATGGGCCCAGTTGTATGGCAAACCTGGGTAGGCACATGTCACCAATTCCAGCACTTCTACCAAGTGGTTTACAACTTACCCATAGCCCTCAAAAACAGCCAGCCATGTCAGTCCATTGGATATGGTCATGCATGTTGTTGGTGTTGTAGGCACATGAGAGTCAATGTATTATCTGAGTTCCATCAGTGTGTGGCAGTAAGTTGAGTACCTGGCCCAAAATCAGGATTGCCGGAGGAGGTATGTACATGTACAAGTGAGAGGGTCTGATTCAAAAGATGTGTGATAATCTGCAGAGAACCAACTCTGGCAATGATGAAATGGACTCAGTGCTTCCAATCTACCTAGTTTGACTGGTCTAATCCCCTCAGAGTTTGCACACAGTGCTCAATGTCATCAAATATGGAGCCAACTGTGTGTGCAATGAAATCTCATGAGTATACCCAAATAAGAAACCCCTGGTAAGTACATACCCTCACACGTTCCTACAGTGTAGCAAGGTTGTAAGCTGTGTGAAGGTGTGCAGGATATGTGTGATAAACTGAACTCTTGGCCACATGAAAGCACAATATGCATGCAAGACAGCACAACAAGGCAGAGTTCTATGGTGTACTGTGTGTGGAAGGCAGACTGCAGGATCATAACTAATTCATGACCAAGCGCACATCACCTTCCTAGGAGCTGTGGGTTGAGTACTGGTCACAGGGAATGCAGGCACCCTGGGGGCTAGGTGCAATGTGAACAGTATTGGTGTCAGTAAGTCGCAACACTATCAGTATAGGCATCATGAAAAACAAAGCAAATAACCAATGCAGATGTAGACCTTACCTCATATCACATGTGCAGAAATTGCAGGCCCAGCAAGCTGTGTAACTATGATGCAATATGTGTCATGCCATGACAAGTTAGCTTTGTCACACAGTGGTTGTGTGAACAATGCAGAGATACTACCACCTGATAGGCAACTACAGTGCAACTTGGCCTCAAAACCTATGAGGAACAGATGTCCTAATCATCAATGTTGACCTGAAAGTGAATTAGTTGGAAGTCTGAATGTCAAGCAGATTACGCATGTCACCATCTAACATAGCTCACTATCGATATATATATATATATATATATATATATATATATATATATATATATATATATATATATATATATATTATCTACTGGCGGTCGCCAGTAGATAGTTATAGTTAGGACCTATTTTCCATAGGAAATCCACAACATTCTATTTGAAATAACGTTGGCGCCGGTTGACGAATCTTCGCGAAATTTTCCAACTTGTTGGGGCGCTCCGGTCCGCTCCTATCCTGAAAGTCTCGGGGTGATTCGTAAAGCGGGGGCCGAGAAAAAAGGGGGGTCCCAAAACGTGTTTTCCCCATTCAATTTTCCATAGGAACCTTTAGTCGCAGCTACAGCCCGAACTGCTGAACGGAATTACACCAAATTTGGCAAAAAGGTAGCCCTTGGTTCAGAGTCGTGCCTTTTGGTTAAATGGTGTAAATCCGTTCAGTAGTTCCTGAGAAATTTGAAAAAGAAAACACATATATATCTGGGCGGAGCCTAACCACACATGTCATCGTGAGATCTGATTGGCTGTCAGCACTTCATCCTGGAATTGCTGGCAGCCATCTTGGGACCAATATAAATGATAGTACCCCATTGAAATGCATTGTAGTGAATCGAAGATTTTGAGGGTTACCAAAAGGAGAACTATAAAGGGTGATAACAGACCTCAGTTACATTAGAATTCATTTGTTGATGGTACCATACTAATTTCAGGAATTGTGGTGTGTTCTAAGGTGATTTTACCCTGTGAAAAACCTTCTGCTGGGATATCATGAATCATGTTTGAGAGAAAACTATTTTCACATGCTTGTCCCATACAGTTTTGGAAGGTGCTCCAGAAGCTAAAATGAGAGCATGTTTTCTGTAAATTCACATTATCTTTCTCAGTCATGTGAGAATGAAGTCTGACATTCTCAGTAAAACATGTACATCCAACAAGGGCAGAGACTGTCAGTTGATTCCTTTGTGTTCTACTGCAGCTTCCCAGAGTGTTCTAAAGAACAACTAGAGTGCTAACAGCCTTACTTATGACAAAAGTATGGCACACCTGAAGCCATCTTGATTGGAATAAATTGGTAACACTTAAAATATTTAATTTAAAAAGGAACAAAATGATGGGGTTCATTTTGTCATAGAAATTATGGTTAGTGCTGTAGAAAGAAAAATTAGGACATGTTTCAAGTGTGATCTCAAATATCTTCCTGTTATATTTCAACAGGAGCAGCCTGTCAGTTGATGCCTTTGTGTTCTACTGCAGCTTCCCAGAGTGTTCTAAAGAACAACTAGAGTGCTAACAGTCTTACTTATGACAAAATTATGGCACACCTGAAGCCATCTTGATTGGAATAAACTGGTAACACTTAAAACATTTAATTTAAAAAGGAACAAAATGAGGGGGTTCATTTTGCCATAGAAATTATGGTTAGTGCTGTAGAAAGAAAAATTAGGACATGTTTAAGTGAGATCTCAAATATCTTCCTGTTATATTTCAACAGGAGCAGCCTGTCAGTTGATGCCTTTGTGTTCTACTGCAGCTTCCCAGAGTGTTCTAAAGAACAACTAGAGTGCTAACAGCAGCCTTACTTATGACAAAATTATGGCACACCTGAAGCCATCTTGATTGGAATAAACTGGTAACTCTTAAAACATTTAATTTAAAAAGGAACAAAATGAGGGGGTTTATTTTGTCATAGAAATTATGGTTAGTGCTGTAGAAAGAAAAATTAGGACATGTTTTATGTGAGATCTCAAATATCTTCCTGTTATATTCAACAGGAGCAGCCTGTCAGTTGATGCCTTTGTGTTCTACTGCAGCTTCCCAGAGTGTTCTAAAGAACAACTAGAGCGCTAACAGTCTTACTTATGACAAAAGTATGGCACACCTGAAGCCATCTTGATTGGAATAAACTGGTAACACTTAAAACATTTAATTTAAAAAGGAACAAAATGAGGGGGTTCATTTTGCCATAGAAATTATGGTTAGTGCTGTAGAAAGAAAAATTAGGACATGTTTCAAGTGTGATCTCAAATATCTTCCTGTTATATTTCAACAGGAGCAGCCTGTCAGTTGATGCCTTTGTGTTCTACTGCAGCTTCCCACAATGTTCTAAAGAACAACTAGAGCGCTAACAGTCTTACTTATGACAAAATTATGGCACACCTGAAGCCATCTTGATTGGAATAAACTGGTAACTCTTAAAACATTTAATTTAAAAAGGAACAAAATGAGGGGGTTCATTTTGTCATAGAAATTATGGTTAGTGCTGTAGAAAGAAAAATTAGTACTAAAACACTACCCCCAGCACGACACCCTACACTACCCAAACATAACTGCACTACCCTAAACCCTAAAACACTACCACCAGCACGACTCCCTACACTACCCAAACACCACTGCACTACCCTAAACCCTAAAACACTACCCCCAGCATGACTCCCTACACTACCCAAACACCACTGCACTACACTAAACCCTAAATATACCCCCAGCATGACCTCCCACACTACACAAACACCACTGCACTACCCTAAACCCTAAAACACTACCCCCAGCACGACCCCCTACACTACCCAAACACAACTGCACTAACCTAAACCCTAAAACACTAACCCCAGCATGACCCCCTACACTACCCAAACACCACTGCACTACCCTATACCCTAAAACACGACCCCTACACTACACAAACACGACTGCACTACCCGAAACCCTAAAACACTACCCACAGCATGACCCCCTTCACTACACAAACACCACTGCACTTCCCTAAACCCTAAAACACTACCCCAGGACTACCCCCTACACTACCCAAACACCACTGCACTAACATAAACCCTAAAACACTACCCCCAGCACAACCCCCTACACTACACAAACACCACTGCACTACCCTAAACCCTAAAACACTACCCCCAGCACGACTCCCTACACTACCCAAACACCACTGCACAACCCTAAACCCTAAATCTACCCCCAGCTCGACCCCTACACTACCCAAACACCACTGCACTACCCTAAACCATAAAACACTACCCCCAGCATGTCCCCTTCACTACACAAACACCACTGCACTACCCTAAACCCTAAAACACTACCACCAGCATGACCCCCTATACTACTCAAACACCACTGCACTACCCTAAACCCTAAAACACTACCCCAGCATGACCCCCTACACTACCCATACACCACTGCACTACCCTAAACCCTAAAACACTACCACCAGCATGACCCCCTACACTACTGCACTACCCTAAACCCGAAAACACTACCCCCAGCATGACCCCCTACACTACCCAAAGACCACTGCACTACCCTAAACCCTAAAACACTACCCCCAGCACGACCCCCTACACCACCCATACACCACTGCACTACCCTAAACCCTAGAAAAGAAACCCCCACCCCATGCCCAATCCCCCTTACCTCTCACTCCTCATGGTTCCTCTCTCCTCGTGGTTCCTGCTTCACTTCATCTCTGAGGGGCGGTGCACGTCGTTGTGCGGAAACGGAACAGCCTCTGTTTCCTTACAACGACATGGATCGTCTACATGTTTTTTAGAACGCATGGTCATTTACCATACATACCTTTACAACAAAATTCGTTGTAAAGGCATGCGTGGTAAATGACCATGCATTCTAAAAAAATGCGTAGTAATGACTTTGTGATGTACAACGCATGCGTGGTAATGCATGCGTTGTAATGGTATCGCAAAGTAAAAAGTCGTTGTAACGGCTGTTTACCCATCGAAGCTGGCCCCTGTTCTTCAGTGAGACGTTTATTTGATTAATTAGGAGGAAGAAATGTGGTTTTTTTACCGAAAAGTGCATTCCCGGCTGTTGTATTGTGAAAGTGTCCGCGTGGCCTGGTTTCACTTCCGGTGAGAGAGTGGAAGAGTCTGTTTGGATCTAAAGGAGTTCTGTTGTTGGACGGGGCCAGCGCGACAAGTCATCAGAAAACATAGCTAATGGAAAGCGTCCTCCCTGAAGTGTGGAGCAGTGCCATGAGAGGTCAACGAGTGTGTGTCCCACCGCAGTATGACCGTACCGCGTGACCCATGTGCCGCCTCCAGGGTATGGGAGGCAGAAGCGGCATCGCAGGTCCTCTTGAAGACCGTTGTAGCACTAATTCTACATTTTGGTACTAGGGCATTTTAACTTTGTTGTTCCTGCCAGATACAAAGAGAAGATCCTGTGTTATTCAGTGCCCTCGTTACCTTTTTTGTGGGTTGTGGTGCTTGTCACTTCGCTGCCCCGCCGGTGCACACAACTGGGCACCCCACCTCGTGTGCCATCTGCAGGGCCTCTGCCCTCGGATCACTGGTTTCGGTTTCTGGAGTGGCAACATAAACAGTTGCTCCCAAAGGACTAGCCTCAACACTTAGGTGAATATCCCCTGCACCAGCATTCCACGGAAATTCTTTCCTAGCTCTCCCACGTCAACGAGCACGGCTCCGCTCGCGACACCGTATGACATCATCGGAGCCACAAGAGGACCTCGTCGGCGTGCTGACATCAGTTCCACCCATTTTTTCCGTGCCACCGAGGCAAACAGGGGACCGAGACATTTTAACATGTATACATAGTATAATAAATATATATATATTCACTGAAAAAACCATAGGTTTCAGGCACGTTATAGTTAGAAATTAGCCTTTAAAAAACCTTAGAAATTCACTGAGAAAACCATAGGTTTCAGGCACGTTATAATTAGAAATTAGCATTAAAAAAACCTTAGAAATTCACTGAAAAAACTCGTACAAAACCATAGAAATTCCCCCGTTATAGTTAGTTCAGCTAACTATAACTCGCGCGCCCGCAATGCACTGCTGATGACGTCACATATTACATCACTCATGACATGGTCAGTGACATCACTTATGACATCACTGATGACATCTCAAATGACATCACTGATTACATCACTGATGACATCAGCCAGTGAATGTGTGTTTTTCTGAAAATTAAATATGTTTTATATATGTATATCTCAAGGTCGATGGAAGAATAAATGGGTATATAAGTGTCTAAATGGATGATTTTTTTTGTAAAATTGATTGTCTAACTAAGTGTATCTTAGTGAATACATGGGTTAGTGAGTAATGTTTAAATATGAAAATATCTGTATCAGTCTCTCACTTTGTGTATAAGTGGCTGCATGGGTTGGTGAGTAGCTACATGAGTGTCTATATGGGTTATTAGTTGGTTTTTTGAGTATCAGTATGAGTGTCTGAGTGTCTGTATGGTTCGGTGGGGGGTATTACTTAGTGCATAGATGCATGAATGAGTGACTCACTGTTTGTATGTGTTGAAGACAGCATGTGTGCAGGACTGTATAGGTGGATGAGTATGTGTATGGGTGTGTTAGTGAGTGAATGACTGTCTCAATAGTGTCTTTATGAGTAACTACATATGTTTTAAACTAGTATATGTGAGTATTGGTGTATATAAGTGAGTATATGTGAGAGTGAGAGATTGGAAGAGTTCCTGTACAAATAAGTAGGTGTTTCTATAAGTGATTGTTTAAGAGAGTAAGTATGTGTAAGTTTCTGTAGAAGTAAGTGTGGTAGTGTGTGTATAACTGTATATGCAAGTAAATGGATGTTTGATACTTTGTTTGCATGTGTGACTATGTGTGTGAGTAACTCTATGGATGAGTGGCGGTGTGTAACAGGATGTATAGGTGTATGAGTACATATGATGAGAGTACATGTATGAGTGACTGTATAGGGACTGTTGGTGAATGAGTGGATGTGTGTGTAGATCTTGGAATTACTGAATAGGTGTGTTGTAACTGGTATTGGTATGTCCATTGTTTTGAAAATGTTAGTTTGTATTTTTGAGTGTGTGTATCAAAGGTTATATTAGGGTGAGAGGAGGTCTGCCACTCTATCACAAGGATGATGTCATCAGTGATGTCATCAGTGATGTCATTTGAGATGTCATCAGTGATGTCATGAGTGATGTCACTGACCATGTCATGAGTGATGTAATATGTGACGTCATCAGCAGTGCATTGCGGGCGAGCGAGTTATAGTTAGCTGAACTAACTATAACGGGGGAATTTCTATGGTTTTGTACGAGTGAAATGTCCAACTAACTATAACGCCCCTGAAACCTATGGTTTTTTCAGTGAATATATATATATATATATATATATATATATATATATATATATATATATTTCATTGCAGAGAATATACCAACAACTCCTTACTAGGGGTGGGCAGAACTTGCAGAGTTTCACTGTGTGGAATTCCGTGGAGATACATAAAAACTCCAAGAGATTTTGCTGAGTTTCTCCCACCCTTTTGTGTCCCACCTGAAGAACTACTGTGCCCTGTGCATGAGTGTTTTTCCAATGACAGGGCACTGCAAGCATCACTTACCCACAGATGAGCAACCTGGCAGGATTTCTCACCCTCCTTAGGCCGGCAACATTACGCATCCACCAGTGCTCGTTGCGCCAGGTGCCCACACCTAGCACTGTTCACTAACAAACCCTCTACATGGCTGTAAGCAGACTGCACTGCTTCCATAGACTGAGTGGGAAAAGAAGCAAAATAGCCCATGAAAAGATGCTGCTAACAAAATACAACCACAAAGCGACAATGAACGGCTAACAGACACCATTTACAGAATGAGTGTTCAGGTGTCCCTGTACCGGAAACTTAGTGCCCCGCTTTGTCTTTTGAAACTGATGATCTCTGTGGGGTCACGTGACTGAGGAGGAAACCGAAACAAGTATTAGAGAAATGATAGACAGACAAGCTTCAGGGGAAGCCAGGTCTCCGCAGCACTGTACAAAATAGACTAGACCAGACTCCTATTGTTTGCATATTTATAAGAACGTTGAAAACACTAAGGCACCACAGTATGACAACAAGGTGGCCACTTTCCTCTTTCCCAGACTTGGGTAAGACCCCTGTAGTGCTCTAGTTATGACAGTGTCTTTTATGAATCCAGAGGTGGGGTGTGAATTTTAAAAAAAACGTTCATCTTGTGTTAACAGTATGCCAGGCAAGATGTCACATATAGTTTTAATCAAGAGACTTTGGACCTGGGTTCCAGAGCGGGGGCTTTCAGCAAGGCTTAATGGAGGAGGATGCAACTTTATTAAATCATACTGAAAAAAATGCATTCCCTATTCAAGAGCACGATCATATCAGTGGATATTTTACATGTTCTCGTTGTCAGCAAACCGGATTTGAGTCCTCACGCTTTGGGAATGTGGACTCAATTCTCTTACCCTTTCAAGTTAAAGGATTCAGCCGTCCCATTTTGTTTTTTGAGTATACACGTTAAAAAAATATATATTTGTAATTTAAATTTTGCAAGAACTAATCACATGAACAAAGGCAGCCTTGGGTTCAAAACAATTATACCAGGGAGTTTCCTTTAACAGACACTGGTGCTTCTGTTTTCATTAAATATTGATCCTCAGGAGAGCATTGAAAACTAACTAGAAAAGAAAATTTTATTTGTAAGCACTATCCATCGATTTGGCTCTGATGCAGCTAGTGAGTCTAACAGTTTGAGTATCGATTGGAGATTAAAATGTAAACGACCCTGAAGCAATCACGCCCTGGCTTTACGACTATTGCTGTTTCTATATATATATTTATTATGTTATTTCTCTGAAAAAAGCATTCACGCTTAAATTGAATAATCCACGATTAAGGTCACAGCTCTGGAGCAGAGATCCGGAGTCTCAGGCGCCTCAGAGACCGACGACTGAAGGCATTCTGCAATATTCAGAAATCAAGAACTGAACTATTAAGGAATTACGAGCAGTGGATTTTATTAGTAATTCCGCGTCACAACAGTAAAGTGGAATTACTAAATATCTCCAATTCCGCCGGCGAATTAAAAATTCCAACCACCCTTACTCTTAACCAGCTGCCTGTCCTGGATTAGGATCCTGCTGATGATGACAGCCTGACAACCCTTGACCAAGACACCCTCCAGCAAATCCTGTACTCCATTCAGACACCATGTCCTGTCGCAAGAAGGTCCGACAGCGTTGCACGGTCTCCAAAGCATACACCTATCACCCAACAAACACTACCAGCCAGCCCACACCCAGTCCTGGACTCCGAGGACCCGCAAGTCCAAAGCCATGCGGTAGGAGTCTACGCGGGAGCTGGCATATGCAATGCAGGAGGGGATGGAAACCATGGCGGGCACCTTAGAGGGAGTCCTTAGGTGCCTCAATCCCAATAAGGACACCTCAGAGGCTATAAGAGGTACCTACTCTTAGCTCCATGGCTTGGCTCAGTCCCTGGTTGATATCACTGGTGTCATGAGGTAGAGGCACAAACAACTGTTCTATCGAAGTGGCACAAGCGACATTGCCAACCAGCTGGGGGCAAAACCACAAGATCCCAGAGCCCATGGAATGGAAGGAGGACTCCTACATAGCAACAATGGGTGTCTTACAATGCGACGTTGTTGCTGAGCTAGCAGACCTGCAGGCCCTTCCTAGTGCTGTGCTGCCTTACTTGTTGGTGCAGAGAAATGCTGCTGGAGATAGGGGATCCACATCTTTAGCCCCTGATGTGTGTGTGCCTCTGTCGCCTCCGGCACCGACAACAACCCCCTCACAGGAGGCAGCACACACATCAGAGGACGAAGATGTGGACTTTACCTCCTACCACCAACAAACAGACCTGTAGCATTTCTCTGTGCCACATGGCCAGTTTCTCTTTTGAGCTGTGCTTGTGGCCATGCCAGTGTACTTCTCAACTGGTACTGTCCTCTATTTTCTTTTCCACCTGTTGATTGCACCCATTTGTGGACTGTTGATGTGGCTTATCTTCTCTAATGGCAATTTGGTCCTCCTCCTCACTGGAACACTCCTCTACTCCACATGTCCCATGACATGTATCCCCCATGGACTCTTCCTGGACATCCAACGGTTCACAAACTTTGCTGGGGTTGTTGCCGCAAGGACTGCGACTTGCTCCTTGCTTCACGTGTCAAAAAATCACTTACACGAACCAGCGTGTTGTATGTCTGTTTATGGTTGGACTAAGTAGACCATGGTGGATATGCTGACCCTAAAGACACTACCTACTATCTAAAGGGACTTATCTTTCATAGACCCAGGGGTAAATCTGCACAGGCCAAGCAAAATAGTTTATGTGATTCCTATGTGCATCTGAACTAGCAAGTAGTTGCCCAAGGTCACATGCGAGAAGTGCTACAATTAGCAATAAGTCAATGGTAAGACTGAATGTAGATTCTGCCCAGTTGGTGGATACTTCCATGGATATTAGCCAGCAAACAACAGTGATTTTTAAACAAATTTTTATTAATTTTAGAAGACATATAAAAACATCTCACAAGACTTATTGTAATTACGTGTGAGGTCCATCTTACATCATAATGTAGTTAAACATAGTAATCTCAGGATGCCCATCCGCCATCAGTCATCAGTCCTGCCCATGAGCAAGAAAATTAATGTTCAACCTAGCCCTAATACAACCCTCAACCTTTTGTCCTGTAGTGCGTCGCAAAGCACTCTATTAGCCATGCATCTCCTCGGAGTTCTACTCCTCAATTAATACCCAACAAAAGTCCCCCCAACCCCCGCCAAACAACCACCCTCCAATCCCCCCCAGGCATGCCGCTGAATTGTCAAATCCTCCGTATATGGGTGTTGGTCAGTCCAACAGTACACAGTGTATTCTATTCCATGGAACTCGCCCTAGTGGTGAAGTTGTGTGGGATGTTTACCATACCGGTCAGTCCTAGTATGCGGTCAGCAATCATGGTCATTAGATGTGTCATGGGGTCAATCTTCTGCAGTAGGGTCTTCCCCATCAGGGTTTGCATCGTCGTTGTCATGCGGTTGTTTCAGTAGGTCTACTAATGCCACCCATGACCTTGCTGTCTCCAACGTCTGCTCGTTCCCGGTCCTTTGGGCCATTTGCAGTCAGAAGGTCCCTTCGCACTCTCCCCACTTCACAAGCTCCCTCGTCCATCTTGGCACGCTAGGGCCAGTTTTCGCCTTCCAATGGCTAGTGAGTTCCCTTTTAGACAACACCAACCCCAAGTCTATGAACTTGCTAGTGACCTTATTCCTGGCAGTGTGAGGGAACCAGTGTAGTAAGCAATACCCTGGTGTCAGTGCTATTTCTCTCTCCGTCGTGGTCGCTAGTCCAGTTGTCACCCCTCTCCAGAACTCTCCCAGGTGCGGGCAATCCCAGAACATGTGTAAAAACCCTGCACCCTCCAGATTACACCTCGGGCAGGCGGTCAGGGCTCCAAAATATTCGTTAATCTTACTCGGGGTAAGGTACGCCCTATGCAGGACATAGAAGTGAATCAACTGGAAGCGCGCATTTCTAGTACTCTTCCAGGCCCTTTCCACAAGCTCTCCCCATGGTTTCTCATCAATGGCCTCACCTAAGTCCTCCTCCCATTTGATACATAGGGCTGTTAGGGGTCGGCGTATCTCCTGCGTGAGGGGTCTATAGAGGCAAGTGACCGCCTTAAAAGTTCCAGCAGCTATCACTATATATTGACAAACCATGGAGGCCTGGGGTTCCACTATCCCCTCTTGCCAATGCTTACGGATAGCTGCTGTCAGGGCGGCATGTAGAAGGAAATCCCCTCTTGGGAGGTCGTAACGCTCTAAAATATCATTAAAAGGGAGCAAAGTATTTTCATCATATAAATCCCCTATAGTGGAGATCCCTGACTACTTCCATGCCCGCAATCTATGCCAATCCCCCCCATGGGGCAGTGCCTCGCATACAACTAACGGGATATCTGGCGCATAGGGGGATTGTGTCTGCGCCCGCTTAAATGACCGGTTCCAGCACTTGCGCACCGTTTGTAGATCCAAGGGGGCCGTCCGATCTCTCATGGGGAGACGTAATAGCACCCTGGACAGGAGCCGCAAACTTGGATCCGGACCTCCAAGGTCCTCTGCATTCTTGAGACGTACTGCCATCCATTTCGTGAACCACTGCAACTGTGCTGCATGGTAATAGGCCTCAAAATCGGGCACTGCAAATCCCCCCTCAGCTCTGGGTCGCATCATAGTGGTAAGTGCCACTCTCCACCTTCCGGTGCCCCACAGGAACCCCTTAATCAGTGTATTGAGTTGAGCAAATATTCTGTGCGGAATCCAGAGTGGGAGCGACCCGAAGTAATAGAGAAGTCTGAGCAGCGTAACCATCTTTAAAAATGCCACCCTGCCCGCTACAGATAGCGGGAGAGTCCCCCAGAACTCAAAATTGTTTTTGGTGCTGCATATTGCACGCCCTATGTTGCCCTCCAACAGATCTACAGGGTCATGGTATATCTGAATACCCAAATAGGGCAGACATCTGTTTTCCCAAGACACGCCCTCCGTTTCTAGTGGTCCAACCCTCTCCGAATGTGCAGGAAAAAGGCACGACTTGGCCCAATTCACCCTAAGCCCTGCGACTCTCCCCAGTATACCCACGAGATCCTTGGCTCCTCGTAGGGCTTCTCCTGAGTTAGCCAGGAATATTAGGAGGTCGTCCGCATACAGCGCTATATATTGGAGTTGTCCCGTCACCTCCAACCCCTGATAATAGCAGCCTGATCTAGCGTGCGCGGCCATAGGTTCCATTGCCAGCGCAAATAACAGGGGCGACAACGGACAGCCTTGCCTCGTTCCTCTGCCCACCATGCAGGCATCCGAAATCAGCCCTCCGTCTTAACTCTGGCAGTAGAATTCTTATATAATATCGCCGTCCATTCCACAAAGTGTTCCCCCAGCCCAAACGCTCTCATAACTCTAAAAAAATATGGCCACTCCAGGCTAACAGTGCCCCAGATTTATCTCTCTCAGCATGGGCCCGGGCAGTGTAGGCCATATAATTGAAACATCGCAGCTTTTCTACTCGCGTCGCCAATACCTCCCGAGCTGCAAGAAGGTCGGCTTGCTTATCTATCTGCTCCGGCCTATCCTTCTCTATCTCCCGGAGCCAGTGTTCCGCGCTTTGTACATCCCGCAGAAGGACGTTCCGTACTCCTACCACTTCTCCAATGCAGCGGCCCCTTATAACAGTTTTAAAGGCATCCCATTCGATAAGTGGGCTTGACGCTGTAGTGGCATTATCTAAAAAGTATTCCTCAATAGCAGAACCTATTGTGGTCCGAAACATCTGATCTTCCAATGCTTCCGGTCGCAGACGCCAGCTAGGTATTGTAGGTTTAATCCGTATCCAATCTAATGACATCAGCAGCGGGTTATGATCAGAAATCGTTCTAGTCAAGTAGTCACTTAGTGTGATCCCTCCATGCACATCCGGGGAGCACAGGATCGAATTTAATCGAACGTGTAGCTTGTGTAATGCAGAATAATAGGAATAATCCCTTTCCTCCGGGTGTTGGGCTCTCCAAGTATCTGTCAGCCCCCAGTGTTGTTGCCAGTCACGTCTAACCTCTGCAATTCTATGGGCGGGAGGATCTGGGAGTGGCGGGTGGGAGCGGTCCAGGCTAACATCAGTAATACAGTTAAAGTCACCCCCTAGTAGTACTGATCCTGCTAATACTGATGCTAGTGTTCGTGAGAGTTGCGCTAAAAATGCTGGTTGGTCTACGTTAGGGGCATAGAGACTCCCTATCACTATGTCCCTTCCGTCTAAGCGCCCTGAAAGCACCACAAACCTACCCTCTGGATCTATTATTTGCCTAGTACACTGAAAAGGGACTACCGCCCGCACCCAGACCGGAGTTCCCCTGGCAAAGGCCGAGTATGTAGTATAAAACACCTGCCCCCTGCACCTTCGCTGTAATGCAGCTCCTTCCTTCTGCGATAAGTGAGTCTCCTGTAAAAGGGCGATCTGTACCCCTCACCTGACCAGGCATGCGTGTATTTTATGACGACGTATCATAGTGTGCATCCCCCTGACGTTCCAAGATATACATTTAAGACCTATGGCGGGTCCCATTGTGCTAACCGTGGCATTCCTCTAGCGATCCCCCTCACAGCGACATGCCTGGCCCGAACAAAATCCCCTCAACAATAAAAACTCCCCATCCCCCCTCCCCAGGACAGGTACAACCAAACAAGTTCCCATCCAAACTAGTACGTGTGAACAACTATTCACGAAAAGTGGCGGGCGTAGACTGACCCTGCTGGACCCAGAACCCCCCTAGGCCACTCCCCCAACCCCGTAATTCAGGTGTGAGCCCCAGTTTCTGCTTTGGTGCCATCAGGTTGCCGCCTCTAGATGTGAGCCACAGCAGAAGTCAACTCCCAGTATCACGAATCCCATTTCATACGACCTGACGTGCGTGCTTCAGGCTATGTTGTCCGTTGTTTGAGGAGTGACGTCCGGGAGTTCGATCTCAGAGTCTCCGTTCATGCTACCTGGATGAGAGCTTTCAGATCTGTCCATGCCATGCCCGCTGGTGGTCGAGCTCGGGCTCACGCCTCCGCGACTAATCTCTGCAACTGCTTGCAAAGCTTTGTGCCGCTCCAGTCGGCGCCCTTTAGGGGAAGGAGCCCTTGGAGAGTGCGGAGGAGTGGTCAGCATCCGCTGGGTTAAGTCCGGTGATGAAGTACAAGTTTCGGAGCGCTGCCGGGCCTCCAGCCAGTCCCATGCGTCCTGCGGGGCAGTAAAGAAATGTGTCTCTGATTTATCGATCACCCAGAGACGTACGGGGAATAGCATGGCATAGGGAATTTGCAACTGGTGCAGTTTCCGCTTGACAGTCAGGAAGGAGGCACGTTGCCGTTGGACTTCCCTGGTGAAATCCGGGAAAATCATCACTCTACTATTCCCAATCTGCAAATTCTGTTTCTCCTGGGCTTGCTGCAGTATGTGGTCTCGGTCCCGATAGTGAAGAAGTCGCATCACCAGCGGTTGGGGAGGAGCTCCAGGTTTGGGTGGTCTAGCTGGGACCCTGTGGGCTCGTTCAAGCGCATAGAAGGGGGAGAGACCCTCCGGGGCCACCTCCGCTCTAAGCCAGTTCTCCAGGAAGTGCACTGCGTCAGCCCCTACCTCCCGTTCCGGGACCCCCACTATGCGTAGGTTATTTCTGCGAGAGCGCCCTTCACTGTCCTCCGCTCTCATTACCAGCACCTTGATCCTGGTTTCTACTTTTTTCAGACTGCGCTGTAATGTGGAAACTGCCTCCGGGATCTCCTCCAGGTTTTTCTCGTTGAGTTTTACTCTCTCTTTGAGCTTGCGGTGGTCGTCTTTCAACAAGTTGAGATCTGCCCCTATGGAATCTATCTTTGTCTCTAGAGCTTCTCTTGAGGAGGTGATGGCCTGCATAATGTCCGCCAGGGTAGGTCCCTCATGGGCGCCATCTTTTCGCCTCTCTGACGTTTCTTCATCATCATCAGTGTGTTGCCCAGCATCTTCCACATTTAGGACAGCATACCCCTTCTTTTTGGACACTCTCCCCATTGTTAATGGCCTGCACGTGCCCGCTGGGGTGCTGCAGGATGACATCAGCAATGTATGCAGATCACTGGTGACGGGTTCAGCGGGAGAGTGGAGCAGATCCTAGGATTTGACTGCAGGTAGATGGATTACCTGTCCTCCAGGTCTTCTGCGGTAGACACAGGCCGCCGGGGTTCTACTTATTCATGCAGTTCTGCAAACCGTGCTTAGGGATGTCTTGCTTGCTATCTCCTCAGTCCCCCGTTCCTGCCACGCCCATCCAGGAGAGTATTCAGGGCCTCGCTATGTTCAGCGTGCGTGCTCCCTCTCTTCCACACGCTCCGAACTAGTCCTCTGGTTTAGGGAAACACCCCTGCTCTCTCACAGGCACTCCACTGCAGTAATGGGGCTCTGAAGGCGCAACGGTGTGCTCCAGCTAGTCCTGCGCCTTCTGTGAACTTCTCAGCCAGCTCCTGGTAGAAGTCAATGGGCTCTCACCCTCCCACTATCAGCCATTCTCTGCTCAATAGAGCCCCTGCTCAGTTTCCCCCGTGTAGCAGGCCTGGAGCAGTGCTGCCTTCCCACCTCTTAACGCCGCAGCACAGGACACGAGGTGTGCACTCCAGTGCTCCTCAAGCGATCAGCATATAGCGGTCTCACCAGTAGCCGGCGTCTCCTCGCCGCTCCTCCGTAGCCTGTCTCTCACCTCTGCGGCCATCAGGGCTCAGCACCGCAGCTCGCAGCCACCACCCCGCGAGTGGAATGCGACGTAGCAAAGCTCAGGGTATCGCACTCTCCAGCCTTCGCTTTCAGGGCTGCCGCCCCTACTGTATTCCACCACAGATCTGCGCTCCTCCCCTCCTCCGAGCCGTATGGGAAGACAGCTCAGGTTCCCCACCTCTGATCTCGGGAGAGGTCGCCGCCTCAGAACCCGGCCGCCATCTTGGATGCGCCGCACCCAGAGCACCTTCAGAATATTAACGGCGTTTTCGCTGCTACAGAGGTACCAATGAACTCCGTTAATAGTCCAGCCTGGGCCCCAGTGCTGCCACCACTAGGTCTCCTCACCTCTCAGCGCTACAGTTCAGGGTGGGAGGTGTATGCGCCAGCACTCCCCCTTCGCAGCACAAGGAGGCTTCTCTGTTGTCTCTCCGCACCTCTCCGGTCTGCCGCGCACCTCCGCTGCCGTCAGGGCTCAGTACTACTGCCCTCAGCCGCCACTTTGTAGGAGCAGTGCAGAACAGCCAGGCTCAGGGGCCGCTCCTTATTGTACCGCTATTCTGGGGCTGCCGCTCCCGCTGCGTGTCTCCGTATGGCTGCTCTCTGCCCCACCGCCAGACAGCTCACACAATCAGAATGAGCGAGCCGCCTCGGGTCGCGTTGGAGACCTCCGTCTCAGATCAAGGCCGCCATCTTGGGTGCACCGCAGGCAGAGTGCGGTCAGGGAATTTTCGGCGATTTCGCCTCTTCAGAGGCACCAACATTCACCGCTGATAGTCCGGGCTGACCTTTAGTAATTCCGCCACCAGTATTGCGGCAAGGGACATCACTGTCGGATCAGGATCATTGCCGTCGGGGGAGAGCCGCAGATGGAGCTCCGGAGTCCGCTTCCCTTCACATCGGCGCCTAGCCACGCCCCCCGCCAGCAAACAACAGTGATGTGACAATAAAATGCTGCAAAGGAGAGTGTGTAAGTGGCTGGCATCAGTGTGGCACCCAACACATCCTTGATTAGTCATAATGGTTTGAATTATTAATGCATAAAAACATGTGGCATCACTTACACACACAGTGCAACAGTAGGCTAATACCTGTTTTGGGCTGTGTGTCCATTCACAGTAAGAGTGCCACTAACAGTACACAATCACATTTGAAGATCCCTTTAGTGACTCCATTACAAACTTGACGTGATCTACTCCTTAGGTGCTCCACCTAGTAACACATGTATACAAACATTGCCAGGAGTTCCTAGAGCATGTGCCTAACCCAACCTAAGCAGATATGACAACGGACACCCAGTCAATAAGTAAACAGTGCAAAAAAATATTTATTTAACACACCTTAAAATTCTTAATATCTAAAAAATAAATAACCTACACTAACTACTCCTATCTAAACTATGCCTAAGCTAACCTATGCTAAATTATCTACACTATCCTAACTTAAAACTAACCTAACCTACCTAACCTTAACTTATCCTACTCTACACATAAACCACAACAGACAGGACAAACATCACCCCCCTGCCCTCATTAATACACATTTGCATGAGGCAAACATAAACTACACCTATACACAAACTACCTAAACATGAAAACCTAAAATATATATATTTTTTACATTTAATTTTTATACACATACTAAACATTAACCCATCACCCACTTAACAACCTACCCACCCATATCCCCACCTAACAGCAGATAAATATTAAAATCTACAAAAGCACTAAAACTAATCTAACCTATCACTATGCTAAAGGCTATCCTAACCTATGCTAATACTCTATACACCAAAAACAGCCAATATGAACTAGCGAGGTGCAGAAAGTCAGGGGGAGGGCCTAAAGTTGCTGCTGAATCGTGTCCACAGATTGTTGCAAGGTGTGCACCATTTTCATCAGTGTCGCCACCTGTAGTACTAGGCCTGCCAGCCTCAACTTCGTATCCGCTTTGTACTTCAGGCACTGCCTTTCAAACTTGGTTTGCTGAGCTGGTGTTGTGGTGACTGCCTGTGGTGCCACTGCTAGCGGGCTGTATAGTGTCCTGGAACTGACCGCGGATCACTACCATGGGAAGCCTCCACTTCCAGCCTGGTGCGTGCCCTGTCCAGGGCTTTCAGTTTCTGAGGTGGTGACTTCCATGTGCCTGCTGCCTTCGATTTCTCATACTGGCTTCCCATGCACCTGTAGGCCTGTGCTACATGCCTGATGTGGCAGTACCTCTTGAAGCAAATCCAATACGATTTCTCCTGTTCAGGGATCATGTTGTCTGTTGGAGAGGAAGGACATGTATCAGACAAAGCAGAATTTTCCAAGTTGTCATTACTTACCTGCATGAATTACTATTAGCAGCACAAGTGGCATGTCCAGCCAAAAAAAGACATCTATGGAACATAATCATGACCTACCATCATAATAAGCATGTACTTCCCCAAAGATTACAATGCTAAAGTGCTCAGGTCTTAGCCTTGAAGGTATAGGAAATGGCAAAGTCTGGCCTCATATACGTGTACCCATGTGCATATGAAGGCAGATTTTGAACAATTATGTTGTGTACACATGGAATGGGACAAATGGTCCATCTAGGTACTGCCTGGTGGACATTTGTCCGCACACAGATGTTGTGCAATATACAACAAACCAGGATAATTTTGCAAACTGTTGGGGGGGAGTATAGCAATTGGACCTCAGACATGTCCAAACAGCGTAAGCGAGCCTTTAGTACCCCAGAAGTCTGCTCCATAATGCCTCTGATTTTGCCCAGTGCATTGTTGTAGGTGCGCTCTATCCTTGTCTGGGGATGTGCAAATGGGGTCATGACCCATGACTGCAGACCATATCCTTGGTCAGCTGAAAAGACAAAGGGAGAAAAGTTCACTCAATGCTCATGGTGATTGATAAAGCCACATTCAAATGCATGTCTGCTATGTGTACTAAATGACTCTTACACTTTCAACCACAATTGTACCCGATTGGTTACATGAAGATTGGCACAATTAATTCCACATGTCTATTCCTGTTCTCTATGTCAGATTGGAATATGTGAATGGCCTGATACTTTTGACAGTGCCACAATGGGCCTAACACATTTGGACTGTGGCTTAGTGTGATAGGTGTTTTGTAGGTCCATTGCCACAGTAAGTGAGAGTATGTTGATCACAGATTGGGTTTGTTGTCATCCATGAGTAGGCTGTACCAGTGTGAACCCATTTCACAAGCGCACATGCATGTGTCCCTGTGGAACCACTGATGTCGTTGCTGCACTACCTAGGGATGACGGAACCTTCAAATTATTAACTTCCTTTCGGAAGTGTAATGTGAGTACATGTGGCGCATGTTACATTTACACAATATATACGAGTGACTCTTCACTCGGTATCTGGTTGCACAGCGTAAATATAACTAATCACATTCTCAAAGTCATGCGAAAACATACACAATGGGTCACAATTTTTGTACTGTTGTTGAAATGCTCATTTTTACATTTCCTTAAGTATTTATTTAACCAATAAAGAATTGAAAATAAACGATTATAGATTCTTTTAACAATTTGTTACAAAACTGCATATGACATGAACTTAACGATATTCATGATTACAAAATTGTTGTTGAACATCCAAAAGTTGACATTGCCCAATGCATTTCGGGATCATCAAATCCCTTCCTCAGGGGCCTCTGTAAAAAATAATAATACAATGCAGTTGATAAAACACAATGATATCACAATTTAAGAATGTGAATTAGTTATATTTACGCTGTGCAACCAGATACCGAGTGAAGAGTCACTCGTATATATTGTGTAATTCAGGGGGCAGGCAACCTCTCTCTGGTGTGCACGCATACTAGTTTAGTTTGTCGTATTTATTGGAGTACAGGTTCGCAGTGAGGTGTGCGCAACCACATTTATTCAGCGTGTTACATTTAGACACACAGATAGCAGCCATGGCAGCCATGGCAGCCCTTCCTTGTGCAATACGGCATTTGTCCAAGCGTTGCATTGCTCAGGTACTTCTGACTACTGATAGACACACGCAGTGTCTTAGAACGTCTTGACACATGTGGCTTGCATGTTTGCATTGCACATGTGCCCTGATGAATGGTGCAAGTATGAGAACCACCCTTCCTACATATACATTGTCTCAGGTAGCACACACAGATCTGTCCTTTGGGTCACTGATTATTTACTGTTATTAGGTCTGACATGGACTTCAGATGTACTTACCAACCAGTAGGCCATTCCCATATGTGCATTCTGGATGTGCTCATTGATGATGGAGTGCCTGAAGATGTATGCGTCATGAACACTCCTGGGGTATTTGGCCAACATGTTGATGAACATGCCCCGATGGTCCACGATGGCCTGGACATTCATCAAATATGTGTGCTTCCAGTTCCTGTACAGATGGGATATAGCTTCAGGGGGGACCAGTTGCTCATGTGCGCAGTCCAAGGCACTGAGAACATGTGGGAAACCGGTGATGGCATGGAAGCCTTGCTTGATTTCCAGCTGCAGTTGTTGTGTGTTGGGGAAGTTGAAGGTACTGTGGTGTTAGGCGGATGATGGCGTCCAGGACAGAGGGTAGGACAGCCAAGAAAGATGGCTGGGAGATTCTTGCCACCCTGGCTGTTGTAATCTGAAATGACCCAGATGCTAACATGTGGAGGGATGTTGGTGATCCTGGGCATTGACGCTATCTGGTATAGCAGTTGGGCAATGGACTCCCTCCTGAGGCGGTAGTAGGTGTTGACCTCATCCTCCTTGAGATAAATGAGGGAAGTCTGCTGTCAATAAATGTGCTCCCTTCTGCTGTGCTGCCTTAGTGGTGGTGAATGGTGGGGGGGGGGGGTAGGTGTGCTTGCCATACTTTTCTATCTGGCTTTTCATTATATACCAAAGCCAATGAGTCATTTCCTACGTGTGGGTTACAGAGGCGCAGGATTTTTGACACTTTTAGGCCTCTGCGTGATATTTGCAGGCAATGTGTCACTTTTCAAAAAACTTGTAAATATTAATGTATCGGTTTTACGTTGGAAACTACGATGGAACGCCTACCTTGCATATATTAATACTTACGTGACTCAGCTGGTTCAGATGCAGGTACATTTTGATGCAGGAGCCCAAAAAGTGCTTCTTCGCTCTAGATGTGTCATCTTGTAAATGTACTGACAGCGCTGCCAATGCATCAAAAATGATGGTGCATTGGCAGCGCAAGCTCCTTGTACATAAGCCCCCAAGTCTTTTAAATAACGCTTCTCGCTTCTATAGGGAGGCCATCATTTTCTCCATTACCAAAAGGTACCAAAGGCGCTGAAGCCAGTCCCCATGTTCAGGCGGTTGCACAGTACTCCATAGGGTGGTTATTGCCTGTCTGGCGGCACATATGGCCATTGTAATGGCCTTGTCCCTATGTGATCGTAGGGGAAATGTTGGTTGATTGGTTAGACTCAGAAGAGTGTAACCTTGGGATCTCGGTGTTAAATATACAATTTATGTTATCTAATATCTTTTCCCAGTACTGGTGCAGCTTTGGGCAATCCCACAGTATGTGGGTCATGGTGCCCATGCCGCCACAGCCCCTCCAGCAAGTGTTAGATGTGGAGTGGCACCATTTATATATTCGTTCAGGTGTGTTACCATAGTGTGCCATTTTTATTAGCGCTTCATTTCCTATGATACTGGTTGCTGAGATCCATGTTCTGGTTTATATTTCCTCCCGTTATTTAGAGGATATGGGACGAACCAGCTCCACCTCCCATCTCCTCTGTGTGGAGGAAAGAGTGGAGTCGATCTGGTTCCTCAATAGTTTGCAGGTGTCAGACAAAATATGATTGTTCTCTTGTTTTGTGATGAGCCATTTTTCAATTGGCGTTAAGTGTCTACTAGCAGCTAATTTTATCACAGGTTGAGTGACTCAATGTTAAATTTGTATATAGTCATTAGGTTTCAGTGATGTCAAAGTCACGTTTCAATTGTTCAAAGAAAGTTATGCCCCTAGAGGTATAGAAATCACCTATTCTCTTAGAATCATCTCTTTGCACGCTGTGAAGGCTGAGCCCATTGCTGCAAGGGCAAATTCTGGATTACCCATTGCCATGGTCATTTGGGATGATGGGATCATTGTCAGCCTTCTTGTGACCGCAAGTTTGTCCCACATCTCCATTGTTGCTTTTATGACCTGGGAAGTGCAGCCACCCCCTGGTCTATATCATTTCCAAATGTGCATGCTTGCAACTGTCTGGTCCATAAAGCACCAGTGTTTTTCTGTAGACAGGCGATTCCACTCCACGAGATAGCAGAGCTGTGCTGCAGCATAGTAGTGTGATAGGTATGGGATTCCCAGACCCCAACTCTCTATCGTTTGATATGAACTTTGCTTTGCAATGCGGGGTTTCCTACCCTCCTACATAATGTGATCGACGAGTTACTGTAATTTTCCCAGGGCTCCTGGGAGTGGGGTATCATTTGCATTGTATATAGAATCTTGGGAAGTGGGGTTATCTTAATTGCTTCCATACTGCCCAGCCATGATAGACCGCTCATCTGCCAACTCTGCAACTCTGTGCATGCAGTATTAAATAACTCGTACTTCAGCAAGGCGGTCTTATCTGTAGATGAACAGATTTTCATACCCAAGTAAGGAATATGTTGTTGTGACCATAACAGTGGATAGAATAGTTTTAGCTCGTCCTTAAGGATCTGAGAGGCATTGACCCTCATGATTTGAGACTTGAGTGAGTTTGTTTTAAATCCAGAGGCTCGGCTAAAGCCTTTTAGCTCCCCCAGGAGGGATGGGAAAGCATTCTCAGGATCGGAGAGCATAATCATCACATCATCTGGGAAAGGGTCATGTTTGTGCTGTTGACCTCCAGACGCCACTGACTGGATACTTGAATTTAACCGTATCCTCTGCTAGCCATTCCATGTAGACAGTGGGTGCGCCATAACTACTGTGTATCCAGGTTCTAAATCTGGGCCCTATACTTACCATCGTCAGGACTTCTGCCAGGAAGGGCCAATGGGACTGGTCGAAAGCCGTCTTGGTATTTATAGACAGTAGGAACATCAGGTTCCTTGTACTTTTCACTTTGTCGAGGATATGTAATATGCTTTTTGTATTATCACTGCATCCCCTTTCTGGGATGAATCCTGTTTGGTCTGAGTCTACCAGCCTCTGCTTGTGACAAGAGAGGATTCCATGTCAACATTTAGGAAGCATATGAGCTGGTATGACAAGCATTGTGTGTGGTTCTTCCCAGGTTGGGGTACGCCTGTTATAACTGCTTCTTTCATAGTGTAGTGGGAGTGAGTGTTTCTGCTTTTGAAAAATCATTATAGAGGCATGTCAGTACTGGGACCAGGAGTGGGCAGAATATTTTGTAATAGGCAGCTGTAAGACAGTCCAGCCCAGGTACACTCCCAAGATGGAGCTTTGTGATTTCCTCAATAACCTCTGCCGTTGAGATGCACTCCTTCAAGTCCTGAGTAAAGTGTAGGGCTAGTGAGGGCAAACACATGTCTGAGAGGTATGATTGTGTTTCCGAGATGGCTAGGCATCTGCCCTTTATAAGTCAGCATAGAAGGGGCAGAGCACTTCAGCTGTCTGTTCATCCTCCCTTATAGATGCCCCTGCCTGTGTGATTACGTGGTTTATTGTGTTTTGCTGCCATTTGGCCCTTAATTTGCAGGCCAGGAGATGGCCCGCTTTTTTGCCCCCCCTTATAGTACCGCTGCTTGAGGCGTAGGAGTGCTAGTTCGCCTTGTCCATGTCTAAAGCCTTGAGTTGCTGTCTCGCTATAGTCAGTTTGCACCATATATGCTGTGTCCCCAATTGTTTGTTGGCATTTTCTAATTCCTTGACCTTTTGCTCTACATCTCATCTTGTATCTCTTCTCTGTATTGGGCAGCTTGTGAGAGAAATTCACCATGTATCACTGCCTATAGCGTGTCCCATAGTAGGAGGGCCAACATATCTGCTGAATCATTAATTTATAAGTAGTCTGTGATTGTGCTCTTGGCTTGGTCTATGACTGTGTCATGTTTCAGTAATTTATGGTTGAGTCTCCACATCATCATAGGAAAGTAATTGCAGGGGTCTCTCAGTACAATTTTGATGGACAAGTGCTCAGAGAAGTCTCAATATTTGTTGTGTCATGTCCTAGCCATAATGAAAGTAGTGCCAAGAAAGTGGTCCAATCTACCATATGTTTGGTGAGATGCTGAATAGAAGGTGTAGTCCCTTTGTGTGGGATTCAGTGACCACCAGATGTCCACTTATCCCAAGTCTCCCAACCACTCTAGACTCCCCCAGGACAGTGCTCCGGTCTGGCCATATTCATTGTGCTGATCTGTCCTGTAAGCTGTCCATCCCTATGTTGAAGTCTCCACCGACTAAGACACCACAATCTGGGGAGGTCATAATCTGGGCCAAGACAGTTCTGATGAACCTCTCCTGATTGTCATTCGGTGCATAAATACTGCCTAGTGTGAGGGTTGATCCAGCGCGGCTAATATAAATTTTTCCTTATGACCCTAATCCAGAAAAACACCTACACACCTTGATCACTTGGTACTCATGTCGGTGGGGCCCATGACACTGCATACATACATTCATTCAAATATTCTGGATCAAACGCTAAGGAAAGATGAGTTGCTGGACAAGCGGGTTACCTTATTAAAATGACAGAATTATAACCTATACATTATATACATAATCTTCGGATTCTGTCGGTTCTAAACATCAAGGCACTCCGCTATTCGGTCGATGGACCAACTAGTAGAATTAGTTGATGGCGATTAAGACCAGCTCAATCACAATTAAAACCTTTAACATTTATAATTCACAATTTTATTTAAAGAACCACAGACTCATTTAGAGTTAGCATATAATTTTATCGAAATTCTTTAGGCAGAAGGTAAAGTTTATTTTAAGCAAATACATTTATTATATCAGTAAGCATTTAAGTAAAAGGTTAAGAAAAATGGGAAATACTCATTACCCTTGGCCATAGGGCGATGACAAGAATGGTTCATTAGGAAAGAAAGATGAACCGCAGATCACAGGATGGACTCCCAAACTGACTGACTGTCCCGCTAACCTCCTCGGACGTAATCTCCTCCCGGGCAACTTCCGCAACGGTCTTGTTCCTTCCCCAGTCAAAGTTCGTTAGTCCAAAAAATGACAGAGTCTCTCGCAGCATCAGGATAGAATAAATGAAGACGTTTTTTCACAACGTAAGAGCAGACTCTCTTATACCCTATTTTCTGGCTCTCTACACTTAAAAGTTACAATCTTTAGGGGCAAGAATCACGCTAATTGGTCCATTGGAGGGGTGGTGATGGTCACCTCATCGCCCTCCTTGTTCGAACCGGTTTGGGGACAATAAAGCACACAATAAGTCTCATGATCACGGTGTCCAAAAGTAGTCCAATTTGTTAATCCATTTTGTAGCAATCTTTGATGGTCACATATTAGTTCATCCCCTGTCGCTCGATTTTCCCATCTGTTCCCAGGCATATATGCTGAACTCTTGCCACAATCCTCGTTGCAGGTCAGATTGGCCTTGACATCTCTCACTCCGGGCACAGGCCGCACACACGTGACTGGAGCGTCCATACTGTTCATGTGCGGGGGCCATTTTATTCAGTGCACACCATCTCGTCCTTCCCAGCGGCCATTTTTGAAGCATGGCCTAGCAGGCCCGAACGAAACTAATATGAGAACAAACACAACAGAAATTAAAACATTGAAAATAAGCCTTTCTGTTTACCACCCGCCATTCTAAAGACCCGTTTTAGGTATTACCTAGCAGAAGCAACATTTAAAGCCATTTTACTTACCACCTGCATTCTTTGCCACGGTGCAATTTTACTACGCAACACAAATCATGCAATTTATTCTATTTACTACGCAAATCACAATACTCACGTTAATTAGCTTCACATTTGTAAATAAATTAGGTTTTGCAACATTTAGCAAGTTGCCCACGTGTAATGTCTACTAAAAAGGTGCATTTGTTGATTAGTTCATGCGTTTCAAACAGTTAGTATCATTAATCGTTATGAGGTCATTAATTTTCAAGGGGTACAACATTATTTTGTTTCCCCTGCTCCATCAATTCCCCCCTTTGGTGATTTTTACCATCACCACTAAAACCTATCCCTACAAAATTTATCAGATAAATGTTTCTTGTCCACTTGCATTTGTTAATTTAGACAATCGTGTTCTTTTCATCCTGTCTTTTAGACCTTTTGTACATGTTCTCTTTAAACTCTTCCAATTCGATCTCTCCCATCTCCCGTTCTCTTTCTTTATTTTTCTCATTTTCTCTTTTTGCTTTATTTTGTCCTTTTCTTCTTTTAACACACACATATGCTAATCTCAATATTGATATTATCACTATTACTAAGGTCACTGGAATTAGTATTTTCCCAATAAGAGAACTAGCTATTTCGGCGAACCATTTCTTCATTGAGGAAAAACTCTTGCCAAGTCTCTCCCGGGCACCTTCAACCTCCAGTGGGGCAATTTCTTTATGCAAATCAGTAATGTTCTTTATATACTTCTGTATATTCTGACTTTTGTCTGGAATGTAAGGGCAACAATGTTGTACCTTCAGCATTCCACAGACTCCACCCTCTTTTGCCAAAAGAATGTCAAGGGCAAGTCGATTTTGCAATACCATAGCTCTCATGGCAACCATTTCAGTATTTATCATCAAGAACCCTCCAGCAGTATTCGTTGATAAACGATCTACTACTGTAGACAATTTCCGAATTTTGTCTGCATTCAAAGATATACCCACTGCTGGTATCAATGCTCCAAAAATGTCACCTATTATTTCTGAGAAGCTTTCCCTCCTCCTGCGGGTTAATGGTTTACCTATCTCGTGAATTCCTTTCGTTCCTCTTTCCACGTGAAAAATCTTTTGAAAGACCAGGCCTAGATAGCATGTTCCATACCAATGGTCCGGCAACCTATAATAGGCTCTATTTCCGCAAATATAATAGATCCCTGAAAATACTGGATCGTTTCCTCCTTTGAATCCCCATCCCCCTAAAATTTTGTATGTATCTCGGCACTCACTAGAACCCACGAAATAGTTATCATACATAGTGTTATCTCTACTAATACACAATTTTCCCTGTTGGGGCCAATCTAAAACCATAGCTGCATTTGTTTCACTTTTGTCATAACTTCCCTCTTCGAACGCCCAAGGTGGGGTTTTTGTCTTTTCTCCTGTTGCTTTTCTTTGAAACTTAACCCTTCGGTCTTCTACCATGTCTAAGAAAACCTTTTCTTCCTTTCTTAACCTACAGGTAAGATTGTGTCTAAATGCATTTTCTAATGTTAATTCCTTCATTTCTAAGAAAAATTCTCCCAAAATCTTTGCAACTTTCACCTTATTTAGCTCAGGGACTACGGGAACTTTAGCAAAAATAGCATCTGTGTCAGTGTAGTAATACTCTAATTTACCTGTTTTGTAAAATAAACTAGCTAAAACACTACAAGTTATTCCATACGTCAAAGTAAGGTGATGATACGTCACACCTTCTGTTACAGACGCAGGTAACTGCATACAGACATAACAATCTCTCACATCCATTGTTTCTACATATTCATATAAAAGTTTGGTGAAGACATTCTTGGAGAAATCAGTTATTGACTTATCCCTATGAAATTCAGTACTATCTACCAGTGTTGCAGGGTTCTTTATGTTAGATTTCTTGTCACTATTCGTGTCATTCCTGATTGCAGATGTATTTTCTACAACTAATCTAAGTGGAATTTTAATTGCTAAAATAAACCAAATAAGCATTAGTAAACCTGTACAATAGAAACACATCCTACACCATCTACGGAAAAACTCACATTTAGCTCTTCTATTCTCAGTGTCTACCGTGTTGAGCTATTATCTAAATATATGTACAGAAAATGTGTTTCCACACCTCAAATGACTTAGTGTTGACTAGGATCAATTGCTTTTGGCGCACCTTTCGGTCTTTCAGAAATTTTCTTTGATTTTATCAGTTTGTGTGTCTAGTCCGGTTTTCTTTCTTTGCCTTTCAGGATTTGCGCAGTTCACTCTCACCCACTTGTTCACAGTCTTTGTCTGGGTTCTCGTGACTGCTATCCACTTCTTTAATGTCAGACAGTGCTATGTATACCCATTCAGGTGACTTGTATTTCAAGTTAGGTCTTTTCACTCTTTTTGGTCTTTGTAACTGTCTTTCACTTGTTTTTCTTTGTCTTTTCTGACTTGTTATTTCAATTTCTTGTTCTGCATTTTCTTTGTTCAAGTTTACTAGTTTATATCTCAGTCTTTTAATTTCGTTGGGCCAATTGTCTCCTTTTCTTGGCCTTTTCAGTTCACTTTCTTTTTCTCCTCGTTCCGTTTTCCAACTTCTCTTTCTTGGTCCTATTCTTTGCCTTATTTCTTCTTCACTTTCTTCAGATTCTGTCTCAGATCTCACTTCACTTCCTCTAACTTTGAACTTTATGATCTCAGTCTCTTTGTCTGAATCTGAATCTCCTTGTGTTTCTTCTGTTTGAAATTCTGAGTCTAATCCTCCTCGTGTTTCTTCCGCAATTTCCCCAATCTCTCTATCTGAATATGAATCTCCCTGTGTTTCTTCTGCTTGTAAATTTGAGTCTAATCCTCCTCGTGTTTCTTCCGCAATTTCCCCAATCTCTCTATCTGAATCTGAATTTTCTTGAGTTACCTCTACAATTTCCGGAGGAATTTCCCCAAAGCTTGTACTTGGCTGTTCACTGTCACTGTCTATTGGTTCAGTTTCTCCTGTTTCAATATCAATTCTTTTGTTTTCAGATTCTTCCTTTTGCCTTTCACTGGATTCAGGTTGGTCTGCTTCAGATGCCGAACTGGTATCTGATATTTCCAGATGTCGACTTACAGGTCGAGCTTCAGGATCTGGAACTCTGATTGTTTCAGTTTCTTCTTCAGTTGTCGAACTGGTACCTGATTTTTCCAGATGTCGACTTACAGGTCGAGCTTCAAGATCTGGAACTCTGATTGTTTCAGTCTCTGCTTCAGATGCTGAGCTGGTATCTGATATTTCCAGATGTCGACTTACAGGTCGAGCTTCAGGATCTGGAACTCTGATAGTATGGCTGGCATGAATCCAATTTTTCACACCTGCACACTTTACTGCAGTCATTGTCACCAGGATCACTTGACGTGGCTTATCCCAGCGTGGAACCAAGCAATTTCTTCTTCTGTGGACTTTTATGCGGATCCAGTCTCCTGGACTCAGATCATGAGCTGGTTTTCTCTCAAGAGTGGTCGCATCCGGCCCAACCTGATGAAACACAGAATGCACCACATCAGCCAATCCTTTGCAATAGTCCAGTATGAGATCATCAGTTATAGTCAGCAGTTTGTTGACAGGTACGTATGCTTGTCTCATAGCTCGTCCCATTATAATCTCATGAAGACTCAGACCTGTTTTTCTGTCAGGTATGCTTCTTATGCTCATCAGCACCAGTGGTAAGGCATCGGGCCACTTGAGCCCTGTGGCTTGACACATTTTTCCCAACCTATTCTTTATGGTGCCATTTACTTGCTCTACCACTCCAGAAGCCTCTGGTCTGTAGGCACAGTGCAGCTTTTGTTGAATGTCAAGTGCTTCACATATCAGTTGGATAATTTCGTTCTGGAAATGCATTCCTCTATCTGTTTCTATCGTTACTGGAAAGCCATATCTAGGAATGAATTCTCTCAGCAGGAGCTTAGCTACAGTAACTCCATCATTCCTTCTTGTCGGATAGGCTTCCACCCAACGAGAAAACAAACAGACGACCACCAGGACATACCTCAATCTGTAACTTGGGGGCATTTCAATAAAATCTAACTGCATTCTGGTAAAAGGACCTCCTTCACGTCCTATTGTTCCCAAACTCACTACTGTCTTCCTTCCAGGATTTATCTGTTGGCATATAAGGCAACTTTGGCAAAGGCTTTCAGCTATAGCCCTAAACTTTGGGTTGTACCAGGTCTGTTTGAAAAGTCTAATCATGGCATCCCTACCTATGTGTGCCTGCCCATGGTACATCCGTGCCATGTTAGAGATCATGCTATCAGGCATAACTGGTCTTTCATCCCTGTAAACCCAAACTTCATCTTCCTCCCTCCGTCTGCAACCTGATTTTATCCAAACGTCTTTCGCCTCATCACTTGCCTCTTCCTGCAATTGTTTTACCTCTTCCCATGTTTCAACTGGGTTAGTAAACAGCAAGAGACATGGAACATTTTCCTTTTCCCTTCTCCGATTCATTGAGGTCATATTTCTGGCACAATATTGAGCTAATTCATCAGCAAACTTGTTACCCACTGCAATGTAATCAGTTCCGTTTTTGTGAGCAGTGCATTTTACCACCGCAATCTGTTTAGGCAGCTGTATCGCCTCAAGCAACTTCTTCACAAACTCACCATTCCTAATAGGAGACCCTGAGGAAGTCAGGAATCCCCTCTGGGACCAGATCTGTCCAAAATCACGGACCACTCCCAAGCCATATTGGCTATCCTTGATCACAGTAATTCGGAAATTCCTTCCCAGTTTGCACGCTCGAATCAGAGCAATCAGCTCAGCAACTTGGGCTGAACGTATTCCTCTCAAACAGGATGCTTCCATCATGGTGGCCACCGTACATACAGCATACGCAGCACCTAAAACTCCTTCATTTGTCCTCAGGCATGACCCGTCCACAAACATCACATAATCTGACTCCTTTAGAGGTTCATCCCTGATATCAGGACGAGGCTTCGTGCAAAATTCAAGCACATCCAAACAGTTAGGATCAACATCATCTTTGACTTCTGCATTTACTGCATCTGGCAGTGAAGTGGAAGGATTCACACTCGTGCATCTTACAATGGTTACATTGTCTGCACCCAAGATCACCTTTTCATACCTAGTCAGCCGACTATGTGTCATGAACTGGGTTTTTGTTCGGGTCAGAAGGATTTCAACTGAATGTGGGACATATACTCTCAAAGGATATCCCATCACAATGCCTTCACTTTGTTCCAGACTCACACAAGTAGCAGCTACTGCTTTCAGACATCCAGGCAACGCTTTTGCTACCGGATCTAGAACAGCTGAAAAATAAGCTATTGGTGGTTTCATTCTTCCATGCCTTTGCACTAATACTGGAAGTGCACATCCGTCTCTCTCACTACAATACAGCTCAAATTCTTTCTCATAATCAGGCATTCCCAATGCTGGAGCCTCACACAAGCTTGTTCTCAGTTCCTCAAAAGCCTTAATTTCCTCTTCATCCAATGCAATCGGATCTTTGACATCCCTCTTTGTCAATCGCTGTAAAGGTTTTGCAATCCATGAAAATCCACTTATCCACTGTCGGCAAAAACAAACCATTCCAAGGAACATTCTCACCTCTCTTTGTGTCATTGGGGCTCTCATTCCTTTAATAATCCTTATCCTTTCTGTCGTTACTTTTCGCATCCCTTTCTCAATCTTATGACCTAAGTACTGTACTTCCTGTTGACAGAATTGCAGTTCTGATGGGAACACCTTGTGTCCTCCTTCTGCCAAATGATTCAATAAAGCAATTGTGTCCGTAACACATGCTTCTCTGGTCTTTGATGCCACCAATAGCTCATCAATATATTGGACCATCACAGATTTTTCGGGCATTTTCAAATCTTCTAAGGATTTCTTTAGAATCTGATTAAAAATTGAAGGACTTTCAATATACCCTTGAGGAATTCGGCACCATGCCAAAATACGCTCTCCGAACCGCAACGCAAATAATGGCTGTCTGTCAGGGTGCAATGGAATAGAGAAAAATGCATGGCACAAATCAATAACTGTGTACCATTCTGCATCATAAGGGATTTGATACAGTATTACAGCAGGGTTTGGCACAATTGGGCAGCAAGGAATAACAATTTTGTTTACTTTTCTCAAATCTTGTACTATTCTATAAGTTCCATTTGGCTTTTTCAATCCCATTATAGGAGAATTACATGGACTGCTCATTATTTCTCTCAAAATTCCTTGTTCAATCATCTTATTAATTACAGGTGTTATTCCTTCAATAATTTCTGGCGTCAGTTTGTACTGAGGGGTGTTTGGGTAATTTGTTCCTTCTTTTACAGTAATTTTTACAGGATCAACTTCTCTCATCAGTCCAATATCTTCGCCTGTGAAATCCCACACATCAGACCTGACTATTCCTTTCAATTCAATAGGAATTTTCTCTGCATCAAACACAGGAAACATATCATTCACTCCTGGTTCTAGTTCTGCCATTGTCATTTTATACAGAACATCATCATCTGGTGTCTGGAAAGCAATACCATCTGGAGTACAGTAGATGGTACAATTCATTTTGCAAAGCAGATCGCGTCCTAATAAATTTAGAGGACTACAATCACACACCACAAAGCGATGCATCTCTTTGAATGGTCCAATTTCCACCTCTATTGCTTTTGTAAGAGGGGTTTTAATTTGCCTGTTTGAAACACCTACAACTTGGATGTATTCTCCTGAGAGAGGAAGGTTTGGAATTTCCACTGATCTAACAGTAGAACGGGTAGCACCAGCGTCCACAAGGAATGTAACATTTACACCATTCACCTTTCCATCCACAAATGGACCTGACTGATCTACCTCTAGAGTTGCGCCAAGAGGAGAGGAAGAGGAGTGTCACTCCTCTTCCTCTCCTAGGCACCGTCATAACCTTTCATCCGCTTCATCTCCATCCTGTCGTAACCAATACTTCGAAACTGCAGCTGTGCGCGGCAATTTTGTTACCTGCTCTCCTCCGTAGAATCCTGCCTCTGTACTGTATCTTTGAGGATTTACACTCTTTGGAAGAGGTGGTTGCGGCACCTGACACTGTTGAGTAACTACCTGCGGCTGTTGCAGCTGTTGGTAACTCACCTCATTCTGCACCTGTGGATTCAATGATTGATTTTCGGTATTAACTTACGGAGGAAATTTACACTCATTTCTCCAGTGCCCTAATTTTCCGCAATAATGACAAGGCCATTTCTTTTTAGCTTCTTCTATACTCATCTGACCCTTTCCCTTACCAATATTCGGTTTGAACTTGGTCTGTCCTGCATCACTAGACTGATTATTCATTTGAGCTTCTTGATTTTCTGCAACCTTTACTTGTGCCCACATTGCCTTTTCCTTGAGTTTACGCTGTCTACACTCAATATCGTCACTGCAATATTTTGCATACCGTAGTACCTCATCTACTGTGCTATTCTGCCAACACAACATATGCTGCTTAATCATTTCACTTATCTCAGGTCTCAGACCATATACAAATCTATACACAAAATGACTCATGTCTTTTTCACTCAAATTCTCGTATCCACTATACTGTATAAAGACCAAAAGCAATCTCTCGTAATAGGCATGTACATATTCCTTACTCTCCTGAGTTGTTCTATCAATCTTTACCCAGTCCGTTTCTTTTGGTGGGATTTTATTTTTCAGAAACGTGATTGCCTGTTCATATTTTCTCATTACTTCTGAACCTGGGGCTCCTGTTTTTGCATCTCTAGGATATTCTTCCTTCGGCCAGTCAATTGTAATTTTACATTCTGTTCATAAATCTGCAGGAACAACAATCTCAAACAATCCATCCAGATCTTCCCACAACACTTTTGAAACTTTTACAAACCTTTCTACCTGTCTATACCATTCTACAGGTTTTTCTCTCAATCTTGGAAAATGATTTGTAAATGACAATATATCTTGTCTGGACCATGGGACATGTACATAACTTCCTCCTGGAGTTTCTCTCATTGGACATTCTATTACCGTTAGTTCTTTCTCTTTTACTGGAAAAGCCAACAATGCTTTATCCGTTGTTCCCTCCTTTCTCCTTATCCACCTACTTCTCCACTTGTCTACATCTCCCCATTTTCTCAATAGAACAATCAGTTTTTTTATTTGTGTTAGTCGTCCTGAAGTGTTCAGATTTTCTATGTCCTTTTCACTAAAATCTACCCTGTACGGTTTCTGCAATCCTCTAATTTTCCCAAAATCTACTCCTAGTTCGTTCGCTGTTTCTTCCAATTTTTCATGCAAGTTCCTAGCTCTCCAAGTGACGCTTTTACACATAAACATTAATTCATCATCTTGATAGGACTTCAATCGATCTGTACCAATAGTCCCTAGAATCAATTCCTCCATATCTATCTTTAATCTGACCACATCCAAAGGTTGTGGTTCAGCATCCTTTTTCTGCAAGCTCCTCACCCAATCATTTAATTCCTCTGCAGTCGGACCCACAGGGGTTTTATTTACTTCTGCCCAATTTACACTTCTCTCCGGAGTTTCAATTCCTGACTCAGTTCCCATAGGAATCCTATTTATCGGACTCTCATTAATTGTCAAATTTACAGGTGAACTTGACCTAAATGGACCAATAGAATCTTCTTTCTCTCTATTTTCTGGAATTATCCCTTCTCTTACCTTTTGCATACTGGAATTTAATGGAATTATTAAAGAGTGTTCATCTATCTTTTGATTTTCAAATACTGGGATTACTGGCCCTATAGTTACTGGCACAGTTACAGCTTCCATATTCTTTGTTAGTTCTCTTATCTTTTCAGTCAACTCTCTTGTGTTTCAGGCTAATTCAGCTGTATTACCATTATCATGTTTCACAGTCTGTGGTGCTTCTAGTTTATTTAATGGATTATTTATCTCAGACAATCGTTCAGGGCTTTGGTTGGCTTTGGCTTTGGTTTCTTACAGTTTCCATTGACGGTGCATTTGGTGCACTGGCCTGGCAGTTCGGGCTGGACTGTTCCCATGGGGCACAGGGTCAAGACTGATTTGCATATGGCTGGGTTCAAACTGGAATGGCATGGTGAGCAAAAAAACGATGGATTTAGGCCCAGATCTCTGTACTGGGGTGAATGTATGACATTGTTCTGCATTCTGTCCATCAATTGTTGTTTTTGCATTTGTCACCCCGAGTGGGACGGGTATGCCCAGACGTGGGTCCCGTGCTCTCCATGCCACTGGAATCAAGCTATCCTGGCTGAAGAGGGTGAAACCCCGAAACCGGTCCTAGGATGCTTGTTTCCAGTCCAGGGAGGACCTGGCCTGGCAGTTCGGGCTGGACTGTTCCCATGGGGCACAGGGTCAAGACTGATTTGCATATGGCTGGGTTCAAACTGGAATGGCATGGTGAGCAAAAAAACGATGGATTTAGGCCCAGATCTCTGTACTGGGGTGAATGTATGACATTGTTCTGCATTCTGTCCATCAATTGTTGTTTTTGCATTTGGTGTCACCACCACAAAATCCTGTTGATATGGAGGGGGTCTTTTATTTAAAATGTCCTCCAGCAACTCATCCTCTGTGTCGCTAACTCCATACCCATATCTCTCTGTTACTGCATGCTTCTTTTTCTCCGTACACTTTTTCCCTGTAAATTCTTCAACTGTTCTGACAGGAAACATGCCATCCGTCATGTTAGCATACCGCCATCGTCTCATCCTGTCTTCATGATTCAAACCCCATACTCTTCCATGAACTAAACTATAATTCTTTGCACCTCTGTGTCTTTCCCTTTCATACATCTCATCTTCCCATTCACCTAAGGCTTCGAACTGTGTCGGTCTAGGTCTCGGTTCAAGTCTCATCATCTTTTCTCTCAAATTTCGAAGTACCGCTGTGCTAAACGAACCATTTTCTGGAAATGCCAATACTCCATCATCTTTGGTATACTTTGCCCAATTTTCCAACCAAATGCAGGTATGATAGCCATATTTCATCATCATATAAGATGCTGGCGGTTTCGGCGGAGGAAGTACTTCTCCTTCCCTAGTCACAACCTTCTTATCTTTCTTTAAAAAGTTTTTAAGCTTCGCAAACCATGACGGTTTCTCCCTATCATAGTCATTATAATAAGCCATTTCACTGTTGTTTTGCCAAACAATTCACACAATCCTTCACCAATCGGTTCTTTCTACTGCTCGGCTATTCGGACCTATCCCAGCGCGTCTCACACCAACGCACTAATCAGAAAGCTTTTACGTCACTCTCCACTAACCTATCCCAGCGCGTCTCACACTAACGCACCAATCAGGAAGCTCTTCGTTCTTCCACAACTGGCCAATACCAGCGCGGTTTTTGTTGACGTCAGCTCTACTCCTGTTTCTACTGACCCCTCCTTTACAAAAATTATCGGCACTTTTCTTAACTTTTCCTCTTAACTAAATCGATTAGTTACAATGTAAAACACATTACCATTGTCTGTTTCTCTAAACAAAAAGAGATAGTTTATTCCCACTTACAAGAATACTGTTTCGTTCGATAAGTGTAGCACTTCTCTCTACCTTACCCTTCTCTCAAGCAAGAGGTAAACCCGTTTCTCTGGGGATAAAACACATGTGGAGACTACACTGCTCCTGAGAATTAAGGCCAAAGTTTCACAAGAAAACCTGTTGCTATTTCACTCAAATGCGATTCATATGTGAAATTTCCCTAACATAACACAGTCCTGTGTTATCACCAAATTTGAAATCAGACAATGCACAATTCCGTGTGACTTCTCTTGCCACACGTGTCCACTTCCTACTTCCTGGAAGCTTCAAAATTCTGACTTACACATAACGTAATACAAACTCAACATAGAGTGTTAGACACGAAAAATCAATAATCAATAATCACCAAACTAATCTATAGTAACCATAAGTCTGCTACCAAGAAATCTGATCCAGCGCGGCTAATATAAATTTTTCCTTATGACCGTAATCCAGAAAAACACCTACACACCTTGATCACTTGGTACTCATGTCGGTGGGGCCCATGACACCGCATACATACATTCATTCAAATATTCTGGATCAAACGCTAAGGAAAAATGAGTTGCTGGACAAGCGGGTTACCTTATTAAAATGACAGAATTATAACCTATACATTATATACATAATCTTCGGATTCTGTCGGTTCTAAACATCAAGGCACTCCGCTATTCGGTCGATGGACCAACTAGTAGAATTAGTTGATGGCGATTAAGACCAGCTCAATCACAATTAAAACCTTTAACATTTATAATTCACAATTTTATTTAAAGAACCACAGACTCATTTAGAGTTAGCATATAACTTTATCGAAATTCTTTAGGCAGAAGGTAAAGTTTATTTTAAGCAAATACATTTATTATATCAGTAAGCATTTAAGTAAAAGGTTAAGAAAAATGGGAAATACTCATTACCCTTGGCCATAGGGCGATGACAAGAATGGTTCATTAGGAAAGAAAGATGAACCGCAGATCACAGGATGGACTCCCAAACTGACTGACTGTCCCGCTAACCTCCTCGGACGTAATCTCCTCCCGGGCAACTTCCGCAACGGTCTTGTTCCTTCCCCAGTCAAAGTTCGTTAGTCCAAAAAATGACAGAGTCTCTCGCAGCATCAGGATAGAATAAATGAAGAAGTTTTTTCACAACGTAAGAGCAGACTCTCTTATACCCTATTTTCTGGCTCTCTACACTTAAAAGTTACAATCTTTAGGGGAAAGAATCACGCTAATTGGTCCATTGGAGGGGTGGTGATGGTCACCTCATCGCCCTCCTTGTTCGAACCGGTTTGGGGACAATAAAGCACACAATAAGTCTCATGTTCACGGTGTCCAAAAGTAGTCCAATTTGTTAATCCATTTTGTAGCAATCTTTGATGGTCACATATTAGTTCATCCCCTGTCGCTCGATTTTCCCATCTGTTCCCAGGCATATATGCTGAACTCTTGGCACAATCCTCGTTGCAGGTCAGATTGGCCTTGACATCTCTCACTCCGGGCACAGGCCGCACACACGTGACTGGAGCGTCCATACTGTTCATGTGCGGGGGCCATTTTATTCAGTGCACACCATCTCGTCCTTCCCAGCGGCCATTTTCGAAGCATGGCCTAGCAGGCCCGAACGAAACTAATATGAGAACAAACACAACAGAAATTAAAACATTGAAAATAAGCCTTTCTGTTTACCACCCGCCATTCTAAAGACCCGTTTTAGGTATTACCTAGCAGAAGCAACATTTAAAGCCATTTTACTTACCACCTGCATTCTTTGCCACGTTGCAATTTTACTACGCAACACAAATCATGCAATTTATTCTATTTACTACGCAAATCACAATACTCACGTTAATTAGCTTCACATTTGTAAATAAATTAGGTTTTGCAACATTTAGCAAGTTGCCCACGTGTAATGTCTACTAAAAAGGTGCATTTGTTGATTAGTTCATGCGTTTCAAACAGTTAGTATCATTAATCGTTATGAGGTCATTAATTTTCATGGGGTACAAAATTATTTTGTTTCCCCTGCTCCATCAATTCCCCCCCTTTGGTGATTTTTACCATCACCACTAAAACCTATCCCTACAAAATTTATCAGATAAAAGTTTCTTGTCCACTTGCATTTGTTAATTTAGACAATCGTGTTCTTTTCATCCTGTCTTTTAGACCTTTTGTACATGTTCTCTTTAAACTCTTCCAATTCGATCTCTCCCATCTCCCGTTCTCTTTCTTTATTTTTCTCATTTTCTCTTTTTGCTTTATTTTGTCCTTTTCTTCTTTTAACACACACATATGCTAATCTCAATATTGATATTATCACTATTACTAAGGTCACTGGAATTAGTATTTTCCCAATAAGAGAACTAGCTATTTCGGCGAACCATTTCTTCATTGAGGAAAAACTCTTTCCAAGTCTCTCCCGGGCACCTTCAACCTCCAGTGGGGCAATTTCTTTATGCAAATCAGTAATGGTCTTTATATATTTCTGTATATTCTGACTTTTGTCTGGAATGTAAGGGCAACAATGTTGTACCTTCAGCATTCCACAGACTCCACCCTCTTTTGCCAAAAGAATGTCAAGGGCAAGTCGATTTTGCAATACCATAGCTCTCATGGCAACCATTTCAGTATTTATCATCAAGAACCCTCCAGCAGTACTCGTTGATAAACGATCTACTACTGTAGACAATTTCCGAATTTTGTCTGCATTCAAAGATATACCCACTGCTGGTATCAATGCTCCAAAAATGTCACCTATTATTTCTGAGAAGCTTTCCCTCCTCCTGCGGGTTAATGGTTTACCTATCTCGTGAATTCCTTTCGTTCCTCTTTCCACGTGAAAAATCTTTGGAAAGACCAGGTCTAGATAGCATGTTCCATACCAATGGTCCGGCAACCTATAATAGGCTCTATTTCCGCAAATATAATAGATCCCTGGAAATACTGGATCTTTTCCTCCTTTGAATCCCCATCCCCCTAAAATTTTGTATGTATCTCGGCACTCACTAGAACCCACGAAATAGTTATCATACATAGTGTTATCTCTACTAATACACAATTTTCCCTGTTGGGGCCAATCTAAAACCATAGCTGCATTTGTTTCACTTTTGTCATAACTTCCCTCTTCGAACGCCCAAGGTGGGGTTTTTGTCTTTTCTCCTGTTGCTTTTCTTTGAAACTTAACCCTTCGGTCTTCTACCATGTCTAAGAAAACCTTTTCTTCCTTTCTTAACCTACAGGTAAGATTGTGTCTAAATGCATTTTCTAATGTTAATTCCTTCATTTCTAAGAAAAATTCTCCCAAAATCTTTGCAACTTTCACCTTATTTAGCTCAGGGACTACGGGAACTTTAGCAAAAATAGCATCTGTGTCAGTGTAGTAATACTCTAATTTACCTGTTTTGTAAAATAAACTAGCTAAAACACTACAAGTTATTCCATACGTCAAAGTAAGGTGATGATACGTCACACCTTCTGTTACAGACGCAGGTAACTGCATACAGACATAACAATCTCTCACATCCATTGTTTCTACATATTCATATAAAAGTTTGGTGAAGACATTCTTGGAGAAATCAGTTATTGACTTATCCCTATGAAATTCAGTACTATCTACCAGTGTTGCAGTGTTCTTTATGTTAGATTTCTTGTCACTATTCGTGTCATTCCTGATTGCAGATGTATTTTCTACAACTAATCTAAGTGGAATTATAATTGCTAAAATAAACCAAATAAGCATTAGTAAACCTGTACAATAGAAACACATCCTACACCATCTACGGAAAAACTCACATTTAGCTCTTCTATTCTCAGTGTCTACCGTGTTGAGCTATTATCTAAATATATGTACAGAAAATGTGTTTCCACACCTCAAATGACTTAGTGTTGACTAGGATCAATTGCTTTTGGCGCACCTTTCGGTCTTTCAGAAATTTTCTTTGATTTTATCAGTTTGTGTGTCTAGTCCGGTTTTCATTCTTTGCCTTTCAGGATTTGCGCAGTTCACTCTCACCCACTTGTTCACAGTCTTTGTCTGGGTTCTCGTGACTGCTATCCACTTCTTTAATGTCAGACAGTGCTATGTATACCCATTCAGGTGACTTGTATTTCAAGTTAGGTCTTTTCACTCTTTTTGGTCTTTGTAACTGTCTTTCACTTGTTTTTCTTTGTCTTTTCTGACTTGTTATTTCAATTTCTTGTTCTGCATTTTCTTTGTTCAAGTTTACTAGTTTATATCTCAGTCTTTTAATTTCGTTGGGCCAATTGTCTCCTTTTCTTGGCCTTTTCAGTTCACTTTCTTTTTCTCCTCGTTCCGTTTTCCAACTTCTCTTTCTTGGTCCTATTCTTTGCCTTATTTCTTCTTCACTTTCTTCAGATTCTGTCTCAGATCTCACTTCACTTCCTCTAACTTTGAACTTTATGATCTCAGTCTCTTTGTCTGAATCTGAATCTCCTTGTGTTTCTTCTGTTTGAAATTCTGAGTCTAATCCTCCTCGTGTTTCTTCCGCAATTTCCCCAATCTCTCTATCTGAATATGAATCTCCCTGTGTTTCTTCTGCTTGTAAATTTGAGTCTAATCCTCCTCGTGTTTCTTCAGCAATTTCCCCAATCTCTCTATCTGAATTTTCTTGAGTTACCTCTACAATTTCCGGAGGAATTTCCCCAAAGCTTGTACTTGGCTGTTCACTGTCACTGTCTATTGGTTCAGTTTCTCCTGTTTCAATATCAATTCTTTTGTTTTCAGATTCTTCCTTTTGCCTTTCACTGGATTCAGGTTGGTCTGCTTCAGATGCCGAACTGGTATCTGATATTTCCAGATGTCGACTTACAGGTCGAGCTTCAGAATCTGGAACTCTGATTGTTTCAGTTTCTTCTTCAGTTGTCGAACTGGTACCTGATTTTTCCAGATGTCGACTTACAGGTCGAGCTTCAAGATCTGGAACTCTGATTGTTTCAGTCTCTGCTTCAGATGCTGAGCTGGTATCTGATATTTCCAGATGTCGACTTACAGGTCGAGCTTCAGGATCTGGAACTCTGATAGTATGGCTGGCATGAATCCAATTTTTCACACCTGCACACTTTACTGCAGTCGTTGTCACCAGGATCACTTGACGTGGCTTATCCCAGCGTGGAACCAAGCAATTTCTTCTTCTGTGGACTTTTATGCGGATCCAGTCTCCTGGACTCAGATCATGAGCTGGATTTCTCTCAAGAGTGGTCGCATCCGGCCCAACCTGATGAAACACAGAATGCACCACATCAGCCAATCCTTTGCAATAGTCCAGTATGAGATCATCAGTTATAGTCAGCAGTTTGTTGACAGGTACATATGCTTGTCTCTTAGCTCGTCCCATTATAATCTCATGAAGACTCAGACCTGTTTTTCTGTCAGGTATGCTTCTTATGCTCATCAGCACCAGTGGTAAGGCATCGGGCCACTTGAGCCCTGTGGCTTGACACATTTTTCCCAACCTATTCTTTATGGTGCCATTTACTTGCTCTACCACTCCAGAAGCCTCTGGTCTGTAGGCACAGTGCAGCTTTTGTTGAATGTCAAGTGCTTCACATATCAGTTGGATAATTTCGTTCTGGAAATGCGTTCCTCTATCTGTTTCTATCGTTACTGGAAAGCCATATCTAGGAATGAATTCTCTCAGCAGGAGCTTAGCTACAGTAACTCCATCATTCCTTCTTGTCGGATAGGCTTCCACCCAACGAGAAAACAAACAGACGACCACCAGGACATACCTCAATCTGTAACTTGGGGGCATTTCAATAAAATCTAACTGCATTCTGGTAAAAGGACCTCCTTCACGTCCTATTGTTCCCAAACTCACTACTGTCTTCATTCCAGGATTTATCTGTTGGCATATAAGGCATCTTTGGCAAAGGCTTTCAACTATAGCCCTAAACATTGGGTTGTACCAGGTCTGTTTGAAAAGTCTAATCATGGCATCCCTACCTATGTGTGCCTGCCCATGGTACATCCGTGCCATGTTAGAGATCATGCTATCAGGCATAACTGGTCTTTCATCCCTGTAAACCCAAACTTCATCTTCCTCCCTCCGTCTGCAACCTGATTTTATCCAAACGTCTTTCGCCTCATCACTTGCCTCTTCCTGCAATTGTTTTACCTCTTCCCATGTTTCAACTGGGTTAGTAAACAGCAAGAGACATGGAACATTTTCCTTTTCCCTTCTCCGATTCATTGAGGTCATATTTCTGGCACAATATTGAGCTAATTCATCAGCAAACTTGTTACCCACTGCAATGTAATCTGTTCCGTTTTTGTGAGCAGTGCATTTTACCACCGCAATCTGTTTAGGCAGCTGTATCGCCTCAAGCAACTTCTTCACAAACTCACCATTCCTAATAGGAGACCCTGAGGAAGTCAGGAATCCCCTCTGGGACCAGATCTGTCCAAAATCATGGACCACTCCGAAGCCATATTGGCTATCCGTGATCACAGTAATTCGGAAATTCCTTCCCAGTTTGTACGCTCGAATCAGAGCAATCAGCTCAGCAACTTGGGCTGAACGTATTCCTCTCAAACAGGATGCTTCCATCATGGTGGCCACCGTACATACAGCATACGCAGCACCTAAAACTCCTTCATTTGTCCTCAGGCATGACCCGTCCACAAACATCACATAATCTGACTCCTTTAGAGGTTCATCCCTGATATCAGGACGAGGCTTCGTGCAAAATTCAAGCACATCCAAACAGTTAGGATCAACATCATCTTTGACTTCTGCATTTACTGCATCTGGCAGTGAAGTGGAAGGATTCACACTCGTGCATCTTACAATGGTTACATTGTCTGCACCCAAGATCACCTTTTCATACCTAGTCAGCCGACTATGTGTCATGAACTGGGTTTTTGTTCGGGTCAGAAGGATTTCAACTGAATGTGGGACATATACTCTCAAAGGATATCCCATCACAATGCCTTCACTTTGTTCCAGACTCACACAAGTAGCAGCTACTGCTTTCAGACATCCAGGCAACGCTTTTGCTACCGGATCTAGAACAGCTGAAAAATAAGCTATTGGTCGTTTCATTCTTCCATGCCTTTGCACTAATACTGAAAGTGCACATCCGTCTCTCTCACTACAATACAGCTCAAATTCTTTCTCATAATCAGGCATTCCCAATGCTGGTGCCTCACACAAGCTTGTTCTCAGTTCCTCAAAAGCCTTCATTTCCTCTTCATCCAATGCAATCGGATCTTTGACATCCCTCTTTGTCAATCGCTGTAAAGGTTTTGCAATCCATGAAAATCCACTTATCCACTGTCGGCAAAAACCAACCATTCCAAGGAACATTCTCACCTCTCTTTGTGTCATTGGGGCTCTCATTCCTTTAATAATTCTTATCCTTTCTGTCGTTACTTTTCGCATCCCTTTCTCAATCTTATGACCTAAGTACTGTACTTCCTGTTGACAGAATTGCAGTTTTGATGGGGACACCTTGTGTCCTCCTTCTGCCAAATGATTCAATAAAGCAATTGTGTCCGTAACACATGCTTCTCTGGTCTTTGATGCCACCAATAGCTCATCAATATATTGGACCATCACAGATTTTTCGGGCATTTTCAAATCTTCTAAGGATTTCTTTAGAATCTGATTAAAAATTGAAGGACTTTCAATATACCCTTGAGGAATTCGGCACCATGCCAAAATACGCTCTCCGAACCGGAACGCAAATAATGGCTGGCTGTCAGGGTGCAATGGAATAGAGAAAAATGCATGGCACAAATCAATAACTGTGTACCATTCTGCATCATAAGGGATTTGATACAGTATTACAGCAGGGTTTGGCACAATTGGGCAGCAAGGAATAACAATTTTGTTTACTTTTCTCAAATCTTGTACTATTCTATAAGTTCCATTTGGCTTTTTCAATCCCATTATAGGAGAATTACATGGACTGCTCATTATTTCTCTCAAAATTCCTTGTTCAATCATCTTATTAATTACAGGTGTTATTCCTTCAATAATTTCTGGCGTCAGTTTGTACTGAGGGGTGTTTGGGTAATTCGTTCCTTCTTTTACAGTAATTTTTACAGGATCAACTTCTCTCATCAGTCCAATATCTTCGCCTGTGAAATCCCACACATCAGACCTGACTATTCCTTTCAATTCAATAGGAATTTTCTCTGCATCAAACACAGGAAACATATCATTCACTCCTGGTTCTAGTTCTGCCATTGTCATTTTATACAGAACATCATCATCTGGTGTCTGGAAAGCAATACCATCTGGAGTACAGTAGATGGTACAATTCATTTTGCAAAGCAGATCGCGTCCTAATAAATTTAGAGGACTACAATCACACACCACAAAGCGATGCATCTCTTTGAATGGTCCAATTTCCACCTCTATTGGTTTTGTAAGAGGGGTTTTAATTTGCCTGTTTGAAACACCTACAACTTGGATGTATTCTCCTGAGAGAGGAAGGTTTGGAATTTCCACTGATCTAACAGTAGAACGGGTAGCACCAGCGTCCACAAGGAATGTAACATTTACACCATTCACCTTTCCATCCACAAATGGACCTGACTGATCTACCTCTAGAGTTGCGCCAAGAGGAGAGGAAGAGGAGTGTCACTCCTCTTCCTCTCCTAGGCACCGTCATAACCTTTCATCCGCTTCATCTCCATCCTGTCGTAACCAATACTGCGAAACTGCAGCTGTGCGCGGCAATTTTGTTACCTGCTCTCCTCCGTAGAATCCTGCCTCTGTACTGTATCTTTGAGGATTTACACTCTTTGGAAGAGGTGGTTGCGGCACCTGACACTGTTGAGTAACTACCTGCGGCTGTTGCAGCTGTTGGTAACTCACCTCATTCTGCACCTGTGGATTCAATGATTGATTTTCGGTATTAACTTACGGAGGAAATTTACACTCATTTCTCCAGTGCCCTAATTTTCCGCAATAATGACAAGGCCATTTCTTTTTAGCTTCTTCTATACTCATCTGACCCTTTCCCTTACCAATATTCGGTTTGAACTTGGTCTGTCCTGCATCACTAGACTGATTATTCATTTGAGCTTCTTGATTTTCTGCAACCTTTACTTGTGCCCACATTGCCTTTTCCTTGAGTTTACGCTGTCTACACTCAATATCGTCACTGCAATATTTTGCATACCGTAGTACCTCATCTACTGTGCTATTCTGCCAACACAACATATGCTGCTTAATCATTTCACTTATCTCAGGTCTCAGACCATATACAAATCTATACACAAAATGACTCATGTCTTTTTCACTCAAATTCTCGTATCCACTATACTGTATAAAGACCAAAAGCAATCTCTCGTAATAGGCATGTACATATTCCTTACTCTCCTGAGTTGTTCTATCAATCTTTACCCAGTCCGTTTCTTTTGGTGGGATTTTATTTTTCAGAAACGTGATTGCCTGTTCATATTTTCTCATTACTTCTGAACCTGGGGCTCCTGTTTTTGCATCTCTAGGATATTCTTCCTTCGGCCAGTCAATTGTAATTTTACATTCTGTTCATAAATCTGCAGGAACAACAATCTCAAACAATCCATCCAGATCTTCCCACAACACTTATGAAACTTTTACAAACCTTTCTACCTGTCTATACCATTCTACAGGTTTTTCTCTCAATCTTGGAAAATGATTTGTAAATGACAATATATCTTGTCTGGACCATGGGACATGTACATAACTTCCTCCTGGAGTTTCTCTCATTGGACATTCTATTACCGTTAGTTCTTTCTCTTTTACTGGAAAAGCCAACGATGCTTTATCAGTTGTTCCCTCCTTTCTCCTTATCCACCTACTTCTCCACTTGTCTACATCTCCCCATTTTCTCAATAGAACAATCAGTTTTTTTATTTGTGTTAGTCGTCCTGAAGTGTTCAGATTTTCTATGTCCTTTTCACTAAAATCTACCCTGTACGGTTTCTGCAATCCTCTAATTTTCCCAAAATCTACTCCTAGTTCGTTCGCTGTTTCTTCCAATTTTTCATGCAAGTTCCTAGCTCTCCAAGTGACGCTTTTACACATAAACATTAATTCATCATCTTGATAGGACTTCAATCGATCTGTACCAATAGTCCCTAGAATCAATTCCTCCATATCTATCTTTAATCTGACCACATCCAAAGGTTGTGGTTCAGCATCCTTTTTCTGCAAGCTCCTCACCCAATCATTTAATTCCTCTGCAGTCGGAACCACAGGGGTTTTATTTACTTCTGCCCAATTTACACTTCTCTCCGGAGTTTCAATTCCTGACTCAGTTCCCATAGGAATCCTATTTATCGGACTCTCATTAATTGTCAAATTTACAGGTGAACTTGACCTAAATGGACCAATAGAATCTTCTTTCTCTCTATTTTCTGGAATTATCCCTTCTCTTACCTTTTGCATACTGGAATTTAATAGAATTATTAAAGAGTGTTCATCTATCTTTTGATTTTCAAATACTGGGATTACTGGCCCTATAGTTACTGGCACAGTTACAGCTTCCATATTCTTTGTTAGTTCTCTTATCTTTTCAGTCAACTCTCTTGTGGTTCTGGCTAATTCAGCTGTATTACCATTATCATGTTTCACAGTCTGTGGTGCTTCTAGTTTATTTAATGGATTATTTATCTCAGACAATCGTTCAGGGCTTTGGTTTCTTACAGTTTCCATTGACGGTGCATTTGGTGTCACCACCACAAAATCCTGTTGATATGGAGGGGGTCTTTTATTTAAAATGTCCTCCAGCAACTCATCCGCTGTGTCGCTAACTCCATACCCATATCTCTCTGTTACTGCATGCTTCTTTTTCTCCGTACACTTTTCCCCTGTAAATTCTTCAACTGTTCTGACAGGAAACATGCCATCCGTCATGTTAGCATACCGCCATCGTCTCATCCTGTCTTCATGATTCAAACCCCATACTCTTCCATGAACTAAACTATAATTCTTTGCACCTCTGTGTCTTTCCCTTTCATACATCTCATCTTCCCATTCACCTAAGGCTTCGAACTGTGTCGGTCTAGGTCTCGGTTCAAGTCTCATCATCTTTTCTCTCAAATTTCGAAGTACCGCTGTGCTAAACGAACCATTTTCTGGAAATGCCAATACTCCATCATATTTGGTATACTTTGCCCAATTTTCCAACCAAATGCAGGTATGATAGCCATATTTCATCATCATATAAGATGCTGGCGTTTTCGGCGGAGGAAGTACTTCTCCTTCCCTAGTCACAACCTTCTTATCTTTCTTTAAAAAGTTTTTAAGCTTCGCAAACCATGACGGTTTCTCCCTATCATAGTCATTATAATAAGCCATTTCACTGTTGTTTTGCGAAACAATTCACACAATCCTTCACCAATCGGTTCTTTCTACTGCTCGGCTATTCGGACCTATCCCAGCGCGTCTCACACCAACGCACTAATCAGAAAGCTTTTACGTCACTCTCACACTAACCTATCCCAGCGCGTCTCACACTAACGCACCAATCAGGAAGCTCTTCGTTCTTCCACAACTGGCCAATACCAGCGCGGTTTTTGTTGACGTCAGCTCTACTCCTGTTTCTACTGACCCCTCCTTTACAAAAATTATCGGCACTTTTCTTAACTTTTCCTCTTAACTAAATCGATTAGTTACAATGTAAAACACATTACCATTGTCTGTTTCTCTAAACAAAAAGAGATAGTTTATTCCCACTTACAAGAATACTGTTTCGTTCGATAAGTGTAGCACTTCTCTCTACCTTACCCTTCTCTCAAGCAAGAGGTAAACCCGTTTCTCTGGGGATAAAACACATGTGGAGACTACACTGCTCCTGAGAATTAAGGCCAAAGTTTCACAAGAAAACCTGTTGCTATTTCACTCAAATGCGATTCATATGTGAAATTTCCCTAACATAACACAGTCCTGTGTTATCACCAAATTTGAAATCAGACAATGCACAATTCCGTGTGACTTCTCTTGCCACACGTGTCCACTTCCTACTTCCTGGAAGCTTCAAAATTCTGACTTACACATAACGTAATACAAACTCAACATAGAGTGTTAGACACGAAAAATCAATAATCAATAATCACCAAACTAATCTATAGTAACCATAAGTCTGCTACCAAGAAATCTGATCCAGCACGGCTAATATAAATTTTTCCTTATGACCGTAATCCAGAAAAACACCTACACACCTTGATCACTTGGTACTCATGTCGGTGGGGCCCATGACACCGCATACATACATTCATTCAAATATTCTGGATCAAACGCTAAGGAAAAATGAGTTGCTGGACAAGCGGGTTACCTTATTAAAATGACAGAATTATAACCTATACATTATATACATAAACTTCGGATTCTGTCGGTTCTAAACATCAAGGCACTCTGCTATTCCGTCGATGGACCAACTAGTAGAATTAGTTGATGGCGATTAAGACCAGCTCAATCACAATTAAAACCTTTAACATTTATAATTCACAATTTTATTTAAAGAACCACAGACTCATTTAGAGTTAGCATATAATTTTATCGAAATTCTTTAGGCAGAAGGTAAAGTTTATTTTAAGCAAATACATTTATTATATCAGTAAGCATTTAAGTAAAAGGTTAAGAAAAATGGGAAATACTCATTACCCTTGGCCATAGGGCGATGACAAGAATGGTTCATTAGGAAAGAAAGATGAACCGCAGATCACAGGATGGACTCCCAAACTGACTGACTGTCCCGCTAACCTCCTCGGACGTAATCTCCTCCCGGGCAACTCCCGCAACGGTCTCGTTCCTTCCCCAGTCAAAGTTCGTTAGTCCAAAAAATGACAGAGTCTCTCGCAGCATCAGGATAGAATAAATGAAGATGTTTTTTCACAACGTAAGAGCAGACTCTCTTATACCCTATTTTCTGGCTCTCTACACTTAAAAGTTACAATCTTTAGGGGCAAGAATCACGCTAATTGGTCCATTGGAGGGGTGGTGATGGTCACCTCATCGCCCTCCTTGTTCGAACCGGTTTGGGGACAATAAAGCACACAATAAGTCTCATGATCACGGTGTCCAAAAGTAGTCCAATTTGTTAATCCATTTTGTAGCAATCTTTGATGGTCACATATTAGTTCATCCCCTGTCGCTCGATTTTCCCATCCGTTCCCAGGCATATATGCTGAACTCTTGGCACAATCCTCGTTGCAGGTCAGATTGGCCTTGACATCTCTCACTCCGGGCACAGGCCGCACACACGTGACTGGAGCGTCCATACTGTTCATGCGCGGGGGCCATTTTATTCAGCGCACACCATCTCGTCCTTCCCAGCGGCCATTTTTGAAGCATGGCCTAGCAGGCCCGAACGAAACTAATATGAGAACAAACACAACAGAAATTAAAACATTGAAAATAAGGCTTTCTGTTTACCACCCGCCATTCTAAAGACCCGTGTTAGGTATTACCTAGCAGAAGCAACATTTAAAGCCATTTTACTTACCACCTGCAATCTTTGCCACGGTGCAATTTTACTACGCAACACAAATCATGCAATTTATTCTATTTACTACGCAAATCACAATACTCACGTTAATAAGCTTCACATTTGTAAATAAATTAGGTTTTGCAACATTTAGCAAGTTGCCCACGTGTAATGTCTACTAAAAAGGTGCATTTGTTGATTAGTTCATGCGTTTCAAACAGTTAGTATCATTAATCGTTATGAGGTCATTAATTTTCAAGGGGTACAAACATTTTTCGTTTCCCCTGCTCCATCAGGGTCATAGTGCCTATTGAGATGCAGAGCGCCAGGAGACGGCCCGGAATTTCTGTGAATGGGCCTAACACTTTCCCCTCAAATTTATTGGCAAAGAGAACAGCCATCACTCCTGTTTTTTTAGGTCCAGATGAGAGGAACTGTTGGGTGAGCCATCTGGATCGGAGTCTAGTCCAGTCTCGTCCAGGCTCGTTTTCAAGGCACGTTTTCTTGTAGGAGACAAATATCACATTCTGACTTCCTCAAGATAGAAAGTTGGGCAACTCGTTTCATAGGGAATTGAGACCCCTGACATTAAGGCTCAGAACTTTCACCTTATGGAACTAAGTTGGTACATGTGATGGTCCCAGCCCCACCATTGTGGCTATACCATTCTGTGTAGGACCGTTCAGATTCTTTGGCTCTATATTTCGTTATTTCTGAATATTTCCCCATCCCAAAAATGACAAAACTGTATATCCTACCCGACTCTCCCCCCTCATTGGAGCACCCAGTTTGCGTGTCATAGCTGTCATCCTAATCCAGCGGGCTCCATGCCAAGTTCCCCTTCTGCAGTGAGGCCTCCCTCTTCTCCCCACCTCAGCCCGCCCCTCTACCCAGTGCGAATTACCAGCTTTAGTGCCTCCCCATGATCCAGGCCTGTGTCTGGGAACAGTATCATCGTCTTTGCAGGTAGTCCCATTTCTGCTTATTGCTTGAGAAGTAGTGCTCATTTGCTTTTCTCCTCCCTTGTGTCTTTTGCTTGTAATGTGTCTCAAATAGCCTTTCCTTCTCTCTGAATTTCATCCTGGGGAGGTCAGAGGATAGAGTGTCTGATTTGGATCGTGGTCCATCGTTCCCTCCCTTGTCGACCCGTTGTGACCGTTTTCTGGGCGGTGGAAACAAATGGGGAGCCCCTCGGGGAGGCAGGTTCAGGATCACATGTGCCTCTGATGTGGTGCAGACTGTGTGTTACCCCCGCCAAGGTGAAAGCGAGGTTAATTGGGAATCTCCATTGATATTTTATGCCTTTCTCTGTGGGGTTGATCATGACTGTGCGAAAATGTCTCCTCCTCTGCAGCGTGATCGGGGAATGGTCCAGAGAGAGGTATAATGTGGCTCACTCAAAGGAGATCATCCAGGTTTCTTGCGCAGCTATCATGATAGGTTATTTTTGTTTTAAGTGGTGGACACAGGTGAGCACATCTGAAGGGTCTTCTAGGGGTCTGTGGACCTTCCTCTTCAGTGACTTGGGTCCCATTGGATGGCAGATGTAGCTTGGCCTGGCAGAATGTAATTGAAGAGATGCTCCACCTAGCCCTCCAGCATTCCTGCTTCCACCTTTCTGGGTATGGCCTTAATGAATACATTCGATCTGCAGGACTAGTTTTCCAAGTCCTTTAGGGGCCCTGGAGGATGATGTTGTGGTCATGAAGTTCCATCACCTCCCTGCGAAAGGCCTCAAGTTCTTCCTCCCCGAAGTCCCTGCCTTTTCCAAGGTGAAAACATGTTGCCCTCGGTCACCCAGTTATTGTTTTACCTCCTTGATCTCTTTGGCAACATCTTCTCTTCGCACTGCATGTGAGGGGGGCCTCTGCAGTGAGCTGTGCTTCTCTTTGTGAGGAGGACTCCTGACTGTTGTCACTGTCTCTCTTTGAGTCTCACCCACTATACATTTTCTTCACTACTGTTTTAGTCAATATATTCTGTAGGTTAGCATCTTTCTTGTCTTTAGAAATGGCCATTGTTGTGTCGGGCTCCTTCCCCAGTAGTAATATAGTGGTGGAGGCTCGAGGCCAGCCAGTCTGCAGAAGCTAGTTTAGGTGGTATTTCAGTTCTATAGCTTGACAGGATTGGAAGGCCTACATGCATGGCTTGGGCAGGTCTGGTAGGTTGACCGCTCGCTTTTCTTCGGGACAGGTCAGGGAGTTATTTGAGAAATGAGGTGCAGATGTGCCTTCCAAAAGAATAATGCTCATAGGTAGCAGCCCTGGCAATGTGTGCAGTGTTTCTCTAATTGCTTTCCACAATATCCAGAGTGATCACAAACATAGAACCAGACTACAGAACATACAATGATTCTAGTATGGCATATTGAGGAGAGAATAGTGAGGTGACACAATATCGTGACCAGAATATTGAGAACCAAAATATTGGAAAGGTAAGTGCCCAGAAGCAGGTATATATATATTACCTAATGGCGGTCGCCAGTAGGTAGTTATAGTTAGGACCTAGTTTCCATAGGAAAAGCATTTTTTGACTTGGCTATTACTTTGGTGTTGTTTGACCAATCTGCATGAAATTTTGCCCAAAAAGTGTCGCAGTGGGTACTATTGATTGGGAAAGTTTGGGGGTAATCCGTGCCGTGGGAACCGAGAATTTGGGGCACAAAATAAGGTTGCGTTTGTAATGTTAATTCTCATAGGATTCTTTAGCCACCTCTACAGCCCGAACCGCTGAATGGTCTTACACCAGATTTGTCAGGGAGGTAGATATTGGTTCAAGGAAAAGTGCCTTTTGCTTATTTGGTGTAAATCCGTTCAGTAGTTTTTGAGAAATGTAAGTTTAAAATTATAGTGATATATCTGGCCGCGGGTATTTCGCAAAATGTACCCTCCAACAAGAATGCTCTGATTGGCTGGTCGCAACCTGAATAGAAAGTTGCGGCTGCCATTTTATCTATCGGGAATGGTTCCCGGGGCTAAAAATGTGTGTGAAAGCCCACATAAGGGGTCAGGTTTGAGATACTATGACCCCATGGTTGAGAAATGGAGGTGTTGGTAACACAAGTTATGTGTCCAAAATTGATTTTTTTAATCATGCGCGATATGCGTGACGACGACGCGACCACCATTGCGCCCCCCCGTTTACCATCGTGGAGACATTGCGACTATCGACATTGTTGCGAATATTGGTGAATCATTAATGCGCATTCTTATAGAGATATTGAGATTCAGATAAATGTTTTTATAGAGTTATTTATATAGTGAGTTATCTACTGTGATGGTTAGAATTAGATATATAGTTATAATTTTTGAATGTGGTGGCTATTGAAATCCTGCTTTTGCTTTCCGCTTTCGCGACGTACCGGGGATCGCGATGAGTGACGTCATCGCGATCTCTGGAGTCACCGCGAAAACAGAAAATCCGTTTTAGAGAGGGTTGTTCTAGAAATACACTAGAAAACCATGAGTTTGAAGTGTAGAGTAATGAACCCCTGGTGTGTAGAATACTGTAATGTCTGTGCATATATGTGTTTTCACTTTAGGGGAAAGACGCGATCGTTGCAGTTAAGGACATCATCGCAATGTCCCAAATAACCGTGAAAATGAAAAATAGGTCTGAAAGATGGTTTTAAAAGAAACTTAGTACAAAAATATGAGTTTAAACATGCTTTGAAAGAAGTATGTATATAGAAATGTGTGTAGGGCAATGTTCAGAATTGTTTTTTTTACATATTATTTTTGGATGTGTTGGTGGCCATTGAATGCCTGCTTTTGTTTTTGATTTTTGTGACGTGTCCGCGGGAATCGCGACGTCGTTGCGAAGATCCCCAAAAACTAAAGAGAAAAAAAAACTCTTTAGAAAAACACTTGACAATATTTTGGGTACTAGGGTGGCTCTGACAAGAGCTGTTGTGTTGGTTGAATGTATATGGCTGCTACACATAAGACCGGATGCAGAGTTTCAGGTTACTTAGAAACACTCTGTTGCCTTCATCTGTAAAGTGCACTCCATCATTTCTCTAAATTTCATGCATGTCAAAATGCAGGTTGTTGTTATAGATACAGTAGCAAAAACAGGGGTATGCAATTCCTAGAGGAAGCAGGAGGGGAGGTAAGGGAGGACAGTGTGCCAGGTGTCCACAAGGGGAAAAGGTAGAGGTAAAGTAGCTCGTATTAGGAGCAAGGGCCCTCACGCACCCCAGGAGGTGTCATGCTTCATCATTGGGTAGCTCCTCATTGAGCCAGCGCTGCAATTCCCAGCGGGCCCTGCGAGGGGGCTCTTTGCCGGAGGTCTTCTCATTTTGCCGATGTGAAGTCTAAGGGGTGGAGGAGCATATGTGTAAAGAGCGATATGAGTAGAAATGGGAGGGGGTGAGTGTGGGTTAAAAATGGCTATAGAGATCCCACAGGATTCCTTTATTGACTGGGTTCTTATGCTATAGTAAAAACAGAAGACTGCAAAGTAATTGCTAGAGAGGGAGAATTACAGCCTCTCGAGCTCTAAGTTGTGTGTGTGCAGTGAGGGGGATCAACATGTTTCATGCCTCTTATCGTCCAAGGGATCTTGTCATTTCATCAGGACCAGGGGATCCTCGTCTACTCAAGTAGGGACGGTGTAGGTGTGTGCCTGTAAGGTACCGTACCCTATGGTTTGGACTCGTAATGTAGTCCCGCGTAAATAAAAATACAAAATACCTTCTAAGAATCACCTAGAAGGGGGGGCTACTTGCCCCAGCGGTGACGTCCGGGACGCTCGCACAGTAGCGAGATAGGAACTTGTGTTGAAGTTCCTGAAGGTGCGGGACCTACCCAGCATCCGGCCATCACAGAGATACATGTAGAGATACAGCCCACGGGTTGATCTCTGAGGAATGCAGAAACAGCTTTATAAACATGTTTACTGGCTTTGTCAATCTGTGGACAGAATTGATTAGACCACTGCCATTTCTGTCTTTGGCACATATTAGAGTACACCATGATGGTGTGAGTGAAAAGCGACATCAGTTCTGCAAAGGTTTCTTTCATTAGGATTTCCAGCCCTACCCCAGTTAATGTGCCTAGGTCATTGCCACCACAGTGCACAATCATGAGGTGAGGAGCTTGGGAATCCACAATGGATTTAACCAAAGCCAGCAACTGATGAAACTTTAACCCTCTCTGGCCAAACCAAGTAATCTGCACATTTGGCAAACTCAAGTCTCTGTCAATAACTCTCTTTTTTGCAGCCTCTTTAGCCCAATAGATGTGGCTGTGGCCAACAATCCATACTGTAAGCATTTTGAAGTGAAAGAGCAATAGTAGCCAGGAGAAGGCTGGAGCTGAATGAGGATGTTTTCCAAAGGAAAAGCAGTTAAAATGGAGGTGTTTGTTTTACAATAAATATATATACACATTTCATTGGATGCTGTCAGCATGAAAGCAAATAAAGTTAGGTAGTGTGTTGGATGTCTGAGAAAGAAGTCTTATTATTGGCTGTTGTTTAAAAAAAGAAATGTAATACAGACTTGGAAATACTTTTGTGGAGTAAACCACACCTGCTGTATATTATTTGAAACAGAATGTTCTTTCTAGAATGTGCTGTGAACTTTTGACCTAGTGGTACCACTGGGTTGCTAGTGACACTGAGCTAAGACTGTATTGGCGGGAAGGGTGTTAAAGAGACAGATGTTTTTTTGAAAAGTTGAGGAGTGATGACACAATGTAAGTAATGGCAAGTTTTAATTTCCAACTCAGGACTAAGTAATAAACTGTTGTGTAGTATTTAAATGTCAGAAAAATGAAGCTAGATATCAGTTTAAATTCCCATTTTTTTCGCGAATATTCCGCAATGATCGCGAAAGCATCGCGAAAACGCAGCGACAGGAACCTCGTTTTGAAAGAGAGGGAAAGGGTTAACAGATGCTAGCCATTCACAAGTGGAGATGCAGTAGTCTAAAATGAAATACATGATTTCATTTGCTGCCTTTCTCATGATGATAGAGCATAAAGTTGAAGAGGTTTCTATTTTAGACTTGCCTTGTATGAGAGTGGTGTACCATTCTTGTGCTTAGTCTTTACAAATCATAACAGTGTCCAAACTATGCGAAAAGAGCTAAAACAAACAATATAATCTACAAACTGAATTCAGTGGTATGTATATAATGAAGACATGTATGGGAGTTTGATTAAAAGGAGTATCACAGTGATGAGAAAAAATGTATGAGTTGAACTGTATCTATTAGAGGGTATGGGGCAGATTTACAATCCCCTTGCGCCACTTTTGCGTCACTTTCAACATGGAAATGACGCAAAAGTGGCGCAAGAGGCTTGTAAATAAGCCCCTATGTGTTTAAGAGGTTAGTGGTGAATGTTTTGGGAAGTAAGAGAAAAATGAATAAGTACCTGTTTATTACATTGTGTATTTAATTTAAAAATACCAGTATCTTTTTGTGGAAAGGTGCAATGAGGAACTAAGAATGTTTTAAATGTGTAAACATCATGTGCAGAATAGATACATCTGACATTTGCATTCTGGGAGTTGTAGTACGTTTAGTAACATTATTAAACAGGAATAGTGTAGTGAGAAATAAAAGATGAGAACATGTCTGCGTGTATATGAATTAGAAAGAAGTAATACTTGTTTGGTATATACTGGGAAGTGTTTGTCAATGTGGTTTTTCACTTATATGACCACTTTGCATATGCTTAGATGGTGAGATATAGTTTTTGTGCGTGCACATAGCTATATATACGGTGGGACTTTTGAGTTTGCTTAAAGATGCAGAGATGTATACTTTTAGGGAAAGATGGCTTGAATGTGTACATCTATTAAGAAATCGCATATATGTTTACATGGTGATCTATGTTTAGTAAGGCTGATGAAAATTTCATGTATATGGTGAGAGTTGTGTTTTTTTAGAAGGATTAATAGTGCAGAATGCGTCGAGAGTTCTTGTGCTAGCTTCATTTCGAGTGTAACTTTTGTTTGAGATATGCTAAATATATGTTTTAGAAGCAGAAGAAGCATTTGAGAAATGATGTAGGTATGCCATTCACAAAAGGTTTTGTGCTTTGAAAAATTCCAAAATGTTGTTTTCCGTTTTAGAAACTTACTGATGCATGTGCACGCTCAGTAGCAAAACAATGTATTTTTCTAGAGGGCCATGTATGCAATTATATATCAAGTTTGATAGCCAAATTTCACTGACACATAGCTCAGAAGAAAAGCATGTACACAGTGAAACAGGTAGTTTGATACTGATAGAAGGAGATAACCAATGATTCAGAGATATAGTGACAATTGTTATGTATCTAACAGGAATGAAGGTACTTTCTCAGTCACTCAGGAAGTATTCAGGCAGTCATGGAATCACCCAGCCACTACTCAGACAGTCATCAAATCAGTGATTCACTATCCATGGAGTTATTCAATTATCCAGAAACTATACATGTACTCTTGCAATCAGGCAGGCAGAAACTTTGTAGTTATTGAAGTATGAAGGCTCTACGTATACATTAATCTAATCACCTAGGTACTATCTATTGACTTATGCAATTAACAAGACTGTAACTATGCAATCATTATAACATTTGCGCAGAACCTATGCAGCCATCTAAACACCCACTTACACCCCATGCAGTCATTGAAATACTCAGGCATACGCGAGCACTGATGAAACACTTAGGGTCTACTCATGTAATTACGTAGCGAGTACCATTGTAGTAAACCTATCAACCATCCAGTACCTATACAGTCATTTAATTACTGAGACAATAGTCTTGCACTAATACAATCACCCCAGCAGTATACTTACTTTCATCCAATCCCTCAAACTTTAACAATGGGATTATGCAGTCACTCAGACACTAGTCATGCACTCATTTAATTAGGTAGGCACTACTGATGCACTTATACAATTCTGCGGGCACTACCCATGTAGTTATGTAAGCATCCAGGCACTACCTGTTCACTCAACCAAAAAGACATGGGCTGCATCCAATCGCTGAAACACTATTCATCCACTCATCCAATAGGCTAGGTGCTATACATGGGCTTAAACAATGATGTATGCACTATCCTTGCACTGAATAAATCACCTATATACTATGTATGCACTATTGCAATCATCCAGGCACTATAGTTGCACTCATTTAATCATCCTACCAGTATCTATGTATGTATTGAATTATTGAAGCATTAGTCACGCACTTGTCGACTCATTCAGGCTCTACTCATGCACTCATCCAAACATCCAGATACTAGTGGTATACTCATGCAAACATACAGGCAGTAAGTATGCAGATATGGAATGACCCGTGGAGTTATGACATAGTCAGGGAATCATCTAGGCACTACTTGTATCTTCAGGGAATCACCTAGGCACTACCTATGCACTCATTCAATCATCCAGGGAGTATTGATGTATTTAACCACAAATCCATGTATTTACAAGTTTTACTGAGGATTGTGGGTGATTGGTTTACTATAATGGTACTCTCTATGTAATTACATCAGTGCATGAGTAGAGCCTGAGTGTTTCATTAGTGCACGCGTATGCCTCAATATTTCATTGCGTACGTGGGTTGTAAGTGGTGTTTAGATGGCTGCATTGGTTCTGTGCAAATGTTATAATGATTGCATAGTTAGTCTTGTAAATTTAGTGTTAAATTTAAAAAAGTGTAGAAGAAGGAGAGATGCAGTAAAACAGTAAGAATGAGTTGTGAGAGTAGTTGATAAGGTCTTTGCTTTGAAGAGGAAGCTTTTCATTTTGATTCTAAATAGAATGAAGACTCTTGACAAAATAGTGTTTTACATAAAGAGACAAAACCAGAAAAAAACATTAGTGAATAGAAGCAACTGTTGTCCAGTTTTGTGGACAATGGATACTTACTTCTTGCACAGAGGTTTTCTTTAATGAAGAAAGCTATCTCCTGGATAACAAATTAGTTCATGCTATTGATTAAACAGGACAATGTTATCAAATGAAGAATGGTAGTCCTTCAGCAAAAGAAGTGATGGCATCTAGAAATGTAGAAGAAGGTGTTGCAGAAGAGGTATGAGGAAGGCGTAGTCAGGGTACTGTATACAAATGGAATTGAGGTAATGTTTCTAGTATTAGACAGGAATCCATTGACATATTAAGAAAATTCTTATGTATCTTTCCAAGGCAAAGTTTAAAGCAGAAAATAAGTTATACCACTCAACAAGGTGAACTTTAGGTAGGAGACTGTATTATGTGAAAACTCCTGCTTTATGTTTATGAAAAATAAGTAGAGCACTTTTGCATGGTAGTGTGGCAGACATCGAAAAGGTTTCTGGTGATGTGCACTTTCGTTTCTTTGGTCCTGAGCAGGATTCTAGGGAAAATGAAGAGTTGTGAAGAGGAGGAGTTGCAGAACAAGACACATATATTACAGTTGATAGTTTTAAAAAAGAGATTACAGAATTTAATAGAGTGTTCTGTAAAAAGCAGAGTATGTTTGTATATGTTGTTGATGCACTTACTAGAAGATTTAAACACAGACTGTTGACATATTTAAAAAGTGAAAAAGTAAAATATGATAGCTGGCAAAAGTTAGCTGTGTATTTATTTGTAGAGGGATGGTTTGACTTTTGTATATGGCAAGTTATATGTAAGTAGTGTTACAATAAATTGGAAGATAATAAAATGAACAACAAATAGATATTAGATGCCCATTTTGTAAGATAATAAAATGCCTGCTAATGTAGAAAAACTATGAATGTCAAAAATAAAAAAAACACATCAACATTTATTATTCTTTCAACATTGCGAAGGGTATGGACTGCTCTCCAGCACTAACTACAACTCCACAATCCATGCAGTATGATGCCATCGGGGAAAACTGTGGAGCCAAATCTTGAAGTAGAGATTGGACTTTTGAATGGACTCTCTGCTTCGGTGTTGTTGTGCTGCTATTAAAGTTGAGGGTTCTTCAGCTTTGCATTGCCTTCTTGCTGCTCTCTTGAACTCCACTTACAAAATGTGCAAAAAAGATAAAAGGGGAAAAAAAAACCATGTATGATTTTTGGCAGCATTTTGAATACCTATAAACACATTGCTCACCAGCACTTATAACAACACTACAGTCCGTGCAGTACGTGGCCATTCTTGACAACTCTGTTGCAGTAGTCTGCACCTCAGAAGGGAGTTTCTGACCAGGAATTATTGCTGCTGCCACTGAAGCAGATGATCATCCAGCTTCAGTCTGCTTTAGATGGTATAACATGGACGTTGTCCCACATGAATATTTTTTGTTTGTCTCTCTAGAGAGGGTCTTGTCCGACATTGTGCATTGCACTAGTTTTGCAGATGTTCTTGATTCCCCATAAGTTTGGATAACAATGGATAGTTTAAGGTTTGTTTGGAAGTTATGTTGTGTCCCTGTGTTTAGATGTTGAAAGTTATTTTTTGAGACTGTTGTTTTTTTAAAAATATGTAGTTAAAATAAAGTTAAACCAATATGTTACTAAACAGCTAGACTCAAACTTTGTGTAAAATGTGTCTATATATCTGTTTTGCACTTTTTCATTTGTATTCATGACTACTAATGTCATTGCGACCTCCGGTGTTGCTGTGAAGAAAGAAAATGCATTTTTAATGTAGGTATTTCAACAAATGAATACAAAAGGGAAAGTTATATTAGTATCTTACTAAATAGCTACACTAAAACTTTATCTCAAATATGTCTATATATGTGTTTTACACTTTGTCAAAAACACCTGGTATTAGCAGTCTGTCCATGGCAATGGCACTCATAGAATCATACAGGCACTACCTGTGCAATCATCAAGGATGTCCTTTCTGCCCCACTCTGCAAATGTGCCTCCTGGCATAGTACTAGTTGGGGGATGAAGTCCCCTTGCAAATTGAGGGTATCTGGGGGCCAAGTATCCCTCTTGTTACCTCCAGCAAGTTGTACACAGCCAGTTTGCTGAGAAGTGTTCTGAGGCCACACCTCTTTTTGCACCACTCTGCAAACACATCTCCTGGCACACTACTGGTTGGGGAATAACGTTGTCCTGGATGCTATAGGACCTTGGGGACCAAGAAGCCCTCCTGGTACTTTCTATAAGCCCTACTCAGTGGGATTTCTGAGAGCTGGTCAGAGGCCCTTTCCACATCATTCTGCAAAGATCATTGCCACTTAAAAAACCATGGAAAGTTACTGAAAAATCAAAGGTTACAGGTAAGTTATAGTGAGGAATTAGCATATAAAAAACCTTAGAAATTCACGGAAAAACCCAAAGGTTACAGGGCTGTTATAGTTAGGAAATAGAACTAAAAAAACCTTTGCTATTCACTGAAAAAAACAAAGGTTACAGGGATGTTATAGTTAGGCAGACATTTCACTCGTACAAAACCAGAGAAATTCAGCAGTTATAGTTAGCTGAGCTAACTATAACTCTCGCCCCTACAATGCACTGCTTATGACCTCGCATATTACATCACTCATGACATGGTCAGTGATATCACTGATGACATCACTGATGACATCTCAAATGACATCACTGATGACATCACTGATGATATCATCCACAGAATCTCTGACACACTCACTCACACCCCCATGTAACCTTTCATACACCCACTGCAACTTCTACACTCCCATTCTCGAAACCATTGACACACCCATACCAGTACTTACATACCCACTGACTGATTAATAGGTCTACACACACATCAACTCAGTCATCCATACAGCCACTCATACACCAACTCACTCACTAATACAGCTACTGATATATCCACTCATACAGACATACAGCCACTCACAAACTGTCAGTCACTCATAGAGCTACTCACATACCTACTCACTCACCTATAGAGTCAATCAAACAGCCATTTACTCACCTATAAAGTTATACACACACACACCCACTCATGTACTCATACAGATGCTAACATACAATCCCTGACCCATACAGACCCTCACATACGCACTCACTAACCCATATAGCCACTATCATAATCCATCACTCACACATACAGTCACTGATATACTCCAACACTTACCTATACTACCTTTCACACATCCACTTACTCACCCATATATCACTGAAACATCCATTCACTCACTTACACTGCCATAGACACACTCAGTCACTTATACAACCCTTCTCCTACACTCCCTAACCCATACACCCAATGACTCGCGCTCTTACTCATCCATGCAGGCAATCACACACCCTCTCACCCACCCACACAAACACTCATATACCCATACAGGTACTCAGACAACCGATCATTCACCCATACACCCATACATGTACCCACTCACCAACCCATACAGCCACTTCGACACCAACTGACAGACTGATACAGGCATTCAGACAACCTAGTCAGTGACCTATATATTCACTGAGACACCTAATCACTCACTTATACAGTCAGCCACGCACTTACTGAAGCATCGATACAGGCACTAATACACCCACTGATTCATCAATACACCTTGGTATATGTATTTAACACTCATAAACATTTTAAAAGGACTCAGTCACTGGATGATGTCATCAGTGATGTAATTTGAGACGTCATCAGTAATGACATTAGTGGCGTCACTGAACGTGTCATGAGTGATGTAATATGTGAGGTCATAAGCAGTGTATTTTGGGGCGCGAGAACTAATGAATTTTTCTGGTTTTGTATGTGTGAAATGTCAGCCTAACTATAACGTCCCTGTAACCTTTGTTTTTTTTTCTGTGAATATATATATATATATATATATATATATATATATATATATATATATATATATATATATATATATATATATATATATATATATATATATATATATGTATGTATGTATGTAGGTCTACTCCATCCAGCTCAATCAGGTTTTAGAGCTGCATATAGCACTGAGTCGGCCCTGGTTGAAGTATCAGAAGCTATCCGAGGCTGTCTGGATGCCGGTGGAAGTGCTGCCTTGATATTGTTGGATTTATCGGCAGCATTCAATACTGTTCCCCACTCGCTGCTTCTGTCTCGTCTGATGGAAATAGGTGTCACGGGATCAGCCTGGAGGTGGCTAAAATCTTTTCTTGAGGGGCGTACGCAACAGATCTGGATCCCCCCATTCTCTTCCACGCCTCAAGGTGTTACCACAGGAGTGCCGCATGGGTCCTCTTTGAGTCCCCTTCTTTTCAACATCTACGTCACTCCTCTGGTACAATTAGCGGAGGAGCTAGGAGCCAAAATCGTGGCATACGCCGATGATACTCAACTACTGTTTACCTGGGGTAAATTGGAGTGTGATACTCTGAAGGTTAAGAAATGTCTGACAGCGGTCTTTCAGTGGCTCTCAGCGGCACAGCTTAAATGAAATGAAGAAAAATCGGAGATTCTTCTCTACGGCAACCTTCCCACACGGTTCAGAGAGACTCTCTGGCCGGCCGGCTTTCCGCTACCATCCTCTTCTGGTCAACCTGTCAAGAATCTGGGTGTGTGGTTTGACGAGAATTTGTCTTTCTCGTATCATATCAAAAAATTGGCCGGGAGCTGTTTTGGGATATTGAAGTCACTCAGGAAATTTCTCCCCTTGCTCCCTAGGGATGCAAGGGAAACAGTGACCAGGGCGTTGATTTTGTCCCGCCTTGATTACGCCAATGCCTTGTACATTGGTCTACCGGATTATTCTCTTAATAAACTGCAGGTCGTCCAGAATGCAGCAGCCAGGCTTTTATTTAACATTCCTATCAGAAGCAGCGTTAGACAACACCTGCGCACTCTGCACTGGCTGCCGGTCATTAAGCGCGTCAAGTTCAAAGCCCTTGTGGTTGCCCATTGTGCTCTCCACGGATTAGGGCCAGCTTACCTAAGGAAGCGCTTTGAGTTCTATACCCCTACCAGAGATCTGAGGTCAGCATCTCAGCACCTTGCCCGGCTACCTCGTGTCCGCCGTCAAAGAGTGGGGGGCAGATCTCTTGCATTTCGGGCAGCCACCGCCTGGAATTTGTTGCCCTTCTCGTTGCGTAACACCCATGATCTTAGTCTTTTTAAAAAACAGCTCAAAACACTTCTGTTTTAACCTGCGATTCTCTTTCTAGCTGCACCTCAAGGCTCGCGCCGGGACACTCCTGGGAGTATCTGAGCGCGTTATAAACTTCATTAACATAACATATGTATGTATGTATGTATACATATATATATATTGTATTCCAATCCTGACGGCGGCGAAGAGACAGGCACTGACTCCGTGAAATGATAACAATAAAGAAGTTTTAATCCTTCCAACGACCTAGACGCATTTCGGCGGCGTGCCGCCATGATCACTACATCAGGTACATTCTCATTCACTGTGTTATATGCACTATTCACACAGGGTTGTCACAGCAACCAACGGCCTTACAATGGACATAGAAGTTTCCTATGACCATTAACACATGACAGTGCATTTGACTCGTAATGTGAAACAAAATAAAAAAGGATATAATCAGAATTATTGTTAATGTATCCCAACATTATCTGCACAATAATGCTTTAAAACAAGATGAATAAAAAAGCAACATGTGAAATATAGAACACTAGTGACATTATCCCTGTCAACATGTATAGACATGGAAGAAATAGCGTTGCCTATATCACCTGTAGATTAAAGAGGCAGGGTGGAAAGAGTCAGAGGGAGCATGTGTGCAAGCTAAGTCGCTGACTATAAATAATATTTATTGGCAGCTAAGTGCACGCGCACTACCGAATTTCCGTATATCTATAGATTCAAAATAAATTGAAGTGTATAGATATACTGCATGGTTGTGGAAAATATGAGGCTAGGTAGCCTGGAGGCACAGCCGTCTTGCCCCAGTGGGCATGGGTTACATGGTGATTTTGGGACTGCAAGCTGGTGAAACTTTTAAGGATACAAATATGGTGATCCAACTTGGTTCTTGAAATGATGGACATAAAATGATTTATCATGTTTTGAAAGCGGCTGCATACCTGAATGTATAATTGAAAGGACTGTGTTGTCCCATCTTAACCATAATGCAGTGGGAAGATCAGCATGCATTGAGAATGTTTCCTATTGGCTGTCCCTCAACAGGTATAAAACAACGTCAGCCGCTTTCGTAAAATTGATTGTTGCCGCTGGAACCCATGATTAAGGTGTTAAAACTGAAACGCGTCGGGGAGGCACACCTGTGTTTGCGTCCTGGCTAAATAAAGGAATTGCTTGCAGTTGGGTGCATTTTGTGTTCTCTCTATGGGTATTGGAGAGTTTCTTTTCATAAATTGACGCCGTAGCCCAACGGCGCCTGCAAGTGCACCACCTCGAGAATATTGGTACCGTGCTGCCTGAAGAAAGAAGGGTGGCTGGAGCCATCGCAGATGAACTGCGTAGAGGGCCCGCATTGCCGTGAATACATGGTGATTTTGGGACTGCAAGCTGGTGAAACTTTTAAGGACACAAATAAGGTGAACCCACTCGGGTCTTGAAATGATGGACATAAAATGAAATATCATGTTTTGAAAGCGGCTGCATACCTGAATGTATAATTGAAAGGACTGTGTTGTACCATCTTAACCATAATGCAGTGGGAAGATCAGCATGCATTGAGAATTTTTCCTATTGGCTGTCCCTCAACAGGTATAAAACAACGTCAGCCGCTTTCGTAAAATTGATTGTTGCCGCTGGAACCCATGATTAAGGTGTTAAAACTGAAACGCGTCGGGGAGGCACACCCGTGTTTGTGTCCTGGCTAAATAAAGGAATTGCTTGCAGTTGGGTGCATTTCGTGTTCTCTCTATGGGTATTGGAGAGTTTCTTTTCATAAATTGACGCCGTAGCCCAACGACGCATGCAAGTGCACCACCTCGAGAATATTGGTACCGTGCTGCCTGAAGAAAGATGGGTGGCTGGAGCCATCGCAGATGAACTGCGTAGAGGGCCCGCATTGCCGTGAATACATGGTGATTTTGGGACTGCAAGCTGGTGAAACTTTTAAGGACACAAATAAGGTGAATTCACTTGGGTCTTGAAATGATGGACATAAAATGATTTATCATGTTTTGAAAGCGGCTGCATACCTGAATGTATAATTGAAAGGACTGTGTTGTACCATCTTAACCATAATGCAGTGGGAAGATCAGCATGCATTGAGAATGTTTCCTATTGGCTGTCCCTCAACAGGTATAAATCAACGTCAGCCGCTTTCGTAAAATTGATTGCTGCCGCTGGAACCCATGATTAAGGTGTTGAAACTGAAACGCGTCGGAGAGGCACACCCGTGTTTGTGTCTTGGCTAAATAAAGGAATTGCTTGCAGTTGGGTGCATTTCGTGTTCCCTCTATGGGTATAGGAGAGTTTCTTTTCATAAATTGACGACGTAGCCCAACGACGCCTGCAAGTGCACCACCTCGAGAATATTGGTACCGTGCTGCCTGAAGAAAGATGGGTGGCTGGAGCCATCACAGATGAACTGCGTAGAGGGCCCGCATTGCCGTGAATACATGGTGATTTTGGGACTGCAAGCTGGTGAAACATTTAAGGACACAAATAAGGTGAACCCACTTGGGTCTTGAAATGATGGACATAAAATGATTTATCATGTTTTGAAAGCGGCTGCATACCTGAATGTATAATTGAAAGGACTGTGTTGTACCATCTTAACCATAATGCAGTGGGAAGATCAGCATGCATTGAGAATGTTTCCTATTGGCTGTCCCTCAACAGGTATAAAACAACGTCAGCCGCTTTCGTAAAATTGATTGCTGCCGCTGGAACCCATGATTAAGGTGTTAAAACTGAAACGCGTCGGGGAGGCACACCCGTGTTTGTGTCCTGGCTAAATAAAGGAATTGCTTGCAGTTGGGTGCATTTCGTGTTCCCTCTATGGGTATTGGAGAGTTTCTATTCATAAATTGACGACGTAGCCCAACGACGCCTGCAAGTGCACCACCTCGAGAATATTGGTACCGTGCTGCCTGAAGAAAGATGGGTGGCTGGAGCCTTCACAGATGAACTGCGTAGAGGGCCCGCATTGCCGTGAATACATGGTGATTTTGGGACTGCAAGCTGGTGAAACTTTTAAGGACACAAATAAGGTGAACCCACTTGGGTCTTGAAATGATGGACATAAAATGATTTATCATGTTTTGAAAGCGGCTGCATACCTGAATGTATAATTGAAAGGACTGTGTTGTACCATCTTAACCATAATGCAGTGGGAAGATCAGCATGCATTGAGAATGTTTCCTATTGGCTGTCCCTCAACAGGTATAAAACAATGTCAGCCGCTTTCGAAAAATTGATTGTTGCTGCTGGAACCCATGATTAAGGTGTTAAAACTGAAACGCGTCGGGGAGGCACACCCGTGTTTGTGTCCTGGCTAAATAAAGGAATTGCGTGCAGTTGGGTGCATTTCGTGTTCTCTCTATGGGTATTGGAGAGTTTCTTTTCATAAATTGACGCCGTAGCCCAATGGCGCCTGCAAGTGCACCACCTCGAGAATATTGGTACCGTGCTGCCTGAAGAAAGATGGGTGGCTGGAGCCATCGAAGATGAACTGCGTAGAGGGCCCGCATTGCCGTAAATACATGGTCATTTAGGGACTGCAAGCTGGTGAAACTTTTAAGGACACAAATAAGGTGAAACCACTTGGGTCTTGAAATGATGGACATTAAATGATTTATCATGTTTTGAAAGCGGCTGCATACCTGAATGTATAATTGAAAGGACTGTGTTGTACCATCTTAACCATAATGCAGTGGGAAGATCAGCATGCATTGAGAATGTTTCCTATTGGCTGTCCCTCAACAGGTATAAAACAATGTCAGCCGCTTTCGTAAAATGTATTGTTGCCGCTGGAACCCATGATTAAGGTGTTAAAACTGAAACGCGTCGGGGAGGCACACCCGTGTTTGTGTCCTGGCTAAATAAAGGAATTGCTTGCAGTTGGGTGCATTTCGTGTTCTCTCTATGGGTATTGGAGAGTTTCTTTTCATAAATTGACGCCATAGTCCAATGGCGCCTGCAAGTGCACCACCTCGAGAATATTGGTACCGTGCTGCCTGAAGAAAGATGAGTGGCTGGAGCCATCGCAGATGAACTGCGTAGAGGGCCTGCATTGCCGTGAATATATGGTGATTTTGGGACTGCAAGCTGGTGAAACTTTTAAGGACACAAATAAGGTGAACCCACTTGGGTCTTGGAATGATGGACATAAAATGATTTATCATGTTTTGAAAGCGGCTGCATACCTGAATGTATAATTGAAAGGACTGTGTTGTACCATCTTAACCATAATGCAGTGGGAAGATCAGCATGCATTGAGTATGTTTCCTATTGGCTGTCCCTCAACAGGTAAAAAGCAACGCCAGCCGCATTCGTAAAATTGATTGTTGCCGCTGGAACCCATGATTAAGGTGTTAAAACTGAAACGCGTCAGGGAGGCACACCCGTGTTTGTGTCCTGGCTAAATAAAGGAATTGCTTGCAGTTGAGCGCATTTCGTGTTCTCTCTATGGGTATTGGAGAGTTTCTTTTCATAAATTGACGCCGTAGCCCAACGGCGCCTGCAAGTGCACCACCTCGAGAATATTGGTACCGTGCTGCCTGAAGAAAGATGGGTGGCTGGAGCCATCACAGATGAACTGCGTAGAGGGCCCGCATTGCCGTGAATACATGGTGATTTTGGGACTGCAAGCTGGTGAAACTTTTAAGGACACAAATAAGGTGAACCCACTTGGGTCTTGAAATGATGGACATAAAATGATTTATCATGTTTTGAAAGCGGCTGCATACCTGAATGTATAATTGAAAGGACTGTGTTGTACCATCTTAACCATAATGCAGTGGGAAGATCAGCATGCATTGAGAATGTTTCCTATTGGCTGTCCCTCAACAGGTATAAAACAACGTCAGCCGCTTTCGTAAAATTGATTGTTGCCGCTGGAACCCATGATTAAGGTGTTAAAACTGAAACGCGTCGGGGAGGCACACCCGTGTTTGTGTCCTGGCTAAATAAAGGAATTGCTTGCAGTTGGGTGCATTTCGTGTTCTCTCTATGGGTATTGGAGAGTTTCTTTTCATAAATTGACGCCGTAGCCCAACGGCGCCTGCAAGTGCACCACCTCGAGAATATTGGTACCGTGCTGCCTGAAGAAAGATGGGTGGCTGGAGCCATCGCAGATGAACTGCGTAGAGGGCCCGCATTGCCGTGAATACATGGTGATTTTGGGACTGCAAGCTGGTGAAACTTTTAAGGACACAAATAAGGTGAACCCACTTGGGTCTTGAAATGATGGACATAAAATGATTTATCATGTTTTGAAAGCGGCTGCATACCTGAATGTATAATTGAAAGGACTGTGTTGTACCATCTTAACCATAATGCAGTGGGAAGATCAGCATGCATTGAGAATGTTTCCTATTGGCTGTCCCTCAACAGGTATAAAACAACGTCAGCCGCTTTCGTAAAATTGATTGTTGCCGCTGGAACCCATGATTAAGGTGTTAAAACTGAAACGCGTCGGGGAGGCACACCCGTGTTTGTGTCCTGGCTAAATAAAGGAATTGCTTGCAGTTGGGTGCATTTCGTGTTCTCTCTATGGGTATTGGAGAGTTTCTTTTCATAAATTGACGCCGTAGCCCAACGGCGCCTGCAAGTGCACCACCTCGAGAATATTGGTACCGTGCTACCTGAAGAAAGATGGGTGGCTGGAGACATCGAAAGGTGAACTGCGTAGAGGGCCCGCATTGCCGTGAATACATGGTGATTTTGGGACTGCAAGCTGGTGAAACTTTTAAGGCCACAAATAAGGTGAACCCACTTGGGTCTTGAAATGATGGACATAAAATGATTTATCATGTTTTGAAAGCGGCTGCATACCTGAATGTATAATTGAAAGGACTGTGTTGTACCATCTTAACCATAATGCAGTGGGAAGATCAGCATGCATTGAGAATGTTTCCTATTGGCTGTCCCTCAACAGGTATAAAACAACGTCAGCCGCTTTCGTAAAATTGATTGTTGCCGCTGGAACCCATGATTAAGGTGTTAAAACTGAAACGCGTCGGGGAGGCACACCCGTGTTTGTGTCCTGGCTAAATAAAGGAATTGCTTGCAGTTGGGTGCATTTCGTGTTCTCTCTATGGGTATTGGAGAGTTTCTTTTCATAAATTGACGCCGTAGCCCAACGGCGCCTGCAAGTGCACCACCTCGAGAATATTGGTACCGTGCTGCCTGAAGAAAGATGGGTGGCTGGAGCCATCGCAGATGAACTGCGTAGAGGGCCCGCATTGCCGTGAATACATGGTGATTTTGGGACTGCAAGCTGGTGAAACTTTTAAGGACACAAATAAGGTGAACCCACTTGGGTCTTGAAATGATGGACATAAAATGATTTATCATGTTTTGAAAGCGGCTGCATACCTGAATGTATAATTGAAAGGACTGTGTTGTACCATCTTAACCATAATGCAGTGGGAAGATCAGCATGCATTGAGAATGTTTCCTATTGGCTGTCCCTCAACAGGTATAAAACAACGTCAGCCGCTTTCGTAAAATTGATTGTTGCCGCTGGAACCCATGATTAAGGTGTTAAAACTGAAACGCGTCGGGGAGGCACACCCGTGTTTGTGTCCTGGCTAAATAAAGGAATTGCTTGCAGTTGGGTGCATTTCGTGTTCTCTCTATGGGTATTGGAGAGTTTCTTTTCATAAATTGACGCCGTAGCCCAACGGCGCCTGCAAGTGCACCACCTCGAGAATATTGGTACCGTGCTGCCTGAAGAAAGATGGGTGGCTGGAGCCATCGCAGATGAACTGCGTAGAGGGCCCGCATTGCCGTGAATACATGGTGATTTTGGGACTGCAAGCTGGTGAAACTTTTAAGGACACAAATAAGGTGAACCCACTTGGGTCTTGAAATGATGGACATAAAATGATTTATCATGTTTTGAAAGCGGCTGCATACCTGAATGTATAATTGAAAGGACTGTGTTGTACCATCTTAACCATAATGCAGTGGGAAGATCAGCATGCATTGAGAATGTTTCCTATTGGCTGTCCCTCAACAGGTATAAAACAACGTCAGCCGCTTTCGTAAAATTGATTGTTGCCGCTGGAACCCATGATTAAGGTGTTAAAACTGAAACGCGTCGGGGAGGCACACCCGTGTTTGTGTCCTGGCTAAATAAAGGAATTGCTTGCAGTTGGGTGCATTTCGTGTTCTCTCTATGGGTATTGGAGAGTTTCTTTTCATAAATTGACGCCGTAGCCCAACGGCGCCTGCAAGTGCACCACCTCGAGAATATTGGTACCGTGCTGCCTGAAGAAAGATGGGTGGCTGGAGCCATCGCAGATGAACTGCGTAGAGGGCCCGCATTGCCGTGAATACATGGTGATTTTGGGACTGCAAGCTGGTGAAACTTTTAAGGACACAAATAAGGTGAACCCACTTGGGTCTTGAAATGATGGACATAAAATGATTTATCATGTTTTGAAAGCGGCTGCATACCTGAATGTATAATTGAAAGGACTGTGTTGTACCATCTTAACCATAATGCAGTGGGAAGATCAGCATGCATTGAGAATGTTTCCTATTGGCTGTCCCTCAACAGGTATAAAACAACGTCAGCCACTTTCGTAAAATTGATTGTTGCCGCTGGAACCCATGATTAAGGTGTTAAAACTGAAACGCGTCGGGGAGGCACACCCGTGTTTGTGTCCTGGCTAAATAAAGGAATTGCTTGCAGTTGGGTGCATTTCGTGTTCTCTCTATGGGTATTGGAGAGTTTCTTTTCATAAATTGACGCCGTAGCCCAACGGCGCCTGCAAGTGCACCACCTCGAGAATATTGGTACCGTGCTGCCTGAAGAAAGATGGGTGGCTGGAGCCATCGCAGATGAACTGCGTAGAGGGCCCGCATTGCCGTGAATACATGGTGATTTTGGGACTGCAAGCTGGTGAAACTTTTAAGGACACAAATAAGGTGAACCCACTTGGGTCTTGAAATGATGGACATAAAATGATTTATCATGTTTTGAAAGCGGCTGCATACCTGAATGTATAATTGAAAGGACTGTGTTGTACCATCTTAACCATAATGCAGTGGGAAGATCAGCATGCATTGAGAATGTTTCCTATTGGCTGTCCCTCAACAGGTATAAAACAACGTCAGCCGCTTTCGTAAAATTGATTGTTGCCGCTGGAACCCATGATTAAGGTGTTAAAACTGAAACGCGTCGGGGAGGCACACCCGTGTTTGTGTCCTGGCTAAATAAAGGAATTGCTTGCAGTTGGGTGCATTTCGTGTTCTCTCTATGGGTATTGGAGAGTTTCTTTTCATAAATTGACGCCGTAGCCCAACGGCGCCTGCAAGTGCACCACCTCGAGAATATTGGTACCGTGCTGCCTGAAGAAAGATGGGTGGCTGGAGCCATCGCAGATGAACTGCGTAGAGGGCCCGCATTGCCGTGAATACATGGTGATTTTGGGACTGCAAGCTGGTGAAACTTTTAAGGACACAAATAAGGTGAACCCACTTGGGTCTTGAAATGATGGACATAAAATGATTTATCATGTTTTGAAAGCGGCTGCATACCTGAATGTATAATTGAAAGGACTGTGTTGTACCATCTTAACCATAATGCAGTGGGAAGATCAGCATGCATTGAGAATGTTTCCTATTGGCTGTCCCTCAACAGGTATAAAACAACGTCAGCCGCTTTCGTAAAATTGATTGTTGCCGCTGGAACCCATGATTAAGGTGTTAAAACTGAAACGCGTCGGGGAGGCACACCCGTGTTTGTGTCCTGGCTAAATAAAGGAATTGCTTGCAGTTGGGTGCATTTCGTGTTCTCTCTATGGGTATTGGAGAGTTTCTTTTCATAAATTGACGCCGTAGCCCAACGGCGCCTGCAAGTGCACCACCTCGAGAATATTGGTACCGTGCTGCCTGAAGAAAGATGGGTGGCTGGAGCCATCGCAGATGAACTGCGTAGAGGGCCCGCATTGCCGTGAATACATGGTGATTTTGGGACTGCAAGCTGGTGAAACTTTTAAGGACACAAATAAGGTGAACCCACTTGGGTCTTGAAATGATGGACATAAAATGATTTATCATGTTTTGAAAGCGGCTGCATACCTGAATGTATAATTGAAAGGACTGTGTTGTACCATCTTAACCATAATGCAGTGGGAAGATCAGCATGCATTGAGAATGTTTCCTATTGGCTGTCCCTCAACAGGTATAAAACAACGTCAGCCGCTTTCGTAAAATTGATTGTTGCCGCTGGAACCCATGATTAAGGTGTTAAAACTGAAACGCGTCGGGGAGGCACACCCGTGTTTGTGTCCTGGCTAAATAAAGGAATTGCTTGCAGTTGGGTGCATTTCGTGTTCTCTCTATGGGTATTGGAGAGTTTCTTTTCATAAATTGACGCCGTAGCCCAACGGCGCCTGCAAGTGCACCACCTCGAGAATATTGGTACCGTGCTGCCTGAAGAAAGATGGGTGGCTGGAGCCATCGCAGATGAACTGCGTAGAGGGCCCGCATTGCCGTGAATACATGGTGATTTTGGGACTGCAAGCTGGTGAAACTTTTAAGGACACAAATAAGGTGAACCCACTTGGGTCTTGAAATGATGGACATAAAATGATTTATCATGTTTTGAAAGCGGCTGCATACCTGAATGTATAATTGAAAGGACTGTGTTGTACCATCTTAACCATAATGCAGTGGGAAGATCAGCATGCATTGAGAATGTTTCCTATTGGCTGTCCCTCAACAGGTATAAAACAACGTCAGCCGCTTTCGTAAAATTGATTGTTGCCGCTGGAACCCATGATTAAGGTGTTAAAACTGAAACGCGTCGGGGAGGCACACCCGTGTTTGTGTCCTGGCTAAATAAAGGAATTGCTTGCAGTTGGGTGCATTTCGTGTTCTCTCTATGGGTATTGGAGAGTTTCTTTTCATAAATTGACGCCGTAGCCCAACGGCGCCTGCAAGTGCACCACCTCGAGAATATTGGTACCGTGCTGCCTGAAGAAAGATGGGTGGCTGGAGCCATCGCAGATGAACTGCGTAGAGGGCCCGCATTGCCGTGAATACATGGTGATTTTGGGACTGCAAGCTGGTGAAACTTTTAAGGACACAAATAAGGTGAACCCACTTGGGTCTTGAAATGATGGACATAAAATGATTTATCATGTTTTGAAAGCGGCTGCATACCTGAATGTATAATTGAAAGGACTGTGTTGTACCATCTTAACCATAATGCAGTGGGAAGATCAGCATGCATTGAGAATGTTTCCTATTGGCTGTCCCTCAACAGGTATAAAACAACGTCAGCCGCTTTCGTAAAATTGATTGTTGCCGCTGGAACCCATGATTAAGGTGTTAAAACTGAAACGCGTCGGGGAGGCACACCCGTGTTTGTGTCCTGGCTAAATAAAGGAATTGCTTGCAGTTGGGTGCATTTCGTGTTCTCTCTATGGGTATTGGAGAGTTTCTTTTCATAAATTGACGCCGTAGCCCAACGGCGCCTGCAAGTGCACCACCTCGAGAATATTGGTACCGTGCTGCCTGAAGAAAGATGGGTGGCTGGAGCCATCGCAGATGAACTGCGTAGAGGGCCCGCATTGCCGTGAATACATGGTGATTTTGGGACTGCAAGCTGGTGAAACTTTTAAGGACACAAATAAGGTGAACCCACTTGGGTCTTGAAATGATGGACATAAAATGATTTATCATGTTTTGAAAGCGGCTGCATACCTGAATGTATAATTGAAAGGACTGTGTTGTACCATCTTAACCATAATGCAGTGGGAAGATCAGCATGCATTGAGAATGTTTCCTATTGGCTGTCCCTCAACAGGTATAAAACAATGTCAGCCGCTTTCGTAAAATTGATTGTTGCCGCTGGAACCCATGATTAAGGTGTTAAAACTGAAACGCGTCGGGGAGGCACACCCGTGTTTGTGTCCTGGCTAAATAAAGGAATTGCTTGCAGTTGGGTGCATTTCGTGTTCTCTCTATGGGTATTGGAGAGTTTCTTTTCATAAATTGACGCCGTAGCCCAACGGCGCCTGCAAGTGCACCACCTCGAGAATATTGGTACTGTGCTGCCTGAAGAAAGATGGGTGGCTGGAGCCATCGCAGATGAACTGCGTAGAGGGCCCGCATTGCCGTGAATACATGGTGATTTTGGGACTGCAAGCTGGTGAAACTTTTAAGGACACAAATAAGGTGAACCCACTTGGGTCTTGAAATGATGGACATAAAATGATTTATCATGTTTTGAAAGCGGCTGCATACCTGAATGTATAATTGAAAGGACTGTGTTGTACCATCTTAACCATAATGCAGTGGGAAGATCAGCATGCATTGAGAATGTTTCCTATTGGCTGTCCCTCAACAGGTATAAAACAACGTCAGCCGCTTTCGTAAAATTGATTGTTGCCGCTGGAACCCATGATTAAGGTGTTAAAACTGAAACGCGTCGGGGAGGCACACCCGTGTTTGTGTCCTGGCTAAATAAAGGAATTGCTTGCAGTTGGGTGCATTTCGTGTTCTCTCTATGGGTATTGGAGAGTTTCTTTTCATAAATTGACGCCGTAGCCCAACGGCGCCTGCAAGTGCACCACCTCGAGAATATTGGTACCGTGCTGCCTGAAGAAAGATGGGTGGCTGGAGCCATCGCAGATGAACTGCGTAGAGGGCCCGCATTGCCGTGAATACATGGTGATTTTGGGACTGCAAGCTGGTGAAACTTTTAAGGACACAAATAAGGTGAACCCACTTGGGTCTTGAAATGATGGACATAAAATGATTTATCATGTTTTGAAAGCGGCTGCATACCTGAATGTATAATTGAAAGGACTGTGTTGTACCATCTTAACCATAATGCAGTGGGAAGATCAGCATGCATTGAGAATGTTTCCTATTGGCTGTCCCTCAACAGGTATAAAACAACGTCAGCCGCTTTCGTAAAATTGATTGTTGCCGCTGGAACCCATGATTAAGGTGTTAAAACTGAAACGCGTCGGGGAGGCACACCCGTGTTTGTGTCCTGGCTAAATAAAGGAATTGCTTGCAGTTGGGTGCATTTCGTGTTCTCTCTATGGGTATTGGAGAGTTTCTTTTCATAAATTGACGCCGTAGCCCAACGGCGCCTGCAAGTGCACCACCTCGAGAATATTGGTACCGTGCTGCCTGAAGAAAGATGGGTGGCTGGAGCCATCGCAGATGAACTGCGTAGAGGGCCCGCATTGCCGTGAATACATGGTGATTTTGGGACTGCAAGCTGGTGAAACTTTTAAGGACACAAATAAGGTGAACCCACTTGGGTCTTGAAATGATGGACATAAAATGATTTATCATGTTTTGAAAGCGGCTGCATACCTGAATGTATAATTGAAAGGACTGTGTTGTACCATCTTAACCATAATGCAGTGGGAAGATCAGCATGCATTGAGAATGTTTCCTATTGGCTGTCCCTCAACAGGTATAAAACAACGTCAGCCGCTTTCGTAAAATTGATTGTTGCCGCTGGAACCCATGATTAAGGTGTTAAAACTGAAACGCGTCGGGGAGGCACACCCGTGTTTGTGTCCTGGCTAAATAAAGGAATTGCTTGCAGTTGGGTGCATTTCGTGTTCTCTCTATGGGTATTGGAGAGTTTCTTTTCATAAATTGACGCCGTAGCCCAACGGCGCCTGCAAGTGCACCACCTCGAGAATATTGGTACCGTGCTGCCTGAAGAAAGATGGGTGGCTGGAGCCATCGCAGATGAACTGCGTAGAGGGCCCGCATTGCCGTGAATACATGGTGATTTTGGGACTGCAAGCTGGTGAAACTTTTAAGGACACAAATAAGGTGAACCCACTTGGGTCTTGAAATGATGGACATAAAATGATTTATCATGTTTTGAAAGCGGCTGCATACCTGAATGTATAATTGAAAGGACTGTGTTGTACCATCTTAACCATAATGCAGTGGGAAGATCAGCATGCATTGAGAATGTTTCCTATTGGCTGTCCCTCAACAGGTATAAAACAACGTCAGCCGCTTTCGTAAAATTGATTGTTGCCGCTGGAACCCATGATTAAGGTGTTAAAACTGAAACGCGTCGGGGAGGCACACCCGTGTTTGTGTCCTGGCTAAATAAAGGAATTGCTTGCAGTTGGGTGCATTTCGTGTTCTCTCTATGGGTATTGGAGAGTTTCTTTTCATAAATTGACGCCGTAGCCCAACGGCGCCTGCAAGTGCACCACCTCGAGAATATTGGTACCGTGCTGCCTGAAGAAAGATGGGTGGCTGGAGCCATCGCAGATGAACTGCGTAGAGGGCCCGCATTGCCGTGAATACATGGTGATTTTGGGACTGCAAGCTGGTGAAACTTTTAAGGACACAAATAAGGTGAACCCACTTGGGTCTTGAAATGATGGACATAAAATGATTTATCATGTTTTGAAAGCGGCTGCATACCTGAATGTATAATTGAAAGGACTGTGTTGTACCATCTTAACCATAATGCAGTGGGAAGATCAGCATGCATTGAGAATGTTTCCTATTGGCTGTCCCTCAACAGGTATAAAACAACGTCAGCCGCTTTCGTAAAATTGATTGTTGCCGCTGGAACCCATGATTAAGGTGTTAAAACTGAAACGCGTCGGGGAGGCACACCCGTGTTTGTGTCCTGGCTAAATAAAGGAATTGCTTGCAGTTGGGTGCATTTCGTGTTCTCTCTATGGGTATTGGAGAGTTTCTTTTCATAAATTGACGCCGTAGCCCAACGGCGCCTGCAAGTGCACCACCTCGAGAATATTGGTACCGTGCTGCCTGAAGAAAGATGGGTGGCTGGAGCCATCGCAGATGAACTGCGTAGAGGGCCCGCATTGCCGTGAATACATGGTGATTTTGGGACTGCAAGCTGGTGAAACTTTTAAGGCCACAAATAAGGTGAACCCACTTGGGTCTTGAAATGATGGACATAAAATGATTTATCATGTTTTGAAAGCGGCTGCATACCTGAATGTATAATTGAAAGGACTGTGTTGTACCATCTTAACCATAATGCAGTGGGAAGATCAGCATGCATTGAGAATGTTTCCTATTGGCTGTCCCTCAACAGGTATAAAACAACGTCAGCCACTTTCGTAAAATTGATTGTTGCCGCTGGAACCCATGATTAAGGTGTTAAAACTGAAACGCGTCGGGGAGGCACACCCGTGTTTGTGTCCTGGCTAAATAAAGGAATTGCTTGCAGTTGGGTGCATTTCGTGTTCTCTCAATGGGTATTGGAGAGTTTCTTTTCATAAATTGATGCTGTAGCCCAACGGCGCCTGCAAGTGCACCACCTCGAGAATATTGGTACCGTGCTGCCTGAAGAAAGATGGGTGGCTGGAGCCATCGCAGATGAACTGCGTAGAGGGCCCGCATTGCCGTGAATACATGGTGATTTTGGGACTGCAAGCTGGTGAAACTTTTAAGGACACAAATAAGGTGAACCCACTTGGGTCTTGAAATGATGGACATAAAATGATTTATCATGTTTTGAAAGCGGCTGCATACCTGAATGTATAATTGAAAGGACTGTGTTGTACCATCTTAACCATAATGCAGTGGGAAGATCAGCATGCATTGAGAATGTTTCCTATTGGCTGTCCCTCAACAGGTATAAAACAACGTCAGCCGCTTTCGTAAAATTGATTGTTGCCGCTGGAACCCATGATTAAGGTGTTAAAACTGAAACGCGTCGGGGAGGCACACCCGTGTTTGTGTCCTGGCTAAATAAAGGAATTGCTTGCAGTTGGGTGCATTTCGTGTTCTCTCTATGGGTATTGGAGAGTTTCTTTTCATAAATTGACGCCGTAGCCCAACGGCGCCTGCAAGTGCACCACCTCGAGAATATTGGTACCGTGCTGCCTGAAGAAAGATGGGTGGCTGGAGCCATCGCAGATGAACTGCGTAGAGGGCCCGCATTGCCGTGAATACATGGTGATTTTGGGACTGCAAGCTGGTGAAACTTTTAAGGCCACAAATAAGGTGAACCCACTTGGGTCTTGAAATGATGGACATAAAATGATTTATCATGTTTTGAAAGCGGCTGCATACCTGAATGTATAATTGAAAGGACTGTGTTGTACCATCTTAACCATAATGCAGTGGGAAGATCAGCATGCATTGAGAATGTTTCCTATTGGCTGTCCCTCAACAGGTATAAAACAACGTCAGCCGCTTTCGTAAAATTGATTGTTGCCGCTGGAACCCATGATTAAGGTGTTAAAACTGAAACGCGTCGGGGAGGCACACCCGTGTTTGTGTCCTGGCTAAATAAAGGAATTGCTTGCAGTTGTGTGCATTTCGTGTTCTCTCTATGGGTATTGGAGAGTTTCTTTTCATAAATTGACGCCGTAGCCCAACGGCGCCTGCAAGTGCACCACCTCGAGAATATTGGTACCGTGCTGCCTGAAGAAAGATGGGTGGCTGGAGCCATCGCAGATGAACTGCGTAGAGGGCCCGCATTGCCGTGAATACATGGTGATTTTGGGACTGCAAGCTGGTGAAACTTTTAAGGACACAAATAAGGTGAACCCACTTGGGTCTTGAAATGATGGACATAAAATGATTTATCATGTTTTGAAAGCGGCTGCATACCTGAATGTATAATTGAAAGGACTGTGTTGTACCATCTTAACCATTATGCAGTGGGAAGATCAGCATGCATTGAGAATGTTTCCTATTGGCTGTCCCTCAACAGGTATAAAACCACGTCAGCCGCTTTCGTAAAATTGATTGTTGCCGCTGGAACCCATGATTAAGGTGTTAAAACTGAAACGCGTCGGGGAGGCACACCCGTGTTTGTGTCCTGGCTAAATAAAGGAATTGCTTGCAGTTGGGTGCATTTCGTGTTCTCTCTATGGGTATTGGAGAGTTTCTTTTCATAAATTGACGCCGTAGCCCAACGGCGCCTGCAAGTGCACCACCTCGAGAATATTGGTACCGTGCTGCCTGAAGAAAGATGGGTGGCTGGAGCCATCGCAGATGAACTGCGTAGAGGGCCCGCATTGCCGTGAATACATGGTGATTTTGGGACTGCAAGCTGGTGAAACTTTTAAGGCCACAAATAAGGTGAACCCACTTGGGTCTTGAAATGATGGACATAAAATGATTTATCATGTTTTGAAAGCGGCTGCATACCTGAATGTATAATTGAAAGGACTGTGTTGTACCATCTTAACCATAATGCAGTGGGAAGATCAGCATGCATTGGGAATGTTTCCTATTGGCTGTCCCTCAACAGGTATAAAACAACGTCAGCCGCTTTCGTAAAATTTATTGTTGCCGCTGGAACCCATGATTAAGGTGTTAAAACTGAAACGCGTCGGGGAGGCACACCCGTGTTTGTGTCCTGGCTAAATAAAGGAATTGCTTGCAGTTGTGTGCATTTCGTGTTCTCTCTATGGGTATTGGAGAGTTTCTTTTCATAAATTGACGCCGTAGCCCAACGGCACTTGCAAGTGCACCACCTCGAGAATATTGGTACCGTGCTGCCTGAAGAAAGATGGGTGGCTGGAGCCATCGCAGATGAACTGCGTAGAGGGCCCGCATTGCCGTGAATACATGGTGATTTTGGGACTGCAAGCTGGTGAAACTTTTAAGGACACAAATAAGGTGAACCCACTTGGGTCTTGAAATGATGGACATAAAATGATTTATCATGTTTTGAAAGCGGCTGCATACCTGAATGTATAATTGAAAGGACTGTGTTGTACAATCTTAACCATTATGCAGTGGGAAGATCAGCATGCATTGAGAATGTTTCCTATTGGCTGTCCCTCAACAGGTATAAAACCACGTCAGCCACTTTCGTAAAATTGATTGTTGCCGCTGGAACCCATGATTAAGGTGTTAAAACTGAAACACGTCGGGGAGGCACACCCGTGTTTGTGTCCTGGCTAAATAAAGGAATTGCTTGCAGTTGGGTGCATTTCGTGTTCTCTCTATGGGTATTGGATAGTTTCTTTTCATAAATTGACGCCGTAGCCCAACGGCGCCTGCAAGTGCACCACCTCGAGAATATTGGTACCGTGCTGCCTGAAGAAAGATGGGTGGCTGGAGCCATCGCAGATTAACTGCGTAGAGGGCCCGCATTGCCGTGAATACATGGTGATTTTGGGACTGCAAGCTGGTGAAACTTTTAAGGCCACAAATAAGGTGAACCCACTTGGGTCTTGAAATGATGGACATAAAATGATTTATCATGTTTTGAAAGCGGCTGCATACCAGAATGTATAATTGAAAGGACTGTGTTGTACCATCTTAACCATAATGCAGTGGGAAGATCAGCATGCATTGAGAATGTTTCCTATTGGCTGTCCCTCAACAGGTATAAAACAACGTCAGCCGCTTTCGTAAAATTGATTGTTGCCGCTGGAACCCATGATTAAGGTGTTAAAACTGAAACGCGTCGGGGAGGCACACCCGTGTTTGTGTCCTGGCTAAATAAAGGAATTGCTTGCAGTTGGGTGCATTTCATGTTCTCTCTATGGGTATTGGAGAGTTTCATTTCATAAATTGACGCCGTAACCCAACGGCGCCTGCAAGTGCACCACCTCGAGAATATTGGTACCGTGCTGCCTGAAGAAAAATGGCTGGCTGGAGCCATCGCAGATGAACTGCATAGAGGGCCCGCATTGCCGTGAATACATGGTGATTTTGGGACTGCAAGCTGGTGAAACTTTTAAGGACACAAATAAGGTGAACCCACTTGGGTCTTGAAATGATGGACATAAAATGATTTATCATGTTTTGAAAGCGGCTGCATACCTGAATGTATAATTGAAAGGACTGTGTTGTACCATCTTAACCATAATGCAGTGGGAAGATCAGCATGCATTGAGAATGTTTCCTATTGGCTGTCCCTCAACAGGTATAAAACAACGTCAGCCGCTTTCGTAAAATTGATTGTTGCCGCTGGAACCCATGATTAAGGTGTTAAAACTGAAACGCGTCGGGGAGGCACACCCGTGTTTGTGTCCTGGCTAAATAAAGGAATTGCTTGCAGTTGGGTGCATTTCGTGTTCTCTCTATGGGTATTGGAGAGTTTCTTTTCATAAATTGACGCCGTAGCCCAACGGCGCCTGCAAGTGCACCACCTCGAGAATATTGGTACCGTGCTGCCTGAAGAAAGATGGCTGGCTGGAGCCATCGCAGATGAACTGCGTAGAGGGCCCGCATTGCCGTGAATACATGGTGATTTTGGGACTGCAAGCTGGTGAAACTTTTAAGGACACAAATAAGGTGAACCCACTTGGGTCTTGAAATGATGGACATAAAATGATTTATCATGTTTTGAAAGCGGCTGCATACCTGAATGTATAGTTGAAAGGACTGTGTTGTACCATCTTAACCATAATGCAGTGGGAAGATCAGCATGCATTGAGAATGTTTCCTATTGGCTGTCCCTCAACAGGTATAAAACAATGTCAGCCGCTTTCGTAAAATTGATTGTTGCCGCTGGAACCCATGATTAAAGTGTTAAAACTGAAACGCGTCGGGGAGGCACACCCGTGTTTGTGTCCTGGCTAAATAAAGGAATTGCTTGCAGTTGGGTGCATTTCGTGTTCTCTCTATGGGTATTGGAGAGTTTCTTTTCATAAATTGACGCCGTAGCCCAATGGCGCCTGCAAGTGCACCCCCTCGAGAATATTGGTACCGTGCTGCCTGAAGAAAGATGGGTGGCTGGAGCCATCGCAGATGAACTGCGTAGAGGGCCCGCATTGCCGTGAATACATGGTGATTTTGGGACTGAAAGCTGGTGAAACTTTTAAGGATACAAATAAGGTGAACACACTTGGGTCTTGAAATGATGGACATAAAATGATTTATCATGTTTTGAATGCGGCTGCATACCTGAATGTATAATTGAAAGGACTGTGTTGTACCATCTTAACCATAATGCAGTGGGAAGATCAGCATGCATTGAGAATGTTTCCTATTGGCTGTCCCTCAACAGGTATAAAACAACGTCAGCCGCTTTCAGTAAAATTGATTGTTGCCACTGGAACCCATGATTAAGGTGTTAAAACTGAAACACGTCGGGGAGGCACACCTGTGTTTGTGTCCTGGCTAAATAAAGGAATTGCTTGCAGTTGGGTGCATTTCGTGTTCTTTCTATGGGTATTGGAGAGTTTCTTTTCATAAATTGACGCCGTAGCCCTACTCCGCCTGCAAGTGCACCACCTCGAGAATATTGGTACCGTGCTGCCTGAAGAAAGATGGGTGGCTGGAGCCATCGCAGATGAACTGCGTAGAGGGCCCGCATTGCGTGAATACATGGTGATTTTGGGACTGCAAGCTGGTGAAACTTTTAAAGACACAAATAAGGTGAACCCACTTGGGTCTTGAAATGATGGACATAAAATGATTTATCATGTTTTGAAAGCGGCTGCATACCTGAATGTATAATTGAAAGGACTGTGTTGTACCATCTTAACCATAATGCAGTGGGAAGATCAGCATGCATTGAGAATGTTTCCTATTGGCTGTCCCTCAACAGGTATAAAACAACATCAGCCACTTTCGTAAAATTATTTGTTGCCGCTGGAACCCATGATTAAGGTGTTAAAACTGAAACGCGTCGGGGAGGCACACCCGTGTTTGTGTCCTGGCTAAATAAAGGAATTGCTTGCAGTTGGGTGCATTTCGTGTTCTCTCTATGGGTATTGGAGAGTTTCTTTTCATAAATTGACGCCGTAGCCCAACGGCGCCTGCAAGTGCACCACCTCGAGAATATTGGTACCGTGCTGCCTGAAGAAAGATGGGTGGCTGGAGCCATCGCAGATGAACTGCGTAGAGGGCCCGCATTGCCGTGAATACATGGTGATTTTGGGACTGCAAGCTGCTGAAACTTTTAAGGACACAAATAAGGTGAACCCACTTGGGTCTTGAAATGATGGACATAAAATGATTTATCATGTTTTGAAAGCGGCTGCATACCTGAATGTATAATTGAAAGGACTGTGTTGTACCATCTTAACCATAATGCAGTGGGAAGATCAGTATGCATTGAGAATGTTTCCTATTGGCTGTCCCTCAACAGGTATAAAACAACGTCAGCATCTTTAGTAAAATTGATTGTTGCCGCTGGAACCCATGATTAAGGTGTTAAAACTGAAACGCGTCGAGGAGGCACACCCGTGTTTGTGTCCTGGCTAAATAAAGGAATTGCTTGCAGTTGGGTGCATTTCGTGTTCTCTCTATGGGTATTGGAGAGTTTCTTTTCATAAATTGACGCCGTAGCCCAACGGCGCCTGCAAGTGCACCACCTCGAGAATATTGGTACAGTGCTGCCTGAAGAAAGATGGGTGGCTGGAGCCATCGCAGATGAACTGCGTAGAGGGCCCGCATTGCCGTGAATACATGGTGATTTTGGGACTGCAAGCTGCTGAAACTTTTAAGGACACAAATAAGGTGAACCCACTTGGGTCTTGAAATGATGGACATAAAATGATTTATCATGTTTTGAAAGCGGCTGCATACCTGAATGTATAATTGAAAGGACTGTGTTGTACCATCTTAACCATAATGCAGTGGGAAGATCAGCATGCATTGAGAATGTTTCCTATTGGCTGTCCCTCAACAGCTATAAAACAACGTCAGCCACTTTCGTAAAAGTGATTGTTGCCGCTGGATCCCATGATTAAGATGTTAAAACTGAAACGCGTCGGGGAGGCACACCCATGTTTGTGTCCTGGCTAAATAAAGGAATTGCTTGCAGTTGGGTGCATTTTGTGTTCTCTTTATGGGTATTGGAGAGTTTCTTTTCTTAAATTGACGCCGTAGCCCAACGGCGCCTGCAAGTGCACCACCTCGAGAATATTGGTACCGTGCTGCCTGAAGAAAGATGGGTGGCTGGAGCCATCGCAGATGAACTGCGTAGAGGGCCCGCATTGCCGTGAATACATGGTGATTTTGGGACTGCAAACTGGTGAAACTTTTAAGGACACAAATAAGGTGAACCCACTTGGGTCTTGAAATGATGGACATAAAATGATTTATCATGTTTTGAAAGCGGCTGCATACCTGAATGTATAATTAAAAGGACTGTGTTGTACCATCTTAACCATAATGCAGTGGGAAGATCAGCATGCATTGAGAATGTTTCCTATTGGCTGTCCCTCAACAGGTATAAAACAACGTCAGCCACTTTCGTAAAATTGATTGTTGCTGCTGGAACCCATGATTAAGGTGGTAAAACTGAAACGCTTCGGGGAGGCACACCCGTGTTTGTGTCCTGACTAAATAAAGGAATTGCTTGCAGTTGGGTGCATTTCATGTTCTCTCTATGGGTATTGGAGAGTTTCTTTTCATAAATTGACGCCGTAGCCCAATGGCGCCTGCAAGTGCACCCCCTCGAGAATATTGGTACCGTGCTGCCTGAAGAAAGATGGGTGGCTGGAGCCATCGCAGATGAACTGCGTAGAGGGCCCGCATTGCCGTGAATACATGGTGATTTTGGGACTGCAACTGGTGAAACTTTTAAGGACACAAATAAGGTGAACACACTTGGGTCTTGAAATGATGGACATAAAATGATTTATCATGTTTTGAATGCGGCTGCATACCTGAATGTATAATTGAAAGGACTGTGTTGTACCATCTTAACCATAATGCAGTGGGAAGATCAGCATGCATTGAGAATGTTTCCTATTTGCTGTCCCTCAACAGGTATAAAACAACATCAGCCGCTTTCGTAAAATTGATTGTTGCCACTGGAACCCATGATTAAGGTGTTAAAACTGAAACGCGTCGGGGAGGAACACCCGTGTTTGTGTCCTGGTTAAATAAAGGAATTGCTTGCAGTTGGGTGCATCTCGTGTTCTCTCTATGGGTATTGGAGAGTTTCTTTTCATAAATTGACGCCGTAGCCCAACGGCGCCTGCAAGTGCACCACCTCGAGAATATTGGTACTGTGCTGCCTGAAGAAAGATGGGTGGCTGGAGCCATCGCAGATGAAGTGTGTAGAGGGCCCGCATTGCCGTGAATACATGGTGATTTTTGGACTGCAAGCTGGTGAAACTTTTAAGGACAAAAATAAGGTGAACCCACTTGGGTCTTGAAATGATGGACATAAAATGATTTATCATGTTTTGAAAGCGGCTGGATACCTGAATGTATAATTGAAAGGACTGTGTTGTACCATCTTAACCATAATGCAGTGGGAAGATCAGCATGCATTGAGAATGTTTCCTATTGGCTGTCCCTCAACAGGTATAAAACAACATCAGCCACTTTCGTAAAATTATTTGTTGCCGCTGGAACCCATGATTAAGGTGTTAAAACTGAAACGCGTCGGGGAGGCACACCCGTGTTTGTGTCCTGGCTAAATAAAGGAATTGCTTGCAGTTGGGTGCATTTCGTGTTCTCTCTATGGGTATTGGAGAGTTTCTTTTCATAAATTGACGCCGTAGCCTAGCGGCGCCTGCAAGTGCACCACCTCGAGAATATTGGTACCGTGCTGCCTGAAGAAAGATGGGTGGCTGGAGCCATCGCAGATGAACTGCGTAGAGGGCCCGCATTGCCGTGAATACATGGTGATTTTGGGACTGCAAGCTGCTGAAACTTTTAAGGACACAAATAAGGTGAACCCACTTGGGTCTTGAAATGATGGACATAAAATGATTTATCATGTTTTGAAAGCGGCTGCATACCTGAATGTATAATTGAAAGGACTGTGTTGTACCATCTTAACCATAATGCAGTGGGAAGATCAGTATGCATTGAGAATGTTTCCTATTGGCTGTCCCTCAACAGGTATAAAACAACGTCAGCATCTTTAGTAAAATTGATTGTTGCCGCTGGAACCCATGATTAAGGTGTTAAAACTGACACGCGTCGAGGAGGCACACCCGTGTTTGTGTCCTGGCTAAATAAAGGAATTGCTTGCAGTTGGGTGCATTTCGTGTTCTCTCTATGGGTATTGGAGAGTTTCTTTTCATAAATTGACGCCGTAGCCCAACGGCGCCTGCAAGTGCACCACCTCGAGAATATTGGTACCGTGCTGCCTGAAGAAAGATGGCTGGCTGGAGCCATCGCAGATGAACTGCGTAGAGGGCCCGCATTGCCGTGAATACATGGTGATTTTGGGACTGCAAGCTGCTGAAACTTTTAAGAACACAAATAAGGTGAACCCACTTGGGTCTTGAAATGATGGACATAAAATGATTTATCATGTTTTGAAAGCGGCTGCATACCTGAATGTATAATTGAAAGGACTGTGTTGTACCATCTTAACCATAATGCAGTGGGAAGATCAGCATGCATTGAGAATGTTTCCTATTGGCTGTCCCTCAACAGCTATAAAACAACGTCAGCCACTTTCGTAAAATTGATTGTTGCCGCTGGAACCCATGATTAAGATGTTAAAACTGAAACGCGTCGGGGAGGCACACCCATGTTTGTGTCCTGGCTAAATAAAGGAATTGCTTGCAGTTGGGTGCATTTTGTGTTCTCTTTATGGGTATTGGAGAGTTTCTTTTCATAAATTGACGCCGTAGCCCAACGGCGCCTGCAAGTACACCACCTCGAGAATATTGGTACTGTGCTGCCTGAAGAAAGATGGGTGGCTGGAGCCATCGCAGATGAACTGCGTAGAGGGCCCGCATTGCCGTGAATACATGGTGATTTTGGGACTGCAAACTGGTGAAACTTTTAAGGACACAAATAAGGTGAACCCACTTGGGTCTTGAAATGATGGACATAAAATGATTTATCATGTTTTGAAAGCGGCTGCATACCTGAATGTATAATTAAAAGGACTGTGTTGTACCATCTTAACCATAATGCAGTGGGAAGATCAGCATGCATTGAGAATGTTTCCTATTGGCTGTCCCTCAACAGGTATAAAACAACGTCAGCCACTTTCGTAAAATTGATTGTTGCTGCTGGAACCCATGATTAAGGTGGTAAAACTGAAACGCGTCGGGGAGGCACACCCGTGTTTGTGTCCTGGCTAAATAAAGGAATTGCTTGCAGTTGGGTGCATTTCGTGTTCTCTCTATGGGTATTGGAGAGTTTCTTTTCATAAATTGACGCCGTAGCCCAACGGGCGCCTGCAAGTGCACCACCTCGAGAATATTGGTACCGTGCTGCCTGAAGAAAGATGGGTGGCTGGAGCCATCGCAGATGAACTGCGTAGAGGGACCGCATTGCCGTGAATACATGGTGATTTTGGGACTGCAAGCTGGTGAAACGTTTAAGGACACAAATAAGTTGAACCCACTTGGGTCTTGAAATGATGGACATAAAATGATTTATCATGTTTTGAAAGCGGCTGCATACCTGAATGTATAATTGAAAGGACTGTGTTGTACCATCTTAACCATAATGCAGTGGGAAGATCAGCATGCATTGAGAATGTTTCCTATTGGCTGTCCCTCAACAGGTATAAAACAACATCAGCCGCTTTCGTAAAATTGATTGTTGCCGCTGGAACCCATGATTAAGGTGTTAAAACTGAAACGCGTCGGGGAGGCACACCCGTGTTTGTGTCCTGGCTAAATAAAGGAATTGCTTGCAGTTGGGTGCATTTTGTGTTCTCTCTATGGGTATTGGAGAGTTTCTTTTCATAAATTGACGCCATAGCCCAACGGCGCCTGCAAGTGCACCACCTCGAGAATATTGGTACCGTGCTGCCTGAAGAAAGATGGGTGGCTGGAGCCATCGCAGATGAACTGCGTAGAGGGCCCGCATTGCGTGAATACATGGTGATTTTAGGACTGCAAGCTGGTGAATCTTTTAAAGACACAAATAAGGTGAACCCACTTGGGTCTTGAAATGATGGACATAAAATGATTTATCATGTTTTGAAAGTGGCTGCATACCTGAATGTATAATTGAAAGGACTGTGTTGTACCATCTTAACCATAATGCAGTGGGAAGATCAGCATGCATTGAGAATGTTTCCTATTGGCTGTCCCTCAACAGGTATAAAACAACGTCAGCCGCTTTCAGTAAAATTGATTGCTGCCGCTGGAACCATGATTAAGGTGTTAAAACTAAAACGCGTCGGGAGGAACACCCGTGTTTGTGTCCTGGTTAAATAAAGGAATTGCTTGCAGTTGGGTGCATTTCGTGTTCTCTCTATGGGTATTGGAGAGTTTCTTTTCATAAATTGACGCCGTAGCCCAACGGCGCCTGCAAGTGCACCACCTCGAGAATATTGGTACTGTGCTGCCTGAAGAATGATGGGTGGCTGGAGCCATCGCAGATGAACTGTGTAGAGGGCCCGCATTGCCGTGAATACATGGTGATTTTTGGACTGCAAGCTGGTGAAACTTTTAAGGACAAAAATAAGGTGAACCCACTTGGGTCTTGAAATGATGGACATAAAATGATTTATCATGTTTTGAAAGCGGCTGCATACCTGAATGTATAATTGAAAGGACTGTGTTGTACCATCTTAACCATAATGCAGTGGGAAGATCAGCATGCATTGAGAATGTTTCCTATTGGCTGTCCCTCAACGGGTATAAAACAACATCAGCCACTTTCGTAAAATTATTTGTTGCCGCTGGAACCCATGATTAAGGTGTTAAAACTGAAACGCGTCGGGGAGGCACACCCGTGTTTGTGTCCTGGCTAAATAAAGGAATTGCTTGCAGTTGGGTGCATTTCGTGTTCTCTCTATGGGTATTGGAGAGTTTCTTTTCATAAATTGACGCCGTAGCCCAACGGCGCCTGCAAGTGCACCACCTCGAGAATATTGGTACCGTGCTGCCTGAAGAAAGATGGGTGGCTGGAGCCATCGCAGATGAACTGCGTAGAGGGCCCGCATTGCCGTGAATACATGGTGATTTTGGGACTGCAAGCTGCTGAAACTTTTAAGGACACAAATAAGGTGAACCCACTTGGGTCTTGAAATGATGGACATAAAATGATTTATCATGTTTTGAAAGCGGCTGCATACCTGAATGTATAATTGAAAGGACTGTGTTGTACCATCTTAACCATAATGCAGTGGGAAGATCAGTATGCATTGAGAATGTTTCCTATTGGCTGTCCCTCAACAGGTATAAAACAACGTCAGCATCTTTAGTAAAATTGATTGTTGCCGCTGGAACCCATGATTAAGGTGTTAAAACTGAAACGCGTCGAGGAGGCACACCCGTGTTTGTGTCCTGGCTAAATAAAGGAATTGCTTGCAGTTGGGTGCATTTCGTGTTCTCTCTATGGGTATTGGAGAGTTTCTTTTCATAAATTGACGCCGTAGCCCAACGGCGCCTGCAAGTGCACCACCTCGAGAATATTGGTACCGTGCTGCCTGAAGAAAGATGGGTGGTTGGAGCCATCGCAGATGAACTGCGTAGAGGGCCCGCATTGCCGTGAATACATGGTGATTTTGGGACTGCAAGCTGCTGAAACTTTTAAGGACACAAATAAGGTGAACCCACTTGGGTCTTGAAATGATGGACATAAAATGATTTATCATGTTTTGAAAGCGGCTGCATACCTGAATGTATAATTGAAAGGACTGTGTTGTACCATCTTAACCATAATGCAGTGGGAAGATCAGCATGCATTAAGAATGTTTCCTATTGGCTGTCCCTCAACAGCTATAAAACAACGTCAGCCACTTTCGTAAAATTGATTGTTGCCGCTGGAACCCATGATTAAGATGTTAAAACTGAAACGCGTCGGGGAGGCACACCCATGTTTGTGTCCTGGCTAAATAAAGGAATTGCTTGCAGTTGGGTGCATTTTGTGTTCTCTTTATGGGTATTGGAGAGTTTCTTTTCATAAATTGACGCCGTAGCCCAACGGCGCCTGCAAGTGCACCACCTCGAGAATATTGGTACCGTGCTGCCTGAAGAAAGATGGGTGGCTGGAGCCATCGCAGATGAACTGCGTAGAGGGCCCGCATTGCCGTGAATACATGGTGATTTTGGGACTGCAAACTGGTGAAACTTTTAAGGACACAAATAAGGTGAACCCACTTGGGTCTTGAAATGATGGACATAAAATGATTTATCATGTTTTGAAAGCGGCTGCATACCTGAATGTATAATTAAAAGGACTGTGTTGTACCATCTTAACCATAATGCAGTGGGAAGATCAGCATGCATTGAGAATGTTTCCTATTTGCTGTCCCTCAACAGGTATAAAACAATGTCAGCCGCTTTCGTAAAATTGATTGTTGCCACTGGAACCCATGATTAAGGTGTTAAAACTGAAACACGTCGGGGAGGCACACCTGTGTTTGTGTCCTGGCTAAATAAAGGAATTGCTTGCAGTTGGGTGCATTTCGTGTTCTTTCTATGGGTATTGGAGAGTTTCTTTTCATAAATTGACGCCGTAGCCCAACTACGCCTGCAAGTGCACCACCTCGAGAATATTGGTACCGTGCTGCCTGAAGAAAGATGGGTGGCTGGAGCCATCGCAGATGAACTGCGTAGAGGGCCCGCATTGCGTGAATACATGGTGATTTTGGGACTGCAAGCTGGTGAAACTTTTAAAGACACAAATAAGGTGAACCCACTTGGGTCTTGAAATGATGGACATAAAATGATTTATCATGTTTTGAAAGTGGCTGCATACCTGAATGTATAATTGAAAGGACTGTGTTGTACCATCTTAACCATAATGCAGTGGGAAGATCAGCATGCATTGAGAATGTTTCCTATTGGCTGTCCCTCAACAGGTATAAAACAACGTCAGCCGCTTTCGTAAAATTGATTGCTGCCGCTGGAACCATGATTAAGGTGTTAAAACTGAAACGCGTCGGGGAGGAACACCCGTGTTTGTGTCCTGGTTAAATAAAGGAATTGCTTGCAGTTGGGTGCATTTCGTGTTCTCTCTATGGGTATTGGAGAGTTTCTTTTCATAAATTGACGCCGTAGCCCAACGGCGCCTGCAAGTGCACCACCTCGAGAATATTGGTACTGTGCTGCCTGAAGAAAGATGGGTGGCTGGAGCCATCGCAGATGAACTGTGTAGAGGGCCCGCATTGCCGTGAATACATGGTGATTTTTGGACTGCAAGCTGGTGAAACTTTTAAGGACAAAAATAAGGTGAACCCACTTGGGTCTTGAAATGATGGACATAAAATGATTTATCATGTTTTGAAAGCGGCTGCATGCCTGAATGTATAATTGAAAGGACTGTGTTGTACCATCTTAACCATAATGCAGTGGGAAGATCAGCATGCATTGAGAATGTTTCCTATTGGCTGTCCCTCAACAGGTATAAAACAACATCAGCCACTTTCGTAAAATTATTTGTTGCCGCTGGAACCCATGATTAAGGTGTTAAAACTGAAACGCGTCGGGGAGGCACACCCGTGTTTGTGTCCTGGCTAAATAAAGGAATTGCTTGCAGTTGGGTGCATTTCGTGTTCTCTCTATGGGTATTGGAGAGTTTCTTTTCATAAATTGATGCCGTAGCCCAACGGCGCCTGCAAGTGCACCACCACGAGAATATTGGTACCGTGCTGCCTGAAGAAAGATGGGTGGCTGGAGCCATCGCAGATGAACTGCGTAGAGGGCCCGCATTGCCGTGAATACATGGTGATTTTGGGACTGCAAGCTGCTGAAACTTTTAAGGACACAAATAAGGTGAACCCACTTGGGTCTTGAAATGATGGACATAAAATGATTTATCATGTTTTGAAAGCGGCTGCATACCTGAATGTATAATTGAAAGGACTGTGTTGTACCATCTTAACCATAATGCAGTGGGAAGATCAGCATGCATTGAGAATGTTTCCTATTGGCTGTCCCTCAACAGCTATAAAACAACGTCAGCCACTTTCGTAAAATTGATTGTTGCCGCTGGAACCCATGATTAAGATGTTAAAACTGAAACGCGTCGGGGAGGCACACCCATGTTTGTGTCCTGGCTAAATAAAGGAATTGCTTGCAGTTGGGTGCATTTTGTGTTCTCTTTATGGGTCTTGGAGAGTTTCTTTTCATAAATTGACGCCGTAGCCCAACGGCGCCTGCAAGTGCACCACCTCGAGAATATTGGTACCGTGCTGCCTGAAGAAAGATAGGTGGCTGGAGCCATCGCAGATGAACTGCGTAGAGGGCCCGCATTGCCGTGAATACATGGTGATTTTGGGACTGCAAACTGGTGAAACTTTTAAGGACACAAATAAGGTGAACCCACTTGGGTCTTGAAATGATGGACATAAAATGATTTATCATGTTTTGAAAGCGGCTGCATACCTGAATGTATAATTAAAAGGACTGTGTTGTACCATCTTAACCATAATGCAGTGGGAAGATCAGCATGCATTGAGAATGTTTCCTATTGGCTGTCCCTCAACAGGTATAAAACAACGTCAGCCACTTTCGTAAAATTGATTGTTGCTGCTGAAACCCATGATTAAGGTCGCAAAACTGAAACGCGTCGGGGAGGCACACCCGTGTTTGTGTCCTGGCTAAATAAAGGAATTGCTTGCAGTTGGGTGCATTTCGTGTTCTCTCTATGGGTATTGGAGAGTTTCTTTTCATAAATTGACGCCGTAGCCCAACGGCGCCTGCAAGTGCACCACCTCGAGAATGTTGGTACCGTGCTGCCTGAAGAAAGATGGGTGGCTGGAGCCATCGCAGATGAACTGCGTAGAGGGACCGCATTGCCGTGAATACATGGTGATTTTGGGACTGCAAGCTGGTGAAACGTTTAAGGACACAAATAAGTTGAACCCACTTGGGTCTTGAAATGATGGACATAAAATGATTTATCATGTTTTGAAAGCGGCTGCATACCTGAATGTATAATTGAAAGGACTGTGTTGTACCATCTTAACCATAATGCAGTGGGAAGATCAGCATGCATTGAGAATGTTTCCTATTGGCTGTCCCTCAACAGGTATAAAACAACGTCAGCCGCTTTCGTAAAATTGATTGTTGCCGCTGGAACCCATGATTAAGGTGTTAAAACTGAAACGCGTCGGGGAGGCACACCCGTGTTTGTGTCCTGGCTAAATAAAGGAATTGCTTGCAGTTGGGTGCATTTCGTGTTCTCTCTATGGGTATTGGAGAGTTTCTTTTCATAAATTGACGCCATAGCCCAACGGCGCCTGCAAGTGCACCACCTCGAGAATATTGGTACCGTGCTGCCTGAAGAAAGATGGTTGGCTGGAGCCATCGCAGATGAACTGCGTAGAGGGCCCGCATTGCGTGAATACATGGTGATTTTGGAACTGCAAGCTGGTGAATCTTTTAAAGACACAAATAAGGTGAACCCACTTGGGTCTTGAAATGATGGACATAAAATGATTTATCATGTTTTGAAAGTGGCTGCATACCTGAATGTATAATTGAAAGGACTGTGTTGTACCATCTTAACCATAATGCAGTGGGAAGATCAGCATGCATTGAGAATGTTTCCTATTGGCTGTCCCTCAACAGGTATAAAACAACGTCAGCCGCTTTCGTAAAATTGATTGCTGCCGCTGGAACCATGATTAAGGTGTTAAAACTGAAACGCGTCGGGGAGGAACACCCGTGTTTGTGTCCTGGTTAAATAAAGGAATTGCTTGCAGTTGGGTGCATTTCGTGTTCTCTCTATGGGTATTGGAGAGTTTCTTTTCATAAATTGACGCCGTAGCCCAACGGCGCCTGCAAGTGCACCACCTCGAGAATATTGGTACTGTGCTGCCTGAAGAAAGATGGGTGGCTGGAGCCATCGCAGATGAACTGTGTAGAGGGCCCGCATTGCCGTGAATACATGGTGATTTTTGGACTGCAAGCTGGTGAAACTTTTAAGGACAAAAATAAGGTGAACCCACTTGGGTCTTGAAATGATGGACATAAAATGATTTATCATGTTTTGAAAGCGGCTGCATACCTGAATGTATAATTGAAAGGACTGTGTTGTACCATCTTAACCATAATGCAGTGGGAAGATCAGCATGCATTGAGAATGTTTCCTATTGGCTGTCCCTCAACAGGTATAAAACAACATCAGCCACTTTCGTAAAATTATTTGTTGCGGCTGGAACACATGATTAAGGTGTTAAAACTGAAACGCGTCGGGGAGGCACACCCGTGTTTGTGTCCTGGCTAAATAAAGGAATTGCTTGCAGTTGGGTGCATTTCGTGTTCTCTCTATGGGTATTGGAGAGTTTCTTTTCATAAATTGACGCCGTAGCCCAACGGCGCCTGCAAGTGCACCACCTCGAGAATATTGGTACCGTGCTGCCTGAAGAAAGATGGGTGGCTGGAGCCATCACAGATGAACTGCGTAGAGGGCCCGCATTGCCGTGAATACATGGTGATTTTGGGACTGCAAGCTGCTGAAACTTTTAAGGACACAAATAAGGTGAACCCACTTGGGTCTTGAAATGATGGACATAAAATGATTTATCATGTTTTGAAAGCGGCTGCATACCTGAATGTATAATTGAAAGGACTGTGTTGTACCATCTTAACCATAATGCAGTGGGAAGATCAGTATGCATTGAGAATGTTTCCTATTGGCTGTCCCTCAACAGGTATAAAACAACGTCAGCATCTTTAGTAAAATTGATTGTTGCCACTGGAACCCATGATTAAGGTGTTAAAACTGAAACGCGTCGAGGAGGCACACCCGTGTTTGTGTCCTGGCTAAATAAAGGAATTGCTTGCAGTTGGGTGCATTTCGTGTTCTCTCTATGGGTATTGGAGAGTTTCTTTTCATAAATTGACGCCGTAGCCCAATGGCGCCTGCAAGTGCACCACCTCGAGAATATTGGTACCGTGCTGCCTGAAGAAAGATGGGTGGCTGGAGCCATCGCAGATGAACTGCGTAGAGGGCCCGCATTGCCGTGAATACATGGTGATTTTGGGACTGCAAGCTGCTGAAACTTTTAAGGACACAAATAAGGTGAACCCACTTGGGTCTTGAAATGATGGACATAAAATGATTTATCATGTTTTGAAAGCGGCTGCATACCTGAATGTATAATTGAAAGGACTGTGTTGTACCATCTTAACCATAATGCAGTGGGAAGATCAGCATGCATTGAGAATGTTGCCTATTGGCTGTCCCTCAACAGCTATAAAACAACGTCAGCCACTTTCGTAAAATTGATTGTTGCCGCTGGAACCCATGATTAAGATGTTAAAACTGAAACGCGTCGGGGAGGCACACCCATGTTTGTGTCCTGGCTAAATAAAGGAATTGCTTGCAGTTGGGTGCATTTTGTGTTCTCTTTATGGGTATTGGAGAGTTTCTTTTCATAAATTGACGCCGTAGCCCAACGGCGCCTGCAAGTGCACCACCTCGAGAATATTGGTACCGTGCTGCCTGAAGAAAGATGGGTGGCTGCAGCCATCGCAGATGAACTGCGTAGAGGGCCCGCATTGCCGTGAATACATGGTGATTTTGGGACTGCAAACTGGTGAAACTTTTAAGGACACAAATAAGGTGAACCCACTTGGGTCTTGAAATGATGGACATAAAATGATTTATCATGTTTTGAAAGCGGCTGCATACCTGAATGTATAATTAAAAGGACTGTGTTGTACCATCTTAACCATAATGCAGTGGGAAGATCAGCATGCATTGAGAATGTTTCCTATTGGCTGTCCCTCAACAGGTATAAAACAACGTCAGCCACTTTCGTAAAATTGATTGTTGCTGCTAGAACCCATGATTAAGGTGGTAAAACTGAAACGCGTCGGGGAGGCACACCCGTGTTTGTGTCCTGGCTAAATAAAGGAATTGCTTGCAGTTGGGTGCATTTCGTGTTCTCTCTATGGGTATTGGAGAGTTTCTTTTCATAAATTGACGCCGTAGCCCAACGGCGCCTGCAAGTGCACCACCTCGAGAATATTGGTACCGTGCTGCCTGAAGAAAGATGGGTGGCTGGAGCCATCGCAGATGAACTGCGTAGAGGGACCGCATTGCCGTGAATACATGGTGATTTTGGGACTGCAAGCTGGTGAAACGTTTAAGTTGAACCCACTTGGGTCTTGAAATGATGGACATAAAATGATTTATCATGTTTTGAAAGCGGCTGCATACCTGAATGTATAATTGAAAGGACTGTGTTGTACCATCTTAACCATAATGCAGTGGGAAGATCAGCATGCATTGAGAATGTTTCCTATTGGCTGTCCCTCAACAGGTATAAAACAACGTCAGCCGCTTTCGTAAAATTGATTGTTGCCGCTGGAACCCATGATTAAGGTGTTAAAACTGAAACGCGTCGGGGAGGCACACCCGTGTTTGTGTCCTGGCTAAATAAAGGAATTGCTTGCAGTTGGGTGCATTTCGTGTTCTCTCTATGGGTATTGGAGAGTTTCTTTTCATAAATTGACGCCATAGCCCAACGGCGCCTGCAAGTGCACCACCTCGAGAACATTGGTACCGTGCTGCCTGAAGAAAGATGGCTGGCTGGAGCCATCGCAGATGAACTGCGTAGAGGGCCCGCATTGCCGTGAATACATGGTGATTTTGGGACTGCAAGCTGGTGAAACTTTTAAGGACACAAATAAGGCGCACACACTTGGGTCTTGAAATGATGGACATAAAATTATTTATCATGTTTTGAATGCGGCTGCATACCTGAATGTATAATTGAAAGGACTGTGTTGTACCATCTTAACCATAATGCAGTGGGAAGATCAGCATGCATTGAGAATGTTTCCTATTTGCTGTCCCTCAACAGGTATAAAACAACGTCAGCCGCTTTCGTAAAATTGATTGTTGCCACTGGAACCCATGATTAAGGTGTTAAAACTGAAACACGTCGGGGAGGCACACCTGTGTTTGTGTCCTGGCTAAATAAAGGAATTGCTTGCAGTTGGGTGCATTTCGTGTTCTTTCTATGGGTATTGGAGAGTTTCTTTTCATAAATTGACTCCAGTAGCCCAACTACGCCTGCAAGTGCACCACCTCGAGAATATTGGTACCGTGCTGCCTGAAGAAAGATGGGTGGCTGGAGCCATCGCAGATGAACTGCGTAGAGGGCCCGCATTGCGTGATTACATGGTGATTTTGGGACTGCAAGCTGGTGAAACTTTTAAAGACACAAATAAGGTGAACCCACTTGGGTCTTGAAATGATGGACATAAAATGATTTATCATGTTTTGAAAGCGACTGCATACCTGAATGTATAATTGAAAGGACTGTGTTGTACCATCTTAACCATAATGCAGTGGGAAGATCAGCATGCATTGAGAATGTTTCCTATTGGCTGTCCCTCAACAGGTATAAAACAACGTCAGCCGCTTTCGTAAAATTTATTGCTGCCGCTGGAACCATGATTAAGGTGTTAAAACTGAAACGCGTCGGGGAGGAACACCCGTGTTTGTGTCCTGGTTAAATAAAGGAATTGCTTGCAGTTGGGTGCATTTCGTGTTCTCTCTATGGGTATTGGAGAGTTTCTTTTCATAAATTGACGCCGTAGCCCAACGGCGCCTGCAAGTGCACCACCTCGAGAATATTGGTACTGTGCTGCCTGAAGAAAGATGGGTGGCTGGAGCCATCGCAGATGAACTGCGTAGAGGGCCCGCATTGCCGTGAATACATGGTGAACCATACAATGAGCAAGATTGCCGCTGGCTGATTGCAGTGAGAGCTGCTGACAGGACCCTCTCTCTAAGATCGGCATGCTGATACACACTTACCTGGCCAGTCGAGTGCTATTGTGGTGGAACGGTAGTAGTCTCAGGCGGAGACTAAGAGAGCTGCTTTCTGCTGCTAAAACACCGCTGGAAACGGAGTCTGGTGGCGCTGTATGCTGGAGAAATATTGACCAGGGTCGTGCGATGGCTCCCAAAACAACAAGACCAAAGGAAGCCGCATCTGCAGGTGCGGCAGTGGGACGTGGCTCGGCAAAGCACAGACGCGTTGGAAAGAGAACCGAGGAAGCGGCATCGAAGGCGCGGAATGGAGTCATGGACGGGCGGAATAAACCGCGAGTGATTACCTCTGAGGGCGCTTTACGTCAGCCCTCTGTTGCGGAGGTCTTTTTGCCCGCTTCGGCTGGTGGCGCGGAAGATGTGACTGGTTCTGGGGTAATGAAGACTACTGGCGATCCAGAGCCTTCTCTTCCTTTACCCTCCGGTGATGCAACGCTGCCTCAGCTACACAGACAGCCCGGACTGGAACTGGTAGCAGCGCTGGAGGAGGCTGATGACCGACCGGCTCAGGAGGTATTGCTGGGGGCTGAGGCTGCTACTGTGGGGGACATACTGGAACTGAACGGGATAGAATCAGAGGAAATAAAGGAACAAGGTATAGATAAACAGCTTTCTATAATTCCTGACGCTTCTGAGCTAACATGGCCACTGGGTGGGGGTATTGGCTCAAAATCTGACTCAATACGGACTAAACCTCTGTTGGGATCACCAGATGGAGATAAGTTTTTCTTTAACGGATGATACTGACAATTCTAATTTTAGTGGGGGTGATACGGTTGATGAGACTGACTCAGGGGATTCTTCCCATGCTTTACCGGGACAAAGAAATAAGATTCTTACCCAGAAACGTAGAAGTAAGGCGAGAGTCAGCCCTCCCAAATCAGATACAGCCACAGCCCGCGAATTAAAATGGGACTACTCCTCTACTAGTCAAGTATACGACGATGATTATACACTTGCTCCAGCTCAGGGGGGCATAGCTATTTTATCAAAATCTATTACTGAAATTACCGACTCACCCTCACTTGATTTGGTGTACTCCACCCTGAAACAAATGCAGGGGGAGGCTAGGCAGGAGGGCCGCAGGGCGCAACAAGCAAACAAAAAACTACAGGGGGCGCTCCGGAAAGTGAACAAAGTATGTACCGACATCGCGGAAAGGGTAACTCAGGTGGAAACTAGAACTGTAACTTTGGAAGAAGATGTTGGGAAATTACAACTACATGCGGAGACGCAGGACAAGCAAGTAGAGGACGTGTATTGGAAGCTGGAAGATTTTGAAAACCGGCAGCGGCGAAACAATGTTAGACTGCTGGGCCTTGCGGGAAAATATTGAAGGAAATGACATCAGATTATTCACTGTGAATCTCTTGAAGGGAGCATTTCCTGAACTCTCCCAATGGAATTGGGACAATGAGGTCCAGCGGGCTCATCGCTTTCCAATGATGCAGAAAAAAAATAATGCTACGGACCAACGGCCTCGGGCCGTCCTAGTGTTCATAGGCAACTTTCTTCTGCGACAGGCAATAATGGACAGAGCAAAGCCGAACGCAAAGCGGACATATGATGGGCACACTTTCTTCGCTCGTCCAGACTTTTGCCATGTTACCGTTGAAAGAAGATGGAGACTCCGGCAACTGATATCTCCCTTCCAAGGGATCGGATGTGAAGCATTCCTATTGTTCCCAGCTCGCCTTAAAGTTATCTCGAGTGGGAAGGTGCGAGTGTTTATGTCAGAGATTAAGGCACAGGAGTATCTCTACAGGAGTTGAGAGAAGTTAAAGGACGGTCTGGACTTGGGACTGTACGATCTCCTCAGGGGGGGCCGTCTTAGGATGAGACTTACTAAGCTTCTTTATTTTTCTCTTTCTCTTTTGGGGGTGATTTATTAGTTTTCAAGATTAGCACAATTTTATAAAAATTTATAATATGTCTTAGTACAGAGGTAGGGTAATGTGATCAATGGATTGAGGGGGGTTCTCTTGGCAGCTCGAGCAGTGAGAAACAGCCGCCACATCTGGGTCATTGCTGACCTATTTGCTCGTAAGGGGTGTAGGGAAGGTTGGGAGGGTTCTTAAGGGGGGGACTGGGGTGGTGGGCACAGGGAGGGGCAGCACAGCAATTGAGGAATATCTGGATAAAGGGGGAAAATGAAAGTGACAGGCTGATTCATAAAAGAATTGACATTGGCTCTCAAAATAAAGGCAATAGTAACTTGCGTTAATGAGTATACGAATAATCTCAATGAACATATGTGGTCTGAATGATCAGAGTAAGAGACAAAGGGCGGCAATAGTCTTAAAAAATCTTAAGGCTGACATTATATGCCTCCAGGAGACTCATATTGAGGGTAGCAGAGGAGTATTATTGAACAATTGGGGTTTAAGCTTATTGAATGCACTAAGCAGGGGTGCAGAACAAGAGGGTGGCTATTCTTTCACGGCGGGGGGACATATCTTTTAAGAAAAGCCAGTCTGATAAATGGGGTCGCTGGGTGATAGTTGAATGTATATTTCAAGGGGTTAGGTTTACCATTTGCTCAATCTATGGTTCAACTGCGGATGATCCAGACCTTTTTCAATTTTTGGATACTGAGCTTACATCATGGCCAACTCCCATTATATTGTGTGGGGACTTTAATATTAACGGTTTGGGAGGGCTTTGGGGGAAGTAGGTCATAACTACTCAGGTCGAAAGAGAAAGGTTTTAAAGCTCTCACTAATTTAGTGCAGAATAACGGACTCATGGATGCGTGGACACACTTGAGGCCTGCAGACCCGGGCAGTACGTTTTTTTCGGCCCCTCACAAGTTAGTAGTTCGATTAGACTACTTCTTTGTTTCACATCAGTTGCTTGCAAACTGCAAAATAGAGAAACACCCAAGGATTATTTCAGATCATAGTCCCCTAATACTTGCAGTAACTTTCGCAAGGGTAGAGAGATTAGAGCGGACTTGGACATTTGAGAGAAAACTTTTCAAGGATCAAGAATATGTGGCTCACATGAATAACTGGATAAAAGGGTTCTGGGATATTAACAGAGGGAGTACAAGCCTGGGGATTGTATGGGATGCATTTAAGGCTGGGGTAAGGGGAGAGACATTAAGTTTTAGTTTATATCGGCAAAAGAAAGAGGTACAGCGGGAGCAAATGATGTATCAGAAACTAAGGGAAGTGGAAGAAGAACTTGTAGCTGCCCTGACGCTAGGTGTTGCTACGGATAACATATTGCTAAAATTAGCAAATGTTAAAGCGGAGGTTGGAGACATAACAGCAGCTAGGGCTGCTGAAAGATTTCTGGGTAAAAAAGAGCTATGCTATGAGTATAGTGAACGAATTGGTTGTGTCCTGGCAGCTCGACTAAGACAAAAAAGTGCAGCAGGAGAGATATTTGAAGTTTTCGATACAAGAGGAAATTTAGTTATGGATTCACCTGAAATTCGGGAAGTTTTTCGGCAGTACTATGAAAATTTATATCGTAAGGAGCAATCAGGGAGGAGACCCAGATTACAGAATACCTGAGGGATATACCTATACAGTGCATAGCCTCTGAAGATAAGGAAGTTTTGGAAACCGTATTGACTACCGATGAGGTTTATAGCGCAATTAGTGGCCTCCCTTCTGGGAAAGCAGCCGGCCCAGACCAGATCCCACTGGAATTTTATAAAACTTTTCTTAATGTAATAGGGCCAGATCTAGTAGATATAGTCCGTCAAGCTCAGCAGGGGAATTCAGTTCCTGATTCTTGGGCCAGGGCAGTCATTACTATTTTCCTAAAAAAGGGTAAAGCACCTAGAGAACCAGGTTCGTACAGACCAATTACGTTAATGAATAGCGATACTAAAATCCTATCTAAAGCTCTGGCGACTCGTTTGAATGCCGTCATTGGGAAAGTGATTCATCCACGTCAGCATGGGTTTATTTCTGGGAGGGGAACAACTGATCACATACGGAGGGCCATAACATTGCTTGATGCTGCTGAAGCCTCAGGGGACCCTATGGCTTTAATATTACTTGATGCTGAAAAAGCATTTGATAGGGTCTCCTGGGACTTTTTGTGGATGGTGCTGAAATGGTACGGTATCGGCAATTCTTTCCTTGGGGCGATACAGGCTTTATATAAAGCACCTACGGCACAATTGAGGTTGAACGGGGGTCTGACCGCACCAATATCAATCACAAGGGGTACTAGGCAGGGCTGTCCTTGCTCACCTCTGCTTTTTGCGCTGTACATCGACCCTTTGGTTCGGAAAATGGAGGCTAATAGCGCAATTAGGCCAATGACATTCCATGGGCTAGAGACTAAAATCTTGGCCTATGCGGATGATATTGCTGTGGCTACCCCTGATCCCTGTACAGCATTAACGGCAATAGAAAAGGAAGCTCAGGTTTTTGGAATAATTTCAGGATATGCATTGAATAGGCAGAAGACTCAGGTAGTGAAGAATGGGAAGGTGGAATTAGATGATCCTCGGGTCACCAATGCTGTAACATACTTAGGCATTTCCATTACATCTAATCTGGAACAACTGGTGGAAAAAAATATGACCCCAGTAATTCAGAAGGCTAAAAAAGATTTTGACAGGATACACAATCTTCACCTGTCCATTATGGGTCGTTGTAATGTTATAAAGATGGTTTTCTTACCCAAAGTGCTGTACCTATTTAGGGCTATTCCGCTGGAATTTGAGAAACGGTGGTTTTTAACTTTGGAGAGTATTCTGAATAGGTTTATCTGGGCGCACGGGAAAACAAGGAGAGCCTTAAGGTACATGACGCTACCAAGAGAAAGGGGAGGTTTGGCGGTCCCGGACTTCAGAATGTATTATTGGGCTGCTGCCCTTCAATACATGCGGGGCTTATTAGGAGGGACTGTTGAAGACCCATGGATAAAAGAAGGATCCCCAGATGTTTATAAGCTACTTTTAGGGGAAGAAGTGCAGAACTGCCTACTGAAGTATACTGAACCCATCTACTATAAAAAGACGAGATTTAAAACATTGATGGCCGTATTCAAGATCTGGGCTGTATTTAAAAGAAAAACTGGATTAGGTAGAGTTAATTTTTATACCCCATTGTATAGAAACCCCATGCTTCCTGGAATTTTCTCGGATGGTGCAATGTTAGAGTGGGAGAGGCATGGGGTACAGAAAGTGGGTGATTTTATAGGGTCTGAGGGAGCGCGAACATTTGGGGATATCCAGGCTAAATTTGAACTAGAGACTAGGTTTTTTTTAAAATATCTTCAGGTACGGAGCTGTTTGGAAAGCAAAAAGGGGGCTCAACTGGCTTTAATGAAGTCAAAACAATTGAGGTGGTGAGAGACACAGAGAAATGTAGTATTAGGGGAATTTACTCAGAATTATCTGGTCTAAAGCAGGACGACATAGAGAAACATGGGGAGAAATGGGCGGAAAAGCTCAATATAAATCAAGAGATATTTTCTGAATCGTTAGCTTTGGGACAGACTATTTTGTGTTCAGCAGGGCTGCAAGCCCAACATTTTAAAACAATATATTCATTATACTATACGCCGGCGAGGATTGCACAGTGGGGGGGACAGGAAGGGACTAGATGTCCTCGCTGTAACAGTACTGATGCGGATATAATACATATGTTTTCAACCTGTCCGCAGCTCAAGATATTAGTAAATGCAATTGAGAAATTTATGGATCAAAGTCTGAAATTAAAAGTAGTATTAACACCCGAAATAATTCTTTTGGGGTTCAATGGTGAGAACATGCAAGATCACTCTTATTATTTTATTTTTGTGGCTATGTCAGTGATGAGAATCTGTATCGCCTCTGCTTGGCTTGATAAGATGGCCCCATCGTTTCAGCAATGGCTTGCTAGGTTACTCTCCATCTTTAATTTAGAAAAAGGAATATATGAAAGAAAGGGTAGAAATGGAAGAAAGCTTGGCGGCCGTATTTGGGCACCAATTTACAGATGGAAGGAAAAATGGGCTGAGAACTAATCCAAAATTACATTTTCTCTCTTCTTGTTTCTTTCCTTTGTTCTTTTTTTTTCCTCTGTGTTTTTATTTTTCCCTTTATTTGTTTGAAGAAAGATTGATAATTCCTCATGTATTAAGGTGTAACTGTAATTATGGTGCTGCAAAAAAATTTAAATAAAAAAAAAAAAAAAAAAGAATACATGGTGATTTTTGGACTGCAAGCTGGTGAAACTTTTAAGGACAAAAATAAGGTGAACCCACTTGGGTCTTGAAATGATGGACATAAAATGATTTATCATGTTTTGAAAGCGGCTGCATATCTGAATGTATAATTGAAAGGACTGTGTTATACCATCTTAACCATAATGCAGTGGGAAGATCAGTATACATTGAGAATGTTTCCTATTGGCTGTCCCTCAACAGGTATAAAACAACGTCAGCATCTTTAGTAAAATTGATTGTTGCCGCTGGAACCCATGATTAAGGTGTTAAAACTGAAACGCGTCGAGGAGGCACACCCGTGTTTGTGTCCTGGCTAAATAAAGGAATTGCTTGCAGTTGGGTGCATTTCGTGTTCTCTCTATGGGTATTGGAGAGTTTCTTTTCATAAATTGACGCCGTAGCCCAACGGGCGCCTGCAAGTGCACCACCTCGAGAATATTGGTACCGTGCTGCCTGAAGAAAGATGGGTGGCTGGAGCCATCGTAGATGAACTGCGTAGAGGGCCTGCATTGCCGTGAATACATGGTGATTTTGGGACTGCAAGCTGCTGAAACTTTTAAGGACAAAAATAAGGTGAACCCACTTGGGTCTTGAAATGATGGACATAAAATGATTTATCATGTTTTGAAAGCGGCTGCATGCCTGAATGTATAATTGAAAGGACTGTGTTGTACCATCTTAACCATAATACAGTGGGAAGATCAGCATGCATTGAGAATGTTTCCTATTGGCTGTCCCTCAACAGGTATAAAACAACATCAGCCACTTTCGTAAAATTATTTGTTGCCGCTGGAACCCATGATTAAAGTGTTAAAACTGAAACGCTTCGGGAGGCACACCCGTGTTTGTGTCCTGGCTAAATAAAGGAATTGCTTGCAGTTGGGTGCATTTCGTGTTCTCTCTATAGGTATTGGAGAGTTTCTTTTCATAAATTGACGCCGTAGCCCAATGGCGCCTGCAAGTGCACCACCTCGAGAATATTGGTACCGTGCTGCCTGAAGAAAGATGGGTGGCTGGAGCCATCACAGATGAACTGCGTAGAGGGCCCGCATTGCCGTGAATACATGATGATTTTGGGACTGCAAGCTCGTGAAACTTTTAAGGACACAAATAAGGTGAACCCACTTGGGTCTTGAAATGATGGACATAAAATGATTTATCATGTTTTGAAAGCGGCTGCATACCTGAATGTATAATTGAAAGGACTGTGTTGTACCATCTTAACCATAATGCAGTGGGAAGATCAGCATGCATTGAGAATGTTTCCTATTGGCTGTCCCTCAACAGCTATAAAACAACGTCAGCCACTTTCGTAAAATTGATTGTTGCCGCTGGAACCCATGATTAAGATGTTAAAACTGAAACGCGTCGGGAAGGCACACCCGTGTTTGTGTCCTGGCTAAATAAAGGAATTGCTTGCAGTTGGGTGCATTTCGTGTTCTCTCTATGGGTATTGGAGAGTTTCTTTTCATAAATTGACTCCGTAGACCAACGGCGCCTGCAAGTGCACCACCTCGAGAATATTGGTACTGTGCTGCCTGAAGAAAGATGGGTGGCTGGAGCCATCGCAGATGAACTGCGTAGAGGGCCCGCATTGCCGTGAATACATGGTGATTTTGGGACTGCAAGCTGGTGAAACGTTTAAGGACACAAATAAGGTGAACACACTTGGGTCTTGAAATGATGGACATAAAATGATTTATCATGTTTTGAAAGCGGCTGCATACCTGAATGTATAATTAAAAGGACTGTGTTGTACCATCTTAACCATAATGCAGTGGGAAGATCAGCATGCATTGAGAATGTTTCCTATTGGCTGTCCCTCAACAGGTATAAAACAACGTCAGCCACTTTCGTAAAATTGATTGTTGCTGCTGGAACCCATGATTAAGGTGGTAAAACTGAAACGCGTCGGGGAGGCACACCCGTGTTTGTGTCCTGGCTAAATAAAGGAATTGCTTGCAGTTGGGTGCATTTAGTGTTCTCTCTATGGGTACCGGAGAGTTTCTTTTCATAAATTGACGCTGTAGCCCAACAGCGCCTGCAAGTGCACCACCTCGAGAATATTGGTACCGTGCTGCCTAAAGAAAGAAGGGTGGCTGGAGCCATCGCAGATGAACTGCGTAGAGGGCCCGCATTGCCGTGAATACATGGTGATTTTGGGACTGCAAGCTGGTGAAACTTTTAAGGACAAAAATAAGGTGAACCCACTTGGGTCTTGAAATGATGGACATAAAATGATTTATCATGTTTTGAAAGCGGCTGCATACCTGAATGTATAATTGAAAGGACTGTGTTGTACCATCTTAACCATAATACAGTGGGAAGATCAGCATGCATTGAGAATGTTTCCTATTGGCTGTCCCTCAACAGGTATAAAACAACATCAGCCACTTTCGTAAAATTATTTGTTGCCGCTGGAACCCATGATTAAAGTGTTAAAACTGAAACGCTTCGGGGAGGCACACCGTGTTTGTGTCCTAGCTAAATAAAGGAATTGCTTGCAGTTGGGTGCATTTCATGTTCTCTCTATAGGTATTGGAGAGTTTCTTTTCATAAATTGACGCCGTAGCCCAATGGCGCCTGCAAGTGCACCACCTGAGAATATTGGTACCGTGCTGCCTGAAGAAAGATGGGTGGCTGGAGCCATCGCAGATGAACTGCGTAGAGGGCCCGCATTGCCGTGAATACATGATGATTTTGGGACTGCAAGCTCGTGAAACTTTTAAGGACACAAATAAGGTGAACCCACTTGGGTCTTGAAATGATGGACATAAAATGATTTATCATGTTTTGAAAGCGGCTGCATACCTGAATATATAATTGAAAGGACTGTGTTGTACCATCTTAACCATAATGCAGTGGGAAGATCAGCATGCATTGAGAATGTTTCCTATTGGCTGTCCCTCAACAGCTATAAAACAACGTCAGCCACTTTCGTAAAATTGATTGTTGCCGCTGGAACCCATGATTAAGATGTTAAAACTGAAACGCGTCGGGAAGGCACACCCGTGTTTGTGTCCTGGCTAAATAAAGGAATTGCTTGCAGTTGGGTGCATTTCGTGTTCTCTCTATGGGTATTGGAGAGTTTCTTTTCATAAATTGACTCCGTAGACCAACGGGCGCCTGCAAGTGCACCACCTCGAGAATATTGGTACTGTGCTGCCTGAAGAAAGATGGGTGGCTGGAGCCATCGCAGATGAACTGCGTAGAGGGCCCGCATTGCCGTGAATACATGGTGATTTTGGGACTGCAAGCTGGTGAAACGTTTAAGGACACAAATAAGGTGAACACACTTGGGTCTTGAAATGATGGACATAAAATGATTTATCATGTTTTGAAAGCGGCTGCATACCTGAATGTATAATTAAAAGGACTGTGTTGTACCATCTTAACCATAATGCAGTGGGAAGATCAGCATGCATTGAGAATGTTTCCTATTGGCTGTCCCTCAACAGGTATAAAACAACGTCAGCCACTTTCGTAAAATTGATTGTTGCTGCTGGAACCCATGATTAAGGTGGTAAAACTGAAACGTGTCGGGGAGGCACACCCGTGTTTGTGTCCTGGCTAAATAAAGGAATTGCTTGCAGTTGGGTGCATTTCGTGTTCTCTCTATGGGTATTGGAGAGTTTCTTTTCATAAATTGACGCCGTAGCCCAACGGCGCCTGCAAGTGCACCACCTCGAGAATATTGGTACCGTGCTGCCTGAAGAAAGATGGGTGGCTGGAGCCATCTCAGATGATCTGCGTAGAGGGCCCGCATTGACGTGAATACATGGTGATTTTGGGACTGCAAGCTGGTGAAACTTTTAAGGACACAAATAAGGTGAACCCACTTGGGTCTTGAAATGATGGACATAAAATGATTTATCATGTTTTGAAAGCGGCTGCATACCTGAATGTATAATTGAAAGGACTGTGTTGTACCATCTTAACCATAATGCAGTGGGAAGATCAGCATGCATTGAGAATGTTTCCTATTGGCTGTCCCTCAACAGGTATAAAACAACGTCAGCCACTTTCGTAAAATTGATTGTTGCCACTGGAACCCATGATTAAGGTGGTAAAACTGAAACGCGTCGGGGAGGCACACCCGTGTTTGTGTCCTGGCTAAATAAAGGAATTGCTTGCAGTTGGGTGCATTTCGTGTTCTCTCTATGGGTACCGGAGAGTTTCTTTTCATAAATTGACGCTGTAGCCCAACAGCGCCTGCAAGTGCACCACCTCGAGAATATTGGTACCGTGCTGCCTAAAGAAAGAAAGGTGGCTGGAGCCATCGCAGATGAACTGCGTAGAGGGCCCGCATTGCCGTGAATACATGGTGATTTTGGGACTGCAAGCTGGTGAAACTTTTAAGGACAAAAATAAGGTGAACCCACTTGGGTCTTGAAATGATGGACATAAAATGATTTATCATGTTTTGAAGGCGGCTGCATACCTGAATGTATAATTGAAAGGACTGTGTTGTACCATCTTAACCATAATACAGTGGGAAGATCAGCATGCATTGAGAATGTTTCCTATTGGCTGTCCCTCAACAGGTATAAAACAACATCAGCCACTTTCGTAAAATTATTTGATGCCGCTGGAACCCATGATTAAAGTGTTAAAATTGAAACGCTTCGGGAGGCACACCCGTGTTTGTGTCCTGGCTAAATAAAGGAATTGCTTGCAGTTGGGTGCATTTCGTGTTCTCTCTATAGGTATTGGAGAGTTTCTTTTCATAAATTGACGCCGTAGCCCAATGGCGCCTGCAAGTGCACCACCTCGAGAATATTGGTACCGTGCTGCCTGAAGAAAGATGGGTGGCTGGAGCCATCGCAGATGAACTGCGTAGAGGGCCCGCATTGCCGTGAATACATGATGATTTTGGGACTGCAAGCTCGTGAAACTTTTAAGGACACAAATAAGGTGAACCCACTTGGGTCTTGAAATGATGGACATAAAATGATTTATCATGTTTTGAAAGCGGCTGCATACCTGAATGTATAATTGAAAGGACTGTGTTGTACCATCTTAACCATAATGCAGTGGGAAGATCAGCATGCATTGAGAATGTTTCCTATTGGCTGTCCCTCAACAGCTATAAAACAACGTCAGCCACTTTCGTAAAATTGATTGTTGCCGCTGGAACCCATGATTAAGATGTTAAAACTGAAACGCGTCGGGAAGGCACACCCGTGTTTGTGTCCTGGCTAAATAAAGGAATTGCTTGCAGTTGGGTGCATTTCGTGTTCTCTCTATGGGTATTGAAGAGTTTCTTTTCAAAAATTGACTCCGTAGACCAACGGCGCCTGCAAGTGCACCACCTCGAGAATATTGGTACTGTGCTGACTGAAGAAAGATGGGTGGCTGGAGCCATCGCAGATGAACTGCGTAGAGGGCCCGCATTGCCGTGAATACATGGTGATTTTGGGACTGCAAGCTGGTGAAACGTTTAAGGACACAAATAAGGTGAACACACTTGGGTCTTGAAATGATGGACATAAAATGATTTATCATGTTTTGAAAGCGGCTGCATACCTGAATGTATAATTAAAAGGACTGTGTTGTACCATCTTAACCATAATGCAGTGGGAAGATCAGCATGCATTGAGAATGTTTCCTATTGGCTGTCCCTCAACAGGTATAAAACAACGTCAGCCACTTTCGTAAAATTGATTGTTGCTGCTGGTACCCATGATTAAGGTGGTAAAACTGAAACGCGTCGGGGAGGCACACCTGTGTTTGTGTCCTGGCTAAATAAAGGAATTGCTTGCAGTTGGGTGCATTTCGTGTTCTCTCTATGGGTTTTGGAGAGTTTCTTTTCATAAATTGACGCCGTAGCCCAACGGCGCCTGCAAGTGCACCACCTCGAGAATATTGGTACCGTGCTGCCTGAAGAAAGATGGGTGGCTGGAGCCATCGCAGATGAACTGCGTAGAGGGACCGCATTGCCGTGAATACATGGTGATTTTGGGACTGCAAGCTGGTGAAACGTTTAAGGACACAAATAAGTTGAACCCACTTGGGTCTTGAAATGATGGACATAAAATGATTTATCATGTTTTGAAAGCGGCTGCATACCTGAATGTATAATTGAAAGGACTGTGTTGTACCATCTTAACCATAATGCAGTGGGAAGATCAGCATGCATTGAGAATGTTTCTTATTGGCTGTCCCTCAACAGGTATAAAACAACGTCAGCCGCCTTCGTAAAATTGATTGTTGCCGCTGGAACCCATGATTAAGGTGTTAAAACTGAAACGCGTCGGGGACGCACACCCGTGTTTGTGTCCTGGCTAAATAAAGGAATTGCTTGCAGTTGGGTGCATTTCGTGTTCTCTCTATGGGTATTGGAGTGTTTCTTTTCATAAATTGACGCCGTAGCCTAATGGCGCCTGCAAGTGCACCACCTCGAGAATATTGGTACTGTGCTGCCTGAAGAAAGATGGGTGGCTGGAGCCATCGCAGATGAACTACGTAGAGGGCCCGCATTGCCGTGAATAGATGGTGATTTTGGGACTGCAAGCTGGTGAAACGTTTAAGGACACAAATAAGGTGAACACACTTGGGTCTTGAAATGATGGACATAAAATGATTTACCATGTTTTGAAAGCGGCTGCATACCTGAATGTATAATTGAAAGGACTGTGTTGTACCATCTTAACCATAATGCAGTGGGAAGATCAGCATGCATTGAGAATGTTTCCTATTGGCTGTCCCTCAACAGGTATAAAACAACGTCAGCCGCTTTCAGTAAAATTAATTGTTGCCGCAGGAACCCATGATTAAGGTGTTAAAACCGAAACGTGTCGAGGAGGCACACCTGTGTTTGTGTCCTGGCTAAATAAAGGAATTGCTTGCAGTTGGGTGCATTTCCTGTTCTCTCTATGGGTATTGGAGAGTTTCTTTTCATAAATTGACGCCGTAGCCCAACGACGCCTGCAAGTGCACCACCTCGAGAATATTGGTACTGTACTGCCTGAAGAAAGATGGGTGGCTGGAGCCATCACAGATGAACTGCGTAGAGGGCCCGCATTGCCGTGAATACATGGTGATTTTGGGACTGCAAGCTGGTGAAACTTTTAAGGACACAAATAAGGTGAACCCACTTGGGTCTTGAAATGATGGACATAAAATGATTTATCATGTTTTGAAAGCGGCTGCATACCTGAATGTATAATAGAAAGGACTGTGTTGTACCATCTTAACCATAATGCAGTGGGAAAATCAGCATGCATTGAGAATGTTTTCTATTGGCTGTCCCTCAACAGGTATAAAACAAGGTCAGCCGCTTTCGTAAAATTGATTGTTGCCGCTGGAACCATGATTAAGGTGTTAAAAATGAAACGCGTCGGGGAGGCACACCCGTGTTTGTGTCCTGGCTAAATAAAGGAATTGCTTGCAGTTAGGTGCATTTCGTGTTCTCTCTATGGGTATTGGAGAGTTTCTTTTCATAAATTGAAGCCGTAGCCCAACGGCGCCTGCAAGTGCACCACCTCGAGAATATTGGTACCGTGCTGCCTGAAGAAAGATGGGTGGCTGGAGCCATCGCAGATGAACTGCGTAGAGGGCCTGCATTGCCGTGAATACATGGTGATTTTGGGACTGCAAGCTGGTGAAACTTTTAAGGACACAAATAAGGTGAACCCACTTGGTCTTGAAATGATGAACATAAAATGATTTATCATGTTTTGAAAGCGGCTGCATACCTGAATGTATAATTGAAAGGACTATGTTGTACCATCTTAACCATAATGCAGTGGGAAGATCAGCATGCATTGAGAATGTTTCCTATTGGCTGTCCCTCAACAGGTATAAAACAAAGTCAGCCACTTTCGTAAAATTAATTGTTGCCGCTGGAACCCATGATTAAGGTGTTAAAACTGAAACGCGTCGGGGAGGCACACCCGTGTTTGTGTCCTGGCTAAATAAAGGAATTGCTTGCAGTTGGGTGCATTTCGTGTTCTCTCTATGGGTATTGGAGAGTTTCTTTTCATAAATTGACGCCGTAGCCCAACGGCGCCTGCAAGTGCACCACCTCGAGAATATTGGTACCGTGCTGCCTGAAGAAAGATGGGTGGCTGGAGCCATCTCAGATGATCTGCGTAGAGGGCCCGCATTGACGTGAATACATGGTGATTTTGGGACTGCAAGCTGGTGAAACTTTTAAGGACACAAATAAGGTGAACCCACTTGGGTCTTGAAATGATGGACATAAAATGATTTATCATGTTTTGAAAGCGGCTGCATACCTGAATGTATAATTGAAAGGACTGTGTTGTACCATCTTAACCATAATGCAGTGGGAAGATCAGCATGCATTGAGAATGTTTCCTATTGGCTGTCCCTCAACAGGTATAAAACAACGTCAGCCACTTTCGTAAAATTGATTGTTGCCGCTGGAACCCATGATTAAGGTGGTAAAACTGAAACGCGTCGGGGAGGCACACCCGTGTTTGTGTCCTGGCTAAATAAAGGAATTGCTTGCAGTTGGGTGCATTTCGTGTTCTCTCTATGGGTACCGGAGAGTTTCTTTTCATAAATTGACGCTGTAGCCCAACAGCGCCTGCAAGTGCACCACCTCGAGAATATTGGTACCGTGCTGCCTAAAGAAAGAAGGGTGGCTGGAGCCATTGCAGATGAACTGCGTAGAGGGCCCGCATTGCCGTGAATACATGGTGATTTTGGGACTGCAAGCTGGTGAAACATTTAAGGACAAAAATAAGGTGAACCCACTTGGGTCTTGAAATGATGGACATAAAATGATTTATCATGTTTTGAAAGCGGCTGCATACCTGAATGTATAATTGAAAGGACTGTGTTGTACCATCTTAACCATAATACAGTGGAAAGATCAGCATGCATTGAGAATGTTTCCTATTGGCTGTCCCTCAACAGGTATAAAACAACATCAGCCACTTTCAGTAAAATTATTTGTTGCCGCTGGAACCCATGATTAAAGTGTTAAAACTGAAACGCTTCGGGAGGCACACCCGTGTTTGTGTCCTGGCTAAATAAAGGAATTGCTTGCAGTTGGGTGCATTTCGTGTTCTCTCTATAGGTATTGGAGAGTTTCTTTTCATAAATTGACGCCGTAGCCCAATGGCGCCTGCAAGTGCACCACCTCGAGAATATTGGTACCGTGCTGCCTGAAGAAAGATGGGTGGCTGGAGCCATCGCAGATGAACTGCGTAGAGGGCCCGCATTGCCGTGAATACATGATGATTTTGGGACTGCAAGCTCGTGAAACTTTTAAGGACACAAATAAGGTGAACCCACTTGGGTCTTGAAATGATGGACATAAAATGATTTATCATGTTTTGAAAGCGGCTGCATACCTGAATGTATAATTGAAAGGACTGTGTTGTACCATCTTCACCATAATGCAGTGGGAAGATCAGCATGCATTGAGAATGTTTCCTATTGGCTGTCCCTCAACAGCTATAAAACAACGTCAGCCACTTTCGTAAAATTGATTGTTGCCGCTGGAACCCATGATTAAGATGTTAAAACTGAAACGCGTCGGGAAGGCACACCCGTGTTTGTGTCCTGGCTAAATAAAGGAATTGCTTGCAGTTGGGTGCATTTCGTGTTCTCTCAATGGGTATTGGAGAGTTTCTTTTCATAAATTGACGCAGTAGCCCAACGGCGCCTGCAAGTGCACCACCTCGAGAATATTGGTACCGTGCTGCCTGAAGAAAGATGGGTGGCTGGAGCCATCGCAGATGAACTGCGTAGAGGGCCCGCATTGCCGTGAATACATGGTGATTTTGGGACTGCAAGCTGGTGAAACGTTTAAGGACACAAATAAGGTGAACACACTTGGGTCTTGAAATGATGGACATAAAATGATTTATCATGTTTTGAAAGCGGCTGCATACCTGAATGTATAATTGAAAGGACTGTTTTGTACCATCTTAACCATAATGCAGAGGGAAGATCAGCATGCATTGAGAATGTTTCCTATTGGCTGTCCCTCAACAGGTATAAAACAACGTCAGCCGCTTTCAGTAAAATTCATTGTTGCCGCTGGAACCCATGATTAAGGTGTTAAAACGGAAACGCGTCGGGGAGGCACACCCGTGTTTGTGTCCTGGCTAAATAAAGGAATTGCTTGCAGTTGGGTGCATTTCGTGTTCTCTCTATGGGTATTGGAGAGTTTCTTTTCATAAATTGACGCCGTAGCCCAATGGCGCCTGCAAGTGCACCACCTCGAGAATATTGGTACCGTGCTGCCTGAAGAAAGATGGGTGGCTGGAGCCATCGCAGATGAACTGCGTAGAGGGCCCGCATTGCCTTGAATACATGGTGATTTTGGGACTGCAAGCTGGTGAAACTTTTAAGGACACAAACAAGGTGAACCCACTTGGGTCTTGAAATGATGGACATAAAATGATTTATCATATTTTGAAAGCGGCTGCATACCTGAATGTATAATTGAAAGGACTGTGTTGTACCATGTTAACCATAATGCAGTGGGAAGATCAGCATGCATTGAGAATGTTTCCTATTGGCTGTCCCTCAACAGGTATAAAACAACGTCAGCCGCTTTCGTAAAAAAGATTGTTGCCGCTGGAACCCATGATTAAGGTGTTAAAACTGAAACGCGTCGGGGAGGCACACCCGTGTTTGTGTCCTGGCTAAATAAAGGAATTGTTTGCAGTTGGGTGCATTTCGTGTTCTCTCTATGGGTATTGGAGAGTTTCTTTTCATAAATTGATGCCGTAGCCCAACGGCGCCTGCAAGTGCACCACCTCGAGAATATTGGTACTGTGCTGCCTGAAGAAAGATGGGTGGCTGGAGCCATCGCAGATGAACTGCGTAGAGGGCCCGCATTGCCGTGAATACATGGTGATTTTGGGACTGCAAGCTGGTGAAACGTTTAAGGACACAAATAAGGTGAACCCACTTGGGTCTTGAAATGATGGACATAAAATGATTTATCATGTTTTGAAAGCGGCTGCATACCTGAATGTATAATTGAAAGGACTGTGTTGTACCATCTTAACCATAATGCAGTGGGAAGATCAGCATGCATTGAGAATGTTTCCTATTGGCTGTCCCTCAACAGGTATAAAACAACGTCAGCCGCTTTCGTAAAATTAATTGTTGCCGCTGGAACCCATGATTAAGGTGTTAAAACTGAAACGTGTCGGGGAGGCACACCTGTGTTTGTGTCCTGGCTAAATAAAGGAATTGCTTGCAGTTGGGTGCATTTCGTGTTCTCTCTATGGGTATTGGAGAGTTTCTTTTCATAAATTGACGCCGTAGCCCAACGACGCCTGCAAGTGCACCACCTCAAGAATATTGGTACCGTGCTGCCTGAAGAAAGATGGGTGGCTGGAGCCATCGCAGATGAACTGCGTAGAGGGCCCGCATTGCCGTGAATACATGGTGATTTTGGGACTGCAAGCTGGTGAAACTTTTAAGGACACAAATAAGGTGAACCCACTTGGGTCTTGAAATGATGGACATAAAATGATTTATCATGTTTTGAAAGCGGCTGCATACCTGAATGTATAATTGAAAAGACTGTGTTGTACCATCTTAACCATAATGCAGTGGGAAGATCAGCATGCATTGAGAATGTTTCCTATTGGTTGTCCCTCAACAGGTATAAAACAACGCCAGCCGCTTTCGTAAAATTGATTGTTGTCGCTGAAACCCATGATTAAGGTGTTAAAACTGAAACGCGTCGGGGAGGCACACCCTTGTTTGTGTCCTGGCTAAATAAAGGAATTGCTTGCAGTTGGGTGCATTTAGTGTTCTCTCTATGGGTATTGGAGAGTTTCTTTTCATAAATTGACGCCGTAGCCCAACGGCTCCTGCAATTGCACCACCTCGAGAATATTGGTACCGTGCTGCCTGAAGAAAGAAGGCTGGCTGGAGCCATCGCAGATGAACTGCGAAGAGGGCCCGCATTGCCGTGAATACATGGTGATTTTGGGACTGCAAGCTGGTGAAACTTTTAAGGACAAAAATAAGGTGAACCCACTTGGGTCTTGAAATGATGGACATAAAATGATTTATCATGTTTTGAAAGCGGCTGCATACCTGAATGTATAATTGAAAGGACTGTGTTGTACCATCTTAACCATAATGCAGTGGGAAGATCAGCATGCATTGAGAATGTTTCCTATTGGCTGTCCCTCAACAGTATAAAACAACGTCAGCATTTTTCGTAAAATGGATTGTTGCCGCTGGAACCCATGATTAAGGTGTTAAAACTGAAACGCGTCGGGAGGCACACCCTTGTTTGTGTCCTGGCTAAATAAAGGAATTGCTTGCAGTTGGGTGCATTTCGTGCTCTCTATGGGTATTGGAGAGTTTCTTTTCGTAAATTGACGCCGTAGCCCAACGGCGCCTGCAAGTGCACCACCTCGAGAATATAGGTACCGTGCTGCCTGAAGAAAGATGGGTGGCTGAAGCCATCGCAGATGAACTGCGTAGAGGACCCGCATTGCCGTGAATACATGGTGATTTTGGGATGCAAGCTGGTGAAACTTTTAAGGACACAAATAAGGTGAACCCACTTGGGTCTTGAAATGATGGACATAAAATGATTTATCATGTTTTTAAAGCGGCTGCATACCTGAATGTATAATTGAAAGGACTGTGTTGTACCATCTTAACCATAATTAAGTGGGAAGATCAGCATGCATTGAGAATGTTTCCTATTGGCTGTCCCTCAACAGGTATAAAACAACGTCAGCCGCTTTCGTAAAATTGATTGTTGCCGCTGGAACACATGATTAAGGTGTTAAAACTGAAACGCGTCGAGGAGGCACACCCGTGTTTGTGTCCTGGCTAAATAAAGGAATTGCTTGCAGTTGGGTGCATTTCGTGTTCTCTCTATGGGTATTGGAGAGTTTCTTTTCATAAATTGACGCCGTAGCCCAACGGCGCCTGCAAGTGCACCACCTCGAGAATATTGGTACCGTGCTGCCTGAAGAAAGATGGGTGGCTGGAGCCATCGTAGATGAACTGCGTAGAGGGCCTGCATTGCCGTGAATACATGGTGATTTTGGGACTGCAAGCTGCTGAAACTTTTAAGGACAAAAATAAGGTGAACCCACTTGGGTCTTGAAATGATGGACATAAAATGATTTATCATGTTTTGAAAGCGGCTGCATACCTGAATGTATAATTGAAAGGACTGTGTTGTACCATCTTAACCATAATACAGTGGGAAGATCAGCATGCATTGAGAATGTTTCCTATTGGCTGTCCCTCAACAGGTATAAAACAACATCAGCCACTTTCGTAAAATTATTTGTTGCCGCTGGAACCCATGATTAAAGTGTTAAAACTGAAACGCTTCGGGGAGGCACACCCGTGTTTGTGTCCTGGCTAAATAAAGGAATTGCTTGCAGTTGGGTGCATTTCATGTTCTCTCTATAGGTATTGGAGAGTTTCTTTTCATAAATTGACGCCGTAGCCCCATGGCGCCTGCAAGTGCACCACCTCGAGAATATTGGTACCGTGCTGCCTGAAGAAAGATGGGTGGCTGGAGCCATCGCAGATGAACTGCGTAGAGGGCCCGCATTGCCGTGAATACATGATGATTTTGGGACTGCAAGCTCGTGAAACTTTTAAGGACACAAATAAGGTGAACCCACTTGGGTCTTGAAATGATGGACATAAAATGATTTATCATGTTTTGAAAGCGGCTGCATACCTGAATATATAATTGAAAGGACTGTGTTGTACCATCTTAACCATAATGCAGTGGGAAGATCAGCATGCATTGAGAATGTTTCCTATTGGCTGTCCCTCAACAGCTATAAAACAACGTCAGCCACTTTCGTAAAATTGATTGTTGCCGCTGGAACCCATGATTAAGATGTTAAAACTGAAACGCGTCGGGAAGGCACACCCGTGTTTGTGTCCTGGCTAAATAAAGGAATTGCTTGCAGTTGGGTGCATTTCGTGTTCTCTCTATGGGTATTGGAGAGTTTCTTTTCATAAATTGACTCCGTAGACCAACGGCGCCTGCAAGTGCACCACCTCGAGAATATTGGTACTGTGCTGCCTGAAGAAAGATGGGTGGCTGGAGCCATCGCAGATGAACTGCGTAGAGGGCCCGCATTGCCGTGAATACATGGTGATTTTGGGACTGCAAGCTGGTGAAACGTTTAAGGACACAAATAAGGTGAACACACTTGGGTCTTGAAATGATGGACATAAAATGATTTATCATGTTTTGAAAGCGGCTGCATACCTGAATGTATAATTAAAAGGACTGTGTTGTACCATCTTAACCATAATGCAGTGGGAAGATCAGCATGCATTGAGAATGTTTCCTATTGGCTGTCCCTCAACAGGTATAAAACAACGTCAGCCACTTTCGTAAAATTGATTGTTGCTGCTGGAACCCATGATTAAGGTGGTAAAACTGAAACGCGTCGGGGAGGCACACCTGTGTTTGTGTCCTGGCTAAATAAAGGAATTGCTTGCAGTTGGGTGCATTTCGTGTTCTCTCTATGGGTACCGTAGAGTTTCTTTTCATAAATTGACGCTGTAGCCCAACAGCGCCTGCAAGTGCACCACCTCGAGAATATTGGTACCGTGCTGCCTAAAGAAAGAAAGGTGGCTGGAGCCATCGCAGATGAACTGCGTAGAGGGCCCGCATTGCCGTGAATACATGGTGATTTTGGGACTGCAAGCTGGTGAAACTTTTAAGGACAAAAATAAGGTGAACCCACTTGGGTCTTGAAATGATGGACATAAAATGATTTATCATGTTTTGAAAGCGGCTGCATACCTGAATGTATAATTGAAAGGACTGTGTTGTACCATCTTAACCATAATACAGTGGGAAGATCAGCATGCATTGAGAATGTTTCCTATTGGCTGTCCCTCAACAGGTATAAAACAACATCAGCCACTTTCGTAAAATTATTTGTTGCCGCTGGTACCCATGATTAAAGTGTTAAAATTGAAACGCTTCGGGGAGGCACACCCGTGTTTGTGTCCTGGCTAAATAAAGGAATTGCTTGCAGTTGGGTGCATTTCGTGTTCTCTCTATAGGTATTGGAGAGTTTCTTTTCATAAATTGACGCCGTAGCCCAATGGCGCCTGCAAGTGCACCACCTCGAGAATATTGGTACCGTGCTGCCTGAAGAAAGATGGGTGGCTGGAGCCATCGCAGATGAACTGCGTAGAGGGCCCGCATTGCCGTGAATACATGATGATTTTGGGACTGCAAGCTCGTGAAACTTTTAAGGACACAAATAAGGTGAACCCACTTGGGTCTTGAAATGATGGACATAAAATGATTTATCATGTTTTGAAAGCGGCTGCATACCTGAATGTATAATTGAAAGGACTGTGTTGTACCATCTTAACCATAATGCAGTGGGAAGATCAGCATGCATTGAGAATGTTTCCTATTGGCTGTCCCTCAACAGCTATAAAACAACGTCAGCCACTTTCGTAAAATTGATTGTTGCCGCTGGAACCCATGATTAAGATGTTAAAACTGAAACGCGTCGGGAAGGCACACCCGTGTTTGTGTCCTGGCTAAATAAAGGAATTGCTTGCAGTTGGGTGCATTTCGTGTTCTCTCTATGGGTATTGAAGAGTTTCTTTTCATAAATTGACTCAGTAGACCAACGGCGCCTGCAAGTGCACCACCTCGAGAATATTGGTACTGTGCTGACTGAAGAAAGATGGGTGGCTGGAGCCATCGCAGATGAACTGCGTAGAGGGCCCGCATTGCCGTGAATACATGGTGATTTTGGGACTGCAAGCTGGTGAAACGTTTAAGGACACAAATAAGGTGAACACACTTGGGTCTTGAAATGATGGACATAAAATGATTTATCATGTTTTGAAAGCGGCTGCATACCTGAATGTATAATTAAAAGGACTGTGTTGTACCATCTTAACCATAATGCAGTGGGAAGATCAGCATGCATTGAGAATGTTTCCTATTGGCTGTCCCTCAACAGGTATAAAACAACGTCAGCCACTTTCGTAAAATTGATTGTTGCTGCTGGAACCCATGATTAAGGTGGTAAAACTGAAACGCGTCGGGGAGGCACACCTGTGTTTGTGTCCTGGCTAAATAAAGGAATTGCTTGCAGTTGGGTGCATTTCGTGTTCTCTCTATGGGTATTGGAGAGTTTCTTTTCATAAATTGACGCTCGTAGCCCAACGGGCGCCTGCAAGTGCACCACCTCGAGAATATTGGTACCGTGCTGCCTGAAGAAAGATGGGTGGCTGGAGCCATCGCAGATGAACTGCGTAGAGGGACCGCATTGCCGTGAATACATGGTGATTTTGGGACTGCAAGCTGGTGAAACGTTTAAGGACACAAATAAGTTGAACCCACTTGGGTCTTGAAATGATGGACATAAAATGATTTATCATGTTTTGAAAGCGGCTGCATACCTGAATGTATAATTGAAAGGACTGTGTTGTACCATCTTAACCATAATGCAGTGGGAAGATCAGCATGCATTGAGAATGTTTCTTATTGGCTGTCCCTCAACAGGTATAAAACAACGTCAGCCGCCTTCGTAAAATTGATTGTTGCCGCTGGAACCCATGATTAAGGTGTTAAAACTGAAACGCGTCGGGGACGCACACCCGTGTTTGTGTCCTGGCTAAATAAAGGAATTGCTTGCAGTTGGGTGCATTTCGTGTTCTCTCTATGGGTATTGGAGTGTTTCTTTTCATAAATTGACGCCGTAGCCCAATGGCGCCTGCAAGTGCACCACCTCGAGAATATTGGTACTGTGCTGCCTGAAGAAAGATGGGTGGCTGGAGCCATCGCAGATGAACTGCGTAGAGGGCCCGCATTGCCGTGAATAGATGGTGATTTTGGGACTGCAAGCTGGTGAAACGTTTAAGGACACAAATAAGGTGAACACACTTGGGTCTTGAAATGATGGACATAAAATGATTTACCATGTTTTGAAAGCGGCTGCATACCTGAATGTATAATTGAAAGGACTGTGTTGTACCATCTTAACCATAATGCAGTGGGAAGATCAGCATGCATTGAGAATGTTTCCTATTGGCTGTCCCTCAACAGGTATAAAACAACGTCAGCCGCTTTCGTAAAATTAATTGTTGCCGCAGTAACCCATGATTAAGGTGTTAAAACCGAAACGTGTCGAGGAGGCACACCTGTGTTTGTGTCCTGGCTAAATAAAGGAATTGCTTGCAGTTGGGTGCATTTCCTGTTCTCTCTATGGGTATTGGAGAGTTTCTTTTCATAAATTGACGCCGTAGCCCAACGACGCCTGCAAGTGCACCACCTCGAGAATATTGGTACTGTACTGCCTGAAGAAAGATGGGTGGCTGGAGCCATCACAGATGAACTGCGTAGAGGGCCCGCATTGCCGTGAATACATGGTGATTTTGGGACTGCAAGCTGGTGAAACTTTTAAGGACACAAATAAGGTGAACCCACTTGGGTCTTGAAATGATGGACATAAAATGATTTATCATGTTTTGAAAGCGGCTGCATACCTGAATGTATAATAGAAAGGACTGTGTTGTACCATCTTAACCATAATGCAGTGGGAAAATCAGCATGCATTGAGAATGTTTTCTATTGGCTGTCCCTCAACAGGTATAAAACAAGGTCAGCCGCTTTCGTAAAATTGATTGTTGCCGCTGGAACCATGATTAAGGTGTTAAAAATGAAACGCGTCGGGGAGGCACACCCGTGTTTGTGTCCTGGCTAAATAAAGGAATTGCTTGCAGTTAGGTGCATTTTGTGTTCTCTCTATGGGTATTGGAGAGTTTCTTTTCATAAATTGAAGCCGTAGCCCAACGGCGCCTGCAAGTGCACCACCTCGAGAATATTGGTACCGTGCTGCCTGAAGAAAGATGGGTGGCTGGAGCCATCGCAGATGAACTGCATAGAGGGCCTGCATTGCCGTGAATACATGGTGATTTTGGGACTGCAAGCTGGTGAAACTTTTAAGGACACAAATAAGGTGAACCCACTTGGTCTTGAAATGATGAACATAAAATGATTTATCATGTTTTGAAAGCGGCTGCATACCTGAATGTATAATTGAAAGGACTATGTTGTACCATCTTAACCATAATGCAGTGGGAAGATCAGCATGCATTGAGAATGTTTCCTATTGGCTGTCCCTCAACAGGTATAAAACAAAGTCAGCCACTTTCATAAAATTGATTGTTGCCGCTGGAACCCATGATTAAGGTGTTAAAACTGAAACGCGTCGGGGAGGCACACCCGTGTTTGTGTCCTGGATAAATAAAGGAATTGCTTGCAGTTGGGTGCATTTCGTGTTCTCTCTATGGGTATTGGAGAGTTTCTTTTCATAAATTGACGCCGTAGCCCAACGGCGCCTGCAAGTGCACCACCTCGAGAATATTGGTACCGTGCTGCCTGAAGAAAGATGGGTGGCTGGAGCCATCTCAGATGATCTGCGTAGAGGGCCCGCATTGACGTGAATACATGGTGATTTTGGGACTGCAAGCTGGTGAAACTTTTAAGGACACAAATAAGGTGAACCCACTTGGGTCTTGAAATGATGGACATAAAATGATTTATCATGTTTTGAAAGCGGCTGCATACCTGAATGTATAATTGAAAGGACTGTGTTGTACCATCTTAACCATAATGCAGTGGGAAGATCAGCATGCATTGAGAATGTTTCCTATTGGCTGTCCCTCAACAGGTATAAAACAACGTCAGCCACTTTCGTAAAATTGATTGTTGCCGCTGGAACCCATGATTAAGGTGGTAAAACTGAAACGCGTCGGGGAGGCACACCCGTGTTTGTGTCCTGGCTAAATAAAGGAATTGCTTGCAGTTGGGTGCATTTCGTGTTCTCTCTATGGGTACCGGAGAGTTTCTTTTCATAAATTGACGCTGTAGCCCAACAGCGCCTGCAAGTGCACCACCTCGAGAATATTGGTACCGTGCTGCCTGAAGAAAGATGGGTGGCTGGAGCCATCTCAGATGATCTGCGTAGAGGGCCCGCATTGACGTGAATACATGGTGATTTTGGGACTGCAAGCTGGTGAAACTTTTAAGGACACAAATAAGGTGAACCCACTTGGGTCTTGAAATGATGGACATAAAATGATTTATCATGTTTTGAAAGCGGCTGCATACCTGAATGTATAATTGAAAGGACTGTGTTGTACCATCTTAACCATAATGCAGTGGGAAGATCAGCATGCATTGAGAATGTTTCCTATTGGCTGTCCCTCAACAGGTATAAAACAACGTCAGCCACTTTCGTAAAATTGATTGTTGCCGCTGGAACCCATGATTAAGGTGGTAAAACTGAAACGCGTCGGGGAGGCACACCCGTGTTTGTGTCCTGGCTTAATAAAGGAATTGCTTGCAGTTGGGTGCATTTCGTGTTCTCTCTATGGGTACCGGAGAGTTTCTTTTCATAAATTGACGCTGTAGCCCAACAGCGCCTGCAAGTGCACCACCTCGAGAATATTGGTACCGTGCTGCCTAAAGAAAGAAGGGTGGCTGGAGCCATTGCAGATGAACTGCGTAGAGGGCCCGCATTGCCGTGAATACATGGTGATTTTGGGACTGCAAGCTGGTGAAACATTTAAGGACAAAAATAAGGTGAACCCACTTGGGTCTTGAAATGATGGACATAAAATGATTTATCATGTTTTGAAAGCGGCTGCATACCTGAATGTATAATTGAAAGGACTGTGTTGTACCATCTTAACCATAATACAGTGGAAAGATCAGCATGCATTGAGAATGTTTCCTATTGGCTGTCCCTCAACAGGTATAAAACAACATCAGCCACTTTCGTAAAATTATTTGTTGCCGCTGGAACCCATGATTAAAGTGTTAAAACTGAAACGCTTCGGGGAGGCACACCCGTGTTTGTGTCCTGGCTAAATAAAGGAATTGCTTGCAGTTGGGTGCATTTCGTGTTCTCTCTATAGGTATTGGAGAGTTTCTTTTCATAAATTGACGCCGTAGCCCAATGGCGCCTGCAAGTGCACCACCTTGAGAATATTGGTACCGTGCTGCCTGAAGAAAGATGGGTGGCAGGAGCCATCGCAGATGAACTGCGTAGAGGGCCCGCATTGCCGTGAATACATGATGATTTTGGGACTGCAAGCTCGTGAAACTTTTAAGGACACAAATAAGGTGAACCCACTTGGGTCTTGAAATGATGGACATAAAATGATTTATCATGTTTTGAAAGCGGCTGCATACCTGAATGTATAATTGAAAGGACTGTGTTGTACCATCTTCACCATAATGCAGTGGGAAGATCAGCATGCATTGAGAATGTTTCCTATTGGCTGTCCCTCAACAGCTATAAAACAACGTCAGCCACTTTCGTAAAATTGATTGTTGCCGCTGGAACCCATGATTAAGATGTTAAAACTGAAACGCGTCGGGAAGGCACACCCGTGTTTGTGTCCTGGCTAAATAAAGGAATTGCTTGCAGTTGGGTGCATTTCGTGTTCTCTCTATGGGTATTGGAGAGTTTCTTTTCATAAATTGACGCAGTAGCCCAACGGCGCCTGCAAGTGCACCACCTCGAGAATATTGGTACCGTGCTGCCTGAAGAAAGATGGGTGGCTGGAGCCATCGCAGATGAACTGCGTAGAGGGCCCGCATTTCCGTGAATACATGGTGATTTTGGGACTGCAAGCTGGTGAAACGTTTAAGGACACAAATAAGGTGAACACACTTGGGTCTTGAAATGATGGACATAAAATGATTTATCATGTTTTGAAAGCGGCTGCATACCTGAATGTATAATTGAAAGGACTGTTTTGTACCATCTTAACCATAATGCAGAGGGAAGATCAGCATGCATTGAGAATGTTTCCTATTGGCTGTCCCTCAACAGGTATAAAACAACGTCAGCCGCTTTCGTAAAATTCATTGTTGCCGCTGGAACCCATGATTAAGGTGTTAAAACGGAAACGCGTCGGGGAGGCACACCCGTGTTTGTGTCTTGGCTAAATAAAGGAATTGCTTGCAGTTGGGTGCATTTCGTGTTCTCTCTATGGGTATTGGAGAGTTTCTTTTCATAAATTGACGCCGTAGCCCAATGGCGCCTGCAAGTGCACCACCTCGAGAATATTGGTACCGTGCTGCCTGAAGAAAGATGGGTGGCTGGAGCCATCGCAGATGAACTGCGTAGAGGGCCCGCATTGCCGTGAATACATGGTGATTTTGGGACTGCAAGCTGGTGAAACTTTTAAGGACACAAACAAGGTGAACCCACTTGGGTCTTGAAATGATGGACATAAAATGATTTATCATATTTTGAAAGCGGCTGCATACCTGAATGTATAATTGAAAGGACTGTGTTGTACCATGTTAACCATAATGCAGTGGGAAGATCAGCATGCATTGAGAATGTTTCCTATTGGCTGTCCCTCAACAGGTATAAAACAACGTCAGCCGCTTTCGTAAAAAGATTGTTGCCGCTGGAACCCATGATTAAGGTGTTAAAACTGAAACTCGTCGGGGAGGCACACCCGTGTTTGTGTCCTGGCTAAATAAAGGAATTGTTTGCAGTTGGGTGCATTTCGTGTTCTCTCTATGGGTATTGGAGAGTTTCTTTTCATAAATTGATGCCGTAGCCCAACGGCGCCTGCAAGTGCACCACCTCGAGAATATTGGTACTGTGCTGCCTGAAGAAAGATGGGTGGCTGGAGCCATCGCAGATGAACTGCGTAGAGGGCCCGCATTGCCGTGAATACATGGTGATTTTGGGACTGCAAGCTGGTGAAACGTTTAAGGACACAAATAAGGTGAACCCACTTGGGTCTTGAAATGATGGACATAAAATGATTTATCATGTTTTGAAAGCGGCTGCATACCTGAATGTATAATTGAAAGGACTGTGTTGTACCATCTTAACCATAATGCAGTGGGAAGATCAGCATGCATTGAGAATGTTTCCTATTGGCTGTCCCTCAACAGGTATAAAACAACGTCAGCCGCTTTCGTAAAATTAATTGTTGCCGCTGGAACCCATGATTAAGGTGTTAAAACTGAAACGTGTCGGGGAGGCACACCTGTGTTTGTGTCCTGGCTAAATAAAGGAATTGCTTGCAGTTGGGTGCATTTCGTGTTCTCTCTATGGGTATTGGAGAGTTTCTTTTCATAAATTGACGCCGTAGCCCAACGACGCCTGCAAGTGCACCACCTCGAGAATATTGGTACTGTGCTGCCTGAAGAAAGATGGGTGGCTGGAGCCATCGCAGATGAACTGCGTAGAGGGCCCGCATTGCCGTGAATACATGGTGATTTTGGGACTGCAAGCTGGTGAAACTTTTAAAGAAACAAATAAGGTGAACCCACTTGGGTCTTGAAATGATGGACATAAAATGATTTATCATGTTTTGAAAGCGGCTGTATACCTGAATGTATAATTGAATGTACTGTGTTGTACCATCTTAACCATATTGCAGTGGGAAGATCAGCATGCATTGAGAATGTTTCCTATTGGCTGTCCCTCAACAGGTATAAAACAACGTCAGCCGCTTTCGTAAAATTCATTGTTGCCGCTGGAACCCATGATTAAGGTGTTAAAACGGAAACGCGTCGGGGAGGCACACCCGTGTTTGTGTCCTGGCTAAATAAAGGAATTGCTTGCAGTTGGGTGCATTTTGTGTTCTCTCTATGGGTATTGGAGAGTTTCTTTTCATAAATTGACGCCGTAGCCCAACGACGCCTGCAAGTGCACCACCTCAAGAATATTGGTACCGTGCTGCCTGAAGAAAGATGGGTGGCTGGAGCCATCGCAGATGAACTGCGTAGAGGGCCCGCATTGCCGTGAATACATGGTGATTTTGGGACTGCAAGCTGGTGAAACTTTTAAGGACACAAATAAGGTGAACCCACTTGGGTCTTGAAATGATGGACATAAAATGATTTATCATGTTTTGAAAGCGGCTGCATACCTGAATGTATAATTGAAAAGACTGTGTTGTACCATCTTAACCATAATGCAGTGGGAAGATCAGCATGCATTGAGAATGTTTCCTATTGGTTGTCCCTCAACAGGTATAAAACAACGCCAGCCGCTTTCGTAAAATTGATTGTTGTCGCTGAAACCCATGATTAAGGTGTTAAAACTGAAACGCGTCGGGGAGGCACACCCTTGTTTGTGTCCTGGCTAAATAAAGGAATTGCTTGCAGTTGGGTGCATTTCGTGTTCTCTCTATGGGTATTGGAGAGTTTCTTTTCATAAATTGACGCCGTAGCCCAACGGCTCCTGCAATTGCACCACCTCGAGAATATTGGTACCGTGCTGCCTGAAGAAAGAAGGCTGGCTGGAGCCATCGCAGATGAACTGCGTAGAGGGCCCGCATTGCCGTGAATACATGGTGATTTTGGGACTGCAAGCTGGTGAAACTTTTAAGGACAAAAATAAGGTGAACCCACTTGGGTCTTGAAATGATGGACATAAAATGATTTATCATGTTTTGAAAGCGGCTGCATACCTGAATGTATAATTGAAAGGACTGTGTTGTACCATCTTAACCATAATGCAGTGGGAAGATCAGCATGCATTGAGAATGTTTCCTATTGGCTGTCCCTCAACAGGTATAAAACAACGTCAGCATTTTTCGTAAAATGGATTGTTGCCGCTGGAACCCATGATTAAGGTGTTAAAACTGAAACGCGTCGGGGAGGCACACCCTTGTTTGTGTCCTGGCTAAATAAAGGAATTGCTTGCAGTTGGGTGCATTTCGTGCTCTCTATGGGTATTGGAGAGTTTCTTTTCGTAAATTGACGCCGTAGCCCAACGGCGCCTGCAAGTGCACCACCTCGAGAATATAGGTACCGTGCTGCCTGAAGAAAGATGGGTGGCTGAAGCCATCGCAGATGAACTGCGTAGAGGACCCGCATTGCCGTGAATACATGGTGATTTTGGGATGCAAGCTGGTGAAACTTTTAAGGACACAAATAAGGTGAACCCACTTGGGTCTTGAAATGATGGACATAAAATGATTTATCATGTTTTTAAAGCGGCTGCATACCTGAATGTATAATTGAAAGGACTGTGTTGTACCATCTTAACCATAATTAAGTGGGAAGATCAGCATGCATTGAGAATGTTTCCTATTGGCTGTCCCTCAACAGGTATAAAACAACGTCAGCCGCTTTCGTAAAATTGATTGTTGCCGCTGGAACACATGATTAAGGTGTAAAAACTGAAACGCGTCGGGGAGGCACACCCGTGTTTGTGTCCTGGCTAAATAAAGGAATTGCTTGCAGTTGGGTGTACTTCGTGTTCTCTCTATGGGTATTGGAGAGTTTCTTTTCATAAATTGACGCTGTAGCCCAACGGCGCCTGCAAGTGCGCCACCTCGAGAATATTGGTACCGTGCTGCCTGAAGAAAAATGGGTGGCTGGAGCCATCGCAGATGAACTGCGTAGAGGGCCCGCATTGCCGTGAATACATGGTGATTTTGGGACTGCAAGCTGGTGAAACTTTTAAGGACACAAATAAGGGGAACCCACTTGGGTCTTGAAATGATGAACATAAAATGATTTATCATGTTTTGAAAGCGGCTGCATACCTGAATGTATAATTGAAAGGACTATGTTGTACCATCTTAACCATAATGCAGTGGGAAGATCAGCATGCATTGAGAATGTTTCCTATTGGCTGTCCCTCAACAGGTATAAAACAACGTCAGCCACTTTCGTAAAATTGATTGTTGCCGCTGGAACCCATGATTAAGGTGTTAAAACTGAAACGCGTCGGGGAGGCACACGCGTGTTTGTGTCCTGGCTAAATAAAGGAATTGCTTGCAGTTGGGTGCATTTCGTGTTCTCTCTATGGGTATTGGAGAGTTTCTTTTCATAAATTGACGCCGTAGCCCAATGGCGCCTGCAAGTGCACCACCTCGAGAATATTGGTACTGTGCTGCCTGAAGAAAGATGGGTGGCTGGAGCCATCGCAGATGATCTGCGTAGAGGGCCCGCATTGCCGTGAATACATGGTGATTTTGGGACTGCAAGCTGGTGAAACTTTTAAGGACACAAATAAGGTGAACCCACTTGGGTCTTGAAATGATGGACATAAAATGATTTATCATGTTTTGAAAGCGGCTGCATACCTGAATGTATAATTGAAAGGACTGTGTTGTACCATCTTAACCATAATGCAGTGGGAAGATCAGCATGCATTGAGAATGTTTCCTATTGGCTGTCCCTCAACAGGTATAAAACAACATCAGCCACTTTCGTAAAATTGATTGTTGCCACTGGAACCCATGATTAAGGTGGTAAAACTGAAACGCGTCGGGGAGGCACACCCGTGTTTGTGTCCTGGCTAAATAAAGGAATTGCTTGCAGTTGGGTGCATTTCGTGTTCTCGCTATGGGTATTGGAGAGTTTCTTTTCATAAATTGACGCCGTAGCCCAACGGCGCCTGCAAGTGCACCACCTCGAGAATATTGGTACTGTGCTGCCTGAAGAAAGATGGGTGGCTGGAGCCATCGCAGATGAACTGCGTAGAGGGCCCGCATTGCCGTGAATACATGGTGATTTTGGGACTGCAAGCTGGTGAAACTTTTAAGGACACAAATAAGGTGAACCCACTTGGGTCTTGAAATGATGGATATAAAATGATTTATCATGTTTTGAAAGCGGCTGCATACCTGAATGTATAATTGAAAGGACTGTGTTGTACCATCTTAACCATAATGCAGTGGGAAGATCAGCATGCATTGAGAATGTTTCCTATTGGCTGTCCCTCAACAGGTATAAAACAACGTCAGCCGCTTTCGTAAAATTGATTATTGCCACTGGAACCCATGATTAAGGTGTTAAAACTGAAATGCGTCGGGGAGGCACACCCGTGTTTGTGTCCTGGCTAAATAAAGGAATTGCTTGCAGTTGTGTGCATTTCCTGTTCTCTCTATGGGTATTGGAGAGTTTCTTTTCATATATATATATATATATATATATATATATATATATATATATATATATATATATATATGTGTGTGTATATATGTATATATGTATATGTATATATTATCTACTGGCGTTATAGTTAGGACCTAGTTTCCATTGGAAAAGCGTTTTTTCTAACTTCGGCGCCGGTTGACGAATCTTCGCGAAATTTTCAAAACTTGTGGCCCGCTTCGGCCAGCTCCTATCCAGAAAGTTTCGGGGTGATTCGCCAAGCGGGGGCCGAGAAAAATGGGGGTCCCAAAACGTGTTTTCTCCATGTTATTTTCCATAGGAAACTTTAGACACGGCTACAGCTCGAACTGCTGAACGGAATTACACCAAATTTGGCAAAAGGTAGTGCTTGGTTCAGAAAGCGCCCTTTTTTAAAATGGTGTAAATCCGTTAAGTAGTTGCTGAGAAAATCAAAAAATAAAAGTTTCGATATTTAGAGGCACGGAGGATCCGTGCACCCTCCCGACCACGAGCTTTATTCTAATTGGCTGTCAACACTCCAAACTAGGAAGTGTTGGCAGCCATCTTGTGACTCGGTAGAACCGAGTCACAAGAAAAGAGAAAAAGAAACACGAAAAACAAGAAAAGGGGGCAGGGTAGAAACACAATGACCCACTAGGCCTGCTCAGAGGGGTCCCACAAGGACGGTGAGATTCGCGCACCCAGTGCAAATTTCGGCCGAAAATTTAAAAAAAATGAAGCGCGGTCTCCCGCGCTTCGTTATTATTTAGCCCCCGGGTGGGCCAAGTCCCGGGGGCATGCAATAAAGTAATTGCGGGGGCCCAGGGAGGCCCCTGCAGCCCCAAGGACCGCCACCCCCGGGGCTTTCCATAAATATTTGTGGGGGGCACACGGCCCCCCCGCAGCCCTGGGGACCGCCACCCCCCGGGGCTTCTATTAATTATTTTGCGGGGGCACATGGTCCCCCCGCTGCCCCGGGGACTGCCACCCCCCGGGGCTTTTATTTTTTTTAAAAATAGCCCTGTGTGGGGGGGCTCGAGCCCCCCCACCTGCCCCGGGGACCGCCACCTCCCCGGGGCTGTTCAATAAGTGGGAGGGGGGCCGCGCGGCCCCTCTGCTGGAGCCCTTTATGGCCCTGGGGACCGCCACCCCCCAGGGCCAGCTCCTGCAGTATCCCGGGGTGCCCACCCCCGGGACACTGCTGTTTGCAATGACAGGGCGGGAGCCACGCAGCTCCCACCCTGTCATTGCAAACTGCTTTGCTTCATTGAAGCGAGAGCAGGGAAACCTGCTCTCGCTTCAATGAAGCAAAGCAGGATTGCTTTTCCATAAGGGGAGCTGCATGTCAGCAGCTCCCCATGTGGAAAAGCAATGCCAGCTCCTGCAGGTCGCGGGGAGCTGGCGGGACCGTGGGGACATTGGGGCTCCCCCCACGGTCCCCAACGGATAGGGCCTGCCCCGGGGGATGGGGTCCCCGGGGCTAGAAGTGGCCCGGGAGGGGGACCACGCAGCCCCCCTCCCAAAATAAATAAATAATAAAGGCCGGCCCTGGGGGATGGGGTCCCCGGGGCCAGAATTGCCACGGGAGGGGGGCCCACGCAGCCCCCTTCCCGTTCATATTTTTTTTGTTTTTTAAAAATGGGGGTCAGGCCCTGGGGGATGGGGTCCCCAGGGCCCAAAAAAAGTAAAAAGAAGGGGGGCCACACAGCCCCCCTTCTAAATTTTTTTTTTTTTTAAAACACTGCTTTCGTGCCGGAGGCCCCGCCCCCTCCCAGCAACACTCTGCAAACGCGCCTACGTTGCAGAGAGGTGGTCCAGGCCACGCCCATTTTTACACCTCTCTGCAACGCAGCTCTGTGGCGCTTACTGGAGGTACCTGGTGGGCTAGTTGGACCCCAGGGACCCTCAGGATTCAAGGGGACTTAATCCCCCAACTTACAACGCGCCAGGGCGTGTGTTTGCAGAGTGGTGGAGAAAGGGGGCATGGCCTTTGTCTACCTCTCACCAATCCCACTGCGTGGGGCTTACTGGAGGTAAAAGGTAGGCTAGTTGGCCCCTAAATGACCCCCAGCAGTGAAGGGGACTTCAATCCCCATTCAAGAGCATGCCAGGGAGCGCGTTTGTAGAGTGGTGGGCAAAGTGGGCGTGGCCTGGTACCAGTACTTACCAGTGCTGCTGTGTGGGACTGACTGGAGGTAATAGTTTGGGAAGTTGGCCAACTACTCCTCTTGTTACCTCCAGTAAGTCCCACACAGTGGGATTGCTAAGACGTCTTCGGAGGCCATGGCCCCCTTTCTCTACTACTCTGCAAACGTGCCTCGTGGCAAACTACGGGATGGGGGATGAAGTCCAATTTAGTCCTGAGGGAGTTTGGGGGCCAAGAATCCCTCCTGGTACCTTCTGTAAGTCCTACGCAGCGGAATTCCTGAGCGTTGTTTGGACGCCCAGCACCCTTTCTCCACCACTCTGCAAACGTGACTACTAGTGAAAGTAGCATATTTCTGCACCTCTGACTTAGAGGTAGTTTTAATCCCCCTGCCCTATTATGTACTAGGGCCTTACAGAGGAGGTCATGCTAATCACAGGGGTACCCCAACGCATAGTGTTCCCTAGCGTATGTTGGTGTTTCACTGTATTCTAAGTGTCTTTTAGCATAGCACTGGCTCTTGGTCTGGTTAGTCAGAGTCAGTTACCACCAGTACCCGTCTGAAAAAGTTGTGGGCACAGGATGATTTTGCAACAAGGCCTCTTTCTGCTCCTCTGTTGGTTCTTTCTGCACATGTCTTGCTTCTTCCTGCACTTTTGTTCGTCTTTGTGGACTTCTGTTGCTTCTTTCTGCATTTCTTTTGCTTCTTTCTGTGCGTTTTTTCTTCTCTCTTCACATGTCCTACCTCTGTAGGCATAGTTAGAAACTAGCATTTAAAAAACCTTTGAAATTCACTGAAAAAACCATAGGTTTCAGACACGTTATAGTTAGAAATTAGCATTTAAAAAACCTTTGAAATTCACTGAAAAAACCATAGGTTTCAGGCACGTTATAGTTAGAAATTAGCATTTAAAAAACCTTTGAAATTCACTGAAAAAACCATAGGTTTCAGGCACGTTATAGTTAGAAATTAGCATTTAAAAAACCTTAGAAATTCACTGAAAAAACCATAGGTTTTAGGGAAAGTTATAGTTAGTTGGACATTTCACTCGTACAAAACCAGAGAAATTCCCCTGTTATAGTTAGTTCAGCTAACTATAACTCGCGCACCCGCAATGCACTGCTGATGACGTCACATATTACATCACTCATGACATGGTCAGTGACATCACTGATGACGTCACTGATGACATCACTGATGACATCACTGATGACATCATCCATGTGATAATTTGATGTATCTTCTCACACCCTAATATAACCTTTGATACACCCACTCTAAATTACAGACTGCCATTCTCAAAACCATAGACACTCCAACACCAATAACTACATACCCACTCAGTGATTCTTAGGTCTACACACACATCCACTCACTCACCCGTACAGTCACTCATACTTACGGTCACTCAGTACAGGACAATCATATGCACTCATACACCTATATAGACACTCACACACCCGCAATGCACTGCTGATGACGTCACATATTACATCACTCATGACATGGTCAGTGACATCACTGATGACGTCACTGATGACATCTCAAATGACATCACTGATGACATCACTGATGACATCATCCATGTGATAATTTGATGTATCTTCTCACACCCTAATATAACCTTTGATACACCCACTCTAAATTACAGACTGCCATTCTCAAAACCATAGACACTCCAACACCAATAACTACATACCCACTCAGTGATTCTTAGGTCTACACACACATCCACTCACTCACCCGTACAGTCACTCATACTTACGGTCACTCAGTACAGGACAATCATATGCACTCATACACCTATATAGACACTCACACACCTAGTCAGTCATGCAAATAATTAATCACACTGCCATTTACTCACCTATACAGATATACACACACCAGCTCACTTACTCATACAAATACTAGCACATTCTTACGCTCTTATACAATCACTGATACAAGCACACACTCATCCATACAGCCACTCTCACAATCACACACTCTCACTTATAGCCATTTATATACTCCAACACACATATATACTGCCTTTCACATATGTAGTTACTCACACATGTACCAGTGAGATATACATTCACTCACTAACACACCCATACACACACTCACCCACCCATACAGTCCATCACAGATGCACTCTTGAAACCATGCACCCAGTGAATCATCCACTCACACATCTATGCACAGAGTCACACACACCCCACCCACACAAACACTCAGGCACCCATACAGATACTCAGACAACCAATCAATAACCCATATAGACACTCATGTAGCTATTCACAAACCCATGCAGCCGCTTACACACCAACAGACAGACGGATACAGACATTCACACAGTTTAGTCACTAACCCATGCATTCAGTAAGATACGTTTAATCACTCACTTATAGAGTCAGTCACGCACCTACTAAATCATCCATTCAGACACTTATACACTCACTCATTCTTCAATACGCCTTTCCCTATATTTATTAAACATATTTAAACTTTACAGAAACACACAGTCACTGGATAATGTCATCAGTGATTTAATCAGTGATGTAATTTGAGATGTCATCAGTGATGTCATCAGTGATATCACTGACCATGTCATGAGTGATGTAATATGTGACATCATCAGCAGTGCATTGCGGGCGCGAGTTCTAGTTAGCTGAACTAACTATAACGGGGAATTTCTCTGGTTTTGTACGAGTGAAATGTCCAACTAACTATAACTTTCCCTAAAACCTATGGTTTTTCAGTGAATTTCTAAGGTTTTTAAATGATAATTTCTAACTATAACGTGCCTGAAACCTATGGTTTTTCCAGTGAATATATCTATATGTACATATATAAAAATAAATATATATATATATATATATATATATATATATATATATATATATATATATATATTCACTGAAAAAACCATAGGTTTCAGACACGTTATAGTTAGAAATTAGCATTTAAAAACCTTTGAAATTCACTGAAAAAACCATAGGTTTTAGGGACAGTTATAGTTAGTTGGACATTGCACTCAGTACAAAACCCGTGAAATTCCCCGTTATAGTTAGTTCAGCTATCTATAACTCGCGCCCCGCAATGCACTGCTGATGACGTCACATATTCCATCACTCATGACATGGTCAGTGACATCACTGATGACATCACTGATGACATCTCAAATGACATCACTGATGACATCATCCAGTGACTGTGTGTTTCTGTAAAGTTTAAATATGTTTAATATATATAGGAAAGGCGTATTGAAGAATGAGTGGGTGTATAAGTGTCTGAATGGATGATTTAGTACGTGCGTGACTGACTCTACAAGTGAGTGATTAAACGTATCTTACTGAATGCATGGGTTAGTGACTAAACTGTGTGAATGTCTGTATCCGTCTGTTGGTGTGTAAGTGGATGCATGGATTTGCGAATAGCTACATGAGTGTCTATATGGGTTATTGATTGGTTCTATGAGTATCTGTATGGGTGCCTGAGTGTTTGTGTGGATGGAGTGTGTGCGACTGTGCATAGATGTGTGAGTGGGTGATTCACTGGGTGGATGGTTTCAAGAGTGCATCTGTGATAGACTGTATGGGTGGGTAAGTGTGTGTAAGAGTGTGTTAGTGAGTGAATGTATGTCCCAGTGGTACATGTGTGAGTAACTACATATGTGAAAGGCAGTATATATGTGTATTGGAGTATATAAATAGCTATAAGCGAGAGTGAGTGATTGTGATAGTGGCTGTATGGATGAGTGTGTGCTTGTATCAGTGATTGTATAAGAGCGTTACAATGTGCTAGTATTTGTATGATTAAGTGAGCTGGTGTGTGTATAACTGTATAGGTGAGTAAATGGCAGTGTGTTTAATTATTTGCATGACTGACTAGGTGTGTGAGTACCTCTATGGATGAGTGGCGGTGTTTGAGTGTCTATATAGGAGTAAGAGTGCATATGATAGTCCTGTACTGAGTGACCATAAGTATGAGTGACTGTACGGGTGAGTGAGTGGATGTGTGTGTGTAGACCTAAGAATCAGTGAGTGGGTATGTAGTTATTGGTGTTGGAGTGTCTATGGTTTTGCGAATGGCACTCTGTAATTTAGATTGGGTGTATCAAAGGTTATATTAGGGTGTGAGGAGCTGCATCAGATTATCACGTGGATGATGTCATCAGTGATGTCATTTGAGATGTCATCAGTGATGTCATCAGTGATGTCACTGACCATGTCATGAGTGATGTAATATGTGACGTCATCAGCAGTGCATTGCGGGGGCACGAGTTATAGTTAGCTGAACTAACTATAACGGGGGAATTTCACGGGTTTTGTACGAGTGCAATGTCCAACTAACTATAACTGTCCCTAAAACCTATGGTTTTTTCAGTGAATTTCAAAGGTTTTTAAATGCTAATTTCTAACTATAACGTGTCTGAAACCTATGGTTTTTTCAGTGAATTTCAAAGGTTTTTAAAATGCTAATTTGTAACTATAACGTGCCTGAAACCTACGGTTTTTCAGTGAATTTCAAAGGTTTTTAAATGACAATTTTTAAATGTATTAATTTTTATATTAATTTTTTCATACTGATTTACTACATTTTTAGAAACAATTTCTTTTACATATTTTATTTTTTAAATTACATTGTAATTACATTATACATTACATTACAAAAATACTTTCTCAGAATGAATTACTTTAGTTTAAATACTTTGCACATAGGCAATAGACTTTTAAGTACAGTAGTTACAGTTGTTGCAATGGGCAACACATTTTCAAACACAATGCAACATTCAGCTCAATGTGAATTTCTAGTTAAATGCAATTAGTTACTTTATGGATTACTTTTCTAACCACAGGACTGGATCCTAGATTCAGTCCTGGTACATCTCCTGTAAACAGTTGAGTAAAAGCGTTTTGGTTACAGTCGTGATTTTTAAGGAATATTATTGTACTTTAAAAGTTGACACTTAGAAACTTTTTCTCATAGAATCACCAATGTTATCCTATGGAAGGAAATTCACTTAGAAGGTAGAAACTGTTATCGTTACTTTTTCTTACTCAGTGTTGGATCCTGGATCCAGCACTGGTGCATCTCCTGTAAACAGTTGAAAGAATGCGTTTAAGTCATACAGGCGATTTTTAAGGAATATTTGTAGTTTGTGAAAATCAACACTTTGAAACTTTTTTGCTGAAAACCAGACAATGGATTCCTATGGAAGAAAATATAAGTTACTGGTAAGTACGGTTAAAATTACTTTTCAGGACCAGTACTGGGCTGAAAGATACAGCACTGAGGTCTCTCCTTATAACAGGTGAGTAAATCGGAATTCGTATTTCGGCTGATTTTAGAGGAATATTTGTATGTTTCAAAAATCAACACTTAGAAACTTTTTCAGCAAAAAGCAGGCAATGATATCCTATGGAAGGAAATTCAAGTTACTGGTAAGTACGGTTAAAATTACTTTTGAGGATCAGTACTGGGCTGAAAGATGCAGCACTGAGGTCTCTCCTGATAACAGATGAGTAAATCGGAATTCGTATTTCGGCTGAATTTAGATGAATATTTTAAAGTTCCAAAACTCCACACTTAGAAGAATTTCCAAGTGAAACCAGTCAATGTTAGCCTATGGAAGGAAATTCAAGTTACCGGTAAGTACGGTTAAAATTACTTTTCAGGACCAGTACTGGGCTGAAAGATACAGCACTGAGGTCTCTCCTGATAACAGGTGAGTAAATCGGAATTCGTATTTCGGCTGATTTTAGATGAATATTTTAAAGTTCCAAAACTCCACACTTAGAAGAATTTCCAAGTGAAACCAGTCAATGTTAGCCTATGAAGGAAATTCAAGTTACCGGTAAGTACGGTTAAAATTACTTTTGAGGATCAGTACTGGGCTGAAAGATGCAGCACTGAGGTATCTCCTGATAACAGGTGAGTAAATCGGAATTCGTATTTCGGCTGATTTTAGAGGAATATTTTAAAGTTCCAAAACTCCACACTTAGAAGAATTTCCAAGTGAAACCAGTCAATGTTAGCCTATGGAAGGAAATTCAAGTTACTGGTAAGTACGGTTAAAATTACTTTTCAGGACCAGTACTGGGCTGAAAGATACAGCACTGAGGTCTCTCCTGATAACAGGTGAGTAAATCGGAATTCGTATTTCGGCTGATTTTAGAGGAATATTTTAAAGTTCCAAAACTCCACACTTAGAAGAATTTCCAAGTGAAACCAGTCAATGTTAGCCTATGGAAGGAAATTCAAGTTACTGGTAAGTACGGTTAAAATTACTTTTCAGGATTAGTACTGGGCTGAAAGATGCCGCACTGAGGTCTCTCCTGATAACAGGTGAGTAAATCAGAATTCGTATTTCGGCTGATTTTAGAGAAATATTTGCACAATGGTGAAGGGAGGGGGCGGGGCCTGAGGTGACATCTGTGCAAACGCGCCCGTAACGCGTTTTATGTTGGGGATTAAGTCCCCTTGAATCATGAGGGTCCCTACGGGCCAACTAGCCCACCAGGAACCTCCAGTATGCGCCACGGGGCTGCGTTGCAGAGACATGTACAGAGGCCACACCCCTTTTACACCTCTCTGCAACGCAGCTCTGTGGCGCTTTCTGGACGTACCTGTTGGGCTAGTTGGCCCCCAGGGACCCTCAGGATTGAAGAGGATTTAATTCCCCATCTTAAAACGCGCCACGGGGCCTGTTTGCACACATGTCACCTCAGGCCCCGCCCCTCCCTTCACCACTGTGCAAACGCGCCCGTGGCGCGTTTTAAGTCGGGGATTAACTCCCCTTGAATCCTGAGGGTCCCTGGGGTGCAACTAGCCCACCATATACCTCCAAAAAGCGCCATAGAGCTGCGTTGCAGAGAGGTGTAAAAGGGGCGTGGCCTCTGTACACCTCTCTGCAAGGCAGCCCCTGGCGCATACTGGAGGTTCCTGGTGGGCTAGTTGGCCCCAGGGACCCCCAGTATTCAAGGGAATTCGTTCCCCCTCTGCAAGCGCGCCAGGGCGCGTTTGCAGAGTGGTGAAGGAAGGGGCGGGGCCTACGGGCCCGATCGTTTTTTCCCTGAAGGGGGGCTGTGTAGCCCCCTTCCTTTTCCTATTTTTAGGCCCTGGGGACCCCATCCCCCAGGGCCTTACCCCTTTTATTTAATTTAAAAAAAAAAAAAAAACGGGAAGGGGGCCGCGTGGCCCCCCTTCCCTGGTCCCGGGGACCCCATCCCCCGGGCATGGCCTCTTTTTTTATTTGGAGGGGGCTGCGTGGCTCCCCTCCTCAGGCCATTTAAGGCCCGGGGACCCCATCCCCGGGCCGGCCTTGCACTTTTTTTAATTTTTTTACTTTGGGGAGGGGGCTGCGTGGCCCCCTCCGAGGCCATTATGGCCCCGGGGACCCCATCCCCGGGGCCTGCCCTCTCGTTGGGGACTGTGGGGGGTCCCCAAGCCCCCACAGTCCCGCCGGCTCCCCGTGTCCTACGGGAGCCGGCATTGCTACTACACATGGGGAGCAGCTAACATGCTGCTCCCCATGTGGAAAAGCAATCGGCTTGGATATTGGAAGAGAGAGCAGGTTTCCTGCTCTCTCTTCCAATATCCATAGCAAGTTTGCAATGACAGGACGGGAGCCGCGAGGCTCCCGTCCTGTCATTGCAAACAGCAGTGTCCCGGGGTAGGCACCCCGGGACACTGCAGGAGCCGGCCCTGGGGGTGGCGGTCCCCAGGGCCATCACAGGCTCCAGGAGGGGGCCACGCGGCCCCCTCCCTACATTTTGAAAGCCCGGGGAGGTGGTGGTCCCCGGGGCTTGGGAGTCCAAACGGACCCCCATTTTAATTTTTCTTAGTGCCCCGGGGAGGTGGTGGTCCCCGGGCGTGTGAGGGGCTGGAGCCCCCACACAGGTTTTTAATTTAAAAAAGAAGCCCCGGGAGGTGGTGGTCCCCGGGGCTGCGGGAGGCTCCGAGCCCTCCCGCACCATGTCTACATAAAGCCCCGGGGGTGGTGGTCCCCGGGGCTTGGGGAGCCCTTAGAGGCCCCCACACATAAATTAACCCCCCCAGCATGCCCCCGGGACTTGGCCCACCCGGGGGCCAGTTAGCTATCGAAGCGCGGGAGACCGCGCTCGATTTTTTTCGGCAGGGTTCACGCTCCCTGAGCGCATCCTGCCGATTTAAAAAAAAATTTTTTGCCCAGGGGTCCTTGTGGGACCCCTGAGCAGACCTAGGGGTCAGGGTGTTTCTACCCTGCCCCCTTTGTGCGCTTTGCGCACTTGTTTCTGTCCCTCGGTTCTACCGAGGGACAAAATGACTGCCAACACTTCCTGATTTGGAGTGTTGACAGCCAATTAACATAAAGCTCGTGCTCGGGAGGATCCGCGGCCCTAGATATATCTATCTTTTTACTTTTGATTTTCTCAGCAACTACTGAACGGATTTACACCATTTAACAAAAGGGTTCTTTCTGAACCAGGAACTACCTCTTTGCCAAATTTGGTGTAATTCCGTTCAGCAGTTCAGGCTGTAGCCGTGTCTAAAGTTTCCTATGGAAAATTGCATGGGAAAACGCATTTTGGGACCCCCCTTTTTCTCGGCCCCCGCTTGACGAATCCCCGAGACTTTCAGGGTAGGAGCGGACCGGAGTGCCCCACAAAGTTTGAAAATTTTGCGAAGATACGTCAACCGGCAAGAGAGTTATTTCAAATAGAATGTCGCGGATTTCCTATGGATAATAGGTTGTAACTATAACTATCTACTGGCGACCGCCAGTAGATAATATATATATATATATATATATATATATATATATATATATATATATATATATATATATATATATTGTGAAGAAATCTTTCTCCACACCCTTTCCTGACACATGATATCCAGTCATAGGGATGGTTCAAAGAAACGGGCAGCACAAGCATGTCAGGTACCGCAAACCACTTTTATTTCAATATTTTCTCCTCCATGGTGCAATTTTGGCGATGTGTTTTGGCCCAAACCTTCAACTGGCCATGAGTGAAGCTGTGGGTATTTGATAAGATACCCGAGCTCAGTAGATTTGAGCAGAAATTCCTCAGGAACCTAGTGATGCTGCCCCAAAGCACCCCACTCATTCCTCTGATGCTTGATATGGGCAGGTGCTCTATCAGTGATATAGCGAGGCTTCGCCAATTGCTCTTTTAGGCACGCATTAGGAGGACCTTAGAGCTTCTGCCCTACATGGAAGCCCTATCAGAGGTCATCCGTTTAGATACATGCAATAAGGTAGGGTGGATCAGAAATGTCAAGAAACTGGTATCAGAAGAAGGGCTCCAGGCCCTATGGGAAAACCAAGATCCACTCCTGTACCGAAAAGAGGTAGTACAGCAACATCATTGGGATTGGGTTGAGCACAAAGAACTTTCCAAGCCCAACCAAGGGAAACTGACCACAGAATTTTATTTTCACAAACAGGTCAGGCTACTTGGAACCTTACCTAGATCAAATTCACGTTCCCCAGGACAGGATGCTATATACCCAATTCAGGATTGATACTCTTCCTGTGGGCGAGGTAACAGCTAAGTGGCACCCAAATGCCCCAAGCCCGAGCACCTGTCCAGGATGCAAGGCACCAGTGGAGTCTGTTGCCCACGCATTGTTTAAATGCCCGGCATACGCACAACCCAGGCACAAATGGCTAAAACCAATTTGTCAGCAATAGGGCACACGAAACCGTCGGGAAGCCTTGCGCATTTTAAAATCGGACCCTAGACCACTTTTTGTTTGTGGAGTGGCTAAGTTCCTAAGCCATATGTGGGGCATCAGGAGGAAGGCACTAATGAGAGATCACCATGGGTAAAAATCAGGCCGAATTCCAGACCAAGATGTCCTACGATTTATCAGTCTCCCCACCCACGTATTCTAGGATCTTCTCAGACGCAACGCAGAAGCACTTTATTGTAAATAACTACCTTGCAGTTTTCCCATGAGAGGGCCCAAGAGGGAAATAATATGACAGCAGGTTAGGAAAAGCAAACTACTGAATTGTCATTGTTGTAACATCTTGTTGGATCCTTTTTCCCATTGAGACTGTTTTAAGCATATTTTACTTTTTGTATCAACCTGTTTGCTGTTTTTAAATTTCGCTTTTATCTTTCTTTTTATTGTTCTTAATGTTGCATTTTTAAATCAAATTAATTTTATTATTGCTTGTAAAAATGAGTCTGGATGCCGAATTGTCTCCCAATCTGCTCTTGTTGAAACGGCATGGCACTTCTCCACTGGCCTATATTCTAGATCGTCTTCCATCTGACATGTTGTATGTAGCTGCATTGCGCGTTTTAAAATATGACACACCGTCCTACTTTGATGCCCTTTTATAGGAAGAGCGAAGCAGAATCAATGCTGTGGTAGAAGGAAGAACCTGCATGTCTATTGCAATATGTGTTGTATGTATCACTCATTTCTACTTTTTTTATTTGTATTCAACTGTTTTCCTGCTTTTATGACACGTGCGCCGAAATAAAGCTTAATTGGATATTGGAGGAAGGCGTACCGCTGAAACGCGTTTGTTTGTTTGAACTGTGCCATTAAAATCCGGATGAGGATTTACCCCCTGAGAGTGCTGGTAATTATTTGTGGGAGCGTGGAGATATATATATATATATATATATATATATATATATATATATATATATATATATATCACTGAAAAAAACCATAGGTTTCAGACACGTTATAGTTAGAAATTAGCATTTAAAAACCTTTGAAATTCACTGAAAAAACCATAGGTTTTAGGGACAGTTATAGTTAGTTGGACATTTCACTCGTACAAAACCCGTGAAATTCCCCGTTATAGTTAGTTCAGCTAACTATAACTCGCGCCCCATAATGCACTGCTGATGACGTCACATATTACATCACTCATGACATGGTCAGTGACATCACTGATGACATCACTGATGACATCTCAAATGACATCACTGATGACATCATGCAGTGACTGTGTTTCTGTAAAGTTTAAATATTTTTAATATATATAGGAAAAGATGTATTGAAGAATGAGTGGGTGTATAAGTGTCTGAATGGATGATTTAGTAGGTGCGTGACTGACTCTATAAGTGAGTGATTTAACGTATCTTACTGAATGCATGGGTTAGTGACTAAACTGGGTGAATGTCTGTATCCGTCTGTCTGTTGCTGTGTAAGTGGCTGCATGTGTTTGTGAATAGCTACATGAGTGTCTATATGAGTTATTGAATGGTTGTCTGAGTATCTGTATGGGTGCCTGAGTGTTTGTGTGGGAGGGGTGTGTGCGACTCTGTGCATAGATGTGTGAGTGGGTGATTCACTGGGTGGATGGTTTCAAGAGTGCATCTGTGATAGACTGTATGGGTGGGTAAGTGTGTGTAAGAGTGTGTTAGTGAGTGAATGTATGTCCCAGTGGTACATGTGTGACTAACTACATATGTGAAAGGCAGTATATATGTGTGTTGGAGTATATAAATAGCTATAAGCGAGAGTGAGTGATTGTGATAGTGGCTGTATGGATGAGTGTGTGCTTCTATCAGTGATTGTATAAGAGCGTAACAATGTGCTAGTATTTGTATGATTAAGTGAGCTGGTGTGTGTATAACTGTATAGGTGAGTAAATGGCAGTGTGTTTAATTATTTGCATGACTGACTAGGTGTGTGAGTACCTCTATGGATGAGTGGCGGTGTTTGAGTGTCTATATAGGAGTAAGAGTGCATATGATAGTCCTGTACTGAGTGACCATAAGTATGAGTGACTGTACGGGTGAGTGAGTGGATGTGTGTGTGTAGACCTAAGAATCAGTGAGTGGGTATGTAGTTATTGGTGTTGGAGTGTCTATGGTTTTGCGAATGGCAGTCTGTAATTTAGAGTGGGTGTATCAATGGTTATATTAGGGTGTGAGGAGGTGCATCAGATTATCACGTGGATGATGTCATCAGTGATGTCATTTGAGATGTCATCAGTGATGTCATCAGTGATGTCACTGACCATGTCATGAGTGATGTAATATGTGACGTCATCAGCAGTGCATTGCGGGGGCGCGAGTTATAGTTAGCTGAACTAACTATAACGGGGGAATTTCACGGGTTTTGTACGAGTGAAATGTCCAACTAACTATAACTGTCCCTAAAACCTATGGTTTTTTCAGTGAATTTCAAAGGTTTTTTAAATGCTAATTTCTAACTATAACGTGTCTGAAACCTATGGTTTTTTCAGTGAATTTCAAAGGTTTTTAAATGCTAATTTCTAACTATAACGTGCCTGAAACCTATGGTTTTTTCAGTGAATTTCAAAGGTTTTTTAAATGCTAATTTCTAACTATAACGCCCCTAAAACCTATGGTTTTTTCACTGAATTTCAAAGGTTTTGTAAATGACAATTTTTAAATGTATTAATTGTTATATTTATTTTTTGATACTGATTTACTACATTTTTTAAAACTATTTATTTTTAGATATTTTATTTATTAAATTACATTGTAATTACATTATACATTACATTACAAAATATACTTTCTCAGAATGAATTACTTTAGTTTAAATAGTTTGCAAATAGGAAATAGAGTTTTAAGTACAGTAGTTACAGTTGTTGCAATGGGCAACACAATTTCAAACACAATGCAACATTGAGCTCAATGTGAATTTCTAGTTAAATGCAATTAGTTACTTTATGGATTACTTTTCTAACCACAGGACTGGATCCTAGATTCAGTTCTGGGACATCTCCTGTAAACAGTTGAGTAAAAGCGTTTTGGTTACAGTAGTGATTTTTAAGGAATATTACTGTATTTTAAAAGTTGACAGAAACTTTTTCACATAGAATCACCAATGTTATCCTATGGGAGGAAATTCACTTAGCAGGTAAGTAGTGTTATCGTTACTTTTTCTTACTCAGTGTTGGATCCTGGATCCAGCACTGGTGCATCTCCTGTAAACAGTTGAAAGAATGCATTTAAGTCATACAGGCGATTTTTAGGAATATTTGTAGTTTGTGAAAATCGACACTGAAACTTTTCTGCTGAAAACCAGACAATGGATTCCTATGGAAGGAAATATAAGTTACTGGTAAGTACGGTTAGAATTACTTTTCAGGGTCAGTGCTGGGCTAAAAGATGCAGCACTGGGTTCTCTCCTGATAACAGGTGAGTAAATCGGTTTTCGTAGTTCGGTTGATTTTAGAGGAATATTATAAAGTTCCAAAACTCCACACTTAGAAGAATTTCCAAGTGAAACCAGTCAATGTTAGCCTATGGAAGGAAATTCAAGTTGCTGGTAAGTACGGTTAAAATTACTTTTCAGGATCAGTACTGGGCTGAAAGATGCAGCACTGAGGACTCTCCTGATAACAGGTGAGTAAATCGGAATCTGTATTTCGGCTGATTTTAGAGGAATATTATAAAGTTCCAAAACTGCACACACAGAAGAATTTCCAAGTGAAACCAGTCAATGTTAGCCTATGGAAGGAAATTCAAGTTACTGGTAAGTACGGTTAGAATTACTTTTCAGGATCAGTACTGGGCTGAAAGATGCAGCACTGAGGTCTCTCCTGATAACAGGTGAGTAAATCGGAATTCGTATTTCGGCTGATTTTAGAGGAATATTTGTATGTTTCAAAAATCGACACTTAGAAACTTTTTCAGCAAAAAGCAGGCAATGATATCCTATGGAAGGAAATTCAAGTTACTGGTAAGTACGGTTAAAATTACTTTTCAGGATCAGTACTGGGCTGAAAGATGCAGCACTGAGGTCTCTCCTGATAACAGGTGAGTAAATCGGAATTCGTATTTCGGCTGATTTTAGAGGAATATTATAATGTTCCAAAACTCCACACTTAGAAGAATTTCCAAGTGAAACCAGTCAATGTTAGCCTATGGAGGAAATTCAAGTTACTGGTAAGTACGGTTAAAATTACTTTTCAGGATCAGTACTGGGCTCAAAGATGCAGCACTGAGGTCTCTCCTGATAACAGGTGAGTAAATCGGAATTCGTAGTTCGGCTGATTTTAGAGGAATATTTGCACAATGGTGAAGGAAGGGGTGGGGCCTGAGGTGACATGTCTGCAAACACGCACCGTGGCGCGTTTTAAGTTGGAGAATTAATTCCTCCTCAATCCTGAGGGTCCCTAGGGGCCAACTGGCCCACCAGATACCTCCAGTATGCGCCAGAGAGCTGCGTTGCAGAGAGGTGTTCAGAGGCCACGCCCCTTTTTACAACACTCTGCAACGCAGCTCCGTGGCGCTTACTGGAGGTACCTGGTGGGCTAGTTGGCCCCAGGGACCCTCAGGATTGAAGGGGATTTAATTCCCCATCTTAAAACGCGCCATGGGGCCTGTTTGCACACATGTCACCTGAAGCCCCGCCCCTCGCTTCACCACTGTGCAAACGCACCCCGTGGCGCGTTTTAAGTTGGGGGATTAAGTCCCTTGAATCCTGAGGGTCCCTGGGGTCCAACTATCCCACCAGGTACCTCCAGTAAGCGCCACAGAGCTGCGTTGCAGAGAGGTGTAAAAGGGCGTGGCCTCTGTGCACCTCTCAGCAACGCAGCCCCTGGCCATACTGGAGGTTCCTGGTGGGCTAGTTGGCCCCCAGGGACCCCCAGTATTGAAGGGAGTCGTTCCCCCTCTGCAAACGCGCCAGGGGTGCGTTTGCAGAGTGGTAAAGAAGGGGCGGGGCCTGCGGCACATCGTTTTTTTTTTTCGTTTTTTTCTTTTTCCTCGAAGGGGGCTGTGTGGCCCCCTACCTTTTCCTTTTTTGGGCCCTGGGGACCCCATCCCCCAGGGCCTTACCCCTTTTTTCAATTTTTTTTTTTTTAAACGGGAAGGGGGCCGCGTGGCCCCCTCCCGTGGCGATCCCGGCCCGGGGACCCCATCCCCGGGGCATGGCCACTCTTTTTATTATTTTTTGAGGGGGCTGCGTGGCCCCCTCCTCAGGCCTCCTTTTGCCCTGGGGACCCCATCCCCCGGGGCAGGCCTTAATTTTTTATTTTTATTTTTTGGGGGGAGGGGGCCGCGTGGCCCCCTCCCGGGCCACTACTTGCCCCGGGGACCCCATCCCCCGGGGCTGGCCCTCTCCGTTGGGGACCGTGGGGGGGTCCCCAATCCCCCCACGGTCCCGGCATTGCTTTTCCACATGGGGAGCTGCTGACATGCAGCTCCCCATGTGGAAAAGCAATCTGCTTTGCTTCATTGAAGCGAGAGCAGGTTTCCCTGCTCTCCCTTCAATGAAGCAAAGCAGTTTGCAATGGCAGGACGGGAGCCGCGAGGCTCCCGTCCTGCCATTGCAAACTACAGTGTCCCGGGGGTAGGCACCCTGGGACACTGCAGGAGCCGGCCCTGGGGGGTGGCGGTTCCCAGGGCCACCACAGGCTCCAGGAGGGGGCCGCGCGGCCCCCTCCCATGTCTTTAAAGCCCGGAGAGGTGGTGATCCCCGGGGCTCGGGGTCCATTACGGACCCCCGCATTTACATTATTAGTGCCCCGGGGAGGTGGCGGTCCCGGGCGTGTGGGGGCTCGAGCCCCCCACACAGGAACTGTTTTCTTTAAAAAGAAGCCCCGGGGAGGTGGTGGTCCCCGGGGCTGCGGGAGGCCGAGTGCCCTCCCGCAACATTTTTATGAAAGCCCCGGGGTGGCAGTCCCCGGGGCTTGGGGAGCCTTAGAGGCCCCCATTAACTATAAACCCACCCCCCGCATGCCCCCGGGACTTGGGCCACCCGGGGGCAAAATAACTATCGAAGCGCGGAGACCGCGCTTCGATTTCTTTACGGCGGGATTCGCGCACCCTAAGCGCATCCCGCCGATTTTTTTAAAAAATGCTTTTTCTGCCCAGGGGGTCCTCGTGGGACTCCCTGAGCAGACCCTAGGGAGTCAGGGTGTTTCTACCCTGCCCCCTTTGTGCGTTTGCGCACTTGTGTTTTTTTTTTTTATCAGCGGGATCCGCGCACCCTAAGCGCATCCCGCTGATTTAAAAAAAAAAAAATGCTTTTTTCTGCCCAGGGGGTCCTTCTGGGACGCCCTGAGCAGACCTAGGGGGTCAGGGTGTTTCTACCCTGCCCCCTTTTTGCGCTTTGCGCACTTGTTTCGAGGGACAAAATGGCTGCCAACACTTCCTGATTTGGGGTGTTGACAGCCAATTAGCATGCAGCTCGTGGTCGGGAGGGTACGCGGACCCTACTCGGCCATAGATATATATGTGACTTAACTTTTGATTTTCTCAGGAACTACTGAACGGATTTACACCATTTAACAAAAGGGTTCTTTCTGAACCAAGAACTACCTCTTTGCCAAATTTGGTGTAATTCCGTTCAGCAGTTCAGGCTGTAACCGTGTCTAAAGTTTCCTATGGGAAAATGAATGGGGAAAATACGTTTTGGGACCCCCCTATTTTCTCGGCCCCCGCTTGACGAATCACCCTGAGACTTTCAGGGTAGGAGCGGACTGGAGCGGGCCATAAAGTTTGAAAATTTCACGAAGATTCGTCAACCGACGCAAGAGTTATTTCAAATAGAATGTCGCGGATTTCCTATGGAAAATAGGTCCTAACTATAACTATCTACTGGCGACCGCCAGTAGATAATATATATATATATGTCATCCGACACTTCAAATGAACAACACACCACAGCCCAAATTCCTTTCAGCGTGCTAATTTAATTCAGCAATGTCACCCCCAAATTCCTTTCAGCGTGCTAATTTAATTCAGCAATGTCACCCTGGGTGACATTGCTGAATAAATTAGCACGCTGAAAGGAATTTGGGCTGTGGTGTGTTCATTTGAAGTGTCGGACGACGCGTTTGTGGAATTTTAGGGGCTCACGACCCTGCCACGGCCCGCCATCACCAAGCGTCTCTGGTCTCCTGCGAAAATAGTGTGTTGGAATATATATATATATGTGTATATACATATATATATATTGCGAACAAATCTTTCTCCACACCCTTTTCTGACACATGATATCCAATTATAGGGGTGGTTCAAAGAAACGGGCACCACAAGCATGCCAGGTACCCCAAACCACTTTTATTTCAATATTTTCTCCTCCATGGTGCTGATAGTGCAATTTTGGCAATGCGTTTCGGCCGAAACCTTCAACTGGCCATGAGTGAAGTAAAAAACATCAATTACAAATAGTGTGTAAAGTTATAAACATTGAAAACGGGCTAATCTCCCCTGGTTACAAGGTTGACAGAGAGACCTACCACCATATTGGAACGAGCAATTGATCACAGCAAGCATCACTAACATAAACATGCTATTAATGGCAAACACATGATAATGAACCTACATAAACAAACAAAAAATATTTACATTCAATGCTAATGTGCATTTTAAATGCCTGTTTTTCTGACGAGTCTAACATCTGTCAGAATCCACTCTAATGTTCTTATCATGGTGCAGAATGTAGGTATATAAAAACTGGCATAACAAAATAGAAACACAGCTGAATATGCATATAATGGTAATGTGCAGAGCAGCTGTGCAACACATCAACAAAGCATTTGATGCACATAGTGAATGAGATTGATGTATATGCTTGGTTTCTGGTTAATTTCTGTACCATTGTTAACAAATATCTGTTACACACAGCTTGCTGTGAGACACGTCTTGCGCATGTGGCACCTGACAAATTTTGTGGGGCCATGCCTCACAACATGCGTTCTAAGGGCTGAGCGGTGGAGGTCGTGGAGCTCTTGCAGCATAGTTGATGGCAATGGCAATTTAAAAGTTGTTAAAACAACCCAAAAGACAGCAAATATATGTGCAATAATATGTGCGAAAAATATATAATATGTAATAGTATAAACCCTGTGATGCTGCCTATTTAGAGACATGGTTGAATATATATAAATATTATCAGAAACGTTGACCCTTTTGACAACCACCATGATTGAAGACAAACTACCATCTTGCTCAAGTGGGCAATAGTTTTGCTGTTTGTCAGATGACTAAAATCCTCTTAGTGCAACATGACAAATATATCTACGAACTAGTAACCCTGTCAAAAATCATGGTTGAAATCATATCAAATAAAATTATTAACTCAAACTATTAACTGCAATCTATCAATCCTGCCCAAGTGGCCACATGACTTACAGTTCGTCTGAAGGCTATTCTTGATAGAGTGCTGCTTTATCAAAAGTGAAGAAAATTGTGTTCAGCTGACGACTCTGAATTCAGATCAGTGCGGGAACCTGAGTGAGAAAAGAATAAAAACCAATTAAAATCAGTACTACACTCAAACAGTCAGAAGGTAGGAAACAATGTTAAGCATAACTTTAGCCCAAGTGTACTGACATTTCCTCACTTGAATTGAGGCAATAAGGTGTCATGGCGTCAAAATCGAGGATGAATTTAGATTCAAGGATGCACAGTTTTTGTTCCTTGTCACCACCTCTAATATCTGATTCAATGGCATCAATTACTACAAACTTGAGGAGTTTCTCATTCTGAAAGTGTGTTTTAGAAAAATTTTGTGCCACTGGATATTGCTTGTCATTCTGGCGTTTTGCCCGCATGTGTTCTAAGATACGCTTTTTTGGCCTTGTGTATAGTGCTCCCAATATACATTTTCCCACAAGGGCATATCAAACAGTATGCACAATATTCAGTATTGCAGGTTAGAACTTTCCTGTTTGTGTATTCTCTGGAGGTGTTTGGATTAAGGAGTTGTGGGCAATTGGAACTACTACTGCAGGCCTTGCAGTTTATGCAACAAAAAAACCTTTCTTTCTGTTGTTTGTAGCTGCTCGCGGTGTGTTGTGTAACCTGGTTGTGACTGAGATTTTCTCTTAAAGAGCGACTCATCCAAAATGTAACTTGAGGTGTTAAGTACAACTATTTGGCCAATATTTCATCTGTCTTGAGTATGTGCCAATATTTGTGGAATATTCTCCTGATGTGGAATGCTTGCTTAGAAAATGTGGTGATGAATCTCACATTGTCTTACTGGTCTTCCTTCAGTTTGTCACTAGGTTGTAAAAGCGGTGTCCTGGGAACTTGATCTACTCTTGCATTAGCCTGTGTGATGACTTTTTGGCTGTAACCCCTTTCCGTGAATATGAGCTTCATGATTTCACTTTTGTTTTTAAATGCCTCACTAGTACTGCAATTGTGTTTGGCTCGCAAAAGTTCCCCATACAGGATACTATTAATCTAAATGGATGGGTGTGCACTGGTTGCAAATAAAAGACTGTTGCCTCCAGTTTGTTTAAGGAACAATCTGGTGTCTAATTTGCCATCATGTACAGAGATTTCAACAACCAGAAACTCAATCTTGGTTTTGCTGCTTTGACCAGTAAAGTGTAAGTTGTAATCATTCTTATTCAGAACAGAGATGAATTCATTGGCAGACCTCTCATTACCTCTCCAGGTGACAAATACATCATCTATAAACCTGATCCAGAGCACCACTTGCTCATCAAAGCTCGTCAGATTACTGGCCACCTGCTTCTCCCACCAGTCCATGAACAAGTTTGCATAGATTGGAGCGAAGCAGGTGCCCATTTCTGTGTCCTGTGGCTGTCTGTACATTTGATTATCAAAAAAGAAAAAGTTGTTTAAACAGTATTGTATCATATTGAATAACATTTCTGAGTGTAGAAGGAGGGAGATAGATCTGGCTCTCATGAAGTGCCTACATGCTTGAATACCTAGATCATGCTTGATGCTGGTATAGAGGCTACTGATATCCAGGGTGACCAATGTAAACCCACCCTTCCAGTGAAGCCATCTATAATTGTGAGAAAATGATTAGTGCTTTTTATATATGCAGGTAGTGTTGACATAAATGGCCTTGAATAGCTGTCAATGTATTTGGATGTATTTTCCAATCATGACCCAATGGATGACACTATCGGTCTTCCTGGTGGCTTTTGGAGGCTTTTTGTGTAGTTTGGGCATGAGGTATAGAATTGGGATTCCTGGATGTTCTCATTTGAGGAAGAGGTATTCCTCCCATTCCATGATTTCTCTTTCTCTCCAAATCACCAACATTTCCCCATATCTCTTGTTGGCTATGGCTACCTCTGTACTGCTACATAAGTTATAGCATACTGGGTCTCTTAGTTGCCTTTTGCATTCAGCTAGTTAGTTGTGTTAGGAGAGTACCGCCACATTGCCCACCTTCTCAGATTGGTGTATCACAATAGAGGAATCAGATTTCAAATTTTTGAGAGCAGAAAACTGATTGTGAGTCAGGTTTCTCTTGGTCCTACAGGTGGATTTGAACCTGATTCTTTTCAATTCTTTAATGACCCCTCTCTCGAACACCTCAACTGCATCACAAGATATCATGGACACAAAAGTGGACCTGGGTTTAAATTTGCTTGGGCAGCTTTGACCCATATCAATGTCAAAATTGATAAGATTTAAATATGGGTCATCATGGTTACTTTGAGCTTTATCAACTAGTGATAGTGTATGCAAGGTTTCAACATCATCAATACATAAATTACTCATAGTAGGAGGAGTATTGGTGTCTCGTAATCTAGTGGGTTGGGTGTGAAACCATTTTCTTAGTTTCAATTTCTGTTTGAAACAAACCAAGTCAATTATAGTCTGTACATAATTCAGATTTGTTGAAGGACAGAAGGAGAGTCCCAGCGAGAGGAGATCAGCCTCATCTTTGGATAATGAACTTTCAGATAAATTTACCACATTTATGACATTAGCTGTCTGCCCCTTGTCATCATTCCCATCAACACTTTGTATTCTTTTCTTTGAGCTTGCCTTGGCTTGTTTGGTCCTCTTGTTCTTCCTCTGAAGCCTCTTCTTCTGCTCCTCCGAAGTAAATCCACATAAATCTAGTGTAAATCTGTGATGGATTTGTGGATCTGAAACTCAAGGGGAAAAAACACACCCACTCACACACCAAACCTCTGCCACTCACGGCCAAAGGCCGTGTGTGGCGTGGTGTTGGTTGCATTCATCGGGAGGGTTGGCCACAGGATCTGGATGCAGACCAGGCCCTGTGGCTACTCCCCGCTGCACACAGCCAAAGGCTGTGCGCGGCAGTGGTTGTATTACCATATGGTAATTATATATTAAAAATTTACAAAACAAGGATGAGGCAATTGAATTCACACTTATCACTCCTAATGGATTTATTTTAGTACAAATAAAGGTGGTGCACAGATCTAGAAGGTCGTCCCTTAAACTTTCAAGCAGGAGCACAAACTCCATGAGTTAATTATAAAAGAATGATCAGCACCCACCATTAGCCATGTAAGGTATATATGTATCACAGAAGGTTTCCATTACATAATGCACAGACTCCATTTAAGTGTTTCTTAAAAGGGTTTTCTTTATTCACAATCTTCTTATTCTTTTCAAATAAAACTTTTCTTCCTTAAACCTCAATGTAGTCAACGCATTTCATCCCTTAACAGAGACTTCTTCAGGGCTTTGGAATATGTTGGTACTTATGTTGGCTAAAGATATTGGTAGACCTCCAGCATCACAGTGTGATGTCCAACGTAACCGTTCCAAGATGTCAGAACTATCTTTTAGCATATGCCTAGTGCCAATAGTAGTATGGTATCTCATTTTATGTTTGTCAATCCCACGATCCAATAGATTGTGCCATTGTCGGCATGTTATATCCAAACCTGTGCTGGCATCGGAACCTGTGAGTATGGTATCCCACAAGCAGAGAAATGTGGCAGAACCAAAATTCAAAAAGATAAGGTAATTATATATTACTTCACATTTAAAAAAATGGAAATTCACTGAAAAAGCAAAGGTTACAGGGAAGTTATAGTTAGGTTGATGTTTTACCCACATAAAACCATAACTCGTGCCGCTAAGTAACTTTAGGCCACGAGTTATAGTTTCTCAACATAAGTATAACTATAAATATAACTATAGCTGCTGAATTTCTATGATTTTCTCAATCAATCAATTAATCAATCAAGGATTTGTAGAGAGTGGCAAATCACCTGTGAGGGTCTCAAAGCACAGGATTGTGGGTAAAACATCAACCTAACTATAATGTCAACTTAACTATAACGTCCCTGTAACCATTGCTTTTTTCAGAGAACACAAGTATGTATATGTGGAGTTTGGTAAAGAAAATATTTATATACTTACCTGTCCTAATTTTAGTACTCAATATTGTGGTCATGATATTGTGTGTGTGTGAACTCGATATTCTGAAAACACACCACAAATGATGCAATACACTATGGATCATAAATGGAATACAATAGCAATGTAAAGTGCTAACCTTATGCTAATCAGCAACACTACACCATCTCCCTTAAAAGCAGCACAATTATATACATTGTTTGCACAAACTATAATACAAATATCAGTACAAGAAATACAGCAAAACAATATTCTATCCAAACACTATAATTGAATTAAATAATCACATATGTAACAATCTAGTTTTTTTGACTCAACAATTTTTCTACCAATTCTTCTTATCACTTCATCACCCAAACCAGATCTCATTCCTGATGCACCACTACTGAGAAAATCTTCCCTTCTCTCCCTGTTTTGTAAAGCCCCACAGGATGAATCAGCAACCATAGCACTACATGACTGCTCACATTGGGATCCTCCACTTGCTTCATATCCATATTCACCACACCCATCATCCTCATTCATTAACCAATCAAATCTCCTGCTTTCCAACTCTCTTCCACTATTCACGCTATCACACTTGCACAATGCCAAATGGCTTGTATACCAAACCTTGCTATTATTCAACAGAACAGAATTGCAATGTACTTTCCCTTTTCCTTTCCCATCCTTCTTCACATCTCTTCCAACATATTTGATATCAGATGTCCTATACATTCTTTTGACTTCCTCAATATTTCTCCTAACTTCCTCAAGTGACATTTCCACCCATTCAGGAAAAAAAACATTTCATTTATATTGGGTAAAGGAAAGTTGTCTGTAACTATCTCATGATTCACACTTCTAAGATCCACACAAAAACGTAAACGCCTATCTGATTTCTCTGTGATGACTACCGGAGACACCCAACTGGACGCCTCTTTTGGTTCAATTATACCTTCACGCAGCATATCATCCAATATCTTTTTAACCTCTCCTCTTATAGCAATCGGTACCCTTCTCACCTTATGTTTCATCGTTATGGCCCACTTATTGAGTTTGACCTCGTGAACATAGCTCCTTAACTGACCCAAATCTTCTCTGAACACACTCCTAGCTTCCTCCAATATTTTATCCATACTGGTTTCTTCCACAACCATCACCTGATTGGGTGCTCTGGGGTTTATTATTATATGCAGATCAAATTGGTGTACCCACCCCAAAATTGTAAGTCCACTTTCTGCAACATAAACCTTTCTCAAAATCTCACATGATTGGAAAATGATGGGAACCGAAAAGTACGCTACGATGTCAATGGTCCTCCCCTGATAGCGCATAGGATTAATATCTTTAGGGGACAGAGCTACAGCAGCCCATTTCTCCAAAAACAAATATTTGGGAATGATGGTAAACATGGAACCTGAATCCACCATCAAGTCTACTGTTCTATTCATGATCATAAACGAAGCCACACTCCGACTCACACAATCACCCTCGTGCTCCACCATCAGAACACGATCCTGAGCATTCTCCATAAAGACCCCCAACTCCGTAACTGCTACACTCCCTTTGAAATTCCTATTACACACATGAGCATAGTGACCATGACGCCCTCACTTCAGACACTCCTTATTGGTGGCAAAACAGGACTTACTGCCACACCTGAAACACGTTTTCTGAGATTGTTTTTGGACCACCATTTTCTTCTGAAATTTTCTAACATAATTACCACTTTTGTTCACCACTCCCACACATTCCTGTTCCTCTTCTACTGCTTTGTGTACACAGGACCGCACCACCCACTGCAGCTGCGTCCATTTTCCCATTCCACACATATAGATATCAAATTCCTCCACTATCTTTGCGATCTGTGTTGCATCCTTCAATGAAGGATTTTTCACTGCCCAAAGTCTTTCCAGAATTTTTTTTGTTTTTACACTGCACTATCAGTTGGTCCAGTATTAATTCATCCGTCATTTGTCCAAACTCTCACTTAATAGATAACTCACGTAACCTTGAAACAAAGTTGCCAATGGACTCTGAGGATGCGTATAAAACGTATATCTCAGCATATCTAAATTAGTCTCTTTTGCAAATCTACGTTCCAGCCGTAACTTTACTTCCTTAAACACTTCTCTAATAGTTTGATTGTCAGCATCCAAGAATACTGGAAGATATTTAAAAATCTGTTGACCTTCGCTCCCCAACACACTTAGTAATAGTGCTTTCTTTCTACCATCATAAAAAGGTTGGCCATCAAGTGCTAATAGATCATTCTGAGAGATGTCTATCCAGTCTTCCCAAGGAATGGGAGGTGATCCTGGATGAGCCAAAAAAAACAGGGGGTGTAAAAATAGAGCTAGTTGCCATATTGACGTAAATAAAATGCAGAAAAATGCAGACTTGTGCAGACTTGTGCCTAATAAAAATTAAAAAAACTACACACAAAAAACAGTGACGGATTTGTTTTTCCTTTTCTTCCAAAAGTTGATACGAATTACCAAGGTGCAGACAGATCAAGAGTTAACTTAAACCATCTTTTTAAGTTATTTTCCAAAACACCCTAATAACAAAAGCAAAAAAACTGTGCAGCTTTAAATGAGAGGACTCTGCACCAACAACGTGAGCCTAAGGTACTTTCCTCTAACTAGGAAGTGAGACTGTGATTGGTGGTCCTCTTCAGATGCATGTTGCTCCAATAATCCACATTAGCGACGCTGACCAAAACCGTGTGAAGTATGCTAGTCTACAGCCACTGTCGGAGGCAAAAGTAAATACAAGGTAAGCAGTAAGCATGGCGAAAGCTCATCACACGTTGCGCTGACACTTGGACTCCTGACAGTGTGCGTAGGCGCTGCTCGCCTGGGCTGGACAAGTAATGATTAACAAAAAATTCTCCCTATGGGGAAAGTGTGGCCCGTGACTTCCACTGCAATAGTATTACACCAGGGATAGAAGAAAACCTCTCAAATGAATGAGTTTCAGCTATGCGTTTAGTGCATTTATATATCAATGTAGCATCTTTATGTCTATTGTTAGACTTCGACTACACTGCCTTGAAAGTTGTTAAGGATCCTCATTGGATTAAAACCACGGCGGTGGTAAGTTTCCGCACCACACCTTTTGTGTATTCATTACACTTTTGCATATCAGCAGGCTCACACTGCTGTTTTTTAACTTTTTCAGAGGATCGTAGGATTTCCCCCCCCCGTTTTGGGTAGGGTGTAATGTGTGAGACCCCCCCCCATACTGAAGTTAATGATTTTATCTCATTCATGGATTAATGTTACGGCAGTGGTATGTTTCTTATACACCACATCGTTTGTGTCATTTTGAACATTCTTGATCCCACGAATATATTGATTACATTTTTATCTTACTTGTAGAAACTTTTACTTTGTGGATGTGTGGTCCCGTAGAGGATCTTGTGGGGTTTTCAAAAATGTGTGGCCCCATATTATAGGTTAGTATTTTTATACATTTTGACAGCGAGAGTACCTCTATGACCAGAGGGTTTTTTCTAATCTACTGTTCTTTTGATTTAGGTTGCTTTACCATGCTCTTACTGTCCTGATGAAGACCCGCATGCTGAGGCTTTAATAAACCCTCCAAGCTTAAGTCGGGTCGAAACGTTGACATTCCCAATACCTCGGCCTGGATTGGTTTTGTTTATTCCTTCGGGGAAGGTAGATTTGACCCCCCCTTTATTAAAAAACAGACCCTAAAATGCAAGTTTGCATAGAATAATTATTTTACAAACAGGCTTACTACACTGGTCTTTGATTTGGAGGCATAGTAGCCAGTTTTGTCAAAAAATAGAATCTTTTTTCTTCTTACTTTACTGTTTCTTCTATCTCACTCTGCACATGAGCACCCTAAGATATACACTTCTCTATGCACTTTCCTTGAGCAACCTACAGAATGTATATTTCAATGGATGTATACATTAATATCATATAAAGCATAATGATATGATCTCTATAACAAAGTTTTGTTTTTCTTTCTGTTTTCCCCTGGTGTAACTTACATTGGCATTCCTCTCTCGCTTAATGACTAATTGACTTGGTTAGCGGTACAACATATTTCTGTACTGTCTTCTCTGTGATTAATATATGACCATTATGACCACCCTGTTTTCTGTATCAAACTATACCCAGGTCCTTTGGTTTACCATGGGTTACCACATTGCTTTGTAATGGTTGTAGAGATAATTGTGCATTCAGTTGCTCTAGGACAACCGATTCCTCACTGCTCCCAACAGGCCTACAATATACATTGTAAATATAACAGGTTTCACTCTGGGGGACTGCTAGGCATACACATAGTAAGTCTGGGGAATCCACCTCAACCTCTCTCAACACACCCCTCACTGTTATCCTCACCCAAATTGTAAAGACCCCAGAAGACCTACCATTCCCTGCTGTAACGGCTTCCTTGGAAAAGTTTACATAACTTGCATGATACTGGGGTGCAGGGACCAGGTCTCTTGGAATAGACAGAAATCAAACTGTTCTATATACTCGCACCAATCTGGATGGACTACTTTGGTAGCCAGTACAGTAAACAAGATGGTCACAGTAGCAACACTTTAGAGAGAAGAAGTCAAAGCATTCACTTCATCAAATAGGCATTTACTGCAATTAATGCAATTTATTTATAAATCCAGTGATTATTTGAAAACATAATAATCATTGTTGAATTAGAAATGAAGGTGCTCAGGACAAGGAAAGAAAGTGCTTGGGAAATAGTGCATTGGTGAGGGTAAGTAAGGAGAGGTAATGTGCCGTATATACATAATATTTACATGAATGAAACCTATCCAGCCTATAACTGGCCAATTATCATATACAAATACATAGCATGGTATCAACCCTGATCAATAAATCTCAGTGGTCGCAGCTTGTTGAAGAGAAACAGTCAACGTTTCGACCCCTTCAAAAGTTCTAGGTCAGTAAGTCCTTAGCTTGGGGTCTTCATCAGGACAGGGTAGTGAAGAGCACCAGGTCATAGGTCAGCGTGACCAATCAGGCTGAACGGAATCCAAAAAAGGGCTCATTGAAGCTCCTTGTGTAGACAATCCTGGGCCAGAAAGCTCTGATGTCTAAAAGATGGAATAATCATGATGCAAGGAATCAATCAACAGTAAACTTCAAAGGCAGTGTAGGCAAACTACATTTGGAGAACAAGAAACGGACAAGCCGTGTGGCCTACCTCCGTCTGGCTGAGGTGAGGCCCGGTGCGCAGCCCGAGAAACCGCGAGAGCGACGTGCACGCTGAGTGCAGCCGCTCAATACCGGCACGTAGAACGTAGCCTGGCCGAAAAGAACGGGGAGACTGTTTTCTAAATACAGGAAAACTATTACGGAGTATTCAATAAACCCATGGATGCTCAAATCGGTATATAAATACTATCTGGATAACCGATAGCAGAGCAAATACGCCCAAAGTGTAGCAGTAACTTGAGTGAATGAGAAAAATGGGCGCGCACTAGGTAAACTGAGCTTGATGATATTGATTACTGATAGATGTTTAGGCAAAACAACAGTGCATATATACAATATACAAAATATATAATAAATATAGATTCCACATCTATATTGTGCAACAAACATGTGTGTGCTAAAGGGGTCGCGATGGGCGCTGCCTTCACCCCGGACCCGGCGATCCTATACATGGATGACTTTGAGGAGCGATTCATCTTTAGCCAGTCCAATCCGTACTTTGACAATGTATCACATTAGATCATTAGATGTGCCTGTCCAGACGAGAAGCACGTTGTCTATATAGCGTTTCCAATGTGATACATTGTCAAAGTACGGATTGGACTGGCTAAAGATGAATCGCTCCTCAAAGTCATCCATGTATAGGATCGCCGGGTCCGGGGTGAAGGCAGCGCCCATCACGACCCCTTTAGCACACACATGTTTGTTGCACAATATAGATGTGGAATCTATATTTATTATATATTTTGTATATTGTATATATGCACTGTTGTTTTGCCTAAACATCTAGCAGTAATCAATATCATCATGCTCAGTTTACCTAGTACGCGCCCATTTTTCTCATTCACTCATGTTACTGCTACACTTTGGGCATATTTACTCTGCTATCGGTTATCCAGATAGTATTTATATACTGATTTGAGCATCCATGGGTTTATTGAATACTCCGTAATAGTTTTCCTGTATTTAGAAAACAGACTCCCCGTTCTTTTTGGCCAGGCAACGTTCTACGTGCCGGTATTGAGCGGCTGCACCCAGCGTGCACGTCGCTCTCGCGGTTTAACCGGGCTGCACACCGGGCCTCACCTCTCCAGTGATAGAGGACTTCTCAGCCAGACGAAGGTAGGCCACACAGCTTGTCTGTTTCTTGTTCTCCAAATGTAATTTGCCTACACGGCCTTTGAAGTTTACTGTTGATTGATTCCTTGCATCATGATTATTCCGTCTTTTAGACATCAGAGCTTTCCGGCCCAGGATTGGCTACACAAGGAGCTTCAATGAGCCCTTTTTTGGATTCCGTTCAGCCTGATTGGTCACGCTGACCCATGACCTGGTGCTCTTCACTACCCTGTCCTAATGAAGACCCCAAGCTAAGGACTTACTGACCTAGAACTTTTGAAGGGGTCGAAACGTTGACTGTTTCTCTTCAACAAGCTGCGACCACTGAGATTTATTGATCAGGGTTGATACCATGCTATGTATTTGTATATGATAATTGGCCAGTTATAGGCTGGATAGGTTTCATTCATGTAAATATTATGTATATACGGCACATTACCTCTCCTTACTTACCCTCACCAATGCACTATTTCCTGAGCACTTTCTTTCCTTGTCCTGAGCACCTTCATTTCTAATTCAACAATGATTATGATGTTTTCAAAAATCACTGGATTTATCAATAAATTGCATTAATTGCAGTAAATGCCTATTTGATGAAGTGAATGCTTTGACTTCTTCTCTCTAAAGTGTTGCTACTGTGACCATCTTGTTTACTGTACTGCATTACTACCCGGGACCAGTAGATTTTCGGGTTACCCCATTGATACTTAACTCTAGTTTGGTAGCCAGGCTTGCTACATTCCAAGGAATTAGCTTAGTCTGCATGTCCGGAACTACGGGTGTACTCCCCCTTTCTACATCAGTCCCCCCCAGTGGCCAAGCACCTAATATGGCGGACGCGTTTTGATAGAGCTCCGTGTCCCATCCCCCGGTTATCTTGCGCATCGCCTCATTAGCCCCCTAAAAGCAGTGTTCACTGGGGTGGAAAGAATTGAGGGGCTCACGCCACGCTCGGAGCGGGGCTCTGCGACACTGCGGACGTCTTATCAGACCAGTGGGTGCGGCCGGACTAGGGCCTAGCCTGGAGCCTCTCTGGGGAATCAAACAGTGCTGCTGGCATGGCAGCCGGATCCCCTGCTCCCTGGGCGGGCATGATTTGGTGCCATCCGGAGCCCGAGGGAACCGAGGAAACCTAGCTGCGGCCTGGTGGATCGAGATGGGGCAGCTGCACGACGGGGGCCTGGAGTGCTGAAGCAGATGAAGAATCGCTGACGGAGCGGCAGCCCTTCAACCGAGGGGCCTATCCCTGGTTCCCCTTCATGCACGAGAAGAGCTGCCCCATGTGACCCTCTAAACCCCGGCAAAGAGAAGATCGCTCAGGTGAGCCCGGGGAACTGTTGCTGGTGACTGGTGTGGGCGGCGGGGGTCTGGGAGTCGGTCGAGCCCAGCCCCCCCTTGCATATTGGTAAGCCGCAGCGGAGCTGGCCTGAAGAGTGCGCGACTAACTAAGAATTTACCGCCGGGTGTTTGGGGACGGCACAGGGGTTATTTTGAGCCCTGGCTGCCCTTAACGGCCCTGCTTATTGGCAATTGATGCCCATATGGCTTCAGAGGCATTGAGCGCACACACGACTGAGGATATGGGAGGCCAGGGGGCCGGCCGGGCCTAGACTCCCCTACGGTCTGTAACCTCTCCAGAGCTGCAGGGACACTTGGGAGTGGACGGAGTCCAGGGGTCAATCGGGCCCAGGCTCGGTGGATAATCGCTGCCCTGGCCCCAGCACCGACACAGGACTTGTGATACTGCAGGCCGGCACCTGGGCTTGCAGGGCACATGATAATCCTCCTTCCTTTGCCTATGGCCTTTGAGGTGGCCTGGGTGCTGCATTAGTGGTAACTGGACTTACCCCTCCGGCCCTCAACCATTTGAGGGGCACACGGTCTGGGAGCGTGGCTGGACCTGTGGGCCTCCTTCCTTGGTGTCGCCGATGTCTCTCCCTGGGGCCGAGGGGTGCTGAGCTGGGCTCCTGAGCTGGAGCAGAACCCTCTTGTGTCCTTTTGCTTCCCCTCCTGCTCTTCCTCAATGGATCAACACAAGATGTCTATACACACCTGACCACAACCACCTTACAGGATCTGTGCCAACTGCTGGGGTTCAAGAGGGTGCATATATAATGCCTGATAAGGCAGGGTACAGACAATACGGCCTACTGGGTTCTTCCCCTCCCTGTGGATCCTGGTGTCATCTCTGGGGACTAAGTGAATGGCCTGATTACACCCATGAGGAACAGTTTGACGGTTGCAGCACTACTTTGTCACTCTCGCGGCAGCCGTCACTAACAAGAACTGTACAGGAGCAGCTCCCTATGCCCAGCGCACAGCAAATAGATATGGGTCGTCTCCGCTCTACCATTCACCAGGACACTTCCTCACAAGGCATGGGCGGGGAGGTCATCCAGGGCCACAGGGACATCTCTGGAGCCCGACCGCCCTGATCTCTCGGCCAAATTGGATTCAGTACTGGCAGCAGTAGAGAAAATTGGCGCGGCCCTAGAGCAGACCCGTACATCTCTAGAGAACAGAATCGACGGCATCACAACTGACTTCACCCTCTTGCGGGCAGACCATCAGAAACTGGCTGAGCACATTCATGATAACAAACTCACTCTTGCGGACCTCCAGCCCAAAACCTGTAATCATACTGTGACCCCGCAGGACCTACTGGATCGGGTCTGCACCCTCGAGGAGAAGCTGGATGATGTGGAAGGGCGCTCACGCAGTAATAATGTGCGGGTAATTGGTCTGCCTGAGGGGACAGAGGGCCATGACCCGGTGGGCTACACGGAGTCCTGGATGAGAGAGTTGCTCCCCCCGGGCTCACTCTGCTCACAATTTGTGGTTGAGGGCACTCACAGAGTCCCTGCCCATAAGCCTCCCCCGGGAGCTAATCCGCGTCCCTTCTTGTTTCGCTTGCTAAATTTCCGTGATAGAGATGTGATATCGCGTGAGGTGGGGAGACACCCTGGACCCAAGGTACAAAATGACACCGTCTCCTTCTTCCACGACTACACAGCTGAAGTACAGAAGAGGCGCGCCACCTTCGGACCGGTGAAATGTCAGTTACGTGATCTTGATTCACGTTACTCTCTACTCTTTCCAGCAAGACTACGGGTCATCCGAAATAGCAATACCCATTTCTTTGACTCTCCAGCTGAGGCCTGGGATTGTCTGGAAGAAAACGGACTGCCGACCACACCTAGACCTCACGAAGACCCCCTGACGCTGAAAAGGGGCCGACACAACCATCGCAGAGGCGGAGGCGCACTGCAGAGGACATCGCCGGTCAATGCCCCAGACCCTGAGCAGATGAGGTCAGAACGTCGGGAGGCACTACAGGTAGCAGCTGCCCTTCAGCCTGCAAGATCATCACCATTGGCAGGCTCCACGACATCGGCATCCAGATCCCGGCGGGACATAGACTCCACACCAGAGTGGTCAGCTGATGCAAGCTTGCCTCACCTACCGGACGTTACACCTCAGACTTCAGATGCAATTATTTGACAATGCTCCTAATATTGGCCCTCTTATGTTCGTATTACTTGCACTGTAGTGGTGTCTCTCGATCAGTCCTCATGCCCGCCACTGTTGTAAATTCTGTGGTATAAGCATTTGTTCTCTCCTCACCGGGTTTCTATAATCAGGTGCCCCCCTCTACTCAAACCCTTTCCCGCCAGATACCTATTCCCAATCTTACAGTATGGGGCCTTTTCACACCTAGTGAGATCAGTATGGGGCACAAGGTCCCGACTGGAGTATCTCTCCACACTGGGGTGGCTGAAACCCTCAGCTTCTAATCTTTTGGGATTATAGGCGGGGACTATCCACTGCCTTTCTTCTAGTGGTCATCCACCCATGCCAGGCAGTCAAATCTGGTGTATATGGGTAAGGAAAAGGTGTTATCTTGCCTCCTCTGGTGGAGATGGACACTGCCAATGGGAGAGATGTATACTCCCTAGATGCTTGCTGTAGAGATTTAGGATGCTGCTGGGTGAGAGTGTGACAAAAAAGACCTAGGGGTTGCAGCACTATGTTGGAGTCTACTAGTGAATTAATTACACCGCCAAATCGAACACAGTGAGCTAAAAAAGGAAATACAAAATTTATAATAATGCAGTCACCAGCACAGCCCACCCCGTTAGGTCCATTCCAAGCCACTCTCCTGGTAAACAAAATGTTGCTTGAATTTGCAAGACGAAACCCTTCTAAACCATGCAAGCCAACCTATAATTTAATTAAAGAGCTCATCATAGGTCTAGCTTTGGCCTTCCCGCAGATGAGGAACTCCTGTTAAAACAGCCACATCAGAACAGGATGCCGGAGGGAGATTTGTCACCAGCACCTTGGTATCTCCCCTAGGGGCATTTGATCTGGTGATACCAGGACGGGATGTTCTGTCAGCAGGGTGCTCTATCTTACTAGGGCCTATACTGTCCAACCGAGCAGAGGGGCTACAGATGTTGTAATTCGATCCATCTCGCCCCTGGACTCGGCAAGGGAGTTCGTTCGCTGGAGGTTCTGGTATAAGGGAGTGATGCAACTAGGGGCATCCTTCGAGTACATTCTAAAGACTGCTCCTTACTCCCAGTTTCTGACGCCGCTCTAGGTTCCCTTGATACTTTGGGATTAGTTTTAGAGAAGTGACATGTGCCTATTTCATAGCAACCACTTCCTTCTCTATGGATACAAGGTGGGCACATATTGGAATTAATTGCTCCACTAGGAGTTCCCTGACCTTGAGTAAGCATTTATCTATAAATTCAGTAAAGTATTCAGGCAGAACCACATCGTTTGACTCTACATGAGGGACATTGGACTACTTTTTCTTATGATAAGACCAAGTGGGGGTTGAGGGGCAAGGTGCATCTTGTTTCATGTGGCCTGTGGGCTGGCTAATTTTCTTTGCTCTCACTATGGGTTGGCCATTACTATTCATTCGCAGCTCAGTAAGCAGTGGTTCATGGGGGTACCACTTAGTGCTGGTAAGTCTTAAGTTTCCCCCAAAAATTTCCAAGGCTGCAGTCTAAACAAAGTTCTCCTGGTGGCTCGGAGTTAGAATGTTATGATAAAGTGTGGGCCGCCATTTATATAATCCTAGGGTGGCAAAGCTCCGGATGTATATGTGGGTCGTGGCAATTATTGCAACAGTGGTACAAGGCTCCTCCTTTTTCCCCTGATGAATTCTGGGCCTGGCAGTCTCCTCATGGGGTGGAGTGCAAAACTCCACCTCAGGCCCAGATAAACTGTAGGCATCCTGCAGTCTATAATGGAAAACTCGTGGTACAGCATTAGAAATTTACCACATCTGTTATCATGGTACTTCTCCAGGAAAACACTATATAAAGGGCAGTCAGTCATAAAACAGCAGTGCGGGTACAAACATGCCTCTTCAAAAGAGCAACCGCGCTCCGACAATTCCAGTGTTCATCATATGGCAGTGCTTAGTCAAAAATAAATTTCGCCCAGACCTAGTAGAAATATCATGTGGTATTCTACTTGTCCATGTTTTGTGCCTGGATTGAGTTGACCCTAGGATTCCAAACAAAGTCAGGTCAAGTTACTATAGCAGATGTGGCTTTATATGGGCTCCTAGATGTGTTTACTGTGTTGATTAGCAGAGATTTGGAGCTACGTGATGCCAAGGCACTTGGTGCTATTTCTGTCACCTTTTAACACGTGAACCTTTTGCATTTAAAAGCTAATCAGCACTGATGTTTGTACCAGTTTTCAACATGAAGTGTCTCTGAGCGTAGCTTAAGTGCCCTTGATAACTATTGGCCATTGTATCTTCTACTGTGATGGAAGTATAGGGTAGTGTTGGGAAGGAGAAGGGTTCTTTGCATGGCCCAGGAGAACATGCACCCCTGCCTCGAATTTGCCACAGCAAAGTTTAAAGTTGTTGACCCCCACCTTAGCACACATAATGATCATGCATGTGCTCTGAAGAATTTCCGCGAAGTGTCCGCCACTACTCCATTGTATTATTATTAAAAGCAAATAGTGATGTAATTTTCTGCCTGCGCTTATAGTAGATAAATAATAGATAAAAAATAGACAGCCATTTATAGAGAGATTACAAACTGATAATTGAAGGAAAGTCATCATTTTTGCCCTGATCAACCTCGTTTTTTGACTGACACTGGTGGTTACTGAAATGTGCCCTGGGCTCTGCTACCAGGCCTAGGGCTAGTGCTCTGTCCTTAAAAGGTATATGGTAATTGATATAATTATAATTGGTCGAGACAACCTACCTGGAAGTCCCTAATATATGGTAGGGCACATGGTTGTAGACACCCCAGTGGATGTAACACACTTAAGTGTGCACTGCTGTGGTGTCTGGTGTGATTTTAAATGCAGACTTGCATTGCAGGCTGGTTTTAAAATAAAACTGTGTCCAAATATGACTTTGGAATTAGTAGTAGTTCCAAAGTCCAAAACTACCTTTTAATTACATATGAGTCATCCCTAAGGTCTTCATATACCCTGGAAGGGAAAAACAGCCAAAGTAGTTTTTCCCCACTGCCATTGTAATTGTAATTGCATTTATATAGCGTGTACTACCCCTGATGAGGCGTCAAAGTGCTTTTTCGGTGAGGAGCAGGCTACTCCGAAACCCAAAGAGGATTAGTGGTGAATTAGTATAGGGAGATATGAAAATAATTTGAGCGGTGGGCATGTGAGTTTGTTATTTGAATTGAAAAAGGATAGTAGAGGGATGGAAGAGGGAAAGGTTTGCATTTATATAGCGCTTGCTACCCTTGATGAGGTGTTGAAGGGCTTTTTGGCGGTAGGACGCTACTCCGGAACCCAAACTGGATTAATGGGGAATTAGTATAGGAAAGTATGAAATTAATTTGAGCGGTGGACATGTTAGTCTGCTAGTTGGATTGAAAAGAGTAGTGGAGGGATAGAAGAGGCAAGGGTCTAGAAAGTGTCTTTATTTGGAGCTCAAAGCAGTAGGAGGAGGTCTGAGATGAGTAAAGGGGAGGTGGAGGGGGGAAGAGTCAGAAGGAAGGGTTCAGCAAGACTTCTTTGGGAGATCTGAATAGTAAAAGAGGTATGAGATGATGAAAGGAGGGGTAGAGGAGGGACGAGTCTAGAAAGGGGTATTTTAGGGGCATAGTAGTAGAATGGGGGTTGGGATGAGTCAGAGAGTGGAGGTTGAGGATATTTTGAGAGAAGTATAGGATGAGACATAGGGTAGTTCACTGGGGAGAGTAGTAGAATGAGGTTTGGGATGAATCAGAGAGAGTAGGTAAAGGATATATTGAGAGAGGTCTAGGGTGAGGTATAGGGTAGTGCATTGGAGATGCTGAAGTAGAATTAAATTAATAAATATAAAGATACATAAGTACATGGAAGGTATATATTATAAGGAAGGTTGTATATTTATATTTAAGTTGTATTTAACAAACTCAGAATTTCAAGTGTTGTTGTACTTTAAAGTTAATTTATTTCTTTTTATAATTTTTTTGTAATTTAATAGTTAAGCAATTGTAGATTAATAGTTATGATAAAGATTTACTTATTTATGCAGTGACCTCTATACATGTTAAACATAGAGTAATATAACCATAAGTAACATGTTCATTTTTTAAGCAGAACTAATGTATATCTATAAACATAATTATTATACATGTTTACACAAAGCAATGCACATATGTAGGCACACATTTATAGTCCAAATAAATGCTTACATACGCAGGGATATACTGTATATTTATGTCTGAGTATGGTGGTCATGTGGAGAAGAGCCAACTCCTGAGTAGTCTTCTGAAGATCAGGTAGTTATTTGTGGATCTTATGTTTGGGGGTAAAGAGTTCCATAGTTTGGCTGCTTGAGCAGAAAAGGATGTGCCACCTATGTTTTTTTTTTGTATGGTTGGATTTTGAGGCAAGGTGCCAATCTATAGTGGAGGTTCCTTTGTTGAATGTATTTGGTGATGTTATTCCTGACGAAGAGCAGTCCTGTTCCATGTATCGCTTTTGGGTGGTGCAAAGCAGCTTAAATATGGATCTTCTGGCAACCAGTACCCAATGTAGGACCTTCAAGGCAGGGGAGATGTGGGCTTGTGGATTTATATGTAAGAGTAGTCTGACAGCAGAGTTCTGAATCAGCTGCAGTCTTTTCAAAGTTGTTAAAGATCCATTGTAGAGGCTATTGGCATAATCGAGTTCAGACAGAAAAAGAGAGATAGTAGTCTGGACCTTGTGTGGAAATCTCAGGTATGGGAAGATGAGTTGCAGAGTTTTTATAATAACAATGCTTGATCTTGCTAGTTTGTCCACTTGTGCACTCATTGATAGCTTGGTATCCATGGTAATTTTGATGTTTCTTACTTCTTTTAATACTTTAGGCAGCATTCCCAGATCGTCAGGCCAGGCGGTGAGTGGGTCATAATTTTTCCAATCTCCACATGTGATGTTTCCCATTTTGGAAGCATTCAATTTGAGATTGCTCCATGTCATCCACTGATCAACGGCTCTGAGGCAACTGAAAATTTGTGAGTTTCCAATGTCTTTGTGGATTTCCAGTTCAAGGACTATTTGTGTGTCATCTGCATAGTTATAGCATGTGAGGTGAAATTGATAAGTGAGTGCCTGTAATGACTTCATGTAGAAGTTGAAAGGCATTGGTGAGACGATAGAGCCTTGATGGGCCCTTGCTTGTGTGAAATTCGGTTTGGATGAGAAAGGAGGGGTATGGATGACATTAGTTTTGTTTTGAAGGTAGGATGTGAAACAGTCGAGAGCAGTCCCCTCTATGCCAGCTGCGTAGAGTCTTTTTATTAGAGTGTCATGGTCAACCGTGTCAAAGCCAGCTGAGAAGTCAAAGAGAAGTTGTCCAGCAACCCTGTTCCGGTCAACTGTGTTCTTAAGGTCATCCCAGATGGCAATGAGGGCAGATTCTGTGCCTCTTCCTGGATGGAATCCTGTTCCGAAGTCTGAAATTATGGAATTATCTTCAATGAATTGTGACATCTGGATGAATGCTGCTCTTTCTATCAGTTTGCCCAGGAAAGGTCCATTTGTAGTTGGTCTGTAGTTGTCGGGGTTAAGCGGGTCCAGGTTTGTTTTCTTTAGTAATGGGCGTGTGTATTACTTTTTTAGATCTTCTGGAAATATTCCTGTAGTTAAGGGATTGTTGACAATTCTTCTTACTGGTGTGGCAGAAGAGGTAGTTAGAAGAATTTTCTTGATGGTTTGTGGTGGACATGGTTCAGAAGGGCTGCCGGCAGGCCTGCTTGCTTTGACCAGTTCCATAAGTTTATTGTGTGATAATTGTTGGAAGGAATGTATCGGCTGTGTTAGCCTACTCTTGGAGTTTTTTTGGAAAACGGTTGGTGCTGCTGTTTTTTCTTTGTTTTAAATAGGAGTTCAATGTGTCTGCTTTGGTCGTGTAATGATTTGCCAGTTTATCTGTGAATTCTTGAGTAATTGGATGAGCTCTTTCTAGGCAATTTGGTTTACGAAATTCAATGAGAATTTCATAGAATTTTTTATTTGCACATTTAGCATTTTGAATTCTGTCTGAACAGTATTTTTTCTTGGCTTTTTTGATTGCTGACTTGTATAATTTGTTAACTTTCTGTAGGTGAAGTTTGTCTTGATTGGTGTTTGTTTTGAGCAAGCTATGTTGCAGCTTTCTAAATTGGTGTTTTATCTCTTTTAGCTCTGTATTCTCCAAAGTGCCTATTTTCTTTTGTTCTGGTGTGTCATTCTTAGTGGAATTAGGATATCAAAAGCTTCCTGTAGCCACTCACATAGTTTTTTAACTGAATTTATTGTGTCTAGATCTGTACTGGAGGTTAGTTGTGTTTCTAAGTGTTCAAAACTGAGTTTGTTCCACAGTCAATAGGTGGATGCCTGTAAGGTGGTTTTAGGTGTGCTGCTTTGTGTTATTTTATGTTGGAAAGCAAGCAAATTGTGGTGTGACCATGTGACTGTAGTAATTGTTTGAAAGGTAAAAAGTTCTGGATTTGCAAAAAATGACATTGAGGATGTGTCCAGTGATGTGTGTGGGTTTGTGGAGGATCTGATGTAGGTTCAGTGTGTCTAGGCCAGCGACGATTGTTTTTGGATGGGGCATATTGGGTTTGTCAAACTAAATGTTTAGGTCACCAAGAACGCATAGGTTGGAGTGTAGTGTTATAAGGTTTGAAACTGTGGAGCATATTTACAAGGGAGTGGCTGAGCGTGGCGTTAAGCACAAAATGCCAACGCCATGCTCCGCCATTCTGAAACTGCAGGGATGAGCCGTATTTACAAAGATACTGCACATCCCTGCGTTTTCCCTAGTGCTGGCGCTAAATTAAGCGGCCTAGTGCCAACGCAAGCACCCTTGCACCATAGTGCAAGGGTGCCTGCATTGAGGGAATGATTGTTTATGTGCAGGAAGGTGTCCCTTCCTGCACATAAACAATCACAAATGGTGATTTGAAACTTCTATATGTGCTGCATTGTGCAGCACACATAGAAGTTGCAAATCAAATTTTTTTTAATGATGGTTTATGTGCAGGGAGGGACACCTTCCTGCACATAAACAATCATTCATGGCGCTTTGCTGTTTCTATGTGTGCTGCACAATGCAGCACACATAGAAACTGCAAAAACGAGGAGAAATTAAGCATTTCTCCTCGTTTAGCCATGTTAACACCTGGTTTTCTCTGGTCTTAATTTTGGCGCTGCCTCCTATTTACGCGACCGTTAGGGGGCAGTATCAAAATCAATGGGTGTTGCGGCAGAATGCCCAATGCAACACCCATTGCCCATCCCTTTCACGTCAAGTATAGCGTGAAAAGGTGCCTTATTTACAAGATGGCATTATGCCACGTTAAGTGGCTTAACGCTGCCATGCAAATAAGCAAATGCCCTATCGCCACAGGAACGTTGTTAAAAGTGAAGTTCCTGTGGCGATAGGGGCTTGTAAATACGCCCCTGTGTCTAGAAGTGTGTCTGGGAATGCTGATTGCTAGGTGGAAGTCTGTAAAGGACCAGGAAGTTAGAGGAGGAAGATGGTGTAGGGTTGCATCTGATGAAGAGGGCCTCACAACCTTGCATGGAGACATTGTCAGCTTTAGTAATATCTAATGTTTGCTTGAATACAACAGCTAGACCACCTCCTCTTTTGCCTATATGATTTTGTGTGATTGCTTGCAACACTGGAGCCATGTCGTCTCCCAATCATGATTCAGTTATGAAGAGTAAGTCTTGTTGTGTGTCAGTGAGAAGGTCGTAGATGTTATGCTTGTTTTTTTAAAGTGATCGAGCATTTATTAGTAGGCAGTTTAGATAATGTGCTTTGGTGATGGTGTGACTTTGTTTTGTAAAAGAGTGAGCAGTGTTTTGTGGACTTGTAGCAGGTGTGTCCTTAGTGCTGGTATTAGCTGTATGAGGATAGCAAGAGTGTAGCTGTTCTGTATTGTGTTCCTCGTCCAGCAGGCTAAGAAGGCTTTTGATGGGTCTGCATGTGTAGGTGGTGGAGATGGTTGTTTGAGGGTACGTTGGTGAGCTGTGTTGTTTTTAAATAAGTAGCCTTGTTGTGCAGTACACATGGCGATGCAAAGTTGTGAAGAGTGGCATGTTGCTTATTTTGTTTGTGTCTGTTTAGGGTGGAAGGTGTATGAGTTAGGGGTGGTGGTGCAGCATGAGGGTCTTCTTGTAAGGTTCTAAATAGTCGAATGGATGAGAGGTGGTTAAAAGAGAGTTGCTGTGCTGCTGTATATGAGTTAGGTGTGGGGGAAGAGAGAAAGCTTGGCAGTGGAGCTGGTGTGTATTATTTGTGTAGTCAGGAAGGTGGGAGTGGGTGTCTGTTTCTAGTTTGTGACTGAAAGTATTATGAGATGTTGTGTGTGTGAGATTTTGTTGTGCTGGTGTGTGTGTGTTATGATTTGTTTTTGAGGAGTAGTGAGAGAAGGTGATGATGTATTTGCTTCCTGAGAAGTATTTGTATGTAAAGAATTGTTGGTGAGTGGAAGCTGCAAGGAAAAAAGGGGTAGTGATGTGTTTCGGAAAAGAGTATATGTTGTGTGTGACAGGGGATAAACAAGAGTTAAGAGTGTTTGTGCTAGATTTGATTGCTAAAAGAGGTAATATGTGTGGTGCAGTGGAGTGTAAGGGTTGTGTGATTTGTTTGGGTAAAAAGAAGAGGGTGTTGGTGGATGAAAAGATGTAAGGCTGAGTATAGGTTTGTTGTTGACAGAAAGGGGTCTGTTAGGAGTAATTAGAGTATTGAGTACCTGTCTCGATGGAATATAGTTACGTATGGTGTGGATTTGGGTTGCGAATGTGTTGAGTGGATTGGTTGGTTGTATTGGATAGAGTGGTGTTTTGTGTGTGAGTGAAGGTGCAAATGTGTGGTAGTTGGGGTAGAAGGGTGTAAAGGTGTTGTTTGTGGGGTTTTGTAGTGGGTGCTGAGACATTAAAATGTATGTAGGGTTTGTTTGTAGTAAATGAGTAGAGTACATTTGCTGTGAGTGTGTTAATCTGGTTGTGAATGGGGAGGGTGGGTGCTGGTGAATGGAAAAATAGGCAGCATCTCTGGCCCTAGGGCTGACCAGTCCTGAACAGGCCCAAATAGGCAACTGCCCTTGTCCTGTCTGCCCTTAGCCTCGACGCCCAGGCTGAGACACCCTGAGCCATAAGCTTAAATAGCCCTAGTGGTCAGGTGACACCTTCAGCCAATGGGAACCCTAGCCCTAATCCTAACCAATCACACCACTAGCCCTAAGCCCTAGGACCAATAAGAGACAAGGCCTTTACAGCCAATCATAGCCCTAGTCCTAGCAGACAGTCAGAAACAAAACCCTAAGCCCTTGGTCTTATAGAATCCCTAGCCCTAGGAACCAATCAAAAACTCTAGACCTATCCGCCAATCAGAACACTAACCCTAAACCTGCATCCAATAGAATCACTAACCCTGGGACCAACCAGAACCCTAGTCCTATCAGCCAACCAGAACACTAACCCTAAACCCAATAGAAACACCAAATACAGCAGCCAATCAGAGCACAGATGTAACGTCCAATAGCAAACTTATATAAGGACCGTGTGACCTCAAGCACAGGCTGATGGCCAGGGGGCTGGGACAGCTGCTCATGGAGTCAGAATCTCCTTGGATACAAACAGGCTCAATCCACACTTTTCAGGTCCTGTTTTAGCCAGCAGGTAAGGCCCAAATCTAAATCTAAAATCACTGAAAATATTGCTTTTCACGCATTTAAACAAATCACTTTTTCTGCCCCGAAAATGAGTGCTACACACACTTTCCAAACACAGTTTAAACCATACAGCAGATTAAGCAGTCTCTTAAACACACCTGCTTAGCCTGTGAGGGTGTACTTTGCCAAGACACAAAGGGAGGGGGGCTGGGAGTAGCCCCTGCTGGTCTAAGTATAGTGCAGGGAAAACTAGGAGAGAAATTCAACAGTCACGGGTAGCAAAACCACCAGTTTTAAAAGTACAGATTGCACAAAAACAATTTAAGCAGTCACGGATAGAAAAAAAACACAGCAGTTTTAAACTATCAAGAATACACAGTACAAGTCTATGTTCTTACCACCTTTGCTGTTGCTTGCTCACTGGGCTGTTAAGGGCATAGAGAGGCTGGCCTACAAGATGGACGTGGCTGTCTTGGGGGTTCCCTGTACAGACCATAAGGGCCTGCAGGAGTGGGAGGAAGAGGGCTCAGGGTTGCTTGGGAGCTTAAAGGCCAATCAGGTAAGCACAGGCTGATGGCCAGGGGGCAGGGAGAGGCTACAATGGGAAGGCTTTATTAAACTTTAATAAAGTCTATCTTTTGATTGGAGTTAGCTAGCAACTTAATTCAAAGTGTCAAAACTATACTTACAATAAATCCAACAACTTGCCCTGGTCGGATTTATTATAACTATTACAGGAAAGTAGTTTTAGAACTTATTATTCTGAAGTTACCTAAAACAGCCATTTAGCAGCCTCCTCTGATTGGCCAGCCTTTGACAGCCTGAGGCAAGCTTCTCCCTGAGTAGGTGTGAAGAGGCCTGAGGCTGATACAATACAGCTGTTTGGTGGGAAGAGATTTGCTTCCTGGAGAAGCCAGGGAGAGGAAGGGTGCTGGGGAGATAAGCTGGACTTCAAAGATAGGAGAACAGATGTCACAAGGTGCAGGACAGCCCCCACATCCTTGATCCTCAGCCAGATGGGAGCCCTCCAATTAGATTAGGAGTGGGGCTGGAAGGGGAGCATAGTGAATTGGTAGCCGCAACTGCAGGTTGAGTTAGTCAGACACACACTCCAAGGAGAGAATTCCTCCATTTTGATTTTTGGTGAAGAGTGCATTTTGGGTCAAAAATATGTCACACTTCGTAGAAAGTGGTCATAGCAGAGGGAGGCAACTTTGCCTCTACTGGTTAGAGTGTCCCCCCCTCTTGCCAGCCCAGAATGGAGAATAAATATGGGAGATGTGCAGGAGCCCTTCAAATCACTGCTTGGAACATCTGAAAGAGAAGGACTGTCCCGCTGCACCCTTGGATTACACCACAGAGGGCGGGCACTGAGGAGGACTGCACCTGCGGCACTTTCAAGGCTCAACAAAAGAAGGACTGTGTTTGATTGAAGAAACAGGAGTGGACTCCCTGAGCATCAACAGGTAGAAACGTGCTAGAAGAAACCACCTGCAACATCCAAAGAGAGGACTACTCCAGCTGACCAGCTACAACTGTACTTTCCAGGTGCATTGTGGGAGATTGAGTTCCAGACCCCCAAGAGGCAATCGAGAGCATCTGAAACCTTGGCTGGTGCTGATGGACACTTTTCAACACAAAGGAAACTACTGAGAAGAAGTTCTGAAAGTTTGGGAACCTTTTTGCAAAGTTTTGGTGAAAAGTTTCAGAAGAAGACCGACTCGACGTCAAGAGTCAAGCTGACGTCGTTGACTCGAGAATCGGCCTGACCACACTGGTTTGTGCCGCTGAAAGCTCCAGAGCTCCTCACCATCGAAGCCAAGGACAAATACTTCCAGAGGCTCACCAAGGCACTGCCCTGCAGCAGGCTGCTGTCGTCAAAGCCAACTCTGGATCCGAGGAAACCGAGGGCTCGTTGTCGAGAGAATAAGCTGCAAAAAAAGTGACTAGTGGCACGATTATGAGTTTGGCAGTCCATAGTACCGCCAATTTCACGGTGGAGGTGCGGTAGGGGTCGGGGACCGCTGCAGCAGTGGTCCAGACGCAGTATTATGACTACGGCTGTCAAACCTCCAGGGGACCACCCCAACCACCAGGGATCCGCAATCCCTGGCAGTCTTATGATGGTCTAGGGAAGCAATATGCTTGCCGTGGAGCCTGCCATGAAAAGGCTGAGGGAGGGGAATTGGCCCTGTGCACAGGGATGCATGCAGGGGCACCCCTGTCTGCATTCATCCCCTTTCCTGCAGGGCATGGACTGCATAGTCCATGCAATGCAGGAACGACCTTAGGCACTCCTATTGTGGTGCCTTTTCAATAGGCACTGCAATGGGACGGCCGCACTGCCTGCCCACCAGAAAACGAGGAAACTTGTAATCTGGCGGGCAGGCGGCGGTCGACTTTGGCAGTTTGGGAGCGGGCTCTGGCATGGCGGCCCACTCCCAGACCGCCAAAGTCGTAATCAGGCCCTAAGTGAGAAGGTAAAATCTTGACTGGGACCTAGCACTCAACCTATCCGACCCGCGCTCCATCGTGGTCGGCCTAAAACTTTGACTCTGTTCCAGTCCAGTGCGACCAGATAGTTGTGAGGGATGTTTTACTCTTGTTGGTGCTAGAATGCACATTTTTTAATTTAAATTAGAAAAATTCATATCTCTGGTTTGCTACATTGGAATTTTGTTGACATTTTAAAGATAGAACTATTCTCTATTTTTATAAATTGGTGTTGAATTTTTATTGTGTTGTGTCTTTTACTTATTTACTGTTTTGGTGATATTAAATGCTTTACACACCTGCCTCCTAACTTAAGCCTGACTGCTCATCTGCCAAGCTACCAAGGGTTGAGCAATAATTAATTTATTGAGGCTTGACTGGACCTTACTAGTGATTATGGTATTATTACTAGCTGAAGGTGCATACCTCCACCTTCTTATAACCCACTTTCCTACAATAGTAATAATAATAATTATATTAATAAATAGTATTTCTGTTACTATTGTTATTGTAACACTTATGCTGTCACAGTGATGCACTTCCAGAGATTCCTCGCAAAATCAAGGCGCAGAGAGTAGTCTGTAGCAATGAGTATACACATTCTCACAGAGGAATGCCACTGGCATGGATTAGTCTGTGCCATAAAAAGATGCAAGAATCATATTAGGAGGGAATGTTATGTGTAATTGAGTAACTGTGGATAACGCATAGACTCGAGTCCTTAATATTATCTTGCTCCACACAAATGCCAAGTAGAAAACTAAGTAAATAGACTTAAAGAAAAAAAAACATAAATGAATAAATAAATAAAAAGCATACGGTTGTTTCACTGTTAGTAAAGTGGCGTCTTTTTTCATTCGTTTAAGCTCTACTTATATATATTCTGAAGGCAAAGTAGCAGTGTGTCCCCCGCTTTTGCAAGCACCAAGGTGACCAGAAAGGACAAATGTCTCTGTGATATAATTTTAAAGGCTATTTTTCTGTGCGAAAACTGCATTAAAATGTAATGCTCGTCGATTGTGGTATTAACAAAAAAATAATACAAACTATCTTCTGTAGCCTCCACTGCTGGCTGTACGGTGTGGCAATCTGAATATATTGGTAATGTGAGGTCCTGATTAGTCCTGTAAGGCTGCCTACAGGTTAGCAGGCCTCATTTCAAATCTCTGACAGCAATATGTGCCGTTTCATGCTTCAGCCTCATTCCCCATGTTCAACACAAACTGGGGTCACTCTATATATGGAAATCACTGTCTCCAGGGTAAAAAAATTAAAAAAGGTGAGATTGCCGTTTTAACCTTCCTGGCCTCAGAAAATATGTTTTAGTCTGATACATTATACTAGTAGGAATTATTTATCAAGAAGATACAAGCTTGATATTTCAGAAATAATGAGATGTTCTGCTTTTGCAGCTGGAATGCTATGGTCCAGAGGGCATAAGCTAGGAAACCAGCTGACTTAGGCAAACTCGCAACGAGTGCTGTGCATCAGGCATTGGGAGCTAAAAAGCTGGGCAAATGGATAGCTGGAATTTTTAGTGGCAATCTAAATAAGGTTGATTCTGAAAAAGAGCTTGAGCAGTATGGTAAATATGAATAAAGTGACTTGCTGCCGATGACGTGTGCACAGCAAATTATTATTGTATTTGTGTATTAGTTTATTTTCATCTAAATATCAATATTAATGACTACAATAACCCTCCATTTTAATCATTTGGACATGCTAACCCGTACATTTATGCAAAATATTTTTTTTATGTTAGGGCAATTTGTAGTTTAAGAAATCCTTAAAACAGCTAAGTCATAAAATCGCTTATATGGTGTAACTTTATAAAAACATTGAGATCGAAAAAATTTCAGTACAATTTTCTCTATATTGATTTCGCTTCTGGGTCGATTCCTTTTTATGACGCAGCCCGTTGCAAAATCAAAAGTTTTGCATTTACTAAGCCATGTAAAATCGATTTGCTTAGCTTTGTGTGGTTTAGTAGGTACAAAATAACTCAAGGCAGCGCATACCGCCTCAGGTAGGCGTTACATGGGTGGAGTATGGGTGTTCCTGTGCATTCACCTTCATGTATTGTGACTCAAAACCAGATTTACATAGACTTGTAAACATGGGTTTGCACCAAAATGGTGCGCCTACCAGAGAGTGGCGGCAATATTATTTTCTCCTTGTTACTTCATCTTTCCATTAGCACTGCAGCACACATAGAAAGAGGAATAGGCCTCTTAAAGATTGTTTTTGTGCAGGAAGGTGTACCTTCTAGCACAAAAGCTACCCAGCCCGTAACGCAAGCACATTTGCATCATGGAGCAAGGGTGCCAGAGTTAGCACTAGGAAACCGCAAGTGTGCCAGCACAAAGAGGGAGCTGAACAGCACCATATCTTATTAAATATGGAGCTGTCCAGCACTTCCACATCCACACAACGCAGTGCAGCTACTTGCCTTGCTGCATTGTGTGAACTATCAGTCAATATGACCATATGTGTTTAGGACAAACAAATAATACATGTCATATGGTTTCTTATTTATATACATAAGCTAAACACCCTCTCATTGCTCAGGTATATTGAGAAATTGAATTTTATTTTAATCAGAGAAGAGTGAGTGTATGAGAAAGGTTAATTAATTAAGTGCAATATTTATAATTAATAACTACATGTGCAATGATTAACTTGCAATTTAAAGTGGAAATTACTCATTTTAACCCCTTTGCTGCCCGGCCTCTTCCCCTGTGCCACACCCTTTTTTGGCTATTTGGGGTAGTTCGCGCATAGGCCCCCATAACGTTTTGTCCACAGAAGGTATCCACACCAAATTTGTGTCCTTTTCTTCCAACATACTGAGAATTGTAAAGGTACCCAGGGTCTGCAGATTCCCCTGGAGGGGACCAAGAAATTAGGCAAAATACAGCAAAATTGTGTTTTTGGGGGAAAAATGAAAAAAGTGCTGCAGAAGAAAGCATCTGTTTTCTTCCCTGCAAATGGTATCAATGAAGGGTTTGTGGTGATAAAATCATCATTTTCCCAGCTTGAAGGAACAGGAAAACCTTTGTCTGAAAACCGAAGTTTTCTACACAGCTTTGGCATTTTACTGGGACATAGCCTATTTTTCCTAATTTTTGTGCTTTCAACCTCCTTCCAGTTAGTGGTTGAAATGGGTGTGATACCAGTAATGGATCCCAGAAAGCTATACATTTCTGAAAAGAAGACAGAATTCCCAATTCAGCAAGGGGTCATTTGTGTAGATCCTTCAATGTTTTCTTATAGAAAGGAACAGTTGAAATAAAAGAATATTGAAATTTAGTTGAAAAAAAAGCCATTTGTGCATACATTTTCACTTGTAACTTCTACTAACTATGGTAGAAATTTGAAATCTATATACTGTTATGTCTGCAGGACCCTTCTGGTTGCGGGGATATATGAGGCTTGCAGGCTCACCAAGAACCCGAGGTACCCAGAGCCAATAACTGAGTTGCACCTTGCAATGGTTTTTTATTGTGTACCGAGTATGTATTAATTCATTTAATAAAATATAGAGAGTGATAAATAGGTATCAAGGAAACCTATGTATATCTAAAATGGTAAGAAGATATGGAGTTTAGAATCAGTGGTTATATGTGAATCTCTGAATTTGTGGGTACCTAGATTAACATGTGAATTAGATGGTATTGTTCAAAATGACTTATTTTTCACACACTGTCTTTCATTTGGAAGGCACAATTGCAGAGAAAGACAAATGGTAATAACACTTGTTCTACTATTTTGTATTCTTGTAAGTCTCCCGATAAAAATGATACCTCACTTGTGTGGGAAGGCCTAGTGTCTGCGACATAAAATGGCCCAAAACGCAATGTGGACACATCACATTTTCCCCCTGAAAACGGACCCTTTTACGCAATGTGCCTAGCTGTGGATTTTGGGCCCTAGCTCAGCCGGCACATAGGAAAATTGAGCAAACCTGTACATTTTTTAAAACTAGACACCCAGGAGATTCCAGGATGGGGTGACTTGTGTGGCTCTAACCAGGCTCTCTTACCCAGAATCCCTTGCAAACCTTAAACTTGGCAAAAAAAACAAAAAAAACTTTTCCTCACATTTCTGTGATGGAAAGTTCTGGAATCTGTGGGGTACCAAACACTTCCATCCACCCAGAATTCCTCTAAGTCTGCCGATAAAAATGGTACCTGACTTGTGTGGGTAAGTCTAGTGCCCGTGTCAGGAAACGGCCCAAAATGCAACGTGGACACACCACATTTTTTCACAGAAAACGAATCCTTTTTTTGTATTTTTTCACAGAAAACTGATCCTTTTTTTTGCAATGTGCCTAGCTGTGGATTTTGGACGCTAGCTCAACCGGCACCTAAGGAACTCTAGCAAACCTGTACATTTATGAAAGCTAGATACCGAGGGGAATCCGGGATGGGGTGACTTGTGTGGCACTCACCAGGTTCTCTTACCCAGAATCCCTTGCAAACCTCAAACATTGTAAAAAAAAAAAAACATTTTACTCACATTTCTGTGATGGTTTTGGAATATGAGGGGTACCACAAACTTCCACCCACCCATCATTTCACTAAGTCTGCCGATAAAAATGGTACCTCACTTTTGTGGGTAAGTCTAGTGCCTGCGACAGGAAATGGCCCAAAACTCAACGTGGACACCACATTTTTCCAGTGAAAACTGACCCTTTTATTGCAATGTGCCTAGCTGTGGATTTTGGGCCCTAGCTCAGCCGGCACCTAGGGAAACCTTGAAAAACTGTAATTTTTTAAAGCTAGGCACTCAGGGAAATTCAAGATGAAGTGACTTGTGTGGCTCTTACCAGGTTCTGTTCCCCAGAATCCCTTGCAAACCTCAAACTTTGTAAAAAAAGGAACACATTTTCCTCACATTTCTGTGATGGAAAGTTCTGGATTCTGTGGAGAGCCATAAACTGCTACCCACCTAGCATTCCCCCAAGTCTGCCGATAAAAATGGTACCTCACTTGTATGGGTAGGCCTAGTGTCCGCGACAGGAAATGTCCCAAAATTCCACGTGGACACATCACATTTTTCCAGTGAAAACAGGCCCTGTTTTTGCAATGTGTCTAGCTGTAGATTTTGAAACTCTAGTTCAGCCAGCACCTAGGAAAACCTAGCAAACCTGTACATTTTTTAAAACTAGACACTCAAGGGAATCCAGGATGGAGTGGCTTGTGTGGCTCTCACCAGGGTCTGTTACCCAGAATCCCTTGCAAAGCTCAAACTTTGTAAAAAAAAACCACATTTTCCTCACATTTCTGTAATGGAAAGTGCTGGAATATGCAGGGAGCCCAAAACCTCCTCCCACCCAGCATTCCACCAAATCTGCCGATAACAATGGTACCTCACTTGGGTGGCTAAGCCTAGTGCCCGCGACAGGAAAAGGCTCAAAACACAACTTGGACACATCACATTTTCCTCACATTTCTGTGATGGAAAATTCTGGAATCTGCTAGAGCCAAAAGCTTCCACCCACCCAGCATTCCCCCAAGTCTGCCAATAAAAATGGCACCTCACTTGTGTGGGTGTGCCAATTACCCATGACAGGGATGGGCCCAAACATTATTGTGGAGACATCAAAATTATTTTTCACTAAACAACCTGGTTTTGCAAGGGAGTCACCTGCGTTTTTGGTCCCGGGCTCGATGGTCATCTAGGGAAACCTGCCAAACCCAGACATTTCTGAAAACTAGACACCTGGGGGAGTCCAGGGAGGGTTGGCTTGTGTGGATCCCCCAATGTTTTCTTACCCAGAATCCCCTGCAAACCTCAAACTTAGCTAAAAAAACTCAAATTTGCCTTACATTTCGGTCTGGGATCACCGCGCCAGCACAAATGTCCTACCACCCAGCGTACCTCTTGGTCTCCTGACAAATATGATACCTCACTTGTTTGAGTGTCCAATTCAGAATTGCCTAAAAACGTATATAAAAAAATATAGCGCTTACAGCTCACAGTGCTATAGGAGCAATCTCTATGCTTTTGGCCTTTCCCAGTCGCAGCCCCTTGGCCCACCCACACAAGTGAGGTATCATTTTACTCAGGAGACCAGGGGGAGCCGAAAGACTTAATATGGCCATATAGTAATAGGGGGAGCAAAGGCCCTTGCCCAAGGTGTCTAGTGGTGGATCCCTGCATTAGGATTGCCCTACTGTGGTGAACCCCAAGCATGGATCCACTAGGGAAGGGTATCATTGGAAAGGGGAGATTCTCCCCTTTCCAATAATACCTCTCCCATGTGTTTCAGTGCTCGGGGGCTGAGATAGCCCCACGAGCACCGAAGCAGTGAAACTGAAACGAGCCGATCAGCTCAATTCAGTTTCAGTTTCAGTTTCAATGTAATTACGTCAGTGCGCCATGCGTGCGATCATCATTACATTGAAAAAAAAATGCCTCTGGAGGTTGGGGATGCTCTTTCCCACCTCCCAAGGCAAAAAAAAAGGAAAACCCTCTGTTGTTTTCAGCAGAGGGATTAGGCGGTGGTGTCTCTTGGACGTAAAGGTTACGTCCATGGCACCAGAGGGCCACAGCCATGGACATAACTGTTACGTCCATGGCACCGAAGGGGTTAAATGTGCAAACTACACTAGGCAGCCATAGTTATTAGTATAGGCCTCAAGAAATGCATAAATTCAAGTTTTCTTTTGACTAGAAGTAAACTCGATATTGCTGAAATATGCACAATGCACATTAGAAATTTGACCTTAATATGACATGCTTAGAAGTGTTCATCATAAGTGCAGAATGTTCCGGTTTTAATAAATGTATTTTTACTAAACAACTTATTATTTGTAATGATTAAACTTCCTATTCTAACCATATTACACATAATGCTTGAATAAAATAGTTGTACATTTTAAAACAGTATTTCTTGTTCGTATTAAAAAAAGGCATTATTAAACAGTATTTTGCAAGTTGATGTTTCTCTTCTTTAGCATAGCTCTTTGTTTATGCAATCAAACATTAGAATTCAAAGGTTAAAACTGTATTCGATGCCTATGAGATCGAGGATTTGTGAATAAAGAAGAAACACACGTAGAATGTTTGTAACAAAATTTGTGATAAAACTTTGCAAGCAGCATGGTATTTTATGGGAAAGGAATAGCTGAACTCTCTCTCAGACTAATCGATTCAGTCACCCAATCGAGTCACCCAATTCGATCCGAGGAGGAGAGACCTGCTACATATTTTGCAACATCATTTTTGCCTTTTATATTAGTGTGTGTTCCTAGCTATTGTCAGTAGCTTGTGGACTTTATCATGCTTACTGTTTCGTTGTCCCTTGCCAACAGCTGTGGCTAATGCCTCTACTGTTCGTTCCTTACTTTACTTTAAAGCTTGACTATTGACAAATTGCTACTGCAACTGTATGATTGATTGCTCAAATTATTGAGACTCGGCTGAGTTTCATGAAGTACTCTTCATGGTAAGTTCTGCTGCTCCAATTAGATTGTTGAGATTTATGATCTCTTTATCTCACTCTTTTCCTTTGAACTTGAACTCTTTATGAGTTCTATTAACTTCAAACTCCGATCCTGTTTTTAGATTAGGGATTTCGGTCCTTAATGGAACGTGCTTTATGCATTATTTAATTGTTTGCTCTAACCATTCTTTTTGATAAGATTTCTGTAAACGTACTCAATTTATTAACTAATTTGAATAAAAAGAATGAAATGTTACTAACTAATCTCTTAATAAGAAATAAAACGTTTAAAACTATTTCAAACTCTCATCAGTAGCTGAACATTAGAACTGTTATTGTGATTTAATTTATGACGATGAAATAGTTCCTGGTTCAAAACACGGTGGCAAAGATCCATCACCTGAAGCAAGTGGTACTTTGAAGCCAGCACGGTAACTGGGCTCAACTCTGAAACTGACGGTAGAAAATGTTGAACCCTATTATTTAAATTTTGCCCCATCTCAGCGCTATCAGTTTTCTGGTAGAAGCGATACCGTTTAACACCTTGAATAAGGAGCTATAAAATATTTACCCAAGTTAGAATAAAATACTCAAATCCTGAAATCTGATGCCTGGAATATGAAACCTGACAAGGTAAGATTTTCGAAGGCAGTTGCAGTTTTGGAGGTGTGAGTATTAATAGGGTGATGCATTGTTTATAGTAATTGTGTTTACTGGTGTGTTACTGAGTTTAGAGTGTATGATTGGATGAATGGAGATGTTTAAAGTTTATTTGTAAAGAAGTTGAAGAGTTTCAAGCTGGCCGTATCCTAAGGTCCTGTGATAAAGAGATACAGATAGACATATTGAGGCAAGTGTAGAATGCACTCGAGTAGCCTTCGTCGAATGGTATTTCTTGTTTGCAGGTTTTTGTGGTATAGAGTGTGAGGTACCATCACCCACAAAATTGAGATAGGAACACTAATGGATTGTTGTGAATGTTTTATTATTAATTAATTTTAGCAGAACCGAATTGCACAAAGGGTGAAGCTGCATTGATTAGAGTGATTTTACACTGGTCAAGATTTCACTTACAAATGTGCATGTGCAAAATGGCAAAAGTTGGTGGGTGTAAAAACCTTAATATTCCAGTTGTTGCAGTACTACTATTTTCTTTAGTAGAGCAAACAAGAATTGTTACATTCATAGAGTTGGTATCACAATAAGTCCAAGCAATAGTCTTCTCAAGTGGTTTTCTTGATGTTTATTCCTTTTTTCGTAAAAAATTTACTTCAATCCTTCATCATAACAGGTAGCCACAGGTTGAGCCAACACGTGTTTCGTCTATAGGTAATAACCTAAGACTTCATCAGGGCTACAATAAACAAATACATAAATTACTATTATAATCCACAAGGTAGTATCTAGATTACAGTAAAGGAACCTCCACCAAACTCAGTAAAGGCAATGAAACACCTCATGTGAGGCAAAAACCAATCCAAAAAAAAGTGAACATTTTTTTTTTTAAAGAAAAACTGAAATATTCGTGAAGGGATGGGACAGTGAAGAATCTAATAGCCAAAACGGGAAGAGATAGATACCCAAGCACAACCAGTGAAATAAGCCTCTAAAAAAAGTGGTAACTTCCACGTCCTTGGTTCCAAAAGTGAGTATAAATATACAATCCAAAATCTAACAAAAAGCTCACTGCAAGTAATGGGTATCTGTAGGCAAATTTATCAAATAAAATATCCTGCCACACTTTCAAAGATTGCCGTCCTCAAGATCAACATGGTGCCCTGTGGTCTGACATAAACATAATTGCACAGTTACCCTTCGGGATTCAGTACATCAGTGTAGTTGCTTATTATAACATAATCACAAATTGTAAAACCAATACGACCAACACTCACCACTAGGGAACGAAAGCACAAGGTACAGCAGTGCAGCCTCCTAATTAAGGACACAGTCTTCAAGGATTCAGTAACCGGTCTACAAAGAAAAAAGGGAGCATAAAGCTCATATTACTGATCCGACCATTATTGATTAGTTCTCATAAATTTAATATCCAACCCAATGCAGCCCGAGCAAGAGGTATGCGAGTCACATAACTCATACTGCCATTCATGTTCAGTAGATATAAAACCAAATATTTTAAGTCCAAAAGTATACAACCCACGAAAATATAATGGGAGCTCTCCCATCATATATCTACTGAACATGAATGGCAGTATGAGTTATGTGACTCGCATACCTCTTGCTCGGGCTGCATTGGGTTGGATATTAACTTTGTAAATAAGGAGAAACATGGCGCATTTCTTACTCCGCCGGTGCGTCACAAAAAGTGACCCACCGGCGGCGTAAAAGTGACACAAGGGCCCATAAATAAGCCCCAAAGTTGGATCAGAGCAGGTTGCCAGAATAATGCAAATGACATCTGGATATCAGTTGATGTGAGACTACCGTTACCTGATAGTTTGTTGTTTCCAATGACAAAAACCTTTCATGGATACACACATCTAGGGAGGGACTCCATGATACAATTCTTTAGACAGAACTGGTACAATCCAAAGTTTAGGACACTTGTAGATACAGTGTGTCATCGATATGTGACATGTCAACAAATGAAAGCAAGGAAAAGAACACAAGTTACACTGAGTCATATAGGAAGATCAGATGGTCCTTTCAGCAGAATGCAAATTGACTTTATCGAAATGCCTGTTTGTAATGGGCTGAGATATGTCCTGGTCATAGTATGTCTCTTCTCGAGATGAGTGGAAGCCTACCCAACCAGAAGAAGTGACAGCCTCACTGTAGCAAGACTATTCTTGCAAGAATTGATATCCAGGTACGGAATGCAAGTTTCTCTGGAATCAGATAGAGATACCCACTTTAACAATGAGGTCCTGAAGATGATTTGCACAGCATTACAGATTGCATTGCAGCTGTCAACCTGAGACTTCAGGTGTAGTCGAACAGTTGAATGGGACTATGAAGTCTCAATTAGCCAGAGTTTGTGCTACAACATCACTGAAATGGCCAAATGGTGTACCATTGGTGCTGATGAGTATTCAAGTATTCCTAATAGAAAGACTGGTCTACCACCACATGAAATGCACATGAGACGGGCCATGAGATTGCCTGCTGTACCTGCAAATGCAGTTGTGGACATCACAGATGATATGATACTCAATTGCTGCAAAGTATTGGCTGATGCGGTACATTCTGTTTCTTACCAGGTTGCAGCTGCAACTAAAGATCAGCATCAAGAGCAGTGCCACGACCTCAATCCTGGTGATTGGGTTGTGATCAAGAAGCACGTTCAGAAGAGTTGTTTGGAGCCGAGATAGAAAGGCCCCTTCCAAATAATTTTGGTGACCAACACTGCTGTTAATGTGCCAGAGTTCCAAATTGGGTGCACACCTCACACACCAAGAAAGCGAGAAATGCAGAAAAAGAAATTGTGCTCTTTGAACCTGAACGAAGATTTTTAGTGACTGCACCACCACCAGGTGTGAGACCACAAAGAGCAGAGGTATCAAGATCACAACAGCAGCAACAAGAAGAAAAGGGTGAAAATTGGCAGAGTGTAACACCAATCCAAGTGCCTGGTGTTTCACAAAGTGGCACTCTAGTGTCTAATGAAGAAGAAGCAGAGACTGATCCTCAACTTGGAAACATTACAGAAACAACATCAGTACAGCTAAAAGATCTGGGTAAAGGAACAAGCACTGAAAAAAGAAGAGTCACCCATAGAGTTGAATGGCCACAGAACTGTAATCAAGAAAGACTGAGGATATCATTCGATTGTATTCCATCAACCATCCATGAAGAAACAGAGTCAAGTGATGAAAGTGATACAGAAGGAGATCCACCAAAACTGAGAAGATCAAAAAGACCAAGATTGCCTTGTTGAAGGTGTTCAGCGCCTGAGGGGTCTAACTATGTGGACCTAGTACTGAATGTCACAATAGATGAGTTGTGTGATGTGAAATCCAAACTGGTTGAATCTCCATGACATCACCACAGTGAGCAGTGTTGGATAAAGATACTTGAAAAATAAAACGAAGTTTGCAATTATAAAGAGACACTTGAAAAGCCTAAACAGTGTTGTTTGAAATGTATAAAAGGGAATGACACTAACCAATTCACATTTTTCATTTTAAAGAAGATTTGCTGAGGTCTGAGTCTGCAGTAGAAGAGTAGGGATAACAATTTGGGATTGTCTACATGAAAATTGCTTTGCTGGAAAAAAACCTGTTCATAGACCTAACCATCAAAAGGCCACTTACAGAAACCTGCAGTGAAATTTTGAACTTTGCTATATATAATTTGGTTCTAGAGAAACATGTGTTGCCTTAGAAATGCAAGCAAGTATATTATGGGTTCAATTTTTGCAATATCAGTAATAATTATTAAAATAGTGCTAGTAGGATTTTATTTAACACCTGAGAAAGACATTAAGTCTACAAACATAACTAAAACACATGTTGAAGAATCTGCAATTCAAGGAGTTTATTTTGTTTGTGGACAGGAACCTTATTTCCAGTTACCTGCTGATTGGAAAGGTATTTGTTACATAGCTGTATTGTTTCCTAAATGTGCCATGTGTATAGTAGAGATGCATTCACAATGACACCAGCAGTTAGACTCACACGTAGTGCAGAAAGTGAAGGTGAATTAATGGGAGGCATATTTGGTGCAATCATTTCACCTGTAGGAGTCATCATAACGCTGAAAAGATTAGAAAGATGTCAACAGTTGTCGAAAAGCTTTCAACCAGTACTGCTGGAGCTTTATTAGTAGTAAACACTGAGCTTATTGCAATAAGATCCATGATTTTGCATAAATGCTTAGCATTGGACATTTTACTCGCAGAAAAATGCAGAGTCTGAACAATGCTCAAATTAACTCATTGTTGTTTGTATATCCCTGATGATAGTAAGAAAATAGACGAATTTGCAAAGAACACTTCAGACTTGAAACCTGAATTAGAAGAGTTGAAAACACCTAGCATTTTAGAAAATTTTGGAAAAGGATTTCGCACAATTGGAAACTAGATTACAACAGCAGGAGGAGGTATTTTGAAAGCTATACTTATGCCACTGCTAATCATAGGCATTGCTTATTATTTCTGTTCGCTTTATTCAAAGGCTGTAGCTATTACTCGCACAAAAGAAAGGCAGGGAAAGAAATAAAAGATTTGAAAGAGAATTAGAACTGAATAATCCCATGAATGATGACTATAGAAAGTCATTAAAATGTCAAAGTTTAAAACGGAAAAAGCAAGATTCGACTGACGATGGAAGTGCCCTATGAGTAGAACTCACATGTGAAATCAAGATAGTGTGATGGTTAAGATAACCATCAGGTGGGGGATTGAGAATGGTTAATTGATTAAGTGCAATTTCTATAACTAATAGCCACATGTGCAATGATTAAAGTGCAATTTAAAGAGAAAATTATATGCAATTTAAATGTGCAAGCTGCACTAGACAGCCAGAGTTATTAGTATAGGTCTCAAGAAATGCTTAAATACATGTTATCTTTTGACTAGAAGTGAACTTAATATTGCTGAAATATGCACACTGCAAATAAGAAACTTGACCCTAATGTAACATGCTTAGAAATGTTCATCATAACTGCAGAATGTTCTGGTTTTAATAAATGTGTTATTTTACTAAGCAGCGTATTATGTGTAATGATTAAACTTGCTATTCTCACCATATTTCACATAATGCTTGAATATAATAGTTTCACATTTTAAAATAGTATTTCTTGTTTGTATTAATGAAATGCATTACTAAACAGTATTTTGCAAGTTGATGTTTCTCTTCTTTAGCATAGTTCATTGTTTGGTTTAAACTGTATTCAATGCCTATGGGAACAGGGATTTATGAATGAAGAAGACACACATGTAAGATGTCTGTAACTAACTTTGTGATACAACTTTGCAGGCTGCATGTTATTTTGTGGGAAAGGAAGAGCTGAACTCGCTCTGAGACGATTGCTGTTACCTAATTGGATCTAAGGAGGAGAGATCTGCTACACATTTTGCAACATTATTTTTGCTTTTTATATTATTGTGTGTCCCTAGTTAGAGCTAATGCCATTAGTTTGAATACTTTATCCTGCTTGCTGTTTCCTTTTCCTTTGCCGACAGCTGTGGCCTCTGCCAGTCTGTTCATCCTTTACTTTACTTTGAAGCTTGACTTTTGACAGATTGCTACTGCAACTGTATGATTGATTTCTCAAATTCTTGAGACACAGCTGAGTTTCATGAAACACGTAATAGGAAGTTCTGCTGCTCCAATTTTATTTTTGAGCTTTATGCTCTCTTTTTCTTATGCTTTTCCTTTGAACTTGAACAATTCATGAGTTCTACTAACTTCAAATTCTAATCCTGTTTTTAGATTATGGATTTTGGTCCTTAATGGAAGGTGTTTTATGCATTATTTGATTGTTTGTTCTAACCATTCTGTTTAATGAGATTTCTGTAAACTTACTCAATTTATTCACTCATTTGAATAAGAAGAATAAAAAGTTACTAACTAATCTCCTAATGAGGAATAAAACCTTTAAAATTATTTTAAACTCTCATCATTGACTGAACATTAGAACTGTTATTGTGATTTAATTTATGATAATGAAATAGCTCCTGGTTCAAGACACGATGACAAAGATCTATCATGCGAAGCGAGTGGTACTTTGAAGCCAGCGCGGTAACAGGGTGGCGGTGATTCTTCGAGTTGGCTGGGAAATCTCTTACAAAAAGATCATTAACATAGGTCCTCTCAAAGCCATGTTCTTTTCTGTTAAAATTGCTTCAGACCTCTCGATGGCCGGCATCTTAGTGTATACACCGCCCAACTCCCCGGCCTCTCACCTGCTATAACTCTACGACATTGCAGCTGATCTCTCGCTCAAGCACGCCTGGCTCACGATCCTAGGCGATTTTAACATCCATATGGAGAACGACAACTGCACCAAAGCCAGTCAACTGGCCGAAACTTTCAATGGCCTTAACCTCACACAGCTAGTTAATGGCCCGACGCACATAGCAGGCCATACTCTGGACCTTATTTTTACGAACAACCCCAATTTGAAAACAGCGCCCCCTTTACCGCTCACCTGATCTGACCACTTTCTCATACCTTTCACGCTGGAACTCAACCACACTATCTCCAGACCCCACCAACCCCTAGGGAAAATGAGAATGTGGCGCAACGTCACCAGCAAAAGCATGACACCCGCATTAGCTACTACATCTCTCCAGCTGTCAGGAAACCCTGACGCAGATGCAGTTAGCTTTAATAGTTGGATGTCCGAAGCCTTAGATAGTGTTGCCCCATTCAGATCAATCATTTACTCCAGGCAGAGACCCTCAGCCCCCTGGTTCTCCCCCAAACTTTGCACTGAAAAAAGTCGCTGTAAAAAAATGGAGCGTGCCTGGAGACAATACTACGACCCCTCTGCCAAACTGCCATACAGGAAAGCTCAAAAAACTTTCACAAACTTAAGCGTAACACCGTGAAGGTTTATTACTCCGATCAGATCAGCTCTGCTGGCAACTCAGCAAGAACTCTCTTTAAAATTGTCCAAGGCTTTGTAAAGCCTGTTGTCACTGCCAGTACGGTTCTCCCCACTGCTTCCCTCTGTACTGGTCTGTCTGACATTTTCCAAGACAAAATTCAAGCTTTCTACAGCACCTTTACCTCCCCTTAGACTACCATTGAGCTCACTACCTCGCCCGACAACAATGACACGCTTACTAAATTCCACCCGCTTTCTCTTGCTGATTCATTGCAAAAATTACTATCCTGTAAATCCGGGTCACCGGGTGATCCTTGCCCGGCACAGTTTTTAAACTTTTGGCAACATGCATTAAAATCCCGTTAAATCAAATTTGGAACTCCTCTCTGAGCTCAGGAATCTTCCCTGCAGCGTGGAAACAAGCCTACCTCCTGCCGATCCTTAAAAAACCGGATGCCGACTCGGCTGAATTTGAAAACTTCAGTCCTATCTCCCTGCTTCCGGCACCGGCTAAAATCCTCGAACAAATAGTTCATGAGCAACTGTCGAGTCATTTAGAATCTAGGAATCTCTTCCACGACTCCCAATTCGGCTTCAGAGCTGGCTACAGCACGGAGACTGCCCTCCTCGAAGTATCCGAGAGTGTACCCGAGAAGGTCGACCAGGGCAAAGCAGTCATGCTTATGCTGCTCAACCTGTCCGTGGCCTTCGATACGGTCGCCCACCCTACTCTCATTAACAGACTAAGTGACCTGGGTATTCAGGGTACGGCCCTGTCCTGGATTCGATCTTTTCTGACTAACCGGTCACAAGAAGTCTTTCTCCGCCCTTTCATCTCTGCCGAGAAACCCCTGCTCTGCGGGGTTCCCCAGGGTTCCGCACTGAGCCCTCTCCTTTTCAACCCCTACCTCTCACCTCTGGTGACTCTGGTTGAATCCCATGAGGTGAGGGTGGTATCCTACGCGGACGACAACCAACTGGTGTTTTCCTTCGAGGATCAGTCAGACAATGCGTTCACTAATTTCAGAAGCTGCCTGAGTAACATCTCGGCTTGGATGACTCTGAATTGCCTCAAGCTTAACTCGGATAAAACCAAGGTCCTCTTTTGTAATCAGAAGTCCCTGCCCCCCTGCATTATGGCGGCCTCAGGAGATGAACCCTCCCCCGGTACCGGTTGATTCGGCAAGAAACCTGGGGTTCAGATTCGATAATGAACTCTCATGTAAAGCCCAAATCAGGCAAGTCTCTTCCTCCTGCTTTTCAAAGCTACGCATTCTGCGGAAATTCCTCTACTTTCTTCCACTGGAATGTCATAGAACTGTAGTCCATGCACTTATTACATCTCACCTGGACTACGCCAACAGTCTCTACTTGGGTATCCCCGCCTACTTGACTCACAGACTGCAAATGGTCCAGAACGCTGCGGCCAGAATGATCTGCAAGATACCCTTTCACCACTCAATCTCTTCCCACCTGAAGAACCTGCACTGGTTTCCCGTGATCAGGCGCATTGAATTCAAGGCCCTGACTCTGGCGTTCAGAGCAACCAGGGGACTGGGCCCGGTTTATCTGAGAAACAGGCTCCAACATTACCATCACGCCCGTACCCTGAGATCCAACCATCTATGTCTCCTTGTCTCTCCCCACTTTCGCAAGGCAAGGACTGGCGGCAGAGCTTTCGCTGTCAGGAATGCTAAACTCTGGAACGCCCTGCCACTATCCATCCGCTTATCAGAGACGGAGCTTACTTTCCGTCGTGCCCTCAAAATCTGGCTTTTCAACTACATCTAGCTTCTTCCCTTTCACTTCTAATCAGTCGACTACCTCAGCGCTGGGACACCTCCGTTGGGGCTAGCTGTGCGCTATACAAACTTCAAATATATATATATAAATATAATCCTTGAAACTGATGATCAGAAAAGGATGAACCAGGATGCATTCTGCAGTAAACATAGAAAGAGCAAAATACCATTAATGATTGTTTATGTGCAGGAAGGTGTCCCTTCCTGCACATAAACAATCATTAAATAATGGTTATTTGCTACTTCTATGTGTGCTGCATTCTACAGCACACATAGAAGTAACAAATCGCCATTAGTGATTGTTTATGTGCAGGAATGGACACCTTCTGGCACATAAACAATACTTCCCTGCAACACAGGCACCCTGGAACTATGGTGCAAGGGTGCCTGCGTTGGTGCTAGGCAACCAAATTTAGCACCAGCACTAGGAAAAACACAGGTGTGCACCATATTCTTGTAAATACGATGCATCCCTGTGTTTTGAAAATGTCAGAGCGCGGTGCTGCCAAATTTCGGCACAGGTCTGCGCTCTCACATTGTCTCGTAAATATGCCCCTGCATGTGTACACACTCCCACACACACAAGCACATATACTCTCAAACAATCTCTTTCTCACTCACGTCATCCACACACAACATTGTAAAAAGTAACAAACACAAAGCACTCATTATACACACAGAGGAGCCAGGGTGACTCAAGCATTTTACTATAGCATAGGGTCCACTATATTTACAAGTGACACCAAACATTTTTCTAAAATTGGCAAATACGTTCAATAAATATCTAATATAGAATTGCAATTCATGAAAACTGATATTCATGAAAGCCACATTACCCAGAGATGAGCGAGCCAACAAATTAACAGGGAGTGTCTGGCTCGGATCTTAGAGCTCATGCACTAGCCACGCCCTGAAAATATTTGCTATGTCCATCATACAGCAAACATCATGTAAAATATGTTAAAGTGTTATCAAAATTAAAAAAGGGTAGTTCTTTAACATGTGGAAGTTTTAACATTAATAAGGCAAACTATAGCACTGTACTGAGAAGTACTTATTAACAGTGATTGTTTTGTACAACTGGTAGTCTGAACTCACATATTTGAAAGTGCATTCATACGCATAGAGTTTTGGTGAAATAAAGTATTTGCTTAATATCATACAGTTCAAACAGGGAAGCCATAATTTATCCAGGTTTTCTGGTTTCACTTTGTACAAGTCAGCCAGGAAATGGGTTTCTATTTCTCTCTTCTTATATTAAGGATTTACCCCTCAGCTAATTTTCAGAAGTTTTACACTGAGCGCTTTACATGAGCACCAGTTGCATTACACAAGGTCACATGCATTGTTTGTAGGCAAGGGGAAATTAAATTTGGCCAGAATAAAAAGATGTTGAGTTGACACCAGACTTGAACTTGGTTCCTCCAGTTCCACAGTCGGCAGCTCTGACAGTAATGTCACGTCCTGACTAATGGGAGGGACAGACAGGCAGGAGCCACATCAAAGGCCGGCTCCTTATGAGCTCGAGGTTCCAACAGGACTTCGAGCTGAGCTAGATCCAGGCTTCAGGCTCAAGTCTGGCTCAAGCTTTCAGTGACTCACGCACCTCTAACATTACCAAATTGATGAGACAAGAAATACTTCAATGACGGATAACATTAAATATGCCATCACACTACTGCTTCATTTAACACATTATAATTACATTAGCCATGTTCACAACAGAGTTCAACTTAGTGCGTGTAGAACATATTTTGGAATAAAAAGTTTACCTAAACATATTTCTAGTATAGATTTGAACTGGAGCTGCAAATTTACCTCACCTGCTAAATCTAAGGTAAAAACAATGATTTAATAAAAAGTTTCCAACATAAAGGTTTTTCTCTAGATTGTATGACTATGAAAATATCTGTGGTGGAAAATAAAACCTAATTTAAAAAAGATCATGACATCTCACTTCAGGTGATAATTTTATTTTATGATAAAATACCACACTAGAGAGGAGCAGAAGGTGAGCAGCTAAAAATTGCCTAACATGGACCTTGTTGGCATTCACTGCTGTCCTATAGTGATGAAGTCAGCTTACATGCGCTCTTTCCATTCTTGCCGGCTTCAAGTGTTGTCTCTGCAGAAGGGCCGAATGACCACAGTGCTCTGCTTTAGTTGTGACCAACTGGTTGATCGGATTACCTTCAATATGGGTTGTAGTGACAGTTATTATTTACATTAAAAAGGAAAAGAGCAACTGGTGGTTTCCAGCTGTACATATGTTTATTTTATAGGCAAATGAGCAGAGTGCAATATGCTATCTATTATCACTATTGAGTGTTGGGCAGAACCATGGACCTCAAGTGGGTCAGAATGCCCCTCACCTCCTTCAAAAATGGTAATAAATAGCCCATTATATTCTGTGTATCTGCATATAAGGTTTAGGCTTTTGGCATCAATTATGTCATTTAGCATGTCATGAGTGATGTAATATGTGATATCATAAGCAGTGTATGTAGGGGAGCAGGTTATAGTTAGCTCAGTAAACTATAATTGTTTTCTAAACATTTGTTTTTCTTATTTCAGCACCTCACTATAACGTCACTCCAACCTTTGGTTTTTCAGTGAAAAAACAAACAAAAAAACATATATATATATACACACATATATATATATCCAAAGAACTCCAACCTTAGCTCAGGCTGTCAAACAGAGCAGGAACAGGAGCACGGACCACAAAGTAAGTGCAGATTTAAAATTTATTTCACTCCAGTAAAATCACTCAGCATATATATATTCACTGAAAAAACCATAGGCTTCAGGCACGTTATAGTTAGAAATTAGCATTTAAAAAACCTTAGAAATTCACTGAAAAAACCATAGGTTTTAGGGACAGTTATAGTTAGTTGGACATTGCACTCGTACAAAACCCGTGAAATTCCCCCGTTATAGTTAGTCCAGCTAACTATAACTCGCGCCCCGCAATGCACTGCTGATGACGTCACATATTACATCACTCATGACATGGTCAGTGACATCACTGATGACATCACTGATGACATCTCAAATGACATCACTGATGACATCACTGATGACATCATCCAGTGACTGTGTGTTTCTGTAAAGTTTAAATATTTTTAATATATATAGGAAAAGACGTATTGAAGAATGAATGGGTGTGTAAGTGTCTGTATGGATGATTTAGTAGGTGCGTGACTGACTGTCTAAGTGAGTGATTTAAGGTATCTTACTGAATGCATGGGTTAGTGACTAAACAGGGTGAAAGTCTGTATCCGTCTGTCTGTTGCTGTGTAAGTGGCTGCATGTGTTTGTGAATAGCTACATGAGTGTCTATATGAGTTATTGAATGCTTGTGTGAGTATCTGTATGGGTGCCTGAGTGTTTGTGTGGGAGGGGTGTGTGCGACTCTGTGCATAGATGTGTGAGTGGGTGATTCACTGGGTGGATGGTTTCAAGAGTGCATCTGTGATAGACTGTATGGGTGGGTAAGTGTGTGTAAGAGTGTGTTAGTGAGTGAATGTATGTCCCAGTGGTACATGTGTGAGTAACTACATATGTGAAAGGCAGTATATATGTGTGTTGGAGTATATAAATAGCTATAAGCGAGAGTGAGTGATTGTGATAGTGGCTGTATGGATGAGTGTGTGCTTGTATCAGTGATTGTATAAGAGCGTAAGAATGTGCTAGTATTTGTATGAGTAAGTGAGCTGGTGTGTGTATAACTGTATAGGTGAGTAAATGGTAGTGTGTTAAATTATTTGCATGACTGACTAGGTGTGTGAGTACCTCTATGGATGAGTGGCGGTGTTTGAGTGTCTATATAGGAGTATGAGTGCATATGATAGTCCTGTACTGAGTGACCGTAAGTATGAGTGACTGTACGGGTGAGTGAGTGGATGTGTGCGTAGACCTAAGAATCAGTGAGTGGGTATGTAGTTATTGGTGTTGGAGTGTCTATGGTTTTGCGAATGGCAGTCTGTAATTTAGAGTGGGTGTATCAAAGGTTATATTAGGGTGTGAGAAGATGCATGAAATTATCACGTGGATGATGTCATCAGTGATGTCATTTGAGATGTCATCAGTGATGTCATCAGTGATGTCACTGACCATGTCATGAGTGATGTAATATGTGACGTCATCAGCAGTGCATTGCGGGGCGCGAGTTATAGTTAGCTGGACTAACTATAACGGGGAATTTCACGGGTTTTGTACGAGTGCAATGTCCAACTAACTATAACTGTCCCTAAAACCTATGGTTTTTTCAGTGAATTTCAAAGGTTTTTTAAATGCTAATTTGTAACTATAACGTCCCTGAAACCTATGGTTTTTTCAGTGAATTTCAAAGGTTTTTTAAATGCTAATTTGTAACTATAACATGTCTGAAACCTACGGTTTTTTCAGTGAATTTCAAAGGTTTTGTAAATAACAATTTTTAAATGTATTAATTGTTATATACATTTTTTTCATACTGATTTACTACATTTTCAGAAACAATTTTTTTTTACATATTTTATTTTTTAAATTACATTGTAATTACATTATACATTACATTACAAAAATACTTTCTCAGAATGAATTACTTTAGTTTAAATACTTTGCACATAGGCAATAGACTTTTAAGTACAGTAGTTACAGTTGTTGCAATGGGCAACACATTTTCAAACACAATGCAACATTCAGCTCAATGTGAATTTCTAGTTAAATGCAATTAGTTACTTTATGGATTACTTTTCTAACCACAGGACTGGATCCTAGATTCAGTCCTGGAACATCTCCTGTAAACAGTTGAGTAAAAGCGTTTTGGTTACAGTCGTGATTTTTAAGGAATATTATTGTACTTTAAAAGTTGACACTTAGAAACTTTTTCTCATAGAATCACCAATGTTATCCTATGGAAGGAAATTCACTTAGAAGGTAAAAACTGTTATCGTTACATTTTCTTACTCAGTGTTGCATCCTGGATCCAGCACTGGTGCATCTCCTGTAAACAGTTGAAAGAATGCGTTTAAGTCATACAGGCGATTTTTTAGGAATATTTGTAGTTTGTGAAAATTGACACTTTGAAACTTTTCTGCTGAAAACCACACAATGGATTCCTATGGAAGAAAATATAAGTTACTGGTAAGTACGGTTAAAATTACTTTTCAGGGTCAGTGCTGGGCTAAAAGATGCAGCACTGGGTTCTCTCCTGATAACAGGTGAGTAAATTGGAATTCGTACTTTCGTTGATTTTAGAGGAATATTATAAAGTTCCAAAACTCCACACTTAGAAGAATTTCCAAGTGAAACCAGTCAATGTTAGCCTATGAAGGAAATTCAAGTTACTGGTAAGTACGGTTAAAATTACTTTTCAGGATTAGTACTGGGCTGAAAGATGCAGCACTGAGGTCTCTCCTGATAACAGGTGAGTAAATCGGAATTCGTATTTCGGCTGATTTTAGAGGAATATTTTAAAGTTCCAAAACTCCACACTTAGAAGAATTTCCAAGTGAAACCAGTCAATGTTAGCCTATGGAAGGAAATTCAAGTTACTGGTAAGTACGGTTAAAATTACTTTTAAGGACCAGTACTGGGCTGAAAGATACAGCACTGAGGTCTCTCCTTATAACAGGTGAGTAAATCGGAATTCGTATTTCGGCTGATTTTAGAGGAATATTTGTATGTTTCAAAAATCAACACTTAGAAACTTTATCAACAAAAAGCAGGCAATGATATCCTATGGAAGGAAATTCAAGTTACTGGTAAGTACGGTTAAAATTACTTTTCAGGACCAGTACTGGGCTGAAAGATGCAGCACTGAGGTCTCTCCTTATAACAGGTGAGTAAATAGGAATTCGTATTTCGGATGATTTTAGAAGAATATTTGCACAATGGTGAAGGGAGGGGCGGGGCCTGAGGAGACATCTGTGCAAACGCGCCCCGTGGCGCGTTTTAAGTTGGGGGATTAAGTCCCCTTGAATCCTGAGGGTCCCTAGGGGCCAACTAGCCCACCAGGAACCTCCAATATGCGCCAGGGGCTGCGTTGCAGAGACGTGTAGAGAGGACACACCCCTTTTACACCTCTCTGCAACGCAGCTCTGTGGCGCTTTCTGGATGTACCTGTTGGGCTAGTTGGCCTCAGGGACCCTCAGGATTGAAGGGGATTTAATTCCCATCTTAAAACGCGCCACGGGGCCTGTTTGCACACATGTCACCTGAAGCCCCGCCACCTCCCTTCACCACTGTGCAAACGCGCCCGTGGTGCGTTTTAAGTTGGGGAATTAAGTCCCCTTGAATCCTGAGGGTCCCCGGAGTCCAACTAGCCCACCATATACCTCCAAAGCGCCACAGAGCTGCGTTGCAGAGAGGTGTAAAAAGGGGCATGGCCTCTGTACACCTCTCTGCAAGGCAGCCCCTGGCGCATACTGGAGGTTCCTGGTGGGCTAGTTGGACCCCAGGGACCCCCAGTATTCAAGGGGAATTCGTTCTCCCTCTGCAAACGCGCCAGGGGCGCGTTTGCAGAGTGGTGAAGGAAGGGGCGGGGCCTGCGGGCCCGATCGTTTTTTTTTTCCTCCCTGAAGGGGGCTGTGTGGCCCCCCTTCCTTTTTCCTATTTTTAGGCCCTGGGGACCCCATCCCCCAGGGCCTTTCCCCTTTTTTTAATTAAAATTTAAAAAAAAAACGGGAAGGGGGCCGCGTGGCCCCCTTCCCTGGGCCTGTATTGGCCCCGGGGACCCCATCCCCGGGGCATGGCCTCTTTTTTTTATTTGGAGGGGGCTGCGTGGTCCCCCATCTCGGGCCATTTAAGGCCCCGGGGACCCCATCCCCGGGGCCGGCCTTGCACTTTTTTTTTTTCCTTTGGGAGGGGGCTGCGTGGCCCCCTCCGTGGCCACTTATGGCCCCGGGGACCCCATCCCCGGGGCCTGGCCTCTCGTTGGGAACTGTGGGGGTCCCCAAACCCCCACAGTCCCGCCGGCTCCCCGTGTCCTACGGGAGCCGGCGTAGCTTTACACATGGGGAGCAGCTAACATGCTGCTCCCCATGTGGAAAGCAATCAGCTTTGGATATTGGAAGAGAGAGCAGGTTTCCTGCTCTCTCTTCCAATATCCAAAGCAGTTTGCAATGACAGGACGGGGCCGCGAGGCTCCCGTCCTGTCATTGCAAACAGCAGTGACCCGGGGGTAGGCACCCCGGGACACTGCAGGAGCCGGCCCTGGGGGTGGCGGTCCCCAGGGCCACCACAGGCTCCAGGAGGGGGCCGCGCGGCCCCCTCCTTACATTTTGAAAGCCCCGGGAGGTGGTGGTCCTCGGGGCTTGGGAGTCCAAAACGGACCCCCATTGTAATTTTTCTTAGTGCCCCGGGAGGTGGTGGTCCCGGGGTGTGTGGGGGCTGGAGCCCCCCACACAGGTTTTTCAAAAATAAAAAAGAAGCCCCGGGAGGTGGCGGTTCCCGGGGCTGCGGGAGGGCTCAGAGCCCTCCCGCACCATTATACATAAAGCCCCGGGGGTGGTGGTCCCCGGGGCTTGGGAGCCCTTAGAGGCCCCCACACATAAAAGTAACCCCCCAGCATGCCCCCGGGACTTGGCCCACCCGGGGGCCAGTAGCTATCGAAGCGCGGAGACCGCGCTCGATTTTTCGGCAGGATTCGCGCACCCTGAGCGCATCCTGCCGATTTTTAAAAACTTTTTTTTTTTTTTTACCCAGGGGGTTCTTGTGGGACCCCCTGAGCAAACCTAGGGGGTCAGGGTGTTTCTACCCTGCCCCCTTTGTGCGCTTTGCGCACTTGTTTCTGTCCCTCCGTTCTACCGAGGGACAAAATGGCTGCCAACATTTCCTGAATCGGAATGTTGACAGCCAGCTGACAGCCAATTAACATGCAGCTCGTGGATCGGGACGGTGCACGCAGGGTGCGCTGAGGGTACGCGGACCCTACTCGGCCATAGATATCACTATCTTTTTACTTTTGATTTTCTCAGCAACTACTGAACGGATTTACACCATTTAACAAAAGGGTTCTTTCTGAACCAAGAACTACCTCTTTGCCAAATTTGGTGTAATTCCGTTCAGCAGTTCAGGCTGTAGCCGTGTCTAAAGTTTCCTATGGAAAATTGCATGGGGAAAACGCGTTTTGGGACCCCCCTTTTTCTCGGCCCCCGCTTGACGAATCCCCCGAGACTTTCAGGGTAGGAGCGGACCGGAGCGGGCCATAAAGTTTGAAAATTTTGCGAAGATACGTCAACCGGCAAGAGAGTTATTTCAAATAGAATGTCGCGGATTTCCTATGGATAATAGGTTGTAACTATAACTATCTACTGGCGACCGCCAGTAGATAATATATATATATATATATATATATATATATATATATATATATATATATATATATATATATATATATATATATATCCACATGAAAATCCAAGAGTGTCCAGTAACACCGGCGCTACACAAGGACACAGACTCCACAGCAGTTGAAGTGGCCATATATATATACATATATATATACATATATATAAAAAGAACACAAAGCCGCCCAACTCTCCTTGCTCTCAGCAGTGCGGGTGCGCAGTCCGTGTAGACGGTAACACGAAAAATATACTTCTGAACACAGTTTCACCAAAGAAACAAAACTGCGCACTCCAGCTCGATCGTGCATTCCAAAAGGAAGACTAACACACGCGTTCCGGCACCCTGGCCTTCGTCAGTGTGACACTGACGAAGGCCAGGGTGCCGGAACGCGTGTGTCAGTCTTCCTTTTGGAATTGAAATAAAAGATCTTGCACGATCGAGCTGGAGTGCGCAGTTTTGTTTCTTTGGTGAAACTGTGTTCAGGAGTATATACATATATATGTACATATATATATTCACTGAAAAAACCATAGGTGTAACCATGATGTAATATGTGACGTCATCAGCAGTGCATTGCGGGGCGCGAGTTATAGTTAGCTCAACTAACTATAATGGCCGAATTTCTCTGGTTTTGTACGAGTGAAATGTCCAACTAACTATAACGCCCCTGAAACCTGTGGTTTTTTCAGTGAATTTCTAAGGTTTTTTAAATGCTAATTTCTAACTATAACATCCCTGAAACCTATGGTTTTTTCAGTGAATTTCAAAGGTTTTTTAAATGCTAATTTCTAACTATAATGTCACTGAAACCTATGGTTTTTTCAGTGAATTTCAAAGGTTTTTTAAATGCTAATTTCTAACTATAATGTCCCTGAAACCTATGGTTTATTTCAGTGAATTTTAAAGGTTTTTTAGATGCTAATTTCTAACTGTAACGTCCCTCAAACCTATGGTTTTTTCAGTGAATTGCTAAGGTTTTTTAAATGCTAATTACTAACTATAACGTCCCTGAAACCTATGGTTTTTTCAGTGAATTTCAAAGGTTTTTTAAGTGCTCATTTCTAACTATGCCTACAGAGGTAGGACATGTGCAGAAAGAGGATATAAATACGCAGAAAGAAGCAAGAGAAATGCAGAAAGCGGCAACAGAAGTCCAGAAAGACAAAGAAAGGTGCAGAAAGAAGCAAGAGATATGCAGAAAGAACCAACAGAGGTGTAGAAAGAGGCCTTGTTGCAAAGTCATCCTGTGCCCCCAACTTTTTGCTGACTGGTACTGGTGGTAACTGACTCTGACTAACCATGCCCGGAGCCAGTGCTATGCTGAAAGACACTTAGAATACAGTGAAAACACCTACATACACTAGGGTACACTATGGGTTGGGGTACCCCTGTGATTGGCATGACCTCCCCTGTAAGGCCCTAGTACATAATAGGGTAGGGGGATTAAAACTAACTCTAAGTCAGAGGTGCAGAAAGAGACAAAAGAAGTGCAGAAAGAAGCAACAGAGGTACCAAAACAGGCAAGAGAGGTGCAGAAAGAAGCAAGTGAAGTGTAGAAAGAGGCAAGCGAGGAGCACAAAGAGTCAACAGAGGTGCAGAAAGAGGCAGGAGGGGTGCAGAAAGAAGGAAGAGAAGTGCAGAAAGAGGCAAGATAATTGATGAAAGAAGTAACAGAGGTGTGGAAAAGGCAAGAGGCGCGAAGGGTGCAGAAAGAGCAAGAGAAGTGTCGAAAGAACCAACAGAGGTACAGAAAGAGGCAAGAGAGGTGCATAAACAGGCAGGAAAGGTGCAGAAAGAGGGAACAGGGGTGCAGAAAGAGGCAAGAGAGGTGCAGAAATAGAAATGAGGGGTGCAGAAAGAGGCAAGAGGGGTGCAGAAAGAAGCAAGAGCAGTACAGAATGAACCAACAGAGGTCCAAAAAGAGGCAAGAGGAGTGTGAGAAGTTGGCCTGGTATATGCTGTTCACTAATTAAAGTGGACACCTTGCACCAGAACAATTCGACTCTTATGGTAGATAGGTTTAAGACAACCTTTATAGAAAGCTATCCTAGTGGTAGCTGTGGAGAGCAGCCTTCAGGCTAAGTCTTGAAGGAATGTAAAGCAGCTTGTTTTACCACACAATCTCTTGAATCACCAAATGAAAAGACACCACACAGGTATATATATTAAATATATATGTATTTATTAATAAACACTCTCTACTAATCTCTTTATGAGATTAGAAGTCAGGAACATATGTACAAGTCAAATGTTATCAAAATAAGTTTAGCACAATCGAATATCACAATCTTATTTTGGCTAGACCTAGGTCTAGGGCATCTAGAATCGAGGGACCCCCAAGAACCACCCCAGGTAGTTGTAGGAGACCCACAGGGGACGGACGCGGTGTCCTGGCACCGGTGCGAGTCCTGTGCGAGTCTATGCGAACAGACGCGATTGAGATTTCAATGTTAAAGGTCCCTTGCGTGTTCGAGGCGAACACACCGATCGGTCCTTGTACGAGTCGAAGGACGCGGTTACAGATAGAGCTGCAAGGGAGATGGACGCGCTGTGTCTAACACAGACGCGAACCTTGTGCGAGTCAGTGCAATGGAGATCTCAATGTTACAGGCCCCTTGTGTTCGAGGCGAACACCGATCGGACTCAGTACGAGTCGAAGGACACAGTTCTGGATAGTGTTACAAAGGAGATGGACGCGGTGTGTCTAACACAGACGCGAACCCTGTACGAGTCAGCGCAATTGTCGCACTTAGAAAATAGGAATTTTAGGACACTTCTAGGGAAGCTACAAGCAAGTCACTTACAGGGTAAGTAGTTCTAGGGCCCACACCCACAGGAGCACCGTAGTGCTGAAGTTACCTCACCCAGGGGAGCCGGGTGCATAGGTGTTCTTTGGTGTCGGGTCGCGGCGTCGTTTTCATTGGGAGCCAGTGAAGACTTGCTGCTTGCGGCGACAGGAGAAGTGTCCGGAGGAATCCAAGCCTGGATTCAGTAGATGGAAGACCTGAAAGCAGAGGGGACAGTGTTCAAAGTCACTTGGCAGTGACTCGGGGCAAGGAAGATGGATGCCCACCGTCGTCGCAAGATTCAGGTCATTCGTGGGTGCCTTGACTCTTCAGCCACGAGGTCCAGGAGGCATCGACGATGACCAGGAGCTGGATTCGGCCTGCACCACGATGTCTGCAGCTTACTGCGGTGTCGGCGACTCGATTGGAGCCAACAAGCCTTGGTAACAGCAAGTCTTGGGGAAAGTGTGAAGAGGCAATGGCGCAGACCAGCAAGATCTGAGGGACTCACCCAGCAAAGGTAAGTTAGGGCAGGCCTGGAGCAACCAGGGGAGCCCTTTGGTTTCTTTAGGCAATCTTCTGGGGACCCACAAGCTGGCTGGCAAAGGATCGCAAAGACGCCTCGGGAGGATTTGCTCCACAGGGGCCCACGGTCACTCGGGACGTGGTAAGCCTCTGACCTTTGGAGAGATTCCTGCTGGAGGCTAGGACCACACGTGGTCCAAAGCACAAGTTCGCGGAACATTGTGAAGGGGTTGCACTCGACAATAGTGCACGGTACCCAGGGGTCACGGTTCCTCGTCACTCTTGGGGTCCACTGGCCTCAGCTTCACTGGGGACTCACGATGGCCTTTGAGAAGTCAGAAAATCCACTTCTTGGGCTGCAGGGACTTCGGACTCCGGCGGGAGCGGCATAGTTTGTGACCATCGTTTGTAGTTTTTGGTGCCTGCCAAGCAGGGGAGTCACTCCTTCACTCCAAGGGAGATTCTTCAGTCTTCCAAAGGTAGTGGAACGTCGAAGGTCCAGGATTCTTCTTCAGAGCGTCGTCCAGGGAAATCTAGGGTGCAATGCACAGGTTCCCCCTCTTATACTAAAAGAAAGGGAGGGACTAGCTCTATGACCCTACCTATGGGAGGGTCAGGGGAGTGGGCGGCTACACCCACTTCCCTTTGTCCAGTTTCGCACCAGAGCATGGGCAGGTAGCCCCTGAGCCGGTTTGAACTGGGGTATGCACAGAGGAGCCTTCTGCTCCCCCAGTGCAGGACTTCAAAGCACTCTAAGAGTGCACCCAGCCAGCCCCAATACACTAAACCCTGCCTGGAAGGTGGTCACACCCCCTTGGGACAGGATATCTATTGTTGGGCTTCCTCCACTGCGAGTGTTGGTCATCAGCAGGAGGGCAGCCCAGTGTCTGTGACTGGTGGCATCCATTTTGTGATGCCAGGGCTCTGCAGGATTCTACCGCGTTTCCACAGTCGGTACATGTCTATCCCTCTAGAAGGGTGGAATGCTACCCCCGCCGCCAGGACTGGCGGGGGCGTAGTATTCCAAGATGTTTGACACAAAACACGACATGTTTCGATGCAGCCATTCCAAAGTTAGCATTTTACCGCGAGGATATAATGCACTTAAAAGTATATGGTTTAACCGCATCCACAAACAGCACCAGAGAATGGACTCTGAGAGCTGCAGAGGGGCCCTGCTCAGGCAGAGGCACCCCCTCACATAGAAGCCAAGCACCCTGCCCTCAGGATTGATAGGGCCTGCCTTAGGGGTGACTGATAGGTTTATATGTGTGTGTAGGAGAGATATAGGGGACCTATATCTCAGTGAGTGGTGCTAGCACTTCCTCACCCAGGCTGCAGTAGCAGGCCTGCGGTGTCAGATTTAGTCTGCTTCCCAGGGGTGGCATAATACATGCTTCAGCCCCTGGTAGGCCTGTGAAGTACTTATGCCCTTGGTACCTAAGGTACCATATACTAGGGACTCAAAAGGTACCACAGTATCCAATCACTAGTGCACCTAGAGTGCACTCCAAGTCGTTTAAAGAGAAAGCAGATAGGCTGGGGACCTGAATAGCAGGTTCCCAGCCAAACTAAGTCAAAAACCAAGAAAAGACCAGGAAAAAAGTGGGGGCAACCATGTAGTCAGATTCCACCTTCCTACATAACCCCCCCCAAACGAAAGTAGATGAGGCTAACCTTGTCCAGGTGAGCCTGTATTTACTGAGTGGCCATATAAGGAAGTACCTGCACTAGCATGGTTACCCCCTGTCTTATGGTCCACTAAGTTATCCCTCACCCTAAGGGTATGAGAGGGTCTCCACCATGGGGAATTACTACCTGTGGGGTGTTTTGGTAAAGGACAAGGCTGATGAGGTGTCTGAGCAGGGAAGTGAGACCCTAGGGAAGTTGGTCTCAGTTTCCTCAGATCACTGGTCACCATGTATGCCTGTCTTTCCATGACTGAGCTGCACTTTGCTCTAAGGGTCAACCTTTGGCTGCCTACAGCTGGGGGTTGGGTCCCTTTGGGTGGAACACTGGAGGGACATGGCAGGTTTGGAACCTTTTGGTTCCAGGTTTGCCCTTGCCTAACAGAGTCCTTCTGGGGAAGGTCCCTACACAAAGGTATGGGGGATCCCTCAGTGTGTTGAGGAATTTTCACCTGGCTAGGGCTACTAGACTGGGTGCACCTAATCTGCTGATGGGGGGGTTCCTCTGGACAGGGGGCCCTGGGGGTCCACTGACCTCCCTGACCTCTGCAGCCCTGGGCTGACTGAGGCAGGGTGGAGAGGGGCAGGTTACCTGCTCCAGACTGGGTACCACCTTGGAAGGGCCCTCTGCCATTAGGGGTGTGGCCAGGCCAGGCCTGACTACCTCTGGGGCAGTTCCTTCACTAGGGTTAGGATCAGTTCCCTGAGGAGGCTGACCCTTACCTACTGTCTGGGGGAAAGGAGACTTTTCTTCAACCCATGTGCTCTCTTTTGGGGAGAGTGGGCCATTCTTCCAGGCTCCATCTCTCCAGCATTTCCCTGGGCTGGGGCTGTGGCCATCACAGCCCCACTAGCTTTTTCAGGGATGCCTAGCATCTTCAGATGGGTTTGGTGTTCAACTTCAGCCCAGGCTGAAATTTCTAGATCATTGCCCATCAGGCAATCTACGGGCAAGTTGGGGGACACTGCCACTCTTTTTGGGCCTGTGACCCCCTCCCAGCTGAGATTGACTATGGCCATGGGGTGATCTGTCCTGACACCATCAATGTTGGTCACCTGGTACTTAAACTCAGGTAAAAGCTAGTGAGGGGGACTAGTTTCCCTGCCACCATGGTGACACTAGCCCCTGTGTCCCTGAATGCCACAGCCTTCCGACCATTAATCATTGGCTCCAGTCTGTACCTGCCCAATGCAATGGGACCCATGGTAAAGGTGGCAAATCCTATACCACCATCAGAGTCTGAGGAGTCTGTTGAGGGGGGCCTGTCTAAACTAGGGCCCACCTCTGTTCCCCTTTCAAAAGCACCTAACGTTTTGGGTGCACTACTCCCAACTGGAGGATTACTACTGGTAGTACCAGGAGGGGTGGTAGTAATAGCTGGAGGAACAGTTTCTTTATTGCCAATCCTGGGGCAACTGGGATCAGTTTTCCAGTGTCCAGGCTTTTTACAGACATGGCAATATGGTTTCTTTTCAGGAGAGGAAGGAGTTTGGGACCCACCCCCAGAAGAGGACTTTTGGGGCCCTGTAGTGGATTTATCTTTAGATTTATCCCCACCTTTCTCTTGGGACTTGGTAGAACCTTTCTTCTGGTCACCACCCTGGTTCCTAGGCCTCACCCTGGTTCTGACCCATTTGTCTGCCTTCTTTCCCAATTCTTGGGGAGAGGTCAGATCAGAGTCCACCAGGTACTGGTGCAAAAGCTGGTTTTGACAATTATTAAGGATCTGCTCCCTCATAATCAAATTGTACAATCCTTTGAGATCAGTAACCCTACTGCCAATCAGCCAACCCTCCAGAGCCTTGGTTGCACAATCTACAAAGTCAGTCCAGTCCTGAGTCTGTGCCTTCTGGGTATCTCTGAACTTCAACCTGTACTGCTCAGTGGTTAAGCCAAACCCATCTATCAGTGCACTCTTCAGGACTTCATAGTTATCAGCATCCTCTTCTCTAACAGTGAGGAGCTTGTCTCTACCTTTATCTGAAAAGGAGAGCCACAAGATTGCTGACCACTGCCTTTGGGGGACCTGCTGTACTCTACAGGCCCTCTCCATAGCATTTATCCACTTGTGGATATCATCCTCACTCTGGTAGGGAGGAACAACCTTGCTCAGGTTCCTATGGTCTGGAATATATTCTCTGCCTCTAGGGACACTGTTGCTGCCACCAAGGGGTTCTAACCCCTCTCTTCTAGAAGCTCTCTGGATCTCCAGGGCTTCTCTATCCAGTGCCAACTGCTTGGTTCTGAGGGCAACTCTTGCTTCCTCATACTGCAGCAGTTTGCACATTCTTTCAGAGGAGGTCCCTCTTATGGGAAAGTATGAGTTCCTCTGGTGGACAAATTCTCTACCAGAGTGATAAGAGTGGTCAGATTCCCTGGAAGGGGACCTATGCCTCTCCTCCACTCTGTCAGCTCTCTTAGGGAGAATTCCTCTGTCCTTTTCAGGCCCCTTGGAGCCTGGCCCTTCAATCACAGAGTCTTGGTCATTCTGATTTTCATCATGTGACCCAGACACTGTAATTGACCCACCCCCTGATTCAGACCCATTAGCTCCTAGAGCCAATCTAAGATCATCTGCTGTCAGCAGATCTATCAGGTGTAGTGTGGAGGGACTCTGTCCTAGCTTCAGGTGTCTTTCAACACACATGGCTCTCAAGTCAGAGAAAGCCATGTCCTTATACTGAGGCTGAGTGGATCCACTGGTTCCACCCTTTAAGGACATTCTAGTGTTGTGCAGTGTTGTACTACCTACACTAGTTTGTGGCCTACTGATACTAGCTTGAGCTGTAGAAAGGGTGTGCTATCCCTTGGCACACAGCTCTAAGTTCAGTAGAATTTATTGATACTAACCTTGACTTTATATGTACCTTGAGTACCTATAGTGGTTTTCAGTTAGTAATTCAAATAGAGATTTTCTGGTAAAACAATAGCAAGCTGGAATCCCACACGCTGCCCACCAATGTGAGAAGTTGGCCTGGTATATGCTGTTCACTAATTAAAGTGGACACCTTGCACCAGAACAATTCGACTCTTATGGTAGATAGGTTTAAGACAACCTTTATAGAAAGCTATCCTAGTGGTAGCTGTGGAGAGCAGCCTTCAGGCTAAGTCTTGAAGGAATGTAAAGCAGCTTGTTTTACCACACAATCTCTTGAATCACCAAATGAAAAGACACCACACAGGTATATATATCAAATATATATGTATTTATTAATAAACACTCTCTACTAATCTCTTTATGAGATTAGAAGTCAGGAACATATGTACAAGTCAAATGTTATCAAAATAAGTTTAGCACAATCGAATATCACAATCTTAGTTTGGCTAGACCTAGGTCTAGGGCATCTAGAATCGAGGGACCCCAAGAACCACCCCAGGTAGTTGTAGGAGACCCACAGGGGACGGACGCGGTGTCCTGGCACCGGTGCGTCCTGTGCGAGTCTATGCGAACAGACGCGATTGAGATTTCAATGTTAAAGGTCCCTTGCGTGTTCGAGGCGAACACACCGATCGGTCCTTGTACGAGTCGAAGGACGCGGTTACAGATAGAGTTGCAAGGGAGATGGACGCGCTGTGTCTAACACAGACGCGAACCTTGTGCGAGTCAGTGCAATGGAGATCTCAATGTTACAGGCCCCTTGTGTTCGAGGCGAACACCGATCGGACTCAGTATGAGTCGAAGGACACAGTTCTGGATAGTGTTACAAAGGAGATGGACGCGGTGTGTCTAACACAGACGCGAACCCTGTACGAGTCAGAGCAATTGTCGCACTTAGAAAATAGGAATTTTAGGACACTTCTAGGGAAGCTACAAGCAAGTCACTTACAGGGTAAGTAGTTCTAGGGCCCACACCCACAGGAGCACCGTAGTGCTGAAGTTACCTCACCCAGGGGAGCCGGGTGCATAGGTGTTCTTTGGTGTCGGGTCGCGGCGTCGTTTTCAATGGGAGCCAGTGAAGACTTGCTGCTTGCGGTGACAGGAGAAGTGTCCGGAGGAATCCAAGCCTGGATTCAGCAGATGGAAGACCTGAAAGCAGAGGGGACAGTGTTCAAAGTCACTTGGAAGTGACTCGGGGCAAGGAAGATGGATGCCCACCGTCGTCGCAAGATTCAGGTTGTTCATGGGTGCCTTGACTCTTCAGCCACGAGGTCCAGGAGGTGTTGATGATGACCAGGAGCTGGATTCAGCGTGTCCCACAATGTCTGCAGCTTACTGCGGTGTCGGCGACTCGATTGGAGCCAACAAGCCTTGGTAACAGCAAGACTTGGGGAAAGTGTGAAGAGGCAATGGCGCAGACCAGCAAGGTCTGGGGGACTCACCCAGTGAGGGTAAGTCAGGGCAGGCCTGGAGCAACCAGGGGAGCCCTTTGGTTTCTTTAGACAGTCTTCTGGGGACCCACAAGCCAGCTGGCAAGGGATCGCAAAGACACCTTGGGAGGATTCGCTCCACTGGGGCCCACGATAACTCGGGACAAGGTAGGCCTCTGATCTTCGGAGGGATTTCTGCTGGAGGCTAGGACCACACGTGGTCCAAAGCACAAGTTCGTGCAATGTTGTGAAGGGGTTGCACTCGACAATAGTGCACAGTACCCAGGGGTCGTGGTTTCTCGTCACTCTTGGGGTCCACTGGCCTCAGCTTTGCTGGGGACTCACGATGGCCTTTGAGAAGTCAGGAAATCCACTCGTTGGGATGCAGGGACTTCGGACTCTGGTGGGAGTGGCATAGTTTGCGACTGTCGTTTGTAGTTTTTGGTGCCTGCCAAGCAGGGTAGTCACTCCTTGACTCCAAGGGAGATTCTTCAGTCTTCCAAAGGTAGCGGAACGTCGAAGGTCTGAGATTCTTCTTCAGAGCGTCATCCAGGGAAATCTAGGGTGCAATGCACAGGTTCCCCCTCTTATACTAAAAGAAAGGGAGGGACTAGCTCTATGACCCTACCTATGGGAGGGTCAGGGGAGTGGGCGGCTACACCCACTTCCCTTTGTCCAGTTTCGCGCCAGAGCAGGGGCAGGTAGCCCCTGAGCCGGTTTGAACTGGGGTATGCACAGAGGAGCCTTCTGCTCCCCCAGTGCAGGACTTCAAAGCACTCTAAGAGTACACCCCCCCAACCCCAATACACTAAACCCTGTCTGGAAGGTGGTCACACCCCCTTGGGACAGGATATCTATTGTTGGGCTTCCCCCACTGCGAGTGTTGGTCATCAGCAGGAGGGCAGCCCAGTGTCTGTGACTGGTGGCATCCATTTTGTGATGCCAGGGCTCTGCAGGATTCTACCGTGTTTCCACAGTAGGTACATGTCTATCCCTCTAGAAGGGTGGAATGCTACCCCCGCCGCCAGGACTGGCGGGGGGGGTAGTATTCCAAGATGTTTGACACAAAACACGACATGTTTCGATGCAGCCATTCCAAAGTTAGCATTTTACCGCGAGGATATAATGCACTTAAGAGTATATGGTTTAACCGCATCCACAAACAGCACCAGAGAATGGACTCTGAGAGCTGCAGAGGGGCCCTGCTCAGGCAGAGGCACCCCCTCACATAGAAGCCAAGCACCCTGCCCTCAGGATTGATAAGGCCTGCCTTAGGGGTGACTGATAGGTTTATATGTGTGTGTAGGAGAGATATAGGGGACCTATATCTCAGTGAGGGGTGCTAGCACTTCCTCACCCAGGCTGCAGTAGCAGGCCTGCGTTGTCAGATTTAGTCTGCTTCCCAGGGGTGGCATAATACATGCTTCAGCCCCTGGTAGGCCTGTGAAGTACTTATGCCCTTGGTACCTAAGGTACCATATACTAGGGACTCATAAGGTACCACAGTATCCAATCACTAGTGCACCTAGAGTGCACTCCAAGTCGTTTAAAGAGAAAGCAGATAGGCTGGGGACCTGAATAGCAGGTTCCCAGCCAAACTAAGTCAAAAACCAACAAAACACCAGGAAAAAAGTGGGGGCAACCATGTAGTCAGATTCCACCTTCCTACAAGGAGTGCAGAAAGAGGTAGGAGAGGTGCACAAAGAGGCAAGAGAGGTACAGAAAGAGGCAGGAAGTTTGCAGAAAGAAGGAAGAGAAGTGCAAAATGAGGCAAGAGAATTGCTGAAAGAAGCAATAGAGGTGTAGAAAGAAGCAAGAGAAGTGCAGAAAGAGGCAAGTGAGGTGCAGAAAGAAGCAAGAGCAGTGCAGAATGAACCAACAGAGGTGCAAAAAGAGGCAAGAGGGGTGCAGAAAAAGGTAGGAGAGGTGCACAAAGAGGTAAGAGAGGTACAGAAAGAGGCAGGAGGTGTGCAGAAAGAAGGAAGAGATGTGCAGAAAGAAGCAACAGAGGTGCTGAAACAGGCACGAAGGGTGCAGAGGGAGCAAGAGAAGTGCAGAAAGAACCAACAGAGGTACAGAAAGAAGCAAGAGAGGAGCAGACACAGGCAGGAAAGGTGCAGAAAGAGGGAACAGGGGTGCAGAAAGAGGCAATAGAGGTGCAGAAAGAGAAAAGAGGGATGACGAAAGAGGCAAGAGGGGTGCAGAAAGAAGCATGAGCAGTGCAGAATGAACCAACAGAGGTGCAAAAAGAGGCAAGAGGAGTGCAGAATGAGGTAGGAGAGGTGCACAAAGAGGCAAGAGAGGTACAGAAAGAGGCAGGAGTGGTACAGAAAGTAGGAAGAGAAGTGCAGAAAGAGGCAAAAGAATAGCTGAAAGAAGCAACAGAGGTGTAGAAAGAAGCAAGAGAAGTGCAGAAAGAGGGAAGAGAGGTGCAGAAAGAAGCAAGAGCAGTGCAGAAAGAACCAACAGAGGTGCAAAAAGAAGCAAGAGCGGTACAGAAAAAGGTAGAAGAGGTGCACAAAGAGGCAAGAGAGGTACAGAAAGAGGCAGGAGGGGGGCAGAAAGAAGGAACAGAAGTGCAGAAAGAAGCAACAGAGGTGCAGAAAGAGGCATGAGAATTGCTGCAAGAAGCAACAGAGGTGTACAAAGAAGCAATAGAAGTACAGAAAGAGGCAAGAGGGGTGCAGAAAGAAGCAAGAGCAGTGCAGAATGAACCAACAGAGGTGCAAAAAGAGGCAAGAGGAGTGCAGAATGAGGTAGGAGAGGTGCACAAAGAGGCAAGAGAGGTACAGAAAGAGGTAAGAGAGGTCCAGAAACAGGCAGGAAAGGTGCAGAAAGAGGGAACAGGGGTACAGAAAGAGGCAATAGAGGTGCAGAAAGAGAAAAGAGGGGTGCAGAAAGAGGCAAGAGGGGTGCAGAAAGAAGCATGAGCAGTGCAGAATGAACCAACAGAGGTGCAAAAAGAGGCAAGAGGAGTGCAGAATGAGGTAGGAGAGGTGCACAAAGAGGCAAGAGAGGTACAGAAAGAGGCAGGAGGGGTGCAGAAAGAAGGAAGAGAAGTGCAGAAAGAGGCAAAAGAATTGCTGAAAGAAGCAACAGAGGTGTAGAAAGAAGCACGAGAAGTGCAGAAAGAGGCAAGAGCAGTGCAGAAAGAACCAACAGAGGTGCAAACAGAAGCAAGAGCGGTACAGAAAAAGGTAGAAGAGGTGTACAAAGAGGCAAGAGAGGTACAGAAAGAGGTAGGAGGGGGGCAGAAAGAAGGACCCGAAGTGCAGAAAGAAGCAACAGAGGTGCAGAAAGAGGCATGAGAATTGCTGCAAGAAGCAACAGAGGTGTACAAATAAGCAATAGAAGTACAGAAAGAGGCAAGAGGGGTGCAGAAAGAAGCAAGAGCAGTGCAGAATGAACCAACAGAGGTGCAAAAAGAGGCAAGAGGAGTGCAGAATGAGGTAGGAGAGGTGCACAAAGAGGCAAGAGAGGTACAGAAAGAGGCAGGAGGGGTGCAGAAAGAAGGAAGCGAAGTGCAGAAAGAGGCAAAAGAATTGCTGAAAGAAGCAACAGAGGTGTAGAAAGAAGCAAGAGAAGTGCAGAAAGAGGCAAGTGAGGTGCAGAAAGAAGCAAGAGCAGTGCAGAAAGAACCAACAGAGGTGCAAAAAGAAGCAAGAGCGGTACAAAAAAGGTAGAAGAGGTGCACAAAGAGGCAAGAGAGGTAGAGAAAGAGGCAGGAGGGGGGCAGAAAGAAGGAACAGAAGTGCAGAAAGAAGCAACAGAGGTGCAGAAAGAGGCATGAGAATTGCTGCAAGAAGCAACAGAGGTGTACAAAGAAGCAATAGAAGTACAGAAAGAGGCAAGAGGGGTGCATAAAGAAGCAAGAGCAGTGCAGAATGAACCAACAGAGGTGCAAAAAGAGGCAAGAGGAGTGCAGAATGAGGTAGGAGAGGTGCACAAAGAGGCAAGAGAGGTACAGAAGGAGGCAGGAGGGGTGCAGAAAGAAGGAACAGAAGTGCAGAAAGAAACAACAGAGGTGCTGAAAGAGGCAAGAGGGATGCAGAAAGAGGTAGGAAAGATGCACAAAGAGACAAGAGAGGTACAGAAAGATGCAGGAGAGGAAGAGGAAAAAGTATTGCTGAAAGAAGCAACAGAGGTGTAGAAAGAAGCAAGAGAAGTGCAGAAAGAGGCAAGTGAGGTGCAGAAAGAAGCAAGAGCAGTGCAGAAAGAACCAACAGAGGTGCAAAAAGAAGCAAGAGCGGTACAGAAAAAGGTAGAAGAGGTGCACAAAGAGGCAAGAGAGATACAGAAAGAGGCAGGAGGGGTGCAGAAAGAAGGAAGAGAAGTACAGAAAGAAGCAACAGAGGTGCATAAAGTGGCATGAGAATTGCTGAAAGAAGCAACAGAGGGGTACAAATAAGCAATACAAGTACAGAAAGAGGCAAGAGGGGTGCAGAAAGAAGCAAGAGCAGTGCAGAATGAACCAACAGAGGTGCAAAAAGAGGCAAGAGGAGTACAGAATGAGGTAGGAGAGGTGCACAAAGAGGCAAGAGAGGTACAGAAGGAGGCAGGAGGGGTGCAGAAAGAAGGAAGCGAAGTGCAGAAAGAGGCAAAAGAATTGCTGAAAGAAGCAACAGAGGTGTAGAAAGAAGCAAGAGAAGTGCAGAAAGAGGCAAGTGAGGTGCAGAAAGAAGCAAGAGCAGTGCAGAAAGAACCAACAGAGGTGCAAAAAGAAGCAAGAGCGGTACGGAAAAAGGTAGAAGAGGTGCACAAAGGGGCAAGAGAGGTACAGAAAGAGGCAGGAGGGGGGCAAAAAGAAGGAACAGAAGTGCACAAAGAAGCAACAGAGGTGCTGAAAGAGGCAAGAGGGGTGCAGAAAGAGGTAGGAGAGGTGCACAAAGAGGCAAGAGAGGTACAGAAAGAGGCAGGAGGGGCACAGAAAGAAGGAAGAGAAGTGCAGAAAGAAGTAACAGAGGTGCTGAAAGAGGCGCAAAGGGTGCAGAAGGAGCAAGAGAAGTGCAGAAAGAAACAACAGAGGTACAGAAAGAGGCAAGAGAGGTGCAGAAACAGGCAGGAAAGGTGCAGAAAGAGGGAACAGGGGTACAGAAAGAGGCAATAGAGGTGCAGAAAGAGAAAAGAGGGGTGCAGAAAGAGGCAAGAGGGGTGCAGAAAGAAGCATGAGCAGTGCAGAATGAACCAACAGAGGTGCAAAAAGAGGCAAGAGGAGTGCAGAATGAGGTAGGAGAGGTGCACAAAGAGGCAAGAGAGGTACAGAAAGAGGCAGGAGGGGTGCAGAAAAAAGGAAGAGAAGTGCAGAAAGAGGCAAAAGAATTGCTGAAAGAAGCAACAGAGGTGTAGAAAGAAGCACGAGAAGTACAGAAAGAGGCAAGTGAGGTGCAGAAAGAAGCAAGAGCAGTGCAGAAAGAAGCAAGCAGAGGTGCAGAACAGAAGCAAGAGCGGTGCAGAAAGAGGCAAAAGAGGTGCACAAGAGGCAAGAGAGGTACAGATAGAGGCAGGAGGAGTGCAGAAAGAGGACAAGAGAGGTGCAGAAAGAAGCAACAGAGAGTGCAGAAAGAAGGCATGAGAAGTGCAGAAAGAAGCAACAGAGGTGTAGAAAGAGGCAATGAGAAGTGCAGAAAGAAGCAAGAGAGGTGCACAAAGAAGCAAGAGAAGTGCAGAATGAAGCAACAGAGGTGCAGAAAGAAGCAAGAGCAGTGCAGAATGAAGCAACAGAGGTGCACAAAGAGGCAAGAGAGAGTGCAGAAAGAGGCAGGAGAGGTGCAGAAAGAAGGCAAGAGAGGTGCAGAAAGAGGCAGAAGAGGTGCAGAAAGAAGGAAGCAGAGGTGCAGAAAGAGGCAAAAGAAGTGCAGAAAGAGGCAAGCAGAGGTGCAGAAAGAAGCAAGAGAAGTGCAGAAAGAGGCAAGAGAGGTGCAGAAAGAAGCAAGAGCAGGTGCAGAAAGAAGCAAGAGAGGTGCAAAAAGAGGCAAGAGAGGTGCACAAAGAGGCAAGAGAGGTGCAGAAAGAGGCAGAGAGAGGTGCAGAAAGAAGGCAACAGAAGTGCAGAAAGAAGCAACAGAGGTGCAGAAAGAGGCATGAGAATTGCTGAAAGTAGCAACAGAGGTGTACAAAGAAGCAATAGAAGTACAGAAAGAGGCAAGAGGGGTGCATAAAGAAGCAAGAGCAGTGCAGAATGAACCAACAGAGGTGCAAAAAGAGGCAAGAGGAGTGCAGAATGAGGTAGGAGAGGTGCACAAAGAGGCAAGAGAGGTACAGAAAGAGGCAGGAGGGGTGCAGAAAGAAGGAAGAGAAGTGCAGAAAGAGGCAAAAGAATTGCTGAAAGAAGCAACAGAGGTGTAGAAAGAAGCAAGAGAAGTGCAGAAAGAGGCAAGTGAGGTGCAGAAAGAAGCAAGAGCAGTGCAGAAAGAACCAACAGAGGTGCAAAAAGAAGCAAGAGCGGTACAGAAAAAGGTAGAAGAGGTGCACAAAGAGGCAAGAGAGGTACAGAAACAGGCAAGAGGGGGGCAGAAAGAAGGAACAGAAGTGCAGAAAGAAGCAACAGAGGTGCTGAAAGAGGCAAGAGGGATGCAGAAAGAGGTAGGAGAGGTGCACAAAGAGGCAAGAGAGGTACAGAAAGAGGCAGGAGGGGCACAGAGAGAAGGAAGAGAAGTGCAGAAAGAGGAAAATGTATTGCTGAAAGAAGCAACAGAGGTGTAGAAAGAATCAAGAGACGTGCAGAAAGAGGCAAGTGAGGTGCAGAAAGAAGCAAGAGCAGTGCAGAAAGAACCAACAGAGGTGCAAAAAGAAGCAAGAGCGGTACAGAAAAAGGTAGAAGAGGTGCACAAAGAGGCAAGAGAGGTACAGAAAGAGGCAGGAGGGGTGCAGAAAGAAGGAAGAGAAGTGCAGAAAGAAGCAACAGAGGTGCTGAAAGAGGCGCGAAGGGTGCAGAAAGAGCAAGAGAAGTGTAGAAAGAACCAACAGAGGTACAGAAAGAGGCAAGAGAGGTGCAGAAACAGGCAGGAAAGGTGCAGAAAGAGGGAACAGGGGTGCAGAAAGAGGCAAGAAAGGTGCAGAAAGAGAAAAGAGGGATGCAGAAAGAGGCAAGAGGGGTGCAGAAACAAGTAAGTGAGGTGTAGAAAGAGGCAACAGAGGTGCATAAAGACGCAAGAGAGGATCAGAAACAAGCAAAAGAAGTGCCGAAAGAGGCAAGAGAATTGGTAAAAGAAGCAACAGAGGTGTGGAAAGAAGCAAGAGAACAGCAGAAAGAGGTAAGTGAGGTGCAGAAAGAGGCAAGAAATGTGCAGAAAATGGCAAGAGAACAGCAGAAAGAGGCAAGAGGGATGCAAAAAGGGAAGAAGGGTGCAGAAAGGAGGCGGGGATGCAGACAGAGGCAAGAGGAAGTACAGACAAAGGGAAGAGGGGTGCAGAAAGAGACAAAGAGGGTGCAGAAAGATCCAACAAGGAGGTGCAGAAAAGAAGAGACAAAGAGGGAATTGCAGAAAGAAGCAAGAGAAGTGCAGAAAGAAGCAAAGAGGAGGTACAGAAAGAGGGAAGAGGGTGCAAAGAAGAGGCAAGAGAACTGCAGTAGAGGCAACAGAACTGCAGTAAGAGGCAACAGAGGTGCAGAAAGAGGCAAGACATGGGTTCAGGAGAAGGGAAGAGAAGGGTCTGCAGAAAGAAACAAAGAGAGGTGTAGAAAGAGCCCAAAGAGGGTGCAGAAAGAGGCAAAGAGAGATTCACAAAGAGGAAGAAGGAGGTGCCGAAAGATGCAAGAGGAGTCTTGCGGAAAGAAGAAGCAAGAGAGGGTGCATAAAGCAAGCAGCAGGAAGTACAGAGATGATAGCAACAGGGGTGCATACAGAGGCAAGAGGGTGCAGAAAGAGGCAAGAGAGAGGTGCAGAAAGAGACAAGGGAGGTGCAGAAAGAGGCCAAGAGAGGCGTGAAGAAAGGAGGCAAGAGAGGAGCAGAGACAGAGAGGCAAGAGAACTACAGAGAAGAGGCCAGAGAGGTTGCAGACACAAACAAGAGGAGTGCAGAAAGAGGAGAGACAGGGGTGGAGACAGATGCAAGAGAGGTTGCAGAGAAGAGGACAATATGGAGGTTGCAAAAAAAAGCAAGAGAGGGTGCAGAAGAAAAGCAAGAGAAGTGCAGAAAAGAAGCAAGAGAGTTGCAGAAGAAAGCAAGAGAGTTGCAGAGGTAACAAGAAGGGAGTGTGGGAATGAAGCAACAGGGATTGCAGAAAGAGGAAGAAAGGTTGCAGAAAGAAGCAAGGGGATGTGTGCAGAAGAAGAACCAGCAGGAGGTGCAGAAAGAGGCCTGCATAGAGGCTGCACCTCCCAGCTCATACAAAGTAGCCTAATCACTCAATCTTTGCTCCCAAGATGTCTTAACCCTCACTTTCCTCTTGAAGGTTCACTGATACATCGACTGCACTCGGAATGTTAAGGCGTACCAAATATAAAACAGCAATCCTAAAGCATATCACTGTTGTAGAGTCTGACCAGGATTTGTGAAAGGAAATATGCATGTGATGGGTCTCTGCTTTTACCCTAGTAACATGTTACATAAAAATAAAACATACAAATACTTGAATACCTGTGTGCAAAAAGTGCATACTCTCGACAAATGTGTGTACAAAAAGGTAGAAGCAAGAGAAGTCTGCAGAAAAAAAGAAACAACAAGGAGGTGGAGAAGAGAGGCAAGAGGGTGCAGAAACATGCAAGAGAGATGCAGAAAAAAAAGCAAGAGAACTGCACAAAGAACCAATGGAGGTGAAGAAAAGAGCGCAAGAGGAGGAATCAGAAAAGGAGGCAAGAGGGAAGTTGCAGAAAGAAGCAACAAGAGGAGGTGCAAGAAAGAAGGAGCAAGTGGACACTGCAGAAAGAAAGGGCAGAGAGAGGTGCTGGAGAGAAAGGAGGGAGAGAGAGGGTGCAGAAGGAGTGCAACAGGGAGTGCAGAAAGAGGACAAGGAGGGAGGTGCAGAAAGAGGCAGAGGGAGCTGCAGAAAGAGGCAAGAGAGTTGCAGAAACAGGCTAAAGAAGGTGCAGAAAAGAGGGGAACAGGTGTGCAGACTGAGGCAGGAGAGATGCAGAAAAGAGGAGGGGAAGAAAGAGGTGCAAGAATAGGCAAAATTGGGTTGCATACATTTACAACAGAGAGGTGCCAGATGGAGAGCAAGAGCAGTGCAGAAAGAACCAGCAGAGGTACCACAGAAAGAGCCAAGGGGGTACAGAAAGGAGCAAGTGAAGTACAGAGAGAAAAGGAAACAAAGAGGTGCAGAGAGTGGCAAGAGAACTGCAGAAAAAGGCAAAGAGAGGTGCAGAGAAGAGGCAGGAGAGGAGGTGCAGAAAGAGGGGAGGAAGGAGTTCAGAAAAAGGGACAAGATGGGTTGCAAGAAAGAAGAGACAAGAGGGTTCACAAAAAAGCAAGCAGAAGTGCAGAATGAAGCAACAGGGGTGCCGAAGAAGAGGCAAGGCAGGGTGCAAGAAAGAAGAAGAGAGAGGAGCAAGAGGGGCAGCAGAAAGAGAGAGGCAACAGAGGTGCGGAAGGAGGCAAGATAACTGCAGAAAGAAGCAAGCGAGTTGCAGAAACAAGGCAAGAGGTGCAGAGAGAGGCACAGGGATGCAGACAGAGGCAAAGAGAAGTGTAGAAAAGAGGAAAAGAGGTGCAGAGAAAAGCAAGCAGGGGTGCAGAAAGAGGCAAGAGGGGGTGCAGGAAATTTGCAAGAGAGGTGCAGAGAAGAAGCAAGATCAGTGAAGAAAGAACCAACAGAGGTGCAGAGAAAGAGGCAGAGGGATGCAGAAAGAGCGCAAAGAAAAGTACCAAGAAAAAAAGAAAGGAAACCAAAAGAGGAAGAGGGTGCAGAAAGAAGGCAAAGAGAAGTGCAGTAAGAGGCAACAGAGGAGTGCAGAAAGAGGCAAGACAGGTGCAGGAAAAGGGAAGAAGTGTGCAGAAAGAAACAAAGAGAGATGCAGAAAAGAAGAGGCAAGAGAGGTGCAGGAAAGAGGAAAGAGAGTGCACAAGAGGGAAAGAAGCATGCAGAAAAGAAGCGCAAGAGGTGCAGAAAGAGGCAATGAGGTCCAGAAGGAGGCAACAGAAGGGAACTACTGCAGAAAGAGGCAAGAGGAGTTGCAAGAAACAGAGCAAAGGAGGTGCAAGCAGAGAACAGGGATGCAGACAGAGGCAAGAGAAGTGCAGAAAGAGGAAAAGTGGTGCAGAAAGAGAGGAGGCAGCAGGGTGCAGAAAGAGACAAAGAGGGGTGCAGAAAGAGGCAACACAGGAGCAGAAGGAGAGAACAAGAGAACTGCAGAGAAAGGAGGCAAGAGAGTTGCAGAAACAGGCAAAAGAGGTGCAGCAAGAGGGAACAGAGGTGGAGACAGACGCATAGAGGATGCAGAAAGAGGGAGGAGGGTGCAGGAAAAGAGGCAAGATGGGTGCAAGAAAGAAGCAAGAGGTGCAGAAATATTCAATTGAATTTAAACAAGATCCTAACAATCCCACTAAAGAAGTGTCTTATCACGACATGGTAGAGACGATCAGACTGTTTCCAAAATTCTAGATAACAGCTCAGCATTTGAGAAATGGGGCATCCAGACTCCGCAGTGTAATGAGCCGTTATCCAGCTTTATTGATTCTAAAGCCAATAGCAAAAATCCATGTTTCAAGTAAATGCTGCAGCATCTATAACATCAGGAGAGTCACAACAGGGTTTTTTTAAAAGGAGCCATAGGTCCGACATTTAATCCGGCTTTGCCATATTTGGGATCAAAGTAACAAAGAAAGCTGCAGCACGGGGACCCAGGTAAGTGAGGAACTAAAGAGAAAATACAGCACTAAGTGATGATTGGGCCTGGCTGCCAAAAATACTCACAAAAGGAAATGCTAGAAGGCTTAGGAATGATGCTTAACCAAAGTTCAAGAAATTATTTAAAAACTTTTGTTACATTGCTCCTGGAACACTAATGGTCTAAATCCAGCAATTGGGGACCAAGATACAGTAAAAATGTTAAGGGAGTTTTGATGTCTTACTGTTACAGGAAACATCAGGAGATGTGAAAAAGAACCCCTCATTAGATACTATGAGTATTCAAATTTTGCATCCCGCACATCTGTTTTTGGTTGTGCAAGCAGCGGCTTATCTACCTACGTGTCATTAAACCTGGATATTAATCATTATGAGGTTGAATTTCAGTTAGCATGGCTCCTGTGTATTAAAATTGATTTCAAAGCAACCAATAATTTTTATAAATGTTTATCTTAGTTCAAAAACCATGGTTAAAACATCCCAATTTACTATGCTCTGGAAAGTAGTAAAATCTTGTATCGTGAATACCACTTCCAGCTATGCTAATCATCTCAGGAGACTTTAATACGCACCTGCTTGCCAAAAGCAGCGCAAACAAGCCCAGTAGAGCGCTAATACAGATGTACCGTACCCAGCTCAACAAATATAATCTTTGGTTACTACATAAAGACGCGCAAAACTCCCAAAAAGAGTGAGCTACATTCAAAAAGTCAGGTCAACTCTCTATCATTGAATTATTCCATCATTTCAAAGGAGTTGGCATCCTCACTTCACGAGTGCCACGTGATACTCCAGGATAGAAAGTGACCACAATCCTGCAAGCAATTTCTCTGGTTTTATCAGTCAGCTCACCTGCCCGATGTAAAATCTGTGGAAATAGAGCCAACTGGCCTTCAGCCTGAAAAAGGCTAGTGTGGGACAAGAAAGAAATCAAAAGGAAATATGGGAATTTTAGAACCAGCCGACTGCTAAGGCGCTAACAGAGAAGGACAAGGGAAGTCAATGGTGGATATTTGGCCTTGTCTTTGTGCTACCCCTCTTGGAGTCGCTTTCCTCTTTCAACTACATCAAGAGGGTCCATTGTGAGGCCCATAAAATCAGGATGGTACACAAATATGTTACTCCAACAAGAAAGAGAGAACTCAACAAGGCAATAAGGGCCACCTAAAAAAAAAAAGAAACAAATGGGAGCCCTAAAAACTTCGGAATTTCACAAACTAAAATGTCTGAAGTTCATATAAAAGCAAAATATGGAAAGGATAAACATATGTACTACGGGGAATATGGACTAAGTTGCACTTTGCCTGCAAAACAAAAATTATGAAAGAATTTTGGGGCATAGTAAATAATCTTGAAAATGGTAATAAAGAGCAAATAGTTGCTAATATCCTCAAATCATGCTGGACGTCTTTCATTTTTAACCTATATGGGGCCTCCGCAGTTACAACTTCTACCAATAACATTGTTTTTCAAAAATTAACCCCTCGATCATTAAGAAAGATGGAACACTCTGGAATGAACATCATATTAAAGCCGAACCTCAAGTCAATGAGACCCCTTGGCCAAACAGATCAAGTAAGATTGGTAATAAGTGAGGATAAGATCGAGCGGTGCACCAGGCCCCAACGGACTTCCGAATTCAATTTTTAAAAGCAAAGATAGATCTTTGGACAGAAATTCTAACACCCTTGTTCAATGATGTCATCAAAACTAAAAGGTCCCGAGTCATGGCAGGGAAGCATAATACAGCCAATTTACAAAGTGGTCCTCAAGAAAATCCAGCAAACTATAGGCTGATCGCCTTAACCAGATGTGGAGGCAAAAGAAGTCTTCTCTGGCCTGTCTGTTGAGCGAGCGTGGAAGGAATGAGGCCACAGGAGAAGATCTTATCCCAACATTTCAAACCGGGTTTGAAGGAGGCGAGTCAACGACGCACGAATCTGGCTGTATTAACCTGTACTTGCTGAAAGAGGCAAAGTATAAAAAGCAAAAAAGTAATATGTTTGTTTTCATTGACCTTAAGGCCGCTTTTCATTCTGTCCCCTGTAATTTACTCTGGAGGCTAAGTTATCTGCATGGGAGTATTCCTGAATCAGCTGCTTGACATGATTAAATTGTTGTATACTAATAAATGGAGTCCAGGTTAAAGTAGGGAGACGGTAGATGTACAACCCGTCGACTTGAGAGCTAGTAGCGAGTCTTAAACAGGGTTGCGTTTGGCACCATGTCTTTTTAATCTTTTTATGGCGACTTACAGTCACATCTTAAAGATGTCAATGCCCACTACTCCCTATCTTCTCAGGTAAAAAAAATTAAATACTTACAGTATGCAGACGATGCTATACTGTTGAGTCACACTGCTATGAGTCTTAGAAGATTGGTTGATTCATTTAATAACTATATATCTGTTAACGGTTTGCAAATGAATACTAAGTAGACAGAAATAATGACGATTAGTGGTACAAAAACTAGACAGAGAAGGCATGGAAGATTAGCGGGTTTACATATTCAAACTGTGAAATTTTACTGCAAATGCTACGGGGATTATGTTTGATGACAGATTGTCTGCCCAAACAACATTTTATCAATCAAAAGCAAAAGCTAGTACCTTGTCCTATGCTTTTAGAAAGCTGAGAGATACTTTTGGCATGTCCAAACCATGAGCATTTGCTTAAGATTGTGAAGGCGAGTTAGATTCCCTCTTTGACTTATGGCTCAGTGATTTTTGAGGTTAAGACTCAAAATCGCATTGATAACCTACAAATAAAAGTTTTTAAATCTGTTTTTAGGGTCCCAAAAGTATATTGGGCATACTAATGTCAGATTGGAATTTGGTCTTAAAAGACAAACTCTGACAAGACAATCTCTGCCTTTCTAAAAGTCATTATATTCGAGTTTTTCTGTTCAGAAAAGGAGGGCTCTTTTGGTATTGAACCAATGTTGGCAGGGAGAGGAATGAGGAATCGAGTATGCTAAGGGTTGGAGAGCTTATTTAACTGTAGGAGTTTAAACAATTTTAAGTCTCCGCCCTTTGAAGATGAAACCAGGAGTAAAGTGGTGTTTAAACAGACAATAAATTGCTCAGCTAATTTTCTTATACGGTTCTTCTGGATAAGGATGAGTTACGCGCTAAAAGAGGCACTCTTGGTCTGTCCCCAGCTCCTTTAGTAAATTGGAGCGACAGTCAGTACCTCACAACACACTTAAAACCATCTTTAAGAAACAGATTTATGCAGTTACGATTTGGGAGATACGCCCACAAAGGATGGAATTCCTAAATGGGAATTAAATTGGCCCACAAATAGTTGTCGGTTATGTGGTTTTTATAATGAATCTCTTATGCATATTGTATCCACTTGTCAGCTACTGCTAGAAGAGAAAAAACATTTTTAAAGTCCATTTTTAATGAATTAGGGGTGAGAACATGCTCGTCAAGCCCAAGCCATTATAACTTGTCTCTCTGGGAACTCGTCTCGCCTCACTACACAGTTTATGAAAGTACATCCTTGTCGCATGAAAAAGCTCCTCTCAGAGTGTGACATCCTGATATTAGATACTTGCCTAGAAGGTAGTGACTGGTCTTACGGGATTATTTTGCTAGTCTTAAAAATGCTAAATTAAAAAATAGTAATGAATGATTTATGTGGATATCAAAAGCAGCTAAGCAGAAAAATGTAACACGCACAAATTGTTCTTGAAGTTTTGTGCATGGTTTTGAAGAGCAGACAGAAGTCTTAAAAAGGGATGTTAAAAAGTCATCGCACAAGAGCACTTTAATTATCGCTGCTAGTTGTAAAAGACTGTATAGATATGCTTCTCATCGGCTCAAGAGCACTTTAACAATTGTTGCTAGATGTAAAACATTTGCTACAGGTTAACTACAATTCATGTACTTTAAATATGGTTTCTCAGAGTGTGACTTTTGATATCAGATGCTTGCCTAAGAAATTGCTACAAGTGCACTTTAATTTTTGCTGCCGGCGCAGTAATCAGATTGCACAAGTGCACTTTAGTAATTGCTCTGCTAGATGTCAAACATGGTACATGTTCATTGTAACAATTTTCATTTTCATTATGGTATTTTAAATCTGAATTTTAGAATTAGGGAGTAGTGTAGGTGGGTAGCTGATATCTAAAAATAAGCGCCATTAGGCCGGATTGGATTGGTATACTCGAGTTGATTGGAAACCATTGCTGGTGATTGTAGAGATTGTTGTATTAGTGCACTTTAACTGTTGTACTTTATTTATGATATAAATTTTAAAATTTAAGGAAAGTGCTTAGGATCAGTTCTATCGATGATCACTTCCTAATTTTTTGTGGCCCAAAATTAAGTGATGTCTTATGTAATCAGCATGAAATATGGAATCAAAATATAATGTACCTTGTTATTATTTTTAATTTAATGCAATTATATATGCTACGATATGTAGAGACATGATTTTAGCTAGATCAAATTTGTATAGTCAAGCTTTGCTCTAGTAATCCAAAGGATTTTTCTTACACTTCTGTTTGTAATGATTTTTATTAATCAACAATAAAGAATTTCATCATCAAAAAAAAGGTGCAGAAGAAGCAAGAGAAGTGCAGAATGAAGAAACAGGGATGTCAGAAAAGAGGCAAGGCGGGTTGCAGAAAGAGAGGCAAGGACGGACCTGCAGAAAGAGGCAACAGGAGGTGCAGAGAAGGAGGCAAGAGAACTGCAAAAGGGCAAGAGGAGGTTGTAGAAACAGGCAAAGAGGTGCAGAAAGAGGGGAACAGGGGTGCGAGACCAGGAGGTCAGAGGAGCCAGAGGGGTTTACCAAGAGAGGTGAAAGAAAGAAGCCAAAGAGCAGTGCAGAAAGTACCAACAAGGAGGTGCAGAAAAGAGGCAAGAGGGGTGCAAAAAGAAGCAAAGGAGGGAAGTGTAGAAAAGAAGCAAAGAGGTAGCGAGAAAGAGAGGAAGAGGGGTGCAGAAAGAGGCAAGAGAGAACTGCCAGAAAAGCCGGCAAGAGAGAGGTGCAGGAGAAAAGGGAAGAAGGGTGCAGGAGAGAAGCAAGAGAGGTGCAAGAAAGAGGCAGAGGAGGGTGCAGAAAAGAGAGGCGAAGAGAGATGCAGAGAAAGGAGGACACAAGAGAACTACAGAAAGAGGCAAGCAGAGGTTAGAAACAGGCAAAAGGGGTGCAAGAAAGAGGGAACAGGTTGCTGCAGACTGAGGCAGGAGAGGAAGTACAGAAAAGAGGGAAGGGGTTACAGAAAGGAGAGCCAAAGTGGGATGCATAGAATTTACAACATGAGATGCAGATTGCTAGCAAGAGCAGTGCGGGAAGAACCAGCAGAGGTGCAAGAGAAAGAGGAAGGGGTACAGAAAGAGGCCAAGTGAAGTGCAGAGAAGAAGCAAAACGAGGGTGCAGAAAGAGGCAGAGAAGGGAACTGCAGAGGCAAGAGGAGGTGCAGAAAGAGGCAGGAGAGGTGCTACAAAAAGAGGCGAGAGGGGTACAGAAGGAGGCAAGAGGGATGCAGAAAGAAGCAAGAGAAGTGCTGTTCAGCTGCTGTTTTTTAAGAACTGTTTTAAAATTGTATTTTAAAATCACTTGGGAACGGATGTTAGTTTAGAAGGGGAACGGACCGGGCACGCTGTGTTGAGCTACTTCTGTGCACCATCAGCTCCACCGGCATCTGCATTCGCGCTTACTTACCGAGGTGTGCTGGTGTGCTCCGCATGTAGAGCGGGCCACGAGCGACGCCATCTTGGTTGGCGCGCTAGTTGTTTCCTGATCACCACACGTCTCCCTATTTAGGAAGGGTGATGCAAGCGCTCATCTCAGAACATCGTTAGACTGCCAGCATAACGCTATGCAATTCTACTAAACAAGCCTGCATTTGTATGTCAGCACTGTTTTTTAGTTAGTACTGTTTTAAAATTGTATTTTAAAATCACTGGGAACTTGGATGTTATTTTAGAAGGGGAACGGGACCGGGCACGCTGTGTTGACTTAACTTCTGTGCACCATCGCTCCACCGGCATCTGCATTGGCGCTTACTAACCCGAGGTGTGCTGGTGTGCTCTGCATGTACGAGCGGGCCACGAGCTGGCGCCATCTTGGATTAGCGCGCTAGTTGTTTCCCTGATCACCACCGTCTCCCTATTTAGGAAGGGGTGATGCAAGCGCGCAGTCGCGCCGCAGCGGCGCGCCGAGGCGCGCCAGAGGCTGCTCCGTCTGCGCCCGTCCGTGCCTCGCCCGCGTCCAGCGCCAGTCACGCTGTCAGTTGTGCACCAGGGCATGACGACTATGCTATTCAGGGACAACTCACTATATAGGTGAGAGTGGATACTGAGGGGACACAGAAAGCGGCTAATAAAGACAATTTTGTTCATAACTGACCAACCTCAAAGGCAGTTTGAACTGTGGCCTGATAAATAGTAGATCCTAGTTAAACATTATCAGGAGGTGGCAAATATGTTGGAATGTTTTAATCTAGATGTGTTGTTTTTAACTGAAACATGGACCAGCGCCGACTCTGTGGTAGAGCTAGGATTCGCATGCTCTGAGGGATATAAAATATTTCATAAATCCAGATTGGTGGGGAGAGGCGGGGGGTAGGAGTGATCTATAAAGATAAATGGGAGTTTTCCCTTTACACATTGATGATGTCGAGGGTATTGAACTTCTAGGTTTCTCACTACAAGAGGCAAGAGGGAAAGTGCTGACAGGAATAGTATGCTACAGGCCCCCGGACAACATACCCAATACCAAGATCTAATTGACACCTTGGTCAATATGACTCTGACACACTCAAGAATGATTATTCTGGGCGATTTTAATCTCTGGGATAATGGGACCCTTGGTCCCTCACTGAGAGATCTGGAGCAAGCCTGTGAAAGCCTTAATCTGCACCAACTAGTACATCAGTCAACCCATCAAGGAGGGCACATCCTAGACCTCCTATTTGCAAATCAAAATGAGACAGAAGTAATCGAAGTGTTGCCTCAATGCTGGACTGATCACTCCCTAATCCATTTTAGGATCAGGTTGCCCAGTCTGGCTAATAACTCAAATCAGCCAGTAACCTTCCGGAAGGGAAGAGAATGGGCTAAGTTATTAAAAACAGGAAACATCCAACATTCCCAGAACACAATTTATTTTTGCCCAGCAAATCAGTAGATGAAAATTACCAGACTTACTGTGACTACATAAAGGGTACACTAGACGAGATTGTCCCAGAAAAAGAATGAAGAATAGGAAAAAACCCTCAGCTCCTTGGTATAACGAAGAGCTAAAATCATTGAGGAAAACACGTAAACAAGCCGAAAGGAAGTGGAGAAGGGCATATGAGGAAGCAGACAAAGTTAAGCTGAAGTCATTACAGGCCATATACAAGGAAGCAATTGTGAGGGCCAAAGCAGAATATTATGCCAAAACAATTCTGCAGGCACCCAATAGCACAAAAATGCTCTTCACCATCATAAAAGATCTATCAAACCCAACGTGTACGGGCAATAAAGTTACTGCGACACAAGAACTTTGCAATAATATCGCCACCCACTTTGACGAAAAAATCAATAAGATAGTCAGTGGTTTAAATTTCAGTAATGACAGTACCCTTAATGAGGAACCCCCTATAAGATCAGCAACAGAGCAACAGAAAGAGTTACTCAAGGACTATCCGCCACCTGCTTTAGAGCGCTTTGAAATTCCCACTGTGGATATATTTAACAGCTTAGCTCAAAGCGTTTCTTCCGGGTCCCCTCTGGACCCTCTTCCACAGAGCAATTTGGAAAGAGTTCCAGTTGGAACTATTTCCATGGTTATGGCAGATTTGCTGTCAGTCACTAGAAAAGGGAACAGTCCCGGAAGGTTGGAAGCAGGCAGTGTTAACCCCGCTGCTCAAAAAGCCGTCACTCGACCCCAAGTGTCCATCAAGCTTTAGACCGATATCTCTTCTCCCGTATCCAGTAAAAATTCTGGAACGTGTAGTCAGTAAGTCTCTGTCCCTCTATCTGGAAGAAAATAAATTATTGGACAAGGATCAATTCAGCTTCCGACCAGGGCACGGAACGGAAACAGCTTTAGCAACGGTCCTGGATAACCTAAGAATGCGAGCCGACAATGGTAATATGTCCGTATTGGTACTACTGGACATGTCGGCCGCATTCGACACAGTAAATCACAGGATCCTGCTGAGAAGATTAGAGAATATCGGATTGAAAGGACAGGCTTTAAAGTGGCTGCAATCGTATCTGACGGACAGGCAACAGGTGGTAACTATCCCACCGTTTGCCTCTCCTAAGACCCCCGTGCGACACGGGGTGCCACAGGGCTCATCAATAAGCCCTATTCTATTTAATATCTATTTGCGCCCTTTATTCCCAATCATTAAGTCCTTTGGCATCGACCTAGTTAATTATGCAGATGATACGCAACTGGTGTTCTCTCTGGAAGGAAACCAGGCAGTATCTATTGAGAAATTTCAGGAGTGCATGCTTAAGACCTCCAGCTGGCTCAGGAAAAACTCCTTACAATTTAATGGAGAAAAAACCGAGATAGTATACTGCTCTGCGGCCAAAATAGCTCGGCCTTATCCTGCCGAATTTAGACTTACCCCTATGGATAAACCACTGACTCCTGCCAGTACAGTACGTAATCTGGAGGTTTTAATGGATGACAATCTCCAACTGGAATCACAGATTAACAAAACAGTCAGTACTTGCTTCTCTGTGTTAAGAGCACTGCGCCAGATCCTCCCGCTCCTGCCTGCTACCTCCAGACCCTTAGTGTTGAGGAGTCTTATATTGAGCAGGTTGGATTACTGTAACTCCCTGTATTTGGGAGCACCACAATCAGCATTGCGGAAACTACAGAGGATTCAGTCTATAGCAGCTAAATTGGCGTTAAATAGGCAACGCAGGTCCTCTACATCTTTAGCTCTAAGAGATCTCCATTGGCTGCCCTTAAAGGAGAGAATTCATTTTAAATCTCTATGTATAGTGTTCAAAGCATTACATGACTTAGGTCCAATATCTATGCAGGAGAGATTTACCTGGTATACTCCAGGGAGAAATTTACGATCATCAGGTATGTATTTGGTAACCACCACCAGATTTAAGAAGACTAGGACAGGTGGCAGAGCCTTTGGGGTAGCAGCCTCCCGACTTTGGAATGACCTTCCTTTGAGTATCAGGCAATTGAAATCTTTACTTCCATTTAGAAAGAGCCTAAAAACGTGGCTTTTTCCTAAGAATTAGTGTTACAAGCATATCGTACAGACTTTTTTATGCACGATGTCATCTGGGCAAGTCACAGCGCCAGGATACCCGTAGGGTGACAGTTTTAAACTATATAAATTCAAAAAAATAAATAAATAAATAAATAAGGAGCAGAAAAAGACAGCAACATAGGTGCTAGAAAGAGGAGAGGCAAGAGGGGGTGCAAGAAAGAGAGGCAAGAGAAGTGCAGAAAGAAGCCATAGACAAGTGCAGAAAAGAGGCAAGAGAGAGAGGTGAAGAAGCAGAGCAAGAAAGGAGGTGCAGAAAGAGGGGAACAGGGGGTGCAGAAAGAGGCAAGTGTCAGGATCCACTCACTGTGCTCTCGTTCCCACCACCAGAGGGGGGCCAGGTTGTGGGGCTTTCCAGTATTCTAATATGCTTCCAGACACTCCCCTGTATGCATATCCTGATTTCCAGGCATTTGGACATCATTTAGGAATTGGACATCCGTTCCCAATCCATGCCGGGTTTGTGGAAGCCAGTCTGCTCGTGCTGGAAACTCCATTACCTATAATCCCCTGCTCACTGCTTTGTCTCCACCCCTGCAGGCCAAGGATGGGTGGAGGAGTTCAGTGCACCTGTGGCTGGCTGCTGCCCCAGCCTGCTCACACCTGATGCATGTGATTACTGTGAGCTCGTACAAACCCCAGCTCCCTTCAGCCTAGTGTTGGTCATTGTAGCTGTATACCGGTGGGGCCGATCCTTATTTCCTGGGCTGTTTGGTTTCCTTGATTCCTTAGCTGAGGAAGTTAATCCTTGTTCCTTGATTCCTGAGCTATATAGCTACTCCTTGTGCCTGAATTAGCACTGCCTGCAGTGCTACCTTGTTTCCTGAGTTCCCTGAGCTATAGCTATTCCTTGTGCTTGAACTAGCACTGCCTGCAGTGCTACCTTGTTTCTCTGAGTTCCTGGAGCATATAGTTATTCTTTGTTCCTGTTCACTGGGCTTCAGCTATTTCTAGTTCCTGATTTGCACTGCTTGCAGTGCTTTCTTGACTCCTTGTTTCCTGAGCTGTTATGCTATTACCTGTTTCCTTGAACTTCAGTGCTGCATTCAGTGCTACCTTGACCCCTGAGCCTCCTAGCATTCCTTGTTCCTGAACTGCAGCAGAGTTTCCACTTGTTCCTGAACTAGCACTGCCTGCAGTGCTACCTTCGAACTCCTGAGCCTTAGCATTCCTTGTTTCCCTTCTCCTGAACTAGCACCACCTGCAGTGCTACTTTGACTCCTGAGCTTTTGCTCAATTCTTGCTCCTGCCCCAGCACTGCCTTCTATGCTACTATGTTTTCTTGATTCCTGAACCTGCACTATTCTAGCATACCCTTGCTTAGCCGCCCCTTCAGTATATCCTTTCCAGTCCCTGCTTTTCTTCCCATTTCCTTGGTTCCAGTTCTAGTTTGCTGTCTTTCTATTTCTGCTGTCTTGCTTCTGTTACCTTGTATGTTTGTTACCTGCTTTCTGCCAAGTGTGCCCTTGTGATTTCCTTCTTTCCTGTTAAGCACTCCTCCTTGCTAGCTCCTTGTCTATTGTGCTTGTGTTTAGTTCTACCCTTTGCTGTTACTGCCTTGCGTGTTCCTGTTTGATCGCCAGGATCTGTGGGCACAGCTGACTACCTAGGTGGTGTTTCTTGTTCACTGTGAGTATTGTCTTTGAGTTACTGTTATAACATCACCATAGGTATAAGCTCCACAGACCCTGACTTTGCATGCATATCCTATATGTGGGTGTTTTTAGTCAGTATCTGTAACAGCAATTGTGGGTGAGGAACTTACTGAGCTTCAGTCTTACCGTGTGGAGCTCACTGAGTGCTTTACCCCACATCCCCTTTATTGTTAATGTTGTTTTATATATAAGTGTATTGCACATCCATCCTGGGTTTTAGTGATTCTGAATGCTGAGCCGCCTCAGGAGTGGCTCTTTCCGTCCTTTCTGAGTCTCACCCATCTTGTTCACTATGTACAGGCTTCCCCTTTGGATCCCTTTTTTCTCCTCTGACTTCCTGTGTGATCCTGGGCAGCGCTGTACTATTTCTGTGTGCGTTTTCTGCCCAGTTCCCAGTCCCTTGCCCAAGTCCCTGACTGTGTTCCCGACATAGTCCCGGACGAGTCCCTGACAGAATGACCAATCCACATTTCCAGGGTCACTTGTGAGGTTTCTTTGTGTTCAGTTAGCTACCTTTATTTTAAAGCCCACCCTGTCAGTTCTTGCCAAGATGTTTAGCAACAGATCCAGAAAGTCTCCGTATGTTGGCAGGAAATCCATTGTCAAGGCAGCGCGCAGTTCTGTTACACCCTATTAGAAAGTCCTTAAACTTCTAGAGATCGATTCATGGAACAAAACAGACTTTTACGTGCTGAATGTGTATTCCTGTGGTTGGCTGATCCTTCTATGTTAGATTTTCATTCCCTCTGTAACCCTGATCCTCACCTTATGTCAGCCAGTGATCTACAGGATGATGAAAATAAATTTCTGCAAACCTTGTTGGCAGCAGAAGGAACAAAATAGTAATTTAGAGAGGGTACTATCAGGGGAAATTGTTCTGAAGTTTGTAACTCTGAGAGACCCCCTGTCAAGACAATGTTTTTCTTTGAAGACAATTTCCAGGCTGCAGTTTTTATCGACACCTTTTACCAAACTAGTAGTTCAATGATACCAGCTTGTTTAACCACACAACAGACAAAAAGAAAGAGCAGATTCATTATATAACCTCTGTTTTCCATACAAACGATATACCTCAGTCTTGTGACCCAGTGAGGATCACAGTCCCTGATACTAAAGAGACAATGTTTAATGCTACATTCAAAAGTAAACAATCAGATTAACAAAAGAGAGAAAACACCTACTAGAACACAGACAGCTAATAGCCAGTTTAAACAAACTCCAGATTCCAGTTCCCTGTTGCTTGTTTGTGAAGTTTCAAAGTCTGCCGCTATCCTTGTAGAAAAAGATCTACAATCTTCTGCAGGATATATTGGAATCGAAGATTTTGGAATTACAACAAGAGAATAAAATGTTTCAAGACTCTGTTAAAAAAACTATAGCCCAGGGTTCAAGTGGGCATCTAAAACCCTGGTACAAGACTACTTACTCAAGCTTCTATGTTTAGCCTCCTTAGAAATGGAGAATGAAACCGATGCGCACTATTTTGCGTTTCCCCTAGAGCTGGTCCAGCAATTGTGTGAACAATACATTGGCTGATCCCTCAAGATTCCATTCAGAAGAAAAACCATAGCACCTTGTCTCACAGTCCAGTTAGTGAAAGTATTTGTTTTGAATTCTGAAATTTCTACCTCCTCTGATGTGTTGTCTTCTGAGTGACTTTACTGCAGAAGCTGTGTATAGTGCACCACATCTGAGATGTGTCCCTCCACTTCTAAGGTACCCCAGATGCCAGGAAAGGCACTAAATACTTGCTTGCTTTCTCTTCCTGGTAGTGAGCTCAGATTCCACCCCCGGGGGTATCACATACAATGGCCATTGACATACAGACAAAACCTGAACCAGTGCCCAACATAATCCCTGATGTGACAACACCCTCTGACTCAGTCTATGCTCTTGGTCTGACTTCTGCGACACGAAGCCAACCTCCTCACTGAGAAGGGAACAAATCCTGACCCCTTGTTTGTTCTCTCGCCTTCAAGCACGCCACATATTGAAAGGTCAGGAAATATTACTCTATGCTCTGATCCATCTGTACCACCTTGCAATGCAGAAGGAATTGAACAAATCTCCCATGACCAAGAGAGTCTCTGACCTATTTCCTCTGAGCTAAGAGATGTGAAGTGCCAAAAAGTAAAGAAAGTCTGGTCATCAGAGACTCTAATATAAGCAGTATTCTTAGCCATCCTGAAGAAAGCCCTTTCAGTGTGTTTTAATGAGCCAAGGAACTGTGAAGATTTCAATATTGACAATGGGGAATCTACTGTTCACAAGCTATCGCCATTCCCAGAATTTAAAGTCTATCATCCTTGTGCCTCTCTGTCATCAGCTTGTCTTTTTGCAAAGTCTCCAGAATCCTCAGCCTGGCCTGCTGCTCTCAGAGCCTCCGGGAGTGCCTCAAGCCGGCCTGCTGCCTTCTGAACTTCAGCCCACAGAAGCCTGCCTGCCATGTGAGCCCCAGCCTGCAGCCTGCCTGCCATGTGAGCCCGAGCACTGCCAGCCTGCCTGCCATGTGAGCCAGAGCCTGCAGCCTGCCTGCCATGTGGTGAGGCCACTGCAGCCTGCCTGCCATGTGAGCCAGAGCCACTGCAGCCTGCCTGCCATCTGTGCCTGAGCCAGCAGCATGCCCCTGTCCATTAGTACCGGAGTCTCCAGACTGCCTGCATTCAGAGCACATGCCCTCAGCTCACCTGTCTGCTAAGTCAGAGTCTCCAGCCTATCTGACTTCAGAGCCAGAACTTCCAGCCTATCTCACTTCAGAGCCAGAACTTCCAGCCTATCTGACTTCAGAGGCCAGAACTTCTAGCCTGTCTGACTTCCGAGCCAGAGCTTCCAGCCTGTCTGACTTCCGAGCCAGAGCTTCCAGCCTAGCCTGTCTGACTTCCCGAGCCAGAGCTTCCAGCCTGTCTGACTTCCGAGCCAAGAGCTGTCCAGGCTCCCCTGCCTTCAGCACCAGAGCTTCCGGGCTCACCTGCCTTCAGCACCTAGAGCTTCCAGGCTCCCTGCCACCAGCACCAGAGCTTCCAGGCTCCCTGTCTCTCCAGCACCAGAGCTTCCAGGCTCCCTGCCTTCTGGCCTTGAGCCTCTATGCTTGCCTACTTTTTTACCCCTGTGCTTCCCAGTTTGCCAGCCTTCAGAGGTCTCAGTACGTATACATTCCAGAGACTGAATCTCCAGCATCAGGGCATAAACTCCCCAACATGTAAGCCTCAAGGAGCCTGGGTCTCCACCGCATACCTGCTTCCAGAGTCTCCTGCATTGTTGAGTCTTCTGTATGTTTTCAAAATCCAGGGCCAGAGCCTCAGGTCTGCTTTTAGCTTTCTCCTTTGTCTTCAGCACAGTTGCTGCTGACCTCATGTGCCTCCTGCCAATCCGTTGCTTAATATGCTTTTGACCCTACAGTAAATCTTCCCTTTGTTTTCAGAAGAGTGCTACTCTAGCCTGCCATCATCAAGACTTCAAACACCTGTAAATCAGGCTTCTAAGCCCCCATTACTGGATTTGGACTCTTCAGGATCTGCCTTCAATACTGCTGTTAATTTACAGCCTGTTATCCTACCCTCCAGAACATCATATTTTTCCTGCAGTCCTCTGGTATCTTGCACTACATCTCTGATGGAAATGGACTTGTTTTATAGCAGCAAAGGCTTCAAGTCGAATCCCAGATTCCGGAGCCGGTCGTTGGAGGGGGTGTACTGTCACGATCCACCCCGTGCTCTCGGTTCCCACCACCAGGGGCCGGGTTGTGGGGCTTTCCAGCATTCTAATGTGCTTCCAGAGACTCCCCTGTATGCACCTTTATCCTGACTTCCAGGCATTTGGACATCATTTTGGGAATTGACATCCGTTCCCAATCCATGCCGGGTTTTGTGGAAGCCAGTCTGCTCATGCTGGAAACTCCATTACCTATAATCCCCTGCTCACTGCTTTGTCTCCACCCCCTGCAGTCCAAGGATGGGTGGAGAATTCAGTTCACCTGTGGCTGGCTGCCAGCTAGCCTGCTCACACCTGATGCATGCGGTCACTGTGGGCTCTTTTAAAGCCCCAGCTCCCTTCAGCCCAGTGTTGGTCATTGTAGCTGTATAACGGTGAGACCGATCCTTGTTTCCTGAGCTGTTTGGTTTCCTTGATTCCTTAGCTTTTCATAGTTAATCCTGGTTCCTTGATTCCTGAGCTATAGCTATTCCTTGTGCCTGAATTAGCACTGCCTGCAGTGCTACCGCGTTTCCTGAGTTCCTGAGCTATAGCTATTCTCAGTGTGCCTGAATTAGCACTGCCTGCAGTGCTACCTTGTTTCCTGAGGTTCCTGAGCTATAGTTATTCTTTGTTCCTGTTCCTGGGCTTCAGCTATTTCTAGTTCTGGATTTTTGTACCTCAAGGCTTGCAGTGCTCTCTTGACTCCTTGTTTCCTGAGCTGCTTAGCTATTTCCTGTTTCCTTGAACCAGTACTGCCTTCTAGTGCTACCTTGACCCCTGTTAGCCTAAGCATTCCTTGTTCCTGAAGACTGCAGCAGTTTCCCTTGTTTCTGAACTAGCACTGCCTGCAGTGCTACCAGCCCGACCCTGAGCCTTAGCATTCCTTGTTCCTGAACTGCAGCAGTTTCCCTTGTTCCTGAACTAGCACTGCCTGCAGTGCTACCTTGACTCCTGAGCCTTAGCATTCCTTGTTCCTGACCTGCAGAGAGTTTCCCTTCTCCTGAACTAGCACTACCTGCAGTGCTACTTTTTTGACTCCTGAGCTTTTTGCTCAATTCTTGCTCCTGCCCCCAGCACTGCCTTCTATGCTACTTTGTTTTCTTGATTCCTGAACCTGCACTATTCTAGTATACCCTTGTAGCCGCCCTTCTGTATATCCTTTTCCCAGTCCCTGCTTTTCTTCCCATTTCCTTGGTTGTAAAAAAATGTAAATGTAAGTCCGTTTTTATATGGCGCAGCTACTCACCCTTACGGGTCTCAAGGCGCTGGGGGCCATCGTGGGGAAATTAAGTGAGCTATTGCCCAGAGTCACATGGTGCTGAGCTGAGCTGCCGCCGGAGCCGGGATCGAACCGTGAACCCTGTGCTCCGAAGTCAGCTGCCCTGGCCGCTGCACCACACCTCTCCAGTTCTAGTTTGCTGTCTTTCTATTTCTGCTGTCTTGCTTCTGTTACCTTGTATGTTTGTTACCTGCTTTCTGCCAAGTGTGCCCCGTGATTTCCTTCGCTTTCCTGTTAAGCACTCCTCCTTGCTAGCTCCTTGTCTATTGTGCTTGTGTTTAGTTCTACCCCCTTTGCTGTTACTGCCTTGCGTGTTCCTGTTTGATCGCCAGGATCCGTGGGCACAGCTGACTACCTAGGTGGTGTTTCTTGTTCACTGTGAGTATTGTCTTTGAGTTACTGTTATAGCATCACCATAGGTATAAGCTCCGCAGACCCTGCCTTTGCATGCATAATATCCTATATGTGGGTATTTTCAGTCAGTATCTGTAACAGCAATTGTGGGTGAGGAACTTACTTTGGAGCTTCACAGTCTTACCGTCGTGGAGCTCCCGTAGCAAGCTTTACCCCACATCCCCTTTATTGTTAATGTTGTTTTATATATAAGTGTATTGCACATCCATACTAGGTTTAGTGATTCTGGAATGCTGGGAGCCGCCTCAGGAGTGCCTGTCCTTTCTGAGTCTCACCCATCTTGTTCACTTGTACAGGCTTCCCCTTTGGATCCCTTTTTCTCCTCTGACTTCCTGTGTGATCCTGGGCAGCGCTGTACTTATTTCTGTGTCCATTTTCTGCCCAGTTCCCAGTCCTTGCCCAAGTCCCTGACTGTGTTCCCGACATAGTCCCGGACAGTCCCTGACAGAATGACCAACCCACATTTCCAGGGTCACTTGTGAGGCTTCTTTGTGTTCAGTTAGCTACCTTTGTTTCCAAACCCACCCTGTCAGTTCTTGCCAAGATGTTTAGCAACAGATCCAGAAAGTCTGCGTATGTTGGCAGAAATCCATTGTCAAGGCAGCGCAGTTCTGTACACCCTATTAGGAAAGTCCTTAAACTCTAGAGATACGATTCATGGGAACAAAACAGACTTTTACGTGCTGAATATTATTCCCTGTGGTTGGCTGACCCTTCTATGTTAGATTTTCATTCCCTCTGTAACCCCTGATCCTCACCTTATGTCAGCCAGTGATCTACAGGCATGCAGCGAATTTCTGCAAAACCTTGTTAGCAGCAGAAAGACAAAATAGTAATTTGAGAGAGTGGTACTATTAGGGGAAATTTTCACTGAAGTTTGCTTAACTCAGAGAACCCCTGTCAAGACAATGTTTTCTTTGAAGACAATTTCCAGACTGACAGTTTTTATCGACACCTTACCAAACTAGTAGTTCAATGATACCAGCTTGTTTAACCACACAACCAGACAAAAGAAAGAGCAGATTCATTATATAACCTCTGTTTTCCATACAAACGATATACCTCAGTCTTGTGACCCAGTGAGGATCACAGTCCCTGATACTAAAGAGACAATGTTTAATGCTACATTCAAAGTAAACAATCGGATTAACAAAAGAGAAAAAACACCTACTAGAACACAGACTAAGCCTAATAGCCAGTTTAAACAAAATCCAAGATTCAGTTCTGTTGCTTGTTGTGAAGTTTCAAAGTCTACCGCTATCCTTGTAGAAAAAGATCTACAATCTTCACAGGATATATTGGAATCGAAGATTTTGGAATTACAACAAGAGAATAAAATGTTTCAGACTCTGTTAAAAAACTATAACCCTGGGTTCTAGTGGGAATCTAAAACCCTGGTACAAGACTACTTTTCAGCTTCTACTTGTTAGCCTCCTTAGGAAATGGAGAATGAAACCGTGCACACTGTTTTGCGTTCCCCTCAGAGCTGGGTCCAGCAATTGTGTGAACAATACAGTGGCTGATCCCTCAGATTCCATTCAGAAAAACCATAGTACCACGTCTCTGCAGTCCAGTTAATGAAAGTATTTGTTTGAATTCTGGAAATTTCTACCTCCTCTGATGTGTTGTCTTCTAATTGCTAAACTGTGTATAGGCACTACACATCTGAGATGTGTCCCTCCACTTCTAAGAAACCCCAGATGCCAGGAAAGACACTAAATACTTGTTTGCTTTCT